>OX941081.1:134332369-135691369 GCA_954870635.1 Arctium minus | reverse complement strand
TGCAAGTGAAAGCAGAACACCAACTACCCTACGGTAGTCTCCAATCCTTGGAGATTCCAGAGTGGAAATGGGAGCACATCACGATGGATTTCGTGACAAAGTTTCCAAAGACACTTAGAGGGCACGACATGATTTGGGTAATAGTCTACCACTTGACGAAAAGTGCACACTTTTTGGCAATGCGAGAGACGTTGCCCATGGATAAACTTGCCAAATTGTACATCGATGAAGTCATATCGAGGCATGGGGTACTGTTGTCAATTATATCATACCGACACAGTTGTTTCACTTCCAATTTCATGGATGGGCTACAGAAAGAATTGGGTATGAGAGTAAAACTGAGTAAGGCCTATCATCCCCAAACTAACGTCCAAAGTGAAAAGACGATTCAGACATTGGAAGACATGTTGAGATTTGTTTCACTTCATCTAAGATCTCTCCACCAAGCATAAGGTTCAAGAGTTAAGGATCAAGAGACTACACCTTCCATCATCTTGCTAACTTCCAAGTGTTAACATTTATAGGTTTTTCATAACAACCAAGTGGAGTGAGTCATTCTACAACTCTATTTTCTTACATGTGAAATGCATAAAAACATATATTTTAAAGTTGTATTTCGATTTCTTATCATTTAGTGGATGTTGAAAAATTAGGTCAAAACTAGGGTTTTGACATTTTTAAGGCAAAATGTTGTTTGAACTTGATGAATCATCTTATTTGGTATTAATGATGGTAAACCTACATTTTTAGGGATTTTGGACGGTAAATAAACTCTGGGATAAAACCCTATGTTGGTAGCATATATGTATATTTACATAATCATTTGAAGTATCATAGTTATATGAAAGTACACACTTTGTGGTAAACCTTTTGTACTGATGATTGGGAAGACCATATGTCTAACTAAAGTGTAATGGATCCATAGGCACTAGTAGTATTATGTGATTTACATAATAATAATTATTTGGCTAGATGTGGGGTGTCACTTGGGAGCTCGTGCTATAGACCGTGGGTGGTTGAATACGATAACCTTGTATTCCGAGATATTTATATTCTAGCGAGTAGTCCTTCTTAGACCATTTGGGAGCTCGAACTATAGACCGTGGGTGGTTGAACTCGATAACCTTTGGTGCTATAATAGAAGTTCCATAACGTTGATGTGTGACCTACTTTTGTGTTCCGTCACCTCAATGGTAAACCCGGGTCTCCCCCGTTTATTTGTAGAACCTCACTCCCTCCCAAGGGTGAACAAGGTCAAATCAATGAATGAATCTTTGTCAATATCATATACAAATGTCAATTGTTTCTTTATGTTGGTTCACATGTTTGATCTCACTATGCGTAAGCCTAACACTTGTTTTCTTAAATGTTCCATATTTATAGGTTCCATTAGTGGTGGGTCTCGTAAAGATTGAGCACCATGGGTTGAGCGAATAGCGGAGACTTTTGGAAGTAATTATTTTGAGGGTTGGCGTATAGAAAAGGATAGAGGACATTTTGGGAGATTTGTTGACAATGGTCTAATCTAGATGATTCTGATTTAGATTAGCTAGTTGTCATTTATGATTTCCAAATATAGTGTTTGTAAACGCATTAACTATTCTTCCCCATTTCTTGGGTGATCTTCGTCTATTTTCTCCTTGTCATTAACTTAGAATGTGTTTAAGATTTCCCTTACCTTTAAGGGTGACATCTATATTTCCAGGTTTTGGTTCTTCAAATTATAGGCGCCTTATTGCAAAAAAAAAATAATTTACTCTAAAATTTAGGGTGTTACATAGTGAATGAGTATGATTAGGATCATCGGGGGCCCATATACACATCTAAAGTGCGAGTCGACGAGCTCGTGGCCTATGATCCTAGTATGAGCTCACTAACTTGAACGGTAGCCTACTTTTATGTTCCGCTACCCTTCTCGGAAATTGAGTCTCCCCCGTCATCTCAAGATGTTTTCTTCAACCTTATGTTCTCCACATAATTGGAAAGATGAACCACCTACCTTCTTTATAAAAATGTTTATGCCACTTCATATTTGCTTATTTATAAAATGTTTGTTCTCAATAGGCGTAAAGCCTAACACGTGTTTTCTTAAATGACATGTATAACAGGTTCCATTGGTGGCAGGTCTCGGTTCGTTTGAGGGATGAGATATTTGGATGGATAGTGGCAATTTTTGAAGATAGACTTTTGGAAGTGAGCGTACAGATGGAAACGACACCTTTTGGGAAATGTTGGTGACAGTTGTTTTAATCTAGATGGTAGTAGCCTAGATTAGTGAATTGTCATTAATCATTTCCATTCATAGAAAGTTGTATAAGCTATAACTATTTCCCCTCTTTAGGGTGATCTATTTAATTATAGAATGTCATTTTCCGCATTTATTCAGGTTTAAATTAGCCCCTATTTTTAGGGTGTTATAGGTTCTAATTTAGGTAGTTATCCAATTTCATTATTAATGGATTTATTCTATTTTGTAACCGTTTAATTAGGGAAATTTTGGTTTCTTATTTTTCTAACAAATTTCCCGTTTTAATGGCTAATGAAATTTCGAATATATTAAAAAAAATGTTGATTATAATGTGAGTTGTAAGTCGATGTTCATCGTCCAAATAATGGAGAATAGCGTTGAAGTTGTTTCACTTAATAAAATACATGTTTGTGACGTGTTCAACAATGATAAAATCTTTTTATCATATTTTGTTCGGCCTATAGATGTTTCACTAAGGTTCATTATGATTGTAACAAGGGTTCATTGATGCTTCCTTATGATTTATTATGGTTTCAATATGTTTCACTATTGAATTTTTTTTTAATATGTACCGATTACGGTTCACTAATAGTTTGATTAAGTTTTCATTATATGAACGGGATGATTCCCTATGTTTCATCATGGGTCACTAATAGTTTCCCTGTGTTTCATCTTCTACTATACGGAATTTAAGAATTTATTCTGCAATAATCCCTAACATAAGTTATTATTGATTTATATTAAATTTTTGCTTTGATCAATGATACCTATGATATCATGCACATTTGATTTCCTAATTTGAAATAGCGATTGCAAAATACAAGTATACCCTTCTAGCCTATTTTTTTAAATTTATTATATTAAATTAATTAATATATTAACATAAATAGAACAAATGATTCAGGACCATTGATTGATTACATCTATAGTATCTACATGGGTTGCATAGTTTGCATCATAAGGGTGGCTTCCAAATAAAACCACATATATTAGAGAGAGAGAGGGGGGGGGGGGGGGGAGGTTCAAACGAGAATGACATCTAAATAAAACAATAAGAGGATGAATCTGAGTCAATCATTTACTTGAAGTCTTGAATCATATCTTAAATAAAACTTTCTTAAAAAACGTCCAAATGAACATATGCATCATTCGTTGCCAGTGGATTATATTTGATTATTCATTTATTTCGGTTAGAGTTATTGAATACATTTAATTAAAATATATATTAAATATTTTCTTTTTACAATTTTCATGATTTAAGCATGATTAAATTTTCGTTTATTTTTTATTTTATAACATTTAAAATAAGCGTGATTTAGGTGCCGTTTGTTTTTTAAGAGGTCTAAAGTCTGAAGTCTTATTTTAGTTATGATTAATAAGATGCGGTGTTTAAAAAGGTCTGAACGATTCAGACTTAAGAGTCATTAAGAGGGTTTTTTTAAAACAAACAACCCCTTAGTTTTTCTTTTAAACTATTTATTTTCTATTAAAGTAATTAATTTAACATTTTTTACACTTTCGTCAAAAACCACATATGATATCCACCAGTAATCGATATTTTTTCCAAAAAAAATCGTTAATTTTAATCAAAATATCATATGTGATATTGGTCATAGTAAATTTAAGTAGAAAAGAAATGTAAGTTATCTACAATATCACATGTGATATTTGTAAATCAGGAATTACATTTTGTATTACATCTGATCTTATACATTTTAAATGTTTTGTTACACATCACGTGTGATTCTATTTCCACTATTTTTCTTTTTCATTGTTTAATTTGAATCACTGTTTTTTCGTTTTAAATCACATGTGATTATGATTTTTTTTTAGAAAAATGCAATTAATTGTGAATCAGATATGATTTTGATTTAAATTGTAAATGTTTTTCAATGTTGCCTTAAATAAAAAATGAAAGCACATTAAAATCACAAAAATGGTAAAAAAAATCGTAAATAAATGCCTTAAATAACTCTTATATAATCAAATGACTTTTATGCCCTTATTTATTCATTTTTGGAAATTTTTAATTAAAGCATTATTTAATGAATTGTGTGGTCCATAATTATTATTTTATTTTCTTATTTAGTTACTTTATCTCGTATAAAACCAATATATATACATATATCTACGTGTCAATTTTCTAAAAACATTATTTTAACTGCTTGTGTGTTATTCAATTGATTAGTTTGTTATTTGGTAATTGTTTTAGTTATTTCACCCTGTTCAGAAAATATTTTCAAAAACTAAAACACTTTAGTATACAGTTTCAAACAATCAAACATAATTACACACTTGAATGTCAATAGATGACTTCAAGATTATCAACAATATATTAAAAAACCAATTAACAGTGTATCCAAAAATAACAATATCATATGGAAGGTCTGAGGTCGAAGGACGAACGGTACTATACGAAAGTACTATTCAACACACATTCATAACCACTATATATGTCAGAATACGTTGTCATCGTACCATATTAAGAAAATATATAAATCTCCACATGAGTAACATGTTATGTAGCATAAAGCCAAAAAAATACATGTTTTAAGATATAAAAAGCAGATAGATGGCAACTGAAATGGATAAGTTAACGTATTGTCAAATAATAGTTTATCAAATTGTACAAGATGATAAGTAATACTTAATTTGTGAAGCTTGCGTTTATAACAAGAGCAAGTTTATTAATTTGTTACTATAACCGAAAATCATATCTAAAAAACTAAATGGAACGTTATGTTTATGTGTAATTCTATAGAGCTAGGATCATCCACCCACTCTACTTTCCGAAAATGTTGGTAAGAATTTCCAAGTTTAGCAACTCTCATTCAACATATTTTCACTCATGGTGTTACATTTATGGAAAAAAATCCACATAAGGGCAATTTTGTAACTACACTTACTTCCTAATCTAGTCCCACCCTTACCAACCCCCATATATTTTTCCACATTATAAAAGTTTGGTAGGAAAAGGATGGGAGATGAGCCCAACATATGATCCTGAAATGGAGGAGCATAGAGTAAGGACGATTTAGATACTTAAAAGAACATGTTGAGGTCTTGTGTGTTAGATTTTGGTGGTAGTTGGGATAGTCACTTGTCGTTACTCAAGTTTTTTTATAACAAAAGCAACCGTTCGAGTATTTAGACAACACCTTTTGAAGTAGTATATGGTTGGAAGTGTAGAACGACACCATATTAGGTTGGTGTGTTGGTGAAAAATAATTAACCAAATTAGAAATAGTTCAATAAATGACAAAAAAGATAGCTCAGATTACATAGTGGTTAAAATCCCAATACATGCAAAATTATTATATAGACAGAAGAAGTCAACTTTTAGAGTTTCTGGTAGGTGAGAGAGTTGAGTCCAAGGTATGTTGAATCGTTCATAGTTATAGTTAGAGTCGGTGAAGTAGCTTATGACTAGAGTTTTGGTGCAACAACAAGGAATTGATGACAAGTTCCATGTGTCAAATACGAGAAATTGTTTAATAGATAAGTTAGCAGTAGTAGCTCTTAAGGATGTAATTGTTAATGAGCAGATAAGTTAGATAGAGGAACCAATTCATATTCTAGACAATCATAAGAAAAGACAGGGAATAAGAGTATCCTTATTGTGCTAATATGATGGAGGTTTCATAAAAGGTCTGAAATAACTTGGGAGCCTAAGATATGAGGGAAAATACCATCAATTACAATAAAATATGAATTTTGAGGCACTTAACTTCTTGAAAGAGGGAAGAGTTGTAGCACCTCAAATTTGGATCAGAAATAAAGCAAAGTAATGTTTACGGACTAGAATTGTCAGTATAAAGAAGATGAGTTTAGGGGGTTGTTTTGAATTAAGTTCAAAAATAAAGGTTATATACAACATACATATCTAAGTGTGTTCATGTTTGAAGCCGAGAAAAGGGAGGGAATGATTGTAGGGGGTTGGGTCCTCAAATCCATTCGAGTATGGCCATCATGTCCCATATTTTATCCCACACAAAAGTTGAAAGTTTTATATGCTCATGACACTTGTCACACAATAATACTGTTGAAGAGTACGTAAATCCATAGGCTCGCAGACAAAGAATACATATGCTTCGATATGGTTATTAGATAACCAGAAACCTGGAATAATATGATGTGTTTATGATATTAATTATTAATTATTATTCTAGTAGAATAATAAAGTAACTGTTAAATTATAATTATGATACTTATACACTTTGATGTAGGGGTGCTCAAAAATCCGACCTATCTATCAACCCAACCCAACACAAAATAACCCAACCCGATGTCTAATCGAGTTTTAAAATCTTCAAACTGTATGTATTAGGTTGGAATTGGTTTAAGGTCATTTGAACTTAACTCAACCCGATGAACTCGATATCCTTTAAGTTCTTGGATTTAATATGGTTGTTAAATCCCTATTAATATAGATATTAGACAATTACATCATCATATACCCTCTTCATATACATATATTTTAAATTTATTCTTCGTCTTTGTATAACTCCTTCATATATATGTTCAGTAAATGTGAACATATATATGCAAATTAAGAAAAGTAGTTGAATGCAATGTTATTAAGATTTAAAGAGAATGAATAATCTGTACCAAATGATTGATGATTAAAAAGGAATCATGAGTAGAAAAAACCAACATATTCAAGGTTAGACTTAGGAGAATACTTTGATGTACCAAAGTATCAATCTGACCAACCCGTATGGTTTGGGTTGGGTTGGGTTGAGATTTTTCAAACTTCAAACATTGGGTTGGGTTGTTAAAATGCCTTCAACCCGATCAACCTAACCCATGAGCACCCCTACTTGGATGTAAATAGGATGGTTTCAAGATTATTAGCAATTTATTAGAAAGCCAATTCATAGTATTCCCCAGAGTAACACTGACTAAGGCCTCGATAAATGATATGATACGGAAGGACGAAGGTCGTCCAAGGATGAGTGGTCGTGTATGAAAGCACAGTTCGACACACTATTCACAACCATTATTCAAGACACCTCAACACATCCAGATTTAGCAATCATATAAATCGTCATTGTATCATGTTATAACCGAAATCCAAAAATACATATTGAGATATGAAAACTACTAAATTGAATAATTAATATAATATTAAATAGGGGGAATCTTCTTTCAAAAACTTCCTAATTCATTGGATCCAATTCAAACCACAAAAAATTAGTTAAAAAATAAAATTTAATTTAATTTAAAAAAACTCACTTCCTGTCTCTCTTCTTTCATCTTTTCTCTCCCTATAACATACATGCACACACACAATTAAATTGCACACATTGTCAACATTTTTCTAGAAATACTATTATAATTCAAGAACACGTTATGAATATTTTTTTAGAAATACTATAATGATTGTAAACACACTCTAAATCTACGAAATCTAGTATAGCTTGCGAACGTATTGTGAGAACCAACTAAAATAATAAAATTAAATCTAACCTACCACTTACGAACACCCTAGTATGAAATTTTATTAAGGTTGTTTTTCATTGTGTTCCAATGTATTTACCTTATGTACATATTTAATTGGGAAGTGTGTGTGTGTGTGTGTTACAAGATAGAGGAGAGGAGATACATACATACATATGTGTGTGTGGAATTTGAAGTTTTTTGAGTTTTCCTAAAAAAAATGCATTAATTATCTCATTAATTATTTTAAATTAGTGGCTTACGATGGATCTCACGGATCCCACAAATTATAAAGTTCAAATAATTAAGCAACATGTTAAATAATAGTTCATAAAAATTTTCTACCATTATCAATCATACTTAGTTTGTGAAAGATTTAAGGCTATGTGTGATAAACATAAGTTATTTTATTTTTTGATCTTATCGTAAAATCCTTGTTTGGATGAGCAAAAATTAGCTTATTGAAACGCTACTTAAAGTAGCACTTCAATAAGTTCCAGGAGCTTTGTCATTTTTTTCCAATTAACTTTTATTTATCCATAACTAATAGTTATTAGTTATTAGTTATTAATTAATAATTAATAATTATTATTAATTAATAGTTATAAATTATTATTAATTAATAATTATAAATAATTTATAATTTATAATTAATATCAATTCTAAATTATTACTTAATTTTAATCGTAAATTACTCATTATCATTAATATCAATTATTAATTATTTAGAATTATTATTATTATTATTACATTTATTATTGATCAATATATTTAATCGTCAAAAAGCAAATATAATAATTTTCAAAATGTTTTTTTTTTTGTAAACTACATAAAAGTAAAGTTATAGTTTTTTGTTTCATAAATAATAAAACTTTAATTACTATAAAAAAATTTAATTATTATTTTAATATCTTTTAATGATTTAATGGTGGAAAACTTGATGAAAAATCGATAGTTATCAATATCCAAAAAATGTTATAGAAAAAATATAAGATAAATTAAGATATTTGATTTGTTTCCATAATTATCTTAATTAGTGAAAAAAAAATTTAAATCAAAACTCTAATCTAGTGTCTGAGATTGCTTCTTCCATTATCAACATTTTTGTGTTCCTCATTTGAACAAAACACTATATACATATTATATAGGGTGGGTTCCATTGCAAACCAACTTTAGGTTGTGAACTGGGCGACAAAGGGGAGCTTGCCACATGTATCATACATTCATGGGCTATTCATTATAAATGTGTATTGGTCATCATGAATGTTGCACAATTCATCATGGTGTATCATTCATCATTAATAGTTCATAAATGTTCACCTTTATTATTCATGATGAATATGGACACCTAGGGACACATGTCGTGCTTTCCTTTGTCTCTTAGTTCACAACCGAAAACCGGTTTGCAACCGACCTTTTCTCTCTCTCTCTCTCTCTCTCTCTCTCTCTTTCTATATATATATATATATATATATATATAGGGGCTAAATCATGTGAGGATCAAAAATATGTTGAGAACCATGAGGACTAATTTAATCCATAGCTTAGATTAAATCAAGGGTCATTTAAAAAAGAGGCCTATTTGAAATAAAATGGTGAAATAAGGGTATTTTTGTCAAATTAGAAGTAAATTGAAAGGTTATTTTGGTTATTATCATATTAGATTTCATTTTAAAAACTCCAATATAATATCACTTCTATAACACATCCAGAACAAATTCAGACCATCTCCATCACCGGCAACCACTTCGTCTCCGATTAACACCTCCCCCATCTCATCTCTCTATCACTCTGCACTAACACCATTAAATTTGTGAAGTTGTAGGGAAGTGTTCGTCGGGAAAAATGGCTTATTCTATAGGGAAGATGTGCGACTAGAAAAGAGGGGGACAGATAAATGGAGATCGGAGGGAGAGGATGATGTGCGGTGGTTGATGGCGATGATGTGGTGTTGCCGCTAATCGTCGAAAACAGACAGGGTAGCTGGGATTTAGGCGAGAATTGACAGTTTCGGTTCTTGACGCCATTAGAGAGTTGTTTCATGAGCTCCAGATGCCCATAAATTCTTGATTATTAGGTTTATGTTCCTCCATGGATTCGGAGAAGCAGGTCATGTGAGATGTCTTTGTTCTTGATGATCCCTTCGAAGCTTGATTTCTACATTAATGGTTGCAAATTTGCAAACCCGAAATCCTTCGATAACCACAAATTTCTCCATTAAATTTCTTGTTTTTAGGGTTTTTTTCAAGAGTGGAAGTTTGTTCCCAAATTTGGGGTTTTTGTGTTTAATTTCCCAGATTTGGTAAATCTTTGGGTTTCATTAGGTGAATCTGTGTATTTCATCTAGTGAATCTATGTGTTTCATTTGATGAATATGTGCGTTCCATCTAGTGAATATGTGTGTTTCATCTGGTGAATTTGTGTTTCATATGGTGTAATAGCATATAGATGAATCATTGTCATTATTAAATATTAACCTTATAAAAATTGTAATATCCGGGTTCGAAATTTTTAATAATTTTGGGAGTTGGGTGAAAAGTTAAGAGAAACCCAAAGTTCAAGGGGGTTAAATGTAACTTGGGTTATATATATTAAAAATTAACCCTAAGATATTTATCAGAATTCATATTTTGAGGTCGGCTGAAGGAAGAAGGAACAGGAGAGAAAGAGGGTATTGAAGGATCGATCGTGTTAAGTCTGATTTTATAGTAATCATTGTATTTATAGGCTTGGTCAATTACTGTGTCTAAATCTAATTCTGTGTTGTATTGACCAAGGGTATTTAAGTCCCTTTGGTCTTTGTCTTTGTAAGAACTTTCACGCATACATTCAATACAGTTACTTTGCGCTACCTTGTATCTCTCTCTACTTTCTCTCTCTAGAGATTTAGTGATCTTGGACTCACAATTGGTATCAGAGCCACCTGAATCTTGAGAGGATTGAGAGAATTCGTTTTTAGATTCTGAATTTGTGATTTAATCCGAAAATTTGATTGATTTTCTTGAATTTTTCAAGAAAATCTCGTTTTTTGATTTTTAATCAAATTCGATCTGTTTTTTGAGTGAATTTCTTTGCAAATTGGTTTGTTGGATTCGAAATTGATAGGAGAACATATTTGATTCACATCTTTTTTCAAGAAAAACAGTGTTTGATCATCGATTTTGAGTTTTAAAGATTTTCTGGAAATACGTTTTTTACGTACTGTTCAATTCTTGAAATCTTGATTTTGTGGTTTTTGATCGAAATTTGAGTTTGAAAAGTGTTATAATATTGTTTTCGAACTTGTCTGTGTAAGGAATTTGCATCAAATGCAGTTTTGTAATCGATTTTTGTAAGATTTTGGCATTTTGACATCGGTTTGCGCTAGATCTGTAGTTTGCGCGAGTTCATATATGTTTGCACGAGTTCATCTTAGTTTGCACTAGTTCTTGTTATTCTAATCTTTGCACCAGTGTATTATGTTTTCGCTTTGTGTTCATCACGCAAATCTAAGTTTGCGTCTCCATTGCCTCACGCAAAGTGTAGTTTGCGTCTCCTTCAGCTTACGCAAAGCTACTTTGCGTATTCCTCTGTTCACAAGTTGTTTGTGTCACAAGCCTCTCACGCAAAGCTCAGTTTGCGTCTCTTGCTACTCACGCAAAGTTGGTTTGCGTCTCTAGCTACTCGCGAGAACTTCAGTTTGTGTTTCCTTCGCATAACACAAAGCTACTTTGCGCCACAGCCTGCTCACGCAAAGCCTTATTTGCGTTTCATACTGCTTGCGAAAAGCTCAGTTTGCTCTTTTTGCCTCTCACGCAAACATCAACTTTGCGCCAGTCTAAGACTTAGAATGTTTTCTGGATTATCTGAAACATGGATTCTGACAAATTTGCTTATCAAGCTCAGTTCTACAAAAGTGATCTTATGATGCCTCTGGGTACAGAAAATCGTCCACCAGTGTTAATTGATGAAAATGAATTTACACAGTGGCAAGATCGGTTCCTGAACTTCATTGAACGTCAAAAGAATGGTAACGACATGTTGATCATTCTATCTGAAGGACCGTTTGAAAAACCCAAATTGGCTTCTGGATTATATAAGCCCACTAAAGAATACACTCATGATGAGTTGTCGGCATATCAAGCTAATCGTGATATTAAAGAAAATCTGATGCTAGCTTTGCCAAACTCTATATACAACAGGATTAATTGTTTCAAAACTCATCCTAATCTGATGTGGCAACATCTTAAGAAGATTATGCTTCGTTCTTCGGTCGCAACTCAACTCAGGCATACGCGCTACATGAATAACTTTGAAGAATTCAAAGCCAAGGATGGGGAGCCACTGAAAGCTGTGTATGACCGATTTTGTGCCGTGATCAATGATCTTAGGAAGATTAAAGTTGAAAATACCGAGCTTGAGACAAATCTGAAGTTCCTCAACACATTGCAACCAGAATGGAATAAAACATGCCATAGACTGAGGAACGATGTCAGAATCTCTACTATGCAAATCCAAGAACTTTATGAAATTCTGATGACTGATGAGATCTTGGTGCTTGATAAGAAGGTCAAACTGGATAAGAAGAACAAGAAATCAGTAGACCCGGTTGTACTCCTCACAAGCCAACTGGCAGAACAAGCGTTGTCTGAAAACGCTTACAATGGGTCAACTGATGATGATGGTGAGGCACTGCAGAAAGCAATGATTCTTCTCTCTCAGCATTACCAGAAAAAGTTCCAACCAATATCGGGTTCCAACACTTCTCGCTTCACTTCCGGTTCTAAAGTCAAAGTGCCCGAGCCAAAGACTGCGACCTGCTACAACTGTGGAAAGCCAGGGCACATTTCAAAGGAGTGTCGAGCAAAGAAGGTTAAGGACTCAACTTATTATCGAAAGAAGATGGACAACTTATTATCGAAAGAAGATGGAACTTGTTGAGAAGAGAGAGAGTGGAACAGCTTTGCTAGTCGAAGAAGAGTTTTGGCTAGATCACTCTGACGATGAAGCTGCAAACGTAGAGATCGCTCAGATGTGCTTGGTTGGAGATGATCAGTCAGACGATTCTGATACTGATGAAGATGAGGTATATTCTGATTTTGATTACAAATTTATTGCCTCACAGATGAATACTATTATTTCTGCTATATCTGATTTTCGCTTAAAGTTATTATCTGAAAAGAATTCAAATTTCGAAAAGTCAGATTTGATTGACAAATTGAAAATTTCTTTGAAAGATGAAAAATCTATTTTGGAAAATACTAAAGACATCTTTCAAAAGAAATTGGATGATTTGGAAAATTCAAATAAGACTTATCTTGAGTCTTTGACTAAAATGACTACTTTAAAAGATGAATTTTCAGATAAAATAAATAAGTTAGAAGAAAAGCTTTATCGAAGGAACCAATCTGAACAAACAATTTTTATGAACAAACCGATGAGTGAAGAAGCTTTAAAACAAAGGTGGGGACTTGGTTTTGACAATCCTCATTGTTTAAACAAAGTGATAAACGAAGTTCCTACTTTATATAAATACGATTATCTAACTCTTGCACATTATGCTCCTCAGTTCAAATTTCATTGGACTAGTGAAAAGCAAGTGTTAGAACTAGAAAATGAGAAAAGGACAAATAACAAGAAAAAGGAAATTCATTTTGTTTACACAAGCGAAAATGCAAAATATTTCCCTGAAAAATCAAGGAGAGGCAGAAGAATTTTAAATGATATATCTCCTATCAAATCTTCAATGTCTGATGATTTTATTGATCCTTATGCTCCTAATTCTGATAAGGAAAATATTTCTCCAATCATTTATGATTCTAAGAAATATACTCCTTCGTTAGTATTAGAAAGCAAAATCGTCAATCTTGAAGATAAGATAGAAGATCAAAATATTTTAAAGACAATTGAATTTGATATCATTCTTTCTTTCATGACTTCTAGTCTTGAAGAAAAATTATTTTCTCAAAAATCAGATTCTATTTCTAACCTTTCTTCTGATTTTCAAGAAAACAAAAAGGAAGTTTCAAATTTTAAAATCTTTTCTCAAAATACTTCAGACTCCGAGGCGAATTCAGATTTATTAGTTGATCAGATTGGTTGCTTAGGTAAATTATTTCTTCTGATTTAAATATTTCGTCTAAAATTCTTGATGATTCTTTTACGCTCAATGATCAATATTATAAACCTAAGCGTAAAAGAAGACGGTCAAAGAAGTCGAAGAAACAAGATAAAGTTATTTCTGACAGTTCTAATTCTTCCGATTCAATTCTTACAGATAGGACTTTGAGAGCTCGATCAAAGAAACAGATCTGGAGAGCGAAGCGGACATCTACTGATTCTATGATTGATGAGGATAAATGTGTAGACAGACTTTATAAAAGTGATTCATTTGCTACATGTAATAAAATTTCAAAATATTCTATAAAGCAAATGATTCGAATTTCAAAACATGTCTCATGTTCTTCCTCGGATTCTAGTTCAGATGATTATGCTTTCTCTTCTGATGATGATTCTGTTCATTCGTGTGATTATATCTTTCGTGCTTTAATTGTTAAATCTAACAAATTTATCCCCATACGAACTGCAACTAACAAACATGGGCCCAAATTCAAGTGGGTACCCAAGTCTAAATCTGATTCTAAGTTGCAGGCACCTCATGTTAAGGGGGAGTAAGAGAAAAAATGGTTTTTGAACACAGCAGTTCAAAACCCGGTCTTAAATGTCAAGACTTTGGCTTCTGAGTAATTCAGCTCAGAACACGTGCTTCAAAGAATATGACTTCTAGACATATCAGTCTAGGACTCGTTATTCAATGCATTAAGCTTCTGACTAATAAGAAACTGTGAGTACATCTACTTAATTTCCGCTGCATTTATCTCTGATAATAATGTTGTTCCAGTTTTCTCAAATGTTTTAAAAGATTCTGAGTTTTTCAATTCAACTCCTGATTTTGTTCAACCCAAATTTTTTTTATGAGACACATATTTTTTTTTACATTGTGTGAAAGATGATATTATTGAATTATATTTTGTTTCAACTAAATATACACTTGCCGATCAAATATTTCTATTTTTAAAATTTCGGCATGTTGTTTTAAAAGTTTAAACATTTACAAATTTTATTCTATAAAGTAAAATTTGTACATTTTTCTTTCTTTTGAATAAAATGTGTGTCTAGGATAATTTTTCAAGTTGATTTGTTTATATTGAAGTTTTTATATGTTCAAATTTCAGTTCTAACAAAAGTCGAAAAGTCAGCAACATGTTTGTAGCTTTTGATATTGCTTTAAAGTTGTGTGATTCGGAATATTTATAGTTTACAATGCTTAGAAAACCTAAAAAGTCGGAATTTCGGATCGTAATGAAAATATGGGCTAAGCACTTAGACGTAAAACCTTGTGTTTGAGATGATTATTAAATTCTTATAAATCAGAAATCTCTAAGTTTAAAAGTTTGTACCTGTGACCTTTCTGGTTTGGGAAAGTAAGTTCTGTGGGATGCTTGTCATCTGGTCCCCTAAGGTCATTTGATCTGGGAGTGATCGAACCCAAATCCTTCTATAGAATCAGATCGAAAGTCATGTTCTATTGGTATGAATGGGTTTAGGATATGTTGATGTAGCCTTTCTGATCTGGGAAAGTAAGTTCCAAGGGGTGCTTGACACCTAGTCCCCTAAGGCCAACTAGTCTGGGAGTGGCTGACCCAAATCCTGCAATAGGGTCAGATAGAAAGTTACGTTTACGGCATGTTCTTTACTTAATAAACTTTTTGATTAAAAAGATGCCAAATGTGCACAAGCTTAAAAGATGCCAAAGAGCACACTCATATAAAGATGCCATAGTGCACAATGCTAAAAAGATGCCAATGAGCACACATCTCATGATACTTGGTTATAAATTTCTGAGTTGCAATAAACCTGTAAATTTGTGAAAGTCTGAATTTTTGATGGCTTAGTGTGATTACATGCAAAGTTCTCTATTATATTTTTAGAATTGCATTTTCTTGAAGCTAATCGAAGTTCACATGCGAGCACACTGAATAGATTGATGAAAGTTTTTGAAACTGAACATGTCTTAACTTGATATGCAATAAAACTTGGTTCTGTATCCAAACACATACATTTGATTTCATCTGATGGATTTTATTGTGATATTTTACTCAGTAGAATTTTATTTGTTTATGTTTAAATTTTTTATATATTTAGTCGTTTCAAAATACATATTCAATATATTTTTATTTCTACATTGATGTTTACATTCATTTTGTTCTCGTATCCTTTTAAATGGGTTTGAGCATTATTCAAGGGGGAGTGAAAAAGGAGAGTTTTCTTAATGATCATATTTGTTTTTGAGGGGGAGTATCTGATTCTCTATATGAATGCTATCTTGAATTGTCAAATTTAGTGCATTTGTGTAGGGGGAGTCAAAGAGCTCAACAGGTAAAAATTTTCAGACTTCAAGTCAAATTAACGCAAACCTCACTTTGTGCCACCTTGGTGTAATGCAAACTTCACTTTGCACAACCTTGGGGTAACGCAAACTTCACTTTGCGCAACCTTGGTGTAACACAAACCTCACTTTACGCCACCTGCGTGTCGCGCAAATCTCACATGTTTTCTCCGTTTCTTTGATTTTGCAGATTTTAAGTTGTCTCGTCTCCAACATCTGCATGAACAAGTTGATCCAGATCATCAAGGCCATGAGGGGGAGAAGTTAAGAGAAGCCAAGGAGGTGATAAAGAGACAAAGAGCTCAAATGTTTATCTGTTGATCAAGATTCGCTCATAGATTCTATTCTATCAGTCATTTTAATTCTTTTGTTGTTCCTGCTCCGACCACCACAGTTCATTCAAGGTCTTTCAAAAGAGGTGTGTCGTTTAGAGCACAAGCTACTGGTCCAGACTTGTCAAAGGCAGCAAAGACAAATCAAAATGAAAGATGCTGAGAAGAATTTTTCTTGTAAAAGTCAGATTGCTTCATAAGGTCATTTAGAAGATGATTTTTGAAGACCAAAGTGCCAATGATTACTAAGGGGGAGATTGTTAAGTCTGATTTTATAGTAATCATTGTATTTATAGGCTTGGTCAATTACTGTGTCTAAAGTCTAATTTTGTGTTGTATTGACCAAGGATATTTAAGTCCCTTTGGTCTTTGTCTTTGTAAGAACTTTCACGCATACATTCAATACAGTTACTTTGCGCTACCTTGTATCTCTCTCTCTACTTTCTCTCTCTAGATATTTAGTGATCTTGGACTCACAGATCGTTTTCTTCAAAATCAAGGTATGATTCTAGTCTAATACTCCCTTCTACAGTAAGATTAGTCGGTAAATGATATCATTTTCAAGCTTTTAGCCGTTGTATTCGATATTTGAGAGTTATCATGGTTCTGTTCGAGTTTTGAATCGCCCTGTGTGAGTTTGATTGAATATCGACCGGACTAGGGAGGGTCGCGGACCGGTGTTGACCGGTGTGGCGTGGACCGGTGTTGACCGGTGTGGCACGGACCGATGTCAACCGGTGAGGTACCGACCAGTGTCGATCGGTATATTGTCAACCGGTGTCGACCGGTATGTTGTCGACCGGGGTGGTCTCGACCGGGTGGTATCACTGTGTGTAGTTTTTGAAATGTTTTAGAAAGAAAGAGAGAATTATCTGTGTTTTGGCTTACCGATTTATCGGTGTTATCGTAGGTAGTGAATCGTTAGAAAGCAGACTTTAAGCGAGAAGGATCTGAGGTGAGTCTTTCAAACTAAATTCTTTACGATTTCAAAAGTTATTTGATAAATGTGAAGGTTTATTGAAAAGGTTGATTTAATTATGTTAGCATGTTTATGCTATGTTTATATAAACTCGTTTTATATAATGTTGTTAATTAGATGTATGCATACATTTGATTCAGAAGTTTTGACCTAAGTCGGGAAGTGTGGCCCGCCTGCTCGTACCGGGGAGTGTGGCCCGTTTATGCCATTGGGGTGTGTCCCCAAAATAAGGCGGTACGAGACAGACATACCGTCTTTGACGGCAGTGTTGGTCAATAGTTTGAGTTACGCTTGAGAAGCGTAAAGTGTGGTCGTGTTTGTCATTAGTGTGAGTTACGCTTGCAAAGCGTAAAATGTGGTAAATGTTTAAGTTACGCCCGTGAGGCGTAAGGCTTTGTTTAAATGTTTTAAATAATATTTGAACTGTTGCAGTGGCGCTTGGAGGGGACTCACTTTACCATCGGTCTAACCCCCGCTCTTTCAAAACTATAACCCTTTTTCAGGTTATCGCAAGATAGCAGGTTCTGGTAAGGACAAAGAGAAGTTGTGAGCTTTTCCATGAAGCTAGAAGACTCCTTGTAATAGTTTTCCTTTTTACTCAGTTGTGTAATAAGTTGTAGTTGCAAACCTTGTTTGAATTGTAGGCTTGGGGCCATTGTTTTGGTATGGATAATTACATTTTAATGTAATTAAAGTTCGGGTTGTTACAATTGGTATCAGAGCCATATTTAAGGGATTTAGGTGACCGGATGGGCCTAAACTTAAATTGTGGTATAGAGGGACACAACTGAGATTTAGGAAGCTATTAAGGAGTCATTGGTTTTTGTGAATTGGGACGACAATAGTAAGGAATATCATGTAAGGTAAATTCAGAATTACATCTGGCCAATGCCATTATGAATCTACAGGTGCATGGGTATACTTGAGTACTATTGTTGGGTAAGTTGGTGGGTGTAGTTTTGGGTAGTGAGTTCTATCATTGAAATGATAGCGTTGGTCTGGCGTGCTATGCGAGTACGTTCATGAGTTTAAGGTTAATACCTTATGGGATGAGTATTGTGTGGGATGTAGATGTTTCGTCTGGAGGAAGAACTCCTTGAGTCTGATAAGGGAAGATTGACGATTGGAGGTGAGCGGGTCACTCCAAGGGAGTCGTCGGTTTGGTAGTTTGTGATGTCGATCAAAGGACATCAGGAGAGTTCACCCCAAGAATCGAATATTAGATTTGAGCCTTTTGAATCAGTAGTTAACTGAAAGTTGGCGAGGGTGGCTGAGAGACGGTATCCGTGTTGGCTAATAAATGGAATGAAGACAGAATAGAAATGAGCTATTGTTGGTAAGCCTAGTTGGACCAAAGTAAGGACGCGGGAATTGCGAATTAATGGTCGCGTTGGTTACTGGTAGTGGAATATACCAGAATGTTGGGAATCGTTTATGTTGAAGATAGATGTTATTGTGAGGGACCTGACTGGTTGGTCGGAAGTAAGGGTCGGTGGTAAAATTGGTGTGAGTGTAAGCGGTCGACCTTACGAGAGCGAATAGCCTTCATTGAAGTGGGAGTATCATGCATGGTGTTTTCGAATAATTTGCTTGAGTTTTTCATGTCAAGCATTTTGGTGTGTGTGCACCTTTGAGCCATATGTTTTGAAAATGAGTTAGTGTGTGTAAACGTGTATGGGTTTCAGAAAAAGGGAAATTTTATTGCACGGTGCGCTAAATTTTGAACTTAGTAATTTGGGAGTTATTGCACTTCTTTTATAAAGGAGTCATCTTTTGTGGAAAATATAACATCTTTTGATCGTGTGATGTTATAAGGAAGACTGGTATGGACTTAGTCATTCCAGCAAGGGCGGAAGTAGACTAACTCACTTAGCATAAGTAATTTTGTTAGAACTTCTTGAAATCGCTTGAGTAAAGTTTCATTGAAAATATTTTCAAATGTGTCAAATGATTTCAAACTATTATGTTGTCATGCATGAAGGTTATGAACTCGTTAGGTCGTAAGGAAGCATTGAAGTTAAGAATGCGGAAAGGGGTGGAGGATGAAAGTGTGACGTTCGGGCCGTTGTCGGTCGATTCATGATCCTGCTATTCCTTCTAGGGAAATGCGGAGAGTGACAGAAGCATTAGCCCTTGAGTGTTAGGAATGATTCGTTTTTGTGGTAGTATGCACTCCTAACCTGGGATGGGGTAGCCGGCGAGTGGCGTTGTTTGGGGTGGAATTCGAAGTCGTTAAGGTACGCCTTTTAGTAGCGTGTTGTTACGTAACGTTGTGGTTTTTAGACAAAAAGTTATTGATGTCGAGCTGGAGATTTGAGTTGGTCTGGTAACCAGATTCTATCAAGTGAGTCATGTGCCTTCAACGTGTGAAGTCGGTGGGACACCGAGATAGTATGATGCGTTGGAAGGAGTAGGTTCCTTTGGTAATCCTTGTTAGTTGAAAACATTGTTGAAGTATCGCTATGTCGACGGTAATGTTGAAGTCAGCGACATTTTGTTAAGGCCTTTGTCGGGACGCTGAAAATGGGGAAGTGGTTGCGGTCATGTTTTTCTGAGTTTCTTAAGGAAGCTAGAGGTCGTTCGGGAGCGGTGTGTATCTGGAATGGTATAGGACCACATCGAGGGGACTTTTCAGAATGGAAGACTGTTAGTTGGTCAGGTAAATTCCAATGAGGTTCTGATGGTTCGTGTGGGAGTAAGGTATAGGAAGCAATCGGGTGGTTGCACTTCGAGCAAATTAACCCATAAGAGAGTACGCTTAATCTTACCGACTACCCGACTTTGTATATGGCATATCGCGATAAGCCGATCGGAAGCGAATTCATGTTGAGTGGTTTAGATGTTCAAAAGTTTGTGGGCAGTCCAGATTTGAGCAGGGAAAAGTCGTGAAACAACTTTATCTCAAATATTGGTGTTATGATAGACATGATGAGGAGGGTATCTGTTATGTGTACCAAGTGTTGCGGAGATTTTGGTGTTATAGTGATGATGTAGTAGGGAGATGAATGGTTGGATGAGATGGTGTACTTTTTATGCCAAAGTGGTCGTTCAAGTCATTATAGTGGTAAGGAGCTTCTTTGAGGTTAAGTTTTAGACTTGTGTTAGTATTATAAGATGAGCATTAGCGAAAACCCTTACTCAGTGATTCTCGGTGAGGTTTTCGAAAGTGTCATATATGTAGCAGAGATGAATAGATGTTGGTTGGGTTGGTGATTTTACTAATCTGAAGTTTCTGGGTTCGAGGGATAGTTGGCGGCAACTTCATGAAGGAACCTTGGGTTCCTGGGTCGCGGAGAGGTTTTGGACAGGCTCATCTTATTCCAGTGGCATTGATGTGAATGTCGAATGATTTAGTTCATGATGGGTTGTAGGAGACAGGGAAAATCTGTGAGGTGTCTTCGATCAGTGAGTAATGTTTGGGAGAGAGTGGTTAATGTCTCGTGTGGGGATTGTCGGTAATCGTTTGGTAATGTAGTTTGTGTTTTAACGAGTTGGAATTGTTGACCTGAGAGTAAGAAGTTTGGCAAGTGGCACAGGATTTGGGAGTTTATGTTTTCAGAATTTCTGTTAAGTGAGTTTATAAACCCTAGAGAGGGTGTGAGAAAGGAGGTTAGAGTGTATGCTTTGGTTCGAGAGTGTTTAAAGCTAAAGTGGGCGGTTGGTCTAAGGATTTGTGGCTAGCCAGTGAGCCTATCACTAGAAGCATGTTCATGTTTTCGAGAAGGAAAGGGAAGAAGTGGTTGAATATAGTGCTCAGAGAGAAGGACCAAGGTGTCAGACTTAGTGTTGCATGGAAGAGATTCCAAGTGAGTCGATCGTTCAGTGTTAAGCGATTGGGATTAGTTATTTGAGCATGGTCACTCCGTGTTGAGCGAGGAAAGAATGGTTTTATATCACATATGGTCGGACAATGGTGGTTGCGACGAGAATTGAAGTTGGATTCATTATGATTCGTTCAATTGGAATTAGTAGGCTATGAGAGTAATGCAATGTGGAATTGTCTTTTATGTGGAAGTGGAGTAATGACCTTTGGGGCAATGTATGTTACTGCGTATGAGTTGAGTATCACCGTTGAACGGTGAACAGTATGGTATGGGAAAGAAAGTGCTTTTACGTTCGACGTATGCCGTACCGAGAGAAGTTACTATGCAATGGTTGGTTATCGGATGAAGAAATTCATAATTATGAGGATATTGTGATAACAAAGGTTGACTATATATATGTTGACGCAAGAGTTGACCTGGGATGTTACGACCTTGGTTTTGGAACAGAATGCTTGGAGCATTTGAGGAAAGTTAAGTCGGAATGGGTAAAAGAACGCGAGTCTTGTGAATCTTAAGATTCGAAAGGGCACGACTTGATGCATAAGTTGTTCCCATAGAATGGAGTGGTACGTTCGAAGGAAATCTAGTGTTGATTTACTTTTGAAGTCCATCAAAGTTATGGAAGAAGTTTGAGAGTTAGTGTATAACCGGAAGTGTTCGATGAGAATTCGGATAATTCGTGTCATATTTCTCGCCTCTATTAAAAGCACTTGATGGAGGTGGAGCAACGATACCCTTGCGAAGTATGCAAGCAAAGAAAATTTTGACGTGATCATAGATTCCGAGGAAGCTTTTATCAGTAGGTTATATGAAGGATGTCCGTCTTGGGAAAGTATTGTGGCAATAGAGCAGTGGGCAAGAGTCATCTTGGGAGATGGAGACGGTCATATGATCTCAGTATCCCCATCTATTCAACGATGGAATTCCGGGGACAGAATTCTATTGAGGGGGGGGATATTGTAATATCCGGGTTCGAAATTTTTAATAATTTTGGGAGTTGGGTGAAAAGTTAAGTGAAACCCAAAGTTCAAGGGGGTTAAATGTAACTTGGGTTATATATATTAAAAATTAACCCTAAGATATTTATCAGAATTCATATTTTGAGGTCGGCTGAAGGAAGAAGGAACAGGAGAGAAAGAGGGTTTTGAAGGATCGATCGTTTTCTTCAAAATCAAGGTATGATTCTAGTCTAATACTCCTTTCTGCAGTAAGATTAGTCGGTAAATGATATCGTTGTCAAGCTTTTAGCCGTTGTATTCGAGATTTGAGAGTTATCATGGTTCTGTTCGAGTTTTGAATCGCCCTATGTGAGTTTGATTGAATATTGTTAAGTCTGATTTTATAGTAATCATTGTATTTATAGGCTTGGTCAAATACTGTGTTTAGTGTCTAATACTGTGTAGTATTGACCAAGGGTATTTAAGTCCCTTTGGTCTTGGTTGTTTGTAAGGAACTTCACGCATACATCAATACAAACTTACTTTGCGCTTTGATCTCTCTATCTCTCTCTACTTTCTCTCTCTAGGATTTAGTGATCTTGGACTATCAATTGGTATCAGAGCTGTTCTAGATCTTGAGAGAATTGAGGGAATCGTTTTTAGTATCTGAATTTGTGAAATAATCTGAAAATTTGATCGATTTTCTTGAATTTTTCAAGAAAATCTCGTTTTTAGATTTTTCATCAAATTCGGCCCTGTTTGTGTTTGATTTTCGTTGAATTTTGGTTTGTTGGATTCGATTTTACAAGTAGAATTTTTTTAATTCACATCAAATTTCAAGAAATTCAAGTTTTGATCATCGATTTTGAGTTTTTGTGTTTTTCTGGAAAACCCGTTCTTGAGTACTGTTACATTCTCAAAATATCGATTTTGTGGTTTTTAATTGTTTTTGGTGATTGAAAAGTATTAGAAACTTGTTTTCGAACATTTTTGGATAAGAAAATTTCATAAAATCTAGTTTTGAAATCGATTTTTTGGCAGATTTATGGATTTTCATTAAGTTTGCGCTAGATTTAAAGTTTGCGCAAGTTCATAGTGGTTTGCGCAAGTTCATACTAGTTTGCACAAGTTCATATTGTTCTAATCTTTATGTATTTCAGGTTTTTGCCTCAAGAAGTAACTTTTCGCATTGGGTTATTAACGCAAAGTGAACTTTGCGTATCCCGTGTATCACGAGAAGCTACTTTGCGTCTTCTTCTGCTCACGAGAAGTGGACTTTGCGTCTCCTTCAGCTCACGAGAAGTCAAGTTCTCGTCATCCTTTGCTCACGCAAATCATCATTTGCGTCACCCGTGTTTCACGCAAAGTCTTGTTTGCGTTTCTTACTATTCGCGAGAATTACAAGTTTACGCCTTCATCAGCTCACGCAAACCTAAGTTTGCATTTCCTTCTGCTCAAGAGAACCTCAGTTCATGTCTTCAACTTATCGAGAGAATCAAGTTTGTGTCTCCTATTGTTCACGCAAAGTTTAGTTCGCGCCATCAACTAGTCACGCAAATCTCAATTTGCGTCTTCTTCTGCTTACGACAACCTCAGTTTGCGTCACTAGCTTCTCACGCAAACCTCAAGTTTGCGCCAACTCATTAAAGACTTGGAATTATTTCTGGATTTCTGTTTCATGGATTCTGATAAGTTTGCATATCAAGCTTAGTTCTACAAAAATGATCTTATGATGTCTTTGGGTACAAAAAATCGTCCACCAGTGCTGATAGATGAAAATGAGTTTACACAGTGGCAGGATCGGTTCCTGAACTTCATTGAACGTCAAAAGAATGGAAATGACATGATGATCATTCTATCTGAAGGACCATTTGAAAAACCCAAATTGGCTTCTGGATTATATAAGCCTACTAAAGAATATTCACCTGAAGAGTTGTCTGCATATCAAGCTGATCGTGATATAAAGGCAAATATGATGCTAGCCTTGCCAAACTCTATATACAACAGGATTGATTGTTTCAAAACTCATCCTAATCTGATGTGGCAACAGCTTGAGAAGATTATGCTTGGATCTTCGGTCGCAACTTAACTCAGGCATACGCGTTACATGAATAATTTTGAAGAATTCAAAGTCAAGGACGGGGAGCCACTGAAGACTGTGTATGACCGATTTTGTGCCGTGATCAATGATCTGAGGAAAATCAAAGTAGAAAAGACTGAGCTTGAGACAAATCTGAAATTCCTCAATGCACTTCAACCAGAGTGGAATAAATCTTGCCACAGACTGAGGAATGATGTCAGAATTTCTACAATGCAAATTCAAGAGATGTTTGAGATCTTGCTGACAGATGAGTGCATTGTTACTGAGAAGAAGGCCAAACTAGAGAAGAAGAAGAAGAAATCAGTGGACCCGGTTGCTCTTATCATGAAACAATTGTCAGAACAAGCATTGTCTGATAATGCTTATGACGGGTCAACTGATGATGATGGCGAGGCATTGCAGAAAGCTATGATCCTTCTCTCTCAGCATTATCAGAAAAAGTTCCAACCAAGATCTGGTTCCAACACTTCTCGCTTCACTTCTGGTTCAAGAGTCAAAGTGCCCGAGCCAAATACTGATGTCTGCTATAATTGTGGAAAGTCGGGTCACATTTCAAAAGAGTGTCGAGTGAAGAAGGTTAGGGACTCCGCTTATTATCGAAAGAAATTGGAACTGGCTGAAAAGAGAGAGAACGGAACTGCTTTACTTGCCGAAGAAGAATTCTGGCTGGATCATTCCGACGATGAAGCTACAAATGTCGAGATCGCTCAGATGTGCTTGGTTGGAAATGATCAGTCAGATGATTCTGATACTGATGAAGATGAGGTATATTCAGAATTTGATTACAATTTCATATCTTCTCAGATGAATATTATGATAACTGCTTTATCTGATTTACGTGTAAAGTTATTATCTGAAAAGAACTTAAATGCTGAAAAGTCAGATTTGATTGACAAACTGAAAATTTCTTTGAAATATGAAAAATCTATTTTGGTAAATACAAAAGACATCTTTCAAAAGAACTTGGATGATTTGGAAAATTCAAATAAGACTTATCTTGAGTCTTTGACCGTTATGACCAATTTAAAAGACAATCTTTCGGATAAAATAAATAAGTTAGAAGAAAAATTATATCGAAGAAACCAATCTGAACAAACAATTTTTATGAATAAACCACGGAGTGAGGAAACTTTAAAAGAAAAATGGGGACTTGGTTTTAAAAATCCACATTGTTTAAACAATGCGATTGAAAAATCCCCTACTTTATATAAATACGATTATCTAACACTTGCTAAATATGCTCCTCAATTTAAAATTGATTGGATGAATGAAAAACAAGTGTTAGAAAACGAAAATGAGAAAAGGACAAATAACAAGAAAAAGGAAATTCCTTTTGTTTACACGTTTGAAAATGCCAAATATTTTCCTGACAAATCGAGAAGAGGCAGAAAAGTTTTAAATGATATATCTCCTGTTAAATCTTCAATGTTTGATGATTTTGTTGATCTTTATGCTCCTAATTCTGATAAGGAAAATATTTCTCCAATCATTTATGATTCTAAGAAATATACTCTTCCGTTAGCATTAGAAAGCAAAATCATCAATCTTGAAGATAAGATAGAAGATCAAAATATTTTATGTAGATCCCAGTGCAGTGCAATCACAAGTAATATGAACAATGATGAACAGATTATAGGCCACAGCAACTAGTCATATGATTGATATAACTTCAAAGGGTTAAGGTTTACAGAGAGAATTTCTGATAAGGTTATGTAAACCTAACGACTAGTAAACTGAATAATGAATTTCTCTTCTAACAAATGAAATAGAAATAACTTTAAATACGTGGGCTCGCAGGCCTAATGGGCTTATGGGCTTTAAGGCCCAACAAGCTTACAACTTTAATAACTTGACATATTCTACCCTGAACTTCTATTTAACTATCAAAGTAGCCCTAACAATCTCCCCCTTTAAATAGAAGTTGATAGTCACGCCAGTTAGGAACAAAAATTTTCCGGAACCCAAAGCTGATCTCGAAAAATCGAATCTGAGTCCTGTACTCCAGTCGCTCTTCAATTACACTCAATGCTTTAAGAAAAATTGCTTTGTATGAAGAATCCAGTATCTGAACTCCTTTTTCATCTTGACTCAGCGCACGCTTCAACTTGTCTTTCAAAAACATCAACGTACCATCACAAAATCTGGCAATCTGATCAAAACGGATAAATCGCAGAACACCGTTGTTGTTCACATATGACATACCAAACTCTGGAAACTTTATAACTGTGAATGCAGGTACATTTAGAGCATCAGACGGAACACTCAGATCAGGCTTGAACAGATTAATCTTCGGTTGATCACTTTCTAACCCAATCTGAAAATCTTCCACCGAAGCAAGTTTCATTGCGCACTTCATGTATCTTTTCACTGTTTCTAGTGCATCAATGACTTCTCCGGTTCTGACGGTTCTGGTCTTTAGGTCACGTAGAATGTACAGCAGATCTTGTGGCTCCAGACATGGAAAATCAGCATCAGAAAAGCAGTATTGTTGACCATCTTCTCTAGTAACCATGAAGTCCGTATACTTAACCTTCATGAAGTAGGCAGGTATAATCTTATCAACTGATACAATCCTGAGCTTTGTCTTGGAGTACTTGTGCTGGAACTTTCTGTACACGAACACAAGTTCACGCTGTTTTTCTTTGTTTTTCACTGACTGTAGACCATGGATAACGACTCCATCATACTTTCTGATCCAGTGGGCAAAGATCTTTTTCTGGCTTTCTTCGAGGAAAGGAACTTTTATTCGGACTCTTTCCCACTTGGATGGACGAACTGGAGTAGTACTAACTGGTTCTCTAACTGGTGAAGCAGGAGGAGATCTCTCGGGAAAAATTGTAGAAGAAAAATCAGGGTGATTAACTGGATAGGTCAATAAAGGAATCACGGTAGAAGACTGATCATCTGGATGCAGTATTTCATCAATTTCTTCTTGCATAACCACCAGAGCTCTTTCAGTATTGGCACATTCTTCTGTCGTGTCTGTCACTTCATACGGATCTAGTATTATTGCCCAATCTTCAGGAACTATCGGAGAACCATCTTCAAATTCCTCAGGCTTTTCAACCGTCGGATAATCGTATAGTATCAAGTCTGTCACCGGTTCCCGTTCCTGTTCCTGTCTCTGTCCCTCTGTTCTTGTACCCGAACCCGTACCCTGTTCAACCTGTTCTGACTCCACTACATGTGTCTCCGGCTCAGATAGACGTTGGCGCTTATCCCCCTCATGGTGATCAGGATCATCCTGATCATCATGTCGGCGCTTGAGCCGTTCTGCCTGGCTACGGCAGGTATCCTCCACTGCTGAAAGGCGTTCAGTCAAAACAGCTACGGTTTGCTGAAGTGACTGAAGCATAGCTTGCTGGATCTGGAAGGCTTCGGTAGAGACAGTAGGCTGGTGTGTAGGTGGAGTAGGTGTGGATGCTTGAGAACGAAGTAGAGATAGCAAATCGGCATCTTGGGTGGGTTCGGTTTGAGATTGGGCTATAAGTTTGGCGAGAAGGATAGATTTGAGTTCAGGTATGGAAAAATCCGTGGCTGGTAGAGAAGATGGAATAGGTGTGGTCTCCGGCTCAGTCGCAGGACCTTTGCCTTTGACCATGCGTTTGATGTTGTCCATCTCCTCCCTCATCATAGATTGGACAGCCTTTAGGGCGCCGTCCATGTATTCCCTTGAGACAAACTCAGGTGGGGTAACTCCGGGGTCACTTAGACTTCCCGTTGTAGATACGACTGTTGAAGTCGAGCCACCTACGTTCACGGTTGGCGTGATGATAGCCGTGGTAGGACTTCCACCCAATCCTTGTAACCTACCCGAAGGTGGGTTTACTATGGATGTTCCGGCCGGGCCACTTAGGCTACCGGCGATAGCCGAAAAAGGAATCTGTGTCCTAGGAATGGCATGAATCACGAATGGCTCTAGACTCCGTGCAATCAAAGATGGCGAGAACGGGGGCAGCTGTTCTCTTGTTTCAATATCGGCACCCTCCAAGTGAGAGCCCGATAGCGTATGTGCTAAATCCCCGTGAGAATGTGAAACCACCATCTGTTGAGAGATGGTGGAGTGGCTTGGTTGGGCGTGCAAGTGCGCCGCTAGGTCCACGGCGGCTTCTTCAATACCCTGTCCCAACACATGAGACTGGGTAGCATATGTGGCTACCTGGCTAGACGTGGCTAGGGGGGATACAACCGAAGATGGTTATCCCGTCACTCGTGTACTCTCTGAATGCCGTTTACTCCGCCTTTCCCTCACACAACTCACTTCTTGATGTTCAACTAAGACTCCCTCCGCTCTCCTTATCGCTCCAGATGAGGGCTGATCATCGTCACCATCGGAGTCAGAAGACTCTTCATTTGATGGTGATGATTCAAAATTAGTTTCTT
This sequence comes from Arctium minus, assembly GCA_954870635.1. Classification (NCBI taxonomy): domain Eukaryota; kingdom Viridiplantae; phylum Streptophyta; class Magnoliopsida; order Asterales; family Asteraceae; genus Arctium; species Arctium minus. Next base: position 135,662,697 of record OX941081.1, on the reverse strand, counting down.
CGGAGTCGGAATTGGCTGCCGTGTCGTTAGTAGCAGCGACATGAGAGGACTGAACATGAATGGTTTCAGAATCTGTGGCCTCTTCTGCCATTTGAGTCTCGGTTGGTGGCGGTGACGGTGGTTGTCTTGAAGAACTAGGCTGGCTTGTTCCAACGGCACTGCCCACGCCAGATCCCCTCACAATAATAGCTCTCGACACACCCTGTCCGGAAGCCCCAGCTGTCCGGATGCTCCTGCCTCTCGTTCGTGGACGCGGACCCTCACGTCGCTCAGGTCTTGCTCCCTGGGCAGGTCCTGGCCGGACCATAGGAGCTGGAATGTTGTGTGTGTGCCTATAAGCTATCACACTCAGTGCCGTGGGACGAGCATGGTCTAGTACCCCGACTGGGATTTGTCGGGCGACAACACCTTCCGGATCAGCACGGGAAGGAATCTTGCACGTTGGATGTTGTGGACACGTCGGGTGGGTAGAGCGGCGTTGTATCTCGGGATACAGGTTCATGTAGTTCCGGATAACGATCTGTAGGAACCGCATGAATGAAATGAAGTTTGACCGGCGAGATGCAGTAGAACGAACTCTCTGAATGAGTTCAAACCAGAGAAAGTCGGCAAAGTCCACGTGGCGATTGAAAGCCACCGCGTGAAAGATGCGAAGAATCGGGGAGCTCGTCTGATCAATGCCCTTCATTATAGACGAAAGGCACCGATTGATGTATGTGAACAACGTATACCATATTGTCGATAGATGTTTGCGGTTGAAGGTTGATGGAATGCGAAGTTCTGTGCCGTAACCCAAAGAGAGAAGATCGGTGCACATTGTAGCATCAGTGACCATGGGGTCAAAGGTTTTGCGGCCTGCTACGGATCCGGCGGTCGGTAACCGAAGAAATTGACGGAAGAGATCACATGTGAGAAGCACTGGAGTGTGATCTATCCGTCCTTCAAGATGAAATCCGCCATCGGCCTCTAACGTATGGAGAGAATGCCAGAACTGCTGTAAGTATAGGATTGGTACGGTTGCAGTTTCCGTTAGAGCATAGGCGATTGGATGGCCCCTGAGTATCTCGATGATGACCTGATGTTGAATAGCAGGTTGGGTTACATCGAGATGGTAGTTATTGGCTGTAAGAGGAAGGAACTGATCCTCGGGAATCAGTTCCGCATCTGCGATTGGATCAATCGCTGGTGGCTGATTTTGTGCCATTGTACCTGTGAATAATGAATCGATTAGTACGCAGGTTTGGAATAAGATAATAGCCGTTGGAGTTACACAGTCATGATTTAGATCACACCGGTTAGTAACTCCAAAAATTGAAAGAGCAAACCCTACTCGTGAAATAGGGTCAGTCACCAAAGCACATAGACTTGCACCAGCATTTATAACCAACAAAATTTCCTCATACACAACATATTAAAAGGTATAACTATAAGCAGCCAAAACTTGGATTCGACCGGATAAGTGCAGGATCGGATAAGGCATTTGACCGGAGGTCTCATAAGACCGGATATATGTTGGATCAGATGGGGTGTTCGACCGGAGGTAACCTAAGACCGGTGATTTTCAAAGTCCGGAGGTCATTCGACCGGAGGTCATTCGACCGGAGGTCTCTTAAGACCGGATAAGTGATCGATCGAATAAGTTATTCGACCGGAGGTCTCAAAAGACCGGAGAAAGTCTTTGACCGGGGAATAGGAAAGGCCGGAGTATTCGACCGGGGGTGTATTCGACCGGGGCGTAACCCTAGATCAGAGAAAGAACCCCCGGAGAATACATATCGACACCAGGTCCATCCCCGGGGAAAATCCAGATCATTGAACACCGTAAAATCGATCGATTACACTCGATCGATGCAGATTGAACACAAGTAAACTTGATAACACCTACCTTGTCGAATGAAGAAGATGAAGACGAAGGATTCGGTCGAATGGCGTTTCGGTCGAATAGAGTCCGGGCGAGAGAGAGATGGGAGACTATGAGAGAACGATGATATCGATCGAATGAGGGACAAAGGGGTTCGATCGGAGCTCTTATATCCCCGCAACAGGGCTTGGGCTCGGGTTAAGGCTTGGACCGGGGAAAGGGCTTGGGCCGGGGAAAACAGAAGCAAAACAATTCACAAAACCAACCACACACAAACAAAAACACAAAAAAATATTTTTGTAATTTTCGGAAATATATAAAAAACTTAAAAAACTTAAGGGGAAAAAACAAAGATTAAACCTATGGAGAGAAAAGAAAAGAAAAAAAATAAAACCGAAGACACGAGACTTAGCTCCCCCTCGAATGTTTACCAAGAGGAGGTCCAAACACAGAACCCTCTTACCTGCTCCCCCTCGAATAGAGAACTCGTGAGACTTACCAACCACCTGACGTTAGTGCTCCCCCTGAACACATTACCGGGTTGTAGATCCATCACTAACAACTTACTCTCTTCAGGGATCAAAGAAATGAACTGCACACAAAATCACGAAAAACACCACGAAGACAAAACCAAGAACACAATAGAAACTAGAAAAACACGAAATCTACTTTATTGATACAGAAGTTTGTAACCGACACGGAACTTGTACGAGTAAAATGCAATAACCAAGGAGTGTGGAAAATAGCAACCAGAGACAGGTCACTGGTGCAGTTTGTCACAGTCATTCGTTATTGAACGAAACTCGTAGAGAGATGTGAACGGATCAAACTTTCAGATTTAGCATACCTAGCTTGGACAGAAGGTAATTAAATTGTTTTTCGTCCAAGGCTTTGGTAAATAAGTCTGCTAACTGATGCTCTGAATTAACAAAATAGAGTTCGATAGTACCTTTTTCCACGTGATCTTTTATAAAATGATAGCGCACATCAATGTGCTTCGTCTTCGTGTGCTGGACGGGATTGCTTGATATGGCAATAGCGCTCTTCGAGTCGCAGTAGATGGGAATCCGGGAGTAATTAAATCCATAATCTTTGAGCTGGGTGCGCATCCAGATGACTTGCGAGCAGCAACTGGCGGCTGCTACATACTCCGCCTCGGCGGTGGAGGTGGACACGCAGTTTTGCTTCTTAGAAGCCCAGCTGACAAGACGATCACCCAAGAACTGAACATTACCCGACGTGCTTTTCCGGTCCAGCATGTTTCCAGCATGGTCAGCGTCCGAGTATGCTGTCAATTCAAAACCTGTCTCTTTTGGGTACCACAAACCAAGATCAGCAGTACCTTTTAAATATCGGAAAATTCGCTTAACCGCAGCTAAGTGAGACTCTTTAGGTTTCGACTGAAATCTTGCACACAAGAATGTCGAAAACATAATGTCAGGCCGACTAGCCGTCAAGTACATCAGAGAGCCAATCATACCTCTATAAATAGTAGCATTCACATCCTTACCGTCAGGATCGGAGTGAAGCTTTAGAGTAGTGGACATGGGGGTTTTCATAGATGCAGATTGTTCCATTTGGTATTTCCGAAGAATATCCGAGATGTACTTAGATTGATTAATGAAAATTCCTGTTTGTAATTGTTTTACTTGAAGACCCAGGAAAAAATTCATTTGCCCCATCATGCTCATTTGAAAATGTTTACTCATTAAGGCAGAAAAGTTCTGACAATACTTGGGGTTCGTGGAGCCAAAGATTATATCATCAACATAAATTTGTACAAGAATGATATCATTCTTCTCTCTTTTAATAAATAAAGTAGTATCAATTTTACCTTTAGAGAAGCCAGACTTGACTAAGAAGGATGAGAGTGCATCATACCAGGCTCGTGGCGATTGCTTAAGACCGTAGAGGGCCTTGTCAAGAAAGTAGACGTAATGCGGATTTCCAGTGCTCACGAAGCCTTCGGGTTGCGAGACATAAACTTCCTCCTTGAGCACGCCGTTGAGGAACGCGGATTTCACGTCCATTTGAAAGACGATGAAATTCTTGTGAGCGGCGTAGGCGAGGAACATGCGGATCGCTTCAATGCGGGCAACCGGTGCAAACGTCTCATCGTAATCAATTCCTTCTTGCTGGCGATATCCTTTAGCCACTAGACGCGCTTTGTTCCGAATAATGATGCCGTTTTCGTCCTTCTTGTTCTTAAAAATCCATTTAGTCCCTATCACCGTCTTGTGCTTAGGTCGGGGAACTAGGCGCCATACTTTGAGGGTCTCAAACTGGTTGAGTTCCTCCTGCATAGCAATTACCCAGTCCGGATCATTCAGTGCTTCAGAGACAGTGGAAGGTTCGATACGGCTGAGGAACGAGGAAAATAAGCAGTCATTGGCGGTGGTGGATCGAGTTTGAACTGGTGTGGAGGGATCACCGATGATCTGATGAAGGGGGTGTGCTCGAGTCCACTTGGTGGTGTGTGGATGAGGTTGATAAGTCTGATGGGAGGTATCGGAATCCACATGACCACCTTGGGGTAAATCCTGAACTGCCTCGAGGGATGATGTCCTATAAGGTGTAAGCTTCGTAGTGGGAGTCGAACTAGGAGTAGAGGACGACTCAGCTGGAGATGAAACGATGGGAGGTTCCGGGATTGCCGGAGAGGAAGCTTCGAGAGCACCTTCAACAGGAGTCGGTGCAGGAAGTTGAACGGAAACAGGAGTCGGTTCAGGAGCACCGACATCAAGAACTTGAGCAAGAGGGTGTCTATCACTTGAGCTCGGGGAAGCTTGATCATTGGCAGTAGAGGATGGAGCACCAGGCGAGGATGGACCACCGGAGTCAGTAGGGCCAGTGACTTGTGTCACTTCTGGTGCTTGAGCAGTATTCCTGTCACATGACGTAGTATTAGACTTAACATTAAATAAGTCAGTATAAAAGAATTCAAACAGTAAATCCAAATCAGAAAGATGTGCTCTTGACGTAGACGCATGATGTGGATCCACTGGAGATTGTGTAGCCTCCGAACGGAATTGTCCAGAAGCTAACACACCGGTAAGCGCGGGTTCTGAACTGAGATGTTCAGAAACCATTTCAGGGGCTTCGTCAAAAGTCACGTTTACGCTCTCAACGATGGTCTTCGTCCGTTTGTCGTAGACACGGTAGGCTTTTGCTTGCTGAGAGTAGCCGATAAACACTCCTTCATCCGCTTTGGGACTGAATTTGCCAAGATCATCCTTATCATTTAAGACAAAGCAGGTGCATCCGAAAGCATGAAAGTAGTTGATGTTCGGGATACGCTTGTTGATGATCTCGTACGGAGTCATGTTGAACTGCTTGTTGATGATAGACCGATTTTGAGTATAGCAAGCGGTAGCAACTGCTTCTGCCCAAAGAAATAGAGGTAGCTTGGAATGAGATAACATCGTGCGTGCTGCTTCAACTAGAGTTCTGTTTCGACGCTCTACCACCCCATTCTGCTGAGGAGTACGAGCGGCGGAAAAAGTATGCGAGATACCCACTGAAGTGAGATAACCGGTGAGTATTTGATTCTTGAACTCAGTGCCGTTGTCCGTCCTGATGGTCTGAAATACTTGGTTGAGACTGACTTGGATGCTCTTCAGAAGAGAGATTATCAACTCGGGAGTTTCGTCCTTTGAACGGAGAAATCGGACCCAAGTGTAACGAGAGAAATCGTCAACCATCACCAGGACATACTTCTTGTGATTTATGCTTTGTACGCGCATCGGTCCACATAAGTCCATGTGGATTAGCTCAAGGGACCGAGAAGTACTCGGAACGGCTTTCGGCTTGTGAGACGCCTTTTTCATCTTGCCCTTTTCGCAGGCAGCGCACAGATGATCTTTTGCAAACTTGAGGTCTGGCATACCTTTGACATGTCCACCGAGCACCAACTTGTTGATATTCTTGAAGTTCAAGTGCGAGAGACGACGGTGCCATAGCCAACTTTGTGCAGCAGATGCTTTGGACAACAAACAGACTTCCTTGTCAGGTTTCAAGGACGAGAGGTCAATCGTATAGAGGTTGGTGCGTCGCGTTCCAGCAAGTATTTCTTTACCATCCTCAGTTCGAACGCTACACCGTTTAGCCTTGAAAGTAACCTCGAGATTCTTGTCGCAGAATTGACCGATACTGAAGAGATTGTGACCGAGACCTTCGACATAGGAGACTTTCTTGATCGTGATGTTATCTTTGACAATATCGCCGTAACCCCTGATGGGAGAGGAGTGATCATTCCCGAACCGTACATTCCCACAGAACCTCTCGGTGAAGTTTGTGAGTAGCTCCCTTCTTCCGGTCATGTGTTTGGAGCAGCCTGAATCTAGATACCACACATGACCGTCCTGCAAAATAGGTTATTTCTTTTTAGGTACCCATTCGTAAATGGGTCCTTTGGGGTTAGATTTAACACCCGACTTAGAGACCCGTTTAGAGTTGGGTCTTTGTCTTTCACGGGAAACATCACAATGAGAATGATTATGAGCAATATGATATGAGCCAAACCAATCAGATGCATAACGACTATCAACAAAATCATTTGACCCACAATAAGAACAACATAGACAATCATGAGACAGTTGAAGTAATTGCGGAATTGAGGAAACTTTTAAAGGAAGAGTTCCATTACATTCAACTAGAGGTTTAGAAATAAAAACATCATGATTGTTATTGTTCTTTCTAGACTTTAAGACAGGATCAACTAATTCTGATGTTGCCGAGCTCTCTTTTGACTTCTTAGCTACCCAAGCATATTTCACTTCTTCCCGCCGACCATACGTATCTGAAATGCCGTTAAACCCATAGTCAGAGGATTTGAAAATTGACGATTGTGACCTTTGAGAGCGACCGGTCTCTTTCTTCTTCTGTGAACGGCTTTTAGATTTAGACTTGGAAGATTTTGAAGAATTGTCCACAGAAGGTTTTTGCGGGGCAGATGTAGAACATTCACCCTTATAAAATTTAACCGGAGGCTCACAGGACTCATTTAAAAAATCAACATGGCTAGGTAGAGAAGGATTAAAGTCAAATTGGCTCAAATTGCTATCTAAACACACCTCAGAATTCAAGAATGCAGAAAACTCTAGTTCCTCATCGGAAAGGACCTTATCACATGAGGACTTCAGAACAGTGGAAGAGTTTGTTGAGAGCAGATCATATGCGAAAGCATTTTTACAATCAGAACACTGATCTGATTTAAGACTTTGAGGCTCTTTTCCTTTAGATGGTGAAGAGTCACCCATAAAAGCTTTGCAGGAAGATGTGGCAGAAGAAGGATAAGAGTTTTCAGACAGATGAGATATCTCTCGTTGGAGAATGGAAGGCTGAGCGTGAGGGTCAGCCTTGTGAAGTTGCACTTTCAGATGATCTGTTGCCATAGCAGCCAGTTGTGAGTGCAACTTCTTTATTTCCGTCTGGAAGTATTCTTTTTCCTCATCCGACATAGTCTCCTTTTTGTTGAAACTGAGAAACTCAATTTGAGATAAAAGACCTTGTTTTTCCTTTTGAAAATTTTCCCGTTCTAGTGCATACGATTCTTCTAGCTGAACAAGTTTCTTTTCTAAAATCAGAGTTGGAACATAAACTTTGGGAGCTAGAGGTTCCTCCTCAGTTTTAACGGTTTTAGTATCTAGTTCAGCTTGAGAGTAGATATGAAAATAATCGGATGACAGGAAACGGGGTTTGTCGGTATTATAAGTCGCATTTAAAGAATCATAAACAAAAGGAACTGTCCTTTTAGAAAGAACAGAGTTTTCTCTTCTCAACTTATCTTCCAATTCTTCCTCCTCAGTGGGTGTGGTCCATCGTATCTTATATTCTGGAAAGATTTTGTCTAATCCAAAAAATTCAGATGCATATAAAGTAGGAACTTTAGATAAAGCCTTGTTTAAATAATTAGGGTTATCGTACCCGATACCCGCATTTCCATACTTTGGTTCCTTTGGTGCGATTAGCTTTAGCGTTTGATCAGATTGACCAAATTTATAAAGTTTCTTTTCAAGCTCTTCTAACTGATTAGATAACCTAATGTTCTCATTTTTGTAAGCCACGTTTTGATTTATCAAATCAAATTTCTCGGTCTCAGACGTACGAAGCTTATTGGTCAGGTCATCTACTTTGGTCATTAGGTTTTGTGACTCTATTGAACAACTCACATTCTCTTCTCTTAAATTAGAAATCGTGCACATGTAGCTAGAAATATCTAAGCTTTGTTTTTCCATAAAGTCAGACTGCTTAGTGACACGGTTTTCCAGAGATGAGAGAAGTTGTTCTTTTTCTTTTAAAAGAAGCTTGTAAGAGTCAAGTTTGTTCATTGAGAGTTGCATCTGATCAAGTAAAGCTTCATGGAAAGGGGCACATACCTGGCAGGGAGCATTATGATCTTTTTCATCAGTATCGGATGGTGATGAATGGTTGCCCATGAAACACAAATGAGCTTCAGCATCCTCAGGTTCTTCATCCGACACTTGTAACCAGTAATCGTCTTCAGCCATTAGAGCTTTACCGGCTTCCTTTTCTTTGGCAAGAAGCAGCTTGGCTCGGTAGTAGTCGGCGTTGCGCACAATTGGCTTGCGACAATCTTTGGCGAAATGACCTAACCGACCACAGTTGTAACATTTGATCGGTTCGTCTTTCGGCTTTTCTTCATTTCGCCTGTCAGGTTTCTTACCAGCTTCAAAACGACTATTACCTTCAGACTTTTCTCGATGATCACGTCGAGTAGAGATTCTTTGCTTGTTAGAAGTCTTGTTAAAAAACTTCCTCTTTTGAAATGCTTGAGTGAGAAAAAACATTGCTTCTTTCATCTTGGCAAGTTCTGGATCCGAGTCGCTATCGGGATCTTCAGATTCAGAATCACTCAGCACGGGCTCTTTTCCAGATGATCGGCTGACGGACTTGCCTCTTCTCTCAGATACGAGTGCTATTTGATCAATTGCTGGCTTTTCCTCTGCTTTCCCAATAAGTTCCATCACTTCTTCTTCATCTTGGAGCAGCATTTCATAGAGTTCATGAAGATACAGCTTCTCCAAGGTCTGAGTGTGGCGTATATGGGAGACGAACGGTTTCCACTCAGGCTGTAAGTTGTTCATAAACTTTATGTTGTTTTCCGTGTTCGTCTTTGTGATCTTATTTTTCTGAAGATCATTCAGAAGCATATTAAACCTTTCGTAGGTTTCCGTCAGCGTTTCACCCTTTCGTGCTTTAAACTCATCATATCTGGTGATACAGTTGGTCACCTTTAGCTGGTTATTGATATGGCTTCCCATCATCATCTTCTCTATTTGGTCCCACATCTTTTTCGATGAGTCCTTGAAGCTATCTATACAAGCATAGATGTCATTCGGTAGACTTTGAAGTAGGTACGATTTTGCCAGCTTTTCTGCCTCGTACATTTCCTTTTCCTCCTTAGTAAAATCGCCAATAGATTTCCGAATCTGTCGCTCTGGCCATCCTTCAGTTGGGTTTTCTGGTATCACTTTCATTGGCCACTCTTGTGGACCCTCAGTCAGACATTTATATATTTTTTCATAGTTGGGTTTTGCTTCTATAAAATTCATAAATCGGTCATGCCACTGAGGGTACTCTCCCCGAAAGAGCACCGGGGGCTTTTGGTCAGAACCGATGGCTAGAGCATCCCTTGAGTTCATTTTTACTTCTTAACTTAAAAGCACTGTAATGATCGTTAGGCAAGCAGGATGATCCAAATATAATAAAAATATAAGAAACACAGAAACACTTGGTCTAACAGAATATCAGGTCAAACGAAAGACCGGAGTAAGCAGGTATCCGGTCGAATGACAAGACCGGGGATACACGTATCCGGTCGAAGGACAAGGCCGGGGATACAAGTATCCGGTCGAAGGTGTTTGACCGGAGGTTACAACCACCCGATCGAAGGCAAGACCGGAGTAAACAAGTACCCGGTCGAATGGTAAGACCGGAAAAGATAAGGTCCGGTCGAATGGTAAGACCGGAGATTACACCTACCCGGTCGAAGGTGCAAGACCGGATACAAGTGTCCGGTCGAATGCTCAGGTCGAAATACAATTAAATGCGATAACCACAATTAACAGATAAGGTCGATTAATCCTACAAGACCGAAGAACACGAAGAATCGACCGAAGAACCCGATGAATTTCTGGGATTCGACCGAAACCAAACCCAGAAACTTCGATCCTTCGATCGAATGAAACCCAGATAAACAATCAAAAAAAAAAATTCGACCGGATGATAACACCTCGAACTCACTTAGACCGAAGATTTGCACATAAACTCAGATTCGATCGATAAGAAAAAAAATTCCAGAAGATAGCTTTTGATCGAAACACAGATACAAAAAAAATAATTTTGCAGATAACGAGAAAATCAGATAAACACAGAAAATAAACACTAATAATCAATTAATGCAAGTAAAGCAATTAATACAAGTAATTGATCTTAGGGTTTCAGACAAACCTTTTTACTGGATCAAGCCTTTTTGCCTATCTGCTCTGATACCAATTGTAGATCCCAGTGCAGTGCAATCACAAGTAATATGAACAATGATGAACAGATTATAGGCCACAGCAACTAGTCATATGATTGATATAACTTCAAAGGGTTAAGGTTTACAGAGAGAATTTCTGATAAGGTTATGTAAACCTAACGACTAGTAAACTGAATAATGAATTTCTCTTCTAACAAATGAAATAGAAATAACTTTAAATACGTGGGCTCGCAGGCCTAATGGGCTTATGGGCTTTAAGGCCCAACAAGCTTACAACTTTAATAACTTGACATATTCTACCCTGAACTTCTATTTAACTATCAAAGTAGCCCTAACATTTTAAAAGAAATTGAATCTGATATTTTTCTTTCTTTCATGACGTCTAGTCTTGAAGAAAAGTTATTTTCTCAAAAACAAGATTCTATTTCTAGCCTTTCTTCTGATTGTCAAGAAAATAAAAAGGAAGTTTCCAATTTTAAAATTTTTTCTCAAAATAATTCTGACTCCGAGGTAAATTCAGATTTATTAATTGATCAGATTGGTTGCTTAGGTAAAATTATTTCTTCTGATTTAAATATTAATTCAGAAATTCTTGATGATTCTTTTACGCTAAATGATCAATATTATAAACCAAAGCGTAAAAGAAGACGGTCAAAGAAGTCGAAGAAACAAGATACAGTTCTTTCTGACAGTTCTAATTCTTCCAATTTAATTCTTTCAAATAGGACTTTGAGCAAGTCAAAGAAGAAGATCTGGAAAGCGAAGCGGACATCTACTGATTCTATGACTGATGAGGATAAATGTGTAGACAGACTTTATAAAAGTGATTCATTTGCTACTTGTAATAAAATTTCAAAATACTCAATAAAGCAAATGATTCGAATTTCAAAACATGTCTCATGTTCTTCCTCTGATTCTAGTTCAGATGATTATGCTTTGTATTCATCTGATGATTGTGCTTATTATTCTGATGATATTTCTCGTGCTTTAATTGTTAAATCTAATCCATATTTCCCCATAAGAACTGCAACTAACAAACACGGGCCCAAATTCAAGTGGGTACCCAAGTCTTAATCTGATTTAAAGTTACAGGCATCTCATGTCAAGGGGGAGTAAGAGAAAATATGGATTTTGAACATAGCAGTTCAAAACCCGGACATCAATGTCAACATGGTTTTTGAACACAGCAGTTCAAAACCCGGACTTCAATGTCAAGACTATGGCTTTTGAGTAATTCAACTCAGAACCCGTGCTTCACAGACTATGACTTCTAGACATGTCAGTCTAGGTCTCATTCTTCAATGCCTTAAGCTTCTGACTAATGAGAAACTGTAAGTACATCTACTTAATTCTGCTGCATTTATATTTGATAATGATGTTGTTCCAGTTTTCTTAAAATGTTTTTAAAAGAATCTGAGTTTTTCAATTCAACTCTTGAATTTGTTCAACCCAATTTTTTTTTTCGAACGAGACACATACTCTCTATACAATTATGTGGAAGATAATATTATTGAATTCTATTTTGTTTCAACTGAATATAAACTTGCCGATCAAATATTTCTATTTTTAAAATCTCGGCATGTTGTTTTTAAAGTTTAAACATTTACAAATTTTATTCTATAAAGTAAAAGTTTTACAATTTTATTTCTTTTGAATAAAATGTGTGTCTAGGATAAATTTTCAAGTTGCTTTGTTTATATTAAAGTTCTTATATGTTCAAATTTCAGTTCTAACAAAAGTCGAAAAGTTAGCAACATGTTTGTAACTTTTGATTTTGCTTTAAAGTTGTGTGATTCAGAATATTTACAGTTTACAATGCTTAGAAAACCTAAAAAGTCGGAATTTCGGATCGTAATTAAAATATGGGCTAAGCACTTAGACGTAAAACCTTGTTTGAGATGATTTTTAAATTCTTATAAATCAGAAATCTCTAAGTTTAAAAGTTTGTACATGTGACCTTTCTGGTTTGGGAAAGTAAGTTCTGAGGGATGCTTGTCATCTGGTCCCCTAAGGTTATTTGATTTGGGAGTGATCGAACCCAAATCCTTCTATAGAATCAGATCGAAAGTCATGTTTTACTGGTATGAATGGGTTTAGGATGTGTCAATGTAGCCTTTCTGATCTGGGAAAGTAAGTTCCAAGGGGTTCTTGACACCTAGTCCCCTAAGGCCAACTAGTTTGGGAGTGGCTGACCCAAATCCTGCAATAGGGTCAGATAGAAAGTTACGTTTACGGCATGTTCTTTACTTAATAAACTTTTTGATTAAAAATATGCCAAAAGTGCACAAGCTTAAAAGATGCCAAAGAGCACACTCATATAAAGATGTCATAGTGCACAATGCTAAAAGATGCCAATGAGCACACATCTCATCATACTTGGTTATATATTTCTGAGTTGCAATAAACCTGTAAATTTGTGAAAGTCTGAATTTTTGATGGCTTAGTGTGATTACATGCAAAGTTCTCTATTATATTTTTAGAATTGCATTTTCTTGAAGCTAGTCGAAGTTCACATGCGAGCACACTGAATAGATTGATGAAAGTTTTTGAAACTGAACATGTCTTAACTTGATATGCAATGAAACTTGTTTATGTATCCAAAAGCATATATTTGATTTCATTTGATGAATTTTATTGTGATATTTTACTAAGTAGACTTTTATTTGTTTCTGTTTAAATTTTTATATATTTAGTCGTTTCAAAATACATATTCAGTATATTTTTCTTTCTACATTAATGTTTCATTCATTGTGTTCTCATATGTCTTTACAAATGGGTTTGAGCATTATTCAAGGGGGAGTGAAAAAGGAGAATTTTTCTTAATGATCATATCTGTTTTTGAGGGGGAGTATCTGATTCTCTATATGAATGCTAACTTAAATTGTCAAATTTAGTGCATTTGTGTAGGGGAAGACAAAGAGCTTATCAGGTAAAAGTTTTTCAGATTCCAAGTCAGATTTGCGTCACCAGTTGGTAGAGCAAAGCTCAATTTGCGCCAACAGCTTCTAGCGCAAAACAAGATTTGCGTCTCCTGCATGTCGTGCAAAACATGCTTTGCGCTTCCTTTTGTTAGCGCAAACCTTACTTTGCGCCACCAATTAGTAGCGCAAACCTTTCTGTTTTCTCCGTGTCTTTGATTTTGCAGATCTTAAGCTGTCTCGTCTCCAACATATGCATGACCAAGTTGATCCAGATCATCAAGGTCATGAGGGGGAGAAGTTACAAGAAGTCAAGGAGATGATAAAGAGACAAAGTGCTCAAAAGTTTATATGCTGATCAAGATTCGCTCAAAGATTCAAAATTTCTTCAAATTTACTAATCTTTTGATGTTCCTGCTCCAACCACCACAATTCATTCAAGGTCATTTAAAAGAGGTGTGTCGTCTAGAGCACAAGCTGATGAATCAACTGTTCATTCAAGTTTATTCCAATCTGGTTCAGTCTTGTCAAGGCAGTAAAAGACAACAGAGCTTAAAAGATGATGAGAAGAAATTTCTTCAAAAAGTCAGAATGTTTCACAAAGTCGCTTAGATGGTCCATGCTAATTTAGAAGATGATTTTGAAGACCAAAGCGCCAAAGATTACTAAGGGGGAGATTGTTAAGTCTGATTTTATAGTAATCATTGTATTTATAGGCTTGGTCAAATACTGTGTTTAGTGTCTAATACTGTGTAGTATTGACCAAGGGTATTTAAGTCCCTTTGGTCTTGGTTGTTTGTAAGGAACTTCACGCATACATCAATACAAACTTACTTTGCGCTTTGATCTCTCTCTCTCTACTTTCTCTCTCTAGGATTTAGTGATCTTGACCGGACTAGGGAGGGGCACGAACCTGTGTTGACCGGTGTTGACCGGTGTGGCGCGGACCGGTGTCAACCGGTGAGGTACCGACCGGTGTCGACCGGTATATTGTCAACCGGTGTCGACCGGTATGTTGTCGACCGGTGTCGACCGGGTGGTAGCACTGTGTGTAGTTTTTGAAATGTTTTAGAAAGAAAGAGAGAATTATCTGTGTTTTGGCTTACCGATTTATTAGTGTTATCGTAGGTAGTGAATCGTTAGAAAGCAGACTTTAAGCGAGAAGGATCTGAGGTGAGTCTTTCAAACTAAATTCTTTACGATTTCAAAAGTTATTTGATAAATGTGAAGGTTTATTGAAAAGGTTGATTTAATTATGTTAGCATGTTTATGATATGTTTATATAAACTCGTTTTATATAATGTTGTTAATTAGATGTATGCATACATTTGATTCAAAAGTTTTGACCTAAGTCGGGAAGTGTGGCCCGCCTGCTCGTACCGGGGAGTGTGGCCCGTTTATGCCATTGGGGTGTGTCCCCAAAATAAGGCAGTACGATACAGACATACCGTCTTTGACGGCAGTGTTGGTCAATAGTTTGAGTTACGCTTGCGAAGCGTAAAGTGTGGCCGTGTTGGTCATTAGTGTGAGTTACGCTTGTGAAGCGTAAAATGTGGTAAATGTTTAAGTTACGCTCGTGAGGCGTAAGACTTTGTTTAAATGTTTTAAATAATATTTGAACTGTTGCAGTGGCGCTTGGAGGGGACTCACTTTACCATCGGTCTAACCCCCGCTCTTTCAAAACTATAACCCCTTTTCAGGTTATCGCAAGATAGCAGATTCTGGTAAGGACAAAGAGAAGTTGTGAGCTTTTCCATGAAGCTAGAAGACTCCTTGTAATAGTTTTCCTTTTTACTCAGTTGTGTAATAAGTTGTAGTTGCAAACCTTGTTTGAATTGTAGGCTTGGGGCCATTGTTTTGGTATGGATAATTACATTTTAATGTAATTAAAGTTCGGGTTGTTACAATAATAATAATTTTTATTATGATTTAATTGGTGAGTATATGTTTCATATGGTGAATCCTTGTTACAAAAATGACAATTATGCTCTTTTCATGTGGTGAAACAGTTTTCAATTAAAACCATCAGATCAAAACCAAATTACGGCTTAGATCAGTTCTCACGGTTTTCAACTTTTTTGTGGTTTTCATTTGATTATCGTCCTATATGTATATGTATATATATGTTATATGTATATGTATATATACGATGGATAGTGTGAGAATAATAGTTATAGTGAGAATGATGAGAACACTTTTGGGCTTTTGGATGAATCTAACTTAATTTTCTTCAACTACTTTTAGTGTTTTCAACTACATCCATCTATCTTCAACTACATTCATTTATCTTTATTTTCAAATTTATTTTCTGTTTTAAGTCATTTTCATAAACTTTTACATATATTTAACCAATTTCACATGCATGAATTTATTGAAAAGTTTGGGTCATGATGATAAAAATAGATAAATAACGATAGTTGAAAATGAAAATAAATGAATGTATTTGAATGTTTTGTTCTCACCTTCTCACTGTAACTCTTATTCTCACGGAAACTCAACCTTATACACACACTACAACAAAATTCGGTCTATAGGATGCCAACATTGTCTAAGGTGTCGTTTGTTTTTTAAGAGGTCTAAAGTCTGAAGTCTTATTTTAGTTATGATTAATAAGAGGTGGTGTGTAGAAAGGTCTGAACGAATTAGACTTAAGAGCCATTAAGAGGTTTTTTGAAAAAAACAAACAACCCCTAAGTGTCCTAATAGACAAATTTATAGGACTTAAGTTTATGGGAACAAACAATAAAATGTCTTATCTAAAATGTTGTAATAAGTTTATAGGACACTTTTAGGCGTCTTAACAATGTTTTAGGACATCTATAAAACAAATCGTCGTATTAGCAATTTTATAGGACGCGTTTAAGAAGTGTTCTGTAAACACATCTTTTTATAGGACACCTGTTGTTATAAGACATTTTTTTCAAAGATTGTCCAATATAATAATTAATACACCACTTTTTATTATAAAAATGTCCTAAAAAACTTGTTAAAACACCTAAAAGTGTCATTTAAACTAAGAGGGTGTTTGGGATTGCTTATTTAAAACAACTTATGTTTTTTTTGAAAAAGTGATTATCAACTTATGTGGTGTTAAACCGGAGTTTTATAAAAAAAATGTTTGGATTAGCTTACGGTGGTACCAAAACTTAATAAGCTAATAAGTTGGTTTTTAGGGGTGTTTAGGATTGCTTATTTAAAACAACTTTTGTTTTTTTTGAAAAAGTGATTATCAACTTATGTGGTGTTAAACCGGAGTTTTATAAAAAAAATGTTTGGATTAGCTTACGGTGGTACCAAAACTTAATAAGCTAATAAGTTGGTTTTTAGGGTGTTTAGGATTGCTTATACATGTAAAATTACCAAAAAACTGATAAGTTGTTTCAAATAAATTAATAAGTTAAAATGGAATGACTTATCAAAAATTGTTTATCACCATTCACCGGTGCCAAACCGGTATAAACATTTTTCTTTTCTTCTCATCCAAACACTAAAAATTGCTTATTACCGGTACCACACCGGAATAAGTTAATAAGCACTTGAAATAAGCAGTCCCAAACACCCCCTTATTACAACACCTTTATATAAACCACTAGGTCTTTGGCCTAGTGGCCACCTCTCTTCCGTAAACGCTTTTACCTGGGGTTCCCGTACTAGGGTTCGAATCCGGGGGGAGACAGGATGTCTTTTCCGGTACAGGCTTATAGAGGTAGAGCCTGTAGGGTCCACAAAAGTGGGTCACTGGGCCTTGGGTCCCCGCCAATAAACCTTTTTTTTTACAACACCTTTATATAAGACGTTTTCTCGTTTAGTCCTACAAAGTTAAGTCCTATAAGCAGTCTATTAGGACATTTGAACATTTTTGGCGTCCTATAAAGTCAATTTTGTTGTAGTGACACTTGGGAGGCAATTGAAACATAGGGGCCGTTTACCCAAACAATTATCACGTAAGCGCTTACCGGTAAAAGTCAATATTCTAACTTATTTTATCGGGTAAGATTGTAGTCCATCAAAACAAGTAAAAGCTTACTGGTAAGAGTCATCACCCGCACTTACCGGGTTAATTAGACTCTCCATCCTTATCATCGCTCTTATCAAGTAAGATTTTCGGCCGTTACCATGTTCATTTGGTAAGGTAAATAATTCGGTAAGCATTTACTGGTAAAAGTCAAAACTTTAACTTACTTTATCGGGTAAGATTGTAATCCATCATAATGACATTGTATGCAACAATTTACCTAGTAAGCACTTATTGGGTAAGATTCGTCACCTTCACTTACTATATTAGACTCTCCATCCTTATCATCGCTCTTATCGAGTAAGATTCTCGTCCCTTACCATGTTCATTTGGTAAATAATTCGATAAACACTTACCCGAACGTTTAATAGATGAACCCTTAATTAGTAAGGAAGTCTAGCTCAAAGACCAAATCCAACCCAGCTAATTTCTAGTTTTTTAATAGAAAATTAATTATATATAAAGTTTAATGAATTATTAAAATAAATATGGGCTAGCCATGCCGGTCGGAATTTTTCTCATCATCCGGCCCGCTCATTAATTTTAAAAATCTTATCCAAATCGTGTTTTTAACAAGTCAAATAACTCGGGTCTAGCAAGTCATACTCTTCGTGAACAACTCTATTTATATTTATGAGCTTTTTTTTTAAACAATTTATGGAAACATTAATGGAAATGTTCATAAAAACCCAATAAACTATTCCATTTTGAATGATTAAGTTCCTAAACTAATTTTTTGAATGAAAAAACCATTAAAATTTCTCTTTTTAAATGATTAAGTCCCTGAACTATTTTTTTGAATGAAAAAACCATTAAACTTTTCCATTTCGAATGAGAAAACCATTAAAATTTTCCATTTTGAATAATTAAGTTCTTGAACATTTTTTTTAATAAATTAAATCATCGAAATCTTTTAAAATTGGTTACTTACATCATTTTAACAAAAAAAAAAACTATCTGTAAACGTTTATCTTTTGATTCTTTCTCTTTTGAATAATAAAAAAATAAAATAAAAAGAGAGAGATCGATGGCAGGGGCAACAACGTGTTAGGCGATATGGTGAACGGACAACTTTCGGGCAACGGGGAGTGGCGAGACGGAGCGATACAATTGTTTGTGAGGGATTTTAATGGCGTAGAGTTTGAAAACGGTAAAAATGATTTAGATTTGTTTTTAATTTAAAACATTCATAGTCGGTTCCAGATACCTTTAAAAAAAGGTAACCAATTTTTAGAAATTTGATGGTTTATTTATTCAAAAAAATGTTTAGTGACTTAATCATTCAAAATCAGAATGTTTAATGGTTTTTTCATTCAAAAAAATAGTTAAGAAACTTAAACATTCAAAATGAGAAAGTTTAATGATTTTTTCATTCAAAAAAATAGTTTAGGGACTTAATCATTCAAAATGGAATAGTTTATTGGTTTTTTTTTTAACTTTTCCCAAACATTAATCCACATAAGGGTAATTTTGTAATTTGAGTTGCCTCCTACTCTCACCAACCCCCAACTCCATTTCCACATCATATAAGTTTGGTGGGAAAAGGATGGGAGATAGAGGAAGCCATGACTATGAGAATGAATTTTTTTTTATTTTTTTCATTTTTTTTATTAAAGTTTATTTATATATATATATATATATATATATATATATATATATATATATATATATATATATATATAGAGAGAGAGAGAGAGAGAGAGAGAGAGAGAGAGAGAGAGAGAGAGAGAGAGAGAGAGAGAGAGGGTGATGTTGTGGTTTCATCTACCACCTCTTCGTCTCACCAACCACCCCACACACACTATTTTTCTCTTTCCCTTTCTTTATGATGCTTTCCCTACGTAAACTATGTTTTCATGACTTTTTCAGTTGCGTTTTAACCATAAATTCAGGACATAAATAAATACTACAATTAAATTGTGGACGACTAATTCAAAATACTATTTATTTTCATAGAACCAATAATTGTAAAATGCAGTACAATAAGTTGTAGAACAAAGTTATACGGCCTACAGGTTATATCTTATATATGAATTATATATAAGTTGTTAGAATGCAGTTACACTACATAATATGCTCAAGAGGTAAATTGTCCAATTAGAATTTTTATACGACACTTTTGAAAAAAAAAATGATATAGATGTACTAAAAGATCCATAAAACAATTTACAATATAAGTGCTTTATTAAAACTTTAATAGAATATAAATCAGTTGCTGAAAGACATATTCGTCTAATGCGTAGCTAAAAGTTCATCGCTATGCAGCTGGTCGTAAATATATATTTGTATGACGAATTTGCGACAGATCTTCAATATTAACCACGGTCAAGTCCGTCACAAAATGTAGAAGTTTTAACCACAATGCTTGTGGTGTAGCGGTAATCACCTGGGGAGTTCATAGCGTTCAACCCGGGTTCGATTCCCTGCATTCGCAACTTTGTGGCCACTGGGTATAACCTCAGGGCTGCATGCTTTAGCAGTCGGTTTCATTGTCAAGGGATTAGTCTGGGTCAAAGGCCCAGGACACCCTTTCCAAAAAAAAAATGTAGAAGTTCAATTGATAACTTTATTGTATATGTTGAGCATCCTCAAATAGAACTTTTTCTAGGAGTAATAGCTAGACTTGTCTTTGATGCATCTTTGGTTATTAATTTTCAAACATAACTATTCTCTAGTAAAAGGTGATTTATAAACAATAATACACTACTAGAAGTATATAAATCATTCACTATGCATGTTAATAGTAAAGAGAAATCCATATACATTATTGTCCTAAAAATCTGACAAAATGTTGTGTCTGTGTATCGACACACTCATAATAATCTGTGTATAGGTACAATATATGTAAGCAAATAAGACTTTATAATAAAAATAAAATGGTTGGAGAAGATGGGATAAGACTACTATGAATTCCTTTATATATATATATATATATATATATATATAGAGAGAGAGAGAGAGAGGAGGGATATTCTTTTGTAAACGAAAAAAAAAGTTGCAAACCTTGTAAACCAATGAAATTTGATCATAACCATAGATCATCCCCTTTTAAGGAGGATTTTCATTTTTAATTTTAAAAAAATGTAATCTTCTCCGTACTAATCGTTGATTGTTTAATCATATGGTGTAGATGTGGCTGCATAGTTTATAACATTTTTTAAATTTGTATATGATTTAGCCCCTATCTCTCTTTATATATATACACTAAAAATATTTAAAAGACCTGACATTTGGTAACAATATCAAAACCAATAAGATTGGATTATTGTCTGTTGGGAACTGAAGAATTCATCAAGTATGGTTAATGCTGCTGGTTCAAAGTTACTACTGCTAGAAGACTTAAAAGTTAATATTGCTGAGTGTTACTACTGCTAGTACTATTAATACTGCTAGTCAAAGTTAGTGCTGCTTGAACAAAGTTAGTACTGCTTAGCTAGTTAGTACTGCTAGTGGTTAGTGCTGCTTAGTAGTTAATGCTGCTAGAAGAAATTTAATGCTGCTGAAGATTAATACTGCTTATATGATGAAGATTCGCATGAAAGGATATACATGGAAGCTTAGAGATATATATGGAAGATATACTGAAGATATTTTATTTATTGTAATTATCTTTGTATTCAGTATATATATTGTATAGTTTAGAATAATGAGTTAACTTTTGTTTTCTTCATTCTATTAGAGAGAAAATCAACCTCAAGGCATAGATCCTAATTCTAGAGAAGTAGAATTCGTATTGGTGAGCCTGTTCATCAATATTGAGGTTGAGTGTGTAATCTTGTAACTTCAAAGCATTCAATACAAGTTTACAATTTGTTGATTATATTCTGTTTTGATTTTCTGTTTGATTAAATATCAAAGTGTTATTCCGCAAACTTCTTTGATATTGTTTCTGAGAATTAATTCTTGTTGAGAATTCGATCCTGACAAGTGGTATCAGAGCCTAACTCTCTCAGAAATAGTTATTCATCATGGAAAATCTTACAGAATCAAGCAGTACTTTGGTTTCTAAGGTTCCAATGCTCAAACCAAGTGAGTTTGACATGTGGAAGATCAGAATCAGACAATATATTCTTCTCACTGACTACTCAATGTGGGATATCATTGAGAATGGTCCTTCTGAAGCTGGAAGGATAGGACCAGATGGGAAAAGACCTCCACCAAAGACAGATGGTGAAAGGAAGATCAGACAGACAGAGATGAAGGCCTTAAGCACTCTGCTCTTGGCCATTCCCAATGAATATCAGCATCAATTTTGCAACTGCACTGATGCTCAGATTCTCTGGAATGCTCTAGAGAAAAGATTTGCTGGAACTAAGAGCATCAAAAGAAATCAAAGAGATGTTCTAAAGCAGCAGTATGAGAACTTCACTTCCACAAAGAATGAGTCTATGACTCAAACTTTTGATAGGTTCAATAAACTCATAGGTGAACTGGCTACTGTAGGGGTGAAGATGGAACAAGATGATATCAACAGAAAGTTCCTCAGATCTCTTGGGGATGAATGGACTATGTACACTGTCTCATATAGACAGAGTGACAATCTGGAAGAGAAAGAACTTGATGATCTATACAATGATCTAAGAGTTTTTGAAACTGAGGTAGAAACCAAGAAGAAGCCCTCTGGTTATATTCACAATGTTGCACTTCTTTCAGCATCCACTGATACTACTGCCAACCCTGAAGCAGTTAGTACTGCCAGTGGAGTAAGTTCAGAAAAAGGCACTGAAACTATCTTTGAAGCCTTTTTGTCCAGTCATAGCAGCAATTCTCTGATTAATGATGATCTTGATCAAATTCACCCTGATGATCTGGAGGAGATGGATATTAAATGGCAGATGGCCATGTTATCCATGAGGGTGAAAAAGTTCATTAAAAGAACTGGAAGAAATAACTTTTCTCAAAGAAGAGAAGATGGAGCTGGTTTTGACAAAACCAAGGTGGAATGTTTTAAGTGTCACAAGAAAGGACACTTTGCTAGAGAATGCAGGAGTGCTGTTCCAAACAACAACCATCAACAAGCTCAGAATGGAGGATACAATCTGAACAAGAATCCTGCTCAAGCCCTTGTTTCTCAACAAGGAATGGGATTTGACTGGAGTGATCAAGCTGAGGAAGCCATTCAGAATCAAACTCTTATGGCAGAAGTGTCTGATCTCCCCACTGAGGTAAGTTCTAATCTTTGCACTAAATCTTGCATTGACACTGTTAAAAGATACAGGGATCACAATCAAAGTATGTGTGATGACCTCAAAAGATTAGAAAAGGACAGAAAAGATTATGTGTTGATAGTAGAGAGATTTGAAGAGCAAATCAAAGGCTTTCAAGCTAATGAACTTCAACACTCTTATGACACAAACTATTGGAAGTGGGAAAAGAATGAGTTAGAAACCAAACTGTCTAAGTCCTTAGAAGAGAATGATAGACTGAAAGAGGAACTGTCAAAAGTTAAGCTTGACATAGACAAGTTTTCTTATGCTTCAAAAGCAATGGACTCTCTTCTAAAGGCTCAGATACATGATAAGATGAAGCCTGGTATTGGATACAACAATACACCCCCTCCTTACAATAACAACTATATTTCTCCTACATCAGACTTGTTAGAAACTAAGGAGAAAAAGGACTTGTCTGAAGAAGCTTTTAAGATAGATCCTTTGGATGAGGTAGTAGTTAAGGATTTGACTGAGAAAGGAACCAGTGAGAACAGGGATAATAATGTGAGTAAAAAGATACCATTAGAAAACAATATTATCACCAATGAGGGATGTGGGAAAATCTGGGTCAAGTCCAAGGAGATAGAGAAGACTAAAGGAAATGATAACAAGGTCCATTACAAACAAACCACAGTTGTGAATCCTGGATCTTGTAAACAGTGTGATTGCAATAAAGCCAAGAGCCTAAATTCTGGTTTAAAAAGAGGAAATCAAAGAAACTGGAATAATCAATGGGCTCAGAAACAAGGAGTTGATCTGAATAAAATCAATAGACCAAAACCTTGTTTTATATGTGGCAAGTTGAATCATTTGGCTAAGTATTGTTACTTTAACCCTATTAACCAACAGATGAACTTTCAAAGATTTGTGCAAAAATCTGTGGGTTATAGGAAGGCTGGAAAGAAACATGTGATAAAGAAATCTATTGAAAGTAAAGGCACTTTAAAGAAAAAGATTTTAAAAGAAAGTGTCAAAATGTGGGTACCTAGAAGTACTAACAGTTACTACTGCTAATAGTGTTAGTACTGCTGAAAATATTAATGCTGCTAATACTGTTAATACCTCTTCAAAGGTTAATACTGCCAACACAGTTACTGCTGCTAACACAGTTACTACTGCTAACAAGGTTAGTACTGCTAAGCATGCAAGTGCTGCCAAGGCAGTTAGTACTTCTAAAACCAGTACTGATTCTAGCAAAAATATTTCCAAGCCTATTATTGTAACAAAGTACTCCAAGAATGAGGAGTTAAAGTTCAAAAATCTTGTCAAGAAAGAATGCAAGTATTTTGATGAGAAAGGGGTACCCAAGACCACTTTGGCTTGGGTTCCTAATTCATACTAATTGATTTATTTAATGTGCAGGGCAACCAACAGCTCAAGGGAAAGAGCATTTGGCATGTTGATAGTGGTTGCTCTAGGCACATGACAGGCAACATGTCATGCCTTCAAGACTTCAAGCATATCAATGGAGGACATGTTGCATTTGGAGATAATCTTACTGGTGGTAAGATAAGTGGAAAAGGTAATGTCACCAAAGGTAAGATGACATTTGAGGATGTCTACTATGTTGATCAATTAAAGTACAACCTGTTAAGTGTATCACAGGTTTGTGACAAACAACATAGTATATTATTTACTAATACTGAGTGTATGATTCTTGCTCCAGGGTTCAAGGTAGTTGATGAAAGCATGATACTACTTAGAACTCCAAGAAAGGACAATGTTTACTGTCTTGATATGAACAATGTTGATAGTGATTCATCTCTGAATTGTCTTGTTTCAAAAGCTTCTGTAGATGAATCCTCTATATGGCACAGAAGGATGTGTCACATGAATTTCAAGACTATGAACAATCTTGTTAAAAACAACCTTGTAAGAGGTTTACCTTCAAAAGTCTTTTCATGTGATGATCATTGTGTTGCTTGTCTTAAAGGCAAACAGCACAAAACTTCTCATAAGACCAAAGAGTTAAATTCTGTTTCTTCTTGTCTCCAGTTACTGCATATGGATCTGTTTGGTCCTACAAATGTTATGAGTATAGGCAAGAAATCTTACTGCTTGGTTATTATTGATGATTACTCCAGATTTACTTGGGTATATTTTCTAAGGACTAAGGATGAAACAAGTGGTCTTATCAAATCCTTTATTCTAAGAATTGAAAACCAAACTAATCAAAGAGTAAAAGTCATTAGATCAGATAATGGAACTGAGTTTAAAAATCATGATCTAAACACCTTTTGTGAAGAAAAAGGTATTGAGAGGCAATATAGTGCTCCTAGGACTCCTCAACAGAATGGTGTTGCTGAAAGGAGAAATAGAACACTAATAGAGGCTGCTAGATCTATGTTGGCTGATTCAAAATTGCCAATTACCTTCTGGGCTGAAGCAGTTAATACTGCTTGTTATGTCCAAAACAGAGTTCTAGTGGTCAAGCAAAAGAACAAGACCCCATATGAGCTTTTAAATCAAAGAAAACCCTTCATTGGCTTCTTCAAACCTTTTGGGTGTCCTTGTACAATTCTCAATACCAAATCTCACTTAGGTAAGTTTGATAGCAAAGCAGATGATGGATTTCTTGTTGGATATTCATCTCAGAGTAAGGCTTACAGAGTTTTTAACTCTTCTTCTAGAATAATTGAAGAAAGTGACAATGTCAAATGCAATGAGAACACACCAAATCCTGTTGGGTCTGGACCTCAGTGGCTATTTGACATTGATTCACTAACTAACTCTTTTGGTTTCAGTAATGAGTATACAGGAACAGGAAGTGGAGGATCAGGAATCACACAAGTTCAAGAAAGTATATCTAAATCTGTGATTTTTCCAGTAATCTGTGATTTTTCCCATACCCACAGTAAATTCTGTTGAAAACTGTGAAAGGGAATCATTTACTGGACCAAGTCAGAGTGAAGAAGAAACTAGAGATGAGGAGACTCAAGAAAATAATGAAATGGCATCTGAAAACACTTCAGTTGAGTTGCATGAATCCAATCTTGAGGCTGGACTGAATGGAGAACCTAGTCATAACACCAGAGTTCAAAAGAATCATCCTCCACAGCTGGTAATAGGAGATATCTCTTCTCCTATGATGACTAGACATCAAAGCAGGCTTCAGGAAATGCAAGATCAACAGCATACAGTGCTTTCTTGTTTTTTATCACAGCTTGAGCCTAAAAAGGCACATGATGCTATGAAAGAATCTAGCTGGATAGAAGCAATGCAAGAAGAACTGTTACAGTTCAAGCTACAAGATGTATGGGATCTAGTAGACCTTCCTAAAGGTCACAGAGCAATTGGCACAAAATGGATTTTCAGAAACAAGAGAGATGAAAGAGGTATTGTCATAAGAAACAAAGCAAGGCTGGTGGCTCAAGGATATACTCAAGAAGAGGGTATAGATTATGAAGAAGTTTTTGCACCTGTGGCTAGGATAGAAGCAATCAGACTATTCCTAGCCTATGCTTCTTACATGAATTTCAAAGTCTATCAAATGGATGTAAAAAGTGCTTTTCTCTATGGCTCAATTGAAGAAGAAGTATATGTTTGTCAACCACCAGGGTTTGAAAACCCAAGCTATCCAGACAGGGTATACAAATTAAAGAAAGCACTTTATGGACTACATCAAGCTCCAAGAGCATGGTATGACACTCTGTCATCCTATCTCTTGGAAAATGACTTTGAAAGAGGAGTCATTGATAAGACTCTATTTATCAAGAGAAAGAAGAAGAATATCTTGCTGGTCCAAATCTATGTTGATGACATTATCTTTGGATCTACAAGAAACAACATGTGCAAGGAGTTTGAGGATTTAATGCATCAAAGGTTCAAAATGAGTTCCATGGGGGAACTTACTTTCTTTCTTGGACTCCAAGTTCAACAAAAGTCAGATGGAATCTTCATCTGTCAATCCAAGTATGTGCAGGACATTCTAACCAAGTTTGGTTTCTCAGAGTCAAAACCTGTAAGCACACCTATGGAAACACACAAGCAAATATCTGCAGATCCTGAGGGGGAGGATATAGATGTGCATCATTACAGATCTATGATTGGCTCTCTCATGTATCTCACAGCATCAAGGCCAGATATAATGTTTCCAGTCTGTGTATGTGCAAGATTCCAAGTTAGGCCAAAGCAATCTCACTTTCAAGCTGTTAAGAGGATATTCAGATATCTCAAAGGGCAACCCAGATTGGGACTTTGGTATCCTCATGACTCACCCTTTGACCTAATAGCATACTCAGACAGTGATCTAGGTGGGGCAAACTTGGACAAAAAATCTACTTCTGGAGGATGTCAGTTTTTGGGTGCTAGACTAGTCTCATGGCAGTGCAAGAAACAAACCACAGTATCCACATCTACAATAGAGGCAGAGTACATAGCAGCTGCAAGTTGCTGTTCTCAAGTCTTATGGATTCAGAATCAAATGTTGGATTATGGGGTAACCTTTCTACACACTCCAATTTTTATTGACAACAGCAGTGCTATTAGCATTGTGAATAATCCAGTCAAGCACTCAAAGACAAAGCACATTGAGATCAGGTATCACTTTATAAGAGATTGTAATGAAAAGAAACTTATTCAAGTTGTCAAAGTTCACACTGATAATCAGTTTGCTGATCTATTCACTAAAGCTTTTGATGTGGGTAGATTCACTTTCTTGGTAACAAGTGTGGGAATGATCAACTCTGAATAATCCCCTTCTCAAAAAGTGGTTTTATACCTGTATATTATTTATTCTTGGAGTTACTAATCTTCTTTTTCAGGATATGCATAGCAGTACTCAGTGTTTAACAAGTTTAAAGGAGTAAGTTAGTTAATACTGCTAGTGGTTAATACTGCTTTCAGTTAATACTGCTAGTGGTTAATACTGCTTTCACTTAATACTGCTAGTGGTTAATACTGCTTTCAGTTAATACTGCTAGTGGTTAATACTGCTTTCAGTTAATACTGCTAGTGGTTAATATTGCTTTCAGTTAATTCTGCTAGTGGTTAATACTGCTTTCAGTTAATACTGCTAGTGGTTAATACTGCTTTCAGTTAATACTGCTAGTAGTTAATACTGCTAGTTAGTTAATACTGCTAGTAGTTAATACTGCTCTAGGTTAATACTGCTTATGTTCCGAATACTATAAATACTCTTTGCCCGCCTAAAAGTTCATAACGACTCTTTGCATCATGTTCTCTTGCGCTCTAAACCTTTTCTCTCTCAAGTTCGAAGTTTTCAGGCAAGCTTTTCACTAAGATCAATGGCATCCATGACATTCATCGACGAGCACAATGAGATTGCGATGCTACAAAAGCCAAAGCAAGCTGCAGGATTTCATCAGATTGTGGATTTCCTCAAGTCAAGCCATATTGCTCATGCTCTTATTGTATCCCCTACAATCTATATCGAGCATCAAAGGCAGTTCTGGGCTAATGCCACCATTGTTGTTGAGAATGGTGTGCAAATGATCAAGACAAGAATCTGTGATCAATCACTAACAGTTACTGAAGAGGTTATTCGCATCAGTCTACGTCTAGACGATGCCTCTGGTATAACTTCTATCCCAAACGATGAACTGTTTTCCAATCTTACAAGAATGGGGTATGGAGGCCCATTGGGTGTTTTCAAATTCTCTAAAGCCAAATTTTCACCCCAATGGCGTTTCTTTGTCCATACTCTTATGCATTGTATCTCCAAAAAGACTACTGGATGGAGTGAGTTCAGCAGCACTATTGCTTATGCTTTGGTGTGCTTGGCCACTGCCAGAAAGTATAATTTTTCTAAAATGATTTTCAGTGATCTTGTCTCAAACATGGGAAACAAAAAGAGCTTCTTTATGTATCCCAGGTTTGTTCAAGAAGTTATTACTCATGAATTGACGGATATACCTCAACCTGTTGGGGTATATGTACCTAAACCCCCCAAAGGCAAGGTTTTCTCAAATATGAGAAGATCTGTTGGGGACTCTGAAGGAGTTGACACCCCATTGTTCTCTACAATGATGGTGGTTTCCCAAACCAATGAAGGTATGGCAGCAGGGTCAAGGCCCCCATTAGACCAACTCACTGCTAGCCAATCCCAACCTTCCCTCTCAAAATCTATTCCCCAGTCCCTTCTTGAAAAACCAACCTCTCCTATCACCCAAACTTACAAGAGGAAACAGGTAAAGAAGGCTCCTTCCCTTCTTGTACCATCATCCCCCAAGCCTTTAAGCCCTCTATTGGAGCATTCTCCAGTAGAGAATATTCAAAGGGAATCTACAAGGGTGTCTCCCAACCCAAAGGAGGTGCTCTCTGAGGAGGAGGTAGAGCATATGGGTGATGAGGCTGCCACTACTCCTGCTAGCACAGAGGAGGAAAGTGGTAACATCAATAAGACCTCCCCCATGGCAACTTTGAATGAGCAATCATTTGAAGGTCCCTGGTGCCAAGAAACCACAGGGGTGGATAGTGCTTCTGTTAGGCAGAAGACTTCCACTACTAAAAGATCCAATGATCCTTCAAAGGAGGGTAACACTTCTAGAGAAGGTGAGGACATATATAGTTACCAGGAATTGATGGAAACCATGGGAAACATCAACCTAGATGTTATGAAACAAGGAAAAGAAATAGAGGAGATGAAGCTGGTCATTCTGTCCCAACAAGTACAGATTGCTAAGCTGAAGAAGATGGTGCTAAGTCTGGTACAGAGGAAGAAGAGAAAGCAATTCCAACTAAGGAGAAGGACCACTGAGAATGATGCTCCCAAAAAGGGGGAGATCAACATGGAAGAAGCCACAAGAAAGGGGGAGATTGATGGAGAGAAACTTGATGTTGAGGGGGAGCAGCAAGCAGAAACAGTTACTACTGCAGACATTAATAAAGCAGCAGAAACTGTGAAAGAAGTTTTAACAGATCTTGAGATTGTAGAAACCTTACTTAAAGCCAAGAATGATACTCCCAAGGTCACTTCAAAGACCAAAGGAGTAATCATCAAAGAACAAGGTGAAGTGATCAAGAAAGATAACAGTAAGAAGGCAATGAGCAAAGACAAAGGAAAAGCAAAGATGGTGGAATCTGATCAACCAATCAAAAAGCAAAGGTTGGTTGAATCAGATGAAGCCCTAGCTAGAAAGATGCAAGATGACATTGAAAAGGAAGAAAGAGTTCAGATGGAAAAGGACAGGGAAATGGCAAAAGCTCTAGCTGCTGAACTGAATGAAGCTTATCAACTGAGTATGGCAACTGAAATTGCACAGAAGAAAGCTGCAAGTATGAAGAAATCAGTGGTGAAAACAGTTGCAAAGAAGAGAAAACCCTCAAAGACATTCCTAGGTACCCAAGAGAGGAACAAGATGATTATATTTCTCAAAGGTGCTGTAGGAGTCAAAAAGGAGATGTTCTCCAAAATGTCTTTTGAGAAGATCAAAGAGCTGTATGATTCAGAGATGTTGAAGCTTCAGGGAAATGAAACTGCTAGGGTGGAGATGGAGAAGAGGATAAAAGAAAGTAATGACTTTGATTGTCAAAAGCCATTTCCAGATGAGCAAGAAACATCTCCTAAGAAAGAGTCCACTCTGGGAGAAAGTCTAAGGACTTTAAAGAGAACAAAGATGATGGCAAGAAGAAAGCCAATCAAGAAGCCTAGAGTATCTGAAGAAGAGGCTGAGAAGGTAGCTGAAGAAGAAGGGGCACCTGAGTCATCTAAACAGAAAGAGCCATCAAACACTGATGATGTAAATTTGTATATGGTAGTGATGGACAAAGTGCCTGAACCAATTTCAGCAGAACCTGTAGGAGTTAAGCCTCCTGAGGTCATTCACTGGGATACATTGACAGTGGATGGAAAGGAATACATAAGGCTGAAAAGAAAGGATGAAAAGTATGAAGTGTTCAACACATGGGCAAAAATTGTCAGAACATGCTCTAGATCAGATATTGAAGAGATGTTTGAGATAGGAATGAAGTTGTATGTAGATATTCTAAAGGCTCCAGGGATTTCAATTACAAAACTGGTAATGGAGTATCTGTGTATGATGTTCAAACCTGAAGAAGTAGAGCATTTGATCAAGGATGTCTTCAAATTAGTAAACAGTTGGACTCTATATGAAATTAGTGGAGTATATACAGTGACTTTGGATTTAAATCACACTGAATACTTCCTAGTGGATAGAGTGTATAATCATAGCAGATTGAAGCTACATGCCATGCTGAAGAAAAAGTTAAGGTGTGTTCCAGATTCAGAAATGGCTAAATACTTGATTCAAAGAACCATCAATCAGAGTTTGGGATTGGATGCAAACACTGGAATTTAGGCCATGATAAAGTTTTGGGAGCATCTTGAAGAAAATTTGAAGAACTTGACTTCTCTTCCTAAAAGTCAAGTTAGGGGGAGATTGTTGGGAACTGAAGAATTCATCAAGTATGGTTAATGCTGCTGGTTCAAAGTTACTACTGCTAGAAGACTTAAAAGTTAATACTGCTGAGTGTTACTACTGCTAGTACTATTAATACTGCTAGTCAAAGTTAGTGCTGCTTGAACAAAGTTAGTACTGCTTAGCTAGTTAGTACTGCTAGTGGTTAGTGCTGCTTAGTAGTTAATGCTGCTAGAAGAAATTTAATGCTGTTGAAGATTAATACTGCTTATATGATGAAGATTCGCATGAAAGGATATACATGGAAGCTTAGAGATATATATGGAAGATATACTGAAGATATTTTATTTATTGTAATTATCTTTGTATTCAGTATATATATTGTATAGTTTAGAATAATGAGTTAACTTTTGTTTTCTTCATTCTATTAGAGAGAAAATCAACCTCAAGGCATAGATCCTAATTCTAGAGAAGTAGAATTCGTATTGGTGAGCCTGTTCATCAATATTGAGGTTGAGTGTGTAATCTTGTAACTTCAAAGCATTCAATACAAGTTTACAATTTGTTGATTATATTCTGTTTTGATTTTCTGTTTGATTAAATATCAAAGTGTTATTCCGCAAACTTCTTTGATATTGTTTCTGAGAATTAATTCTTGTTGAGAATTCGATCCTGACATTGTCCATATGTCATTTATCATATGAAATGTCAATTATATGACCCACTAAATCTTTTGGACTATATATCATGTTTATAAAATCATCATCATATTTAAAACCCTAATTGAAAATGAACTTTGAACAATAAATCAATAGTTTATATATATAAACACCTATATATTTAATTTAAATGAAAATGAACTATGAACGATAAATCAATAGTTTATATATAACATCAATATATTTAATTTAAATTAAAATGAACTATGAACGATAAATTAGTATTTTTTATGAGTGAATTATAGTTTTAGCAACCGTGTTTTTAATACAAATAATGTTCATATGGTTCTGAATATGTAAAAATTAATAATGTCAAAATAAAAAAATGATTTGCTAAAGAAATACAGGTTTCACCGGTAGACTTTTACATGATAAATTTCCTACAAATTTGAGGTGGATTCAAAAAAGTCACCGTTTCTTTCATTTCGGTCACAAAACCAGCACCAAATTTTAGTAAAAGTTAATGGTTTAATTCGAATTATTTTCCGGTGGTTCGGTTGAGGAATTTAATTTTTTAATTATATATTTAAAAAAAATCCGCCACTACCTAATTAATAAGATTTTTTTTATTTTGAATAATTTTAATAATAAAATAAAAATTAAATAATTAATTACCGAAAGATTACAAAAACATACAAATGTTTAAAATCTATAATAATAATATTATACTAAACTAGTGTTGGGCCCGTACATTACACGGGAGGATAAATTTTTTGTTGGAATATGAGATGTAATATAAAAAAATACGGAATAAAAAAGATTTTATATTAAATCTCATTAATATAGATTTAAATGTAAAATCTACATTTAAAATAGATTATGCTAATATAAAATATATTTTATAAAATCTTCCATCAAAAAAACAAATATTTATATTAATAAATGAGTATTCATTCCACAAATAGATGATTATGTGAGATATTGTGCTTGGAAAGGTTGTACAAAGCATTAAGAAATTGTAAATTAAGTAATTGACTTTAATTAATTGTATCTTATGTTTGAAATTTTGTAATTAATAGTTTTTTATGTCGTTTTTATAATATAGTATAGATAACTTTTATTTCCTAAAATGTTTTCTAATTAATTTGTAATTTTTTTGTTTTTATAAAGAAAAAAAATTGAAAAAAGAAATTACTTTGTGCCGTCAAACAACACTGAAAACCTTTTCTTGTCTCTATTGCAACTTCCGACGTGGCATGTTCCTGGCCGTGGATTTGAATGAGGCATCGGACGGGCACCACCGTTTTCCAACTAACACATCGGCCTGCCAAACCTAATACTAAATGGGCAACGGATAACCTTTCTTTCTATTTAAACACCTTCATCTCCCACACATCATCTCAGGAAATTTATAGCTTCATAATTTCCTACCCACATTTTTTTAATTTGTCTTTATCGATCAAAAGAATTCAAAAAGAAAAAAAAATAATAAAATGGATCAATACAGCAATGGACATGTGAAGAATGATGATCATGTCGTCAAGGACCCCTTGAATTGGGGTGTTGCTGCGGCGGCGTTAAGCGGCAGCCACCTGGAGGAGGTGAAGAAAATGGTGGAGGAGTATCGGAATCCAGTGGTGAGGTTGGGTGGCGAGACGCTGACTATTGCTCAGGTGGCAGCGGTGGCCACCACCGTCGACGTTCAGGTTGAGCTATCGGAATCCGCTCGTGCCGGAGTTACGGCCAGCAGTGATTGGGTGATGGATAGCATGAAGAAAGGCGGAGACACTTATGGCGTCACCACCGGTTTCGGTGCCACCTCTCACCGGAGAACCAAGGAAGGTGGTGCTCTGCAAAAGGAGCTCATTAGGTACAGTATAATTTTTGTTTTAAAGGTCAACATAATTATTATAAATGCATTATTTCCATTTTTCTTAATTTCTCAGTTTTATTTATAAATTTTTTTAAAAAAATTATATAAAATTGGTCAAAATTCATTTAAACGATGTTTTTAAGATATGTATTTTGGCCCATTTAAAAGACAGCTTTGCTCGTGCAATGAAGATGGTGTCGAATTTATTTGATTAAACCAAGGATTATTATTCTTGTATGTAATAAAAATCTAATATGTATGCATATATAAAATTATCACATATATATGTTATTGTTTTTTTTTAAAGGGTATCCTGGGCCTATGACCCAGACTAATCACTGTCAATTAGGGCATTTGGCCCAGCTGCTAAAGCGTGCAGCCCTGAGTTTATCCTCAGTGGCCACAAGTGCTGCGAGTGGGGCTCGAACCCGGGTTGAGCGCTATGAACTCCCCAAGCCTTTATCACCACACCACAACCCTTGTGGTTCTATATATGTTATTGTTCTTAATTAACATGCATCCAAAAACACCTTGTTACGACTTTTTTTTTTTTGGTTTAGAGATTATATACGTTCGGATAGATTATTGTCAATGTCATTGTCTCGAAGAGTCGATCGAAGTAGCAATTACTGCTTTTGGTCACTAGGAAAAGCTAGCTATCATTCAAGAAATCGTTATGCAAAGTGTTTTTTTATAAATTGAAATATGTTTTGATTAAGATGTATAATATAATCAAACGATACAATAAATTATTGTCGTTAAGTATAAAATTGAATGCTCGATAATATCATGAGCCAAGTCGATCATTAAATAACAAGAAAATTTACATAATTAGAGCATCTTTAACAAATTCTTTAAAATCGAGAATCTTCAAGAAAAATATAAGTTCATCTCCAACAGCTTCTGCATTTTGGAGATTGCAATATAAATTATATTATTAAAATACTCGATATAATTTATAAAATATTATTTCTCTCTAAACATTTAATTTTAAGGATTCTTATTGATAGGAAGGATAAAGAATTATTTCTCTTTCTTATGTAATCATTATGGCCACTTCTCCAAATTCAGAGAACTTCACTTTTTTCCTATTTTCTCCTTTTTAAATAAAGTTTTTAAGGAATTTTTTGAATTAAAGATTCCCAAAATCTTCAATTTAAAGAATCAATTGGAGATGCTCTTATTATCATTTTAGCATATATATATATATATATATATATATATATATATATAGATAGATAGATAGATAGATAGATAGATAGATAGAGAGAGAGAGAGAGAGAGAGGGGGGGTAGGTTTATACGAGAACGCTAACTATTTAAGAAAACACGAAAACAATCGAGTACATACAAAATCACATGTGATTCACGCGACCTGTGAGTCGCGCTGCTCATCGCCCGCGTCCCGAATTTCTCAGGTAGTGCAAAATCACATGTGATTTTGTACGTGAACTGTTGTTTTCGTGTTTTCTTAAATAGTTAGCGTTCTCGTTTGAACCTTCCTCTCTCTCTCTCTCTCTATATATATATATAGAGAGAGAGAGAGAGAGAGACAGATGTTCAAAGGTGAATACGGTCAATTTGCGAGAAGAAATTTAAACCACATAATTCATTGAAAATACCATAAATAAAAAATGAAAAACAATATTAAGATTTAAGATAATTACTATTTTGAATTGGATCAACTATTTTGTTAACGATATAATTGTAACAAAAAACACTATTTGAGAATCCGTTAAAAATATCATTATATCTTTTAGATTTATTTATTTTTTAATTTTAATTAATTCATAATGTTTTTATCATGTTTTATATGATTTTGTTCACTATTTTTCAGATACACTTTTAATAAGATTTTTTTTTCAAAATTTTCATTAAATACCACATATCCATTTTTTTCTATCTTTTTATTCATGTTTTGAATCGCATGTGGTTAGTTCTTTTTAACATATAATCTGTTACATATCATATATGATTCACTCTATAAAAAAAATGTATATACATTTGAGCATATAAATTATGTATTATCACATGTGATAATATACGTATAAGTGGTGTATTCTCACATGTGATGATATTTGCATCACAATAAGATCTATAAATGCAAATATACATAATCATATATGATTAAACAAAACTATCAACAGTAATCACATATGATTGATACGATCGAGCAAATTATCATATGTGATAAAATTTATAATCAAATTGTTATAGATTTATCTTTGTGATAAAACCAATTTATTAGGATTATTAGAAATCGGTTAGGAAAACAAATATCAATCCCGATTTATTAAGGATTATTCCAATAATTACTGATAATGATATAGATAAAATGACAATCACACCCTTTTTAATTTAATTAAATATTATTTAATTTAATTTATTTATTAAATAAAATATAATCCATATTTCTTCTTCTATTCTCACGAATTAACTTGGTTATCACATCATCATCCTTATATAAATGAGATTATTTGGTGGTATGTTTGGATAAGACTCTTCCTATTGTGGTGGGTGGGTTTGGTCAACTAAAATCCTTGTGGTTGTCTTTTTTATTTTAAAAATCCATAATAAATTTTTTACAATTTAGTTCTTATCAAATGGTATTAAGTATTTACTTAAATAATTCTTGTTTAATTATTTATTCCTATTTTAATCATAAATCTTTTCATTTTTGGTATGGTAATTAATGTAGAAATTAATTAAATTTGAATTTAAGTATACACAACAATATATATAATAGTAATAATAATTATTCTTGTATTGATTTTTAACATTTGATTTTTTCATCATATTGTTCTATTTCTTATGTTGAACGTTGTTTCAAACAATTATATATCTTTACAAAATTATATTTTTGTTGTCTTAGGTTTTTTTTTTTTTAAACCTCTTAATGGCTCTTAAGTCTGAATCGTTCAAACCTTTTTATACATCATCTCCTATTAATCATAACTAAAATAAGACTTCAGACTTTAGACCTCTTAAAAAACAAACGGCACCTTACATTCATAATTTGTCAAGAGATTAGTCTAGCTTAGGACAACCTTCCCAAAAAAAATTATGATTTTGTTTAAATCATGCATTCATTTTAAGTAATAAACACAATGATAAGATTTGAATCGATAACTATTATATAAGCTTTTATGTTTCCCCTCCCCTTTCGACAAATGAACACTTCTTATTGAAAGTAGAGATGTGGAAAGAACAACTTAATGAATAGTATGATTAGTTAGCAAGTCCTATTCAATCACCCGACCTCCTTGTCATGTAATTGGATCCCCTTGGGTAAAATAGCAACAATAACATTAAACTATTCAACAACTAATTTTTATATAAAATTTGATTATTGATACACAAACTTTTGAAAGATAATCTGTCGTTAATATATAGTGCATTCCAGATATTAAAAATATCTAATATACTTATTATATAACCATGTATAAAATATGAGATGGTTTCAAATACAAACCGTGTAATATATATATATATATATATACACGCTTAGGAAACAATCGATATATTTATGGACTATTATGATTCATTAATTATGATTGAGATACATATGATAAGATTTCATGTTCATTATGATCATGACTTTATATTAGAAACTAAAATGAAAATAAATATTGATTAAACTAGATGGACAATTAAGATTGGTTTATATGGTTTTTAAGAATTATATGATTTGTAAAGTAAACCTCCACTACAAACTATTATTCTATTACATAAGGAAATACCTGTTATATATTGTTAATATATATATATATATATATATATATACATATAATAAATAACTCTTTTAGTGAACTGACTTCAGTATTTTCTCGCCTAAACATGTATTTGGACTTATAGCACACCCACATTCATTCCTCCTTAAATCTTTCCATAATTCAATTTAACATGTATCTGAACGCATAGCACACCCACATTCACTCATCCTTAAATCTTTCCTTAATTCAATTTTTTTAATTATACGTTACATTTACTACCCTTATAATTAGGTATGTGGTTTACTTTTAATCCCTTATTATTTTTTTTAGACTTTTATCATATAAACATAAATAATGTATATGAACTAAAATGCATTAAAAACATTTCTACTTTTTACAAATTATACCATTGTAATTGTTTCATCAATACCTTCGAAATGAGCTCAATATTGAATATTTTTGGATTTAATATATTATTAAATATCATAAATATATACGAATTAATGTGTCGTGATTAGTATGAGATTTGTTGAAATTAATATGTGATTTGATACAAAAAAAAAACAACTGTGAAGAGAAAAAACTTGGAAATGTAGCATCGTACTTTCGATTATCATTCATATATGTAAGATAAGTTTTTTGACATAATTTAATTTTTTTAAAATTACCCCGAAGCTAGTGTGTATATATATATATATATATATATATTATATATATATATATATAATGGAGTAATAATAATATAAAGTTGAGAATCTTTCCACCGATCTAATGATAACAATAACGTCGTGGACATACTGTTGCATTAACGTTAAAAGAAAATTTCTGTGATCGTGGGAGAATTAATTATAATATTTGTTTTTTAATTAATTTGGCTCAGATTCTTGAACGCCGGAATCTTTGGTACCGGAGCGGAATCAGAGCACACGCTGCCGCAATCCACCACAAGGGCCGCCATGTTGGTCAGAATCAACACCCTCCTCCAAGGCTACTCCGGCATCCGATTTGAAATCTTGGAAGCCATCACAAAGTTTCTCAACCACAGCATCACCCCATGCCTACCCCTCCGTGGCACAATCACGGCCTCCGGCGACCTCGTCCCACTATCATACATTGCCGGAATCTTGACCGGCCGCCACAACTCCAAGGCCGTCGTCGGCCCCACCGGAGAGTTACTTGACGCCGCCAACGCTTTCGATCGCGCCGGTATCGATACCGGATTTTTCGAGCTACAACCTAAAGAAGGACTTGCGTTAGTGAACGGGACCGCCGTTGGGTCCGGGATGGCTTCGGTGGTGCTTTTCGAAGCCAACATCCTCGCGGTCTTATCGGAGGTCTTGTCGGCCATTTTTGCAGAAGTTATGCAGGGAAAGCCTGAGTTTACCGATCATCTGACCCATAAACTCAAGCATCACCCCGGCCAGATTGAGGCCGCGGCGATCATGGAGCACATTCTTGATGGTAGCTCCTACGTAAAAGAAGCAAAAAAGATACACGAGATGGATCCGCTTCAAAAGCCGAAGCAAGATCGTTACGCTCTCCGTACGTCGCCGCAATGGCTCGGTCCGCTTATCGAAGTGATACGGACATCCACAAAATCAATCGAGAGAGAGATTAATTCGGTCAACGATAACCCCTTGATCGATGTTTCACGGAACATGGCACTTCATGGAGGAAATTTTCAGGGTACCCCGATAGGCGTCTCGATGGATAATACTCGGCTAGCTGTTGCATCCATCGGGAAGCTCATGTTTGCGCAGTTCTCCGAGCTCGTAAACGACTTTTACAACAATGGGTTGCCATCCAACCTCTCCGGAAGCCGTAATCCAAGTCTGGATTACGGTTTCAAAGGAGCAGAGATTGCCATGGCAGCCTACTGCTCGGAACTCCAGTTCCTCGCAAACCCTGTAACCAATCACGTGCAAAGCGCAGAGCAACATAACCAAGATGTGAACTCGTTAGGGTTGATTTCTTCACGGAAAACAGCCGAAGCAGTCGAGATTCTAAAACTCATGTCATCGACTTATTTGGTGGCACTATGCCAAGCGGTCGACTTGAGGCACTTAGAGGAGAACCTCAAGTCGACCGTCAAGAATGTGGTTAGCCAGGTGGCTAAGAAAGTCTTGACCACCGGACACAACAGGGAGCTTCACCCATCTCGCTTTTGCGAAAAGGATTTGCTCAAAGTGGTCGACCGTGAGCAAATCTTCTCATACATCGACGAGCCGTGTAGTGCAACGTACCCTCTAATGCAAAAGTTACGACAAGTTATCGTCGATCACGCACTCGCAAACGGTGAGGCCGAAATGGACTCGAGCACCTCAATCTTCCAAAAGATCGGGGCTTTCGAGCAAGAACTCAAAGCCCTTTTGCCGAAAGAAGTCGAAAGCACTCGGGTCGACCACGAAGGTGGAAAACTGGCGATTTTTAACAGAATCGAAGAATGTCGATCGTACCCGTTGTATAAATTCGTGAGGACGGAGCTCGGAACCGGTTATTTGACCGGTGAGAAGACGGTGTCGCCGGGGGAGGAGTTTGAAAAGGTGTTCTCGGCGATATGTGCCGGAAAATTGATCGATCCGTTGTTGGATTGTTTGAAGATGTGGGATGGGACCCCACTTCCCATTTCATAAGTGAATTATGCATGGTTTGTGAATGTAATTTACATGAAAATTGATAGGATTTTGTGTCATTAAGTATGTTGGATAATTAAACCATCTTATCTTGTATGAAGCCTTTAATTTTCATTAATTTAAAACAGTTAAATACTGTAATCTTTATTTTATATATAAGTCTTATTTATTTAATTAATATGAAAATAAATGTAACACACACAGTTAATTTTTTGAAGACGGACTTATATTATATATGTTTGGAAAGGTTGTATCAAAGCATTAAGAAATTGTAAATTAAGTAATTGGCTTTAATTAGTTGTAACTTGTGCTTAAAATTTTGTAATTAAGAGTTTTTAATGCCGTTATATGTGTGTGTGTTTTGATTTTATAAATTTATAAAATTTGTAACTTT
This sequence comes from Arctium minus, assembly GCA_954870635.1. Classification (NCBI taxonomy): domain Eukaryota; kingdom Viridiplantae; phylum Streptophyta; class Magnoliopsida; order Asterales; family Asteraceae; genus Arctium; species Arctium minus. The sequence goes on along the minus strand of OX941081.1, from coordinate 135,622,580 downwards.
TGATTTTATTTTATTTTATAAATTTGTAACTTTTGATTTTATTTTATTTTATAAATTTGTAACTTTTGATTTTATTATAACTTTGTAAAATGTATTTTTCTTTTTGTAACAATTACATTTTATTATAACTTTGTAAAATGTAATTTTCTTTTAGGGACCAATTCCGTAACAAATGTCAAACGTTAGGGACCAAATCTGTAATTTACACTTGATGACAATGCCTTAAATAGGTGTCTTGATTTCTTCAAAATATAATGTGATATTACATGTTATAAGTATGACCGGCAGTGAGACGTACTTGCCGCTTAGGTCCATTCCGCCAGTGTGGTATGAACATGTTGTTTTTACAATCGGGTACGTTAATGGTAACCATTATGTGAAATTAGATATGACAGAAGGATATCTGTTTTCTCAAATTGTAGGACATTTTTTCCATTACAAAATTTCAAACACAAGGTACAACTAATTAAAGCCAATTACTTAATTTACAATTTCTTAATGCTTTGGTACAACCTTTCCAAACACAGTATCTCACATAATCATCTATTTGTGGAATGGATACTCATTTATTAATATAACTATTTGTTTTTTTGGTGGAGGATTTTATAAAATAAATTTTATATTAGCATAATATATTTTAAATATAGATTTTACATTTAAATCTATATTAATGAGATGTAATATAAAATCTTTTTTCTTCCGTATTTTTTTATATTACATCTCATAATGATTTTTCCATAGTTTATTTTATAAATTTTTTTTCCATATTTTATTTTATAAAATCTTTTTACATAATGAGATGTAATATAAACTCTTTTTTCTTCCGTATTTTTTTGCTAATATAAAATCTATTTTATTTTATAAAATCTACACGTATTTTATATTAGCATAATATAAAATATACACGTATTTTTTTTCACGAGCATTAAAAGAAGAAAAAAAGAAGATTGATATGAATTAAAAATAAAAAATAACGAGATACACTAATAAACTATCGTATTCTTTAAAATAAAAATATTCCGCAATACTTTTCAAATTAACCAAGTGTAAAGAAAATAAAATAGAAATGATGTAGATATAAAAATATTCTTCCATATTTTTAATATATTTATATTTAAATGTAAAATCGAAAATGAAAATAAAAGATTTTAAAATATTCTCTACATTCACTATAAATATATATAGCTTCTCTATGTATCATCCGAGTACACGAAGATGACGAACGGTCGGGTGTCAATGGCGGAACGTGCAACTCAACAAAAGGTATTCCACTATATTTTTGTTTCTTTGAAAAACTACTTTTTTATATTTTATTTTATTTACTAGGGATTTGTTTATATTTTTCAAAACCCACAATCATATTTTTCGAAGTAGGGGAATAAGATATATATACATATATTTATTTTTATCGACTAATATTATGAGGTGTTGAAGTCAATAGTCAGATAAATATGTTGTGAGACATGTCGTTTGAGTTTTAAATAATATAATACAAAACTATTACCAATATTATTGCACAAACTCATAACAACAAACGATTAAGAATAGGGAAATTAATTAAAGTAACCATTTCAGAAAATCGGGTTTACCTACTAGCCATTTTCTCCCTTATTTTATCAAATTAGCCATTAGGTTCGTGAAATGAGTTCGTATATACGAACACCTTCTTTGAAGTAAAAAACTTGATCCATGTTCGTAATATGTGTTTGTATATCACGAACATAACTTAAAAACTCATAAAAGAACATAAGTTCGTAAAATGGTTCGTGGAAAATGCAAGGAGTTAAAAAAAGTTACATTTTAATTTTTTTTCACGAACACAATCACGAAGTGGGGCCAAAACTGTAAAATTTTAATTTATTTTGCTATGATGAGGACCAAAATTGTAATTATTTCATTTTTCAAAGCATATGTTCGTATATCACAACAATTTCCACGAACTTGGGCCAAAAACATAAATATATTTGATATATGTTCCAAAGATGAGGGGCCATAATTGTAACTTGCTTATTTCAATTACAATTATAGCCCCTCATCTTTGGAACATATATCAAATATATTTATGTTTTTGGCCCAAGTTCGTGAAAAGTGTTGTGATATACGAACAAAAATTAAATATTTACAATTTTGGCCCCTCATCATAGCAAAATAAATTAAAATTTTACAATTTTGGCCCCACTTCGTGATTGTGTTCGTAAAAAAAATTAAAATGTAACTTTTTTTAACTCCTTGCATTTTCCACGAACCATTTTACGAACTTATGTTTTTTTATGAGTTTTTAAGTTATGTTCGTGATATACGAACACATATTACGAACATGGATCAAGTTTTTGACTTCAAAGGAGGTGTTCGTATATACGAACTCATTTCACGAACATAATGGCTATTTTGATAAAATAAGGAAGAGAATGGCTAGGAGGTAAACCCGATTTTCTAAAATGGCTACTTTAATTAATTTCCCTTAAGAATATATGCAAATTAACCACTTATGAAAATACATTCGTTTTTCACATTGTATTTCATTAACTGTTAACAGAGAAATTACGTTTCATTTTAACTCAGTTCAATATTCCAACAAAAAATTTATCCTCCCGTGCAATGCACGGGCCCAACACTAGTATATATATAAGTGAAAAACCTCGCGAAATTAAGTCGTGCAGTTACGAGCTATAACGAAAAACCTCGCGAAAAACCTCAAATGAAAAAGTTGTCCACTATGTGAAAAACCTCAAAGGAGGTTTTTGTTTTATGAAGAAGCTTTGAAAAAGCTTCCTACGAGCACGTTGTGGATTAGGCCTAGGTAGCAGGTATAGACTTGTGCCTTGACTTTATCAACACCTGATAGTTAAGAGACATGTCCTTTTCTTTTTTTTTTTTTTTTGGTTGGCAAGTGATTATTAAAGTAGTATAAAATAATTTAAAAAAAAAAACTAAATTATAATTAACATATCTCATACGAAACACACGAAGAAATAAGTACTGATTTTAACAATTCATGATTAAAGATTTTGTGTTCCATCATTATTAATCGGTTCAAATTTATATATGTTTAACATGCAAATGTTTTTTATTTTTTATTTTCTTTCTGGATATATATATGCTCCCAAATAAATAAAGTAAACTTTTTTTTTTAATTGAGATCTCGGTTGTTTATTATTTGTTGTCAAGCTCCTAATAGCATTGTTTCTTAACTTGCATATTTGTAAGTTGTAAAAGACAAGGGGTTGTTTGGTTAATCGATTTGGAAGGAATTGGAATAATAAAACTAAATATAAATTAAAAAAACATCTAACATAATATTAATTATAGTTTCACAATAATAATAATAATAAAAAAGCTTGATTAAATGAAAGAAAGATAATAATAATAAAATATAAAAAATAGTTAAAACACAAATAAATTTAAATATGATGATGCAATGATTGAATTATGATGAATAATAGCTAGGAAGGGGTGTCTTTAACACATAGGGAGGGGTGCAAATATCTCTACCCTTTATTTAGGGAGATTGGCCCAAATAACATTTTTTTTCAAAAAAGTTGACAAACTAACAAGTTTTCAGAAAAATTGCTCAAATAGCACCCTATTACGTCGGATCCATTACGCCTCCTTCCGGCGTAAATTGTGAATGGGCCCCACAACTGATAAACCAATAAATAAATGACACGTGTCATTAATGTCCCCCTTTTTCAGACAACTCTTTATAGTGGCCTTGGCGTAACCTTCCCACCCTAGCCCGGCGTAAAACCACCCCTACCCACCCTAGCCCGGCGTAACCCCCCCCCCCCCTCCCCCCTTGAGTTGCCATAATATTCCTAATCATTTTTTATAATTATTAATGTTTTGACATCATGTTGCTGACATCAGCCCTAAAGGTTTCTTTTTATGTTTTGTATTATTAAAAAAAATTGAAGTGTATTTTTTTTTGTTTATTTTTATGTTTTGTATTAATTATAAAAAAAATTGAAGTGTATTTTTTTATGTTTTGTATTAAATAAAGGGAATTTAATTAAAATAACCGTATTTGAACATCGTATTACCAAAATGCCCCAAATCTCGTCGAGTTTGCCAAAATACCCCATATGTCCGGGATCCGTGGCCGGGATGAGGCTCGATCCCGGGGTTAAAGTGAGAACGGCTATGTCCAGGATGAGGCCGGGATTCCCGGGGTTAGGGGCCGGGTTTCCCGGGGTTAGGGGCCGGGTTTCCCGGGGTTAATGGCCGGGTTTCCCGGGGTTGTCATGGCCGGGTTTCCCGGGGTTGTCATGGCCGGGATTTTTAGGGTTTGAGAAAAAAATTAGGGTTTCAGGTGGGAACTATCATTTTATGTGTTTTCATTGTTTTTCACGTGTTTGTTGCCTGATTTCAATTGTTTTTCCACGTTTTTTTCCATTATTCGTAAAATAAATATATACTTGTCATCGAATGTACGATTCAATTTCATCGTTGGCTATAAATTTTTCCTATAAGAGTCAGTATAATTCAAGGTAAATACGTTCATCATCACATCCATTCCATTTTTCTTTCTTCCTTCATAGTTCATACTATTGAAAAAATGAGTTCACCTGTTGTAAAAGCTAAACTCTATTTATGTTTCAATGGTCAGTGGGTTCAAAACAACAATGAGTGGGATTATATTGGGTACACAAAGCGTGGTGTACAGATTCCAGTAATCTATACATATAAGAGGTTTCTTCGTTACGCCATGGAAAAATGTGGAATCGAAGATTCTGATACTTGCAAGTTGGTGTTCAAACGTGCAGATCGCTCACTAGTGGAGCTAAACAACGACGAAGTGATACTTGGTTTTATGCAAATTGCAGTCGATTCTGAAAGACCTCTAAAAGTCTTTGTGTATGACGCAACATTGATGTGCGACGAAGGTGATGACGAAGATGATGTCGAAGGTGATGACGAAATCCACGTCGGTGGTAGTCAAAATGAGCCTGATCATCAATTTCAGGCATCATACGACACCACACTTTATGCTGATCATTCATATCATCCTAACGACTCTTATCCCGATGTTGTTCCGGAGACGCAACTAGAAGAAGAACAACAAGTAGAAGAAGTTGAAGAAGAAGAAGACGAAGAAAGACGATTTTCTGGAGTTGCTCATGACGAAACCCATGTTTTCACAACGGGTATATCTGATCTAGACAGATCAGATACCGATACTGATGAGGACGAAGAAGAAGAGACATATACCCCTAGCAATAAATCACTTGGTGAGTTAAACGATTATTTTGATATGCCTCCTTCCCTTCCAAACCGGGAGACCAATATACCACCCTACCAACCCGTACCTTACAATCGCGGTACAAGTATACATGAAGGACAGCTATTTGATACGAAGGAGCAAATGTCCATACAGCTCGGAATTAAGTTCTTGGAAGAGGGTTTCGTGTTTAGAACGGAGAAATCCGACAAAAGCAGATATGTGGCTGTCTGTGAGCAAACAAATTGTAAGTGGCGTATGTCGGCGAAGTCCGTGGGCCCTAAAGGATGGATGTTTGTCGTTAGGAAGTTGAACGATGTACACACTTGTTCGAGGACGCAACTGAATTCCAGACACCGGCAGGCCAACAAAAGGACTTTGGGCCACATATTGAAAGGTAAGTTTATTGACGCTAGCAGGTCATTTCGGCCAAATGACATCGTCGACGATATCAACCAGCAGTACGGACTCAACATTGGTTACCACCAAGGATGGCGCGCGCGATGCAAGGCCCTACTAATGGTGAGAGGCACACCTGAGGAGTCGTACGAACGACTCCCTATGTACTTATATAATTTGGAACTGAAGAATCCGGGTACATGCACCAGAATAAGGACAGATTCGCACGGACGTTTTGAGTTGTGTTTCGCTGCTCTTGGATGTGCGGTATGTATATCAACACGACATATATTTAGATATTATAAATTATAATATTTACAAATTTGCTCCACCTACGTTATTTGCAGATCCGCACGTTTTTGGCAAACCTGCGTCCTGTCATCGTAATAGACGCGGCCCATTTAAAGGGACCTTACCTAGGTATGATGTTCTTGGCGGTTGCCATGGACGGAAATAACAACATCGTGCCCTTGGCTTTCGGAGTAGGCAAGTCCGAGACGGGGGAGGAGTGGGGTTGGTTTCTGTCCAGGTTGAGAGAATGTATCGGAGTCCCGGAAGGGTTGGTGTTTATGTCGGACAGGTCTCCTTCAATAAGTGCCGCAATTTCTGCGGTGTACCCATCGACCCCTCATGCCCTATGTTGTCGACATTTGGAGATGAACGTGAGAAGTGCGGACAGGCGTATTACTACAAACCGCTCGACCTACTGGAAGGCATGCAAAGCATATACGGTTACGGAGTTTGATCGGTACATGGATGCACTACGATATGAAGTAGATCGTGGAGCACAAGTTATGGACGCTGCTGGTAAGGAGAGGTGGTCAAGGGCCCATTTTCCTGCACATCGGTATAATATAATGACCTCTAATAGTGCCGAGTCGGTGAATGCACTGTCCCGTTTTGCTCGTAGGTTACCGATTGTCGGGCTTATTGAGTACTTCCGAAATTTTCAACAAGAGTGGTACCTACTTCGACGACAAAAGGGAGGTTGATAAACTATGAAATCTTGAACTTAAATGTTATTTGGTTTTCTTTTGTTATTTATAAATCGTAGCATAATTAACACACACATGTTTGTAGGTGAAATGTGTAATCATCTTACACCAATGGCGGAGGCAAAGATTCTCAAAAGGGCAGGAAAATCTGCGCAATGGAGGGTTAGAGGGATTGGATATGATAGGTTCGATGTTCGGGATACCAGTGGACACGCCATTGTCGATATGCTTAACCGTGTTTGTGAATGTAAGCAATGGCAATATTCTGGGTTACCATGCGGTCATGCCATCGCAGCTGCAAGGTCGGTGAGTCGTAGAGATTGCAACGATCTAGCTCTAGGTTACTTCACGTCCCATACTTACCAGTCAACATATCAGGAAGTAATCAATCCGGTTGGACCCCCTCAGTCATGGGTTTTGCCGCACGTGCCCCTTCCTCCATGCTATCCACCGTTAATAACCAAGAGACGTGCGGGGAGGCCAAGCAAGAACGATCGGCGTCCATCTCGAGGTGAGGATCCGATACAGAGAACGTGTACTAGGTGTGGAGCAGTAGGACACACTCGTGGTGAATGTCCAACTCCTGCCCCTTCAACCGTTCCCAGGAGCAGAGCTACAAGTAGCCAAAGATTTCGCTCTCAGGGGCCATCGAGCCTAGAACCACATGGAACCCTAAGGCATGATAGCATTGACCTTAACATAGACTTCCCTTGATTGTAACGACCTCATCTTGTAGCTTATTTCTCTCTTTATTTTTGTGCAAGTAGTTAACAAGTAATTTATTTTAGTGTGAAGTGATATGATATTTATGTTCATTGTTGATTTTATCCACCTTTTCGTGGTTGTGGAATTATATTGTGTAAAAACAAGTTAAACATTAAAGCATCCTTTTATTAAAGCATCGATAAAGTAAACATTAATAAAAAAAACATTAATAAAGAAACGAAAACATTAGGCCATCGTTACGGGTAGATTAACCACCCTTTGAGAAACCTACTACGGGTAGATTTCTCGGATGCTCTTGACCCAGCCAGCCTTTGCCTTCATCTGCTCCTCCATGCCGGTGTAGTTTTCTTTGATTTCTACCAATTCATCTTCTAATTTTTTAATCTCCTTTTGCTTCACCCTGACATCGCGCTTCATCATCTCCAACAACTCCTTCTGCTCCGAAATAATGGCCTCCTTCTCTTTCTGCAATTCCATGTTGCGCAGCCAGTTCCTGCCGATATGTCGTATCTCCGCATTTGCCTCATCACATGAGTCTTTCAACTTTGTAGGCAGTACTTGAGACATTGGTAGACTCAGTCCCTGGTTAGATTGATACCTAGGTGGGGATTGTCCCCCATGAGCATTGTAGTATGCCTCTCGTGCAAAATCATACTGCTCCCACTCCTGAGGCGTAATTGGTTCATCATAAGCACTCATCCCAAATTGCGCCCATTCCTCCGTTGTGTCTGGTACTCCCCAGTCAACCCTCGTAGCTCCATCATTTAATTGTTCGATGTAGGCGGAGCGTGAAGTGCCTGCCCCATTCACTGACCTTCTCCCCCTTCCACTTGAACCTCCAGCCATTAAGTTATGAAATTGTAGATAATGTTTGTAAATGACAAAGAGAGTACAAACGATAGATAGCAAGTTGTGAATTACTACTTCACCGGAGCATCTACTTATAGTCCATGTGAATATAGGTTTGTGCACAATGGTCAAACGATGCCTCTGCAAAGCCTGAATTGATTCTTCTGCAAAGCCTGAATTGATGCCTCTACAAATCCTGAATTGATTCTTCTGCAAAGCCTGAATTGATGCCTCTGCAAAGCCTGAATTGATTCTTCTGCAAAGCCTGAATTGTTTTTTTAACAATTGCTCCATGTGGCTATAAATACCCGTGTTATAGCAGACTGTGAAATTCACAAAAACCACACACCATTTTCATATCATAAGTCTCCCCTTTCACCAAACACATGGCTGGAAATGCATCATCTTCAAACCCACCATCTTCACAAATAATGCCCTCGAGACTGAAAAAAGTGATAGAGAAAAGTGAAGCGGAGATTGAGCAACTTACTCAAGAGTGGAGGGAAATGATGGCGAAGAAGGACGAACACTTGAGAAGGATCGACGTGGACAAGAAGGAGGTAAAAAGGTTGAAAAGGGAGATCAAGGAGAAAGAAGACCGTATTCGCTACGACAATGAACAAGTCAACAAGATTATGCAAGACTTCGCAACACTGCAAGCGCAGGTAACAGAGAAACAAACTTGGATTGATAAATGTAAAACACTATATCCTTAGATGGTGTTTGTGTTTTTAGTTTCGTGTTTGTAGTTTCCTCTGTTGGTAGTTTGTACCAGGAGTTTATGTGTTGTCGTTTTGTACTTGTACTTTCAATGCTTTTGTTTCATTAATAAAATCGCCTAACGTATTTTGTGGGATTATGCGTTTATATTTTCTAAGTTCGTTTAGTTCACCAAACACGAAAAATCCAAGAAAAACAATATTAATATATATATAAATGTTATTACATACATAAAAAAACACCAAAAACAATCTACTCGTCTAAGTAGGAAGGGACAACGCATATAAGGTCTCCGCCATGTAACGCCGCCATTCATTGGCCACAGATTCAGTTGCATCTGGTGCAACTGCTGGGTGCATTCCTTCAACAAACTTGGATAAATTACGACACACCCAGACACCGCAATCCCCAAACACCCCTGACTGTTGTGGTGCATCATTTTCATACTGATGCTTTAATTTCTTGCTGGCATTTATACGACCTGTCGTGTCGTATATCTTCTTTAACAACTTTGGCAATTGTTTTTTGAAGATCTTAAGGCGGTCTTCCAAAGGCATGGTGTACCTGGAAGCTCGTAAGCTGTCATATATGACCATCGTCATTTCCTTAAGGCACAGAACTCCAAGCACCCAATGTTTGTCGCTAATGCAGATTGGGATGAATACCTGAGATTTTACAGTAACACACAAATAGTTAGTAACCAAAAAGTTAAACAAAAATTATGTAAATCGATTTCCATACCTTCTCGATGTCCCTCCAATGTGGATGGTTTGGCGTCATTCCATTGCAAGTTTCGTATACGGACTTGTATCCTTGCTCCGGCAGGGTGAGCCACTCAAAAAAGTTGCTGTCCATCACCGCCCATGACGCATGTGGAGAGCGGGACTCTAGGATCATCTTGACCCAAGCGTCGATGTGCTATACACAAAATAGAGATTGTTAGAGCTGTAACTAAAAATGTAATTGTTTATATGACTATATTTAAATACTAACCAAATCCTCCAAATCACCGTTACAGCCTACAGCAAGCAGTTTCCTAAAAAAACCGGTATCCATTTCAAGGTCGCCATAAAATGGACAACGCAGGTTGGGGAGCTGATCGTGGATACATTGGTGAACGATCTGTTTTGCCGAAACGTGCGTCGACTGTCCCGTTGGAGTCATCGTAGTGGACCCCCCAGCCTTGCCCTTACCCTTTTCCTTCATCCTTGGCTTGGTCTTTCTCGGAGGGGCCGGTGTGGTTGAAGGTTGTTGGGTATATGGGGAACGTAAGTTTGGTCCTACTACAACGTTCCGTCTCCCCCTCCCAAGTGCTACGACCTCCGCCTGGTCAAGCATTGGAGCATCATCCTCGAAGTGATGCTCAATGATGTCACTACCCATAGGAGAGCTTTGTCGCATCGAACCCATCGAACCAGGGATGGAAGGTCCGAAAAAATCATCCATCATATCGGTAAGGGGGGACCTACCCTGATCGAAGTGTGCTGGCGGTGTCACGAACGACGGCCCCGGTACATTGTAGCTCGGCATCATTTGAGGTCTGTAACAATCCGCCTCCGGCATCCGAAACTGGGTGCATAGATTATAAGAAATTTTTATATTAATAACGAAAACAGAACAATAATGTAAACTCGAATGACTTACATCTTGCGGCAATGATGTGGTTGCCTGCGTCTGTCCGTAACCAGCCGACGTGTGTCCCCACCAACCCGAAGTCTGTCCATAACCAGTCGACGTGTGTCCGTACCCAGGGGACGTGTGTCCGTACCCAGGGGACGTGTAGGTCGGCGCCGAGTTCGTTGCCAACTAATACAAGTATTAAACGTCATATCAATATACAAACCAATATACAAGTATGGAACGTAATATCCTCAAGTTAAGTTAAACACTAACCTGAGTGTGGCGAAGGTGTGCGGTGAGGGCCTCGAGATCTCTTAGGCGTGTCTCGACGGACCCGTGGACGTAATCGTGCAGCGCATCGTAGCGTACCCACCTGTGTTGGTACGGGTCGGGAGGCGGCGCTCCATGATGGGAGGAGCTAGGGGGAGCCTGATATCCCGTGCCATCATCGTCATCCTCATAATCATCGTCATCTTCATCATCTTCATCATCATCGTCCTCATCGTCCTCATCGTGATCAAGATCTCTTCGTCGGGACCTCTTCGTCGGTCGCCTGGCCTCCTCTCTTTCCAAATAGGCGACGCTGGATAGATACCAATGACTCTGTTGTTCGGCATCCGTAGGAGTGAGGCGCTCGAGAGCCGGATACCTCACCTAAATATATTGTAAAACATATAAGATTTAATATGCAGGACTAAATTAAACAATTAATTGTTCACTTTCTAAAATTAGAAACATAGTCAGAGAGCGTACGTCTGAAACTGAGTTGAAGATTGCAACGCATGATTTCTTATTTAGTACAATGTCTCGGTCCCATCGAGTTCCCCTAATGGCCATGTCGGTGCGCTTGGTGAAATGGTGACGGCAGACAGGAAACATCTCCAAGATCCATACCTGGAATTACACAACATAGATTAGTATGTTAAAAAAAAGACGACTTAATATTTAAGTTATAATACTTATCTAACCTTCAGAGCGTGTGCGAACCCACTCAACGTACTCTTGCTGATGTGCTTGTTCTTTTGTGTATGGCGTCTGGCGGTGGCTAAGTGTAAAGAGTTGTATGTGTGGGTCCAGATATGGCTACCCCACGGGTAGCTGTCAAATGTCATAAGGTCATCGACGGCCCTAAGGACAGTGTCAGAAACCAGCTGGTTTAGCTCACGACCCATAAACATGACTTCCACCATCACTACCAAGCAAACACGCACAACATCCTCATCGGATAGGTACTGCATGCCGCCTCTCATCGTCTGGACGACGGTTTTCACCTTCAAATGATCGGGGGCGTGATCAGGCCAAAGCCTCCTAACGAAGGACCCTTCCGATATGGCAGGTAGGGAGGGTGTTGGGCCGAAAAGGAGTCCTGTTATAAGACAAAACTCAAGACGACCAAAGCGCATGTGTTTCCCAAGGACTTTGAAATACATTTCCTCCGAAGCCGCATTGAGGACGTCGACCTCAAACTGTAGAAACATGTACACTAGGAGGGGGTCCTGTGCAGTATTTGTAAGCTCCAGCCATGGACCAAAAGGCGTTCGTCCAAATATTTGGTGTAAATTTTGTGCCCGTTCAGGTGGACACGCTGCAAAAATATCTCTAATTTCCTTGGCAAAGCCAAGGCGTGATTTGAAAGACAGATCGACGTAATGAAAATCCTCCTACATAGTAACGAATAAAAGACAACGACTTATGGTTATAGTTAATATTTATGGTTTTTTACAGAGTTAAGGAGGCCTAAGTTTTGTTGATTTCGTCTAGTGAGAGAGTTTCGAAAAGAAGCCACTCAATCTATTGGACTTCCAGGTAGTAGGGGAATCACGTGGATTGCTTAAATCCCTACAAACCTTAGGGCTATTTACACCCGTTTGACAAAATCCAAATCGATATGTTTTGAATTTACCAAGGTTAAGGGGACTAAATTGTAAAAAACCAAAGTCTAGGAGCCTAAGTTGTAATAAACCAAAGCCTAGGGGCCTAAGTTGTAAGTTTATCAAAGTTAAGGGGCCTATGCCATCTCTAAAAATATTTATAAAAAAAACACTAACACTCTAAAAAAACGTAACACTCTAACATCTTATTAACGCAATCTCTAAAATTAACCCAATCTCCAAAAAACATGCCATCTCTAAAATATTTATAAAAAAAACGTAACACTCTAACATCTTATTAACGCAATCTCTAAAATTAATCCAGTCTCCAAAAAACATGTCATCTCTAAAATATTTGTAAAAAAACACAACACTCTAAAAAAACGTAACACTCTAACATGTTATTAACGCAATCTCTAAAATTAACCCAATCTCCAAAAAACATGCCATCTCTAAAATATTTATAAAAAAAAACACAACACTCTAAAAAAACGTAACACTCTAACATGTTATTAACGCAATCTCTAAAATTAACCCAATCTCCAAAAAACATGCCATCTCTAAAATATTTATAAAAAAAACACAACACTCTAAAAAAACGTAACACTCTAACATGTTATTAACGCAATCTCTAAAATTAACCCAATCTCCAAAAAACATGTCATCTCTAAAATATTTATAAAAAAAAAAACACAACACTCTAAAAAAACGTAACACTCTAACATCTTATTAACGCAATCTCTAAAATTAACACAGTCTCCAAAAAACATGCCATCTCTAAAATATTTATAAAAAAAACACAACACTCTAAAAAAACGTAACACTCTAACATGTTATTAACGCAATCTCTAAAATTAACCCAATCTCCAAAAAACATGTCATCTCTAAAATATTTATAAAAAAAAAAACACAACACTCTAAAAAAACGTAACACTCTAACATCTTATTAACGCAATCTCTAAAATTAACACAGTCTCCAAAAAACATGCCATCTCTAAAATATTTATAAAAAAAACACAACACTCTAAAAAAACGTAACACTCTAACATGTTATTAACGCAATCTCTAAAATTAACCCAATCTCCAAAAAACATGTCATCTCTAAAATATTTATAAAAAAAACACAACACTCTAAAAAAACGTAACACTCTAACATCTTATTAACGCAATCTCTAAAATTAACACAGTCTCCAAAAAACATGTCATCTCTAAAATATTTATAAAAAAAAAACACAACACTCTAAAAAAACGTAACACTCTAACATGTTATTAACGCAATCTCTAAAATTAACCCAATCTCCAAAAAACATGCCATCTCTAAAATATTTATAAAAAAAACACAACACTCTAAAAAAACGTAACACTCTAACATGTTATTAACGCAATCTCTAAAATTAATCCAGTCTCCAAAAAACATGTCATCTCTAAAATATTTATAAAAAGTAACATATTATCCGACGTAAACATAACACATAATCTCATATATAAAAGCATAATCGAACATATAGTCTAACAAACATACAATAAATATTTTAGAAAATATAAAACTACAATAGGGTTAAGAAAACTTACAGAAGTAAGTAGACGAGACATATCCGAGCGTGATATACACGATTGCAATGAGAGAGTTAGAAATGAGGGAGAGAGTTAGAATGTTGTGTGGGGTGTCAAATGGTCCCCTCTCCCTTTTATAATCGAACCCAACACCCTATAACCCTAATTCCTTTTAATCCCCACCGTTCATTGCCATCGATCACCTCAAACCCACTTTTCCCGGCCCCCAACCCCGGGATTCCCGGCCATAAACCCGGGTTTCCCGGCCACGCGACCCAACCCGGGATTCCCGGCCTCGTTTCCCGTAGATAAGGGGTATATCGGCGATTTGAAGGAGATTTAGGGTATTTTGGTAATACGGATTTGAAATACGCCCATTTTAATTAAATACCCGTTTTTTTTTTAATTTTGTAAAAAAAATTGAATTTTTTTTTGTAAAATAAAACCCGTTTTTTTTTCAATTTTTTTCACAAAATTATTTATAATTATTATTGCTTTGATATCAATTTTTTTTTAGTTGACATATTATTCCTATCTTCTTCGATTCCCAAAAAAAAATTATCTTCCCAAGATATATATCGATTTGACAACACAATGACAATAATCAGATATATTTGACCAACTTTAGACCGGATTTTTTTACTCAATACCCAATTTTTGTTATTTTACCTTCATTGTGACATAAATACCAATTTATTCCAAAAAATATTTCTAATTTTCAAACACTGAAAATAAATATCAGATAAATTTTGACCAAAAACTCTTCTTCCCTTCCAAAAAAAAAATTACCTTCCCAACATATATATCGATTTGACAACACAATGACAATAATTAAATATATTTTGACCAACTTTAGACCCGGTTTTTTTTACTCAATACCCGATTTTTGTTATTTTACCTTCATTGTGACAAAGATACCAATTTATTCCAAAAAATCTTTCTATTTTTCAAACATTGAAAATAAATATCAGATAAATTTTGACCAAAAAATCTTTCTCCCTTCCCAAAAAAAAATTACCTTCCCAAGATTATATATCGATTTGACAACACAATGACAATAATAAGATATAT
This sequence comes from Arctium minus, assembly GCA_954870635.1. Lineage (NCBI taxonomy): Eukaryota > Viridiplantae > Streptophyta > Magnoliopsida > Asterales > Asteraceae > Arctium > Arctium minus. Next base: position 135,607,557 of record OX941081.1, on the reverse strand, counting down.
TTTGACCAACTTTGGATCCTATTTTTTTACTCAATACCCGATTTTTGTTATTTCATTTCATATATAAATTGATTTAGGGGGGACCATCATCACCAACAATTCCGACCATTTTCTCCCCCCACCACCGTTGTCCACCATTCACCGCCGTCTTCCGCCGCCGTTGACCACCGTCCAACGCCGAGTTCCGCCGTCGTTGACCACCGTTCACCGCCACTGTTGACCGCCGTCGACCAACCGCCGGAATTTAAAAAATGGCCGAGAAAGTGAGTACAGAAAAAAATCTCAATTTCTCTATTTATAATACCTTATGTTGTTATGAATTCTTGCACTTTAATTATTTATTTATTGTCATATATATTTTTTATAAATTGACATGATAAGTTATATCAAGTTATTAATAATACTTTAAATAAAGTTATTAATAATACTTTAAATATGTTTTAAATCTTTGTGATTTTTATATATACTTGGAAATTATATAGGACAAAATGGCAATTGGTAAAAACACATGGATGATTTTATATTTTTCAATAACACGTTTTTCATTTTGTAATATATCTAATAAATATTTCATATTTTACGAAACCCTGATTATATAAAAATCTATTTCATTCTCATAAGTATTAATTGGGTGACCTAAATGATTAATGCTTTTTTATTCAATATTATATATTTTGACTTCTAAAACTTTTAGTAAATACATTTTTTATATGTTTGATAGAAACCCATATATATGAATGTATTGATGCAATCAAATATTACTACTTTTTTTTAATAAGATGGGAATGTTTTGTAAGAAAAAAACATAAATAAATAACTATCTTGATGTTTTGTAAAGTAATGAAATAAAACATTTTCAACAGTTTTCTATAAAGAAATTTAAAATAAAGAAAAACATCAACATGCTAATAAATTAATTGAACTCCGGTAGGTATACCTTTTTCGAAATTCTAATATTGATTATATGTTTGTTTCAGGGAAAAACTTATTTGACGTTGAGGGGTCAAATGAATCTGCGTAAGAAAATAAAGCAGAAAATACAGTCAAATGACGGTTATCTCACTCTTTTTAGACAATCGTGTTTTGGGAAATGGTTGGACCTGCAAAATTTTCATGGAGATCCTATGTTGATCCATACAATTCTCCGATATCAGGTCCTTTCGGAAAAAGAAAGTGAAGAAATTTTATTTTCTGTAGGAGGTTTTCTGTTGCGTTTTTTTAGATCAGATTTTTGTTTAATTACCGGCCTTCGATTTGGGCCCGAGTCACGGCCACCAAGTAACACACCTGTGGCTATTAGACATAGATTGTTTTCTCACATATATCCGTCCATAGAGATTAAGGTTTCTGATTTTTTGGCTTTATTTAATAACGATGAATTGTTCGACGCCTTGTCGGACGTTGACGCTATTCGTGTGTAACACCCTCAAATCTGTAAAATAGCAACTTATTTAAAACTTCTAAATACATCAACAATTACTTTAAACTACAAACATAAATTGAGAATCAACTTCAATACTCCCATTCATCCTATACATTCAATCTACTAAAATGACGGATATTACTAAACCTTGTAACAATTACTATCTTCAATCCTGCGGAAGACTTAATACCCAAGCATAGTCACTATCTCCAAACGGGGACCTGATGCACATGCCGACAAATAAAAAGGTTAGGCTTAACGCCTAGTGAGCTCAAGAGTTTTAACATGAATGAATAAATCTTTAAAAGCAAGGGAACCAGTTTAAAGCGAGATCCTTCGAAATAATATGCTTTAAAATAGAAATGACACATTTTCCCACAATATGCACTTTTAAAGACAATGCACCAAACACACGTTTCATATAAAATGATGCAATCTGGAACTCGCTCAAGATGGGGTCATAGCTCGACATTCCAATTCATGGAAATGTAAATAATACCTTATATCCCAAAACACCCAAAACACGGGCGAAACATAATACTCGGCCCTTAAATAAAGGAAAACGATTCTTAATAATATGGAACGTCATTGAAATCAAGTAACCCGAATTAATACTCACGCGACAATAAAGTAGAATGAAATCCCAATATTAAAGCATGGACAATTAAATATCCAAATTACGACGGGCCGACGACGGGGGCTACCCGTATCCGTTGAGAGTGGAGGAACACAACAGTAGTCCACTCATACAACGTTAATCGTATGACACTTCACGACACACAAGCCCAAGTGTCCCTACGACTCCTTTCAGCTACACCCCAGAGTTAACTGACCTTGCGACTATTAACCTGAATATCGCTTCAAAGGCTCGACACAAGGGGATACAACCATCTCATTGCCCCACATGGCGGAGGTTCTATAACGCCCATCCAATGACCACTCCAGCCATGATAGCACAAACCCATAACTCAGCCCTCCTGATGTATGACATGAAAGGACAGGGTCATAAGGTGAATTCCAAGAGATTACCCCGCACCACCCCATTAACCCATAAGAAAAACCGACTCACGTGCCTATGGATCCAATGCAACACGGTCTAACATTACACGACTACCCAGGAATTACAACGCACTCGAGCCTGTAATTATAAATATGCAATAAAATGCATTAAGATGTAAGCCATGAAATGGGACTCTACATCGAGCCATTAAACCCGGACAAATGTCCACAAGACTCTTTTAAGCCAACACCGAGCTAAAATGCTAAAAATCCATTTGACCAATACACAATGGTCCCCCAAATAATGAAATGCCTTTAAAATAACGTTTATGAAGACCCATACTACAAATACGCGTTTAACCCAAAACTCAACACATAATGGGACCAAAGGTTTACCAAATGATTTATGAATGCAATTATACCCAAAATGCATATAACATGTAATAGACTTGTTTGTACAAGAATCATCAAAGATGCATAAACCATGAAATGAACTTTATTTGTACAAAATTGCTAAGAACCCAAATATGAATATTTTACGAGGTTAACACAACCCAAGTTTACCAAATATGAAAGCTTATTAAAATACTCACACTTTGATAAATACCAAGTAAAGCACATTTTTACTTCAAAATACACAATTTGGCATGTACACCGTTTTAACAAATCAACTTGAACTCGTCTTGCTAGATTTAGGCTAAATCTAGATTTCATCCAACGAGCTCTTTTGACGGCCATTTGAATCCTCAAGCCGAAATCTTCCAAAACCTAGATCCGAACATTTCAACCCAAAAATACCCATAAACAACCATAAGGAAACATTCTCCAAACATATAAATACTAAAACTCCAAACAAGAACCAAAACCCTAAATTCTCCAAAACCACCAAATCCGAGATTTGGTATACCAAACACTAAGAGATCATCAAAGGAGTATTTAAACCTTTACATCAAGAAAGATTACCACTAGAGACGATGAGATCTTCCGAGGACACCCATAACAACTCTTCAACCCAAGCTCCCAAACACGAACTTGAAGAAGATGAAGATGGAGGCTTTGTGGTTCAAGATCTCAACTAGCTAGGTGATGAAGAATCATGGGGTTTAAGGAGGGAAAACCCTCAAAATGGTTTAGGGTTCGACATTGGGGTTTGGGGCTGGTTTGGGAGAGAAAGGGAAGAAGATTTAGGGTTTGGGATTGAGAGAAATGAGGCTAAAGGCTGAAAATCGGCTTTTAGCTCAAAAGTGCCTTACACGGGTTATGCCGCGACCTTAAGTCGCGGCATAAGCAGCCCGTTTCCCCGAATACTCACATCCAATGAGTTACGCGACTTGTGCCGCGAGTACCAGATTTGATTCCCGATGATTCCAAGTAAAGCTTGTCTGAATCTCGATACCTTTACGTCCCACGAATCCACCGACTCCCGAAATAACACCTAGGGAAATCTCCAAATTTACGGGTGTTACATCGTGTCTGTCTTCAGTTAGTACTTGATAAATTATTTCTTGGAAAACATAACGACAACGCCGTTAATGATTGGAATCTAGTGTTGCTTGACGATTTATCTGAATGGAATCGTTACCCGTGGGGTTCGCACATATGGGCTAAAACATTTAATCAACTCTATAATGCCCTTTTAAATAGATTAGAAAAGAACTCGGCGCTGGAAAGGTACACACTGTCGGGATTCATATATGCTTTCAAGGTCCGCCATCATTACTTATTTAGTTACTCTTATTATTTACCTTGTAATATGTATATTTTAATGATGTTATATTTGACGTTACATATATGGATCTTCGAGACGTTTCCACAGTCATTAAACTATGCCAGGTATAGTCCCATCATCCCAAGGGCCTGTGGGTGGCGTAGAACGAAAAATGTCTCCTACGAAGAATGTCTGAAATTCCTTAATTTTTCACCGGTATTTGTTGTGTTGTAATTAACCGTTGATTTGTTTTAACAAAATTATTATTTAAATTAATTGTACCTAACAGTTTTCTGTTTATTTTTTAAGACGGCCTCCCCCAAGTTATCGTTGTCACCAACTTTGGCGGAGTCAAGTAGTGACTGGCGGATTGTTAACCAGCAGTTTTTGGCCCCTCCCGACGTTGGTGGTTATGAGGCAAAACCGGAGGAGGACGACCTATTTGATCTAAACCAGCCACCCCGAGACGGTGGTCACGTGTTCGGTCATTACGGTGGTGGCGCGTTCGGTGACTACTCGTCAGGCAATTACGGTGGTGGCGCGTTCGGTGACTACTCGTCTGGCAATTACGGTGGTGCTGGTTCTGTCCCCGAACAAAATTGGTTTAACCTGAGCTCCCCGTTTGCCAAATTTGCCAATTTCAACCCTCAAGAGGTTTGGCACGAAAATTTCCAACCCCTCCCCTACGATTAGGTCAACAGTCGCAGCCGGCGCGACACTCTTATGCGGGGCATTTTCAGTATTCTGCTCCGAACGAATTTTCCCTTGAGCTTCAGAAACTTAATGAGAAGTACACAGGGATTGAGAACAAAGTATCAAATCTCTGTGATGAAGTAAGCCTTTTGAAGAAGGGGAAATTCATAGCGCAGGCAAGTTCACCGTGTGATGATTCAAGCCTTTTGAGGAAGGGGAAATCTATAGCGCATGCAAGTTCACCATGTGATGATTCAAGCCTTTTGAGGAAGGGGAAATCCGTTGCACATACACATTCACCATGCGATGTATAAGAGGTAAGACCATTTTTAGTTTAGACTTATAAATTTGCACGTTTGAGTCCTTTTATAATGTTTTGGTAATGTCAATTCAGGACGAGCACGAGGACGTGTACGTCACGCCAGCGCGCTCGGAAAGGGGCCACTCGATACCCTTTGAAGTCGAGTCGAGCTTCATCGGGAGAAGCGACAACCCAAAAATCCTGGTATGGTAAATCCCCCTTTACCTTCCTGCTCCCCAAAAAGCACAACAAAAAGGTGGATCTACCGCCTCCCAGACCCGTTGAGGAGGTGGATGTTGAGGCGTTGTACGACGCTCGACTACTACCAACGGATATGAAGTTAAGAATATTATGGACTTATAGAGCAGATTATGAATTTTGGGGGCGGCTCTTGGGAAAAATTCATCAAGGGTAAACGAAATCAGTCGATAGCAGTCCCCTGTTTCAAGTAAGAATACTGCATGACGAACGCACTTGTCCAAGAACTCAAGTCCACAACAACAACCGTAATGCGACACCAGAGGTTTTGGGTCATGTACTGCAGGGGAGTTTGAAAGACTGTAGAAGGTTATATCGTGGAAACAAAATCAGAGAAGACATCAGCCAACGCTTCGGTGTAAACATCTCCTACAACCAAGCATAGCGGGCAAAGATGCATGCGTTGCAGCTGTTGAGGGGGACACCTGAATCATCGTTTGCCCAACTCCCGGTCTATTGCCACAATCTGAAACTACACAATCCCGGGATTGTGGCTGAAATCGCCTTAGATGCTGCAGGACGGTTTGATATGTTCGTGGCACTCGGTGCTTCGTTAAATATTTTTATTTATCTTTCTGTAGTTTACTAATTGTTTAATGTTCGTACATATGACTTTAAGCATCTGCAGATCCGGTCGTTTTCGTGTGCTCTACGACCGTTGCTCATAATGGACGATGCCCATCTGAAGGGTACATTTGTCGGCACCATGTTCTTGGCGGTAGCAATGGACGGGAACAACCAGATCGTTCCCATTGCCATGGGAGTGGGGAAGACAGAAAGTGGAACTGCCTAGACTTGGTTCTTAACGAAGCTGAGATAATGTATTGGTCAACCAAACGACTTAACGTTTGTTACTGATAAGGCAACTTCAATCGATTTGGCCATCAGAACGGTATACCCCGATGCCTATCACGGTCTTTGTGCCCGACATCTACTCGTTAACTTGAAACTGACCTAAAAAAAGATAAAGCAAGGAAGTGGATGCTCTGGGAGGCATGCAAAGCGTACTGTCTCTCAGACTTCGAGAGTACAATGCAGTTGATGCATCACAGTCTACCGAGCGCGGCTGCATACCTTCAGGAGGTTGGTTACGAGAGATGGGCACGCTCAATGTTTCCTGGACTGCGGTACAGCTCAATGACTTCGAACAGTGCGGATTCCGTGAACTCGTTGAGTCGATTTGCGCGTTACTTGCCGATTACAATGTTGGTCGAGTTTTACCGTTCGACGTTGCAGCAATGGTATTACAAGCGCGACCATGATGGAGGTATATTTATATACAGAACTATGTATTCCCGATTGAAAATTTGTTAATTTAGTGTAACGGTTTTATCGTTTTTCCTACAACGCAAATCTAAAACATAGTGACACAGTGGGCGGAGGCAAAGATCGAGAAAAGAATCAACGTGAGCGCAAGATGGAGGGTGTATCCCATTTCAGAAACTGAATACGAAGTTCATGACTGGTATAAGAATGGCAGAGTTGATTTGCAGTTTCAGACATGTACATGCATGCAATGGCAACTGTCTGGAATCCCGTGTGGTCATCTAATAGTGGTTACGCGACAACTCGGTCATACAGATTGCAACCAATGGACTTCAAAATGGTTCACAATGCAAGCTTATTGGGCAACATATGACGATCAAGTGAATCCTCTTCCAACTCCATCTGAATACGTGTTGCCCGAACAACGTATGACATGCCTCCCACCTCCCATGAACATACGAAATGCCGGAAGACCACAAAACTGCGACCGTATCCCCTCACGAGACGAGGAACCGATCGTGAAAACTTGCAGTCGTTGTGGCGAAAAGGGACATTTTCGCTACAACTGTACAAGTCCGATGCCAGCCCCTTCACGTACAACGGGAGTGTCTAGTAGTCGTAGGAAAGCCGAGCCTCGTACCACCCAGTATCATCCATCACAACAGGACGACACATAAGACTATGTTCAACCAACTTATGATCTAGGCTTGTAAATGATGTATTTGCTTTTTTTGTTGCATTTGTTGTAAGACATTTATGATGTTAATTTAGTATTTTAAGTTATTCTGATAGTCGTCACAACTTAGAATGTGACAACATATTTTCGATCGTAATTTTGTAAAACAAACATTACAGTCCGAAAATAACATAATTTAGAAACCAACAACATTAATTTAGTTTACATTTTTCATGATGCAAAACAAACATTACAGTCCGAAAATAACATAAAATAAAGCCGGTGATAAGTGATGGTAATTGTGATGTTGGAACCTTCCCCACCCCCCTTTATACATGCTTAAGAAATACAAAAAACTGGGTATTTAGTAAAAAAAATACATAAAAAGTCAAATCGTAAAAAAAACGGGTATTTGTTATAAATAACCCCATTTGGTATAAAATACAAAAAATGGGTATCAGTGTTTAAAAATTAGGAAGATTTTTTGGAATAAATTGGTATCTATGTCACAATGAAGGTAAAATAACAAAAACCGGGTATTGAGTAAAAAAAATCGGGTCTAAAGTTGGTCAAAATATATCTGATTATTGTCATTGTGTTGTCAAATCGATATATATCTTGGGAAGGTAATTTTTTTTTGGGAAGGGATGAAGATTTTTTGGTCAAAATTTATCTGATATTTATTTTCAGTGTTTAAAAATTAGGAAGATTTTTTGGAATAAATTGGTATCTATGTCACAATGAAGGTAAAATAACAAAAACCAGGTATTGAGTAAAAAAAATCGGGTCTAAAGTTGGTCAAAATATATCTGATTATTGTCATTGTGTTGTCAAATCGATATATATCTCGGGAAAGTAATTTTTTTTGGGAAGGGAGGAAGAATTTTTGGTCAAAATTTATCTGATATTTATTTTCAATGTTTAAAAATTAGGAAGATTTTTTGAAATAAATTGGTATCTATGTCACAATGAAGGTAAAATAACAAAACCTGGGTATTGAGTAAAAAAAATCGGGTCTAAAGTTGGTCAAAATATATTTGATTATTGTCATTGTGTTGTCAAATCGATATATATCTTGGGAAGGTAATTTTTTTTTGGGAAGTGATGAAGATAGGAATAATATGTCAACTCAAAAAAAATTGATGTCAAAGCAATAATAATTATAAATAATTTTGTGCCAAAAAATTGAAAAAAAAACGGGTTTTATTTTACAAAAAAAAATTCAATTTTTTTTACAAAATTAAAAAAACGGGTTTTATTTAATACAAAACATAAAAAAAATATACCTCAATTTTTTTATAATTAATTAATACAAAACAAAAAAATAAACAAAAAAAAATACACTTCAATTTTTTTTAAATAATACAAAACATAAAAAAAACCTTTAGGGCTGATGTCAGCAACATGATGTCAAAGCATTAATAATTATAAAAAATGATTGGGAATATTATGTCAACTCAAGGGGGGGGGGGGGAGGGGGGGTTTTACGCCGGGCTAGGATGGGTGGGGGTGGTTTTACGCCGGGCTAGGGTTGGGGGGGGGGTGTTTACGCCGGGCCCACTATAAAGAGTTGTCTGAAAAGGGGGGGACATGAATGACACGTGTCATTTATTTATTGGTTTGTCAGTTGTGGGGCCCATGCACAATTTACGCCGGAAGGAGGTGTAATGGATCCGGCGTAATAGGGTGCTATTTGAGCAAATTTTCTGAAAACGTGCTAGTTTGTCAACTTTTTTGAAGAAAAGTGTTATTTGAGCTAATCTCCCTTTTATTTATCTCTCTATCCCTTACGGCTAAAAAGGTCTGCCGCTATATCTTACCTCTACATAGGATTTACTGGGTCTGGTACAAACAAGAAGGCACTTATTTACAACTCTAGAATAATAAAACCGTTCACTCATATATGGTCATCTTTAGTTAAGTTTGTTTGTAAATTCATTTTATCTAGTCCAACTCAATTGGTGATTTCAAGACATTTTTCCTGTGAGATCTTTTTTTTTCCTTTTTTTCTTTTTTTTTTCTTAATCAGGGTTTCAGTTTTGCATTGGTTGGTCAACATTTCTTGCATCAACCAACCATCCCTTGCCACAACTAAAGAGGAATTGAGGCATATGAAGAATTTTGATCAACAAACTGAATGCTTTATATATACGAAACATAGAAGATCATTGATACGACCCAAACGAAAATAAGCTAAGGTCCAGAAGAATCCTAACGTTTAGCCGAACTCTACGAACCTAGAGAGTAGAGAATCTAGTGAAGAATGATTCTAGAAATTAACAGAGATGATTGGAAAGTGAATAAGAGAATTAAAGAAGAAGAATGCAAAAAACGTTTATTGATATCCAAAGAAATAAAAGAGACAAGTATTTAAACTACTAAAAAGAAGACTCCTAGTCTAAAACAAAAACCAGATCCTAAAGCGAAATAAGAAAACTAAAATAAAAGGAATGCATAATTAAATAAGGAAACTAAAATAAAAGGAATGCATAATTAAGGAAACCTTAAGACTTCTAATTCGTATAATTGCCCTCCCCATGAGATGATCCTTGTCCCCAAGGATCAAATGTAGGATACAAACTTTCCATTTCCACAACCTACTCCCAAGTCGCATCTTTAGTTGCCTGATTCCTCCATTTGACAAGCTACTCAATCACCGACCTGTTCTGTCTCTTGATCACTCTTTTATCAATAACACACTCAGGTTCGATTAAACTACCTGTTGCTTGTTAGGGGGTAACAGAAGTAGGAGCCAGACCAAAGTGTTGTTTAAGTAAAGAGACGTAAAAAGTAGGATGGATGCTTGCTTCTGGAGGCAGCTTAAGAGTGTAGGCCACCTTCCCAACTTTAGCAATTATGTGATAAGGACCAAAGTATTTAGAGGCTAGCTTCTAGTTGGGTCTGTAAGAAACAGATGTTTGCCTATATGGTTGAAGTCTTAGATAGACCCAAGTTCCCACCTCAAATTCTCTCTCCGAACGATGCTTGTTTGCCTTTTGTTCCATGTTGTTTTGAGCTTTATGCAAATTATGTTTTAACATCTTAATAGCTTCCTCTCTTGTGGTCAAACTCTTATCCACTTAGTCAACTTTATTTTCTCCTGGCAGGTAAGGTAGGTGTAAAGGAGGTTCCCTCCCATAAACTACTTCAAACGGGGTACAGTTAATAGCCGACTGAAAATTGGTGTTGTACCAAAAATCGGCTAAAGGCAACCATTTAGCCTACTCCTTCGGTGATTCATGACACATACACCTTAGATAACCCTCAAAACATCTATTCAACACCTCAGATTGACCATCGGTTTGTGGGTGATAACTGCTCGATAGATTCTAATCAGTATCAGTACCCTGTAGTATTAGCAACTCCTGCCAAAAAGTGCTAATAAAATTTTTATCCCTATCCGATACTATGGATTTAGGGAACCCATGCAACTTGTAGATGTTATCCAAGAATATTTGAGATACATCTATGACAGAAAATGGATAACTCAGAGAGAGAAAGTGATCATACTTACGTAATCGGTCAATAACCACCAGAATGACATCCTTACCATATGACTTCGGCAGCCCTTCAATGAAGTCCATAGCAATATCCTCCCATATGCCTTGGGGGATCGGGATAGGTTGTAATAATCCCGGTTGGGCCACCATTTCCGCCTTGCATTTTTGGCATGTAGGGCAATTTCGAATATAGTTTATGACATCTTGCCTCATCTTCGGGCAGAAAAAGAGAGTGGTTACTCTTTTAAGAGTGGTTGTGACACCCGAATGACTCCTTTGAGGAGAATTATGCATCCAAGCTAGAATCTTTGTTTTTAAATCTTCATAACTCCCAACCATTAGTCTGCCCTTCCTCCTTAATTCTTGATTATACCAACGAAATTGAGGGTGTCGGTTATTGTCCTCCTGTATTTCCCGAATGAAAGTCTTCAAATTAACATCATATTCCCAACTTGCTTTAATGAGGTCATAAAGATTAGAGTAAATGGTGGAAAGAGCAAGTTGTAGTAATTCCCCATGAGTAGCTCTAGACAATGCATCTGCTACCTCATTCTCGGCCCCTTTCTTGTAATAGATCTCATAATCGTAGCCTAAAAGCTTTGATGACCATCGTTGTTGGAATGAAGTATTGACTTTGTTTTCCAAAAGATGCTTCAAACTTTTTTGATCCGTCTTGATCCAAAGTGCCTAGCTAATAGATATGTGCTCCATTTTTGTACTGCATGAATAACTGCCAACAATTCTTTTTCGTACGCGGATAGAGTTTGATGTTTTGGTGATAATGCTTTGCTAATAAAGGCAATGGGGGTGTCATTTTTGCATTAGAACAACCCCTATCCCCTGGTTAGAGGCATCGGTCTCCACAACGAAAGGTTCATTGAAATCTGGTAATGCTAGCACCGATGGATTTGTCATTGCTTGCCTTGTTGGCCAAGAAGGCTGTTGTGGCTTCTTCGTTCCATCTGAAAGAATCTTTTTGCAATAGTTTCGTTAAAGGTTTAACTATTGCCCCGTACTCCCGAATAAAGCGTTGGTAGTATCCCGTGAGACCAAGGAACCCTCGAAGTTGTTTAATCGTCTTGAGTACTGGTCATTCCATAATAGTTGCAATTTTGGCGGGATCCGTAGCTACCCCTTCTCTAGACAACACATGGCCTAAATATTCAATTTGTGATTGTAACACCCTTAAATATGAAGATAGCAACTTATTAAAATTTTTCTAAATACATCAATAATTACTTTGACCACGGACACAATTTGAGAATTAACCTCAATACACACACACCCTACACATACCACCTATGAAAAGGACGGGTGTTACTAAACCCAATAACAATCACTATCTCCAATCTGCGGAAGACTTCACCAGCTACTTACTCTTGTATAAAGCTAAGGCTCAACTCCTCATAGCACTTGCTAGAACCGAACCCCCGACAGGAACCTGATGCACATGCCGACAAATAAAAAGGGTTAGTCTTAACGCCTAGTGAGCTCAAGAGTTTAAACATGAATGAATATATCCTTAAAAGAGAGAATTCAGTTTAAAGCAAGGTCTTTCGAAATATTATACTTCAAAATGGAAACAACACAATTTCCCATAATATGCACTTTAAAAGACAATGCTCCCAAACACACATTTCTTGTAAAACGATGCAACCCGTAACTCACCCAAAACGGGGTCATTGTTCGATACTCAACTTTGTTATAATGTAAATAATACTTCGTAACCCAAAACACCCAAAACCCGGGTGGGACATAATACTCGACCCTTAAATAACGGAAAACAATCCATATAAATATGACACACCATTAAAACATGGAACTGAAACTTAATACTCACGCGACCATAAAATGGAATAAAATCCAAATATTAAAGCATGGACAATTAAATATCCAAAATACAGCGGGCCGACAACGGGGGATACCCGTATCCGTTGAGAGGGGAGGAACAAAAAAGTATGTCACTCAAACAACGTTGATCGTATGACACTTCACAGCTCGTTAGCCCAAGTGCCCCTACGACCTCTAGACAAGTTTCACCCAAAGAGACAGCTGACCTTAGCGAATACCACCGGAATTATCGCCAAAGGCTCGGCACACGGGGGATACAACGAAGGCATTGCCCCACACGGTGAAGGCCCCAAACGCCCATCAGAGGACTACCCATAGTCATAATAGCTCAACCGGGCTCAGCCCTCCTAGTGCCTACTCGTAAAGACAAGGTCATAAACCATGAGTCCCGGAGTCCAACCCCGTACCACCCAATTGACCATCAAATAAGACTGACTTACGTGCCTATGTATCCAATGCAACACAGTATAAGATTGCATGACTACACCTGAATGACTAAAGCACTCGAGTCTGTAATTATCAATAACATGTAATAAAATGCATCAAGATGTAATTCGTAACTTGGACTCTAGATCGAGCCATTAGAACCGGACAAATGTCCTCAATACTCTTTAAGTCGACCCCGAGAGCTAAAATGCTTAAAATCCATTTGACCGACAATTAACGTCCCCAAATAAAGAAATGTCTTTAAACAACGTTTATGAAGACACATACCTCAAAGACGTGATTAACCTAAAACTCAACACGTATTGGGACCAAGATTGTCCAAAGGATTTATAAATGCAAATACACCAAAATGCATATAACATGAAATAGACTTCATTTGTACAAAATCGTCAAAGATGTAAAACTCATAAAATAGATTTTACTTGTACAAAATCACCAAGAATACGTAATTCATGCTATTTAGTTGTTGAAACGTTCAAAACCCAATATAAGCATTTTAAGAGGTTAACACAACCCAAGTTTACCAAATATGAAAACTTATCAAAATACTCACACTTTGACAAATAACCAAGTAAAACATATTTTACTTCAAAATACTCAAAACTTATCAGCAGTTAACCATTTCATGTAAAACACTTTAAAATAAACATTTTGGCATGTACACCATTTTCACAAATCAACTTGAACTCACCTTGCTAGGTTAAGTTAAACCTAGGTTTCAATCCACAACCATTAGCCTTCAAAAACATAGATCTCACCCAAAGCTTTCCGAAGACATCCATCCCAACTCTTCAACTCAAGTTTCCAAAAACCTAGATCCACACATTTTCAACCGTAAATAACCATATCCAACCATGTAGAAACATTCCCCAAACATATTACACCAAAATCCCTATTTTGATCCAAACCCTAATTTTAACCCAAAACTTCCAAAATCTTACAAACCAAAATTAGAGAAATGAAGTACTTAGGAAAATCATCAATGCACCATTATATCACCTAATAAGGTTTAGAAAATGGAGAGGATAACTTACCACTTAGGTTTTGATGAAAACCTAGAAAACCCAAGAATGGAGTTTGAGGTTGAATGAAGGTTCTTGGTGTCTAGCTTCTACCTTTTGATGACACTTTAATACTTGAGAATGGAGGCATTTGATGGATCAAAATCACCATGGATGGGTTTGGGAGGTCTTGAGAGAGTTTAGAGAGAGCTGGGAAGGAAATGAGAAGTGAAGAATGAGAAAAGAGGCTGAAACTCGAACTTAACAGCAGCTGGGTGCCCTGGTGCGACATTGACCAGGGACAATGCCCAGGGCATTATCGCATGGCAATGTCGCTAACTCCCCTCAGGCCACGATACATTGCATGCGACTGTGACAGTGCGACTATGACACTGTCATAGTCGCCGGGCATTGTCGCGGGACCTTTCTGGGGCCCCGAAACCCGACTTTTCCAACGCCAACAACCCCAATACTCTAAGGGACTTTAAACAAAACATTTCCCAACGAAACCCCACTTTTTACAAGTCACAGAAACGTCCGGGTGACAATTACTTACTGAAAATTCCGGGTGTTACAGTGATATCCCAAATGCACATTTGCTCAATTTAGCCAACAAAGAGTTAGATCTTAAGACATTGAGTACTGCTTTCAAATGTTGTATTTGAGCATCCCAATCCGGGCTGTAAATTAGGATGTCATCGAAAAACACCAAGACAAACTTCCTTAAATAAGGTTTAAACAATTGATTCATATGTCCCTGAAATGTAGAAGGAGCGTTGGTGAGCCCGAAAGGCATAACTAGAAATTAAAAATGCCCGCAATGCGTTTTAAAGGTAGTTTTGTAAACATCCTAATCAACGATTCTGATCTGATGGTATCCGTCTCTCAGATCGATTTTTGAAAAATACTGAGTACCATGCAATTCGTCTATAAGTTCTTCAATTAAAGGAATAGGAAACCGATCAGGAACGGTCAATTTGTTTAGAGCCTTGTAATCGATACACATTCTCCATCTTCCATCTTTCTTTTTAACCAGTACAACAAGAGTTGCAAACGGACTATTACTTGCTTTAATAACTCCTTCATCGAGAAGTTCTTGAGTTAGTTGTTCAATAACATCTTTCTGCAGCAAGGGGTAACGATAAGGTCTTAAATTTATGGGGTGGGATCCCTCCTTTAATGGTATTGTATGGTCGAATCCTAACCTAAAAGGGGGTAACCCAACTGGTTTTTTGAAAACACTACAGTAGGAGTTGATGAGAGTTTTTAATTCTGGGCAAAGTGGGTTTAGGTATTGGTTAGCCTGTATTTGGAAGTTGGGTAGAGGATTATCAGGGTGGATAGCTAGTAGTTGCATCATGGAAAGCTGATTTTGTTGTAACATCTTTCTCATCCTTGAATTACTCACCATTTTAACTATCCGACCGGTGGCATCCCGTAAGGTCACCTTCGATCCATTGACTAGGAATTCAATTGTATGGTTCAAAAAGTCAAAATGAACCTTATAGAGCGAAGTAAACCATTGAACTCCCAAGACCACGTCACATCCACCCAGGGGTATTAAATACAGATCTGTCGTGAATGTAATGGACTGCATCTTCCACTGGAACCCTTGGATGATCGTATCGCACACTACCTTGCCCCATCTGCCACTCTAACCATCATAGAAGGTTTTAGTACTAGCTTGCAACCAAGTTTTTAAGCTAATGCAACATCAATAATGTTGGGTTTTAATGCAATTTGTAACCGATAAAACGCAGCGGAAAAATAAATAAATTTGGTTACAACAATTATATAGAAAACTTTTCTAAATAAACTTAAAACCCAATCGGATCCAATGATGCATTTAATCAAAATAAAACCACACTATAGGGTGTTTAGAATATGTACCTTTTGTAGATCAGCCAGTATTGGAATGGAGCACCAAGAAACCAAAGTAGGTTTCCTCTATTGGTAGTCCACACACGAACACGTTTCCCGTCTCCACCGGGTGCTAGCCCAAGAACCCTAGATCTATATGTGTTTTACAGAAAAGAAAAGATTTCTTTTCTGTATTTCTCTGATAGGCTAATTCTAATTATTTCAATTGTATAAAAAACGGTTTAGCCTAAGGCCCTATTTATACTAGAAGAATTATAGTTAGACTATAATTCAACTAAGGATTAAATAAGGTTTAATAATTATCTGTAATATTCAAATTCAAATTCAAATTCAAATTCAAATATATATATAATTATTTTTTAAATTTTAAATATAATTATATATAATTACAGATAATACCCCGTAATTAACATAATTACGTTTTCACCTGTAATTATCATAATTACAGTTTAACACATATTTTCATAATTATTCTTTAAGAATAATTATTTTCTTTATCAACTTGATTTAATCCGATTTTCTAAAGATGGAAACAAACGCATTCTTTGTGTCCAACCCTATAGGTTTACATACTCTTCAGCAGTATCTCTGTGTGACACGTGTCGTGGGCATATAATAACTTACATTCTCCCACTTGCACACGATACACAGTAACACAAACGATGGTAAGCATCTAGCAACACGTCACCGACCCCAAGGCTATGTAATTGTGCTTTTACCTTCGAGCAATTTGATTGATCCAATCAATCATATAATATAATCATTCATTATCCTTTTGCTTCACGATATTTTGTTTTGAACTTAAGGCATAGATCTATCTCATCCTTTATTGTTCAAAGAATATGTTTCTCGATCCCAACATATTTGATTATACAAGTACCATTAGTCCAACTAATCCACTTGTTCATGCATGTAAATCAAACTATGTAATCGAGGGGCCCAGAAATATCTCTTTCATCTTGAAAGGAGCAAATCCCATATTGCATGTACACGACTAACTATACAATTCATGTTATACTTAACATAGCCCTTATGATTACCCGATTAAGGGTAACGTTAGACTATATCAAAGCATAACACTCATTGTGCATTAGATCCCAATGCACATCTCAGGTATGAGGATAAAGAGTGTTTACTATTTCACGACTGACCTTATGACGCCGATCTATGAGATGATCCTGACCGTGGGTCTTGTCCAACGCCTTGTGCACCGACAAGCGCATGTGACTCTGGTTGCATCTAGTGCACTTCCAACTTGGACTATAACCAGACTTCACAATGATCTTGATTTATTACTAGTCCCCTAGTAATAATCGATCACGGAAAATTCTAAATAATATGATCATCATATTTATTTAAGGATACTTAAACATGCTAATAAAGAACACATAAATGTTTAATGTATATACTCATACCCAGTATACCATATCAGATAAAAACATAACTGTTTTAATGTTCTAGAAAGTTTAAAGTTTACTAAAATTATTATTCAATACAAAAATCTTCAATTCTATAACATGAACATCATGTTTGTTTTGAGACATAGGCTTGACAAGTAGATTTGTATGTAAGCTCTTACAACTCATAGTACCTCTGTTCAATACATATATCCCTATTACAATTCAAGTCATTACAGTCGGTTTGGAAACTAGCATCTTTGTATCCTTAAACACACATATCTCTTTCATAACCGTTGTACAGTAAGAACATATCTTTAGTTATTATCAGATACTTCGGAATGTTCTTCACTGTTATACAGTGAGCATCACTTGGGTTTGACTAATATCTGCTCGTCATGCTCAGGGCATACGAGACGTCCGGTCTTAGTACATTAACATGGGGTACATGATTTAAACAGTTGGCTGAAAACACAGGGAACACCCTTCATACGGTTCATGTCCTCTTTAGTGCTAGGACTCTGAGTTTCGCTCAGATGTACACTATGTACTGTTGGCAAGTTTCCTTTCTTGGAACCCTTCATCTTGAAGTGTTTCAAGATCTTGTCAATGTATGTACCTTTGCTTAATCTAATTAAGCACTTTGATCTACCACGATAGATCTTTATACCAAGGACTTTGTCTCTTCTAGATCCTTCATCGTGAAGTACTGTTCTAATCCATGATTTTACACCTTCAAGCATTGGGATGTCATATAGGATCTAGAATACTGTTATGCTCCCACTAACCTTCTTGTATACAAGATTTCAATTACGAGATGATTGTTCTAGTCCATAAATGGACTTTTGCAACTTGCACTTTTAGGTTTGATGTTTTAAAGCCTTGTATACGTCCTCGCTCAAAATTCCTTTTAAGGAATGTGGCTTTTGACATCAGTCTTCATGGCATCTTGCCATTTATCAGTAATCCGGTCTTCGGATTATTTTGTATCTCGTTTATAATCTTCAACAGTTTGTTGAAGCTCAACATCTTGTTGAATGTCAGTGTCAACTATCGTCCCATCTTTGTGGTTCTTGAATTTCTTCAAGATCTACTGTGTCCCCATTTGTGATTCTTGACATAATTTTTTTTTCTTAAGAACTCACCAGGGTGCGTTAACAAAATTTTTGTTCTCGCTAGACCAGTAGAAATAATATCCAATTGGATATCACATAAAGATGTACTTTTCAGACCTTTGAATCATGCTTTCCAAAAGCTTTATGCTTAGCTTAAGCATTATAACCCCATATTCTCATATATGATAACTTTAGGATCTTCCCAGTTCATTTAAGAGAGTGAGTTTTATTGGTCCTTGTTGGTTACTACATAAACTAGTATTTAGGCAACTGTTTCCAGGGCATAACCCCATAAACATTTAGGCAGAGTGGTGAGATTCATCATAGAGTGAACCATGTTCAACAGGTATCTATTTCTCTTCTTGGATACACCGTTGTGATGCAGTGTTTCGCGAGGAGTCAACTGGGATACAATCCCAAAAATCTCTAGGATGATCTATTGGCTCAGATATTCATGACCTCGATCTAACAGAAGCATATTTATCATTTGCCAAGCATACTCACTACTTCTTTTCTAAAACTCTTTGAAAATTTCAAAGCTTTTATATTTGTTTAATTAGGTAAACATACCTATGTCTACTGAAGTCATCAGTAAGATGTAATGAAGTAGTGATGACCGTATCTTGTGATATAACTATAAGTCTCACATACATCAGTATGGTTAACCCCTAATAGTTCTTGTAGCCCCTAAAGGTTTACCCTTTGAAGGCACTTTTGTCATCTTGACTAACAAGATACATATGTATCATATGAATCATCATATGATTCCAACTCTCCGTTCGCCTGGAGTTTGGCTATGTGTTTCTTGTTTAAATGTCACAAATAGATCAGTTTTAAGCCATGCTTAATTCCTTATATTGATTTATAATTACAACTATTAATTTCATAAAACATTTATTAAGATAAAACGAAAAATTTATTTCTGAAAACATAAATTCGGTTCGTTGTAATTGAGAAAATGAAACTAAATTCCTAGTATCACTAGGTACATGAAGACACTTGCTAAGTGTTAATGTAAGACCATCTAGAAAGTTCATATCATGTGTCCCTTTGAGCAACAACAGCTAACTTAGCTCCATTTGGTCTGATTTCATCTTCTCTTCACTTCTTATTTCCTTAAAAGTAGTACTAATATGAATATCATACTCAATATGTAACACTTAGTCAGAAGTGAATTAAATCAAATGGTAAACATACCTGAAGGTCTGACTCTGGTAGCCTTCTGCTTCTTGATTTCTGCCAATGGGGCTGGACAAGTTCTCATTTGGTGCCCATGGTGAAAACAATTATACCATACTGCAACCTCAGGAATTTCTCCTATGCCCTTATCTATGTTGGATCTTCCAACATGTGTTTTACCCTTGGTTATCTCCCCCTTTTTCTTGATTGTCCCACTGTCAGGTTTGATCATTAAAGCCTGTTTTGGTTTGGTTGAACCCAACTTGGATTTCATATCCCTCTCAGTAGTTTTAAATATGATGTGAAGCCCTGTGAGAGTCTTATTCAAACTTTTCATATTATAGTCCTTAACGAACTGCTTATATGTTTTGGGTAGAGAGTTGAGAACCATATCGATTTCCAACTCTTGACCCAGTAGGAAACCAAGACGGGTCAGTTGGTCAAAGTACCCTTTCATTTTCAAAATGTGGGTACTAACTGATGAACGCTCAATCATTTTACAAGCACACAATGCTTTAACTGTATCAAATCTCTCCCGTTTTATTTGTAACCGAAACGTAGACTTCAGTGAAGATATCATATCCCAAGCAGTCATGCTTTCATGATCCCGTAATAATTCGGGAGTCATGGTGGCTAACATTAGGCAAGCAACAATCAGAGAGTCATCTTGGTACTTATCATAAGCAGTTCTGACTTCAGTTGGAGCATTTATGGTAGGAGCATTTGGAGGAGGTTTTCAAGAACGTATAACTTCTTTTCATACCTAAGGACTGCCCTTAGGAAGCGAAACCATTCGATGAAGTTCGTTCCGTCCAATTTTTCATTATCTAGGATTGACCGTAGTGTGAATTGGGATAAGTTGTTTGAGTTTGAATCTGAGGTAGACATCTACAAAAACATGATTTAATTTTAGTAACTTTAATATCTCAAATAAATGGATTAACCTTTCAAAATCATTTGATTTGAGCTAAGATTCATATTTCACCTACTTTCATAAATGGCCAAGCAACTGTCTATGGAATTAGGCTATTTAGGTAGGCATCATCCAATTATGTTCAGCATAACTCTTAGATGTCGTGGGATCCTATTCAATATATCATATATTGAAATTGGCACGTTTAATCCCACTTCAACGCTTTGAAAATACTCATAAATGGTCAAGCAACTGTCTATAATATTCTCAAGTAAACAAACCATACTAAGGTATCGTGATCCAACCTAAATACTAGACTTAGGGTTTACTGGGATCAGTCGTCCAAAACACGACTATTTAAGTGATTGGCCGAGCTCTGACCACATCGGAATCCTGTATGCTCGACAAGTATCTTAAATGGGTGGCGTTAAGTTTACGTTTTTGTAAAAGGTTTAATTTTAGAAAACATTCTAATTCTTTTAAAACGCTTTGATTTTATATTTAAAAATCTTGTTTTAAAAGTTTATATTTATTAAATCGGTTAGAGTTTGATAAACATATCAATTTTAAAATATCATATTTTATTTACTGATTCAAAATATGTTTTGCGTTTGATTTTATTTTTAAAATGTTTGCAATTATCATAACAATCATAAAACAATAAATAAAAGCAAAAATAAAATAAACAACCACAATAATAATATACGGATTTGCCCCTAATGTGGTGTTGTGAGCCAACACAACAACCACGGTCAAAACTAAGGACGTCTTCAAGCTCCCACTGGCCTCGCCATCTTGGTGAACTCCAGGGACTCCGTCTCAACCTCTTGGAACTCCGTTTTCGTTTGATTTACAATTTAAAAATAGAAAGATAACATATCCTAATCTATTTACAATTGCCCCTATCTAGGAAAATTTAAAATAACAACCCTTGCAATTAATACATTTTAATTTTTCAAATACAAAAATAAACAACCACAACCACGGGTCTTTGGGGCAAACCATATATTATTCAATATTGGAAACATAAAATAAATATTTGACCAAAGTATAATTAACATAATTAAAAGGTCAAATCATAAGGAACAAAAGGAAACTCTAAGCATGACCAGAACCAACTCGAGTCGTGCCTCACAACAAGGCAACACCAGATGGTATCCCACCATGAATCATGAACCGAGAGGAAGACATACAGGGGTTGTGATAGGCGACACCAACACTCGCATAGAATAAACCGACCATGGTCCAAAGACCTGGTATGAGATGGCCCGTCAGCCTATGGTTACAAAGCCGTATATGGCTTTTTGGATTTGTGGAGCGACGATGGAAAAGAGGCAACAAAAGCCGTAGATGGCACCGACACGACTGCAGAAAAGTGGAGAAGGCCGGCGACGACAGTTACAGATAACCAGCGGCGACCGACGATCAGTGGGTAGAGAGGATGCCGCTTAGCGGCTGTGATGTGGGAGAGAGGCGATGGGAGTAATAGAGTTACAAACCATTTGTCACCTTCAGCCGACTAAGTCTTTTGGAAATAAAAAAACTTTTTTTTCTTTTAGATTTAATTTGAGTTTAAAATTCTTTTAGGCTTTCAACATGAGGCCCAATTAGAATTTTGATCAAATTTAGAAATTTAGGGTTCAATTAAATTTGTCATATAATATCTTGTTTCCTTTTTTTTTTAAATGACATCAAAGTGGCTCTGATACCACTGTTGGGTTTTAATGCAATTTGTAACCGATAAAACGCAACGGAAAAATAAATAAATTTGGTTACAACAATTATATAGAAAACTTTTCTAAATAAACTTAAAACCCAATCGGATCCAATGATGCATTTAATCAAAATAAAATCACACTATAGGGTGTTTAGAATATGTACCTTTTGTAGATCAGTCAGGATTGGAATGGAGCACCAAGAAACCAAAGTAGGTTTCCTCTATTGGTAGTCCACGCACGAACACGTTTCCCGTCTCCACCGGGTGCTAGCCCAAGAACCCTAGATCTATATGTGTTTTACAGAAAAGAAAAGGTTTCTTTTCTGTATTTCTCTGATAGGCTAATTCTAATTATTTCAATTGTATAAAAAACGGTTTAGCTTAAGGCCCTATTTATACTAGAAGAATTATAGTTAGACTATAATTCAACTAAGGATTAAATAAAGTTTAATAATTATCTGTAATATTTCAAATTCAAATTCAAATATATATATATATATATATATATATATATAATTATCTTTTAAATTTTAAATATAATTATATATAATTACAGATAATACCTCATAATTAACATAATTACGTTTTCACCCTGTAATTAACATAATTACAGTTTAACACATATTTTCATAATTATTCTTTAAGAATAATTTTTTTCTTAATCAACTTGATTTAATTCGGGTTTGTAAAGATGGAAACAAACGCATTCTTTGTGTGCGACCCTATAGGTTTACATACTTTTCAGCAGTATCTTTGTGTGACACGTGTCGTGGGCATATAATAACTTACAAATAAAATTATGAGTGCTTCCTGTATCCAACGGCATTTATAAAGCTTTTTTTTACCATAATGGCCGGTCACTCTCATCGTTTGGTAATCCGTGACACCTGTTGATGCATTGACAGATATATGCGAGAATTCTTTGTCTTCTTCGTTTTCATCCTTTTCATCGTACTCTTCATCTAAATCTTCTCATTCCAGATGATACAACTGAGGTCGTTTGCCCTTACACTTATGCCCGAATTCGTACTTCTCATCATAGAAAAACACAAACCCTTCGATCTCCTTTCTTCAAACTCTGCTGGTGATAAGGTTTTTCGAGCTGGATTTGGTTTTAAGGGAGCTACAACTGGCTTTTGCAAATTATTCATAGTTCTGTAAGTAGAATTTTGGCTCCTTATAGGATTGGGTAACAAACCAAGCTTGTTAAGTGGGTTGGAAGGTGGTGTGGTCATGAGTGGTGGTTTGGTGGTCGGTCTAACCTGGGTTTTACTCAAGTTAGCCTCTTAAATTTTTGCTAGAGCATAGGCTTGTGAAATGGTTATGGGGTAAACATTCTTACCAAGTTTCTGATTTTTTCACTCAAGCATGTTATAAAACAACTCGGTGTATTAGCGGGTGATAGTTGTAGCCTACTAACGATGTTGTCAAATTCATCATTATATTGATTCACAGTGGCAATTTGCTTTAACTCCATCAGTTCAGCCATTAGATCATCAAATGGTTCCCCGAATCGTTCGATGATTTCCGCAACATACTATTCCCAGGAAAGATTGACTTGATTTCTACCCCTCATATAACTTTGATACCATTGTAGTGCTCTTCCTTCTAAATGAATTGAAGCCAAAGAGACCTTCGTGTTCTCATTCACCTGATCTAGTTGGAAGAACTGCTCTACTTTTTTCAATTCCTCCCCAGTAAAACGAGGAAATTCGGTCTTTGTCAATCTAGAGGAGTACTGATGCGGATTACCTATCAACTCTCCCAATTTCGGGTTTGGGATCGGTGGGGGTTTTGGGTTTTCTTCAATCGGTATCTTAAGGACATTATTCCCGTTCTTAACCCGATCAACCATCAATTGATTGAGTTGTATCGACACACCTGATAAGAGATCACTGATTTCTGAAATTGCTCTAGAATTTTCAGCCACCCTCATGCTTTGTTGTTGGTTGTTATTCTCGATATGAGCCCCCAAAGTCTTCTAAAATGGTTTTGAGCATTACCTCGAGTCCCGATTAGGGCCGTGATTCTGTTTGGTCGGGTTGGTTATTGATTGATTAAGCATCTCCGGAATTGGTCGTCTCTGCCCCCTTCTTTGTCCCTTTCGCCATACTCCTTGTGATTGCAATGATTGCCTACCGAGAATCGAACGGCTCTGATATCAATGATACGACCCAAGCCAAAATCAACTAAGGTCCGGAAGAATCCCAACGTTTAGCCGAACTCTACTAACCTAGAGAATTGAGAGAAGAACAATTCTCGAAATTAACAGAGATGATTGGAATGTGAATAAAAGAATTATAGAAGAAGAATGCAAAAAAACGTTTATTGATATCCAAAGAAGTAAAAGACACATGTATTTAAACTACTAAAAAGAAGACTCCTAGTCTAAAACAAAAACCAGATCCTAAAGCAAAATAAGGAAATAAAATAAAAGGAATACATAATTAAATATGGAAACTAAAATAAAAGGAATGCATAATTAAGAAAACCTCAAGACTCCTACTTCGTATCAGTCATCAAACAAGAAGATGGTCAACTTATGAAAAGAACGCAAATGACTAGTCAACATGACTAATGTCACGTGAAAAATCGCCCGTTTATAGTGGTTGGTCAACGCGGCCGGTCTGGACGTGTTCAAAATCATATGTGATTTGGCCCTTAATCACACTTCTTGTAAGTTGATAATCTTCTGATTTGAACTATATACACACACATATAATATAGAGAGAGTGAAAAGAAAAGGGTGTGACAGAAATGGGTTTATTGTTTATTCTCTCTGATTCTCCAAGCTATACAAACATCCAAAACCATCTAACAACAATTTCTATTCTACGAGTGAAAAACGAGAAAAGATATTAGGGTTCGTCCTCATTTTCTATCATTTCACGAACCTCGTTAACAACCAAATATGCTTTGTGACCTCCAATCACCTCCGCCTGTTTCTTGCTATCCTTCCACAGCTATATATAACAAGCACAAAAATTTGTTAGTTTTGCACTCCACCAACTACTCTATGTGAAATCAGTTTATGCACCTGTATAGTTGGCATTTTCTGCACCGGTTAAACATCCCAACGGGTAAAATTTACATGAAATTGCACAAGTCAGGTATTAATCACAATGTCTGCAAATGCTGCCCATCAAATTATATGACAATAAAACGAAGAATGAATAAAGCCAATTCATTTCGAGCAAAGAGAATGAGTAATACGAGCCTGCTTTACGAACGATATTTCTACATGATCTAATTTTGTGGGCTGAGAGACTTACAGTGACTCCAGCACGAACCACAAGCTTATACGGGACGTTGTTGACGTCGATGCAATAAAACCTTACTCTGTTTTTCATAAAGAAATATCAGAAACGTGTGATCTCTATGCTGAACCAATTACAAAACAAGTCAAAGGGCACATCCGGAATTGAGATGTGATTCGCTGACCCTTAATGGCTGAGGTAACATGAAGTAACAGTGAGAATATAAGCACAATAGTCATTAAAAACTGAAGGTACTATTTTAAAATTTTACAAGACAATATGATATGTTCAAACAAAGATTTTTGTTATCTCTGCTCTTCATGTTCTTTTTTTCTCTATGTAGATTATAATTGTAATTCGTTTGCAAGTTATTTTCAAGTATTTTGAATTATGATTCTGATATGTGAGTTTATGTTTGTAACTTGTTAATCTCAATTTACAAACTTCTTAAATTAGTCCCTCCGCCTTGTTTAACCTGGACCTCTTTGGAATTTGATATGACCAAGGCTGCCTTTTTCATCTCTTAGATAACATATGAATGTCCTTGTCTCCTCATTTGTTCCCAGTATTTGGAAATAACTATCATATACTCTACATTTAGCGTTTCTTGCCGCTTCTTTGCTTCTCTTTTGGACTCGTTTATGCATCTCCATCTTATGCACACTCCTACAAAGCATTCTTTATTTCATTGTCATTTGTAGCTCCTGATCATTTGTCAACTTGTGCTGACATCACGGTCAACATAGTACTAGCTCTCAAAATCTATAGATTTTGACTGTTTCTAAATATTGCTAGGTATGCCCATCCCAGAAAAATGTATTTACCAGCATCAAATTGTAGGCCACTACAAAAGTGAAGTTGTCTTCCAAATCTTCATTCCTATTACCATATCCAAACCTTCAAGAATCCTTCCGAAAACACTTTGTCTAAAATCTAAATGTTGCCACATCATTAAATGATTATCCCAGAAAAATGTATCAACCACCATCAAATCGTAGGCCCCTGCAAAAGTTAAGTTGTCTTCTAATTCTTCATTCCAATAACCATATTCAAACCTTCAAGAATCCTACAGAAAACACCACTACTTCTACCAACATGACCATTAAAAGATCCCATCCCAAACAAAGTTAATCAATAGTTGGTAACCGCCAGCCAGACAACTTCATCCAGGTCTTCCTAAAATCCTCTCTAGATTTGTTTAAGCCTACCTGGGGGCATATGCACCCACACCATCTATAACAACCTCCCCCACTACTAGTTGAACAATATTGATTCTATATTTTTGTCTTTTGACCTTAATCGTTCCATTTCTTACAATCGTGTGTATGATAACTCTTCCTTCGTTTCTGTTCATTTTTTTCCTTTGTGCCTTAATTTAATGATTGCAGTTGTATCTCTTGGCTCTCTACCAACCAACTTGCCAATTTATCAATTGCTCTGATCCTACGAAAGGTAAATATTAACTCGGATCTCATATTAAGTTTTAAGGACCCTGAGATTTATAATCCTCTCCTTTCATGTGTACCATAGCTTAAAGTTTGTAATTTTCTATTTTCTTTGGCTGTTGCCCTACCCACTAAGTTTCTTGAACATGGATTATTTACTCTCCTATTACTCACCCATCGACCAATTCCTTTACATGTTCTGTTAATGAGTCAAATGGATCATACTATCCTGAAATAGCCTCTTTACGCGCTCACCCATCTAGTAAAGTATAAAGACTTCTTGCTCATTTCTCACCACACGCAAAGCTCGAAGCACTCCACTAAGAAAGTGAGGTTCCAACAAAACTTCTTTAGTGTTAATTTTCAAAGAGATGACTATTGTATTTGTGGGCTCTAAAGCTGTGCAAAACTACATACACTTGCACCCTTTATCATTTCTGTCTCCATTGAGATGTTATTGCATAAACAAAAAGAGAGTGTGTCTGTGTGTATTAAGTTTGAATTTCAGTTTATCATTTTGCAGTGGTAGTTACTTGTGCTTTCAAAAGAGTAATATAATATAAAAAAATGGTGGACGTCACCCTCTGAGGCGCCCCACTGCACACGTCCCTCGGTCATAATGGGGAGGTAAATCTGCGCATGCATCCCATTGGCAGAGGAGTGGTCCCTAGGCTCGAACCTGGAACCTCACTCTCTGGATTACACCTACACATCTTCCGCTGGGACAGATCAGCTTGGACAAGAGTAATATATTGTATGTAGCATCTATTTCAGTTCTCTTAATTGCAGGAATTGTATTGTTAGGAAGCAATAGAGGCGTTGATGGTATATGACAACATTTAAAAAGTTTCAAAGCTTAAGGTGACAAAATTCATACTGATGCATTAAGAACTTATCAACAATAAGCAGCTCAAGAAAGGAATACTTGAGTTAAAAGGTTTATTTAACCTGGGATGATAATAAGCTGCCAATTTTTCCAATTTTGGTTTCAAATATATACATTTCCTGCACCAGTTTGCCATCCTACAAACACAAAACAACAAAAATAATATCAGTTTAGCTTAAACCAGTAATCATAAACCATCAACAAAAGACATATGATCACTGCACTGAATTGAATCACAAGAAAATACCATGAAAAAGATCCAAATTCCTAACATTAATCATAGTAATATCTTAATCAAGGATGAAGGTATTAACAAAAACAACTTCAAATATTGAATCAAAACACCCCTAATTCCTAACATTAATCATACTCCCACCATCCAAAATTCCCAAAATTAATGCAACACAGGACACCGTGTTAGATGGAAGTGTTCAAACCTGAGTCAAGTATATAAACTATCAAATAATTTTTTTTGCTGAAAAGGCATGCTATCCATATTTTGTAATGAAGAAGACATAAGTGTAGGAGTTGTTGCAAATGTGGACTATAAACACAGCATCGATGAACATTGCTATCTGAACAAACTGTTACAATCATAATGGTCCATGCAATTACAAAACTAGCGAATAGAAACAAATCATAAAGAAAATACACACCGAATTAAAAGCAATAAACATACCATAAAATAACAACTGATTCATCGAGCTGTTGAGCTTGAGCAATCACCCGATCGAGTTGAGTTTCATTTAAGATAGGTTTCAGGTCGATTGAAACAGGGGAAGAAGAATAATCAAGACCGCGAATCGATCCTTGCTGACTGATGGTAGTGAAGGCCTTCATACGGCCTCCATTTACATCATTTTTTCCCTTCAAACGATCACAAAAATCTGAAAGGAATGTTGAAGATCCGGAAGTTGAAAAGGCAAGACGGTGAGATGGCAGATAGAGTGATTTTGGTGATTGAAGAGGTGAAATTGGTAGTAATCGGATAACGTTGGACATGGCTGGACTTATTATAGATCCGGGATGTTAGAGAAAGAAACCAGATTGAGAGGGAGTTGTTGCTGCAGTTGACGGAGTTGTCGAGGAAGACGGAGGTGCGCATTCTCTAGTCACCTTATATATATCGGTGGGTCCCCACCTAATCGAGGTAGGTAAAATCGCCTACCAGATAAAATTCTTTCAAAATGATTTAGGCAAACATAAGTTAATTGATAACCCACAACGTCTCCAATAACTTCTCCAAAATTTCTCTAAAATGAAGAATTAAAAATCAAAAATTTCAAAAAGTAATTACATCCATCTCCAATATATTCTCCATTTTGAAGATATATAATTGATTATATTATTAAAATACTCTAGATATTTAATAAAACATTATTTATCTCACCTAAACATTTTATTTCAAAGTTTCTCATTGGTAAGGTATAACAAAAGGTCATTTCTCTCTCTTGTTAATCATTTTTTAGGTATCTTCAAATTTGGAGAAAGTTACACACTCTCTCCTATTTTCTCCGTTTTGGAAAAGCTATTGGAGCAAAAAGTTGTTCAAAATCTTCAAAAATCTTCATTTTCTCCATTTTGGAGAAGCTGTTGGAGATGCTCTGATAAACTAGCTGGTAGCTGAGAGCATCTTCAACAGCTTCTCCAAAATTTCTCCAAAATGGAGAACCAAAAGTCAAAATCTCAAAAAAAAAAAAATACAACCATCTCCAATAGTTTTCCCATTTTAAAGATAAATCATTGATTATATTAATAAAATATTCTATATATTTAATAAAATATTATTTATCTCACCTAAACAATTAATTTCAAAGTTTCTCATTGGTGGAATGTAATAAAAAATAATCTCTTTTGGTAATCATTTTTGGGGATATCTCCAAATATTGAGAAAAATATATTCTCTCCTACTTTCTCCATTTTAGAGAAAGTTTTGGGGAAGATGTTGGAGCTCATTTTACACCCAAAATCTCCATTTTCTTCATTTTCTCCAAAATGGAGAAGCTGTTGGAGATGCTCTGATAAGCTAGCTGATGAAAAAATCACGTTTGGTAAAAACTAACTTATAAACATGTAAAATTACTAAAAATAACATCTAAAAAAATAATCAATTACAATATTTAATAATAAAATTAAAACAAATTTATAGTTGTAAGTTATTATATGCCTACGACACGTGTCACACAGAGATACTGCTGAGGAGTATGTAAACCTATAGGGTCGCACACAAATAATGCGTTTGTTTCCATTTTTAGAAACCCGGATTAATCAAGTTAATTAAGAAAATAATTATTTTTAAAGGATAATTATGAAAATATGTGTTAAACTGTAATTATGATAATTACAGGGTGAAAACGTAATTATGTTAATTACGGGGAATTGTCTGTAATTATATAATTATATTTTAAAGTTTAAAAGAATAATTATATATATATATTAGGGGTGTTCGCGGTCCGGTTTGGGCGGTTTAACCCCTCAGACCACAAACCAAACCGAAAATGGCGGTTTATTGATTTTTCAAACCGAGCGGTTTGACATCAAGTGCCCAGACCGGTCAAGTCGGACCGCGGTTTAGGCGGGTTGGGCCTTTTAGTGGATTTTAAAGTTTAAACATAAAAACATATAAAACTTTGAATTTTAAAGGCTAATTGGCTTGAGTCCACTTGAAATAAAGAACAAAGTTCACAACAAAATAACAAAGTCCACAAAAGTTAACAAAATATCCCAAGATAAAGCACTAAAAAAAAAGTAATATGCAAAGTGCAAATAAAATCCACGACTTCACTTCTTCATTTTTCCATTCTTTGTATTCCACAATCCATAAAGATTTCAATTTGTTAAAATACCTTAGGTCTTTTTGTATATACTTGGACATTTGGGTTTATATAATCTATTCTTCATAATAAAGGTATATATAAAAAATAAAAAACATATATTTATATATTTGGTGGTCGGTTTGGTCCAAACCGCCCAAAATAACCTCCAGACCGCATACCGGACCGGACCGCACGGTTTGGTAATTTTCCAGACCAGACCGGACCGCCAGACCGCTCAAACCGCAAAAAACGGTCCGGTTTGACTTGGTTCGACCAGTTTGAGCGGTCCAACGGTTTTTTTGAACACCCCTAATATATATATATATATATATATATATATATATATATATATATATATATTTGAATTTGAATTTGAATTTAATTTGAATTTGAATATTACAGATAATTACTAAACCTTATTTAATCCTTAATTGAATTATAGTCTAACTATAATTCATCTGGTATAAATAACGGGTTAGGCTAAACCATTAGATAAACAATTGATTTATAATAGTCTTTCAGAGAAAAGAAACTATTTTCTTTTCTGTAAAAACACATATATAGATCTAGGGTTATTGGGCTAGCACCCGGTGGAATTTCGCGTGTTCGTGTGTGGATACCGTTAGAGAAAACCTGGTTTGGTTTCTAAGTGCTCAGCTCGTTCAACCACAACAAATCTGAAAGGTACATCTCTAAACACCCTATGGTGTGGTTCTTATTTAATTAAATGAATCATTGGATCCGACTGGGTTTTGATTGTTCTGAAAAGTTTTTTTTATTGATTGTAACCAAACAATTTTAATTTCCGCTGCGTATATCGGTTACAAATTTAATCCAAACCCTACAGTGTTATCAGAGCCACTTTGATTGCATTTATTTAAAAGGGGAATAAGTGTATTATATGGCAATATATATATATATATATATATAATATGTATATAAGACCCATCCTTATCATACCACAAATTTCAAAACAAGGGGCCTCAATAGTCTAAAGGGGTTTTAGAAACCCTAATCGTTGACCACCCTCTACATGCCGCCAGCCGTTGGTCCTCATAGGCCGTCGCAAATCCTTTGCCGATTGTCGTCGACGTGGTCTCGTTGCACGTCGTCGGGTAAGTAGAACCGCCGCTGGTTGGCCCTGCCTTTTTCTTTTCCTCACGCCACCACGGTGGTGCTGTCTTTCGTTTTGTTGTCACCGACCACCACTAAATGTGGATTGGTGTCGATATCAGACAACACTCCTCCACCCTTGGCCAAGCCAGGAGAGTGGTCTGAGCCTTGATCGCCACCGTTGAGCGGCTAGATCGCCGGAGAGATCACCTCTCCCGCTGTGATGGAACAGTATCGTTGCCCTGTGCGGGTAATGTCGGTCTGCTATGTTTGGT
Source organism: Arctium minus (assembly GCA_954870635.1). NCBI lineage: Eukaryota > Viridiplantae > Streptophyta > Magnoliopsida > Asterales > Asteraceae > Arctium > Arctium minus. The sequence goes on along the minus strand of OX941081.1, from coordinate 135,575,440 downwards.
CTTTTTGGTCATCGCCCCTTTTACGGCTGAAGCTGTTGGTTTGATTTTACGTCGCCGACAGCCAACCCTAATTGACTGGCGACTATTGCCGCCGTTCTTTTCTCTGCAGCAGAGTTGTGGTTTTATGGTCAAAAGCACCACCATGGCAGAAGCCAAAGGTGGTTGCTATTGCTTTCTGATCCAAACACCACCATGGCCGAAGCCATAAGTTTTGTTTTTAGGATATTCTCAGATCTGGACCGCCACCATGGTCCATTGTCGAATACCCTTTGGGGTTTTTGACCATGACTAGTCTGTTTGTTCCATGTGGCTGATGTTGATTTTCCATGTCAAGTTGTTGCTATAGGCGAACGTATCTATTTTCTGGTGTTTTAAAACCGTTGTTGGCCTTTTGGTTTCATGCCACAAGTTTTTGTTTTAATGCTATTGTTACTGGTCTTTGTGCCAAAGCGATCGTCGAGCTGTGTCGCCTTTGTTTTTTCAAACCATGTGGCCTAGGTGTTGGGCTAGGTCGGCACTACTAACCTCCGTGCCCGACAGCTTGGTGGTTGGCTTGTTCGGTGGTAGTGGTCGAGCTAATCGGCAAGGATCGTGTTCTGTCCTTACCGAACCACCGGTGAGTTTTGGGCCAATAAGGTTTGTTTCGTCCAAGGAGATTTGTTTTCTTTTGGGCTTAGGTTCAGAAAAGGGTTTGGGGTTGTGGTTTGTTAACTACAATTAAAATGGGTCAATTAACTTTATTTTGCCATATAATGATTTGTTCCAATTATTTTGGTTTTTTTATTTATGTTGAATTATCTCGACCAAATCGTTCTATTTTATGTTTAAAATATTGTGTAATATATGGATTGCCCCGAAAAGACCCGGGGTTGTTTTATTTTATGTCGGAAAATTAAAATGTATTAATTGCATGGGATGTAATTTTTAATTTAATTTTCTAGATAGGGATAAATGTATATAGATAGAATTTGTTGTACTTTTCTATTTTATATGAAGACGGAGTTTCAAGAAATCAAGACGAAACCATGGAGTTCACCAAGATAGCGAGGCCAGTGGGAGATTAAAGATGTCCTTAGTATTGACCGTGGTTGTTGTGTTGGCTCACAACACCACATTAGGGGCAAATCCATATATTATCTTGGTTGTTTATTTTGTGTTTGGTTTTATTTTTTGCTTTATTATTGTTATGATAATTGCAAACGCTTAAAATAAAAATCAAACGCAAAACAATTTTAAATCGGTAAATAAAATATGATATTTTAAATTGATATGTTTATCAAACTCAAACCGATTTAATAAAATAAACTTTTAAAACAAGATTTTTAGAGATAAATTCAAACGTTTTAAAAGAAAAGAGTTATCTAAAATTTAAACCTTTCACAAATATAAACTATGCGCCATCCATTTAAGATACTTGTTAAGCTTAGAAGAGTTCGGTATGGTCAGTGCTTAGCCAATCATATCGGATGATTGTAGTGTAAGACAAGGCGCTAGGATAACAAGATTTAAGTGGACAGTTGCTTGGCCATTCACTTAAATAGTCGTATTTTGGACGATTGATCCCAATAAACCCTAAGTTAAGACTTTAGGTGGGATCATGATATCTTAGTATGGTTAGTTTATTTGAAAATATCATAGACAGTGCTTAGCCATCTATGAGTACTTTCAAGGCGTTGTAGTGGGATTAAACATGCTTTATATTAATAGAAATCCCACGATATCTAAGAGTAATGTTGAACATAACTGGATGATTCCTACCTAAATAACCTAGTTCCATAAACAGTTGCTTGGCCATTTACGGAAATAGGTGATATATGGATCTTAGCTCAAATTAATTTTTGAAAGGTAATATTAATTAATTTGAGATTTTAAAAGAATTACTAAAAATTGAACTTATTTTGTAGATGGCCGCTAACGCCTCCAACCAAACTGTATGCACAAACGGCTTATCCCAATTTACATTACGATCAATCCTTGATAAGGATAAACTGAATGATACAAACTTCGTGGACTGGTTTCGTTTCTTGAGGGTTGTCCTTAAGCACGAAAAGAAGTTGTACGTTCTTGAAAACCCCCCTCCAAACCCTCCTGCTAGAAATGCTTCAGTTGAGGTCAGGGCTGCTTATGATAAGCATCTTAATGACTCACTAGATGTTAGCTGTCTGATGCTAGCATTCATGACTCCCGAGCTACTGAGGGAACATGAAGACATGAATGCTTGGGATATGATATCCTCTCTGAAATCCATGTTTCAGTTACAAGCAAGGCAAGAGAGGTTCAATACAGTCAGGGCATTGCATACTTGCATGATGACTGAGGGTTCATCAGTCAGTACCCACGTTTTGAGAATGAAAGGGTATATTGACGGATTAACCCGTCTTGGCTACCTACTGGGTCAAGAATTGGCAACCGACATGGTTCTCAATTCTTTATCTAAATCATATGACCAGTTCGTCCTGAACTAAAATATGAATGGTTTAGAGAAAGCTTTCACGGAGCTTCACGACATGCTTAAAACTGCTGAGAGAAATATGAAATCCAAGTTGGATTTATCCAAACCAAAACAAGTGTTGATAATCAAACCTAAAGGTGGGATAAACAAGAAGAAAAGGATGGTTACCAAGGGTAAAAGAAAAGTTGGAAGATCCAACAAGGAAAAGGGCAAAGGAAAGATTCATGAGGAAGAAGTTTGCTTCAACTGCAACCAGAAGGGACACTGGAAGAGAAACTGCCCTGCCCTATTGGCAGAAATGAAGAAGCAGAAGGAAAATGAAGTCGGACCTTCAGGTATGTTTACCATTGATTTATTCACTTCTGACTCTGATTCCTGGGTATTGGATACTGGGTGTGGTACTCACATTTGTACTACTTTTCAGGGACTAAGAAGTGAAGAGAAAATGAAACCAGGCCAGATGGAGCTTCGAATGGGGAATGGAGCTAAGGTAGCTGCTATTGCTCAGGGGACTTATGACATGAAGCTGCCAAATGGTCTTATTTTAGCACTTAGAAAGTGTTTATATGTACCTAGCATTACTAGGAATATCGTTTCTTTTTTTTGGTTACAACAAACTGGATTTATATTTACTTTCAGTAATAATTCAATTTCAGCTTATCTTAACAATGTTTTGTATTTTGTGGCCAAACCACACAATGGTATTTATGAAATTGATATGCAAAATAGTTGTAATTATGAATCAATGTATAATGTAAACAATAAACGAATTAAGCGAGGCTTAAACCAGACCTGTATGTGGCATTATCGTCTTGGACACATAAACAAGAAACGCATAGCCAAACTCCAGGCGGACGGAGTGTTGGAATCGTGTGATGATTCATATAATGTATGCGAATCTTGCTTAATGGGCAAGATGACAAAGGCACATTTTAAAGGCAAACCCAAAAGGGCAACAGAACTATTAGGGATTATACATACTGATATGTGTGGGCCCTTTAGTTCAACCACAAGAAATGGTCATCGCTACTTCATTACTTTTACTGTTGACTTTAGTAGATACGGGTATGTTTACCTAATGAAAAACAAATCTGAAAGCTTTGAGTTTTTTAAAGAGTTTCAGAATGAAGTAGAGAATCAACTTGTCAAAAAGATAAAGACACTTCGATCGGACCAGGGTCGGGAATATCTAAGCCAAGAGTTTATTGACCATCTAAGAGATAACATGATAGTATCCCAATTAACTCCTCCCGGAACACCGCAACATAACGGTGTGTCCGAAAGAAGGAATAGAACATTGTTGGACATGGTTCGCTCTATGATGAGTCGTACCAATCTGCCTAAAAGTTTATGGGGTTATGCCCTAGAAACAGCTGCCCGAATACTAAATAATGCGCCAACCAAAAATACCGATAAAACCCCTTTCGAACTATGGACTGGGAAGATCCCAAAACTGTCATATATGAGAATATGGGGCTGTGAAGCTTATGTTAAGCGAGAAGCTTCTGGGAAGCTTGATCCAAGGTCTGAAAAATGCATCTTTGTAGGATATCCAAAAGAGACAGTTGGATATTATTTCTACAAACCCAGTGAGAACAAAGTTTTTGTTGCACGTCGCGGTGAGTTCTTAGAAAATGATTTTCTATCGAGAACCATAACGGGGGATACAGTAGATCTTGAAGAAATTCAAGAACCACAAGATGAAACAATGGTTGATACTGACAATCAACATGATGTTGAGCCGCAACAAGTTGTTGAAGGTAATGACGAGATACAAACAATCCGAAGATCGAGTAGGAGTCGTCAAGAGCCTGAGAGATATGGTTATCTCATTGGCAGTGACGATACGGTTGATGATGAACCCGTAACCTACCAGGAAGCCGTATCAGGTTTTGAATCTGATAAATGGCAAGATGCCATAAAGGCTGAAATACAATCCATGTCAGATAACCAAGTTTGGAACTTGGTAGATGCACCTACCGGCTTCAAAGTCGTAAGGTGCAAGTGGGTATTAAAAAAGAAAACTGACATGGATGGGTACATACCTATAAGGCTAGGTTGGTAGCTAAAGGTTTCACTCAAACTCATGGAGTAGATTATGATGAAACTTTTTCTCCGGTAGCCATGATTAAATCCATCAGGATACTTCTTGCCATTGCTGCATTTCATGACTATGAAATATGGCAAATGGATGTTAAAACCACGTTCCTTAATGGAACTTTAAGCGAGGACGTGTACATGGTACAACCATAAGGTTTTAAACATCCAAATTTTCTTGAAAAGATATGTAAATTGCAAAAGTCCATTTATGGAGTGAAGCAAACATCTCGTAATTGGAATCTTTGTTTTGATGAAAAGATTAAAGAATTTGGTTTCTTAAAGAACGAAGATGAACCTTGTGTATACAAGAAATTCAGTGGGAGCATAGTAGTATTCCTGATCCTATATGTCGATGATATATTGATCATCGGAAATGACATCTCTACCCTTAAAGGTGTAAAAGCCTGGTTAGGGAAGTATTTCGCGATGAAGGATCTAGGAGAAACAACTTATATCCTTGGTATAAAATCTATCGTGATAGATCAAAACGCTTAATTGGATTAAGCCAAAGTACATATATTGACAATATCTTAAGACGCTTCAAGATGGAGGGTTCAAAGAGAGGAAACTTGCCAATGGTACATGGTGTACATCTGAGCAAAACTCAGAGTACTATATCTAAAGAGGACATGAACCGCATGAAGGGTGTTCCCTATGCTTCAGCCATCAGTTCAATTATGTATGCCATGTTATGTACTAGACCAGATGTCTCGTATGCCCTAAGCATGATGAACAGGTATCAGTCGAACCCAGGTGATGCTCACTGGGTAGCAGTAAAGAATATTCTATATAAACCTTGGTTTATTTAAAGGAACTCCATATGCTCCAATTTTGAAAGTAAATCACAGTTTCACTTTTTGATAAAAGATCTTCTTAGAAAAGCATCAGTTCTTCAAATCTTCATCTTTCCTTCAAAATGGCAAACTCCAGTATAAGTGCCATTTATACAGCTGGATCATTAACCAAACCTTCTACACTTCTAAGGGATGAATATCCCCAATGGAAAATAAGGATGGTAAATTTCTTGGAAGTTATGGACAAGGATCTTTTAAGATATGTGAATGATGGACCTCACCAACCAATGGTGTTGATACCAAGAGTTCCAGCAACAGCAGATACTACTGACATACCTGCATACTATGAAAAGAAAACTTCAAACTTCACTGATGAAGAAACTAAAATGATGGAAAATGACTCCAAAGCTGTTAGATTACTAATTATGGCTATTCCCAATGATATCTTTCAAGAACTTGATTCTTGTGTAACTGCAAAAGAGATATGGGTCAGTTGTTAAACCAACTTGACGGTAGCCTACAAACTCAGAAAAACAAAAGAAATCTTTGCATTAATGAGTACCATGACTTTCATGCATTACCTGAAGAAACCTTGCACCAAACATACTCAAGATTCAACATTCTCATCAATAAATGCAAAAAGTTTGGAGTTATGAGGACAAAAGAAGAAAATAATGTTCTTTTCCCTTAAAATCTTGAATGAAGAATGGTCACAACTATCCATGTCAATACATGCCAATCAAAACCTTGAATCTTGGTCATTGATTGATATTTATGGCATTCTTGTTGCTCAGGAAAAAGAAGTTGTTAAACAAAAGTCAAAAACCTCTTTAGGTGGACCACTTGCGCTCATCTTAAAAAACAAGGGTATGTCAAAAGAATGTCATGATGATGAAACAAAGAACTCCAAGGAAAAGCCTTTGATAAAGGAGCCAAAAAGAAAATCTAAAAAGGTTTTAATAGCTGAAAAAGATAACCATTCAGACTCAGACTCAGATGATGACATAAATGTCTTTGCCAAGTCTCTTGCATTAATAACTCACCAATTTAACAAGAAATTTGGCAAGAAAATCTTTGAAGGTAGAAGAGATGATGAAGAAAGAAGAAATTCAGAGAGAAGACTTCAACAAGAGCCCAGATCCACTCCACATAGTGATCAAAAGGGTGTTCATTTCAACAATCATGATGCTGCACAACAATCAAGAACTCATTAACCATTCCAACCCAAATATCCTCAACCTCAGAGATACTTTCAGCCCCAACCACAAGTTCAGAAAACAGAAATTGTTGCTGCTCTTCCACCAAATCAAAATGATGGATGATGTTTCAGATGTGGAAAACCAGGTCATTTCTCTGCAAACTGCAGAGGTAGACTTGTCAAAGATCAAGACTACTACAAAAACTAGTACAAGTATAATGTCAGAGAAAGAGTACTTGTTGTAGAGATGGAAGATTGGTTATCAGACTCTATAAGTGATGGAAAGGAAGAGCCTACCAATCTCTATGGTATGGATTTTGCAGATAATGATCAGACTGATGGATCATCAGAAGACTGCTCTGAAAAGGTAAACTCTCCTTCCACTTCTGAAAATGAACTTGAAATAGATGTTCTTAAGTTAACAGATGAGTTTCAGATTTTAAAGCAAAAACTCATTAAAGAAAAAGAAAAGAGAAAGCAAATGATAAAAGATCTAAATTTTTATAAAAGAGAAAAGAATCTTCTTGAGTCAGAGAAGAAGGAAATTTTCAATGAAAAATCTGAGCTTGAAAAATCTCATAAATTAAAGGAAACCTCTTTGTCTGATAAACTCAGAGAATTGGAAAAAGTGTTAAAAGCCAAAGAAGAAGAAGTTAAAAGATCTGAGTATGAAAGGCTCAATTCTGTTGCCTTAACTAAATTTTTTCAAAAGGAAAGAGAAATCCTATATCAATCTCTGGAAAGGAAACTTCAAATCAAAAGCTATCTAGATGCTTAAGATGTGCATATTAAGATAAATTCTCAAATGGACACTCAAGGACTGGGATTCAATGAATTGGATCCATTCACTGGATTGAAGAAAACTTCACTTTCTTCCACTTTCTGTATGGGAAAGGTCTAGAGCCCTGACTGTCCATCTTTGAACAATTTCAAAAGAACAAAAACTTTAGAAGGATAAAAACAAGAGCTCTGAAGTTTAAAAATGTCTTATACTCTGAAGCAAAAACATTTCCAAAACCTATCTTAAAGATAGAAAAAGAAACTTCAGAGGTATTATTTACAAAACCTCAGAGCAATGATCTTAGAGAAATTTTTAAGTTTGATTCTTTTATCACAAAAAAATCAGAGATATCTGAAACAAGTACCTCTGAAAGGAGTACTTCTGAAGATGAACCTTAGAGTTCACTCAATCTAGATGCACCTCTGTATTCTCCAGTGTCAGATGAATGCATCAGAACTACATTTGAGGATGACATTAGAAGAATTTATAAAGAAAATGTCATGGCTGGTTTGAAAAAGAAAGAAAGCATGAAAAGAATCATTAAAGTCTCTAGACCTAAAGAAATTATGAAAACTTCAGAGGTAGTAATCTCTGACAAGGGTAAGAGAGACTTTCTTGACTCTGATTTTGAATCTAATCCAAAGATAGATGAACAGATATTCTATAGACCAGAGAAAGTAATTCATAAAAACATACAGACTATTGGTTCTAGAATTTTGAACTTTCCTGTTCCTGTTTTGAAAAACAAATCCAGAATACCAATCTGTCCTGATTTTGTAGACATGTGTCTACAAGCAAAAACTTCTCTGGACCGTGAGAAAGAGTTAAAAGAAAAGGCCAAGAATAAAACTAACACTTCTCAACTCTACACTTATAAACCAATCAAGTTCTCTCTTGAACAAAAAGGCAAATGGCAAGAAATTAACCATTCTGATCCTGTTTATGCAGTGAGCAACAAAGAGAAGATGTTTTTGAACAAGAAAAGGCAACTTGAAAAGAAGGCTGTCTTTCAAGCCTAAAAGAAGGAAGTAGTTAGGAATACTTGTAATATTCCTAGTGCTAGTTTGAAAAAGAATCAAAGTGTACCAAATGCATTCAATGAAATGAAAAACTTTTCTCCTACTTCTTCCTGCTCTGTTAATTGCAAGTGCATTAAACTCATGATTAGCTGAAAAATCATTTCAGAGGTTCTCATTGTTTTCTGAATTAGTCTCTGAATAAAAATTCAGAGACAAAGCCTCAGAAGAAAAAGAAGAGCAATTCTGGCAAAACATCAAAAGATGAAATGCCAAATTTTCATCAAAACCCTCAGAAGTCTAACAAGAAAGGACCCATAATGAGATTGGTACCTAAGAAACTCTAATCTGTCTTGCAGAAACAGTATATGCCCATCTGATATCTAGATTCTGGATGTTCAAGGCATATGACTGAAGATAAAAAGTTGCTATCCTCTTTCAAAGGAAAATCTAGAGGAGCAGTAACTTTTGGAGATAATATGCAAGGTCAAATTAAAGGTTATGGTGAATTAACAAGATGTAATGTATCTGTTTCAAAAGTTGCTTATGTTGATGGACTAAAGCACAACTTAATTAGCATAAGTTAACTGTGTGACCATGGCTTTGATGTGAAGTTTCAAGAAAAACACTTCTTCACTTCTTCACTCAAAAACAGGTCAAGAAATGCTGAGAGCAGACAGAAAGGGTAACTTATATAGAATGAATTTTACCAAGCATATAAACACTGGCTCAGAGAAACTCTGTCTAATATCTCTGAACAATGAAGATGTCTGGCTATGGTATAAGAAGTTCTCTCATCTAAACTTCTCTTCACTTGATAAGTTGGACAAACTCAATCTGGTTAAGGGATTACCATCTCTAAAGTTCAACAAAGATCATCTTTGTTCTGCTTGTGAAATGGGAAAAATGAAAAGATCTTCCCATAAGAACAAATGTGATAATAATTGTCCTAGACCTCTGCATATGCTTCATGTGGACCTCTGTGGTTCTATCTCAGTGCATAGTCTATCAGGCAAAAAGTATATTCTGGTTCTGATTGATAAATACTCTAGATATACTTGGATATAATTCATTAGAGCCAAGTCTGATGTACCTGATATTTTAATAAGGTTGCTAAAAAGATTGCAGGTTCTATTCAACAGCAAAGTTCAGAAGCTTAGAAGTGATAATGGGACAGAATTCAGAAATGCCAAAATCAACTCCTATCTTTCACAGGAAGGCATAACTCCCAACTTCTTTGCAGCAAGAATCCCTCAACAAAATGGTGTTGTTGAAAGGAAAATGTAGATCCCATAACAGTACGATTTATCAGCAATAATAATTAATGATGAACAATGAATAAACCACAACTTCTAGTCATATGATTAGATTCAACAATGAAGGGTTTATGTTTACTGAGAGAATTTCTGATAAGCTAATGTAAACCTTAATGACTAACTTCTAACAAATAAATCTATTAACCTAAAACTAGGTTTAGAAAACATATATATATGGAGCGTATAAGGCCTAATGGGCTTGAGGCCCAATTACAAAACAACATTCAAATAAATACAATTCAACCCCTATAAATGCGTTATAGAACTTTCAACGCACTAGGAATTTCAGTCCTAACAATCTCCCCCTAAAGTTGAATAAGGGATTTATCATCTTGAAATCTTCAGGCCTTGATCTTCTTTCCCTCTTGAATATTTGAAAAACTTTGGTGTTGCTTGTCTTCATATCTTTCCAAGCTCCTCCTTGAATAAAGCTCTTGGTCTTTAAAGTTTCAACTTTGTAACCAGATTCAATGTACAATAGCCTCGACTGGATGCACTATCAAGCAGCTTTCAACTGTAGAAACTCAACACATCGGATCACGACACAAGAAAGATAATGTGCGAGTTACGTGACATTCCATGGTGCAACCTCAGTGTAAAAAACAAAGAATCTGTCTCTGAATCACGAGTTGAATTGACTTTCAGCTTGAGAACTTGTTTCAATTAGCTCATAGGTGGGACAAACTTGTAGCAGACACCACATGATACGGGATAGAAGAACCAATAAAATATTTTCTGCTCAGCTGCAATCTTTGAATCCAAAGGCTTTTCAACCTCAGATTTAAGAAATTTTGTTACTCCCACTCAGATTTTGCTAACTCCCCATAAACATAATGATCTGTGTCTTTGAAATGTGTGTCGTTCTCCCCCTCATGATGATTAGGAGAATCATGAGCATCATGTAACTTCAAAGACTAACTGGATGAGTAGCAAAAGATCAGATAAAGCGATTCAGTAACCAAGGGTAATAGCTAACACAGAAACACAAGAGTAACTGTTATCACAACAATTAAAAGTAATTGTGTGGCCTATTTTCAGAGTTGGCATCGATGTATCTCTGATAGGACTTCCAGTTATCACCGAAGTAAAATATTAAAAAATTACTTCTCAAACTATTCTGGCAATATCACAAAGATATGCAAGGGGAATCCCAAAGATTCGTGCGTGTGTGAAAGAAGTATAAATCATATCGATTAGGCTCAAAGATTGATTCAACCTGGGACACAGGTTAGAAATCAATAGACATAGTGAGATGAATATGAAGTTCGGAGACCGGAGCTGATGTCTTCCTTTTTCAATATCTAAGACCTCTGAGTGAGGAATAGATAGATTATGTGTTAAATCTCCGTACATATATGAAACAAGTATCTTTTGAGAGATACTTGAGTGGTTGGGTGGGGTGACACGAGTTATCGACACTGGGTCCATGTTTGTTTCAATATCCATCTGCAAAGAACGAGAATGAATAGATTATGTGGTAACCCGGATAACTGACTCGGTTTGGTAAGGACCAATAATTCTTTTAAGTCCTGTCACACCCGCACCATTTTTTTTTCACTCCGAACTCATCTATCAATCTAGACCCCTCACTGATATCTATGAATGGGATGTGTGTCTTGGGTAGGTCCTTCCGGTTCTGGATTGACCATAGAAACATTAAAAGCCCTAACACTCCTTTAACTCACCAAGATAAAACATTGAAGTAAACTTTCTGATTTGAGATTATCAGAAGTCAAAAATATTTAAGTACGAGTCCTGAACTAAAGTGTTCAAAAGTCGATATGAAAAATAAACAACGTGGTACTCCCCCTCAAAAGATGGCATAACCCTTGATTGTAGTCATGTGACGTGAATAATCTGAATTAAATCACACATGGCATTCCTGCAAAACAGATTAAGAAGATTTTGGTTTTGGTATCCATGCTGTGATGGATCCTTGATGGTTAGTTGCCTTGGCTTTGAAGCTACTAGACTGAGGATTGGGGATGCTATAAGTACCATACCAACTATTAACGTACCTTGGATGCACAAAGTCACTCTTTCAACAGTAAGTGCAACAGATCGTTTGCCGGCGCAGACTGATCAACTTTCCTATAGAATAGACATAAGTAGGTGAATCAGTCTTGGAAATAAATGACTTTGTATCAACTACAGGAGAATCATGAGTCTTGTTTCCATTACTCCTTTCTGTAGTTGGTTTCTTTCTCCAAACCATCTTGACTTTTCGAAACATTTGATTATTTGAATCATCAACAAGAGAATTATAGAAAAGATTCGAAGGACGAATCTGATCTTTTGAAAATTCATTTGATTTGACAAACTTCTTCGAAGAATTAGATGTAGAAGGTGAACTTGAAGAATAAGGAGAGTGAACAATAGTATCGGGACTGGCTTGTTCAGATAAATCAACTTTAAGATTTATTTCTTCAAGTTTCTTGACTTTTGCGGATAAAACATTTCTTTCTTCTAGAATCAAGTCAAATTGTTTTTGTCAATCGGATTTTACCTTCTGTTCTTTCAAAATTTCTATTGCTAATCCATATAATTTCTTTGAAAGCTTATGAATCTCATATTTGAAAATTTTCTTTCAGTTTCAAAATCCTTTTCTATACTATTGCGTTTATCAGATATCTCTTTAAAAACCGCAACATTCTTCTTTTCAAGCATTTTCTTTTCACTCTCAAAAACTTTTCGCTCTCAAAAACTTTTCGCTCTTTCTCAAAAGAATCTCTCTCAATTATCAAAACGTTTTCAAAATCAGAAATCTGTTTTGAAAGTTTCGCATTTTGAGCCTCAAAAACCTTTCTTTCATCGAAAACTTTCTTTGAAAGCTCGAGAATCTTTCTTTCAAGATTCTTCCTTTCATTTGAGAAATCGACTTTTTCTTGTTAAAAAACAACAAGTCTTTTCTTCAGATCAAGGTTTTCACTCTCCACATCTTTACGTTTCTCTTCAAGTTCCAGTGTCTTCTCTTCTTGTGCTTCAAAATCTGTAACTTTTCGTTCGAGTTCAGATATTTTCTTTGAAGCATCAGCACTTGTTGGATCACTTTTCTTCATCTTCTCTTCTTTCAGACTTTCAATCAACTCTTTATATTCTGCAATAATTGAATTATTGTTACAAACATAATTCTGAACATAAGCATCGTGCTCACTCTCTGATTTTTTAAAATTTTTCGAGAGTTCGGATAATTGATCTCTCAAAGAATCCTTTTCTTCAACAAATTTTTTTTTCTTTTTTTAATCCTTGTGCCCAACACAAAATGTCAACATTTTAACGATTAACTTGCAGAAGCACTTTGTAATTGTTGTCCAATCTGGCTTCAAGAACTGCAATCTTGGATTTGAGGTTAGAAATTTCTTGTTGAGAATCAGAATAAGACATTGTTACCTGAAAAACTTGAAGTCCAGGGGTTAAACTTGACAAGAGATGAAACTTTAAAGTGCAGGGACCAAAAGTAACAACGAGTGAAACTTGAAAGTTTAGGGATCAAAAATGACAAACTTTGAAACTTATGAAGTACGGGGACTAGAAGTGACATAAAAAGAAACTTTAAACAAGAGGGACTAAAAAAGATAGAAAGTGAAACTTAAAGGTAGAAGGACCAAAAATGACATAAAATAAAACTAGTAACTAGAGGGACTAAAAGTGTAAAATTTAAAGCTACTAACGGACTTAACTGGACACTAACTGAAAAAGGACTAAAAATGAAATAAAGCTAACTATACTGGACTAACGGAGACTTAACGGAAAAGGACCAAAATGTAAGAAATTTAATGGTCACTTAACGGAAACACTATTCATTATCCCCTTCGATGAGACAACCTGCAAAAACTCGAAAACGGTTAGAAATAATCAATGCAAAACAATCGTTAAAGCTCCCTGATCAGTCCTTAACAGATTAAAACTCAAACATTCAACCCACGTTTACAAACTAACCAACCGAAAGCTTTTCGTAAAACGATCGAAAACTTAAAAACTCGGTATGGGTTAAAACTTTTCGACCAAAAATGATTGTTTATGTTCCCTTAAGCTCCCTCAACTGATTAAAACTCGAAACACTCTCTCAAACTCTCGAACGAAGCAACCGAAAATTTATCGAAAAACGACCGACAACTCAAAAAGTTGACATGAGTTGGAATTTTACGATCAAAGATGTTCGTTTAGACTTCGGAAACAACCCTTAACAACTTAGAATTGAAAATAATTTGTCCACGGTCACACCGAAACAACCGAAATATTTTCGAAAAACGATCGAAAATTCAAAACTTGTTGTGATGACCGAATCAAATGCCAATGTACCGAGAGTGATAAGGTCCGGGAGTATTACCAAGGACCCGGGAGAGATGACCGTGTGAAACCGGGAGAGGCCGGGAGACGACAAGGATCTGATCTTCCAACAAACTTTTAGGCAGAAGCAGTAGCTACAACCTGTTTTACTCAAAACAAAGCTACCATTGTCAAAAGATTCAAGAAAACATCTTATGAACTCATTAACAATAGGAAACCTAATGTTAAATATTTTCATGTTTTTGGATGCAGATGTTACATTCTGAATGATAGAGAGTGTCTTGGAAAGTTTGACAAGAAAGCAGATGAAGGCAAATTCATTGGCTATTCATTAGCCTCAAAAGCCTTCAGAGTGTTCAATTTGAGAACAAGAACCATCCAAGAGAGCATCAATATCTCTTTTGATGAGATCATAAATTCTGACAAACAAGATGTCAAAACCAAGAATGTCTCTGAATTTTCAAAGATGAGAGAATCAGAACTGAACAAAATATTTGAAGACTTCTTTGATGATGATAACTCAGAATTTATCTTCAGAGACATTCACAGAGCTACTTCAAAGGAACCTCAAAATACAGGTACAACTCTTTCTGGTCCCTCTGAGATAACTACTTCTGCTTCTTTAAATACAGGTCCAAGTATTGAATCAAGACAAGTTGAAGAACAGAATTCTTCAGAAACTGAAGATGCACAAGAGACATCTAAAGAATCTCTAGAGACATCTGTTGAAGAGAAAACAGAGCCTGTTTCACCATCTCTGGAAATATCTTCAGAGCCTCAGAATAGCACCACAGAGATGTCACCACCTTCCATCTCTGAAGCTCAAACACTAGCTCACATTCATGCTCAAATGACAAGATGGACAAAGGATCATCCCCATGATCAGATCATTGGATCACCTTCAGATGGAGTCAAAACTAGATCTGCCACAATCAATGAATGCTATTTTGTAAACTTTTTGAGCATTATTGAACCAAAGAAGGTAAATGAAGCTCTTGAAGATCCTAATTGGATCAATGCCATGCAGGATGAGCTTCAAGAGTTTGAAAGAAATAAAGTTTGGACCCTAGTTCCCCTTCCTAAAGGAAAATTTGCAATTAGGACTAAATGGGTTTTCAGAAATAAAAAGGACGAGGATGGCATTATAATCAGAAACAAAGCTAGATTGCTTGCTAAGGGATATTGCAAAGAAGAGGGTATTGATTATGATGAGACCTTTGCACCTGTGGCTAGGCTAGAAGCAATTAGAATCTTCTTAGCCTATGTTGCACACAAAGGGTTCAAAGTATATCAAATGGATGTTAAGTCTGCTTTCCTAAATGGAAAATTAAATGAAGAAGTATATGTCCAGCAACCACCTGGATTTGAAAGTACAGAGTTTCCTAACTATGTTTAGCATCTTGATAAAGCTCTATATGGACTTAAACAAGCTCCAAGAGCATGGTATGCTACTCTGTCCACATTTCTGATTAATAATGGCTTTGAAAAAGGTACAATTGATACAACCCTGTTCATCAAGAGGTACAAAAATGAGATGCTTTTAGTACAGATATATGTTGATGACATTATCTTTGGCTCTACAAATCAGAAGTACTGTGACAGGTTTTCAGAGTTGATGAAGAGTGAATTTGAGATGAGTATCATGGGAGAATTAACATTCTTTCTAGGCTTACAAGTAAAACAAACGTCAGAGGGTACTTTTATAAGTCAATCTAAGTACGTCTCTGATATTTTGAAAAAGTACAAGCTCAATGATTCAACTTCGATGAAAACACCTATAGCCACAGGAGTCAAACTTGACTCTGATCCTTCAGGAAAAGCTGTAGATGTTAAGACTTACAGAGGCATGATAGGATCACTTCTATACTTAACTACTAGTAGGCCTGATATAATGTTTGCAACCTATCTCTGTGCTAGATATCAAGCAAATCCAAAATAATCTCATTTATCTGTAGTCAAAAGAGTGTTTAGATACCTCAGAGGCACACCCTCAATGGATCTCTGGTATCCAAAACTCTCTAGTTTTGATTTAACAACATATACTGATGCAGATCATGCAGGATGCAAGCTAGATAGGAAAAGTACCTCTGGATGCTGTCAATTATTGGGTAACAAGCTAGTGAGTTGGTCATCTAAGAAGCAGAACTGTGTTTCAACTTCTACTGCAGATGCAGAATATGTTGATGCTGCTAGTTGTTGCTCCCAAGTCATTTGGATGAAAATTCAACTCAGAGACTATGGATTACAATATGAAAGAATACCTATTATGTGTGACTCCAGAAGTGCCATTGCCATCTCTGCAAATCCAGTACAACATTCCAAGACAAAACATATTGATGTTAGGTATCATTTCCTTAAAGACCATGTTGAGAAAGGTACAATTGAGATGTATTTTGTACCAACTGATCTCCAACTTGCTGATATTTTCACAAAAGCCTTAGCTGAACGAAGGTTCAATTTCTTAATTAGCAAGTTGGGAATGTTGAACATGTCTATTTAACTCAAAAGAACTTCAGAGTCTCTGATCACTACATCAGAGCCTCTGACATTGGAGGCATGTTTAAACCCAGAGCCTCTGAGACCTGTTTCAGAGACTCTGGACTCCAAACCAAGCATGGTCAAAATCATTCTTTTTATACCTCTAAGCATCAATCATGGGGGAGCAAAGAAAAGTATCCATCATTTGTCAAGGGGGATCTAGATAACATTGGAAGCTTCAGAGTCTCTGTCCTTCATATCAGAGCCTCTGATCTTGTCTCTGATATCTTCTTCAGAGCCTCTGATATTTAAGAAAACATGCTTTTCAAGATACCAAGCATTATTCAAGGTGGAGAATGAAAACCAGACCATCAATTATGAAGGGGGAAGCGAATAAAAGTTAAGAGCAGCCATTCTTTGGTCAAGGGGGAGTAAGAGAATATCAAGGAAACTAAACATCAGAGCTTCTGAATCTTTTCATTTGTTTAGCAATCTCTTATATCATTTAACATGAAAACTCAGATTCTCTGAATTCTTTCTACACTTATGATATCTTAGATTACTTCACAATATTCATTTAGAAAACAAGGTGAAAGGTTTGTCTAATCAGCAAAGATAACTATTAAAATTCAAATATTCACAACTGGCACCTATTCCTATTTTCTTGGCAACTAAACGCTTATGTGCAACAGTTACCAAGAACACGTGTCATCACAGGGTTGAGTGAAAGGTCAAACGACCTCCACTAAAAGGTCTAATCCCTGCCGTTTCACCTTATGCACTCGAGTGTAATTTTCTAAATTTGGATATAAAAACATTTTTACATCTGAATATCCATTTTTACACAAACAAATTACTCTCGAGCACTCTTTTTCTCTCTCAACGAACCTGAACTTCATCTTCTTCATCTCAAACTCTCAAATGGCTTCTTCAATGGATTGGTGCAAACTATTTCCCAAAACCGGTGAACCTTCACGAGTATATAGATTTCCAATCAAGGACAACAACCATATGGTTCAATTTGATTCTCCCAAGTTCCAGGAACAACATCTGTGAGTTCTTCGCAAACTGTGAACTTACTCAGGCCCTAATCGCAACCACCACTGAATGCCCTCTCACATTCATCCAATAATGGTTTTCCTCCAGTCACTATAGTGAAGACCATGGTGGAATCATTGGTGAGTTTGAGATCTCTCAAACTGTGAAGTGTCAAGTTATCATCAACCCTCCTGTTCTTCGTGAAGTCATTCCATTCCTAACAACTGAAGAACTTCAAATCACTTGATTTGAGAAATGCCCCTCCTCTGAAACCCTACTCCTGTTTGTTTGGATGGTTGGCTACAACACTAAAATCACACGCCTAAGCAACTTCAGAAGACAACATCTTCCTTCTACGTGTAACTTCATGTTCTCTGTGCTAAACCGAACCCTTACTTGCAAATTGGGAAGCATGGATCAAGCCACACCAGAAATATTGTCTATCATGTATGCTTTATTTTTCAATCGCAACATTGATATGGCAGGTATTATCTATGAACTGATTCTGACCTCTATAGAAAAGAAGAACAAGTGCATAACCAAGGACCCAGAGTAGATCACCCCATCTTCCAGAGTTCCTTCTATAACATTCCCTCGATTTCTTGCTTTGATCATCAAAGCCGCCATTGATAAATTTCAGATTCTGACCAACCCTGATCAAAGCAAGACACCATTCTACATCATGAACAACTTCAAACCCACCATCCTCTCTGAAGGATACACAGTAGCAAGGAGGATTCCCCACCACATGTTGAACCAGGTAAATCCCAACTCTATAGCCTTAGCTTCTCATCTTCGTGTTGCCCAAGGACTAGAGCCAGTCCTGGGAACCCTAACACGCTTAGATCCTATGACTGATATGGAAAGTCAGAGTAGCTTTACTTCAGAGGGATCAGAGGAACCTGAAGTTCAGAGCTCTCTGAGGAGTGAACCAGAGGGTACTCCTACCAGAAGGGGTTGTCAATGAGGTAGAAAAGGAAGTCCCTTCAGAGACTAGTGAAGAGAATAACTCTACTAGCTCTGAAGAAAGTGAGGATGAATCTTCAGAGACTAGCTCTGAATATTCTCAGAGTGAGAAGAGAGAGTCCCCTATGGACTTAGAGAAACCAGAGAGTTCTCACCCCTCCCCTGAAAAAGATGCCCAAAGGCACATCTATTTTAGGACTCCCACACCAACTCCCAGTGCATCCACACCATCTAACCAGCCTATTCCAGAGGCAATGGTTATTGAACTAGAGGCACACACCTCGAACCCAACCCAACAAACCACTTCAGAGGTGCCTCTTTCTACCTCTGAAGTATACAATCCTGAGGAAACCCAAATTCTGGATGAGTCCTCTCAACAGGACTTAGTCAATATTATAAGTACTCAGTTGCCTCAGAGTATGACACAAATCCCTACACACGATGATGCCTCTGTGGCTCATCCCTCACCCTTTAGGTTTTCTCGTAGCAACTGTCCAACTCAGGGACATTGGTTGAACCTTAAAGCACAAGGATTGACTTGCTTGGATCGCAAGGTCAACTCCCACATTCACTTACAGTCCTCTGAATCTGAGGAGGAGGACTTGGATCTGAACAGATTGCTCAGAGATGATTCTTCGGAACATCGAGGACTGAGCGGAAGTCTTTCTAGAGACAACATTCAACAATCTCTAAAAGAAGGCTCCTCTGGACTCGAGGACAAATTGGCAACATGTGTTGTTGCCAATGTACCCATCTCTGATATTCTCACCAAGTTAGAGTTCGAAAGACTTTGCGAGGAACTCAGAGGCTCCTTGAAAGAGCATAAAATTCAAGGAATTGACGGTCCAGAGGCCTCTGCACTCAGCTCTGAGAATGCACAATTAAAAGCAGAGGTCTCTACCCTGAAGACCCAACTTCTGCACTCCAATAACAGGATTTAGGGGTTGGAGAGACAATTATTTGAACAGAGGACTGTATCCTCTCTGAGATTGCGGCTCTCAAAGTTCAAGTTGCCGAACTACGAAACCAATCCTCCACAATTGCAGATATTCAAATGGAGGTCAAGGATCTCAAGATAGAGGTAGTGGCCAACAGATCAGTTTCATTATCTTCAGAACAAATGGCCTCTATCACTAAACTAATCAAGTCTACCATTCAAGTCTCCCTTCCAACTACAGCAACGACTTCAGAGCTCCCACCTCCATCTCCCAGAACTGCTGAAGACATTGTCACTAAGAGTGATTTGGCATCCTTTAAGGAGGGCATAATGAGCAGAATGTTGACCTGCTCATCCAAAATCTCCTCTGTCGCACAGAAAAGAGTTCAGGCTACACTTGACGTCCGCAGATTCAATACAGAGGATCAGGCAGCTTCAGAGGCAATTGACTCCATCAAAAAGGCTGCAGTCGACCCCAAGGGCAAAGGATTCGTTGAACCAGAGTCTCCAAAGTATAGAAGGAAAAGATCCATTCTCAGAGATCCTTGCAGTGAGGCGGCCAAGAAGTTCAGATTTGATGATTCAAAGGACTCTGAAGATGATGGGGCCTCTGACTCTCAAAAGGGGGAGATAGGAGGAACAACAACACAAGGTCAATCCACTGAAGATGCCAAAGCAAGTGGCTCTGCTCCGTCTCCATCCACCAACAAAGATAAAAGAGTACAAGAGAAAGAACCAGAGAGGCACTCCACCTCTGCTGAAGACAATCAAACGATCTCCAAAACTCCAATTCCAGTGGTATTTATTGCACCATCAACATCAGATGCACCTATAATCCAGGTAGTAGATGCTACTCCAGAAACTATAGGTGATCTGGATGTAGAAGAAGAAGATGAGCAGCTAGTTGACTTCTCCAGCTCTAAAGATGCATTTTCTTCTCCAGAACGACAAAATATAATTATGAGAGATGCATTCGGATCAGACTCAGAGGAAGAAGCAACAGCGGCTGGGAACATTCCAGAAGAAGTTAGTGATGTAGATGCCTATGTCTACAAGAATTCTGATAATGGAAAATCGTATAGGTCCACAACGTGGCCACTATGTTGCCATAGTGGCGGTGCAAGTGCACACCGGACACTATGATCGCTATTAAGTAATAAAGTGGTAGAGTACCAAGATCGTTTCCACAGGGACTAGTCAACTAAGAATCAGAGAACTTTCATGAACTTCTAGTGCTTGTTTGAGTTTTGAGAACAATATCAATATTTGTGAGTTTTAAGCAAACTAAACAACGATTAAAAGGGATTAACAAGATAAAAGGTAGGATGTGGGTACAAGCATTAACTAAGACTGATGAAGTAACAATATGGTCAGAAACAAAATGACACACAATATCTTTAAAAACCCTTTTCTCTCGAAAGTGAGTTTCCTCGGAACGTGGCCATGTTGAACCCACAAAGTCACCACTTTCGCCAACTCAAGACTTTCTGACTTAACTAAGTAAACCTCTAAGGATTTCAGTTCCACCAGTATGGATATAGAAGCCCAAATCTCTTTGTGACACCTATATCGACCGACATTTTGAACCTTAGTTAAAGTCATGTAAAAACCCGTATCTCTACGTGGTTATAAAAGACTTTCTCAAATCTTCTTTGCATCACTCAAGCCGTATTTCGGATCCGCCCCTCTCGAGGTCTAAGATCTAATATTAATACTAACAAGTGATCGACTTGTCCGCGTTGAGTTGAAGTCCCGACTCGAACGACCAAGTCTAAGAGTTAGCAAAGATGGCAACACCCAAGTGTTGCCTACTAGTCTTAGCCTTGGCTCATACCCACACCCAAATGGGTGTTTAGCTCATAATAAAAGTAAAAGACATGATAGAATAAGGAGAGAACATGAACATAAATTGCATAAATGAAACTTAAAGGTTGTTACCAAAGTGTCCACAACGTGGTGACAACGTGGTGACAACGTGGCGACAACTGATACAAGAAATTAAATTACAAGAATTAAATGCAACTACACTACAACTTTAAAGAGAGAATGTAAACTAAATGCTAAGCTCCAGATCAAAGTAAATGCTTCTGGAAATGATGCTCTTCAAGTGGTGCCCCAATCCTCCATTTATAGTGCCCATGAAGAAAAAGTGTGAATTGACAACTCCACAAAAGTAGCTTTAAGGAAGAGTATTGAAGCTTTCTTTGACCTTCACCTTTTGTCATTTTCCCCTGATTATGCTTGTGAAAGATCAACTTCTTCTTTCTTTTACTTGAAAAGGAAACTTTCCAAAAATGGCCAAAACTTATCCACAATTTTTAGCCAACGTCGCCACATGGTGACAATGTGGCCACGTTCTGCACAAAAAGTTAGTAAAACCGAAATTTTTGCATCCTTGAGACTTCATCACAATGTTTGAACAATTTAGACCAAATGAAAGAGATAAAGGGCAAAATGGGCAAGAATGTGGTAAAATGAATACAAAAAGAGATGCACTAACTCTCAAGATTTGAGAGTATCACATCCCCAAACTTGAGTAATTACTTGTTCTCAAGTAAAAAGAAAAAATGAAAGAAAAAGGAACTCGAGTGATTGCCACAAAGGGTTGGCTAGACTTTCTTTTGAATGGAAAAATTTATACCGAATATTTCGATGATTCTTGATTTGAATGAAACATTCTCGTTCAAAAGGTACCACCTCCTTTCATGCATCCCATAAATTTGACTTTAATCAATAGGGCTTGTTTCGGGCTTGTGTATTTGGGTTTTCGATTTAATTGCTCAACATGACCCCAAACTTGTCTTTTTGTACGACTCCAACTTTCTTTGGTTTTTGACAAATTATTCTTTATATTGTCTTTATCACTTGATTTTCGATTGATCCCATTTGGATTTAAATTTCATTTTTGTGCTTGCTGCCAAAGTGGTGACAGAGTGGCCGCTTTGGCTTTGGGTTATCAGGAGAAAAAAAACGTTTCAGGTTTTGCAAAAGTCCCCACCTTCCAAACAGAAACCTTCAATGTACCCATTGAAAAGTGCAAGACATGTTGATTTTGAGAATTTGCTAGGCTAGGTTTCAAGTGGAGAAGTGTTTGGGATAAAAACGACGAAAAACGGCCTAAATCATTTTAAAGTCAAAATTTTATGGTATCAATCCAGTAGGCGTACCTGCAAAAGAGATGAATAACGAGCGAAAAATACAATGATCATGAAACATCCAAGAATAAATCATCCAAGATTACGGGGAAACATCACAAAGTTTAACAACCCACAAAGTTCGAGTTAGAAGAAACAAAAGAAAAATACCACAAAGATCCCAACAGATACAATCAAAAGAAAAGTTCAAACCGTACGTGATGACGAATCAAGGGTGCTCACGGTTCACTGACCTGAGCAGATGAACCAGCTTCGGGCGCTGCAGTGGCGGGTGGTTCGAAAGTGGCAACAACACGTCGAGTGTTGCGACTACTCGGGGCGATCGGGATTATGGTAGAAACTGGCGGCGGAAACCGATGGTGTGGTAGTTGAAGCTTCCACCGCCGACTGTCGGTGACTCCTCCGGCTATTCAGAAATGGGTGCAGACCAATTTATTTTTCTTTTTTTTTGTTTTTTTGTTTTTTTTTTGCCCATGGCTTCAAGTTTCATCTGAAAAAATAAAACAGAAGTGTGGGAGAATAGAGTAAAAAGAAAGATAAAATGGTTGATGGGATTAGAGAGGGTGAGAGGGCCAAGGGTGATGATGGCTAAAAAGTAGGAAATGATGTTTGCTTTTTGGCCTTGGAAACCCACACCATCCATCTTCTTTGATGAAACCTCCTTTTTGAAAATTTCCCTGGAAACCACTAGTCAAGAGAATAAAAGACAAATGAATACTATTAACTAGTGCATAACTTGAGGTAAAAAGGGATAATGGACAAAAAGTTGGGCCTTTTATTGTATTTACTCAAAAGGTGGGGTTTTTAGCAAATGACTCAGATCTGGATACAATGCAGAAAATAAGTTTCAGATTTAAATATTTTTTCACAAAAAGCATTTTTTGAAAAAATTCAAAAATTCTCGCATGCATAAAACTCCCCACAGTGGCGACCAAGGTGGCCACTTTACACAATTCCGAAAATCTCCAAGTTTTTTTGCAACAAAAATTGAAACGGTTAATACTAAAAAGGATTGGAAAAAAAACATTTTATTAAAAGGCTATTTCTAGCCTTCTCGATGGAACTTCAACAAGAGGGTTTGGAAGGTGATGACACACCATTGGACAAAAAATGTTTTTTCTTGTGTTTATGGTGGCTCAATCTTACTTCTTTCAAACATGGTTTCTCTCTTATTGGTGGTTGCATTTTCTTCGGACTATTAAACTCTAGCTCATTTTCGCATTCTTCTCCAAACTTCTCACCACACATTTTAATATCTACACCTAGGTCCCCACTCAACAAATTTATGGCCGAACAATCTTCCAATTCATCATGGAACTTAAGGGACTTGAAAACATTAAATGTCACTTGTTGGTCATTTACCCTCATAGTTAACTCACCGTTTTGGACGTCGATCAAAGTTCTACCAGTGGCAAGAAATGGTCGTCCTAAAATGATGGGGACGTTCTTATCGGCTTCATAGTCTAAAACTAAAAAGTCGACTGGGAAAATGAATTTGTCAACTTGGACTAAAATATCCTCAATCTTTCCCTTAGGATGTGCCAAAGATCTATTCGCTAATTGCAAGGTCACGGTGGTGGGTCGAACTTCTCATATTCCTAACTTCTTGAAGATGGACAATGGCATGAGATTTATGTTTGCTCCTAAGTCACACAAGGCATGACCAACTTCCTTACCTCCTATCGAACAAGGGATGGTGAAACTACTCGGGTCCTTTAGCTTAGGTGGAATTTTGCAAGTTAGGAGGGCACTACTCTCTTTTGTCAAAGCTACCGTTTCAAATTCACTCAACCTTTTCTTTTTGTTAAGAATGCCTTTTAAAAATTTAACATAACTTGGAATTTGCTCGAGAGCTTCTACCAAAGGTATGTTAATATGGAGTTGTTTAAAAATGTCCAAAAACTTTTTGAAATGATTATCGACATTTTTATTATTCATCCTACCGGGAAAAGGGAGGTCTCTTAAGTCTAGATCCGGTTGGCTAGGACTTGCCTTTTTGTCCTGTGAAGTGGGCACTGTCTCACCACTGTGGTGAGATTGTGCTATTGGCAGAGCAGTCCGTGAAGGACCTGTTGCATTCTTTCCTAGAAGTGGGCACTTTCCAGCCACGTTGTGTGGAAAAAGTGATGGAAAATTCACTTTGTTAAATGGATGTGTGGTCTCATCTTGCACAATGGTATCAATTAAGACTTCATCGTTAGGTTTAGATGCGCTTTTCTCACTCCTTAAAGTCATGGACTTAATGTGCTCCTTCTGATTACCCTTAGGGGTTTTGGTGTCACTAGGTAAGGTACCCATTTGTCTTCCTTTCAAATCGGCGGCAAATTGCCCCAATTGAGTCTCAAAACCTCTCAAGGTTGCATTGATTTGGTTTATAAAACCTTTGAGTAAAGATTCAAGCGAACTATTACTCTCCGATGCATTTTGTTGTCTCGGCACATACGGTTGTGAGGATTGCCCACCTTGGTACGTATGAGACGATCCTTGTTGAAATCCTAGGGGATTTGGTGGTCGGTTTGGAACTTAATGAACACCGGGGGGTTGAAGTCCTTGATTTCCCGACCATGATAAGTTCGGGTGATTTCTCCAATGTGGGTTGTAAGTTGGAGAAAATGGGCGATTCCTTGAATGGTTTCCTACATAATTTATCGAAGTGGGATTACCTAGACGACATTCAAAAGCATGATTATCACCACAAAACACACAAGATTCATTTATAGCTTGGACTTGGTTCTTTTCTCCATCTAAATTCATGTTGTTTTTTACCATGTTAGTTAAAGCTACAATTTGGGCGTTTAAGGCGGTGATGGCATCAATTTCATGAACACCCGATGCATTTTTAGGAGTGAGAGCACGAGGGTTTGACCAATCGGTGTTATTGTTGGCTACTTTCTCCAAAATGTCATATCCTTCGTTATAAGTTTTATAGGTGAAAGCGCCACCGGCCGTAGCATCAAAAATAATTTTTGCGGAATTAGAAAGGTCATTATAAAATGTCTCTAATTGGATGCAATGAGGGATTCCATGATGAGGACATTTTCTAATTAAGTCTTTGAATCTCTCCCATGCATCCGAAACCGCTTCATCCTCCTCTTGCCGAAACATCAAAGTTTCATTTCTAAACTTCACATTTCTAGTTGAAGGAAAATATTTTTTTAGAAATTTTTCGGCCAAACTTGTCCAACTGTCAATGAAGTGAGGAGGTTGAGAATTTAGCCAAACTTTGGCTCTATCTCTCAATGTATAAGAGAAGAGCGTAAGCCATAAGGCTTCTACCGTAACACCTTAAATGCGAAAATGATCCGTCATTTCTAAAAATGATTTTAAATGTGAGTGCGCATCTTCCGACGGTAACCCTCCAAATTGACCCATTGCTTGGATCATTTGAAACATTACCAGTTTTAATTCAAAAGTTTCTGCCACAATGTTGGGCCTAAGAATACCCGATTTTAATTAATCAAATTCGGCTGTTGCTGTGAATCATTAAATCCCAATTACATCAAGCAATTACTCAAGATTTAGACATTAAAGATCAAGAATTAGAGAGAGAAAGTCTAGAGAGAGAAAGTAGATCTCGTATTCATATATCTCTGAATTACAAGTATGAGATGCTCTCTAGAACCGTTGTTACAAGATTACAAGACACACCCTATATATACTACCTAACTATTACAAAGCCTTAAAGGCTAAGGAAACTAAACAAGCTTTGACTTAGACAATGTTGACTTTTACAACATTGAATTTCCTATTAAATCTTGGATACAATATTTAGACTTAACAATCTCCCCCTTTGTATTCAAGATTTAATAAAAATTTGATACAGATCTTCAACTCTTGATTCTTCAGCTTTTGTCTCTTTGAAGCTTTCACAATCTTTAATCTTTCAGCTCTTGAAGAATCTTGAAAAGTCTTTTTCACAAAGAAGCTTTGAAAAGTCAACATGCCTTGAAAGAAACTAAATGCTTGAAACATTGATAACAGCTTTGAAAAACTTTAACACTGAAAATTCTTTTGTCTTCGAACAAAATTATATCTTCATCACTTTGATTTCTGAATCATCTTTGAAAGAAACAAACTTTCACGAATCATCTTTATTAAACTTTGAACATTCTTTCTTCAGAAACTTTTGGCTTTGAATCAGCGGAAGCACTTTGAAATTCTGACTTGAACTTTGAACAAGAACTCTTGAAATTGAACTTTGTATAATTCTCCCCCTTTTTGATGATGTGAGCACCATGATCATCAAAATTTCTTCAATTTCAGCATAGACTTTGATCACCCCTTTTGTAACCAAATAACAATCTTCCCTTTGACAATAGGCGCGCTTTGATCTGAAGAGCCGAATCATGAACAGTATATATCTGAATCTTTTCAAATTCAGACATAATGGACGTGGTAACCCTGATTCAACAAATGAAACAGTTAGAAATGCCTGTCAGTAACACAAAATTACTGTGTACAACGAATGTACAATTTAAGGAGTTGGTTTGATGTTGACTCCCCAGGACAATGAAAGAATTAGCACAATGATTGTGTTTCATAAGGCTCGAAGTATGTAAATCACTGAGACAACAATGATTATACATGGACTCAATGTGCATGAGAAAGGGTCGAAGGTGGGACAACTTTCCTTCTTTTTCAATATCAGTATCTTCCAAGAGAAGAACCAATAGATTATGTGTTGCTTCCCCAGAAAATGTGAAACATTCTCTTTTTAAGAAAAGAATGAGTAGCTGGTGGGGTTAATGCAAGAGATGACATGGGCTATTTGCCTATTTCAATGATGGTCACCAAAGAAATGTGAACCAATCAGTAATGTGACTGCCCGGCTCAGAAAGATGTTTGGTGCAGAGTTCTGATAATCTTTTAACTCTGATCTCACACCCTCTTTCTTTTAAACATATAAGCTTACATCTAACCAATCTATCATTTCCATTTTACCTCAGATCACTCCCACACTCAATTCTTTTAGACCCCTCTCCCCTCAATCACTCAAAAGATTTCTTCCGGGGTAGGAAACACTGGTTATCGTGAATCCATGGAAGATCTATTAAACACTCACACTGAATCCCATGTTCCTAAAAGTACATGCTGGTCAATGATTTTCTTGATATGAAAAGCACAAGAAATCATATGTCAGTGTATGTATGCTCATCAAAAATCAGAAATGAAATTTGAGCATTTTTAAACATTTTAGATTTCTCAAAACTTTATATGAATGAATAATCAAGAAATAATAGAAATGTTTTGAGAATCTGACAATGATTAAGATCATATCAAATGAAATAGCTAGGGTATCAAAGAATTGGAAATTTTGTTTATATGAACAAATATAAACAATTTAGCAATAAAGGCACAAATTTGAAAAGATGAATGATGCTCAACAACTTTGAATTTCAAACGGGGGTATTACCATCGAAAAATTTGTTCGTTTAGAGACATGGTAATAACAAATTCAAATAAAATACTGAACCGATGTGTGTGAATACTTGATAGTATATGGACAAGATAATACACAAGTATTGATCTTTAGAAACACACGGTTAGTTAAACAATAAAGTTCAAAAATGAAAAACATTTAAAATCACACTTCTTAATTCATGAAATCTTTTAAGAATCAGAAATGGTTTGAACATTTAAGAAACTGTTTTTCATGCTTGAAAGTTGTTCTTCTTTCAAACAATCAGAGATCTAGGACAGAAGATATTTACCTTTTCAGTTCCCCCTCAAATCATGATTAAATGTTTTATATCTTTTGAGCTCCCCCTGGATATTGGCATAATATCCTTCTTTGCTCGTTGAAAAAACGGGTCCTGATCTGTAATGTGATCAGAAGCCACTTTATTCACATTATTTATTCAAAAATAAAAGACAGAAAGCAGTAAAACAATTTATAGTATGAGTTCTGATCTGAAGTAATCAGAAGTCATCACCTTTACTCCCCCTTAAATTAGGCATCTGAAATATGTCAGATAAAACAGGATAGAGATCAAACACTCCCTTTTGAATTGTTAGACCATCAATATCAGAAAAATCTAGCAGTGAAAAAGAATAGGATAGAGATCAGATCAATTCACTTGGGGTGGAGACCATCAATATCCATCGGATGCAAAAACACAGGAGTAAAGTCCTTTTTGATCGCTAAGGTTCGAGTCCTAAACTGTTATGTTTAGAAGTCAAACTCCTTTGAAGACCGGGTCCTAAGCTGATGTGCTGAGAAGCCATATTCTTGACATTGAAATGCGGGTCTTGAATTGTGTTATTCAAGAGCCATTATCTTGACATGGAAGTCCGGGTTTTGAACTGCTGTGTTCAAAAACCATAGTCTTTCAACTTTGAAGTCCGGGTCTTGAGCTGATTTACTCAAGAGCCATAATCTTGACATTGAAGTCCGGGTTTTGAACTGCTATGTTCAAAAGCCATCATCTTTCTTACTCCCCCTTGACTTGTGTTGCCTGCAACAAAGAATTAGTTTTCTTCTTTGGTACCCACTAGTATTTGGGTCCAGAAATGTTAGTTGCAGTTCGTGTGGGGGTAATGGAGTAAGAACCATACCAGAAATGATCACTGGTCTTGTGGATATGATCATGTGTACAGCAGTAAGAACAATAATATTTATTACCTGAAAACCTGAGTAATTGATCTTTTGAGTATTTCAAGTCAGGTTTACCTTTATACCCTTTGTTCTTCTTTGCTTGATGAGGATGTACACATGATGTCTTCCCTTTTAGCTCTTCTTTCTTGTCATATTTGACAGATTTCTTTATCCAAACCAGTTTCTCTTTCTTGTAACTTCTTCTCCTTGGATAAGTATCTGAACCATCTAAATATTCATCAAAGAAAATGTTAGATCGACGAATCTGATTAATGGATTTAACTGACCTTTGTGTAGAGACAAGTTTCTGATTTGAACTTGAAGCAGACTTTTCAAGTTCTTTGATCTTTGAAGCAAAGTTGTATCTTTCTTTCACAAGCAGGTCAATCTTTGTCTTGAATTCAGACTTCATATTTTGCTCTTTCAGTGCAGAAGCAGACAGTTCAGATAACTTGAAAGTCAACCTTTTGATTTCAGACTCAAAAATAGAACGTTCTTCTTCAAATCCTTTCTCTGATTCATTTCTCTGGCCGAATAATTCTTTAAAGAATCTCACATTCTTTTGTTCTATGGCCTTCTTTTCTGTATCAAATTTCTCTCTTTCCAAAATCAGCACTTTCTCAAAATCAGACACTTGTTGAGAAAGTTTTAAGCATTTAAGCTCAACTGACTTTTTCTCTTCAAAACATTTCTTTGAGAAATCTGAGAACTTCTTTGAAAAAATTTTCTTTTCAGTCTCAAAATCAACTTTATCTTCAACAAGCTTTTTCTCAAAATCAGATAAATTCTTTCTAAGCTCCGCGTTCTCAGATTCCAATCTCAGAATCTTCTCAGCATTCTGCCCAGAAGATCTTTTCAGAAGATCTTCATTGATAATCTTTAAAGCACTGATTTCTTCTTTTAGACTGATAACTTCTGCAAAATACTATCTAGATTTTTGCATGTGAAAGTCAATAGCATGACCCAGATTAATTTTCTTTAATTCCACCTTTCTAATCTTCTCTTCAAGATCTGTAAAAAATCCCATGGTAATGAGTAATCAACTTAATGTGAATGATCGTTCCAAACTATATATCAGAAAATCAAAAATCAGATCAAATTGAAGTATTTCGTAAAAATTGAAAATTTGAACAACACTTGTTATGGCGCAAAGTTAAAAAAAATTCCATAGATGACAAAAAAAAAATTCCAGACTTCTCATAACACGCTGGATACGCAAAGTAGGTTTGCGTAAGTGTCTTGATGCACAAAGTGAACTTTGCGTACGCCGAAGGATGCGCAAATTGAGCTTTGCGTACGCTGAAGGATGCGCAAAGTGAGCTTTGCGTATGCCGAAGGATGCGCAAATGTGACTTTGCGTATTAGCCTTGAAGCGCAAAGTAGCTTTGCGTGTTGAACTTGATGCGCAAAGTGAGCTTTGCGTGATGAACTTGATGCGCAAAGTATGGTTCTCGAAAGCAATGTGTTGCGCAAAAGGAGCTTTGCGCAAGCAACGTGATACGCAAAGTAGCTTTTTCCTCTCAAGACTTGGATGATCTCACGCAAACGTCTATGAATGTTGCGCAAACCATATGAAACTTGCGCAAACCATATGAACTTGCGCAAAGTCGAGTTCTTGGCTGTTACTTTCTCAAATCGATTCAAACCTGCACATTTGATCTCAAGAACTAGTCAGATTCATCAACAAACAGTACGAAACACAAAATTACAACCAGATTTCGATTAAAAACACCAAATCGCACATTTTCAATCAAGAACAGAGTTCGAACAAGATATTTCCAGAAAACTCAAATTTCGAAAATTGACATTGAATTAGTTAAAATCACAAGATGTAATCAAATACAAGAATCAAACCTAATCACAAAATGAACTTAATGATTCCATTTTCTTGCAATAAAACTGATTTTTCACAAAAAATCGGATGAAACAGTGAATATCACGACTTCTTGAAAATTTTCAGAAAATTTCAAATTTTCGATTTAAAACTTCAGATTTCAATTCAAACTCTGATCAAATCATTTCCGAAAAGTTTGGTTCAACTCTGATACCAATTGTGAATCATTAAATCCCAATTACATCAAGCAATTACTCAAGATTTAGACATTAAAGATCAAGAACTAGAGAGAGAAAGTCTAGAGAGAGAAAGTAGATCTCGTATTCATATATCTCTGAATTACAAGTATGAGATGCTCTCTAGAACCGTTGTTACAAGATTACAAGACACACCCTATATATACTACCTAACTATTACAAAGCCTTAAAGGCTAAGGAAACTAAACAAGCTTTGACTTAGACAATGTTGACTTTTACAACATTGACTTTCCTATTAAATCTTGGATACAATATTTAGACTTAACAGTTGCATAGTCCCGTATTCCCTTTTCTTTATCGTCGGCAATCTTTATGGTTGTTTCATTAGGTGGTGGTGGAGGATCTCCACCATTTCCAGCCATGTTTTGATTTTGCCGACCTCTTCTACCACTTCTTCGTCTTTTAACGGTTCTTTCAATTTTGGGGTCAAGAGGTGCAAGTTCACCGTGTTGTAGCCTTGGTATATAACATGGAAAATACTAAAAAAAGAAACAAGCAACTCAGGCTCGAATGTAAGTCAATATCTTAGGATTTAAAATCGTGCTAGTCTCCGGCAACGGCGCCAAAAACTTGATAACGGAAAATCGTATAGGTCCACAACGTGGCCACTATGTTGCCACAGTGGCGGTGCAAGTGCACACATGACATTATGATCGCTATTAAGTAATAAAATGGTATAGTACCAAGATCGTTTCCACGGGGACTAGTCAACTAAGAATCAGAGAACTCTCATGAACTTCTAGTGCTTGTTTGAGTTTTGAGAACAATATCAATATTTGTGAGTTTTAAGCAAACTAAACAACGATTAAAAGGGATTAACAAGATAAAAGGTAGGATGTGGGTACAAGCATTAACTAAGACTGATGTAGTAAAAATATGGTCAGAAACAAAATGACACACAATATCTTTAAAAACCCCTTTCTCTCGAAAGTGAGTTTCCTCGGAACGTGGCCACGTTGCGCACACAAAGTCACCACTTTCGCTAACTCAAGACTTGCCGACTTAACTAAGTAAACCTCTAAGGATTTTATTTCCACCAGTATGGATATAGAAGCCCAAATCTCTTTGTGACACCTATATCGAGCGACATTTTGAACCTTAGTTAAAGTCATGCAAAAACCCGTATCTCTACGTGGTTATAAAAGACTTTCTCAAATCTTCTTTGCATCACTCAAGCCGTATTTCGGATCCGCCCCTCTCGAGGTCTAAGATCTAATATTAACACTAACAAGTGATCGGCTTGTCCGCGTTGAGTTGAAGTCCCGACTCGAGCAACTACGTCTAAGAGTTAGCAAAGATGGCAACACCCAAGTGTTGCCTACTAGTCTTAGCCTTGGCTCATACCCACACCTAAAGGGGTGTTCAGCTCATAATAAAAGTAAAAGACATGATAGAATAAGGAGAGAACATGAACATAAATTTCTTAAATGAAACTTAAAGGTTGTTACCAAAGTGCCCACAACGTGGCGACAACTGATACAAGAAATTAAATTACAAGAATTAAATGAAACTATACTACAACTTTAAAGAGACAATGTAAACTAAATGCTTCTAGAATTTATGCTCTTCAAGCCTCAATTTATAGTGCCCATGAAGAAAAAGTGTGGATTGACAACTCCACAAAAGTAGGTTTAAGGAAGAGTATTGAAGCTTCCTTTGACCTTCACCTTTTGTCATTTTCCCCTGATTATTCTAGTGAAAGATCAGCTTCTTCTTTCTTTTACTTCAAAAGGCAACCTTCCAAAAATGGCCAAAACTTATCCACAATTTTTAGCCAACATCGCCACATGGTGACAAGGTGGCCATGTTCTGCACAAAAAGTTAGTAAAACCGAAATTTTTGCATCCTTGAGACTTCATCACAATGTTTGAACAATTTAGACCAAATGAAAGAGACAAAGGGAAAATGGGTAAGAATGTGGTAAAATGAATACGAAAAGAGAGGCAATAACTCTCAAGATTTGAGAGTTATAAAATGCTCAGGCTTACCTCCCTTCTACATCAGAGACAGAACACAGAGCTGAAGACATGGCTGAAATAGCAAACCTAATCTTCTTTGCAGTCAATGAAACCCCACCTCAATCCCCTCAAGACTAAGGGAAGTAACCAGAGATAGCTCCACAACTATCTGTTGAAGAAACCCATATGTTTGTTGATGAACAGGCCCTCCAGAGGTACCTGTTCAGAAGACAAGCATTGGCATTCCAGCTCTCTCAAAGTACACTCAGCCTCCAGAATTTCTTACCTCTGAGCAAGAGATTTCAACTGAAGACCACTTCAGATATCTATACTGCGAGTTCAACTTAGAAGATACCCAAGTTCTTCCTCTGAATCCAAGAATCAGAGAAAACATGGCAGACTATGAGCAGAGATTCATTAGAGACAAGACCAGTCTAAGAACAAAGGTTCTCTCAAACTTTCACATCACAGAGATAAACAAAGTCTCTAAAAAGACATTTGGTTATAATAAAATCATCTATAGACATTATGAGGTAATACGCTCTGATGGGAAAGTTTATGAGTTCAATGATAATGATCTCATAAATCTAAACCCTTATGATCTGCCTCATCTCTACGCCAACTGCTCAGCCAAATATGAACGAGATAGAGCATTCAGAATGGGTCTCTACGAAGTCAGACGTGCTATGGAAGCTCATGTCAAACTAAGGGCCAGACTTGACTTGACTTTCAGATTGCTCTGAATTTGGGAGAAGAAAGACTTGGTGTAACAGAACCAGTGGAGAAAATTGTTGATCTGAACAAATACAAGACTGGATCAATAATCGTTGAGCCTCTGGGATTCGTCTACAGAGTCAACCTGATCAAGAAAATCTTCCTGGCTTCAGAGGTAGCAAAATATTCATATGAGACACTAAGAGGCATATTAAAGATGATACACGTGAAGGAAGAACGACACAGAGCTGATCTATTGGCGAAACTAGACTTAGAAATCAGCTCATTGATTAACTTCAGAGAGCTCATTATGAAGTTCCATAGGATCTGCTCTAGTGATAGGCCTTAGTTCTTTTCTTTCTGTTTATTTTGATGTTATATTCTTTGTTTGTAATTTCTATCTTTTGAGATGTAACATTTAAGAGGATGACTTTCTCCTCTATGCTTTCTAGATTAAATTTTTGTTATATTGAATTTTTTATTTTCAATACTTAGGGGGAGATTGTTAGCCCCAATTCTGAATTCTAAAAGTATTGAAAATAGCTCAAGTCTTCCTCTGAAGACATTCAGAGACATCAGCAGAGAAAGCCAAGTCTAGCTCTGAAGTCAGTTCAGAGACAGACTCTTCATACGGGAAGACATCAGAGATAGCTTCATCAGAGATCTAATTCAGAGCTCTGAAGGTGTTCTCTTTGAAGATCAAGACTGGATTTATACAAGTATTGACAGAAGAACAGATGACACGTCACTTAGTGATAAGATTTACTTTATAGAGTAGGTCACTGTTCAAGCATGTCTTGAGCTTACCTTTTAGGTAAGACATTGTTCAAGCATGCTTCTAATGTCAGGATAGTACACTGTTCACTTTATGGTCCTATAAATCGGACCATCACTCCATTGACAAACGTGTGCTTTTTGATATATCTTGTATATGAATCAACTTTTAATATATTGGAAAGTATTCGAAAGAAGATCTTGTATGATTTATATATCTTATTATCAACTGTGATATTGAATCTGCTTTGATATTTAAACTATATTGCTTCCGTTGTTCTTCTTATTATTATTGTTTATATCATTGTTATAAGATTAAATCTGGGATCCAACAACAACAATTATTCAATTAGTAACACGTTGGTGAAAAAGGATCAAAGCAAATGAGATAATAACTTAGATAAGAAAAAAGTTGTTTAAGATATTTAATACTTTTGTTATTGGTATTCTCATTCATTATTCATGTAATGTATGCTATTACTATAATGTTCTTATATGTAATGTTAATCTCATGATTTTTATTGAGTTTTTAAAACAATTTTTTTAATCTTCAATAATTAAAAACCGTAACCAAAAGTAGCTTATAACGACATTTTTAAAATTTAACGTCACTGTATGACATTCTATGGTGACGATTTTGAAAAATAAATGTCACCTGCGATGCCGAGTTTGATAAATAAACATTACCGAATGTCACGCTATAATGATGATTTTGAAAAATAAACGTCATCATATGTCGTGCTTACGATGACGATTTTGAAAAATAAACGTAACCATATAGCATACTACGGTGACGGTTTTGAAAAAAAAACGTCAATGTATGTTATGTTACGGTGACGATTTTGACAAATAAACATCATTGTATGTCATGCTATAGCGACGGTTTTAAAATATAAATATCATGTCAGGATACAGTGACATTTTTGACAAATAAATGTCACCATATTTCAAACTACGCTGACAATTTTGACAAATAAACATTACCATATGTCATTATATAATGACGGTTTTGAAAACTAAATGTCACCGTATATAATATTACGATTACAATTTTGAAAAATAAACGTCACCATATTTCAAGTTACAGTAACGATTTTGAAAAATAAATGTCATTGCATATCATACTACGGTGATGGTTTTAAAAATAAATGTCACCATATGTCATATTACGTTAATGATTTTGAAAAATAAACATCACCATATGTCATGCTACGGTGACGATTTTTAAAATAAATCTGCATGTCATATTATAGTGACGGTTTTCAAAAATAAACGTCACCGTATGTCATGCTACAGTGACGGTTTTCAAATGTGAACATCATCATATGGCATGCTATGGTGATGGTTTAGAAATACAAACGTCACCATATGTCATGCTACAGTGACAATTTTCAAAAAATAAGTGCCACTATTTATCTTGCTATGGTGACGATTTTCACCTATAAACGTCATCGTATGTCATGCTGCAGTGACGGTCTTCAAATACAAACGTCATCGTATGTCATTCTCAGTGACGGTATTGAAAAACAAACGTCATCGTATGTCATGTTGCGGTGATGGTTTTGAAATATAAATGTCACCGTATGTCATGTTACAATAACAATTCTGAAAAACAAATATCACCGTATGTCATACTACGATGACAATTTTAGAATATAAACGTCATCATATGTAATGTTACAGTGACGACTTAAAAAATAAACGTCACAATATGTTAATCTATAATGACAGTTTTAAAAAACAAACGTTACATTATCTCTACTACAGACTACAGTGGCGTTTGAATAATAAGCGTCATCGTATGTCATTCTACTATGACGATTTTTAAAAAGAAAGTCATCATCTATCATTCTATGTTTACGCTTTTGAAAAATAAATGTCACCATATATCATGCTATGGTGACGATTTTAGGAAAAAAATTACTTTTTTACATATCTTAGGTGACAGTTTTAGTCTGTGGTAACGGTTTTTAATGTGATTTGGTAACAATTTCTAAACATAACCAAAAGTATATCTAAAATAATGGCAGACTATGTGACGTTTTTTATGTTTACGAAAACCGTTATCGTATACCTACAGTGACGGTTTTTTACCGTCACCAATAACCATTTTTGTACTAATGTTGGCCAGCTGGTGAACAAGGCGACTGTGCCATAAGGGTGCGTTTGGTATGCAGACATGATAGAACATGACAGGATGGAACAGGATAGAACTGAACATGGCAGAACATCTGTTCAGCATTTGGTAAAACAAAACTGGACAGAACAAAACAGATAACATGACTAATTTACTCCTAATAAGTTGTTTTTATTATATTATATTATATTATATTATAAGTTTAAAAGCCACCATTTAACATCTTCAAAATGTTGACAAGAAAAACCCTACGAACGACACACTGGCCTTGAGGGGGTAAATCAACCATGAAGTTGGCACTCGACTATAGACTTAGAAAATAGAATTATGAAAAATAAGCAATATAGCCATGTAAATCTGTAAATGTAAAAATAACAAGTATGTTTTAACACAAAATCTTAATTTAGCCTATGCTGATAGAAATATGAAATAATAAAATTAAGAAAGACAATAAGAATACTTACAAAAGTTCTTCAACTTGAGCCAAAAAAATTTATTTTTCCCAAAGGATTTATACAATACTTGCTTATAGACTGGAAATTTAGAGAGAAAAAAGAAAGGCTAAAGAGAAGTGTGCCTCTTCTAAGGAAAGAAGGCTTCTTAAATAGGAAAATAAGGAAAAAGAGGACAAACTAAAAAGAAACAAGAAAACAAATAACTTTTTAAAAGTGAAGAGGGAGATTCCCTGAAAAATGCAAATAATGCATAAAGCAAAATATTTGTCGGACATTATTGCTACAGAGAAGATTCTCTCAGTGCAGGCAGACTCAGACTCAATTATTTGATGTTATCTTCTAGTGAGTCTTTCAAGGTTTCTAGAGCATCGTCTAGAGAAAAACCAATTTGGTCTTCTTCGGGATCTTGAGCTTCCTGAGTTATCTAGTCAGATGTCATGGAGATATCGGATTTAGAGTCTGATCCTCCTATGTTTTTATAAAAATCTTTCTTCATTTCTGCAATGTACAGATCAATAATCTCTGCTTTTGAGTGAGTTTCAGCATATTTCTGAGAAATTTTCTGGAAAGGACTGAGTTCATGATTATCCTTGTTTTCTTCATCCTTCTGTTGCTCATAGAGCTCTACCTTTTTGACGATTTTGATCATCAACTCATCCCCATATGGTTTCTTTGTTTATGAATCTTCTCGAGATAATTTATCCCAAAACTTTGTGAGACTTTTTCTCTTTAGGCAAGGTGCCATAATCTCTGTATAGCCGAAAATTGGCTTCCATTTCCAAATCCAGGGAATACCAAATTCAATAAAGAACCAACAAGTATTTTGACCCTCAATAATATATTGGGTTTTGCAATTATGGATTTTTGGTGAGCAAGAAACCCATTGTTTTAAATAAATCTTTAAAGCATCTGGAAGAATATCTCCTGTAGTGCCAAATTTTTTCCACCAATTGAAAAACCAATTTGGGACTGGTGAGTGAAAACAGTTTTCACATATTTTCAAGAACCAAGAATGTTTCTTGTTTTCATTCTCATATAAAAGAATCTTTTCAAAACTTGAGACGTAATCCCAATAATTAAATTTAAAATTGCACTTATGAAGTGGAGAAAACCATTCTCTTTCAGCTAATGGAGATATACCCCATTCTTCAAAAGATATAATCTTTTTAATAATAAATTTTGAGAAATTATAAACTTTTGTCCTATTTGAAGGAGAAAAATGAGTTATTTCTACAGAATTTGTAGAAAGTAAAAGACCCTCATAGAATTGTCTTTGTTTTAAAGATCAATGGATATAACAGGTCTTATTAAGATATCTTTCTAAAATTATTTCTGGATTATTTTTCCACTGGATATCTTTTTCTTCAATAAGAAGTATAACTTCTTTAAATTCAGTTTCATAAAACTGAGAGTCAGAATTATCTTCCTTGCTAATATTAGCATACGAAGAAGCTTCAGTTTTTTCTTTTTCTTTAATATAATTAAGATATTCTTTCTGAAGGGGATGATCTTCAGGGAGAGAAGTACCTATAAGGTTCTTCAATGGATCACTAGAACGGACAATATTTTGAGCTATTAGCTTCTTATTTCCCATCTGGATTTCAAAATTTGTGGTGGAATTTCCACCTCTTCCTCTCCCCCTATAAGAAGGATCAAAACCTCTACCTCTGGATGAGGAGGAGCTACCTCTTCCTCTATAAGAGGAGTAGCTACTTTGAGTAGAACTCATTCCTGTAGTCATGAAAGATATTCACGAGTTAGAAAATCAGGCAGATGATTCTCTGTACCTTTTTTGTAGACAATGGTAAAATCAAAAGGGGCTAAATGAGCTTGCCATCTAGCAAACATTTGTTTAGAAACATCATGTTTAAAATCTTTTTGGAACATATATTTAGCAGATATGCAATCAGTTTTTATCAAAAACTTTTGATTATAAAGATCATCTTGGAATTTTAGGACACATTTTACAATGGCAAATGGCTCTTTTGCTATAGTAGCATAATATTTTTTAGCATCATTCCATTTTCTAGAATGAAATCTTACAAGAATTTCTTGTTTTGTTTGGGGTTCAATTTGTTTTAAAATACCCCCAAATCCTATTTCTGAAGCATCAGTTTCAATGATCTTTTCCCAAAGAGGATTTGCTAGCATTAAGCAACGGAGATTCTTAACTTTATTTTTTACGTTTTTAATAGCCTGAGTATGATCTTTGGTCCAAGGACCACTTTTCTTTTTGAGTCTGTCATAAATAATAGCAGTATCATTACTTAGGTTTTCTATATATGTCGAAATATAATTTAGGCTACCTAGAAATCTTTGTAATTGGGTTCTATCAAGAATTTGATCAGGGAATTTAGAGCTAAATTCCATACATCGTTGAATGGGAATGATTCTTCCTTTCTCAATATTATGACCTAAGAACCTGACCTTAGTTTGGAAAAGAGACATTTTTGGTTTAGAAATGACTAAACCATTTTGTATAACAATTTTTTTAAAGAGGTCAAGGTGTCTAAAATGGCTTTCTATATCCAAGGAGAAAACCAAAATATCATCTATATAAACAATTATAAAGTTACTATATGGATAAAAAATATCATTCATAATTTGTTGAAATTCAGACGGAGCATTTTTTAAACCAAAAGGCATAAATGTCCATTCATAATGTCCTATGGGAACATTAAAAACAGTTTTATACCTATCTGCTTCTTTAATTTGGATCTGCCAATATCCAGATTTTAAATCAGATTTTGAAAATATTAAGGCTTGGAATAATCTGTCAAGTAAGTCTTTTTTATTTGGGATTGGATGTCTAATCCATTTTAAGACTTTGTTAAGAGGTTTATAGTTTATCACAAGACGAGGAACACCTCTTTCTTGTTCAGAATGTTCATTAACATAAAAAGTCGTACAAGACCATGAATATTTTGAAGGTTTAATAAGACCTTTTTCTAACAAAGAGGCTATTTCTTTTTTGCAAAGATCTATGTACTCGGCATTCATTTGACAAGGTCTAGCCTTGGTTGGGATATTTTTTTCTAAAAAATCTTCCTCATAAGGAAGTGAAACAACATGTTTTTTTATATCCCAAAAAGCATTTGGGTGATCATTACAAATTTCAAGAGAAAATCTGTTAGTGATATAGTCAATCTTTTGTTTGAGTTTGGGATTTGAAAATTTTTCTTCAATGGTGAAGAAGCTTAACTCCTGTTTTAAAGAGTAGAGTTGAAAATTCTTTCTATTAATTTTTTCTTGTAGTTCATTTAAAAACTTTTTTACAGGTTTATTTATGAAATCAAACCTTAGAGTTTTTCCTTTAAAAACCCTGTTAATCCTTTTTTATCAATTTGTTGTAAATGATATATGGCTTATATGAAAGGAAGACCAAGAATAAGTTGGCTAGAAATGTCTTTTGCTAATAAAAAACTCATGGGAATACAGTTTTTATCTTTACAAATATAAGCCTTAGGAAGTTTATATTTGATATTAAGAGATCCTCCTCAGCATGGGAGAGGGAATGAGAAGTTTTTTGGAAATATTTAGTAGGTATCAAACCTTCCTAAATAACATTTAAATCAACTCCACTTCAATCATGGCAATAAAATCTTTTTGAAAAGTTCCTTCTATAAGAAGAGTTATTTTAGTATACCATTTTTGAGAAACAACCATATTTAATATAGAAAGATGATTAGTTTCTGAGCTATGAGCTTCCTCATGAATTTTGTCATTACTTTGATCAATAGGATTATCTTTAAGTTTTAAATAAATAATATCAAGATTTTGATGTAACATGGTATTATCATGTTTAAGAAGTTTAACTTCTGTTTTAAGATTTTCAATTTCTTTTTCTAAATCTTTTAAAGAAATAGTTTGTTCATTTGAATGTTTTTCAGCTAGAAGTCTATTAACTTCTCTCATAGAATAATCCTGAAGATTATGATTATAAGAAGAAGAGGGTTTTTGATCAAACTCTTCTAAATTATCAATAATTTCAGTACGAAGAATAGGATCTTTTATCTTTTTTAAGATTTTTAAAATATTATCATCTGATAAAACGTTTATATTTAAATCTTGAAATTGAGAAGTAAGAGTATAAAACTCTTCACCTTCTTTAAAATAAGAATTTGAATCTGAAGTAAGTTTATTAAACTTTTCTTCTTGGAATTTTTCCCTTTCACAAGGTTTGCCATAAGAACAAGCATTGCAATCTTTAATAGAAAAGTTTGACATAAGATCATCAACATCTCTAAATCTTCATAAGAACTCGTAGAAGAATTATTATCTAAAAAATCTTTCTCATTATCAGAATCTGAAAGGAGAAAGATTTTAGACAAAGAATATTTTACAGTTTGATCAATATCAAGGTTGTTAATCTTTTTCTTTGTCCAACAATTTGAGGCGTAATGGCCTACTTTGCCACATTTATGACAAACAATAGAATTAACATTTTTCTTTTTTGAAAAGCGTTTAAAATCTTTTTTCTAAAGTTTTCTATGAAAAAAATCTTTTTGTTCTCGATCACGAGAAAATCTTCTCTTCTTTTTCTGAGAAGGCATATCCATTCCAAATTGATCACATAAATCGTTGTCCTGTCTTTTTTCAAGAGACTATTGATTTTTTATTTGGTTCTTTAAAGCTAACTCATGACATAAAGAAAGTCCTTTAGAAATACAAACATTTATAAGCATACCATAAGTAAAATAGTCATAATTAATGACTGAATTATCTTTTCTAAGTGTCTTTTTTATTCGTTCAGCAAAAAGATTTGGTAAGCCATCAATAAATTTAATTTTCCAATAAACATTGTTACAATCTTTGATCTCAAATATTCGAGAAAGAAAAGTGTCTTTATACCAACGAAATCTTGTTAGAGTTTTACATCTAAGATTCATAAGAAGTGTTCTAATATTTTCACTGTTATCAATAAATCTTCCTGTAAAATGCTCTATAATGGTCATGATAAGAGGATAAATTGCATTTTCAATAGTTTCACTAGTATGTGGTTCAGTTTTAACTGAGGTAAAAATTTCTTCTTTTTGGGGTGTGGTGATATAATTATCCCACCATCCTTTGAGTTGGCCAGTAAAACCAGCTGCAATCATTTTTGCAATGTTTTTATCTGTATTTTCACTATTTTTGCAAACAGTAGAATACATTAACATACGATGTGCCATGTTATAAATATGTTTGTTAGTAAAACCATCAAGATTCCATTCATAAATACACTTACCATTATAACTGTTTGTAAAAATATACTCTTGTTCTTCATGAAGAACATCCATTGGAGTAGGACGATGGTAATAATATTTATTAGAGGTAGGTTTATCAGCCCATTTCATTTTATTAACAGAATTTTCTGGAAACTTGTTTTCATGATCTTCCTCAGAGTCAGAAGATTTTTTTTTTCTAAGGTAGAAATAGAAGATTTTGAAATAGAGAGTTTTTTAAACTTTTCTTCTAACATTTGTTCAATATCTGAAGTTGAATTTTTTATTTTAAAACCACTGATATCAGGAGGAGGCTGGATAGAAGGTGAGGCAAAAATATAATTTTTTGAAGACTTAACTTCATGCTCTTTTCCTTCTTTTGTTTTTTGAAGAATAGAAAGTTTGTTTAGAATATCATTCATACTATCTTTTAGGGAATTTACTTCTTCCCCTAAAATAGTGATGGCCAAAAATCGGGCTCGGGCCGAGTCGGGCCGGGCCAAAACGGGCTTCGGGCCTCTACAGTGAAACTCAAAACCGGGCCAAACGGGCTTCGGGCTTCACCCGAAAATGGGTGGCCCGGTTAGGCTTGGGTTAAACCGATCCACCCAAAACCGGGTTGGGTCGGGCCGGGCCCAAAACCGGGCCGAGATCGGGCTACGTATTTTTTTAATAGTTTTCTTTATATAATAATTAATTACTAAACTTTAAAAAATAAAAATTGGATTGAATCACTAAAATACACTTTAAAAATACGTTTTATTTATAATAAATCTCTAAAATACACTTTAAAAATACATTTTATTTATAATTTTAAGTTACAAACTTACAATACATAAATTCTAAGAACCCGAAGGTCCCGCTCCCGAACTCCCACCCTCACCCCATCCCCATGGATTGTAATTGTATGGATTATACTCTGGATTGTAGTCTTCAAGAGTTCCGTACTTTTCCAGTCGATCAACAGCCGTATTATCATCAAGGCAGTCGATGTCTGGTTCTTCTTCTTCATCGTCGTAATGTGAGACGCCACCGGCACTACTAGCATCGTCCTCGGTTACGGTTCCCGGCGTACTTAGTCCTTCGTCCACTTCGTTTTCGGCTAAGTTTAATTCCACATCGTCTATATTCACCTTCAGGCTTGTTTCATGTTGAATTCTTTGTTGGCTATCCAAGTAATCCTTCAAACATATGCAACACTCTACCGACTCCGGGGTTAATCTTGACCGACGCTCCGATATGATCCTGCCACTAAGAGAAAAAGCAGACTCCGAAGCTACGGTACTAGCTTGGATTGTTAGTATATCAAGGGCAATAGATGCCAAAACCGGGTATTGAGGTTGTTTAACTTTCCACCATTCTAATAAATCTAGTGATTCAACATCATTGACGGTTGTGGAGGATGCCGCTATAAAATTAGTATGTATGTACATATTGAATTCAGTCAAATTATCCCCATCAAATCTAGATTTTTTACTAGATTCATTTAAAACCGAGTTCATTAAATTTGCCATTAAGTCGTACCGGTTTCACCCACGAGAACTAGAACTAGAACGCGGTGAAAACATTTGAGTTGTAGGGGTTTGTTAGCTTCCACCCCCATAATTAATTCTATAAATATCAAATAATTGATGAAAATCACTATTAAATTGTAGTATGTGGTTCCTTGAAAAAGAAGATTTTGTAGTCGTATCCAAACCAAACGCTACACATATTGATTGTATTAAAACTTCGACATCCGTAACATTTAAATACGGGTTTAATGCCGCGGCACAAAGAAAACTGAAGGGGATCTCTTTAAAATATTTTAACAATTTTGCTTTCATTGGTGCTACCACGTTTTGAAAGTTGAAATGTTCTTCGTATTGAGAAATTTTACTTGCCAAAATATATATTTGATTTAAAAGTAAAGGACTTGTTGGATAATAAATATCGGATAACAGAGTTGTTGCAGTTTTGAAATCGCCCAAAATATCATGTAAGCATTCAAGCATTTGCCAATCATATTCAGATATCGTGTTATCCGGGTATTGAATGTTATAAAATGCTTGAATATATAGTCTTTGTCTTAATAAATTATCCATCATTTTGTAAGTCGAATTCCATCGAACCGGCATATCGTGTCCCGGTCCCAAAGCTTTAAAACCGACATCTTTGCAATATTTATTATATGCT
Organism: Arctium minus; assembly: GCA_954870635.1. Classification (NCBI taxonomy): domain Eukaryota; kingdom Viridiplantae; phylum Streptophyta; class Magnoliopsida; order Asterales; family Asteraceae; genus Arctium; species Arctium minus. The sequence goes on along the minus strand of OX941081.1, from coordinate 135,530,816 downwards.
TGTTGCATTTTTTTACCTTTTGTGAAAATCCGGCGTAACATAAGACTAAACTTAGTTAAAGGATGTTTACATACTACTAAGCTGTCTTGAACGGGTAGATTTATTATGTGTGCGCAACAACGTGTATGAAATAATTTTTCATTTAAAATAGGGGATAAAGCCAACCTTAATTTGTCCATGCATAATGTATTATTACTAGCATTATCAAACGAAATACTAATAACCTTATTAGTTAAATTATAATATTCAAGGTTTCTCATAATTATACTAAATTGACGCTCACCCAAATGTGGCGAACCAAAGTACTTAAACGTGATTACACGTTTGCATAATTGCCACGATTGCGGCACAATCCAATGTGCCGTTATGCATATATAAGATTGTGGCAATCCAAATGGTGCGCTCCATATATCACACGTTACAGAAATGTTGTTGGGTAATGATAAAAACATTTGTCGTGTATCTTTTTTGGTCATTTTCCAAAGTTTTATAGCATCACGTCTAAGAGTTTGACGACTTACCGAACCCCCGTAGTGTGGTTGGAGCGAGATTTTGATCATGTTCGTAATGTGAGGATTGTCGAAATGTCCGAACGGCAACCCCACTTGAATGACACATTTCATTTGCATTTCTCGGGCCAACGCGGCATCATACGACCATAATTGACCGGAATTGTCAAGTATGGGTTGATTTGGATCGTCACCCGATTTCAACTTCTTGCACGAAGACTCGTAGTGGCGCTTTAACGTGGTATTTGCGGCCGCCGCAAGGAGATCTCCACACCGTTTGCATTTCGCTTTTTTTGTACCGTCGGGGAGCATCACCAAGTTGAAATGGTTCCAAATTGGTGCTTTTCGTCCATGCTCGGCAATAACTTGGTAATTTTGTTCGGCCATTTTGAGAGTAGAGACTAGAGAGTAGAGAACTAGAGATGTTAGACTAGAACTTGCGAGAAACGAATATAGTGAGAGCCGATAAATGAGAATTGTATGCGTTTTTTGCGTTTTGTAAGTTGGTGTCACTATCCATAACCAACACAAGTATTTATATAGGTTTGGAGGGGTAAAAAACACAAAAAACGGTCAAAAAAATGTTCCCAAACGGCTAGAAAACGGCTATATTTTTGAAATTGTGAAAATCGGGTCGGGCCGGGCCAAAAACCGGGTCGTGAACCGGTTTCGGGCCGTGTAGATCCCAGTACAGTGCAGTCAGCAGCAAATATTATCAAAGATGAACAATTATATGGCCACAACTACTAGTCATATGATTAATATGAAATCAAAGGGTTACAGGTTTACAGAAAGAATTTCTAATCTGAGAGAGTAAACCTATAGACTAGTGTTATGAAAATAATGAGACTAACTTGTAAAAGAAAGTAAATAAGCCTTTATATACATAGGCTTTACAACCAATTGGGCTTATGGGCTTTTAGGCCCACCAAGCTAAAAACTATTGTTAACTTGACAAAATATACCCTGAACTTCTATTTAACAAATATTTAACCCTAAAAATCTCCCCCTTTAAATAGAAGTTGAAAATCGCGCCAGTTTGGAACATAAATCTTTCGAAAACCAAAGCTGATCTCGAAATATCGAATTTGAGTCCTGTACTCCAGTCGCTCTTCAATTACACCCAGTGCTTCAAGAACAAGTGGTTTGTATTTAGGATCCAAAGGCTGAATCCCCTTTTCATCTTGATCAAGTGCATGCTTCAACTTGTCTTTCAGTAGCATTAACGTACCATCACAGAATCTGGCAATCTGATTAAAACGAATGAACCGCATAATACCTTTGTTGTTCACATAAGTCATGCCAAACTCTAGAAGCTTTATCACAGTAAATGCAGGTACGCTCTGGGCATCAGACGGAATCTTCAAATCAGGCTTGAGCAGATTTATCTTTGGCTGGTCGCTTTCTAACCCGATCTGAAAGTCTTCCACCGAGGCAAGTTTCATCGCACACTTCATATACCTCTTTACAGTCTCGAGTGCATCAATGACATCCCTGGGTCTGATGGTTCTGGTCTTTAAGTCTCGAAGAATGAACAACAGATCTTGTGGTTCAAGGCACAAAAAGTCAGCTTCAGAAAAACAATACTTCTGACCATCTTCTCTCGTTACCATGAAGTCTGAATACTTTACTTTCATGAAGAATGCAAATTGAATCCGGTCTACTACTGTAATCCTAAGCTTTGTCTTGGAGTGCTTGCCTTGAAACTTCTTATACACGAATACAAGTTCACGCTGCTTTTCCTTGTTTTTCACAGACTGTAGACCATGAAGTACAACTTCGTCATATTTCTGAATCCAGTGGGCAAAGATCTTCTTTTGACTTTCTTCAAGGAAAGGAACTTTGATTCTGACTCTTTCCCACTTGGACGGACGAACTGATGGAGTACTTTCTGATTCCCTAACTGGTGAGACTGGAGGAGATCTGACGGGAATATCTGATTCAGGAAGATCAGGGTTATCAACAGAATAAGTCAAAAGTGGAACCGCAACAGAAGTCTGATCGTGTGGCTGATAATCCGGATGAAGAATCTCATCTATTTCGGCTTGCATGACTACCAGCGCTCGTTCAGTGTTGACACATTCTTCTGTCGGTTCAGAGACTTCATAAGGATCAAGAATTAACGCCCAGTCTTCAGGTACAATCGGAGAACCTTCATCAAATTCCTCACGCTTTTCAACCCTTGGAATATCATACAGCACCAAATCCATACACTGTTCCCGTTCCTGTCCCTGCCCTTCTGATCGAGTACCAGAACCCGAACCCTGTTCCGTTCCCACTTGAGTTGTTTCCACAGACTGTATCTCCGGCTCTGTTAGGCGTTGGCGCTTCTCCCCCTCATGGTGATCAGGATCATCCTGATCATCATGTCGGCGCTTGAGCATGTCTGCCTGGCTACGGCACGTGTCCTCCACGGCTGATAGGCGTTCAGTCAATACAGCTACGGTTTGCTGCAAATACTGAAGCATGGCTTGCTGTAGTTGGAAGGCTTCGGGAGATATAGAGGGTTGGGGGGGTGGTGGGGTAGGTGTGGATGCTTGAGCGCGTAGAAGAGATAGAATATCGGCATCCCGGGAGGGTTCTGTTTGAGATTGGGCAAGAAGATTGGCAAGAAGTATGGATTTGAGGTCCTCGATTGACATTTCGGTAGCAGGAATGAAAGGGGGTGGTGTGGGAGGTAGTGGTTCAGGCTCAGTCGTTGTACCTTTGCCTTTGATCATACGTTTCAGTGCAACTACCTCCTCTTTCATCATGGTTTGGACAGCCTTTAGGGCGCCGTCCATATATTCCCTTGAGACGAACTCAGTTGGGGTAACTCCTGGGTCACTCAGATTTCCAGTTGTAGCTACGACTGTAGAAGTCGAGCCGCCTACGTTCACAGCTGGCGTGATGATAGCTGTGGTAGGACTTCCACCCAATCCTGGTAAACCAACCGAAGTTGGAATTACTATAGGTGTTCCGGCTGGGCCACGAAGGCCTTCAGCAGTAGCCGAGAAAGGAACCCGTGTCCTAGGAATAGGAGAAATTATATCAAACGGATCTAGACTTTATGCACCGAAAGAAGTCGAGAACGGGGGCTGCTGTTCTCTTGTTTCAATACCGGAACTCTCCAAGTGAGAGACTGGTAGCTTTTGTGCTATATCCCTGTGTGAAGCTGAAACCACCATCTGTTGAGAGATGGTGGAGTGGCTGGGTGGGGTGTGCAGTTGCGCCGCTAGGTCCACGGCGGCTTCTTCAATATCCTGTCTCAACACATAAGACTGGATAGTAGATGTGGCTACCTGGGTGGATGTGGCTAGGGGGTACAACCGTTGATGGTTGCCCCGTCACTCGTGTACGCTCATGATGCAACTTGATCCTTCTTTCCTTCTCTCTACTCACCTCTAAATTTTCAACTAATACTACCTCCGCTCTCCTTGTCTCTCCAGGCGAGGGCTGATGATCGTCACCATCAGAGTCAGAAGACTCTTCATTTGATTCCGATTTGGTGGTGGCTGGTTCCGACCGACTGCCGAATTGTTTTGTTGCTTCCTCAGAGTCGGTGGCAACTTCAGCAGATGTTTCCTCTTCCGATGCATTGGTAGAAGAGGACTGAACGTTGGCGGATTCAGTAGTTGTGTCCTCTTCTACCATCGAAGATGTCTCCCGTGGCGGGGTAGGTGATCGTCGTGAAGTACTGGCTTGTCTCGATCCAACGGCACTGTCCTCTCCAGTTCCCCTCATAACGATTTCTCTCGTCACACCCGGTCCGGAAGCCCCAGCTATCCGGACTCTACCACCTCTCGTACGGGGACGCGGACCCTCACGCCTCTCAGGTCGTGCTCCCTGGGCAGGTCCTACCGGTTCTGGTTGGACCATAGGAGCTGGAAGATTGTGTGTGTGCCTATACGCTATAACACTCGGTGCCGAAGGACGATCATAGGCCAGCAACCCGATGGGGATTTGTCGGGCGACGATACCTTCCGGATCAGTACGAGCTGGTATTTTGCGGGTCGGGTGATGCGGGCAAGTAGGGTGCGTGGTACGGCAAGGTATCTCGGGATACAGAGTCATGTAGCTTCGAATGATCAGCTGGAGAAACCTCATATAAGGTATGAAGTTCTGTCTCTTCGTCGCGTTCGACCGAACTTTCTGAACAAGGTCGCACCATAGGAAGTCGGCAAAATCCGCGTGGCGATGGAATGCCACTGAGTGGAATAGTCGGAGAATGTGAATACTCGTCTGGTCGATGCCTTTCGTGATAGCCGAAAGACATCGATTGAGGTAAGTGAACATGGTGTACCATAACGTGGACAGGTACTTGCGGTTGAAACTTGATGGTAGACGTAGATCTGCGCCGTATCCTAGGGACAAGAGGTCAGCGCATAGAGTGGCGTCCGATACGAGCGGGTCAAAGCTATTTCGCCCCTGGACTGAACCGGCGGTTGGCAGATGAAGAAATTGTCGGAAAAGATCACAAGTGAGGAGCACAGGTGTGTGATCAATTCGGCCTTCCAGATGGAATTCACCGTCGGCCTCCAAGGCATGTAGAGATTTCCAGAACTGTTGTAGGTATAATTGCGGCACTTCCGCTGTCTCCGATAGAGCATATGATAGAGGATGCCCACTGAGGATCTCGATGATGACCTGATATTGAATGGCAGGTTGGGTTACATCGAGATGATAGTTGTTTGGTGTGAGCTGAATGAACTGATCCTCGGGAACCAGTTCGGCATCGGCGATTGGATTAATCGCAAGGGGCGGATTGTGCGCCATTGTACCTGTTGAGAATAAGCTTGTTAGATCTTAGGAACATGGAAATCAAGATGTCGTTGGAGTTACAATGCCATGGTTTAAACCACAGCCTATACTAACTCCAAAATACTGGAAAAACAAACCCAATTCGTGAATTAGGGTCTGTAACCAATTCGCGCACCGCTTCATAGAAAAAGATCAACTCACAGGGTCACCTCACAATCTTACAGTCTAGAAATAAAGCAGTTAAGCACAGATAGCTAAAGCCCAATACTGTGTGCATTTCAGAACACCAAAAAGACCGGGTCAAGCTTTGACCGGTAAAGGTCTTAGACCGGAAAAGTCATTCGACCGGAAGAGAAACTATATGACCGGGGTGACACAATCGACTGGTACTGATCTTCGACCGGGATTGGTCATTCGACCGGTAAAAGCATCCGACCGGTATTGGTATTCGACCGGTAAACGCATTCGACCGGTATTGGTATTCGACCGGTAAATGCATTCGACCGGTATTGGTATTCGACCGGTAAACGCATTCGACCGGTATTGGTCATTCGACCGGTAAAATCTAGGTCGAAGAACACACAATCCCAAACGACCGGGGAAATCTAATCGACACTACCATAGTTAAAATCAAACCCCAAGATCGATTCAAACTAACACCTATCAATCGACCAACCGCTTGAAAACATAGACATATGAGGATATTAGGGTCAAACCTGTGATCGATAAACGATAGCGAGAGAGAGCGACGAGATCGAGAGAGATAACCAGAGCGCCGGTCGAAAGTTTAGAGAGAGATTGAGAGAAAAGATCGATAAGTATAGGTTGAAGGAAAGGATGAAGATCGGGGTTTTAAATACCCCGGTCGAAGAGTTTGGGTCGTGGGGATTGGGCCGAGGAAGGGAGTTGGGCCGGGCCGAATAGAAACAAACCAACCAAACCAACTATTTTTGGGATTTTACTTTTTATAAAACAAATAACTGAAAATAAAACTATTTTTTTTTTGTATTTTTATATTTATAAGGAAAAAAAAATTTGAATTTTTTTTAATTATATAAAAATAAAAAAAATGAACCTAAAAAAACTCCTAAGGAAAAAAATAAAACCTAAGGAAAAAAATTGCTCTCCCTCGAACATTGAATGCTTTACGAGAAAAAATGCTCCCCCTCGACGAGATACACGAGAAACTTACCTGCTCCCCCTCGAATAGAGAACTAGAGAACCTTACCAAACATCGTACACTCGTGCTCCCCCTGAACACATGAACATCTTCTAAAGACCACCACAAACGACTTACGCTTTCAGATAACAACCGGAGAAACTGTAAAAATAAACACGAAAACACCACGAAGAAAAGAAAACACACGAGAAAAAATAGAAACAAACGAAATTTTCTTTATTGATACAGAAGTTTGAAATTGACACAGAACTTAGCGAGTAAAATTCAATAACCAAGGAGTGTGGATCGGAGCAACCAGAGACAAGTCACTGGGGCATTAGACACAGTCATTCGATATTGAATGAAACTCGATTAGGTCTGTGAAAGAATCAAACCTTCAGATTTAGCATACCTAGCTTGGACATAAGATAATTAAAGCGTTTTTCGTCCAAGGCTTTGGTGAACAGGTCTGCTAACTGATGCTCTGTATTAACAAAGTAGAGTTCGATGGTACCTCGTTCCACGTGGTCTTTTATGAAGTGATATCGCACATCAATGTGCTTCGTCTTCGTGTGTTGGACTGGATTGCTAGATATTGCAATGGCGCTCTTGGAGTTACAGTAGATGGGGATCCTCGAGTAGTTAAATCCATAGTCTTTCAGTTGGGTGTGCATCCAGATGACTTGAGAGCAGGAACTGGCAGCTGCTACATATTCGGCCTTAGCGGTCGAGGTGGACATGCAGTTTTGCTTCTTCGAAGGCCAGCTGACGAGATGATCTCCCAAGAACTGGACATGACCGGATGTGCTTTTCCGGTCCATCATGTTTCCAGCATGGTCAGCGTCCGAGTAGGCTGTCAATTCAAAACCTGTCTCTTTTGGGTACCACAAACCAAGATCAGCAGTACCTATTAATATCGGATAATACGCTTAACCGCAGCTAAGTGAGACTCTTTAGGTTTTGACTGAAATCGTGCACATAGAAATGTCGAGAACATAATATCTGGCCGGCTCGCCGTCAAGTACATCAGAGAACCTATCATACCTCTATAAGTTGTAGCATTCACATCCTTTCCATCAGGATCGATGTGTAGCTTTAAACTAGTAGACATGGGGGTTTTCATAGGAGAAGAGTTTTCCATCTGGTATTTCCAAAGAATATCCGAGATGTACTTAGATTGATTAATGAAAATTCCTGTTGCTAATTGTTTTACTTGAAGACCCAGGAAAAATTTCATTTGCCCGATCATGCTCATTTGAAAATGTTTACTCATTAAGGCTGAAAAGTTCTGACAGTACTTGGGATTTGTGGAGCCAAAGATTATGTTATCAACATTAATCTGTACAAGAATGATATCTTTCTTTTCTCTTTTAATGAATAGGGTAGTATCAATCTTACCTTTAGAGAAACCAGATTTAATCACGAAGGATGAGAGAGCGTCATACCAGGCTCGTGGCGCTTGCTTAAGACCGTATAAGGCCTTGTCAAGAAAATAAACATGATTCGGAGATTCAGAACTCACGAAGCCTTCGGGTTGCGAGACATACACCTCCTCTTTGAGAACGTCGTTCAAGAACGCAGATTTCACATCCATTTGAAAGACGATGAAATTCTTGTGGGCGGCGTAGGCGAGGAACATGCGAATGGCTTCAATGCGTGCAACCGGTGCAAACGTCTCATCGTAATCTATACCTTCTTGTTGGCGATATCCTTTAGCCACTAAACGTGCTTTGTTCCGGACAATGACTCCATTTTCGTCCTTCTTGTTCTTGAAAATCCATTTCGTCCCAATCACCGTCTTGTTCTTTGACCGGGGAACAAGGCGCCACACTTTGAGGCTCTCAAATTGGTTGAGTTCCTCTTGCATAGCGATCACCCAGTCTGGATTATTCAACGCTTCGGAGACGGTGGAAGGTTCGATACAGCTGAGGAACGAAGAAAATAAGTAATCATTGGCAGTAGTAGATCGAGTCTGAACAGGCGTCTTGGGATCACCAATGATCTGATGAAGGGGGTGAGCTCGAGTCCACTCGGTGGTGTGTGGAAGAGGTTGATATGTTTGTTGAGAGGTATCGGAGTCCACATAACCACCGGGGGGTAAATCCTGAATTGCTTCGAGTGATGACAGCCTGTGAGGTTGAAGATCCTTAGTTGGAGTCGAGAGTGCAGCAGAGGACGACTCAGCAGGAGATGCAGGTGAAGCAGAATCCGGGATTGCCGGAATGGGAACTTCAGGAGTGCCTTCCACAGGTGTCGGTTCAGGAGGGCCTACTATTGCCGGTGCGACAGTAAGATCTTGGATAGAAGGAGTATCACTCGAGCTCGGGAATGCAGAATCATTGTCAGAAGATGATGGAGCACCAGGCGAGGATGGGCCACCGGAGTCGGTTGGACCAGTGACTTGTGTTTCTTCTGGTGCTTGAGAAGCATTCTTGTTACAAGACATAGTATTAGACTTAATATTAAATAAGTCATCATAGAAATACTCAAATAGTAAATCCAAATCAGAAAGGTGTGCTCTTGACGTAGACGCATGATTTGGATCTACTGGAGATTGTGTAGCTCCTGAACGAACTTGTCCAGAAGCTAACACACCAGTTAAAGCGGGTTCTGAACTGAGGTGTTCAGAAGCCATATCAGCGGCCTCGTCAAAAGTCACGTTCACACTCTCAACGACGATCTTTGTCCGTTTGTTGTAGACACGGTAAGCTTTGGCTTGCTGAGAATAGCCAATGAACACTACTTCGTCCGCTTTGGGGCTGAATTTGCTAAGATCATCCTTGTCCTTCAATACGAAGCATGTGCACCCGAATGCATGAAAATAGTTGATGTTTGGGATACGTTTGTTGATGATCTCGTACGGTGTCTTGTTGAACCGTTTGTTGATTATCGTGCGGTTTTGAGTGTAGCAAGCGGTAGCAACTGCTTCTGCCCATAAAATTAGCGGTAGATTGGACCGAGATAACATTGTGCGAGCTGCTTCGACAAGAGTTCGATTCCGGCGCTCTACTACCCCGTTTTGCTGAGGAGTGCGAGCAGCTGAGAAAGTATGCGTTATGCTCACTGAAGTCAAGTAACAGGTGAGCACTTGATTCTTGAACTCTGTGTCGTTATCCGTCCTTATGGTCTGGACTGATAGGTTGAGACTGACTTGAATACTCTTCAGGAGAGAGATAATCAATTCGGGAGTTTCATCCTTTGATCGGAGGAATCGGACCCATGTGTAGCGAGAAAAATCGTCAACCATCACGAGGACATACTTCTTATGATTGATGCTTTGGACGCACATCGGTCCACATCAATCCATGTGAATGAGTTCAAGGGACCGTGAAGTACTAGGAGTGACTTTAGGCTTGTGAGAAGCCTTCTTCATTTTGCTCATTTCGCAGGCGGCACACAAATGATCTTTTTCGAACTTAAGATCAGGCATGCCCTTGACGTGACTACCGAGCACCAACTTGTTGATAGTCTTGAAGTTCAGGTGCGAGAGTCTACGATGCCATAACCAGCTTTGTTCGGCAGAGGCTTTAGACATTAAACAAACTTCCTTATCTGCTTTCAGAGACGAGAGGTCAATCGTGTAGAGGTTGGAGCGATGCGTTCCAGCAAGGATTTCTTTTCCGTCTTCAGTCCGAATGCTGCACCGCTTGGCTTTGAAAGTGACCTCTAGATCCTTGTCGCAGAATTGACCGATGCTGAAGAGATTGTGACCAAGGCCTTCGACATAGGACACTTTCTTAATCGTGAGATTATCCTTGACGATATCTCTGTAACCCCTGATGAGAGAATAATGATCATTCCCAAACCGTACATTCCCACAAAACTTCTCGGTGAAGTTTGTGAGTAGCTCCTTTCTTCTGGTCATGTGCTTGGAGCTAGGGGTGCTCACGGGTTGGGTTGATCGGGTTGGAGGCTTTTTGACTAATCAACCCAATATAGGCGGTTTGAAACTTTTACAACCCAACCCAACCCAATCAAAAGTACAACCCAACCCAATCAAAAGTACAACCCAACCCAACCCAAACCGTTCGGCTTGATCGGGTTGGTCGGGTTGTGTTTAAACAAGATGAAATCAAAACTTACACAGCTTACACGGCTGTAAATCGAAATCAAATTAGTAAACTGTAAATTAGTAAACTGTAACTTTTGATGAAATCAAAACTTACACAGCTTACACGATGAAATCAAATTAGTAAACTGCATCTTTTGAGAAATCGAATTAGTAAAATGTAAGGCTAAAATCTAACCTAACAAATTCAGAGAACATATGCAAGGCTAAAATCTAACCTAACAATAAAATGGACCATATCAAGTGAAATCTAACAGACAACATATGCAAGGCTAAAATCTAACCTAACAATAAAATGAACCATATAAAATTCACTAATATAATATAAGTACTAATTCAACTACGGTAATGACTTCCAATAATTGAGATGTTACAATGTTTTTGATAACCACAAAAATGTAAGGTGGAAAATCGAATAGATGAAACAATCAGTGATCAGATCAAATGAATAATAGTGTTTGCAACTTTCAGGTAAAAAAAATACATTAAAAATACAACTAGTGGGCTACATGTGAAAGAAGTACCAATTAATACATTAAAAATCAATGTTATGTCATGTATACTTTCAGGAAAATCATAATACCTCAAACTCAAAGGACATACAAACATATAAACTATCAACTGTAAACGACATGAATGCACTACCTTGGCAAGTTGTTGGCTCTGGATAATGTCTAGGCATCTCTGGAAAACAGGTTGAGAAAATTGCGAGAATCCACTACCGAATGCCTGAAAGACAAAGAAACCTGTTAACATTCAGCAATGATGACTTGGAAATTGCCCATCCTACTTTAGAAGAAAGCATGTAGTACTTGAAAGGACTTGAATCACGGAAAAAATGAAAACAATATTCAAATGCAGAAGAGAGATACCAAAAATATCAGTACAAAACTAACGTGATACACAAATACCAATCTCCAATAATCATTTTTTATATACTGAAATGAACAACTTATGGTTCAGCTTAAGCGTCTGTTTAATCCCCACTTATGTGATTAGACACCAGGTAACTCAACAACCTACCGATGCTCAACCATTTTCAGAACACTGTCTGTGGGAACAATAACAGATTACTGTGAAATGGAGGAATCGTGAACTGTGAAATGTGGATTGTGGCAACTATTGTGGGAACAATAACAGATTACTGTGAAATTGTAATCGTGAAATGCCAGAAGAAGAAGAACTAACAGATTAGGTCACTGAAATTGCGAAATACAAAATCGACCAATTTAACATAACAGATTACCTGCTGCTAATCGACCACTGAAATCGACCGTTGAAATCTACCACTGAAATCGATTGCAATCGATTAGGTCAAGTGCTTGGTGACTGATTGTGAAGGTGAAGCGTGAAGAAACAAAGAAATGTGTCTGCCTCTCCCATTTGAATATGATTAACAAAGAAAGAGGCGTGAAAGTGAATAGAATTTTTTTTTGACCTACCTGATTGAACGGGTTGTCGGGTTGGGTCGGGTTCCATTGGGCCTGACCCAATATCAACCCAATATAGTCGGGTTTCTTAATTTTTTGATCGATCAAGCTTCGGGTTACCTCGGGTTGATTTTTTTTCGAGTTGGGTTCATCGAGTTGGTCGGGTTGATCGGGTTTTTGAGCACCCCTACTTGGAGCAGCCCAAATCTAGATACCACACATGACCGTCCTGCAAAACAAGTTATTTCTTTTTAGGTACCCATTCGTAAATGGGTCCTTTGGGGTTAGATTTAACACCCGTTTTGGATGCCCGTTTAGATTTGGGTCTTTTCCTATGACGGGTAATATCAAACCAATCAGATGCATAACGACGATCAACAAACTCATTCGATCCACAATAAGAGCAACAAATACAATCATGAGACAGTTGAAGTAAATGAGGAATAGAATAAACTTTTAAAGGTAAAGTTCCATTACATTCAACTAAAGGTTTAGAATTAAAAACATCATGATTGTTATTGTTTTTCCTAGACTTTAAAACTGGATCAACTAATTCTGCTGTAGCCGTGCTTTCTTTAGACTTCTTAGCTACCCAAGCATATCTTACTTCTTTGCGTCGACCAAAAGTATCTGAAAGACCGTTAAACTCATAGTCAGAAGATGTGAAACTTGAAGATTGTTGTCTTTTGGAGCGACCGGTCTTTTTCTTCTTTTGTAAACGTTTTTTGGATTTTGACTTTGAAGAATCGTTCACAAAAGGCTTTTGTGGGGCGGATGTGGAACATTCACCCTTATAAAATTTTACCGGAGGCTCACAAGAAGAGTTTAGAAAATCAACGTGACTTGGTAGAGACGGATTAAAATCAAATTGGGTCAAATCACTGTCTAGACACACCTCGGAATTCAAGAATGCTGAAAATTCCATTTCCTCATCAGAAAGGACCTCATCGCTTGAGGAATTTAGGACATCGGAAGAATTTTTTTGAAGTGGATCATAGGCGGAAGCATGTTTAAAATCAGAACAATGATCCGTTTCTAAAACATGAGGGTCTTTTCCATTATTTGAAAATTTTGGTGACAAGTCACCCAAAAAGGACAGGAAGATGTGTCGGAGGTAGGATAAGAATTGTCAGACAGGGTAGGTTTCTCACTTTGGAGAATTGTAGGTTGAGCTTGAGGCTCATCCTTGTGAAATTGTTCCTTCAGACGATCTGCTGCCAAGGCAGACAATTGTGAGTTTAACTTCTTTATTTCTGTCTGAAAGTATTCTCTTTCCTTGTCGGACACAGATTCCTCTTTATTGGAAGTGAGGCACTCAATTTGAGATAAAAGGTCTTGTTTTTCCTTTTGAAAATTGTCCCTCTCCTGTTCAAATGACGTTTCTAGCTGAACAATTTTCTTTTCTAAAATCAGAGGTGGAACATAAACTTTATGATCTAGAGATTCCTCCTCAGTTTTAACTGTTTTAGCATCAAATTCAGCTTGAGTATAACTTCTAAAGTAGTCATTTGATAGGAAACAAGGTTTTTCTTCGTTGTACGATGCATTTAATGAATCATAAACAAAAGGAAGTTTCATTTTAGTAGGGTTCTCCCTTCTCAAATTATCCTCTTCCCAGTCCTCATCCTCAATTGGTTTGGTCCAATTGATCTTGTATTCTGGAAATGTCTTGTCTATTCCAATAAATTCAGACGCATAAATCGTAGGAACTTTGGATAGGGCCTTTTTCAGATAATATGGGTTATCGTAACCGATACCCGTATTCGCATACTTGGGTTCCTTTGGTGCAATTAGATTTAGCGTTTGATGAGATTGACCAATTCTATAAAGCTTCTTTTCGATCTCCTTTAACTGATTAGATAATCTTTGATTTTCATTTTTATAAGCCACGTTTTGAGACACACTATCAATTTTCTCATTCTCGGACATGCGTAGCTCACTGGTCAGATCATCTACTTTGGTCTTTAGCTCTTGTGATTCTTTTGAACAACTCTCACACTCTTCTTTTAAATTAGAAATTGTGCACAGATTGCTTGAGATTTCTAAACTTTGATTTTCAATACATTTAGACTGTGCAGCAACTCGTTTTTCTATAGATGAGATGAGTTGTTCTTTTTCTTTTATGAGTAGCTTGAAAGAGTCTAGTTTATTCATGGCAAGTTGCATCTGATCAATTAAGGCTTCGTGATAAGGAGCACATACCTGACATGGAGAGTTTTGATCTTCATCATCAGTGTCAGAAGGTGATGAATGCTTGCCCATGAAACACAAGTGTGCTTCGGCATCTTCAGGTTCTTCATCAGAGACTTGTAGCCAGTAGTCATCTTCAGCCATGAGAGCCTTACCTGCTTCTTTCTCTTTGGCCAGTAGAAGCTTGGCTCTGTAATAATCGAAATTGCGCACAACAGGCTTGCGACAATCTTTGGCAAAGTGGCCTAACCGACCACAGTTGTAGCATCTGATTGGCTCATCTTTTGGCTTTTCTTCTTGTCTCTTTTCAAACATCTTTCCATCTTCAACACGTTTCTTACCTTCAGACTTCTCTTGATGATCACGGCGAGTGGAAAACCTTTGCTTGTTGGAAGATTTGTTAAAGAACTTCCTTTTCTGGAATTGTTGAGTCAAGAATACCATAGCTTCTTTCATCTTAGTGAGTTCAGGATTCGAATCACTATCAGGATCTTCGGGTTCAGACTCACTTTGCACTGGCTTCTTTTCAGACGAACGACTGACAGACTTCACTCTTTTCTCAGATACGAGTGCTAACGGATCAACTACCGGCTTTTCTTCAGCTTTCTGATTCCCCATTAGTTCCATAACTTCCTCTTCATCCTGGAGCATCATTTCATAAAGTTCATGTAGAAAAAGCTTCTCCAGGGTCTGAGTATGACGAATATGAGAGACAAACGGCTTCCATTCAGGCTGGAGGTTTTTCATGAACTTGATGTTGTTCTCGGTGTTCGTCTTTGTGATCTTATTCTTCTGGAGATCATTCAGAAGCAAGTTAGAACCTTTCATATGTTTCTGTCAGTGTCTCGCCTTTTCTTGCTTTGAAGCCATCATATCTGGTGATGCAGTTTGTCACCTTGAGCTGATTGTTGATGTTGCTCCCCATCATCATCTTCTCAATCTGGTCCCACATTTTATTTGCAGACTCCTTATAACTGTCGATGCAAGCATAAATGTCGTTGGGTAGACTTTGTAGAATAAACGTCTTTGCTTGCTTTTCAGCATAATACAAATCCTTTTCTTGATTTGTGAAGTCACTGACAGATTTTGGAACATTGCGCGCAGGTCGACCTTCTTCTGTGTTTCCCGGTACAACTTTCATTGGCCAGTCTTGTGGCCCCTCTGTCAGACACTTGTAAAGGGCTTCATAGTTTGGTTTCGATTCAGTGAAGTTCATGAAGCGATCGTGCCACTGAGGATATTCCCCTGGATAGAGAACCGGGGGTTTCTGATACGAACCAATAGCTAACGCGTCTCTTGAATTCATCTTAAATCTCTTAACTTAAAAACACTTTTTCTGGATCAAACCTTTAGTCTCTTAGCTCTGATACCAATTGTAGATCCCAATACAGTGCAGTCAGTAGCAAATATTATCAAAGATGAACAATTATATGGCCACAACTACTAGTAATATGATTAATATGAAATCAAAGGGTTACAGGTTTACAGAAAGAATTTCTGATCTGAGAGAGTAAACCTATAGACTAGTGTTATGAAAATAATGAGACTAACTTGTAAAAGAAAGTAAATAAGCCTTTATATACATAGGCTTTACAACCAATTAGGCTTATGGGCTTTTAGGCCCACCAAGCTAAAAACTATTGTTAACTTGACAAAATATACCCTGAACTTCTATTTAACAAATATTTAACCCTAACAGGCCGGAACGCCAAAAACCCAAACCGGTCCATGATTTCGGGTTTCAAACCGGTTTGGCATCGGGTCGGGCCGGGTTTTGAGGCGGGTCAGGCTCGATTAACTGATCGGGTCGGGTCGGGCCGAGATGGCCATCACTACCCTAAAATGATAAGATACAAGTTTGTGTAATTTTGTTTTTTTAAAAGTTCATTTATATGTTGAACTGTTACATGTAAAACTCTATCATTTATGAGTTTTGAAAAAGCCGAATATGTTATCGTAACATTATTTTTTTCAGTTGAAAAAGCAGCTTGTGGAGGATACACAGTATTCAGAATAGTTTCTGTATTAAGGATTTTATAATTTCTTTCTATAACATCAATATGGTTTTTAATATAATTATTTATAAACCAAGGAATATACGAGAAAATTTTATTTTCTTTTTCACAAAACTGATAAAAAATTTTGGCTAAAATTTTTATTTCAGAATCAGTAAAACTTTTAAAATACCATTTTTTAAAAGGAATCCAATTTGGATTGTTTTCAAAATCAGTAGCAATTATTTTTCTGGCTGGAGAGCCTTTTGAGAAATCAATTTTTTCTGACATGTCAAACAAAATTTAAATTTGACATTGTGTCATTTTCTCTTATCTTGTGTATATTGCTTTCATTAACAATACCATTTCTATGAATGCTTAATTCTTCAACTGGGTCTAAAGAGTTTTGAGATCTTTCATCTTCTCTTATGTCTTCTCTTATATAAGAAGTAGAAACCCTAGCAGACTGTTGGTCAACTATATAATCAAGAGGAGAAAAATGAGATCTTACAGATCTTGATTTGGAAAAACTACTTGAAGAAAATATTTTTTTTCTGATTTTCATTAAATTGTATTTAAACAATTCCTTCATTTGTACGTATAACATTTCTCAAATCACTTTGAACTACAGGATTTCTATGAATATCCTGAGTAATTATCCAGTTGTCTGGGAAAACAATCTCTTCCCATTTTATAGGTCTTCAAGTAGTAATACTAGACCTACTGAAATTTGTTTCTATTAAAATCGTTTCATTTTTATCTTTATCTACCTTTTTGCACATAGGGTTTAAAGTGTAGAGAGGTTTGTAATATATACGATAACAAATACATATGACTTCTGTTCCAGGAGTGTAATTGTAACCATTTATCTTAACATTTAAAGTTAAGGCATCAAGTAAATTGATATCAGATAAAGATAAACATAGATTAGGATAGACATCTTGGGCCAGGCTTGATTGGATAATTCCCATAAGGGATTGTTTCCAATTCTTATTTCGACCATCACAAAAACTGCAAGAAAGCTTTCTGGTAACCCTTCAAGGGTTAATAGTCTAAAAGCAATTTGGACAAGTCCTATATGTAAGAATTTATGAGTCCTTAAAAAAGGAGCAATATCATATTTGTTTAACAATTTAATAATCATTTCATCATTATGTAAAGGGATAGAAGACTCAGTAGTTTTAACTATCTGTTTTAAACCTATTTTTTCAAACGTTCCTAATTTGTAAATAAATCTGGGTTCTACTTTTGGAATAGTCCATTTATTTAATAAATCAAGATTTTGAGGAATATCATATTCCTCAGTAGTACTGTTTTGAACAGTATCATTTCCCATTCTAAAAAGATTCATAATGAAAAATTCTTTGAAAAAGACTTGTATTAAAACATAAATTGTTACTTTACAAATACACAAATACTTGGCTCTGATACCATTTATTTCCCTGGATCTATAAATAAGTCTAAAAGCCACCATTTAACATCTTCAAAATGTTGACAAGAAAACCCTACGAACAACACACTGGCCTAGAGGGGGTAAATCAACCATGAAGTTGACACTCGACTATAGACTTAGAAAATAGAATTATGAAAAATAAGCAATATAGCCATGTAAGTCTGTAAGTCTGTAAATGTAAAAATAACAAGTATGTTTTAACACAAAATCTTAATTTAGCCTATCATTTAGGCTGATAGAAATATGAAATAATAAAATTAAGAAGGACAATAAAAATACTTACAAAAGTTCTTCAACTTGAGCCAAAAGTTTTTATTCTTCCCAAAGGATTTATACAATACTTGCTTACAGACTGAAAATTTAGAGAGAAAAAATAAAGGCTATTATTAGAACTATTATATTATATTATATTATATTATATTATATTATATTATATATTTGATTAATTATGTAATTTATTAAATTATAACAAAATAAATATTTTTTATAACAAAATATAGTATTAAAAAGATAGATTAAAGTGACACCAAAATAAAAAGTTTATATAGTTTCCAATTTTTAACCTTTTTCTATATTTTTTTACTATTAATATTTAATAATTTAAATAAATTAACCAAAACATAGTAACTATATAAAAATAATATTTGAGGAGAATAAAGTGAAAATTTAAAGAACATAAAATAAAATAAATAAAATTTAAAGAATGAATAACATATAAAAAAGAAGAATGTTTTAGAAGAGAATTAGATTTTATTTTGAGGTTATATTGGTAAAACATATTTTTGTTCCACCTTTTTCCAGCTTGTTTGGGGTGGGGGTGGAACAGACATATTCCACTTTTCTTTCACTCTGTTCCTGTCTGTTCCACCTAAAAGTCCTGCCAAACGTGGGACAGTGATCATTGTTCTGTTCTGTCCTGTTCAGTGTACCAAACGCATCCTATTTGAGGAGACACAAGACAAGACACAGTGACACTATGTGAAGAAGAAGAGGACTCACTCTTAAATTTCTCATCAAAAAAAATGTAGTCCACCTTCTTGACTACCGGTCCCCACAACACTTTTTCGAAGAGAATCCTGAAAACATCGATACTCATCAAAACCTATAAATAATTTGTTGTCTCTAGCCGGTTTGTGAACATATAATACGTTGACATTAAAATATGGTACTACCAACACATCAAATAAGGTTACATTATTTGAAAGTTTGAAATTTACAATTTTGTTTATCTTCGCCTTGCTTTCGTTAGGGTGATTCACCCTAAGTTTCAAATCAGACACATCCACCACATTTTCAAGATTAAAAATGTTGGATGTCATGTGTTGGTTTGCACCAGAATCAATAATCCAACCAGGTCGAGGGGTTATGGAGTTGCCCCTTCCAAAGTGTGTTTCTAATCTATGAGGCTAAGGATTTTTGCAACTTGTTCCTCAGAGAATGAAAATGATGAAGTGGATACAGATTGTTTAGGTGAACGAGACTCAAAAAATACACACATTGCTGGCTAAAGGTTTAAAATTTCGATTTTGAGGTCTGGTTTTATTTTGAAAGTCTTTTGGGAAACCAATGAGTTAAAAACATCTTTCAATAGTATGTCCAGCAATGCCACATTGTTTGCACATAAGAGTAGTGGAGGGTCTGCCAGACCTTCTTTTATTTTCAGCGACTTTGCTTAAAATAGCGAAGTGTGTGTCTTAGTGCGAGGTAGAGAGGTGTCCCCCCCCCCCCCCCCCCCCCCTCCCCAACCAAACCAAACCAAAGATGAGATTCTTCTTTAGATACAAGAGAGAAAGCAGTTGTAATAGATCTCCCTTTAGATGAAACAAAGGAAAGAGGCAACACGAATCTAGATCGCCCTTTAGATAAAACGTGAGCGATTGGTGAAGACAACCGAAACCAAAATGGTCTCGTCAAATTATCACTACAATCGAACAACAGATCTCCAAGGAAGAAAAGCTAGATTTGAAATTTAAAAAAAACGAGGTAGGGTTTACAAAAGGTTAGAGATACAACCTGAGCCGAGAGGAAGACGATGAAGCAGGTCTCCTTGTTGAGCCGAGAAGAAGAAGACGAACCAGATCTCTTCATTGAGATCGACGAGAATCAAAATACTTCAAAGTATCAAACCATTGGAGCTCTAATACCATCTTAAAACGAATGAACACATTTATATCTCTATTATTATTACAAACCAAATACAAAATAAAATCAAACCTAAACTAGTTACAATATGTAAACCCTAAAAATATGTTGAGAGAATATGTATTCTGCAGAAATTTTATATGAATCGTATATCTCATTCAGTCATTCATTAGAGAAGGAATTCTATATACATATATATATATATATATATATATATATATATATATATATGTATATATATCAGCAGCATTACAGAATAGCCCCTGAAGAATCTGACTTTAGCCCGGCTACCCTTCATGTTCCATCAAAAGTGAGGTGCAGCCCTCCACGTCTTCAATTTTATTTCCTTTGTCAATATCAATCTTTATCTACTAATAACCTGACAAAATAACCACAAAAAGTCAAGATTGTGAATAAACTATTATTTCAAAGATCCCTTCTTACATTGATCGTTTTGGAGCTTTTCCTTCCCTTCGCTTTATTGTTTGCCATTTCAATGATCTTGGTATTTTCCAAACCTTCTTGGTCGGAAAAATAGTGTATATATTGGTTCGTGAACTAGCTACTTGCATGTCATGTGGTGTTTTTCATCACAAGTGTATTATTCCGGGATTAAAAGAGCTTCGTCTCATATGATTAAAAATTTGCTATAGAAAACTAACAACCTTGTTGATATAGAAAATTACTGTAATATTAAAAAATATTGTTGTGTCAAATATTGAAGTTGTTAAATCCAAGTATACGGTGAGGTTCATAATTTGATGGAGTTTCTATATGTCGATAAAAATATAAGGGGTTGTTTAATTGCATAACTACACTGATTTATTCAATAGGAAGCTTTTGTCCATTTTCAACCAAATAAATGACACCCCTACCCTTGTTCTTCATTTCTATATGTGTGGCTTCAAAATTCATAGCAATGTTATTTTTTTTTTGAACGGCAAGTTAACACACGCACACGTTCCCGGGGTATCCGGGCTCCCACTTAAGGGTGCCACCCGACTAATCCCCGTCGATCACGACCCAGCCCAATTAAGGTACCACTATGTGGTAGACCCATGATCATGGATGTCACAGGATGCTCACCACGGGGTTCGAACCTGGGTAGTCAGGGATACCATCCACTAACCCCCCGGATGTTACCTTACCACTGGGCTACAACATGAAGACCATAACAATGTTATTGTTACCCCCGTTTTGCACATTGCTTCCATGCTTGCTACTTTTCAAGGTTACCTTTTAAGGGACTCACCCATGCTATTTTGTGCCCCATAATATATGGTACCATAGAGTCCGGACTCCTAAAAAGTCAAGGGTTCAAACCTTAAAGCATCTCCAATAAATTCTTCAAAACAAAGAGTCAAAAAACAAAAAATTTACATTCAACTCTAACAAATTTTTCATTAAGATATTACAACATTAATTATATTATTAAAATATCTAATACATTTAATAAAATATTATTTATCTCTTCTAAACATTTAATTTTAAAAGAATTTAATTGATGAGAATAATAAAATATCATTTCTCTCTCCTAAGGAATCATTTTTAGAGAATTTCTCATATTTGGAGAATTTTACCATTATCTCTCCTAAAGTCTATTTTCTAGAAGGCTTTGAAGAATCACCTTGAGCAAAAAGTCTCCAAAATATCTCGATTTTCTCCGTTTTAGAGAGTTTCTTGGAGACACTCTCACCAAACATAAAGAATATGTGCGAGTATATTTATCGTATATAAATACTATAAAATTTAAAAATAAATACAACATTTAGACAATAAAAAACATGTTTGAGAGGTAAAATGACTATTTATGTCATTCAAACAACTTATTCAAAAGAAAAAAAAATTAGATTTTTATTCAAACAGACAAGTTAACCCATACAGGTTTAAGCCTAAAGTAAAAAAAAAAAAGTAAACAACCAAGAGATCAAACATGTTATTTATGTGTATATAATCCTGCCAACCAAACATCGGTTAGGTTTTTTTAGAGTAGCTCCTATAGAGTCATTGTGAAGGATTTGATATCCAAAAGTTTCTTAAAGAAAATTGGACTAAATTACAGTTAAGATTGATCCTAGATATCGAAATATGAATCACAGAGGACCTCTCAGACTCGATCAAGTATTCATCTCACCTCGTACCTAGTTGGACACAAATATTTCACCCACTCGAAGTATAGCATGTAACCAAAAGAACCTAGTATATCTTATACAGAGGCAAGGATATATGGATCTCCCAAGAAAACAGATTTGGAGAATGGACTTTGTTCTTCATACTATAATTTATTTCATTGCTTTTACCGTTTGTGATATTGTGATTACAATGTATGTATATATATATATATATATATATATATATATAAATATATATATAGAGAGAGGGGTGTTCAAATGCAAACTTTTTAATGGTGCAAACCCATGCAACCCACTTATCTACCACATATTTTATTTTCCCATTTTTTTATTAAAAAGATAAAAATAAAATATGTGGTAGATAAGTGGGTTGCATGGTTTGCACCATTAAAAAGTTTGTATTTGAAGGTGCCTCTATATAGATATAGATATATATATATATATATATATATATATATATATATATATATATATCTCAAAGGTTTCATGGATTAATACCAATCTTGATCTAAGCTAAAGCAATAAGAAGCCAAAAACAAAATAAAAACTCTCTTCTTCAAGCAAGTTCATTTGTACAAAAACACCACCATTCTCATTGATCTCACTGCTATACTTTAAATTTACCTCGATGATCGCCAATCAGCTAGGATGCACGGGCTAACATTTGAAGAAATACCGAATCTTGAGAAATATGATGTGAAAAAGGGACGTTATAAGGTATCCCGAACAGTAGGAAAGCTTGTTCCATCTTTGACATGGCTCAATGCAGTCGGGCACAGCCATTTCAACATGCTTGGACCTAAAACCTGTCAACAACAAAACCAAATCAGCATACCTTCGCATAATAATAACATAAATAAAGTACTTCTGTCCAAGTCTAGCCAATATGGACAACAACACACGCCCTCCAATCGAGGCTAGACGGGTAAAGATGCCCCAAATGTAGACCTTGCCTCTGATACCATGTTAGAATATGTGGAATAGATTACCCTTCAAGAGAGATTGAGATGGGAGGTTCTAAAATATAATGAGGAGAAATCGTAAGTCTAAGGTGTCGTTTGTTTTTTAAGAGGTCTAAAGTCTAAAGTCTTATTTTAGTTATGATTAATAAGAGGTGGTGTGTAAAAAAGTGTTAACGATTCAGACTTAAGAGCCTTTAAGAGGTTTTTTAAAAAAAAAAAACAACCCCCAACTAATGTGAGACTCTGATAATACCGATTAAAATAATAGAACGATAGTCTATGCATAATGATTTGTATGCCTTATTCGACAAAATTCACAAGATAACGGAATTTCTGAGACTTGCATCCATGTGGAAAACAGGGGAAAACGAAGAAAAAGATAGTACCATAGTGACATTTCTGTATACACCAACATCGTAATGATGCTTATAAATCTGCCCAGACTTCCTTGCCAACCATGCGGCCCTAGTCCCTTCGTAATACTGGTAAGAAAACACAATTCGATTCCTTTCCATCAAATTACAACGTTTAACTCAATCATACGCCAATAATACCGCTCAATAATGACAAAACAACGAAATCTTATGCACCCAAATACATTTTTAAGTTTCTTTTTTTTACCTCTATTGTTGTCATATTGTGCGTCAACAGGTAGATATGCCAGCCCAAGAGAGTTCCAAGCGTCAAACTTAAGAGAGAAATCATTGCCCCGGATGTAATCTGATGAACATAAGCTGATAAGTCTTTTAACAGAAATGCATCATCTTTGATAACAAAATTTGGCAAGTCAAGAAAACGGTTATTTAAGCGGTTCTTCAAAAAAAGATGCAAACTTTTGCCTTTTGAGGTCAAACTGATTACTTCCAAATTGAAATTGAATATCGTAAAATCTTGAGCACGTTGTAGTCTATAAAGAGACAAATCGTTTCCAAATGTAAATTTCATATAGTTATGTAATAATAAAGAAAACAAAGAACTAAAATCTTACATAAAAGGTTTTGAGGTGCGTCGTCCCAGCAAATTCCCAATCCTTTTGAATTCCACATCCGACGATTATAACCTACACAATAAGCTGAACTTATTACAAAATGAAAGCTGTTTAATGATTAAAAATCTAAAAGAGTGGTTTATACATACCAAAGAATGAAGACTTGAACTAGTTGCATAGACCACAAGAAGAAAAAAGGCTTTGTAGTTCCTTTGACCAATGCAATTGTTTATCCACGTACAATGATGATCCTAAACAAGAATTTCAGTGTGAGACGATATAGTGAATAAATATAAGTTCTGAACCTAAAATATGAAGAGGTAGTCATTACAATCCGAAAACATGGTATTCTTTTGACTTTGTAGGTCAAAGGGACTAATGGCAATTTTGAAATTAATCAGATTTGTACTCCATCTGTTCCAAAGTACAATTTTCTTTTACTAGAAACATAGTTTAATGGAAGTGTTTAATCATTAGCCAAATATCTAAACTACCTCTCCACAATGACAAATTGAGGAATTTTGTGTAGTTTTGTAGCCAATTCCATTATATGCCAATGACTAAGAAATTTGTAAAAAATCATCGTATTAGTTTTTGCATTTAAAAATGTGAAGCTTGACCTCAGAAGTCAAACTGCAGCTCTTTTCTGAAAGAGTATGTTATTGTATTTTCATACCCACCATTTTCAAGACACACCTTCTGCAAACACGACAATGGTGTGCTCTTGGAGGCTTGTATGCAGAACACTTGTCGCATCGTTTTTGAAGTGCTTCCTGAAATATGCATCATATAGTATCAACAAACAAAAAGTAACATGTGACCAAGATCTTCAAAAATTTAAAGTATTTTACTTGTATTTTCATTTTTCTCCAAAGAGAATAAATGAAATATCAGGCGGCAAAACTCCCATTATTTTCCAAACATTATTGCAACTCAAAATCAAATTTTCAGGCATACAATTCACCTCTTCAAACTCAATTGAGAACCTAATAGATGGACATATCCCGAGTTCTCCACCCAAAACACAAAACATACCCAAAACTAGGAAACCAACCACTAGGACTAGAGAAGAAAGAAAGAACAATAGACTTTGAACAAAGATTTGTTTTTTATCAAAAGATCATTAGTTTGACTACACCAACAAAGCTGCCTATTCTTGTTATGATTAATTGGTTATCCAAATTCTGCAATCACATGATGAAGCCGCCAGTTTTATTCAACATATAGAACACCACAAAAAAGCCTTCTTCTATGTTTACAAAAAAAAAATTTGGTAAAGGAGTATCCCAGACCACTTTGGGCCCGGACTAATCTCCTGGAAAACAGGCCTATGGCCCGCGGGCATTCATCCCGTGGCCACAATGCTGCGAGTGGGGCTCGAACCCGGGCAACCGCTATGAAGTCCCCAGGCTCTTACCACCACGCCACAACCTTGTGGTTACAAATTGAAGTTGGGTGTGGTGGCTGTAAGAACTAAGGAGGGAAGTTACTTGATTGCAATGGAGAAATTTACGATGGTTGGTTCAAGTAGGGTTGGTTAATCACGGTTCCTACTTTTTATCAAGGAATGCTAGGCATTGCATAAGTTGCCTTCTCCTATCACATGTAACCAACAGGAAAAGAAAATGGAGTTCATAAAAAAGAGGATGTTGAGGTAGAGCTATGGACGAACCATGTTAGATACGATACCGAACGAGGTCTTCAGAGCAAAGGTAGGAGTCCTGCCGATCTTGGATAAAATGAGAGAGATGCGAAGTGCATCTGGTGCATGCATTCATATATATTTTATAATTGCATTTTGTGTCTAGTTTAATCATTTGCATGTAGTTTTTTTATTTGTTTTTAGTTAATTTGTGTTTAATCTCCTGAGCATACTTCGTTGCCTGACCGTCCGCGTGTTGTTGAAGTATATCATAGGCGAAGTAGTTCAACAACAGATCCCGATCCTTCACCTCTGATTTCTTCAATGCATCCACGTAGTGCTCCACCATTGCTCTTTGGAAAGGTAAATGTACATGTATGTACCCTATTGCTTCTTTTGTTTCTTATAATCAATTGTCTTCCTCTTCGTGTTCCTGCATTGCTCAAATAGATTATATATCGATTCCTAAACTATTGGTGAAGCATTGGCCCATTCTCGATGGCGTACAACAATGATTGAGGAAATGAATGCCCTTGATCATAATGGTACATGGACATTGGTAGAATTGTCGGCTGACAAAAGCAATCAATCAGGTGTAAATAAGTTTTTACTATTAAGTATAAGGCAGATGGCTCTGTGGCTCGACTTAAAGCTCACCTTGTTGCTAAGGGATATGCTCAACAATATGGGGTTGATTCCTCCGACACTTAGTCTCCGATTGCCAAACTCACTTCTGTACGACCGATCATCACCTTAGCAACCCGAGCTTTGATTGGCCCTTACATCAGCTTGATATCAAGAATGTTTTTCTTCATGGTTCTCTTCAAGAAGAAGTGTATATGGAGCAAACACCTTTTGTTGCTCAGAGGAAGTACGGAAAAGTATGCCGCCTTCAGAAATCCTAGTATGGCTTGAAGTAGAGTCCTCGAGCATGGTTTGGAAAATTCAGCCATATTTTTTTGGAATATGGAATGAAAAAGTGTAAGTTTGATCATATAGTGTTCTACAAGCGGTCTGAAAATGACATGATCCTACTTGTAGTATTTATTGATGATATTTGAGATTACCGGAAGTGATAGTCGAGGCATATCAAAACTTAAGACGTTCCTTCAATCTCACTTCCAGACAAAGAACTTGGGGCTACTAAAATATTTCTTGGAATAGAGATCATGAGGAACAAAAGAGGGATCCTCTTATCACAGAGGAAATATGTTCTCGATATTCTAAAAGAAACACGAAAATTGGGGGCTAAACCTTGTAGCACCCCAATAACTCCCAATGTACACCCAAGAAAAGATGATGGAAAACCACTTCATTACCCTGAGAGGTATAACGCCCTGACATTATGGCAACACGCCCTGACATTGCATTTGCAGTCAGTCGATACATTTATGCTCCAACTACTGACCATTGGACACTTCTAGAACAAATTCTTCGTTATCTTAAAGGCGCTCTAGAACGAGGATTGCTTTATAGACGCCATGGTCATGCTAAGGTATGCATCACTGGTCTAATTGAAGCCTTTTCAGATGCAGATTATGGTGGATGCAAGGATGACAGTAGATCCACATCAGCGTATTGTGTGTTTATTGGGGGAAATTTGGTTTCATGGAGAAGTATGAAACATAATGCGGTATCTCGGTCGATGGTTGGATCAGAATATAGAGCAAGTGAGATAGTATGGATACAATCAGCTACTTAAGGAAATTAGCTATGTGATTGCACTTCCTGCAAAGCTTTGGTGTGATAAGGAGACAACCTTCATATTGCTTAAAATCCTATTTTTCATGAACGACCTAAGCATATCTATTTTTCACGAATGACCTAAGCATATCGAAATCGATTGTCATTTCATTCGAGACAAGATTGAAGACGGGTTTGTTGCAACAGTTTCGTTAGAAGACCAGTTTGAAGACATTTATACAAAAGCCATGAATGGAAACCGTATCGACTACATTGTAACAAGCTAGACATGACAAATATCTATGCTCCAACTTGAGGGGGAGTGTAATGGGATCAACAAGAAAAGGAAACAAAATCCTTTAAATTAGGAAATTATGTAGATTGGATTTCCTCAAACCTTGTATAAATATATATTAGAGTATGCAAATTGGATCAAGAAATACAATTGCTATCGACTAACCTTAGGATGTCCTGTTTAATTTAGAGTCTATATTTAGTGTCGTTCTATAGTTAGGTGTGTAGTTGAGTCGTTATAGTTTAGTTTTCTTGTTTTTTATCACTTTCTTTATTTTTAGTTTGTTTTTATTATCGAAAATCCGAAATCAAAGTTGCACTCATGTAGCTAGTTCATAATTGAACACAGTTTCGTGCTTAGACCACCGCTTACTGTGATTGACCCGTATGCTTGCGGTATAAATTTTAAAACTCACGAGTTTTTGGCCCCGTTGTCGAGGGAGGCAACTAGCCTAGCACCGACTAACTTTTTGATTTACTAATCTATATTTCACTTCCTTTTTTCTATTTTCTGATTTGCTTTTTCTATACCTCGGTAACTGTGAGTCTGTGACCAATCTTTTCTATTGTTGTATATTCCAGTTAACTAACTTGTATGCACCGCATATCAAAGAGGTTAGATCGATTGTCATTTGATCTCGAGATTGAGGCTACAACAAGAATGTTAAATGCGGAAAATAGAAGAAAGCGAAGACAAGAAGTTATGGCAGTTGAACATACTCTCAAGGACTTCATTGAGCCCACCTATGGCTCTACCTCATCCATTGCTCATCCGGTTATACAAGCCAACAATTTCGAGTTGAAGACTAATCCGACAACGTTGCAGCAAGAGCAATTCTCGGGTTCTCTCACTGAAAATCCAAATGATCATTTGGAACTAGTTCTTAGAAAAGTGTGATATGATCACGATTCTAAATGTTTCTGACGACGCCATTCGCTTGTGGCTTCTTCTGTAGAATAAAGCAAATAATTGGCTTAAGAGTGACAATCATGATACATTAACTACATGGGATGCACTCTCGAAGGCCTTCTTGACTCGTTTCTTCCCACCGGCCAAAACAGCAAAAGATAAGGAGTGGCATTACTACTTTTTTGCAACATGAGTATCAGACGCTTTACGAGGCAAGGGAGAGGTATAAAGATCTCTAGCGGCAATATCCTATCATGGAGTCCCCGACTAGCTTTTTATTCAAACATTCTGCAACACGATGAAGCAAGATGTTTGAATTTCTAAATGGGGCCACAACTAGGTCTATTGTCAACAAAATTTCAGCTGCAGTGAAAGCTCATATAGACTATGCTGTTTAGGGGTGTACAAGAAATCGTCAACCCGCAAAACCCGCCCAACCCAACCCAACCCAACCCGCTAATAACCCAATTAAACCCAACCCGCTAAACCGCCAACCCGCCAAACCGCCAATTAGAAGGGTTGAAATTAGGTTAGTATAACTCAACCCAACCCAAACCACCAACCCTCCGCTAATATATATTATTTCGATAAATTTATATATATATATATATAATATTTACAACAATTATAATTTACAACCCAAAAAATATATACATATATTAGTCCAATTTACAACCCAAAGCCCAAAATTAATCCAACTACGTCGAGGCCCGAATTAATTCAATTAGGTCGATCAATATGTCTCAATAAGCACGAATGCATGAGTACTGAAACAACGACGTTGTTGTTTTCATTGCATAAATAAACATATGAAGTATGTTTCATACAATAGATTTTAAATTAGAAGTATAGACATAAATGAATATAAGGAGTATGTTTTAAAATAGAAGTTGGAACTGACTTTTTGTTTTCATTGCATTGATGTTGTTAAAAGTTTGATTTTTATTGCGTAGAGAAATATCACATGTTTTTTTTGTAGGTTGTAACTTTGTAGTTTTATATCATATTTCCTATATATATATGAGCAATGGAAAATACTCCTAAGTCTCCAAAATTCGAAGACAATGATAAATCAAACACGTTTAAGAAAAAGGGATGTAGAACCTCGAACATTCGTAATCACTAATAACTTTGTTGGCTACATTTTTAGTATTATTTATCGTATTTCAATCGTCAACTTTATGTATATTTATAACCCGCCAACCCAACCCAACCCGCAAGGGAAGGGTTGGGTTATACTTTTGAATGGATTGGGTTGGGTTGAGAATTTTCAAACCGACGTAATTGGGTTGGGTTGTAAAAATGTCAAAAACCGCCCAGCCCAACCCAACCCGCGTACACCCCTAATGTTATTAATATCACGATATATCGGATATCGCCCCTAGACAAAATATCGCTATTTATATCTGTCCCGAGAATATCGGCGATATTGACGGATATATTGGCGATATTTTGATCAAAATATCGGTTCGATATACCGATTTTTTGGCCTGATTTAATGACTTACCGGGATGGGCTTTGTTTTTTAAGCTTTTTTTGTTAGAGACTTATAGTTGGGCTTTTTGCCTTTTTTCTAAGTTAGGTTTTTCTAATTTCTAAATTGAGTCGACTTCTTTACTGTTCTACTTCTACATCGACGACTTCTATGTTATTCAGGTCTTCTAGATGACTTCTACTCAGACCTCAGTAGCTCACTGTTCTACATCGACGACTTCTTTTCTTTTCTTCTCCTCTCCTCTTCCTGCTGCTTGCACGACGACTACCTCAGTAAGTGACTTCTTCTGTTTCTTCTCCATTCGTGTTTCAACTTTCAACCAACAGCTTCAAACTTACCGCCTTCTGTTTTTTATCATTCTTAATTTCAACAACAACTTCTGTTTTCAACCAACAGCTTCAAACTTACTGCCTTCTGTTTTTGATCTCTTAATTTCAACCAACAGCTTCTGTTTTCAACCAACATATTTGATCTTTCTTAATTTCTTTAGTTACCAACAATGTTAGATACTTAGATGCATTCTAATTAGTTCGTTTACAAACACTTTTCCTATTTTGTTTTGTGAAACTTGTTTAAGTTGATGTTTTAATGTTGAAACTATGTTTTTAATTAATGCATATGATATGTTTATGGATGCATACATATATATATATATATATTATATAAACCAATATTTTTGGACCGATATTTCCGATATCTATGTTTATGGATGCATACATATATATATATATATATATATATATATATATATATTATATAAACCAATATTTTTGGACCGATATTTC
Organism: Arctium minus; assembly: GCA_954870635.1. NCBI lineage: Eukaryota > Viridiplantae > Streptophyta > Magnoliopsida > Asterales > Asteraceae > Arctium > Arctium minus. The sequence continues at coordinate 135,500,239 of OX941081.1, read as the reverse complement.
CGATATCTCAAATATCGGTCCCTGACCGATATAACACCGATATCCGATATTAACCGCATAGCTTATAAAAGATATGACATCCAACAATTTCTTGCATCCAACCGAGTGCTCAGTTTCAAGGAAGGGAGGAAAGATAGATGTTGATGCTCTTGCACTCTTAATGCAAGTTTGACTCATTTTCTACCAACATATAGAACCACTCCAATATAATTGAAGCGAGTTGGACTACATCTGAAGAATCGGTACTTGCTTGTGAGATGTTTGGCAACCAAGGCCACGTGCTTGCAAATTGTAAACCGGGTAGCAACCTAATTGTTGAGCAAGCTAATGCCATATTCAACCAACCACGGCCCCAAGGCCAAGGAATCAACCCTTTTTTTCCCAACCGTACAACCGAGGTGGTGCCAACACCCTAATTTCTCTTGGAAAAGTAATCAACCGCAACTTGATCAATCGACCAATCAAGCTAATCATAGGCCATCATAGCACTCGGATGCATTTAGATGCATTTAGCTTAACTGCAGCAGTCACAGCAGTCTCAGTTTATGCTCCCACCTCCCCCCAACATGCAAGTTATAGCCCCTATCCCGCAAAAGTCGAACCTCGAGTCATTGTTAGAACTTTCTGTGCCTAATTGCTTAGACCACCACTATTGGGCAGACGTTGTGTACACCTCATTTATCCCCTCTTGCATTTACACACTTACTTTTGCAAACATGGCCTCTACAAGTCGCACAAAGCATCAGTACTAGTAAGTTGAAGTAGGATGAGATTGTTCAACCAAATATTATCCCTGCCGCCAATGTCGTTGATCCACCGGAACTCGATACCTATGGAATCAAGTTTACCTCTACTGAAAAAGCTTTCTGCTTCCAGAATTTGCATGAGTGAATTGGAGACCCAGCAATCGTTGGGGTCCGTCAAGGTGTTATCACACTCTTCAGTAGGCTTGAATAGCAAAGGTTCTTAAACCTTAAGACCAACACTTATCGCACTTTGACATTAGGTTCCTCTCCACAATGGAGCTTGACTCGACAGGCAGTATTAACTTCCGCCTGTTCAACAGAAGGCACCTTGACAAGGACGACCTCTACAACGTTGTAACACCCTCAAATCTGGAAATAGCAACTAATTTAAAATTTCTAAATACAGCGATTATTGATTCATCTACAATCACAATTTAAGGTTTAACTTCAATACACACATTTCGTTCTATGTATACAGTCTATAATAAGGACGGGTGCTACTAAAACCCAATAACAGTCACTATCTCCAACTGCGGAAGACTTCACCAAACTACTTACCCTCGCGTAAATCTAGTGCTCATTTCCTCATAGCACTGCTAGAACCAAACCCTAACAGAAACCTGATGCATATGCCGACATATAAAAGGTTAGGCTTAACGCCTAGTTAGCTCAAGAGTTTTCATTAGAGATATGTAAAACAATAACTTTAAGAACGTTATTTAAATCGTGATTTCCAAAATGAAATACATTCGATCTGAAATCAACCAAAGTGAAATACGTTAAATCTGAAAACAATCTCTTTTTCAACATTCACCCACTTCGTGAATAAAATTACAAAACAAAACTCCCCCTTTATGTAAATCCAAAACCCAAAACTCATGTGAAGCATAACTGACATTTTAATAATCAAATACTGAAAACGTAGATAAATTCCAACTTCCCAAAACATGGATAAGATTCAATATTCATAATACGTCACCAAAAACATAGATTATAAAACTCAATACCCAAATCAACACCTTTTGGTGACGGGGGAGACCCGATTACATTGTATGTGATGGAACACCAAAGTGGGTCACATAGCTATGTATAAAACCAAAACATATGGATTATACGCATAAAACCTACCAAGCTCAACTACTCCAAGTTTATTGCTCGAAAACATCAAGTCAACCACTCCAAGTCTATCCTTGAGAGTTCTAAAACAGGGGAACTCAGTTCCAAAACGGGAACTTATGCACACAATGGAATTACACCTTACTGCCCATGGGACACAGCCCGACCTTATAGGTCCACACCTTGCTTACCATGGTGACCCGATGCCTATTCCATGCCAAAGTGGTGAACTTCTCCAAAACGGAACAAAAGAACACCGTGCCTATGGATCCATTGCACTAACTAAAACATTACATGACTCAAAACGAATGAACTAACGCATTCAAAAGATGTAATTCTTAAATAAGATGCAGTAAATGCAAACCATAACCAAACGCTCTACAATAACTATTAAAATCGGACAAGTGTCCTCAAGACCCAACGAAACCAAACCGAGCCATAAACTCAACAAATCCAAAGACCCAACGTTGAAAATCATAAAATGAAATCAAACGTAAACAACCCGCATTATGTTAACCCATACTCCAAAATATATAAATTAACTCCAACGTAGTTTAGGTTGGGACAACTCATTTTCCAAGTGTATTATATCATTTATCCTTTCAAAACGTCCCATGACATAAAATCAAACACTTATCTAAAACATACAATAAAATGCATTTATACTCCAACTTACTTCATGACATAATTCATCAAAATACCAATGTGTATAATTTTAGCTGTCAAAATGCTCAAAATCCCAAACGTGGGTGTTTACAAAGTTTATAAAACCAAACACTTCAAAATAATCCGTCAAATAACTCAACATTTGATAATTTCATGTAAAGCATATAAACACTTTAAAATAGGCATTTTGGCATGTACACCGTTTTCACAAATCAACTTGAACTCACCTTGCTAGATTTAGGCTAAATCTAGATTTTACCCCAACTTGAGCTTTCTTGAAGAAATCTAAATCCATGAGCAAAATCCTTCCAAAACCTAGATCTACAAATTTCAACCATAAATATACTTATTCAACCCTTTAGAATAGTTCCCCAATCATTTTACCTCAAAATCTCCATTTTGGCCAAACCCCTAATTTTTGACCTAAATCCTCCAAAATCTTCCAAACCGAAATTAGAGAAACCAAACACTAGGAAATCATCAATGAAGCATTTATATCACCTAATAAGGTTTAGAAATGGAGATGATAAACTTACCACTTAGGTTTTGGTGAAAACCTAGAAAACCCCAAATTTCTTGAAGGTAGAGGTGATGATGATGATGAGCTCTTGACATTTGCTTCCAATCCACCACCTAATACCCTTGAATCTTCCCAAAACTAACAATCTAACCTTGAAAATCTCTAAAATACGAATCCATAGCAAAAAGAATCGTCTCAAACAGAGTTATGGTGAAGGAGATATGAGGAAATGAAGAAAACCCCCAAAAATCGGATTTTTAACCTCCAAACCCGCTCCACGATAGTGCCCGGCTAAAGTGACATATGTCTCTTTCGCTAGGCACTCTCGCGCCAGACGTACCGAGAGTTTTATACTCTCAGCGATAGTGCCAAGCTAAAGTGACACATGTCACATTCGCTAGGCACTTTAGTCGTACTTGTACCGACCGTTGTTTTGGCCATAACTTATTCGTTTTTGCTCCGTTTTTGCTCCAGAAAGAACCGTTGTTCTCGTAATTAAATTCCTCATCTAACAAGACTATAAAATCTAGAATTTAATCCCAAAATCCCATTTCCTTTATTTCTCTCAAAAGATCGATTCCTATACTAACTTGAAATAGTACTTACCCAAAAATTACGGGTGTTACACCATTGACATAATTACATGGCACATTCGTTGGGACGACCAACCACTTGGTAATCTCCGTTGCTATTGTGACAAATGTCACAACTGCATGGCACTATAGCCGGGACTACCACACTTTCAGTACGATTGGTGCTATTGTGACAGGTGTCACAACCATATGTCACTATAGCTGAGACGACCATACTCTTAGTACCATTGGTGCTATTGCGACAAATGTCACAACCACATGGCACTATAGCCGAGACAAACATACTCTTAGTACCATTGGTGCTATTGTGACAAATGTCACAACCACATGGCACTATGGCCTAGACAACCATATGTGTTTCTTCCTTTACCGATTCACCCAATTCAACACTCTTCTCCAATTAGGATAAAAATTCAGGGTGTTACAAACGTCTTCAGTTTCCACCTAACTAGACGTTTAGGACCCAGAAGTCGAACCCTGACCAATTTCAATGACAATGAGTTTTGGCACTGCGTGACCGACGGCTATGATACTTGTCACACCAAAGCATCATGATCCGACAGACATCATGCGACTTGCACACCACATCTTGTCTAGCATCATTAGTGCTTGATCGAACGTTGGCCCTATAGCTCGCTACGAGCTTTTTGTACTTTACTGCATGGCCCATGATGGCGTACTTCACCGTGAATATAGGCCTAATGAACCAAATTACGTCTTAAAAAAATTCTCCAAGGCTTAGAGTCCACACCACACAACATTTGCTTCGGTGACCTCCTTGCTTATATAATCACTCGACCCCACTATCCCTCGACATCCCCCATGACTAACCCGTGTTGGCACTACCACTTTACTTGATATTGCACACCTCCACACTCATATGCATATGATCGAACATGTCGCTCAAGATGTACCAACATATCGCTGGCTGATTGGTTTGCAACAGAAGTATCACTTACATTACCATCTGATCTCACAAGAGTAACTGAGCACACAGACTAAAGGTTCCCTCATATCCACTCACCTCACTCACCAGCACCCGAGCACGCACCTCCACCCTCGAGCGTTTCCTTCTTCCTCATCAGCTTATTTATTGATTGGACGGTTGGACCATAGAATCAAGGGAATGGATGAGAGTCATTATAAACTAAGCAATTAATGCGGTCGATTGCGGAAATAGCGGTCGGGACCTTGATTTGAAATAGCGGTTATCGCGGAGATATAGCGGTGAGATAGCGCTAAAAAGATATGCTCAAAAAATAAATACGAATATATATACATATATATAACTTTAAATATTATATGCCTAATATATATCAATTCAAACCACACAAGCAACTTAGTAAAGTTTATAAAGCTCATAAACAACTAATTTAATTGGAATCGATAAAGTTTGACCTAATTTAGTTGTTTCTTTTGTAGTTTTGTTTAATTGTTTATTTAATCTGATTCCTTTTTGTTTGTAGGCTAGATCTTAATAGCCTACACAAAAGCCAAAAAGTATTGTTTAAACTTTAGTCCAACAAAATGAAGAGTCCAAAACAGTCCCATAAAAACAGCTAAATAGCGGTAATAACGGCCGCTATTTGCGGCACCGCTATAATACACCGCAATTCCTAGACCGCTATTTAGTCTAGGACCGATATCCGTTATCTCGCCGCTATAGCGCGCTATTAACTGCATAGATTATAAATAGTCTCAATGATTTGAATGAGACCATGTGCAAGCTCTAAGAAGATATCACCAATCTTATGGGTTAGTTCCTAGAGTTGCGTGATACACCGCATGTTGTTGATCTAAGTTTGGTTTCTCTGCTTCTTACAGCACTACTATAGCCAGCACAATCTTCCCCCCTCCTTCCCTGTAGTCTCCCCTACAACCTAACCCGGCCATCGAGATTATTGCCCCTATTTGCTTGTGTGGGTGTTTTTCTTTTTTTCTTTTCCTTTCTCTTTTCATATAGCTTTTCTTTTTCTTTCTCCTCCTTATATAGTTTTGATTAATTTGCATTTCTAGAAATAATTTTTCTTCCGAAGTAAATCCAAAAAGATATTTGATTGCTCTTCGTTGTGTTAAGACTCGTAGTACACCACATCTAGCCTTACATGATTTAGTTGCTTGATTTACTAATTGCCCATTCACTTTTTGCCATGTTAAATGATATCTTTTCAGACATTATGTTACCTTAATTGTCACTTGCACACACTGATCGAGCATGTTGTTTCATATAGCCTTTTAGGATTACTTTGCATAGTCCCCCTACATTACAAATGTGACTATATGGATGGAACTACCTAGTGAGATTTTGGGCCTAAATGGATTGACCTATATGTAATCAATATCATCTTCTTATTTCTTGTGTGTTACCTCATGTTGAGGTGTAGTCTAGACTTTTGAGTGGTTTCCCTTTCAAGTTTATCACGAATTTACATAGAGGCCTTCATTTCATAGAAAAATTCCCAAAAATACAAAAATATTTTCCCTTTGTAACATATTTGAGCCTATGCACTAGCGTTTCTTTTATACACCCATTAAACACCCAAAAGCATGCACATTAAGGTTCATCTTTCCAAAATGACATATGGATTTAAGCAATTAGTTTAGTAATAAACATAAGCATGGTTTGTGGATAGTTTGTTGAATCCCTAAAACAAGCATGCCTTATGGGTTCACAAGTCCTATGAAAGAAAAAAATTGCAAAAAAGTAAACTTCTAACCCATCAAAAACATTAGAAAGAAGCGTATATGTGCACAAAAGCAAGCTTTTTACCGAATAAAATCCCCAACACCAATAAACAAGCCTAATCCTACCTTAAACCCCTAACCTTACCCCAAAAACCCTCATTACGTGTAACTTTGTGGTAATTTTTGGACTTGAATCGCATCAAGAATACATTTCTTATTTCTCGATTGGGTGGGCATTGAGTGTATATATATCCCAAAACACATGAGTAAATTGAGCGATAATTGTGAGCATCCATCCTTTTAGATCATTTCTCCTTTCCCTAGCGGCTACAGTATGTTCACAAACCAATTTGGATACGTTTTTTTTTTGTAATGTGTTTTGACTTGGTGTTGTGTAAAGTTTGACTCTTTTGTAAAATGTGCATTCTTGCCTCCTTTTTTTTATTTAACATTTGGTATTAACTATCAAGTCTGTACATTTATAGTTTAGATGGTGAATAAGTTTTTTTGTGCGAATGTGATTTGCCTCGTTTTGGTGTTCTTGGAATTCGTCGTCGTTTTCTTTTCCTTTCTTTTTTTCACCTAGCTTTGTGAAAAATTATACTTCCTTTGGGACAAGAAAATTTTAGCTTGTGAGTGATTTGTTAAGTGCATTTTGTGCATACATTCATATACTTTATAATTGCTACATTAATGAACTACCATGATACCGCAAATTCACAAAACGCTTAGAGGGAGATTAGACTCTATTGCATGAGAGTTCTTTTACACATTATATGATTATATAACTTTTTGTGAAAGCAACCATTAGCCTTCGTAGTTTCTTTCAGCTGCTTAAAGTTCAAAACAAGTTATTGGAGTGCTTTTGCAAGTATCCCATCTTGTTGGCATGCTATAAAATTGAACTTGACGCTAGCTTTGATCTTTCATCATCCCATACCATTTCCCATATTGCATTTGGTGATGACTAGAGGACAAGAAGGGTCTACCTTTTTTTGTTAAAGCAAAACATGTGGCAATTAAGCTCACTCTCCCTCCTTAGTGCTATGGTGCATACTTGTCTTCTTTTTATTTAGGCATACTCCTTCCATTCCAAAACAAGAGACACTTTGCCTTTGAGGTCAAACAGGTTAACTAAGTCAAAGTTTGACTAAAATTCTAAATTTTCAAATTAAAATGAAAGCAACACATAAAAGATTGTGGCATATACTAGAAAAAAGAAATTGTTTGTGTTAAGTTTGTAACAACTTCCACATCAATGTTGCACTAAGATAGTTGTAAGTTTTACCTGAACAATTCAAGTGCATCTTTTCTGGAATAGAGGGAGTTTCCTCTTTTGTAGGTGATGGCAAGAAAATAATTCATGTAGTTCGATAGATAAAAGTTTGTTTCACAAACTAAAGATTGCAGGTCTGAACCTACTTGTTAAGTCAACCTACTTGCTTTAGTATGGATGAGCTCACAAAAGACATACAATATGATATATCAAGTTATTATTTTCTTTGGTGGTGGACATATAGTGTGTACTCTTGGCACTAGACATTAATTCAAAGTTTGAAGTTTGGAGGAGCACTTAGTTATCTAAAGGTTATAGATCAAACTAGAATAATATATTGTATATGATATGTATATTTGGTGTACCGATAAGGAAGCAGAATATGTGGTAAACATACCAAGACAAAACGTAGTTAGAAAGGATATATTCATATTTGGATTAGTTTTACTAGAAGATGGATAGATTGATGAAGATGTTAATCATAAGCATGGTTTTTTAAAATGGTCTAGGCGTACTCTCGAGGCGACCAGTCAAAAACCGATTATGAGGCTATGCCTCACATGGATGAGGCGCACGAATCTAAGGTAGGGCATACCGAGGCATATGAGGTGGTAGGCTATTTTATCATATGGGTAATAAATGAGAAGCTAAAAAATTATCATTCTCTCCTCCCCATGCTTGTGTTTTCTCTCCTTTTCTCTCCTCAGTCCTCACAGATAAGATCAATAGTTTCGTGTCCATTATGTATAATAAGAAATTGAAGCACAATTTTTTTTTTTAAAAGTCACTAAAAGAGGAAGATGATCATTTGATTGTCGAAAAATGTGCTTTTGATGATGAATGGGTAGTCAACCCAAATGATGAAGAAGATGACGATAATTAAACAATTGAAGTTCGTGGGGCAATTGAGGATGAAGGCGAAAGTCTAGGATCAAGGAAGTGGAAAAGAAATCAAGCACGAAAAAAATGTTACTTCTAGAGCTCATTGCAAATTTGCAATTATATATCTATTTTATAAAGTACAAACATATAGTGTTATAACTTACACATATAAAATATGAGATGAAATAATGTAGAAGGCAAAATATTCAAGTGAATTTGGATGAGAGATGAAATTGAGAGAGAAGATGACACTAATTATGGAGATGGTGGTCAAGCTATGAAATTGTATTACTCATTAAGAAGTCACGACAATAGTGATAATGATCATAAAAATGATGACTTCGTACTGAATTTAGTTTATGCGTACCTAGTAATTTTATGACTTTCATGGTTTGATAGGCAATTACCTATTTTTTGTTATGAATTTTAAGTTTTTTTATTATTATTGTTGAGGTGTATTCCCTAATTCGCCTCGAGGCTTACACCTTGTGGTACTAAGGGAAATCATCTAGCCTTGCTTTTTCGTCTTTCAAAATCGTGGTCATAGGATAAGACATAATGATTGACGTGGAAAAAAAATGTAGTCTTGTGTGATCAAAGAACTCCGTATAGGATGTCGGCAAACCCTACTATAATTTATGAGGCATATAGTTGGCTCATCATCAAAAGACAAAATGTACATAGATGATAGAACCATAGCATAAATGCAAATATTGAAGTAGATGATAGGTTACACAAAGAGACGTACGATATATGTAAGAACTAAGGTTGGAGTAATACTAAGGCAACTCCATTCAAATGGTTGGGTAATCTCCAACATATACCTTCGAGTGCAATAGCTAGAATTGGAGACTTATACCAAGAGGAAGGTGCTAGGAAAGGTAGAGGTCGACCAAAAACAACAACAAAGAAAGTCATGAAAAAATGTATCTGCACGAAAGAAATTTACCAAAAAGAGTTAACTGTGGATGGAAGCATGCAAAAGGACAACAATCGTGTCTACTTAGCCTCTCTATATTTGTTCTTAAATTGCACCATTATATAACTTATTTTTTCAGCTTCATTTTTAGGCATTTCCATCTAGTTTGGGCGGAAGGCTTGTTATCATCGTTCTAGGCGATGGCAGAATCTCTTTCTTACGACTGTGAAAACTTTTACCCACATCTGAAGTAATCTTATGAATCCTCATCATATTTTACTTCCCATCACGTTTGCTAAGCCTTTTTCACCTTTAGACAAACTTCATTACCCTTCATCAATATTGTCGCCTAAGCCTTTTTCACCTTTACACAAACTTCATTACCCTTCATCAATTTTCCTCGTATAAGTTTCAATAAAGTTTTCTTAACATATTTGAGTATGTGCTTATTCATTGACCCAAGAATCAAGATTCACAACAAGGTTTACCATCCTCATATATCAAGATTCAGCTCCACTCACCGGATTACCCTTGTGCTTCGAAAATCCTCACAATATATTTGTACTTCAAGGATATTCTCCTTGTGATTTTGATTATAATTAACATGTTATCTCCAATAACAGATGGCATTTGACCCAAATTGAACTAGTTCCAAACTACTCTAGCAAGTTTCGCTGGTTTCAAAAAACAAAAGAAAGAAATTCCAAAAGCTATATTGATGATTTACAAACCCTAATTGTTTCCATGTATTCACAACTGATTCTCTATATTGAGCTACAAAAATTTTACACCTTGATCACTCTATCAACACACAAAAACAAACTACATCATTAGCTTTCCAGGTCCAATCTAAATACCAATAACCATCAAACTCAATAACATCAACAATTCCAAAGACGAAAGTAATAAGGAAATTGTTATAAAGAATTCAAAATGAAAGAAAATCTTACAGCTTCCCTCGATTCTTGATCCGAACCATCATTGTTCTCAATATCAGGAAAATAGCCAGATGGGACACCACCAGGATCAGTGAGAACACACACCAAAAACGAGAAAAGAGTGAGCGATGCCAACGAAGTGAAGATCACAGCATTCAGCCAACCTGCTGAGCTCTCTAACCCTATCCAGTCATCAAGAAATATGAAAACGGTGCCGTAGTAGACCATTTCCATCAATATCAAAACGGCTAGTATAGGTAACGATACAAATCTTCGCCATTTCATCTCTTGATTTTGGGAGAGATTGCAGAGGAAGCCAGAATGGGTTCTGCCCTTTGCTTGTCGTGTCGAATAGAATCAAAGAATTCGATCGGGTCAAGTTTGCATTCAATTTGGAAATACAAAAATTGTCCCAATATATGGAGTCGCTGAATTTATATAAAAATACGACTATATTTCTTTTAGTGAATAGGGGTTTAAATGAGACGAGACAACTCGCGAGCTACTCGAGATCGACTCGGTCAAAACTTGGTCAACACTCGACTCGAATAGGCTCGACTTGATATACTAACGAGTCGAGTCGAGCGACCTGATACTCGACTCGATAAGCTCGTGAGATACTCGACTCGATAAGCTCGTGAGATACTCGATAAGCAAAATAATAATAATTAGTAATATTATTTTAATTTAATTGATAATAATAATAATAATAAACTCAAGTTTTTTGATTTTTTTTGTGGAAAATGGTGTAAAAGACATGGGTAAACTCTTGATGGTGTGTCTAATCCATCCCATATTGACGGGATATAGAACCCAATGCTTTGAACTCCACTATAAATATATTTTTCCCTTCCCTTTTTTACATCTTTTGTCTTTGCTAAATGGCTTGAGTCTAAGGGTTTGAGCCTATGTAGGGGTGTAAATGAGACGAGACAACTCGCGAGCTACTCGAGATCGATTCACTTGAGATCGACTCGGTCAAAACTCGGTCAACACTCGACTCGAATAGGCTCGACTCGAACTCGAGTTCGACTCGATATACTAACGAGTCGAGTCGAGTATAATGATACTCGAACTCGACTCGCATCATTTACACTCCTATTAGTGAGATATATTATAAAAAAAATTACAGAGTTTATCGGTATTTTTGTTTTGATTGGGTTCCTTACCTTAGGGATTGTTTACCAAATTTTCCATTAAGTCCTGTATGGATAAATATGTCTGTCTGGATAAATTTGTCTGTATGGATAAATTGATGTTGTTGTTTACATTTTTATCTGAATTAACAATCTGAATAACAGAAATGACCAATTTACCCCTGAATATGAATTTTAAGCTGTTTTATAAATTGTTGTTTATTTTTAAGCCATATATTCATAAATTCATTGATATAATCCAAAAATCAAACAAAAATTCATTAAGTACTTAAACTTCCAAGTTCAAACACAATATAGTCAAGTTCAAACAAAAAGTAGCAAGTATGAAACAAGTATGAAATCGACATTGTAGAAATCATAGTTACAAAAATCTACATTGCAGAAATGTCGAGCAGTTATGGAGAAGAAACAAGTATGGAACAAAAATCGACTGAAAAAACAAGTAAGGAACAACAATCGACTAAAGAAAACAAGTATGGAACAACAATCGACTTAAGAAATAAGTATGGAACAACAATCGACTGAAGAAACAAGTATGGAACAACAATCGAGTATGGAGAAGAAACAAGTATCGAACAATCAATAAAATCATTACCTTTGGAGAAATCGACCAAAGGAAATTATTGTCTATGGTTGAAATCGAACTAGCAGTGAATTGAAATAGTGTAATTGAACCAACAATGAACTCGAAGCAGTAAAATCGAACGAGCGGTGAAGGTGAAATCGAAATCGAACAAGTAATGAAGGTGAAATCGAGCACATAGGTTTTTATTGCGTGATTATTGAGTAGGAAGGTAGGCATGTCTTTATTTTTAAAGGGTATAAATGTCAAAGATATGTCTTAATGGGGACAACACATCTTTCCCCTACATAGTGATTAAGCCGGAAATGTCTGCACGAATAAGCCGGTTTTGTCGTTAAGCCCCAAGTAAACACTCCAAACGTCTGCGCGAATAAGCCGGTTTTTTCATTAAGCTCATTAAGCCCCAAGTAAACACCCCCTTAATCTAGTTAACTTTACCCCTTTAAAGAGAGGGGTATTAAGGTATTTTTACATTTTTTTCCATTTTATTCTAAAAACTAAAAAATTATATAATATAAAATGATGGTGAGCTTCCCCTTCCCCCTCAGACACCATTCCCTTTCTCTCTTTGGTCTCCCTCCTTCCCTCCCACCATCGCCTTTCCTCTCTAGTCTCCTTCCCTCCCTCCCCAACTTCGCTATTACATCATCATTCAACAACAGTAGCAAAATCGGTTCATCTACAGCCCCTATCTGACCAATACCAACATCGAACCCACAACAAGTTATTGCTCAAATGGAACTTCAACCCCTATCCTTTCTCTCCTTGTCCTTTTCCATCCCTAAAACCTTCATGCAATTATTTGTCCAAAAAAAACTCGCATGTAGTTCCTTAACCATCCTCAATTTGGTTGCTTTTTCTGAAGCAGTCGCATTTTATTAAAGAGTAGGAAAAAAGCAGAACCACTACAAAGATGAAATGCTAAGGAATATATTTCAGATTAAAAACCCATCAAAACAACCAGACTGAACGGTGATGATAGGAAAATGGAGAACGGCTTGGGATAGCTCCTTACGTAATTTTGAAAGCCCAGCTAAAGCAATTAAGCAACTAGACTGAAACGGTGATGAAAGGAAAATGGAGAACAACTTGGGTCACTCCTTACCTAATTCTGAAAGCACACCAAAAGCAACTAGGTTGATATGCTAAAGCAACACCTACGATTAAAACTCCATTAAGATTCAATAACCAAAAAAGAAATCTTGCTGATATGTTCCCGTTCCCCATCTTCCTCTCACCACTTTACTTGGTAAGAGAAGATTTTTTTAAATAAAGAGATGACACAGAGATTGGATAGCTTAAAACGGGTGGTTGTTGGGAGGGCGGAGGGAGAAGCAAAGAGATAATCATGGAGTAGATGCCTAGATGGGTCTCTCTTGGTTGTTGCCTTATTGGGATTATTGGAAAGGATGACATTGCAGACCAGAAAACAATTAGTTAATTGCAAAACTTCCTGATTGAGATTAGCATCACATATCTCGATTGAATTGATGGTAATGCTAAATACACTGATTTGCCATAGAGGATGAAGGACAAATGGTCCTGAACACGATCGAAATCCATGAGACTCTTAAAGAACATGGACAACATAATTTGCTAGATAGGATGAAGGACAAACGGTTCTGAATACGTACTATGAGTGGAGAAGAACGCTGATGGTAGGGGTTGGCTTTATCGGAAAACAAAGGTGTCTTGTGTTGTGAATGGAGATGAAAGTCGTCGATGGATGAGACTGTAGATGGAAAAGGTTTTGGTTTCATCCTCTGTTTTGGCGCACGGTTGGTGGAAAACCTACTGGAGATGAAGGTCTGTTGGTTCCAGTTTAACTCAACAATGATAATTCAAACACAAATATGCAAAGACAGATGATATGCGGAAGCGTTTTATAGCATGAAATGGTTTGAACTAATGGTATATTAACACACACAGATAACAAAGATAACAAGGATAATAGAAATGATTTACTCAACAAGTCATCTTTATTAATCTTCTAAAATACACCAAGAACACACATTACTGTGTGATGTTTTCTCTCAACAAAGCTCTCTTTCTGGAAGACAAGGCATGTGTATTTTGTGTGTTGTATTGCCAAATGGCATATGGTGCTCCCTACATATAGAGATCGTGGAGAACTCAATAGTACATACAAAAGGTTATCACCTATAAGAGAATGACGCCTGGAAAGTAATCCATTGTGGTTGTACTATTTGATCTTCAGTATCTTCATACAGCAGAGTCACGTGAGAGGCACGAGGTCATTTGTCTTCAAATTTGCACAAGTCTTCAACTCCAAGAGGTTTGCCTGCACATAAGCTCTGTGATCTAAAGGTGATCTTCTGGTTAAGTCCTTCTCGAGAAGTTTGTCGACAGAGGCTCTGACCCATGCTGAGAGTCTTGGTGTATGTGGCAGAAGGTTTTCTGCAGTTCTAGTACTTAGCCAATTTTTCAATACTTCTAAAACTAATCTATTGGAGCTAACAAGGTCAGACGTTGTAACACCCTCAAATTTTTGAAAGAGTGGCTAATTTAAAATTTCAGATAATACATCAAAGAAGGATTTCAATCCCTTTTTAAAAGTCAACATTTGATACCTAAAATGACAATCTATGATTTAACATCAATATAAAATATTCCAAACTTTACACAAGTCTATATTTAGGACATGTGTTACTAAAGCCCAAGAACTATCGATATTTCCAATGTGTAGAAGACTTCACCGAATAGCTAAATCCTTCTCGTGCATCTAACTAGCACTAAAGTCTTCATAGTATCGCTAGTACCACCCCAACAAGGACCTGATGCACATGCCGACAAATAAAAAGGGTTAGACTTAACGCCTAATGAGTTCAAGCAGTTTTCAACATAATTATAAAACAGTTGAAAGACTGATTATTTAAATCATAATTTCTCAAATGAAATGTCTTTATCGTAAAATCAACATCTTTTCAAACCTACTATTTTTGTGATGACCACTCCAAATCAAAACACCCATTTAAATACGAAATGAAAACTCAATACTCACTCAAAACATGAATATAGTATAATATTCAAATATTGAAAGCATGGATAAAACACTAGTATCCAAACACCAAATATGGAGGAGATCTTATATTTAAAACCATAAATTATGGATAACATTCTATAAACAAAACGACACAAAAAACGTGGATAAACTCTATTTCCAAAAAATAACACCTTTCGGTGTCTGGTGAGACCTGTTTCCATTGAACTTAGTGGTAACAAAAAAGTATGCCACATATTGATGTTATCGAACTACACCATAGATTCATTGACTTTAGTGCACACTAAATCAAACGTCACCGCAAGTCCTCAATACCTTTAGTGCACACCCCCTACCAGGCATCACCTCAAGGTCACGGTACCTTTAATGTACACTCCCTACCAAGCTTCACCTCAAGGATACGAAATCTTAGTGCCCATTCGTTCTCTAGTTGAGTTCCAACCTCAAGGTTCCTATTCGACTTTTAGTGTTTACTCACTAGCATTTAAGATAGGAATATCAAACTCTCTACTTGATATCCCAAAGTGTTTAACCCTCATCCATAGACTTAATGCATCTAAATTACAACACCCACGGTCCAGAGTCCGGCCCACAAGATTTCACCTCCGTAATACCGGGATGACTACAATGTGTAACACCTGAAATTTTCTACAAATGGTCGAGGAACGCCCGAGAAAATGGTCAAGGAACGTCCGAGAAAATGGTCGATTAATGACCGAGAAAACGGTTGAGGAACGACCGAGAAAATGGTTGAAAAACTCGTGGTACGGGCCATGCTATAATGCTTGACGACTGTGTTAGTGGCACTATGGCATGTCAAGGTCTCCAAGGGGGTAAAACAACTCTCAGTACAAGTTGTGTGACCATGCCATGCGATTGTGCCATGGTAAGGTCACATGTCACAATTGCACATAAGGTCTAGTGCATGAAATCTGATTTTTGAGTCTTTTCTTCATTTCCTCATATCTTATTCACCACAACTCCGATTGAGGCAATTTTTGTTGTTATGTTCTTGGTTTTGAAGCTTTTCAAGAGGAAGTCAAAATGAATTAAAGTTTATTGGTGGTTCAAGAGTATTTGGTTAAGGTAATCTTCTCATCCTTTAATTCTAAAAGATAGGGTTTTGGATGTTCTTCATCTCCACTCCTTTTCTCCCCTTTTTGTCTTAAGTCTTGTGTTCCTTGAGGAAGAAAATATGTTTTGGGAAGCGTTGGAGCTAGGATTTGGGATATTTTATTGTAGATCACGAGTTTTCTTCAAAGAAAGATCATGGTTGAACCTAGATTTAGTTTAAATCTAGCAAGGTGAGTTCAACTTGCTTTTGTGCGTATATGCCAAAAATGTTCATTTCGAAATATTAATGTGTTATTTGTTCTTTATCAAACATGTGGGTTATTTGGTAAGTTTTTGCATATTTGATGCATTTGATTTATAAATCTTGTGAAATGTCCATATTTTGAACTTTTGGTCATTTTACTAAATGAACCTAAAAATGTGTCTTTTGTCAAGTTATTTTATAAAATGAAGGTCTTGTGAAGCTAATGAATTTTTGGTGTATTTGATTTCATAAATGGTTAGAAAATGCATTTTTTGTGTTACGAGATATTTTGGAAATATAAACCGTATAGTTTACATTTAGGATGATTTATCCCGACATTGACAATATTTGGCCCAATCATACTTTTGAGTATTAGTTTACCTATTTATTGAACAAATGCATTTTTGTTGAACTTTTGGCTCGGTTTTGACTCAGATGAGTCTTAGGGACGTTTATCCGTTCGATTTACTCTTTTTTGAGTTTTTGGAGTTATATGCAGTTATGGCATATTCATTTGTAAGTTACATGTTTTGAGTGTGTTTGTCATTTATTTGGAGTCATGTAATTTAGACTGTAATGCATTGGATCCATATGAATAATAGTCGGTCTTTAATGTTTTAAATGGGATGGGTTGTTCCAATGTTGTGACCAGGAATAGTCATTGGGTCATCGGGGCCCTTATGGTGCGGGCTCTTGGAGTCGAACATATGTCATTGACCCTATGATGTAGCTTCCAAATTAATTTTTATGGGATGGTTATTCCACATTGTAGCTAGAAATAGGCATTAGGTTATCAAGGGCAACTTGGTACGGTCTTATTAGATTCGGATATTAGGTATTGGCCACATGATGTAATTTCTAGTGAATAAGTGTACCTAGGATCATCGAGGGCCTTGTACTATGAATCGTAAATAATTGATCTCGTTGGGGCCATTAATCTTCAAGATGAACTCTATAACGTGGAATGGTGGCCTACTTTTGTGTCCTGCCACTAACCATGGAAATCGGGACTCCCCCGTCACCAAAAGGTTTTTGTTTTGGGTATTAAGTTTTATCCATGTTTTTCAGTGACATTTTGAGTATGGAGTGTTCTCCATAAGTTATAATTTTGGATATTGAGTCTTACTCATATTTTGAAATTTTGGATAATAAAGTTTATTCGAATTTCAATATTTGAGCATTTGTCGTTATACACGTTTTGGGTAAGTATTGAGTTTCGAATTCATATTTGAATGAATGTTTTGTATTGGTGTTTTTTATCACGAAAATGGTGAGTTTTGGTAAAGATGTTGCTTTCATATTTTATACATTTCACTTTAGAAATCGTGATTTAAAATACCATTCTTATAGTTTATCGTTTTATATAAATGATGAAGCTCTTGAACTTACTAGACGTTAACCCTAACCCTTTTTATTTGTTGAGATGTGCATCAGGTCATTGTTAGGAATGCTACCAGTGACACCATGAAAAGTTAACTGCTAGTTAGATGGACGAGAAGGATATAGCTAATTGGTGATGTCTTTTGCACCTTGGAGATAGCGACAATTATTGGGTTTTAGTAACACCCCTCTCTAATCCTAGTGTAGTTTTTGGATTATTATTTGATGTTGTGAATCTTAGATCGCCATTATATGTAATCAAGTTTTGACTTTTAGAAAGTAATTTATTTTTTATTTGATGTATAGATGAAAATTTTAACTTAGTCGTTCTTTCCAAATTTGAGGGTGTTACACAATGCCTACTCGAGCATTGGTCACAAAGTGAGATTATCAAGACTCCTCCCTTATTAAATAAGATTGACTCATATGTCTATGGATCCATTGCATTACAGTCTAAAAGCACATAACTCCAAATGAATGTCCAACGCACTCAAAACATGTAATTTCCATATAAAATGCAATAAATGCAATACACGCACGAAACTCAACATTAAGTAATTTAAATCGGACAAATGTCCCCAAAACTCATTTGAGCCAAAATCAAGTCAATAGACTCCACACTTATGTGACTACTCAATAAAAGCCTAACATAAGTCAAAATATGCATGTACTCAAAGTTTAGGCAAACTAATGCTAAAAAATATGACTCGGTCAAAATCCACAATTATTAAGATCATTCGTCTCCAAATGAGAACCAATCAATTTATACTTCCAAAATGTATGATAAATGTATTAACATCAAATAATCATCACAAACACAGTAAATCATCAAAATAACCATCACTTATGATTTAGTTATCAAAATATCTAAAAATCCCAAACACGGGCATTACTCAAGATATATAAACTCATTGTACACAAATGCAAACATTATCAAATAATAACCACATTTGATAAATGTTAGTGCACAAATATGTTGGATACAAGATCATGAAGATGAAAAGTAGAAAGTCAAGTCAAAAGCTCAAGTCAAAGTCTCTCATGCTAAAAGTCAAAGTCATTGTAATAAGGTCAAAGTCAAAGTGTTTTTTGTATTAGCTTTGTAAGTGTTTTGCGTTGTAAATGTAGTGGGTATAAATAGTCTTTTTCGTTAGTAGACTCATATGACTACCTGAAAGTTTTTGTTTAGAGAGAGAAATACTGTGAGAGTACTTTGTAATCGATTCTGAAGATTGAAATAGAAATTGTTCTTGTTCGATTAATCTGATTGTCATCTTGATTAAAATTGCACTTCTTTGAGGGACAAACAATTGGTATCAAAGCATGAATTCAATCGAAATCATTCAAGAAAATGTTTCGCACCACTGTTCGTTGACTTTTGGATCGAATTTTGAATTTTTGTATGTAATTGTGAGGTTAATTGAGTCTATTATGTTCGTATAATGTATTAAACAAATTCTATATTGGTTTGTATCGATCTTGCACTGTAATTCTCGATTAATTTTGAGATTTTGTAAGTTTTGGAGTTCACTGTATTGAATCTGATTTGTTTGATTAAATAGGTTCCTTTATCATTTTGGATCAATTTGGTGAAGTTTCGAATTCAGAATCGATGGTTTGATGGGCTTTTTAGTAGATTGAAGTGTTTTTGAGTCGATATATCAAGAACTCGCATGAGATACTGAAGAACTCGCAAGATCCACATAATCCGTATCAAGAACTCGCATAAAGAAAGGATTTCGCATAAAAATTGTCTGGAAAAATCACAAGTACAGAATTCACATAAGGTGTTGTGCGAATTGATCAGGATTCGCATAACTCTCATATACGAAAAGTTGGTTGAAGGACAGATTTCGCATAAAGCTTCGTGCAGTAAGGTTTTCGCATCAGAGTGTCGTACGAATTCCTTGAATTCGTATAAGGGTATATGCGAATTGCTCAAATTTCACATGGAAAATTGAAAAATTTTCTAAGCCTAGATTTCGTATCGATACGAATTGCTTGAGGTGGAAATAGTTTCTAAGTGTAGTGATAGGTCATGAATTCACAATTAAACAATGTATAAAAGATAGACATGAGATAGATTGGGTTGGAAAATGAATGTATTATTCACAACCTAGAGAGAGAAAGAGTTTCTCTCTCTAGAAACACTTACAAACTTGAATGGCTACATTGTGTATGAAAGTTACAAACAAACTACAAACACTTTCCTATTTATACCCAAATAACCCATGTTACACATTTTAGCCCAACCCATATGCTAATAACAAGACCTATTACAATATGGATGACTTTACAATACTTTCTAAATACAATACATTAACATTCTCCCCCTAAAGTTTTGTAAAGGAATCATCCCTTATCAGCTTCAGCTCTTCTCCCCCTTGATTTCTTTGAAAAACTTTAGTGTTGCTTAAACTTCAAAACAACTCCGACTCCCCCTTGAAAGTAGCTCTTATCCTTTGGAGTTTCAACTTTAACACCAGATTTAATGTAGACAATAACCTCGACTGAGAGCACAAAAGACAACTTTTATCTCTAGAAAATTCAACACATTCGTTATGCCCACAAGAAAGAAATGTGTGAATTTTGACGTGACAACCAAAGTGTATCTTTAGTTTATAACATCAAATATGTATTTGACCGCGAGTTGAATAAGAATTCAGTTTAAGAACTTAATCGGGTACGCTTGTCGGAGGATGCAACTTGTAGCAAACACTACTAGGCAGCGTAGAATATTTATCTGATATCTGCTCAACAACTGATGAAGAATGCTCTGAGAAAAAAATTGACAATTAAATCTCATAAGGCAACTTGTCGCAAAAATGGGTGTGAACAGTAACTTGTCGCAAAAGCCCAGAACTCACAGAACAAATAACTCGCAAAGAACTGTTCACGTTACTTCGCTCTAAACGTGTTATGCGCGTCTGAAACTCGCAAGCCTCTTCGTGCACGTTTTTGAAACTCACAAGCCTCTTCGTGCGCGTTTTTTAACTTCTCGCTGACTAGACTTGCGCGTTTAGGACTTAGAATAATTTGACAATATCAAAGCTCGCTAAGATTGAAACTCGCAAATTGAAGAAACTCGAATATGCTCAAACTCGCAAACAAGGCTTTACGTGTTCTCACTTCGCGCAAAGAGTACTCTGCGCGTTCTTACTTCGCGCAAATAGTACTCTGCGCGTTCTTCAAGTTTGCACGTTTTTCAGTTTGCATGTTCTTCAGATGAACTTTGCGTGTTCTTCATATGAATCTTGCGCGTTCTTCATATGAATCTTGTCCGTTCTTGAGATCTTGCGAGAGAACAAGTCTGAAAGCTTAAAATCACCAAATCTCTCACATATCTTCGAATTTTGAGATGAAACTTTGTGATCATGTTCGAAAATCACTTCTGAACAACTTTGTAGTTGATGATCTTGTCTAAAAACACCTCAATGACAGAATTCGATCTCAACTCAGTGAAAAATATATTTCGAACCAAAAACACTCAAAATCGAACAATTTTTCCAAATCTATAGAAATTAATCAATGTGATTGATTACAACTAATTCGACTCTAAGCATATAATCAATCTAGCATCAAATATCGATCAATTAAGCTCCAAAATGAAGAATTTGAAATTCACGGATACTGTTCATGCGACCAAGTTCACCGTTTCATTGAAAAATTGTGAATTCGAT
This sequence comes from Arctium minus, assembly GCA_954870635.1. Lineage (NCBI taxonomy): Eukaryota > Viridiplantae > Streptophyta > Magnoliopsida > Asterales > Asteraceae > Arctium > Arctium minus. Next base: position 135,478,758 of record OX941081.1, on the reverse strand, counting down.
CGTTTCAATGAATAATTTCTTCGATTAGGCTCTGATAGCACATGATAGGTCATGAATTCACAATTAAACAATGTATCAAAAGATAGACATGAGATAGATTGGGTTGGAAAATGAATGTATTATTCACAACCTAGAGAGAGAAAGAGTTTCTCTCTCTAGAAACATTTACAAACTTGAATGGCTACATTGTGTATGAAAGTTACAAACAAACTACAAACATTTTCCTATTTATACCCAAATAACCCATGTTACACATTTTAGCCCAACCCATATGCTAATAACAAGACCTATTACAATATGGATGACTTTACAAAACTTTCTAAATGCAGTACACTAACATGTAGAATTCGCATATCCTTGGTGTGCGAAAAGTGTATACGAAAAGTTGGAATTCTTCGAATTTTTCTTAGTCTAGATTTCGCATATAGTAGTGTGCGAATTATGTAGTGTGCAAATTGTTGGGCTTCTGCGAATTGTTTAGTGAATAGTGGTGTGCGAATTCCATCCTTTAGAAAATTTTTGGAAATTTAATTCTGAAAAATTTTCTAAGTTTTTCTGGATCTTGATTTCTTTTGAACTAACGATCATTTCAAGTTCTTATTGTAAAGTGTTTTTGTCAGGATGACTTTCAGAGAGGCTCTTGCTATCGGTACAGACGTGAAGCCACCAGTTCTGTTTAAAGGTGAATATGAGCAGTGGAAGGACAGATTTTTGAACTTCATTGACCGAAATGATCTTGGTATTTATATCTGATTGTCACTGAAAGAAGGAGTAATGAAACTTCCAATGCCGGTAGAAGATTGTACTAAGGAACAGAAGAAAAGGCAAAAAGCTGACAGACTAGCCATAGCTTTTATACTGCAAGGAATTTCCAATGAGATTTCTGTCAAAATAGATAGCTACAATGCTACAGGGAAGCAGTTATGGGATCAGCTTGAGGGGATGATGTCAGGGTCAAAGATATCATCAAAGAAAGAGATTGAAAGAAAAGTAAGGAGTGAGATGAGATTGGTTGAAGAAAAGGAAAGAGAATTAGAGACTGAAAATGGGTTTCTGAAGAAGAAAAATTTCTAAGATAGAAAGTGAAAATCTTGAGTTGGAAAGTAAAATTTCAGATCTGGAAACTCAAATTGTCAAAATCCAGAAACAAGGTTCTGTCGATAAGAATGAGAAGACAGTTAAGAGTTTGGAAAGTGCTAATGAAGAGCTGAAAAAGAAGATTTCTGACTTGGAGCAAAAGATTGCCAAAGACAAAGATGAGTTTGATAAATAAAAGAAAGGATTTTCTCAGAAATTCTCTGAATTTTCAAGAAAGACCTTTGAAGAAAAGAAAGTGATTGAGCTTAAATGTGCAAAATTGTCTCAACAAGTGACTGATTTTGAGAAAGTGATTATCATTGAAAGGGACAAGTTTGCAAAAGAGAAGAAGGTAATTGAACAGAAAAATGTTGGAATCTTCAAAAAAATATCTGATAAGAGAAAGAATGTCGAGAAGGATTTTGAAGAAGAAAGAAAGATTTTTGAGACATAAATAAAGAAGCTTACAGAGAAGCTATCAACAAGTGCAATGAAAGAGCAGAAAACAAAATCTGAATTCGAGAAGAAGATTGATTTACTCACGACATAAAGGAACAATTTATCTTCCAAGATAAATGAACATGAAGAAGTTGTCTCTAAGGTGGTTTTGACTGAGCAGAAGAGTCCAGATTCAATTATTCAAACACCTAGAGATGATTCCGCTGATTCAGAATGCTCATTCAAGACAATATCAAGTTCATATCATAAAACTGTTTCTACAAAGAGGTCAGTTAATTCATATGATCAGATTCGTACTACTAACATTTTCTATGATCGGAATGTTGATGATTCAGGTACGTTTAGAATAAGGATTGGAAAAGAAAAGTTGGTCTGGAAAGTGAAACCAGTTCTGATGAGAAGAATGATGAGAAGAATGGTAAGAAATCATTTGTGCATACATCACATGCCAAGAAGAACAATGTGCGAAAAGGTAAACCTGATTTTGTTTATTCGAGAAATCAATTACTCAGGTTAGCTCATAAGAAGAGTTATTGTTCTTACTGTCGTGAAAATGATTTTATTCATAAAACTTATGATCATTACTGGTATGGTTCTTATTCTATTACTCCTAACAGAACTGCAACTAACAAACATGGACCCAAATACAAGTGGGTACCAAAGCCAAAAGATCCTTTTATGTTGCAGTCACCTCAAGTTAAGATGGAGTAAAGGAACCATGGTTCTTGAATAACACAGTTCAAGACCTGTTCTTCAATGTTAAAGAGTTTGACTTCTAAACACAACAGTTTAGGACTTGCTCTTCAATGATCAAAAGAGATGATACTCCTATGCATAAATGAGATGATCAACCTTCAAGGGGGAGTACATATTTTTCCTGTTGTTAAATATTGTGAATGCAATATTTCAGGGGGAGTAAATGACTTCTGATTACATCTGATCAGAACTCGTTCTTAACAAGTTTTATTGCTTTCATGTCTTTTATTTTTCATTAAAGTTTGTGAATAAGACTTTGTACTTTGACGACTTTTTGACTGAATGCAGATTTTGAGGGGGAGCTTACATGATCATATCAATCATGACTTTCAAGCTGACTTTATGAGATTTAAGCTGAGTGTAAGGATCATTATAAACTTAATCTCATACATGTCTGAAAGAAGGATGACTTTTATATATGAAAACATGTTGTTAAATGTTCAAACCACTTCTCAATTCTTAAACAGATTTCATGAATACATAAGTGTGATTTTAAATGTTTTCATTTTACATGTGTTTTCTTGATTAACTAACCGTGTGTTTCCAAAGATATATACTTGTGTATTATCTTTTCCATATACTTTCAAGTATTCACACACACTGGTTTAGTACTTTTATTAACTAAGTTCTTACCATGTATCAAATTTGAAACTAATGTTTCGATGGTAAGACACCCCGTTTGAACTTCATTGATATTCAAGCGATGATTTTGTTCAAAACGTTTCTTTCAATAATGTCTATAATTGTTCTTATAGACAACATCCTATTTTTCATGACCTAAACCTTGATTGTTAAATCATTCATATTTGATCTTTTCATATAATGTCAGATTCTCAAACAAGTCTTTTGTATTCATTTCATTCTTTCAATATACTTGTTTTGAGAGAATCTTTCATGATTAAAAATGCTCAAATCTTCATGATTATCTTATTGAACATACAAATATCTGACATGTATTTCATATTGTGCTTTAACTGAAAAGTTAAACCAATTAAGCAACATTTTGCTTATAGGACAATTACATGGGAATTGTGTAAGCTTAACAGAACTTCTATGGATTCACGTTAACCAGTGTTTTCTACCCAAGAAGTTAACCTTGAGTGATCGAGGGGCGATGAGTCAAAATATCTAAGTGTGGGTATGTGTGCTGAGATAAAATGAAAAGAGAGTTTGGTTAGAAGTGAGCTCAATGTTAAAAAGAAAGAGGGTGAGAGATCAGATTAAAAGAATATCAAACTCTGCACCAACTTTTTCTGAGTCGGGCAACCACATTACTGTTGTTTCACAATTCTTCATGAACATCATTGAAACAGGCAACTAGCCCATGCCAACTGTTGTTTTAAACCCCACCAACTAATCATCTTTTTCTCAACAAAGAAATGTTTCAATTTTTCTGGGGATGTAACACATAATCTATCTGATTTTCATTTGGAAAATCTGGATATTGAAAAAGAAGGAAGTATGCCCCACCTTCGCACTTCGATCATGCACAATTGAGTCCGTGTAATACTGTTGTTGTCTCAATGGTTTACACATTTTTGAGCCTATTATTAAAAGCAATCATCATGCTTAATTCTTTCATACACAAGCATATACACACAGGAAATTTGTTTTTCTGTCTAAACGTTCATAGTTTAACCTTGTGATATTCGATGATTGAATGGAAGACTTGGGGGAGTGAACATCAAAAAGCTTCTTTCTAATGTGTATTTGTTACACATAGTGGCTTCGTGCTACTGACAGACATTATTAACTGATTCATTTGTTGATTCAGGTGTTACATTCTTATTTGTCTGAATTTGAAAAGATTCGGATGAATACATTATGAATTGACGGATGATCAGAGGCTCATGTAACAAAGATCAATGGTCAGAAAAGATTAATGACATTTCTTGGTGAAGTTTTGATGATTTCTCAACAACATCATCAAAAAGGGGGAGAGACTTAAGAAATGGAGAAACTAATTTCAAGAAATGTTTGTTGAAGAAAAATTTTGGAGTTGATCAAGAAACTGAAAGGAATTTAAGGGAGAAATTGTTTCAAGAAAGATGATTCGGAGAAAGTTCGTTGCAATAATGTTTCAAGAAATGCAAGTTATGGGAAATTTCACAGAGTTGAAAGAGAAAGTTCAAAGATTTTGGGATGTTCGCTAAAATTTACTGAAATTTTCTTTGAAGTTAATTTGCTGAAGTAAAGTGTGCTAAATCTGAAGATAATTTCTTTCTAAAGTCTGAAAGAGGTTTCTACAACCTTTGGGGGAGATTGTTAAAGATTTTTTGAAGGACATACTCACAGACTTTGAGGAGATTACTCATAGTTTGAAGACTGCTTAAACAAAAGGGGATATTGTTCTATGATGCTGAAATTTAATCTGAATCCAAAGGGGGAGTTTTAATGCATATCTTTTTGGAGATGATCTTGAATCCAAAGGGGGAGAATGTTAGTGCACAAAATGTTGGATACAAGATCATGAAGATGAAAAGTGGAAAGTCAAGTCAAAAGCTCAAGTCAAAGTCTCTCATGCTAAAAGTCAAAGTCATTGTAATAAGGTCAAAGTCAAAGTGTTTTTTGTATTAGCTTTGTAAGTGTTTTGCGTTGTAAATGTAGTGGGTATAAATAGTCTTTTTCGTTAGTAGACTCATATGACTACTTGAAAGTTTCTGTTTAGAGAGAGAAATACTGTGAGAGTACATTGTAATCGATTCTGAAGATTGAAATAGAAGTTGTTCTTGTTCGATTAATCTGTTTGTCATCTTGATTAAAATTGCACTTCTTTGAGGGACAAACAATAAATATCAAGGAAAACATTTCAATACATCAAAATAGACATTTTTGGCATGTACATAGTTTTCACAAACCAAATTGAACTCACCTTGCTTAGATTTAGGCTAAATCTAAGTTTTACCCAAAAATTGAGTTTTCTTGAAGAAAACTTGAATCCACAAGCAAAACCTCCTAAATCTTAGATCCAATACTTCCGAAGAGTCTCATTCACTTTCAAAGACCCAATACCTAAGGAAAAATGGAAAGGAGAGAAGAGCGAATGAAGAACACATCAAACCCTATCTTTAAAATTAATAGAGATAAGAAGGTTACTCATTACAAATAATCTGGAATCCACAAGCAAACCTTAATCCACTTGATTTACTCTTAACAAGCTTTCAAAATCGAGAACATAACAAAAAGAATTGCTTAAAACGAAGTTTGGATGAAGAAGATATGAGGAAATGAAAAAAAACCCCAAGAACATCAGATTTTAAGGTCATGCCCCCGCTTGCGACCCTGCCATGCGACTGTGCCATTGGGCATTGTAGCCCCAAATGTACCGAGAGTTTTTTTGACCGTTTTCCCGATTGTTCCGCGACCGTTTTCCTGATCGTTCCTTGACCGTTTTCTTGGTCGTTCCTTGGTCGTTTTCCCGACCGTTCCTCCACTATTTTTCTCGGTCGTTCCTCTAATTATATTTATAAATAACAACGAAATTACGGGTGTTACAGCCGTCGGTGTAGGGGATGGTGAATGGGAGGTGAATGCATCGATCAATTTCATTTCTTTAAGATTATCAAAAAATATAACAAGAAGATGCGACAACTATGAATTAATTTTAAGGCCTGTTTTTCATTCTTCTTTCGCTCTTTTGGTTAGCATCTTTGTAATAGCATCAAGGCAAAGATGGAGGAAGCGACAATTTTTGGAAGTGGGGAAAGGGTTCCTAAGAGGTCGTGATTTTTTCTCAGGTGGGATTAAAGGTGGTCGTGGGTAATAATATAATGTAAAATATAACAAATATGAAATATAAAAAAAAGTGAAAAGGCGAAAACACCTCTGATTTAATAGATTAGATTGAGGACCTAATCTGTAATAAAATTGAAACCACAATGGCGATACCTGTAATTAATTTGTTTGAATGATCCAATCAAAATTTTTAATATAACCACAGGACCAAATCTGTAATTTACACTATAGAAAATAGGGTGCTACTATTGGCACCCTTTTGAAGGGATGTCAACAAGACTTTTGATTTGATTCCTCGTATAATCATATTTATTGTTTTAAATTTAATATACACGGTAATGATTTTTTTTATTTAAATTTAATATGCATGATATTATGTACATATACTAAATTTTTTAACTTTTAACTTTTATGTTATTATAAACTAAAAAAATTAAGATTTTTAAAAACAAATTTTTTACTATATTTTAAAAATCAAAGCATACATTCTTTTTTCACTGGAACCTAATCCTATAATTGTGTACATATTATTTATTTATTTGATCCGTTTAGCAAATTAAGGTAAATTATTGCAACCTATCTACTACGTTTTTTTTCTTCAGAAAATCATATTTTTTTTTATAAAGTTACATTTTAAACCCCTAAATACCTTCTTTTATTAAATTTTGGTTCTTGTCCTTTTCAATTTTCATTTTACACCCATGTCATATTTATATAATAACATAACTTATTAAATATATAACAAAATAATACTTTTTTCTTTTAACGTATTACATCATTAAAAAGTATTTGTCCATACGATTAAAATGATACCAATATTGAATATTATTAATATTTATATTTATTAAATTAGGTTTAAAGTTATTAATATAATGTGTAAAATGTATTATATATGTACCATTTTTGTTAAACTGAACAATCTTTAAGGACCAAAATTGTAACTTATACTAAATAATGAGATTCTCTTTCTCTCGGAATTGGAACTTGCAAACCAAAAGCGTAATAAAAAAAGGAAATACCATGCTTGTTTTTCCGTATAAATGGTGAAGTTTCCATCAAATGAGATTCTCATAGTTGAATCTATTTGTTCTATAGTTTTATCATACATATAAGAGGAGGAAATTTTGAGTAAATGACGAGTTGGAAGGAAGATTCGCAAAATTATTGGAATTCAAGTGACAAGGTATTTTCGTTTGTTACTTCTTAACAATTGTTTGATCAAAATTAATATCTTTTATGTGTGTTTATTTAGGAGGAAGATGTGGAAATTGAGGATGAGAATGACACATCGAGTTTTTACATCGACAAAGTATAATATTTAAATAAAGCTACTATATATATTATCAAGTCAAATCATTAGTACAATTACTCGTTTAAACAAATCTAAAATTCAGGTTTTTACGTCTCGTGAAGATTTAATTGATTGGGTGCAAAATCTAGGACGTTATCTTGATTACGTAATTGTTATTAAAAGATCCAAGAGCAACACAAGTGGGGTCATGTCTAAGGTTATATTTGCATGTGATGATGGTGGTACATATAGATGTAATAAAATCTCCGGTAGAAATACCGACACCAAAATAATCAATTGTCCATTTGGACTGGTAGGAAACTATTTAGAAGGGTACGAACGTTGGATGTTAAGAGTGATATGAGATGCACATAATCATGAGCCTATATCATTTATGGAAGGTCATCCATATGCATGACGATTGTATGAAAATGAAAGTCGATAAGTAGAGAGATTTGTCAACAAAGAATGTGAAACCGCGAGATATCTTATCAACACTAAAACAGTTTGATCCAGGTAATGTGTCCACTAGAAAAACTATATACAATGCAATCTATAAAATTAGAGTGAGTGATAATGTTGGTAGAACTCAAATGCAGAAGATTATGTCATTCCTACAAGAAAAGGTTTTTTTTCCAATATCATACAAATGATCTAAATAATGAGTTAGAAGATTTATTCTTTGCCCATCTCAAGATTATTAGAGATATGGAATGCTTTCCACACGTGATAACATACAAAACAAACAGGTTTGGAATGCCTCTTTTGGAGATTGTTGGGGTAACTTCAACTGTTAGGGCAATTTATATGTTAAATAGAAGTTCAGGGTGTAAATTGTAATTAGTTGAAAGTGTTATTAGCTTGTTGGGCCTAAAAGCCCATAAGCCCATTATCTTGTAAAGCCTGAGTATATAAAGGCTGTTTTGGTTTCATTATTAGTTTAGTCTCATAATTCCCAGATTACTAGTCAATAGGTTTACTTTCTCTGATCAGAAATCCTTTCTGTAAACCTGTAACCCTGTGATTGCATATTAATCATATGACTAGTAGTTGTGGCTTAAATACTGTTGATCATTGAATATTTGCTGTTGATTGCACTGTACTGGGATCTACAATTGGTATCAGAGCAAAGAGACTAAAGGTTTGATCCAGAAAAAGGTTTGTCTAAAACCCTATAATCAATTATTTGTGTTAATCGTTTTTATTTGCTTTAATTGATTATCTGTTTCTGAGTTTTATCGGTCGATCTGTTGGTTTTCTGGAAAAGTGATTATCGGTCTGGGTTTGTTTGATATTTTTATCGGTCGATTTTAGTTCTAATTAATTATCGGTCAATTGCTTTCTGAAAAGCCAGTAAGTTTATCGGTCGAATTTTTTTTGTGTGTTTATGGTGTGCTTATCGATTTGCATAAGTGTGTTTAAGTTTAAATCTGCTAATCGAGTTGAAATTGTTGCAAAATCGATTGAATTTATGGGTTAATTTATCTGTTTCTGGGTTGATTGATCGTGAAATTCATCGTGTTCATCGGATTATTCGCCGTGTTTATCGGTCATTATTTGATTTTATCGATCCTTATCTGCTAATCTGTTATCGACCGATAGATTTTGACCGACAGATTATTCGACCGATAGTAATTGAACCGATATCCTTCGACCGGTACATTGTTTTACCGGTCCTTTGGTTCAACCGATACTCTGCCTTTACCGGTCCTTTGGTTCGACCGGGTTTGTTTTGACCGATAACTAGATTCGACCGGTACCCTGCTTTACCGGTCGATCCTATCGATCGATACCTTTTTGTCCTCGACCGGTACATTGCTTTACCGGTTCAATCCTTCGACCGATACTTCATTCAACCGGTACTGAGTATCAACCGGTGTGATATCGACCGATATTATTTGTGGATCGATACACAGTTGACCGGTACCCTGTTCGACCGGTACCCCACTAGACCGGGTCCCTGTCCTATTTTTTTTATTATTGTGTTTGGATCATCCTGCTTGTCTCACGATCATTACAGTGCTTTTAAGTTAAGAGATTTAAGATGAATTCAAGAGACGCGTTAGCTATAGGTTCGGATCAAAAGCCCCCAGTGCTCTATCGGGGATAATATCCTCAGTGGCATGATCGCTTCATGAATTTCATTGAAGCGAAATCAAATTATGAAGATATATACAAGTGTCTGACAGAGGGGCCGTAAGACTGGCCAATGAAAGTCATACCTGGAAACCCAGCCGAAGGTCGACCAGATCGTTCAGTTCGAAAAACTGTCGGTGATTTTCTCCCTCAAGAAAAGGCTATGTATGAGGCTGAAAAGCTAGCAAAGTCGTATCTTCTACAAAGTCTACCCAACGACATCTATGCTTGCATCGACAGTTACAAAGAGTCGGCGAAGAAAATGTGGGATCAGATTGAGAAAATGATGATGGGGAGCCACATCAACAATCAGCTGAAGGTGACAAACTGCATCACCAGATATGATGGCTTCAAAGCCAGAAAAGGTGAGACACTGACAGAAACCTATGAAAGGTTCAACATGCTTCTGAATGACCTCCAGAAGAACAAGATCATGAAGACGAACACCGAGAACAACATCAAGTTCATGAACAACCTCCAGCCCGAATGGAAGCCGTTCGTCTCTCATATTCGTCATACTCAGACCTTGGAGAAGCTTTATCTACATGAACTTTACGAAATGCTGCTTCAGGATGAAGAGGAAGTTATGGAGCTAATGGGGAATCAAAAAGCAGAGGAAAAGCCGGTAGTTGATCCGTTAGCACTCGTATCTAAGAAAAGAGGTAAGTCTGTCAGCCGTTCGTCTGAAAAGAAGCCAGTGCAAAGTGATTCTGAACCCGAAGATCCTGACAGTGATTCGGATCCAAAATACACTAAGATGAAAGAAGCTATGGTGTACCTGACTCGAGCTTTCCAGAAGAGGAAGTTCTTTAACAAGTCCTCAAACAAGCAAAGATTCTCTACTCGCCGTGATCATCAAGAGAAGTCTGAAGGGAAAAGACGCGTTGAAGAAGGAAAGAAGTCTGAAAAGAGACAGGAAGAAAAGCAAAAAGAGGAGCCGATCAAATGCTACAACTATGGTCGGTTGGGTCATTTTGCCAAGGATTGTCGCAAGCCTGTTGTGCGCAACTCCGATTATTACAGAGCCAAGCTGCTACTGGCCAAAGAAAAGGAAGCAGGTAAGGATCTCATGGCTGAAGATGACTACTGGCTGCAAGTATCTGATGAAGAACCTGAGGATGCTGAAGAACACTTGTATTTCATGGGCAAGCATTCATCACCTTCTGACACTGATGATGAAGATCGAAACTCTCCATGTCAGGTATATGCTCCTTATCACGAAGCGTTAATTGATCAGATGCAACTTGCTATGAATAAAATAGACTCTTACAAGCTACTCATAAAAGAAAAAGAACAACTCATCTCATCTCTAGAAAAACGAGTTTCTGCACAGTCTGAATGTATTGAAAATCAATGTTTAGAAATTTCTAGCAATCTGTGCACAATTTCTAATTTAAAAGAAGAGTGGGAGGGTTGTTCAAAAGAATCACAAGAGCTAAAGACCAAAGTAGATGATCTTACCTATGAGCTGCGTATGTCCGAGAATGAGAAAATTGATATTGTAACACAAAACGTGGCTTACAAAAATGAAAACACAAGGTTATCTAATCAGTTAAAGGATATTGAATGGAAACTTTATACTATTGGTCAATCTCATCAAACACTGAATCTCATAGCACCAAAAGAACCCAAGTATGCAAATACGGGTATCGGTCACGATAACCCATTTTATCTGAAAAAGGCCTTATCCAAAGTTCCTACGCTATATGCGTTCGAATTTTTTGGATTAGACAAAACATATCCGGAGTACAAAATGCATTGGACCAAACCAATTGAGGATGAGGAATGGGAATAGGATAATTTGCGAAGGAAGAACTCTTCCAAAATGCAACTTCCTTTTGTTTATGATTCTTTGAATGCTTCTTACAACGAAGAAAAACCTTGTTTCCTATCAAATGACTATTTTAGAAGCTATACACAAGCTGAACTTGATGCTAAAACTGTTAAAACTGAGGAGGAACCACTCAATAATAAAGTTTATGTTCCACCTCTGATTTTAGAAAAGAAAATTGTTCAGCTAGAAACGTCATTTGAACAGGAAAGGGACAGTTTTCAAAAGGAAAAACAAGATCTTTTTTCCCAAATTGAGTGTCTCAATTCCAATAAAGAGGAAACTGTGTCAGATAAGGAAAGAGAATACTTTCAGACAGAAATCAAGAAGTTAAAATCACAACTGGCTGCCTTGGCAGAAGATCGTCTGAAAGAGCAACTTCACAAGGCTGAGCCTAAAGCTAAGCCCACAATTCTCCAAAGAGAGAAAACTAATCTGTCTGAAACTTCTTATCCTGCATCTGACACATCTTCCTGTAAAGCCTTTATGGGTGACTCGTCACCAATTCTTTCAAACAAAGGAAAAGAGCCTCAAGTTTTCGAAATGGATAAATGTTCTGATTTTAAAAATGCTTCCGCCTATGATCCGCTTCAAACCAATTTTTCCGATGTCCTGAATTCCTCAAGTGATAAGGTTCTTTCTGATGAGGAAATGGAATTTTCAGCATTCTTGAATTCCGAGGTGTGTCTAGACAGTGATTTGACCCAATTTGATTTTAATCCGTCTCTACCAAGTCACGTTGATTTTCTAAACTCTTCTTGTGAGCCTCCGATAAAATTTTATAAGGGTGAATGTTCCACATCTGCCCCATAAAAACCTTCTGTGAACGATTCTTCAAAGTCTAAATCCAAAAAACGTTCACAAAAGAAGAAAAAGACCGGTCGCTCCAAAAGACAACAATCTTCAAGGTTCACATCTTCTGACTATAAGTTTAATGGTCTTTCAGATACTTTTGGTCGGCGCAAAGAAGTTAAATATGCATGGGTAGCTAAGAAGTCCAAGGAAAGCACGGTGACATCAGAATTAGTTGATCCAATTTTAAAGTCTAGGAAAAACAATAACAATCATGATGTTTTTAATTCTAAACCTTTAGTTGAATGTAATGGAACTTTACCTTTAAAAGTTTATTCTATTCCTCAAATTCTTCAACTGTCTCATGATTGTCTTTGTTGCTCTTATTGTGGATCGAATGATTTTGTTGATCATCGTTATTCATCTGATTGGTTTGGTTCATATCATGTTGCTCATTTTCATTCTCAGTTTGATATTCTCCGTCATAGAAAAAGACCCAAGTCTAAACAGGCATCCAAAACGGGTGTTAAATCTAACCCCAAAGGGCCCATTTACGAATGGGTACCTAAAAAGAAATAACTTGTTTTGCAGGACGATCATGTGTGGTATCTAGATTCAGGCTGCTCCAAGCACATGACCGGAAGAAGGGAGCTTCTCACAAACTTCACCGAGAAGTTTTGTGGGAATGTATGTTTTAGAAATGATCATTATTCTCCTATCAGGGGTTACGGAGATATCGTCAAGGATAATATCATGATTAAGAAAGTGTCCTATGTCGAAGGTCTTGGTCATAATCTCTTCATCATCGGTCAATTCTGCGACAAGGATCTAGAGGTCACTTTCAAAGCCAAGCGGTGCAGCGTTCGGACTGAAGACGGAAAAGAAATCCTTGCTGGAATGCGTCGCACCAACCTCTACACGATTGACCTCTCGTCTTTGAAAGCCGACAAGGAAGTTTGTTTGATGTCTAAAGCCTCTGCCGAACAAAGTTGGTTATGGCATCGTAGACTCTCGCACCTGAACTTCAAGACCATCAACAAGTTGGTGCTCGGTGGACACATCAAGGGAATGCCTGATCTTAAGTTCGAAAAAGATCATTTGTGTGCTGCCTGCGAAATGGGCAAGATGAAGAAGGTTTCTCACAAGCCTAAAGTCACTCCTAGTACTTCTCGGTCTCTTGAACTCATTCATATGGATTTATGTGGACCGATACGTGTTCAAAGTATCAATCACAAGAAGTATGTCCTGGTGATGGTTGACGACTTTTCTCGCTACACGTGGGTCAGATTCCTCTGTTCAAAGAATGAAACTCCCGATTTGATCATCTCTTTCCTGAAGAGTATTCAAGTCAGTCTCAACCTATCAGTCCAGACCATAAGGACGGATAATGGCACATAGTTCAAGAATCAAGTGCTCACCGGTTACTTGACTTCAGTGGGCATAACGCATACCTTCTCATCTGCTCGCATTCCTCAGCAAAACGGGGTAGTAGAGCGCCAGAACAAAACTCTTGTTGAAGCAGCTCGCACGATGTTATCTCAATCCAAGCTCCCGCTATTTTTATGGGCAGAAGCAGTTGCTACCGCTTGCTACACTCAAAACCGCACTATCATCAACAAGCGGTTCAACAAGACACCGAACGAGATCATCAACAAACGCATCCCGAACATCAACTATTTCCATGCCTTCGGGTGCACATGCTTCGTACTGAATGACAAGGATGATCTCGGGAAATTCAGCCCCAAAGCGGATGAAGGAGTGTTCATCGGATATTCCCAGCATGCCAAAGCTTACCGTGTCTACAACAAACGGACAAAGACCGTCGTTGAGAGTGTGAACGTGACTTTTGACGAGGCCGCTGATATGGCTTCTGAACACCTCAGTTCAGAACCCGCTTTAACTGGTGTGTTAGCTTCTGGACAATTTCGTTCAGGAGCTACACAATCTCCAGTAGATCCAAATAAAGCGTCTACGTCAAGAGCACATCTTTCTGATTTGGATTTACTTTTTCAGTATTTCTATGATGACTTATTTAATATTAAGTCTAATGCTATGTCATGTAACAGGAATGCTGCTCAAGCACCAGAAGTGACACATGTCACTGGTCCAACCGACTCAGGTGGCCCATCCTCGCCTGGTGCTCCATCATCTACTGTCAATGAATCAGCATACCTGAGCTCGAGTGATCCCCCTCATATCTATCAAGTTCCTACTGAAGTTCAGGCTACGGTAATACCTCCTGAACTGACCCCTGTTGAAGGTGCTCACAAAGTTACCTCTCCGGCAATCCCGGATCCTACTATCGTTTCATCACCAGCTGAGTTGTCCTCTGCTACTTGCTCGAATCCAGCTAAGGAGCTTCCTCCTCACAGGCCGTCATCACTCGAGGCAGTTCAGGATTTACCCCCCGGTGGTTATGTGGATTCCGATACCTCACAACAGACATATCAACCTCTTCCGCACACCACCAAGTGAACTCGAGCTCATCCCCTGCATCAGATAGTCGGTGACCCCAATACACCCGTACAGACTCGATCTACCACCGCGAATGACTGCTTGTTTTCCTCGTTCCTCAGCCGTATCGAACCTTCCACCATCTTCGAAGCGTTGAATGATCTAGACTGGGTGATCGCTATGCAAGAGGAACTCAACCAATTTGAGAGCCTCAAAGTGTGGCGCCTCGTTCCCCGACCAAAGAACAAGACGGTGATTGGGACGAAATGGATATTCAAGAACAAGAAGGACGAAAATGGCATAATAGTTCGGAACAAATCACGTCTGGTAGCTAAAGGATATCGCCAGCAAGAAGGAATAGACTACGATGAGACATTTGCACCGGTTGCCCGCATTGAAGCGATTCGCATGTTCCTCGCCTACGCCGCTCACAAGAACTTCATCGTCTTTCAAATAGATGTGAAATCCGCATTTTTGAACGACGTTCTCAAAGAGGAAGTGTATGTCTCGCAACCCGAAGGCTCCGTGAGTTCTGACACTCCTAATCACGTTTATTTTCTTGACAAGGCCTTATACGGTCTTAAGCAAGCGCCACAAGCCTGGTATGAAGCTCTCTCATCCTTCTTGATTAAATCTGGTTTCTCTAAAGGTAAGATTGATACTACCCTATTTATTAAAAGAGAAAAGAAGGATATCATTCTTGTACAGATTTATGTTAATGACATAATCTTTGGCTCCACAAACCCCAAGTACTGTCAGAACTTTTCTGCTCTTATGAGTAAACATTTTCAAATGAGCATGATGGGGCAAATGAATTTTTTCCTGGGTCTTCAAGTAAAACAATTAGAAACAGGAATTTTCATTAATCAATCTAAGTACATCTCGGATATTCTTCGGAAATACCAGATGGAAAAATCTTCACCTATGAAAACCCCCATGTCTACAAGCATTAAGCTACACTCCGATCCTGACAGAAAGGATGTGGATGCTACTACTTATAGAGGTATGATAGGCTCTCTAATGTACTTGACGGCTAGCCGGCCTGACATTATGTTCTCGACATTCTTATGTGCAAGATTTCAGTCGAAACCTAAAGAGTCTCACTTAGCTGCGGTTAAGCGTATTTTTCGATATTTAAAAGGTACTGCTGATCTTGGTTTGTGGTACCCAAAAGAGACAGGTTTTGAATTGATAGCCTACTCGGACGCTGACCATGCTGGAAACATGCTGGACCGGAAAAGCACATCGGGACATGTCCAGTTCTTGGGAGATCGTCTTGTCAGTTGGGCTTCGAAGAAGCAAAACTGCGTGTCCACCTCCACCGCTGAGGCAGAGTATGTAGCAACAGCTAGTTGCTGCTCGCAAGTCATCTGGATGCGCACCCAGCTGAAAGACTATGGCTTTAACTACTCGAAGATCCCCATCTACTGTGACTCCAAGAGCGCCATTGCAATATCCAGCAATCCCGTTCAGCACACGAAGACGAAGCACATTGATGTGCGTTATCACTTCATAAAAGATCACGTGGAAAGAGGTACCATCGAACTCTACTTTGTTAATACAATGCATCAGTTAGCAGACCTGTTTACCAAAGCCTTGGACGAAAAACGTTTTAATTATCTTGTGTCCAAGCTCGGTATGCTAAATCTGAAAGTTTGACCCTTTCACAGACCTATCCGAGTCTCATTCAATCACGAATGACTGTGACTTAGTGCCCCAGCGACTTGTGTCTAGATGCTCATACTCACACTCATTGGTGATTGACTTTTACTCGTTCAGTTCTATGTAAGTTTAAAACTTCTGTATTAATAAATTAGATTTCGTTATTTTTCTATTTTTTCTCGTGTATTTTTTTTTCTCTTCGTGGTGTTTCACTTAATTTTTGCAGTTCCTTAAGTTTCTATCCGGAAACGTATGTCGTTTGTGGTGGTTTTAGAAGTTATTCATGTGTTCAGGGGGAGCACCATAGTCAGTTGTTTGGTAAGGTTCTCGAGTCTTCCATTCGAGGGGGAGCAGGTAAGTTTTGCCTATATTTCGATTTCCTCGCGGTAATCGTCGAGGGGGAGCAAAATCTCGTAAGTGATTCCATGATCGAGGGGGAGCATTTCCTATTTCTTAGGTTTATTTTTTTCCTTACATTTATTTTCTTTAGGGTTTATTTTTTTTCCTTAAAATTTCTTTTCGGTTCTATCTTTCTCTTGATCTTTCGTAATTTTTTTTTCTTCAAAGTTTTTTAGGATGTTTTTTACTTTCATGTTTCTTTATTTTTTTCCTTATTTTATAAATCCAAAAAATACAAAAATATTAGTTTCCTTTTGTTTTATTTTTTAAGTTTTTTATCTTTTAAAATAAAATTACAAATTTTTTTTAAAGTTTTTTAATTTAGTTTAGTTTTTTTTTGTCCTCGGCCCAGCTCCCTTCTCGGCCCAAATCTATCCCGGGAGACCCGATGATCTCGACCGGGGTATTTAAAACCCCGGTCTTCATCCCTCTTTCATTCATTCGATCAAAATCAATCAACCTCTCTCGGTATCTCTCTCTCTCTCGATCGCGATTCCTGTCGGCTCTCGCTCTATCTCTTTCGTCCTCGACTAATTGATCTCTGGTACGTCTCTCTCCCTCGCTATATCGATCTAACCATCGATTTAGGTCTAAATCCCACCGGTCGACGTTTAATCGACCCCGATCGATTGTCTGTTCAAATCGTCTTCCGTTCGTTTCGTTTTTCGGTCGATCGCCGCCTCTGTGTCGACTCCGGTCGATACTCGTTTTCCCGGTCGAACGGCCGATATCGGTCGATTAGGTTAAATACCGGTCTATTTCTTATCCCGGTGCTTTTGTTATATCGGTCGAATCCATACCGGTCGACCCTTTATACCGGTCGAGTGATTTATACCGGTCCATTGGTCATACCGGTCGAATGACCCTATCGGTCGAATGACCACACCGGTCGTTTAATGTTCTTACCGGTCGATTAATCTTACCGGTTGAAGACCTTATCGGTCAAATCCTTTCCCGGTTGAATAACACTAGCGGTCGAATGACCTTACCGCTCGAAGACCTTTACCGGTCGAAGACCATACCGGTCCTTTGGTGACCCTGTTTGCAATTTTTTTGGTAATCTTGGAGTGTTATATGTGCTTCATTGTAAGAGGGGTGCTTTGTTAGTTGAAGTTCATGATGTCAGGGTAGTTGAGTTGTGACAATTTTCAAATGGTTGAATTTTTTTTTTGTGTGGCGCGAATTGGTAACGGACCCTGATTCACGAACTAGGGTTTGTTTTTCCAATAACTTGGAGTTAGTATAGGTTGTGGTTTAAACCATGGCCATGTAACTCCAACGACATCTTGTTTTTAATGTACCTCAGTTTTAACCGATTTATCATTCACAGGTAAAATGGCGCAAAATCCGCCCCCAACGATTGACCCAATCGCCGATACCGAACTGATTCCCGAGGATCAGTTCATTCAGCTCACACCCAACAACTACCATCTCGATGTAACCCAACCTGCCATCCAATATCAGGTCATCATCGAGATCCTCCGTGGGCATCCTATCTCCTATGCTCTCACGGAGACAGCGGAAGTGCCGCTATTATACTTGCAACAGTTTTGGCAGTCTCTACATGCTTTGGAGGCCGACGATGGTTTCCAACTGAAGGGTCGGATTGATCACACGCCAGTACTCCTCACTCGTGATATCTTCCGACAGTTCCTTCATCTGCCGACCGCCGCGTCCGTTCCGAGGCGAAACATCTATGACCCTTTTGTCCCGGACGCCACTCTCTACGCTGATATCTTATCTCTAGGCTACGACGCGGATCTACGCCTACCATCTGGGTTCAACCGCAAGTACCTCTCCACTATCTGGTACACCCTGTTTACGTACCTCAATCGGTGCCTTTCGGCTATAACGAAAGGCATCGATCAGATGAGTGCCCCCGTCCTCCGCCTATTCCACTATGTGGCATTCCATCGCCACGCCGACTTCGCCGATTTCCTATGGTACGAGCTAGTTCAGAAAGTTCGATCCAACGCGACAAAGAGCCAACACTTCATACCGTTTATGAGGTTTCTACAACTGATCATCCGAAGCTACATGAATCTATATCCCGAGATTCCTCGCCGTTCATCGCACCCTACCTGTCCGCAACACCCGAATCGCAAGATACCATCTCGTCCGGATCCAGAAGGTATCGTCGCCCGACAAATCCCAGTCGGGTTGTTGGCCTATGCTCGTTCCACGTCACTGAGTGTTATAGCGTATAGGCACACACACAACCTTCCAGCTCCTATGGTCCGACCAGAACCGACAGAACCTGCCCAGGGAGCAAGACCTGAGAGGCGTGAGGGTCCGCGTCCACGTACGAGAGGCGGTAGCGTCCAGATAGTTGGGGCTTCCGGACAGGGCGTGATGAGCGAAAATATTGTGAGGGGAACTGGAGTGGGCAGTGCCGTTGGACCGAGACAAGCCAGTACTTCACGACGATCACCAACATCGCCACAGACAACCTCTACGATGGTTGAAGAGGGCACAACAACTGAATCTGCCAACGTTCAGTCCTCTTCTGCCACCGAATCTGAACAGAATACAGCTGCTGAAACCGCAAACGAGTCTGCGGAGGCAGCCGACCAATCCGGCAGTCAGTCGGAACCCGCCACCAATGCATCAGAATCAAATGATGAGTCTTCTGACTCTGATGGTGATGATGATGAGCCCTCATCTGGAGAGATAAGGAGAGCGGAGGGAGTTATAGACGAAGATGATATTCAAGTGAGCCGAGAGAGGGAAATAAAGAGAAAATATGAAACTGAGTGTATACGAGTGACGTCGCAACCACCTTTGGTTGTCGACCCCCAAGCCGTATCTAGCCAGGTATCCACATCTGCTACCCAGTCTCATGTGTTGAGACAGAGTATTGAAGAAGACGCCGTGGACCTAGTGGCGCAATTGCACACCCCACCCAGCCACTCCGCCATCTCTCAACAGATGGTGGTTTCAAGTCCACACAGGGATATAGCACAAAAGCTACCGGTCTCTTACTTGGAGAGTTCCGGTATTGAAACAAGAGAACAGCAACCCCCGTTCTCGACTTCTTTGGGTGCACAAAGTCTAGAGCCGTTTGATATGATTTCTCCTATTCCTAGGACACGGGTCCCATTCTCGGATACTGCTGTAGGCCTTAGTGGCCCAGCCGAAACACCTATAGTAATTCACACTTCGGTTGGTTTACGAGGATTGGGTGGAAGTCCTACCACAGCCATCATCACGCCAGCTGTGAACGTAGGCGGCTCGACTTCTACAGTCGTAGCTACAACTGGAAGTCTAAGTGACCCAGGCGTTACCCAACATGAGTCTGTCTCAAGGGAATTCATGGATGGCGCCCTAAAGGCTATCCACAACATGATGCGATCCGAGTTAAGGGAGGAGGTAGACGCACTGAAGCGTATGATCAAAGGCAAAGGTCCAACTACTGAGCCTGAACCACTACCTCCTACACCACCACCCTCCATTCCAGCTACTGATATGTCAATCGAGGACCTGAAATCCATACTTCTTGCCAAACTTCTTGCCCAATCTCAAACAGAACCCTCCCAGGATGCCGATCTTCTATCGCTTTTACGTACCCAAACATCCACACCTAACCCCCAACCCCCCAACCCAGTATATCTCCTGAGGCCTTCCAGCTACAACAAGCTATGCTTCAGTCTCTACAGCAAACCATAGCTGTATTGACTGAACGCCTATCAGCCGTGGAAGACACCTGCCGAAGCCAGGCAGCCAGGCTCAAGCGCCGACATGATGATCAGGGTGATCCTGATCACCATGAGGGGGAGAAGTGCCAACGCCTAACAGAGTCGGAGACACATTCTGTGGACACAGTTCAGGTGGGAACGAAACAAGGTTCGGGTTCTGGTACTCAACCAGAAGGGCAGGGACAGGTACGGGAACAGTGTATGGATTTAGTGTTGTATGATATTCCAAGGGTTGAAAAGCATGAGGAATTTGATGAAGGTTCTCCGATAGTTCCTGAAGACTGGGCGTTAATTCTTGATCCTTATGAGGTTTCTGACCCGACAGAAGAACATAGCAACACTGAAAGAGCGCTGGTAGTCATGCAAGCCGAAATAGATGAGATTCTTCATCCGGACTGTCAGCCAGACGATCAGACTTCTGTCGCGGTTCCACTTTTGACTTATCCTGTTGATCACCCTGATCTTCCTGATAAAGATATTCCCGTCAGATCTCCTCCAGCTTCACCAGTTGTGGAATCAAAAAGTACTCAGCCAGCTCCACCATCCAAGTGGGAAAGAGTCAGAATCAAAGTTCCTTTCCTTGAAGAAAGTCAAAAGAAAATCTTTGCCCACTGGATTCGGAAGTATGATGAAGTTGTACTTCATGGTCTACAGTCAGTAAAAAGCAAGGAAAAGCAGCATGAGCTCGTATTCGTGTATAAGAAGTTTCAAGGCAAGTACTCCAAGACAAAGCTGAGGATTACATCAGTTGACCAGATTCAATCTGCCTTCTTCATGAAAGTAAAGTATTCAGAATTCATGGTAACGAGAGAAGATGGTCAGAAGTATTGTTTTTTTGAAGCTGACTTTCCGTGTCTTGAACGACAAGATCTGCTGTTCATACTTCGAGACTTAAAGACCAGAACCATCAGACCCGGGGAAGTCATTGATGCACTCGAGACAGTAAAGAGATATATGAATTGTGCGATGAAACTTGCCTCGGTGGAAGACTTTCAGATTGGGTTAGAAAGCAACCAGCCAAAGATTAATCTGCTGAAGCCTGATTTGAAGATTCCGTCTGATGCCCAGAATGTACCTGCATTTACTGTTCTAAAGATTCCAGAGTTCGACATGACTTATGTAAACAACAAAGGTGAAATGCGCTTTATCCGATTCAATCAGATTGCCAGATTCTGTGATGGTACGTTGATGTTGCTGAAAGACAAGTTGAAGAGTGCACTTAGTCAAGATGAAAAAGGGGTTCAACTTTTGGATCCTAAATACAAGTCACTTGTTCTTGAAGCACTGGGAGTTAATGAAGAGCGGCTGGAGTACAGAACGCAAATGAGATTCTTCGAGATCAACTTTGGTTTTCGAAAGATATATGTTCCAAACTGGCACGATTTTCAACTTCTATTTAAAGGGGGAGATTGTTAGGGCAATTTATATGTTAAATAGAAGTTCAGGGTGTAAATTGTAATTAGTTGAAAGTGTTATTAGCTTGTTGGGCCTAAAATCCCATAAGCCCATTATCTTGTAAAGTCTGAGTATATAAAGGTTGTTTTGGTTTCATTATTAGTTTAGTCTCATAATTCCCAGATTACTAGTCAATAGGTTTACTTTCTCTGATCAGAAATCCTTTCTGTAAACCTGTAACCCTGTGATTGCATATTAATCATATGACTAGTAGTTGTGGCTTAATTACTGTTGATCATTGAATATTTGCTGTTGATTGCACTGTACTGGGATCTACATCAACTAATATGACATTTTGCATAACATTTGTCTTTATGCACAAAGAGGGAGAATCCAACTATACTTGGGCGTTAAATTGTTTGAAATCAATGATTAAAGGATGTATCTAGCTGTGACGCCCCGCTTTTTTTTCCATAACCATAACCCTCATAACCTTTACGTCTGCGGAAGCGTTCTTGCAACAGTTCAATAGCCTAACATTTATAATGGCTATTTTAAGAACTATAACTCTTCATGCGATCCCTTCATTCTTATCATGATCTTACCTGAGATACATATATGGAATACGTAAGCTTTATGCTTAATGAGCAGTTATGGTTTCATGAAGAAATCATCTTTCATAAAATATATCATTTTAGTGCATAGAATAACAATTCAATACACTTCTCATAATTATGCATAATAACATTGATGCATAAAACCATTTCTATAAAAACACCATCTTCTTTTAGTGCGAGATCTCATATGTGTAAGTATGCCAAACATTCTCAACAGGATCCTAGATCCCTGAGGTTCCGCGAAGGATCTTCCCCCTGGGGTTCCGCGAAGGATCTTCCCCCTGACGTCCTTTTTGCAAGACATCCTCATTTCTTATACCCCGTCGGGTATTTAACATGGTCATACTTTCACATGCACAAAACATTTCATATGCCATATCTAAAATACATGTCTTTTTCATAAAATGCATAACCTTATCTTATATAAGGAAAACATGCTAAAACAACATTTTAAATATTCATAATGCATAAAAACATTTATATATCATATATGTATCCCAGTAAATCTCATAACGTACTCACCTTGATTGCATGATCATTAACCTTATATTACCTTAACGTTGATGCACTTTTCTAATATATGTATCTACTTTTAATCTGGTGTACATTACTTCGAATAACTTCCTCTCTATTTATACTAACGTGAATACGGTGGTTATGAGAAGAACTTATCCAAATGACAAACTTTATAACCAAGTTTCATCATGACTTCAATACGTGTCATTTTCTTCCAATATTCAATTTGTTTTTCTTAACCACTAAGTATAGTTATTACTTATATAAAATATATACAATATATATATATATATAACTCTAAATATCAATATCAATATATATTTAGAACCTACTTGAAAATGTCTACTCATAGGCATGCTATTGTTATATCTTTTTATGAGTTGTACAAATTTTCGTAATCATATTTTGACCTTTTTGACATTTACGGTATCTAGATTTTACAACGTATTTAAATATGAAATTTGGTATAAATCCGATATCTTTATTATCCATAAATGACACATTTCTATCATTTTGCTCAAGTGACCCTAAAATAAAAAACTTTATTCTTATTCGAATCTGAAAGCGTCATTACGATCTATGTGAATCACCGAGTCCAAAAATATATGCATTATATAACTTATAAGTCCATTTGAGCTCTAAAATTAATAAAAACGATATATTTAATATCAAATCAGTCCTATAAATAAAACTTTATCCTTTTTCAAATCTGAAAGTTTCATCGTGATCGTTATAAATCGCATGTCATAAATACATATTAGTCGCATTTCATAAAAATACATACGACTAACTAATTTGAATAAAACAAGAAAACATTTTAAATAGAAAATATATATAATATATATATATACACACATATTCGATTTCACATATCGTGTGTGTATATATATTATTTTAGTCAAATTAGTTATAATAAATTATATATATGACTTATTTTTATTTTAATAATTACTAATCAGATATATATATTTCTCTCTTTCAAACAAAGATATTTTCTAAATCTTCGAATTATCCTCTACTTAATAATATCAATATTTAATATTAAAATCTTAACTTTTGTATCTGATACAAATACCTCCATACCAGATAAATATCTTAAATTATCTATCAAATATCAACACCGTTATATATCATCATGCTTAATATTTATCTAAAAGATTTAAGATTCCTAAATGATCATAATATTGTCATTATTGAAATAGTGAAAATGGGGTGTTACACTAGCCACGTGTTATCGTAACAAATAGAGAGTTGACTTCAATGAAAGCATGCAATATTGTATTCCCGGATGCTAAAGAATTACTCTATAGATGGCACACCCATCAAAATATTCTCAAAAGGTGCAGACCAGCGATAACATCAAAGAATCTTGAGATGCCTTAGACAAAGCATGGACTACATTAATTTACTCTGAAACACATGAAGCATACAAGTTCAATTTCGCACAACCTGAGCAATATTGTTCGACTATCCTGATATTATTGAATATGTATATATATATACACACATATACACCAAAATCTTAATATGTTTAATATATGGGACTGAAGCCAATTTCTTTTTGAAATTTCAGGTGTTATTCGTTATTTAAATGAAGTATGGTTGACCCCATATAAACAAATGTTTGTATCTGCTTGGACTAACAAAATTTTCAACTTTGGAAATCATACAACTAACAGAGTAGAGAGTCAACATGCTAAGTTAAAACTATATCTAGGTTCATCAAAAGGAGAATTAATTGATTGTTTGTTGGAAATTCATGAACTCGTTCCGTCACAAGATACCTCTATCAAAGCAAGTCTACAACAGAGCAAAAGTGTCAACAAACATCGGTTCAATGTACCACAATTTGAAGATATTACACGGTTTCTTTTCAATTTATGCACTTGACATAATCAAAAAGGAATTTGATCGGTCCACTATGTCGAATTGTTTTCGGAAAATTGTGGGAGTCAAATGGGTACATGTTATGGGTTACCATGTGCGCTAGGGGTGTACATAAAACCGTCAACCCACGAAACCCGACCAACCCAACCCAACCCAACCTGCTCCCAACCCAATTAAACCCAACCCGCGAAACCGCAAACCGCTAATTAGAAGGGTTGAAATTGGGTTAGGAAAACTCAACCCAACCCAAACCGCGAACCCGCTGCTATTTTTTTTTTATAAAATTATATTATATATATATATGTAGTTTATTCACAACCCAATTTAACTTTAAGATTTATGGATTATAATTTATAATTGGATGGTTGTAATTAGAGTTGTAAACAAACCGAACGTTCAGTGAACCGTTCGTGAACCGTTTGGCGGGAAGTTCGTTTATGTTCGTTCATTTAATAAATGAATGAACATTAACACATTTTTTTGTTCGTTTAGTTAAATGAACGAACATGAACAATGGTCTCGTTCGTTCATTTATGTTCGTGAACGTTCATTCATTTATGTTCGTTAATGTTCGTTCGTTTGCATTCGTTTATGTTTGTTTACGTTTGTTTATTATATAAATATATTTATATATTGTGACATTAATATGTAAAATCATTAAGTAAATTGAATTTTTAGAATTCTTTTTTTATCGCTCATAAGTTTACACATGTTTTCATTTTGTTATGTTAGTTTTTAGGAACAAAATGATGAGTAATGGTGGTTGTTAGAGCATAAATCTGTTGGATACAAGATCAAGAAGACTGAAGGTCAAAGTTCAAGAAAGTCAAAGCTGAGAAAGTCAAATCTCATTAAAGTCAAAGTCTTTTGTAATAAAAGTCAAAGTGTCTTTGTCTTTGTTTTTGTATATTATTTTCCTTGTATTAGATGTTGGTATAAATAGTCTTGTATTCTTTGTATTTTGTAAGTAAGCAACAAACAGAAGTGGTATTCAGTGGTATTTTAGAGAGAGAATACGTTTAGAGAGAGAGAGAGTTCTAGAGAGAAAGTTGTATTCTTGAATTTGAAAGTGAAATCAAACAGGTAATTGAATCAATCTTGTTTGTTTTTATTAATTGTTTGTGATTAGAAACTAGATTCAGGGACACACAATTGGTATCAGAGCAGATCCAAATCGAAAAATCAAGAAATTTAAAAACTTCGTATCTGTGTTCTTGAGTGAGAATCGAATTTCGAGTTTTAGTGCAAATTAGGTGCTGAAATCGATTAGGTTTTGTTTACTAAGTGCTACCGATCGAGTCTGTATAGTTTATTTTGTGAATTGCACTGTAATCGATTTGTAATTTTGTTTTTGAAGAAGTTTGAGTTCACGAGTTGTCATGCACTGTATTCACATTGATTTGTATAGTTTTGTGTTTTTAGATCGAAATTAGTTGTTTGTATTATGTTCGTAATGATTAGGTGATCAAATTGTCGAAGTTTAGTGTTGAAATTCTAGGTCTAGATGAGACTTTGGTGTGATTTTGATCGATTTTAGAAGTTTGCGTTTCATTCATCAAGTTTGCGGGTCATTCTTCAAGGTTTGCGTTCCATTCAAACAGGTTTGCGGGTCATTCATCAAGTTTTGTGTAAGTTCTTCAGAGGTTCGTGTATTCAACGAGACACGCAAAGTGATGTTTGCGTCTTCAACTAGAACTGAGAAGCGAGCTTTGCGTCTGTAACTACAAACGCAAAGTTGGGTTTGCGTTTGTATCGTGAAACACGAAGTTCATTGTTTGTCTTTTTCATGACACGCAAAGTTGTCAAATGCAAAGTAGAAGTGTATCTAGAAACGCAAAGTTGAGTTCAAAGTAGTGGTTTGCGTTTCCCTCTTGAACCGCAAAGTAGTGGTTTGCGTTTCCCTCTTGAACCGCAAAGTAAGGGTTTGCGCTTCCCACATGAACCGCAAAGTAAGGGTTTGCACTTCCAACATGAACCGCAAAGTAAGGGTTTGCGTTTCCCACATGAACCGCAAAGTAAGGTTTGCGCTTGTCACTTGAAACGCAAAGTAAAGGTTTGCGTTTGCCTCTTGAAGCGCAAAGTGTGGAGGACTTAGACAAATTTTTCAAAATAGTAATATGGCCTTTAATAGCGGGACCCCCGTGCTAAGTCTGCGAAGGGGGACATATTTCTTGTTGTGATCAAAATTTCTGATTTTATATTTTATATTTCAAGTTTTCTGTATTTTCTTGATTGTTTCATTTGGACTAACGATCAGTTTCTAGTTTCTTATTGCATATATTTTTCAAACAGGTTTAAACAAGATGACTTCCAAAGATGCTCTTTCCATTGGCACTGATGTCAAGCCTCCTGTTCTGTTCAAAGGAGAGTACGAACAATGGAAAGACAAATTTCTTGATTTTATAGACAAACATGCAAATGGAGAGAATATTATGTTGTCAATCACAGAAGGTCCTATGGTACCAATCACGGTTCAAATACCTGATGATGACTCGTCTGATAGTGAAGATGGTACTGAGGAAAGAGATCAAAAGATGAAAACAGTGGCATTGGAAATCTCTCAGTATTCTGAAGAACAGAAAAGCCGATACAAAGCAGATAAACAAGCAAGATCCTTACTTCTTCAAAGTATCCCGAATGACATCTACATCAAAATAGACAGCTACAAGGGAAATGCTAAGAAGATGTGGGATCAGTTGCAGAAAATGATGATGGGATCCAAGGTCGGGAATCAGATGAAAGTGGCTAACTGCATCAACAGTTATGAGGAATTCAAAGCCAAAGAGAATGAAAGCTTAGAAGATACTTATGAACGGTTTGTCTTGCTTCTGAATGAGTTGTCCAAGAATAAGGTGAAAAAGAAGCAACTTGAGAGCAATGTCAAATTCCTGAGCATCTTACAACCAGAATGGAAGAAGCATACACGTAGGATGAAACAGATGAAGGATCTAAATGACATACCGTTACATGAGGTATATGAGACTCTGAGGCAAAATGAGGAAGAAGTGGAAGAGAAAAGAGCTGAGAAAAAGAAGGCTGAAAAGGTTCCTGATCCGATTGCATTGGTAGCCGGAGAGAAAAAGAAATAAAAGAAAGAGAAGAAGAAAAAGAAGAAAGTGATTACAAGTTCTGAGTTTGAATCTGAATCAGATGGTGATGATGGAGGAAGCCTCAAACAGGCTATGTTGCTATTGACCCGTGCATTCCAGAAAAAGTTTTACAAGAAGCCGGGATCTAACTCACAGAGGTACTCTTCATCAAGTTCAAAGAATCATGAGCACCGAGAAAGAGTGGAAGGAAGGAGATATGAAGAGAACAGATATGTTGAGAAGAAACCTGATGACAGGAAGAAGTATGTGAATGACTACACTGTTGTAGAGAAGCCAGCAAGTGATTCAGTCAAATGCTACAATTGTGGCAAGATTGGTCTTTTTGCAAAAGATTGTAGAAAGCCAAAAGTTCGCAATTCTCAATACTATCAGAACAAGCTGTTATTAGCCAAACAACAAGAAGCAGACATCGCTTTAATGGATGAAGACGAATTTTGGCTAGATCATTCAGAAGGTGAAGAGGAAGAGAAGGAAGAAACTGCTCATCTATGTCTAATGGGAAAAGAGGTCAAGTATGATGAGTCAGATGACGAGACAGTTGATGAGGTATTAAACTTAACTGAAAAAGATTTTATAACCAAAATGGAAGCTATGATGGTTGAGCTTAATGATCTTCAAGTAAAACTGAAGAAAGAAAAAGACAGAGTTGCTAAAAGAAACAACAAGATCTTTGAGCTTAATAAGTCTGTTATTGAGAACAAAGATCTAATTGATTCTTTACGCAAGTCTGCTTCTGATTCTAAACTTCAAGTAGATTGTTTTGAAAAGAAGATTTCTAATTTTGAAGTTAAAATTTCTAAGTTTGAGTTTGAGAAGAAAGAATCTGCACTAATTGTTCATAAATTGCAGGTTGAGAACAAGCTTTTGAATAAGAAGGTAAATGGTCTGGAAGCCAAACTTTACGCAAGAGGACAAACAGATCAAACCATTTTTCTTAATGCACCTGATGAAGAGGTTGATGTTAAGGAAAAATGGGGACTTGGTTTTAAAAACCCCCATTACTTAAAGAAAGCCATCCGAAAACAACCAACATTAAATAATTTTGATTTTCTTGCATGTGCTGGTAAACATACTCATTTAAAACCCAAATTTGTTATCAAATTACCGGAAGAAGTTGAGGCCAAAGAAACAGAAAATAGAAAAATGTAAAGAAAATGCAACTACCATTTAACTATGCAAAGTTAAATGATAGTTATCTTTCAGAAACACCAAAAGTTCTTTCAAACGATTATTTTGCTAGTTATTCTGTTTCTGAGATGAAGGCAAAACCTGCAATTGCAAAGGTTTATGTTCCTCCACTCATTCTTGAAAGCAAAATAATTGAGCTTGAAAATGTTTTATCTGATGAAAAACTTTTGGTAGATATTGAACAAAGTGTGTTTTCTACAGTTTTAAAGAACACTGTTTTACAATTTAAATCTACAAAGTGTTCTACAGTTTCAAAGGCACCTCAAACTTCAACTGATAACTTTGATGACTTATTTGAGTCTGCAAATGATTTTTTAAACTCTGATGGTGGGTGCATAGAAGAAATTGATATGTTTGACTTCAATGCTTCTCTTCCTGATCATTCTACTTGTCTTATAAATGAAAAGGTGTTACCAAGTGTTCTTAAAACTGCTAAATCATCAACTAAAGTTGGTGAATCGATTTCTGTAACTGCTGATTATTATTCTCAAGGTAAGAAACATAAGAAACAGCGATTACAGAAACAGAAATACACTGGTACACCAAAGAAAACTCAATCTCAGAAATATGCTTTTCCTAATAAATCTACATCTTGTGTTTCAGATATAAGCAAGAAAAGGTTGAAAACTCGAACTGAATGGCGACCAAAAAGAAGGGTGATGAGAAAGCTGAATCAGTTTCTGATAATTCTTGTAATAGATCAGTTAGTAGTGATACTGATGTAGTTGATCAATTTGCTTCAAATAAACAAAACCTTGTAACTTCTTACAAGCGGTATTCAATAAAGCAATTGATTCAATTATCTCTTATTTCTACTACATCTTATCATTATCGGAGATCATGATTTTTCTTACTCTCATAATTCTTCTGATTGGTTCGGATCTTATCATGTGTATTCTTTAAGATCAAATATTTTTAAAGGTTTTCAAAAGAACAGAGGATCAATTTTCAAATGGATACCAAAATCTTGTGCTAATCTGTTAGGACCCGTTTTTAAATGGGTACCTAAAGTTATTGTTTCCTGATTTCTCTTGCAGACCCGACATATGTGGTACTTGGACAGTGGATGTTCCAAGCATATGACTGGGAAAAAAGCTTTATTGTCTAACTATACAGAGAAATTCAGTGGAAATGTCAGATTTGGAAACGATCAACTTTCACCTATCTTAGGATATGGTGACATTATTCAAGACAACATAACGATAAGTAAGGTGAGTTATGTTGAAGGCTTAGGGCACAACTTATTCAGCATTGGTCAATTCTGTGATAAAGGGTTAGAGGTCAGCTTCAAAGCTAAGAGATGTTCGGTTCGTACGGAAGATGGCAATGAACTCTTAGTCGGAAATCGAAAGACGAACCTCTATACCATCAATCTTTCAAAGGTACAGAATGACAATCAAGTTTGCTTAATGACAAAGGCTTCATTGCAGCAAAGTTGGCTCTGACACAGACGTTTATCTCACTTGAGCTTTCGTTATATCAACAAGCTGGTTAGTGGGAAATTGGTAAAAGGACTTCCTGAGCTGAAATACGAGAAAGAACACTTATGTGCTGCATGTGAGAAGGGTAAGATGAAGAGAGCTCCGCATAAACCGAAGCCTGAACCAAGCACTAGTTCTCCACTAGAATTGTTACATATGGATTTGTGTGGTCCTATGAGAACACAAAGCTTGGGTGGAAAGAAATACGTGTTGGTTATTGTGGACGATTACTCAAGATATACATGGGTCAAATTTCTTCGATCAAAAGATGAGACGCCCGAAGTTCTCATTACTTTTTTAAAGACGACCCAGGTGAAAATGCAGCGACAAGTTAAGTTTCTTCGAACGGACAACGGCACAAAGTTCAAAAACAAGATAGTTGAAGAATATCTTGAATTGGTCGGGATATCACATCAGTACTCTGCTGCTCGAACGCCTGAACAAAATGGAGTAGTCGAAAGGCGAAATCGGACGCTAGTCGAGGCCGCTCGGACTATGCTTAGCCAATCGAACTTACCTCTATTCTTGTGGGCAGAAGCTGTGTCGACTGCATGCCATACTCAAAATCGATCCATGATACACCGCCGTTTTCAAAAGACTCCATATGAGCTGATCAACAACAGAACACCAACAATCAAGTATTTTCACATATTTGGGTGTAAATGTTTTGTGCTTAACGACAGAGAGAGTCTGAATAAATTCAGTGCTAAGGCGGACAAGGGTATCTTCATTGGTTATTCTTCAACATCGGCAGCATATCGTGTTTATTTGCAGAAGTCAAAGACAGTTGTCGAGAGCGTTAATGTAACATTCGATGAAGATATGGCTTCTGAACAACTCAGTTCAGAACCCGTGATCACTGGAGTACTAGCTTCTGGGCAGATCAGTCCAGAACCTGCTTCTACAGCGAATAATTCAAATAATGCTTCTACATCTATTTCACATTTAACTGATTTAGATTTGTTATTTGAATTCTTTTATGATGAGTTTCTAGGATCTAATATACCTAAATCTGCTGTGACTGACAGGTTTGAAGATACAAGTTGCAATCATCCAGTCACTTCAGATGTCATAACTGAACAAGAATCCCCTGTTCAGTCAGAAGCTCACATTCCTACAATTACTCCTACAGTTGAAGATATACAAGAAACTGCTGAGCCAGAAGTAACTGTTTCAGTTGGTGTCATACATTGTCTACTCAACAGCCAGATTCTGCTGTTCCAACTGATGCTTCTGCACCTGAAACTTCAACTGCAAACCCCCTCTTGTTATTCAAACTGAAGATTATGATAGTGGATTTCTAGATGATGATCATGTTCAATCAGTATCTACTCCACTCCCTCATGAGCATCGCTGGACCAAAGATCATCCTTTACATCAAGTAATTGGAGATCTCAACAAGCCTGTACAAACTAGGTCAGCGACTCTTAATAAATGTATGCATGACTCATTTCTCAGTAAGATTGAGCCAACGCGAGTATCTGAGGCTCTTGCTGATTCGGACTGGGTATCTGCTATGCAAGAAGAGATCAATCAGTTTGAAGCCCTAAAGGTTTGGAGATTAGTTCCAAAACCAGAAGGTAAAACAGTGATAGGAACTAAATGGGTATTCAAGAATAAAAAGGATGAAGATGGTATCGTCATAAGGAACAAAGCTAGACTTGTTGCCAAAGGTTACCGGCAAGAGGAAGGCATAGACTACGATGAGACGTATGCTCCAGTAGCGCGTATAGAGGCAATCCGCATGTTTCTAGCCTACGCAGCTCATAAGAATTTCACAGTCTTTCAGATGGATGTGAAAACAGCCTTTCTGAATGGCATTCTTAAAGAGGAAGTGTACGTGTCTCAACCAGAAGGGTTCGTCAATCCAGAGAAGCCAGATCATGTCTATATCTTGGACAAAGCCCTCTATGGTTTAAAACAAGCCCCTCGAGCATGGTATGATGTTTTATCTAAATTCTTGGTCAAGTCCGATTTTTCTAAAGGTAAGGTTGATACCACTTTATTCATCAAAAAGGAAAAAGCTGATATTATCCTTATTCAAATATATGTTGATGATATAATATTTGGTTCTACTAATCCAAAATTTTGCAAAAACTTTTCTAACCTCATGGTGTCACGTTTTCAAATGAGTATGATGGGAGAGATGAATTTCTTTCTCGGATTACAAGTTAAGCAGTTTTCTACGGGGATTTTCATTAACCAATCTAAGTACATTTTGGACATTCTTCGGAAGTACAAAATGGAAAATTGTAAACCTATTGGAACCCCGATGGCACCAGGTACTAAGATTAACATTGATCCTTCGGGTAAAAGTGTTGATGTTAGGACTTATAGAGGTATGATAGGATCGTTAATGTATCTTACATCTAGTAGACCAGATATTATGTTTTCAACATGTTTATGTTCTAGATATCAGGCTGCTCCTAAAGAATCTCATTTGGCTGCTGTCAAACGGATTTTTAGGTATCTGAAGGGGACTGCAGATCTTGGTCTGTGGTATCCTAAGGATACTGGGTTTCAACTGACTGCCTATTCAGATGCAGATCATGCAGGTTGCATGTTGGACAGAAAGAGTACTTCAGGTCACGTTCAATTTCTTGGAGACAAGCTCGTTAGCTGGGCATCAAAGAAACAATTATGCGTTTCCACATCGACTGCTGAAGCAGAGTACGTAGCTGCTGCCAGTTGCTGCTCTCAAGTCTTGTGGATGCGAACACAACTAAGAGACTATGGATTCAAGTTCGACAAAATTCCAATATATTGTGACTCGAAGAGTGAAATTGCCATATCTGCTAATCCTGTCCAACATACGAAAACCAAACATATTGATGTCAGGTATCATTTTATAAAAGATAATGTAGAAAAAGGAACAATTGAACTTTATTTTGTAAAAACAGATTATCAACTTGCAGATTTATTTACCAAACCCTTAGATGAAAAGATATTTAATTTTCTTGTTTCTAAGCTTGGTATGTTAAATCTTAAGACGTAATCGGTTGTTACCTAATAAAGTTACGTATTGTTATTTTTCATCATTTTTTTTTCTTTATCATTATGTTTGAAGGATATCTGCACTTTAAATGTTTGCTCATGATCTCAGGGGGAGTAAGAGAAGATTTTAGATGATCTACATTATTTTGAGGGGGAGCATAACTAATTTCTGCATTTTACTTAACTGACAATTTTTTTTTATGATGCATGACTTTAGGGGGAGCATATAAGTCAAGTCAAAAGGAGTAAGACTATGATTTCTGATTATTTCTGATCAGAACTCGTACTTTAATTGTTTTACTGCTTTACGTCTTTTATTTTTTTTCTCGAATAAATTTTGTGAATAAACTTTGACTAGACTTTGAGACTTATGCAGGATGAGAGAGGATGACACGATCATATCTTTATGACTTACAGCATGACTTTATGAGAATTAAGGTTGAGCGAGAAGGTAAATTTCTTATCTTAATCTCAAATGTATCTGAAAGAAGGACAACTTTCAGATATAGAAAACATGTTCTGAAATGTTCAAACCACTTCCCGATTCTTAAACAGATTTTATAATTTGGAAGTGTGATTTTAAATGTTTTCATTTTATTTTTGTGCTTCATTGATAAACAAACCGTGTGTTATCCAAAGATTAATACTTGTGTATTGTCTTTTCTATATACTTTCAAGTATTCACACACATCGGTTTGACTTTGTTCAAAATGATCTTACCATGTCTCATATTGTAACCAATTTTTTCGATGATAAAATACCCCGCTTGTACTTCAAAGAATTTTGAGCGTTATTTTATTTCGAAGCGTTCATTTCAAGAATGTCTATATTTTTTGTTTCGTATAGACACATATCCATTATTCTTGACCATAAGCTTTGATTGTTATATCATTCATTTCTGATCATTTTCATACAATGTCAGATTTTCAAACAAGTCTTTTGCATTTATATTCATTCATTCAATATACTTGTTTGAAAATACTTCCATGTTTTAAAATGCTCATATCTTCATGATTATATTCTGAGCATACATTCATCTGACATTTGTATATGAGCTTTTACTGATAAAGTTAAATCATCTGAGCAACATTATGCTTTTATAGGAAATATGGGTTCTTTGTGCTAAGAATTAACTGAACTTCTATGGAATCACGTTAACCAGTGATTTCTACCCAAGAAGTTAATCCATAGAGATTGAGTGTGAGGAGTCAAAAAGAAATGACTGTGGGTTGTGTGATGAGGTAAAATGGAAAAGAGAGTTTGGTTAGTAGTGCGCTTAATGATTAAAAGAAAGAGGGTGAGAGATCAGAGTAAAAGAATATCAAACTCTACACCAACTACTTTCTGAGCCGGGCAGCCACATTACTAGCGTTTCACAACTCTTTGGTGAACGTTATTGAAACAGGCAACTAGCCCATGCCAACTCTTGCTAAAACCCCACCAACCACTCATTTTCTTCTCAAAAAGAAAATGTTTCATATTTTCTGGGGACGCAACACATTATCTATCTGGTTTTCATTTGGAAAATCTGGATATTGAAAAAGAAGGAAGTCTGCCCCACCTTCGCACTTCAATCATGCACATTGAGTCAGTGTTTATCTACTGTTGTCTCAGTAATTTACACAATGTTGAGCCTTATTAAAAGCAATTATTGGTGCTTAATTCTTTCTACACATGCACAAACACACAAAGAATTTGTTTCTTTGTCATAACATTCATAGAAATTGCCTTTGTGGTATTTCAATGATTGGATGGATGCCCTGGGGGAGTGAACATCAAAAAGCTCCTTTATATTGTGTATTCGTTACACACAGTGACTTTGTGTTACTGACAGACATTTTAACTAATTCATTTGTTGATTCAGGTGTTACATTCCTATTTTGTCTAGATTTGGAAAGATCTGGATGAATACATTGTTCGAATTGGCAAAGAATCAGAGGCTCAGTTGGAAAGATCAGTGGTCAGAAAGAATTTTAAAGACATTTCTTGGTGAAAGTTTTGATGATACAGATGCTCAAATCATCAAAAAGGGGGAGATGATATCAAGAAATGTTAAAGTTTTGTAGTTTGGAGGAGATGGTATTAAGAATTGATAAAGTTTTGAGAGATGATTTTCAGAAATGTCCAAGTCAGAAAAGTTCAAAGTAAAGATTTGAAGATTTGAAGAAGATCAAATATTTTTGAAGATTTGAGGAAATTTTCTTTGAAGATTATTTGCTAAAGCAAATTCGAGCTGATTCTGAAGATAATTTCTTTCCAAAGTCTGAAAGTATTATTGTGAAAGTTTTGGGGAGATTGTTAATCATTTGAAAACAGTTTTGGAAAGAATACCGTTAAAGAAAAGAGAAGATTGTATTGACAGAGCTTAAAGTGAAGATTGAATTGCTAGATCTTTCAACAGTGATCTTGAATCCAAAGGGGGATATTGTTAGAGCATAAATCTGTTGGATACAAGATCAAGAAGACTGAAGGTCAAAGTTCAAGAAAGTCAAAGCTGAGAAAGTCAAATCTCATTAAAGTCAAAGTGTTTTGTAATAAAAGTCAAAGTGTCTTTGTATTTGTTTTTGTATTTTATTTTCCTTGTATTAGATGTTGGTATAAATAGTCTTGTATTCTTTGTATTTTGTAAGTAAGCAACAAATAGAAGTGGTATTCAGTGGTATTTTAGAGAGAGAATACGTTTAGAGAGAGAGAGAGTTCTAGAGAGAAAGTTGTATTCTTGGATTTGAAAGTGAAATCAAACAGGTAATTGGATCAATCTTGTTTGTTTTTATTAATTGTTTGTGATTAGAAACTAGATTCAGGGACACACAGTGGTTGTTTTTTGTTCATTTATGTTCGTTCGTTTATGTTCATTTAAATTTATTTTTGTTCGTTTGTTTATGTTTGTTTAAGTTTATTTGTGTTCGTTTGTTTATGTCTGTTTAAGTCCATTTATGTTCGTTCGTTTATGTTCGTTTAGCATCTTAACGAACGAACATAAATGAACACGAACAAACACATTTTTTTAATGAATGAACATGAACACAAAAAATTTCATTTTTTTAAAGTATATAATATTTAAATACAGCAAAATGCAACAAATAAACTCACACACCCTCCTCACCTTTGGTGAGGTTAGAACCTCTGACCTCCTAGGAAGTCAAAGGCTCTTTTATCGCTAGGCCAAAGGCCCTTTGGTCTAAAAAAATTTCATTCGTTTACCGTTCGTGTTCGTTCGGTTAAGTTAAACGAACGAACACGAACAAGTCCTAATTGTAATAACTAATAACTTTGTTGAGAATAATTTTAGTATTATTTATCGTATTTCAATCGGCAAATTTATGTATATTACTAACTCGCCAACCCAACCCAACCCAACCCGCCATAACCCGCAAGGGTTGGGTTATATTTTTGAATGGGTTGGGTTGGGTTAAGATTTTCCAAACCGCCATAATTGGGTTGGGTTGTAAAAACGTCCCAACCCGCCCAACCCAACCCGCGTACACCCCTAATGTGCGTATGAACAATCGATATATTCCAAAGAATGCCGACCTATTCCACTTGAGTCGATTGATGTATTTTGGAAGAAACCTGATTTATCACCATCCATATCTCAAGAAGATGATGATCTGCGTTGTGAAGAAGAAGCCAATATGTCTAAAGAACAGTTCAACAACAAATTGAGAACTAGTAAGTCCAACTTTCTAAGAAATTTGAAAGATATATTTGTGACATCTACAACTATGGTTGGTGAACCAACTTTTCACAAAAATACTCGTGGCCGTCCTTCGTTGAAAGACAAACAATTTAGAAAAGTTAAAGTTTTACCAGCTCCACCAACTCAAGAACCCCGTAGACGTAGTTATTCAAATGCGCAAAAGTTTATTGAGTAAGATGATTTAGAGTACCAACAACCAGCAAGACATAGTTATTACTATTCACATCCATACATTAATCAATTTCCAAAATTACTTCATCCTTACATCACGCATGTACAAGATGTAAGATTTGATGGAAATTATGGATTTCGAGCGATAGCTATTTGTCTCGGCTTACATTAAGATGCATGGCCCAATATTCAGTATAATTTAATGGAGGATTTAAGTGCATACAAGACAGAATATATCGATTTGTTTGGTAGTCATGACGTATGACTTCAAGTTTATAACTCCTTGAATTTCTTTCGCTCAGATACAGTTGCACCATTTGAAAATTGGATAACTATGCCAGAATGAGTTTCCTTATTGCTTTAAGCTACAATGTGATGTTACACGTTCTAACAAATGCAGGCAATATGACATTCTTACCACTACGTTCTACTCCACCACCATGGTATCAACATGTTATCAACATGTTGCTTTTGCAAATGACCACGTTAATGGTTGTCATTATGTTAGAGTGACATTAGCAGAAGGATACTCGATTCCTATTGTTACGCCTAATTGGTTTCGTTTGAGACATACATGTGCAACTTCATGGATTACTCTGTATATGAGTAGAATAAATGTTTACACTCAGTTTACGGTCTAACTACACAAGGGAACATGTTATATTAGAGTGAATGAAATTGAAAAATTATTAGTTTTTTGTTCTATTCTTATTTTGAATGTTAAAAAAAAATCTATACTCAACATTAATGTTATACTTGTATTAGATGAAACGTTATTTTAAATGCTAAAAACAAATTGTTTCATTTTAATTTTCTAATTTATACATATAGATTTTTTATTTATTTATGTAATAGTAATGTTAAACTGTCAAATTGGATCCGCCAAGTTTGTATATTTTGTCTTTTTATGTGTGTAATTAACCCTAAATATTTGTTAAACAAGTTGATACGCACTGATTATTCAGTGCCTATGCACTGTTTTTATGTTTATAGTTAGCTTATTTTCACCTTTTATATCCCAACATTGAGTCTTTTATTCTCTTATTTTATGTTTATTATTTTAGTGGAGCTAAAACTATGATTTACCTGTGTTACGACATTATTGGGCTAACTTATACACTTTGGGACCTGATTTGAATGCTGCAGCAACTGGGCAGTGGCTGGAAATCGATAAGGTACACGTAAAGTCAAAGGATATTTTTAGAAGACACTTTTAATTGTTATTTCTACATTTTGTAATTAAATTCCTAAACTTAATTAGTTGGATTGCATGTTATCTTTTGGATCATTAACCTTAGGTCTTTACCCATTAGTTCTTTAACTTTTACTAATTTATTACCTTTTGGTTATTACTTAGTGGTTGATAGCTTTGTATTCTTTTATCCACTAGTTATTGGATATGTCTTTTTGCCCTACTTTTCTAGTATAAAAGGAGGGGTTTACTAGTTGTTTTTCCATCCTACTTCACCAACATCTTCCAAAGGACACTTTAAATTTACTTTGAAGTGTTCTTCAAGTTCTTTAGAATTTCAAGAAGCTTTTAGTTCATCTCAATCTTTTGTTTTTTATTTCTTTAAATTCTTGTCTTTAATTTCTTGTCATTTACATTCCTTGCATTTAATTTCTTGCCATTTACATTATTGTCATTTAGATATTTATCATTTATATTTTTGTTATTTACATTCCGTACTTACTTTATGCATTTTATTTACGTCATTTATTTTATGTATTTCATTTCCGTAATGAGTAGCTAAATTCTATTAGCTTGGGTGTGAGACTAAAAGGTGGGATTTTAAACCAAAGGAAAGTGGACGTTGTTTTGCAATAACAATGTTCCACTATTTGGTTACAAGGTTTATAAATACCAATGACACTTCTTGACGAATTGATCACTTGAAAAGTGTTAAAGTGCGATGGACTTAGAAATAAGCGATTAACAAGCACGTCAATTTGGATGATAAAGAAAGTAGACTTGAAAGAGTTGCTAACAAAGAAATTTGTTATATTTATTTTCTACAATTGATTTATTATCGACGGGTTGGTCACTTGTCAAAGTGTTAAAGTGTGATGGACTCAGAAATGAGCCATATTGAACACACCAACTTGGATGATATGGGAACGACCCGAAAGGGTGATTTTTAACAAAGAAATTTGTTAGTCCATATGTTTTGAAGACATCATTTGTTACCACTTCTTTGGTCCTGATACTGTTCAGAAATGCACAGGTTTTAAAGACAGATGTTGGTACAATGGTTAAAGCCGAAAGGAATATCCTCAAAACAAATGGTGGAACAAAGTGTTGCACAACAATGTCATAGCATTGCTATAGCATTGTCTGCTAGAATTTGTGTTTAAGTCCCACCAAGATGTCTTACACCCTTGCTTGCTTTAATCTCTATTAATTTAATCAAGTGTTAACCCAAACAAAACAAAGTCTTCAAAATTGCCATCTGAAATCATCTCTCTCATTATACTTTTATTGCACTTTTACAACAATCCTTGTGGACGATATATGATATTTTACCACTTTATTACTTGAGAGACGATATTAAGCCATCTTGTATACTTGCTTTTTGGCCTAATTTTCACATGTCTTAAGAGTGTATAAAATCATTATCAAGTTTGTGGCACTGTTGTCAGGGATTGGCAGGCTAAAAGTCTATAAAAGTTTTTAAAAGATTTGATTTTTCTAACATCGTTTGGATCTTATATTGAAAGTGGTGTATGCCAGGAAACCACATAGGGAGTTATTCGAATTTGAACCGGACATTGAAAGAACATTCCGAATCAGAAGGAGAGTGCAAAGAATTTTATTGACTTTAGATCCTCCCATCATGGAACCACCCCACCAGGTTTTGAGAATAGAGGACCTAGACAACAACTGCTTCTAGACAATCCTCTAAGACCACAACCAGTTTTTCAAGATGCAAATCCAACTTTTGGAAATCAAGTTGAACACCCTTTTCAACAACAAGCACCAAATCAAGGAAACAACTACAATAATCATAACGATGATGATGATGATACAAAATCTAATGGTAACAATGAACATAGGGATGAAGCTCTAAATATCATTAATCTTGCAAATTCTAAAGAGGGAAAAATTATGGACTACGCTAGCCCCGATTTTGAGCAATTGAACTCAGGGATAGTTAGACCCCCATATGATCGCCCTCCATTTTGAACTAAAACCTATCATGTTCCACATGTTACAAAAAAAATGGACAATTTGTCGGAATGCCATCGGAGGATCCCCATTCCCATTTAAAATCTTTTATGGAGATCACCGATGCATTCCTGATCCCAGGAGTATCTAACGATGCTCTAAGACTCACTTTATTTCCATTTTCTCTATGGGATCGGGCAAAGTCATGGTTTAATTCATTGACACCAGGTTCTGTACCATCATGGAGCAATATGGCTGAAAAGTTTTTGTGAAAGTATTTTCCACCTACCCGAAATGCTAACTCCAGAAAGGAAATTTGCATGTTTAAACAAATGAACGATGAAGCAATTCCCAATGCTTGGGAAAGGTTTAAAGAGTTGTTAAGGAAATTCCCTCAACATGGCATTCCTTACTGTATTCAACTCGAGACGTTTTACAATGGGTTAAACCCCATGGCTAAACAAATGCTCGACACGACATCAGGAGGGGCCTTTATATAACCAATACCTACAATGATGAGTATGAAATTCTTGAAAAAATATCTACAAACAATGGAAATTGGGCTGATCCATATGCTCAACCACAAAAGAAGACTGCTGGAATTCATGATGTAGATGCATATACTGCTTTAACAACCCAAATCACTTCAATGGCCAATATGCTTAAAAATCTATCTTTTGGCCAAGGAGTGCAGCCAGCTACCACTACACGTCGACACCTATTCCAGTAGTACTTTAAGTGCAATGTGTTTGTTGCGGTGGGGAACATTCTTATGAACATTGCCTTCAAAATTATGAATCTGTAAACTATGATCATAACATATCTGCTCCCTACAATAACAATTACAATGCCAGTTGGAGACAACACCCAAATTTTTCTTGGAACAGTCCATGTTTGAATCCACCAACACCTAAACAACAAGGAAATTCCAATTTTCAACCACAAAATCATGCAAACAGTTCTCAACATCATCAAAACCAAAGTTCTCACCATCATCAAAATCAAAGTTTTTGAAACACCCAACCACCTTTTCAAGACAAACCTCACCCACAAGCTGACTCATCATCTTCCTTGGAAGCTATGATGAGGGGTTTCATGACCTAAACCCAACTGCACTAAGGAATTTGGAAACACAAGTCAGTCAACTTGCACTCAATCAAAAGGGTTACAGGCACTTTGCCTAGTGACACAGAGGTCCCAAGAGCACCAGGAAAAGAACATGTAAAAGTTGTGACCCTTAGAAGTGGTAAGGAATTAACAGAAACAATACAGAAATAATTTGGACAAATGACCAAAATATACTTTGAAAAAACATAAGGTCATAACCCAATGCTACAACAATGAGCCCTGTTTTTGAATTACCACCCATGCCACTAGGAAACCAAGAGTCTGAGAGAACAAACCCTATTGTAACACCCTCAAATTTGGTAAGAACAACTAATTAAAATTTCGGTATAATATCAACGTAAGGAACAAAACTTCCTCATACAATTCAAAACTCAGTATACCTCAAGTTAAGATTCTATAACTAACATCAACAAATATAAACTCCAATGATATACAAGTACTAAACCAAAGTCGGGTGTTACTTAACCCCAAACAAGTTGCTCTTCCCAAAACAAATGCGGAAGACTTCAACAAGCTAATCACTCTTCGAGCACACAACTAGCACTCCTCTCTTCACAGTGTCACTAGATCTATTCCCATCGAAGCCTGTTGCACATGCCGACAAATAAAAGGTTAGGCTGACGCCTAGTGAGTTCAAGAGTTTTCAACATTAATAAATATATTGTTAAAAAGGAAGAATGCAATTGAAATCATAATCTTTCAAAATGATATGCTTCAAATATGAAGACGACTCGTTTTCCAACAATATGCATTTTAGACGAAGGAGACACTGATATAAACGTTTTCCAAACCAAAATATTTTAAGGACTAAGATCCTAATATAAAACGTTTTTTCGTAAATTAAATTCAACCCAAAACTCACTCAAAATGAGAATAGAAAGCGAACTCCCAATTTATGAAACGCGGATAAAACTTTATATCCCAAAACACCCAAAACACGAGTGGGACATATTACTCAACCCATAAACCATGGATAAAAACCCATATAAACAAAACATCACCAAAAACATGGATAATAAAACTCAATACCCAAAACAACACCTGTCGGTAACGGGGGAGACCCGAATTCCATCGAATGTGGTGGGCACACAAAGTTAAGCCACTTGTCGATGTTCTCGAGCTTCACATAAAGTCATGGATCCCCGTATCTAGTTCACCATGGGCACCACCGCAAGATACACAAATGACCCTAGTGTCTACTCGACCTCTAGATGAGTGTCACCACAAAAGCCACAAGTCCCCGTATCTGGATCATAATGGGCACCACCGCAAGACTT
The DNA here is from genome assembly GCA_954870635.1 of Arctium minus. Classification (NCBI taxonomy): domain Eukaryota; kingdom Viridiplantae; phylum Streptophyta; class Magnoliopsida; order Asterales; family Asteraceae; genus Arctium; species Arctium minus. Next base: position 135,435,841 of record OX941081.1, on the reverse strand, counting down.
ATCTCTGTATACGACTCTGCAGAGCACCACCAGAAGCTTCCATAAAAACATGACTTGGGGACCACTCACTAGACTTCAAATGCAGACACAAAAATTCCACGATGAGTAACCATACTGGATTACACGGGCATCGAGTTCAACCACCCACAATCTATACCTCGAGTTCCCGCTAGCCATAAACAACTTCTAGTCCCAATTAAACCAATAGACTAACTCATATGCCTATGGATCCAATGCATTACAATCTAAAACATTAGATGACTCAAACAAATGAACTAACACATTCAAAACATGTAACTCTCAAATAAGATGCAACTAAGTAAACCATACGTCCAAGGCTCCTTAACGAGATACTAAAAACCGAACGAATACCCCAAAGACTCATCTAGGTATAAATCAAGCCCAAAGGCATAATAAACGTTTGGCTAAAACACGTGAGCCAAAATGGATACGTAAACCAAAATACATCTTTTCCCAGGAAATCGTCGTCTCCTAAAGCACCATTGGCCTTCGGCCCAAAACCCAAGAAAGGTTTACAATTTCTAAAACGTTCATAAGAATGGGAATGACTAAAATCAAATAACTCACACGTTTGTATATTCAAATGTCACATTTGGTAAACGATGCACATTTCCAACAAACACTAAAAATGCACTTTTGACCAAATAATCTCCTTTTATGAAATAAATCATAAAACACTTTCATATATGACTTATTTATCAAAATGCCGAAAAATCCCAAATGTGTGTGTTTTAGAAAGTTTATAAAGTTAAAAACTTCGAATAATTACAAGTTACCAAATAACTTAATAGTTGATAATTTCATGTAAAAAAAATAAATACTTTAAGATAGAGATTTTGGCATGTACAACGTTTTCACAAATCAATTTGAACTCACCTTGCTAGATTTAGGTTAAATCTAGGTTTTAGCCCACTTAGAGCTTCCTTGAAGAAACTTGAAACTTCAAAGCCCAAAACTTCCAAAACCTAGATCTATAAATTTCAACCATAAATATTTACATCTAACCATTTAGAAACATTCCCTAAACATTAAACAAGAAGACCTCAACTTATACCCAAAACCTTAATTTTCCATAGTTGAAGAGAAGAGAAGATTACCTTTACCATAGTTTGAATCCATCAACAAAACTCTTGTAGGTCACCAAAATGATCCTCAAACTCCCAATCTTCAAAATGGTGAGAATGGTTGGGTGAAAACCTAAGGAAATTTGGTGATAATGAAGAAGATGAAGATACCTTAGCTCTATCTTCCCAAACCTTGCTAGATGATAAGAAACACTTGGATATTAGGAGAAAACCCCCTAAAAATAAGCTAGGGTTCATATGAGAGGGTGAGGGGTCATTTTGGGAGAGAAGATGGGAAGGGATTTGAGGGTTTTGGTGAAAATGGGGAAGGAGGCCGGTTTTAGCCTTATAAATACGCACAGTGGCTCCGCGGCGCAGATCGACTCGTGCGGAGAGTCGCGCGGGACTCTAGAGTCGCGAGCAAACAGAGCCTCGCGCGGTTCACGGCGCGGTTCAACTCGCGTGGAGGTTCGCGCGTGGGCACTGTCGGCGTTTTTCGCCATCTTTTCGGCCAGAGATTTCGGGGTGTTACAATCCTCCCAACCGTAAAAGATATTTCGTCCTCGAAATTTGGCACCGACCAAACACCCATTATCGCATTTAGTGCGATCAGCTGTTCCCTATCCAAAAAGGGATACCTTCACGAAACCTTTCTTCATATACGAAACCGATTACATTCCGGTTAAGGTTTTCATTGTATTACTCATAACAAGCAGCCACACACTCGATCTCAAGGTTCGATGTACCTTACCAATGACGGGAATGAACATTGAGTCCTTATTTAATCATTTTTTAACATTAAGATCTCGGTTGCCTCCCAACTTTAGGTTGTTCTCATTACCTCAAGAATAACCTACGACCTTGTCCAACCATTTCCATCAAAGGTATCCCAAAGCGAACTTTACCTTTAAATATTTCCAACCGTCCCTCATCGAATTACATTACCCTATTTTTCTGCCTTCAAGATTACCACAACCTTTGCAGAAAGAGTCCAACCATAGATCGACCATACTCTTTTCAGTTCCGAGTACCCGTAACCATGTTGATTGTACCCGGGTGGTGAAGGAATCCGTACAAAACTGCTGAGCTGATCACCCGTTTTTGTTATAAAATGATATTTCTAATTCTGAAAAATCAAGGTCTCCTTAATAATCGACTTCTACTTAAGGCCCACCTCAAGATTCTTACTAAATTTCTCAAAAATTAAAAGGATTTATCGTCGTTTCCTTGACGAAATGCCTAACAACTAGTTTGGTCCGATCCAACATAACCTTAGATCCATTCCTCAAGTTGACACAAACACAACATCTGTAAGGATTCCAAAACTTTTCATAGCTCAAATCATTGATCTAATGTCTCATCTAGAAGCGTACCATTACACCCTATAAATAGTCAACTATCTCAAACTCCATGGTTACACAACTCCCATAATGCACTACAGCATCGGTTATTGAATCAGCGAAAGTCTTGTCGAGTACAGGAACACCAATGATCGATCCCTAATTACTGACATTTAATCTCCTCAAAGTTACCACTTAACCTGCATACACACCAGGTTCTACGGAAGTGCACTGAAACACCCCAACGGGCATTGTTCTCAATATCGAGTGTCGACACTTATCCTCAAAAACCTCACTGCAAACGTGGGTATACCACCACATATTTCATTCCATTCTTGCATTGTCGAATTAGAGTTGACACCTACTCAAGGAAATAAAAACCTCAATTCGTTCAGTTTTACGAACCAACCATAACCTCATCATTATTCACGAATACCCATTAAGATGGTACACCACAGACACATGACATGCTGCCACACAACAACCCACCAATTCAAAACCAACCATATGTAAACAACCGCACAGGGTTCTAACCCGAAGATTTACCGAAACAGAAAGATCACCACTTAAATAACTGGGAGAATACTTAAGTCCAATACCCTAATTATTCATGCATGAACCGGTTCATAAAACTGAAATCCAAATTTCCAAAACTGATCACATGACGTATCATCCGACACTTCAATTTCCAAGGACGTCTATAGTTCTTTGTGTGCCCAGATTCTAGTTTCTAAATGCAAACAAATCAATCATAAACAGAATTTCAATCAATTACCTGTTTGATTAACTTTTAAATCCAACGATTACAACTTTCTCTCTCTAGAACTCTCTTTCTCTCTCTAACGTATTCTCTCTCTCTCTGAATTCAATTCTGTTAGTTACTAATCTTATGAAATACAAATACAAGAAGGTATTTATACCTCCAAACAATTACAAAGGAAAAACAAAATACAAAGACATTGACTTTGACATTTTATTACAAAGACTTTGACTTTCACATGAGAGTTGACTTTTCTCAGCTTTGACTTCTTGAACTTTGACTTTTGTCTTCTTGATCTTGTATCCAACATATTTATGCTCTAACATTCTTAATGATAAGTCCTTTCACAAAGGGGGGGGGGTTAAAACTATGGCTCTAATGAGTTCAAGGTTTCTCAACTATAAGACTCGACAAGTATGCCAATTTATTATTTTCAACGGTTTGCCAATCATACAATCTTTATAATCAATTTTACACACGCTAAAAGTCTTTAGCACAACTAGGAAATCATTTGAAGTGACCGTAATTGTCACACACGTAAAACCAATCAATCTAACACATCTTTGTTGACCAACAACAAAACAACAATAAATGAATGTGATTAAAATGTAACGTTAATACGGGTCATCTCAGTCCCAACATACGATTACTCGTGCTATGATGTAATTTAATTCGTGCACTAAACGACATAGGACAAAATGCTTGCAGAACTCAAAACGAAATTTTCATGATATCAAACTCCCAAAGTTTCCTCTCTTTAGCCACAACACGACATGGCAAAACTTGCATGCGTCAACTTATTTCACAAAACTAGTAACGCGGCATATACATGCACCTGGGTTAAAATACAAAATAATTTTCATTGGTTTCAAGTTTAAAGCCAAGTTAACAATATGCTTCATTGTTCTAAAATGTTGGCTAAGACCCTATGATAGAAATCCCAAATAAAACATGCATGCATACTATATGCAACCAAACTGCCCGCACAAAACTCAAGGGAAAACAATACAACAGGACACCATTAAAATCACCCCATTAAGTTCACAAAATCGCATAGAGTAAAATTCTCAATAAAATTCAAACACTAAAATAATGGAAGATAACTCTTCGTCCAAAACCTTAACATATGTGGAGGAGATCCAATGTTAAAGTCATAAACCGCAGTTACTTGTCTAAGATCCTAAACAACATCAAAATATGTACATCGCAAAATCCAAAATAGCGTTGGGCAATAATGAGAATAAAGAAAATCTCAACAAAGTTTGCAACCTCATGCCATAAAATAATTTTGTTCATGCTTGAAATCCTGGTTTAAAACCTTGTGTGTGCTAAACATTGCTCCAGGATTTGTAATATAATCCACATGATGATTTGGAAACAGGAGAAATAATTGATGCAATTTATTTTAGAAATAAATTTCGTACATGAATTTGGTCGACACTCAACATCTCGAAACCACGCTCCTCAATCTCTTAGTCACACTATCGTCATTCGGATGCTCAAACATCATAAGACAATAATCAAGGATTTCATATGTTCACCTTACAATTTCTCCTCGAATAATGTCGATTCCAAAAGTCTACGGTTCTAATCCAACCAATCATTCCGACCCGAAATGGTCCACTTAATGCAATCACCATGCTTACTGTCACTCCAAGTGACGAACACTAAAATCATCAGCCTCTTCTAACGACTACCCACTTAGAAACTTCTTCACTACCCCAACAGTTGTCACCTATCAGTAGTCCAAGTATACGCATGTAACTTGTAGGTTCACCATAACACTAGCCAGGTGCAATTATGAACGTACTATATATGGTCATCCTTACTATTCTCGACGTGATTCCCGTTCCTAGTGACTCCATCAACCACAAAACATCCAAATCTTAAAGTGCCTATTGGTGCAATTTTACTCTCATACACTTAAAATAACGCTAGTTTGAGTCTAGGTATACAAAATCAACACCTAAATCTATCAAACTTAAGCTCTGATACCAACTTGTGACACCCTCAAATTTGGTAAGAATAACGAATTAAAATTTAGGTATAATATCAACGTATGGAACAAAACTTCCTCATACAATTCAAAACTCAGTATACCTCAAGTTAAGATTCTATAACTAACCTCAACAAATATAAACTCCAATGATATACAAGTACTAAACCGAAGTCGGGTGTTACTTAACCCCAAACACAAGTTTCTCTTCCCAAAACAAATGCGGAAGACTTCAACAAGCTAATCACTCTTCGAGCATGCAACTAGCACTCCTCTCTTCACAGTGTCACTAGATCTATTCCCATCGAAGCCTGTTGCACACACCGGAAAATAAAAGGTTAAGCTAACGCCTAGTGAGTTCACGAGTTTTTAACATTAATAAATATATCATTAAAAAGGAAGAATGCAATTGAAATCATAATCTTTCAAAATGATATGCTTCAAATATGAAGACGACTCGTTTTCCAACAATATGCATTTTAGACGAAGGAGACACTGATATAAACGTTTTCCAAACCAAAATATTTTAAGAACTAAGATCCCAATATAAAACGTTTTTTCGTAAATTAAATTCAACCCAAAACTCACTCAAAATGATAAAAGAAAGCGAACTCCCAATTTATGAAACGCGAATAAAACTTTATATCCCGAAACACCCAAAACACGGGTGGGACATAATACTCAACCCATAAACCATGGATAAAAACCAATGTTCTAAAAAACTCGCCGCACAGCCGCCATGGCGCGCCATGGCACCAAGGCTTGTGTGTCACGCCACGTTAAGCCCATGGCACGCCATGGCCTAATGCGCAATTATCGTAACGAGATATTTGATTTTTCTTTACGTTTTTAATGTCTTATTTGCAAGTTTTTAATATATAACCTAATTTAACTTACTTATTACTATTGAATCATTGACTAACACTACAAAACATACAGTTTTTTATATAATATTATAAATGAATTAGAAATTTGACTCCATAAGTCACGCCTTGAAAACGCCATGGCTTCGCCGTGGCTCCTAAGGATTGAGGCTTGGCCTCGCCGCCACGCCACACCTCACGCCATTTAGAACCTTGATAAAAACCCATATAAACAAAACGTCATGGAAAACATGGATAATAAAACTCAATACCCAAAACAACACCTGTCGGTGACGCGGGATACCTGAATTCCATCGAATGTGGTGAGACACAAAGTTAAGCCACTTCTCGATGTTCTCGAGCTTCACATAGAGTCATGGATCCCCGTATCATCGAATGTGGAAGGCACACAAATTTAATCCACTTCTCGATGTTCTCGAGCTTCACATAGAGTCATGGATCCTCTGTATCTGGTTCACCATGGGCACCACCGCAAGATACACAAATGACTCTAGTGTCTACTCGACCTCTAGATGAGTGTCACCACAAAAGCCACAAGTCCCCGTATCTGGCTCATAATGGGCACCACCGCAAGACTTAGTTCCAGATACGACTCTGCAGAGCACCACCACAAGCTTCCATAAAAACATGACTTGGGGGCCACTCACTAGACTTCAAACGCGGACACAAAAATTACATGATGAGTAACTAGACTGGATTACACAGGCATCGAATTCAACCACCCACGATCTATATCTCGAGCCCTTCACTAAAGGTTACATGGTTATCAAGTTCAACCACCCACGATCTATACCTCGAGCTCCCACTAGCCATAAACAACTTCCAATCCCAATTAAACCAACAGACTGACTCATATGCCTATGGATCCAATGCATTACAATCTAAAACATTAGACGACTCAAACGAATGAACTAACGCATTCAAAACATGTAACTCTCAAATAAGATGCAACTAAGTACACAATACGTCTAAGGCTCCTTAACAAGCTACTAAAATCCGAACGAATACCCCAAAGACTCATCTAGGTATTTTAAATAAGCCCAAAGGCATAATAAACGTTTGGATAAAACATGTGAGCCAAAATGGATACATAAACCAAAATACATCTTTTCCCAAAAATCTTCGTCTCCCAAAGCACCATTGGCCTTCGGCCCAAAACCCAAGAAAGGTTTAAATTTCTAAAATGTTCATAAGAATGGGAATGACTAAAATCAAATAACTCACACATTTGTATTTTCAAAGGTCACATTTAGTAAACGATGCACATTTCCAACAAACACTAAAAATGCACTTTTGACCAAATAATCTCCTTTTATGAAATAAATCATAAAACACTTTCATATATGACTTATTTATCAAAATACCCAAAAATCCCAAATGTGGGTGGTTTAGAAAGTTTATAAAGTTAAACACTTCAAATAATCACAAGTTACCAAATAACTCAATAGTTGATAATTTCATGTAAAACACATAAATACTTTAAAATGGAGATTTTGGCATGTACAACGTTTTCATAAAGCAACTTGAGCTCACATTGCTAGATTTAGGCTAAATCTAGGTTTTACCCCACTTAGAGCTTCCTTGAAGAAACTTGAATCTTCAAAGCCCAAAACTTCCAAAACCTAGATCTATAAATTTTAACCATAAATATTTACATCTAACCATTTAGAAACATTCCCCAAACATTAAACATGAAGACCTCAACTTATACCCAAAACCCTAATTTTCCATAGTTGAGGAGAAGAGAAGATTACCTTTAACATAGTTTGAATCCATCAACAAAACTCTTCTAGGTCACCAAAATGATCCTCAAACTCCTAATCTTCAAAATGGTGAGAATGGTTGGGTGAAAACCAAAGGAAACTTGGTGATAATGAAGAAGATGAAGATACCTTAGCTATAGCTTCCCAAACCTTGCTAGATGATAAAGAAACACTTGGCTTTTAGGAGAACCCCCCCCCCCCCAAAAAAAAAAAAAATAAGCTAGGCTTCATATGAGAGGGTGAGGGGTCATTTTGGGAGAGAAAATGGGAAGGGATTTGAGGGTTTTGGTGAAAATAGGGAGGGAGGCCGGTTTTAGCCTTATAAATACGCACAGTGGCTCCATGCGAGCACTGGCGCGGATCAACTCGTGCAGAGAGTCGCAAGGGCCTCTGAAGTAGCGAACAAACAGAGCCTCGCGCGGTTCCCGATGCGGCTCAACTCGCGCGGAGGATCGCGCGGGGCACTGTTGGCGTTTTTTGCCTTATTTTTGGCCAGAGATTTCGGGGTGTTACACCTATCCCTACGAGGTCTAATTATGCTTTGTTATTCCCAGAAGATGTCCTTAAGAAAAATCTAGTAGAGAATGACAGTGAGAAACCCATGAAAGATGTGGTGATTCCAATCAAACCACAAGAGAGTGAAACTAAAGGCATAAAGGACCCATCTTGCTCAACACATCCAAACAAAACTATCATAATACCAGTTCCTCACTATGTACCTTATCCCCAAAGGTTAAGGAATCAAAAGGAAGAATTGCAGTTTAAGAAGTTATTGGATGTGTTTTAAGAGTTGCATATCAACATACCCCTTGTTGAAGCAATTGAGCAAATGCCCAGTTATGCCAAATTCCTTAAAGACATTTTAAGTAAGAAGAAGAAGTTGAATGAATATGAAACTGTTGCTCTTACTGAAGGATATAGTGCTCTATTGACCAATAGAATACCCCTAAGCTGAAAGATCCAGGGAGTTTTACCATTCCTTGTTCAATAGGTGGGAAAGAGGTTGGAAAAGCCTTATGTGACTTAGGAGTAAGTATTAATCTCATGCCTTTATCTGTCTTTAACAACTTAGGAATAGGAGAGGCTAGACCCACCACAATTACATTTCAATTGGTGACAAGACCATTGCCTACCCAAAAGGAAAAATTGAGGATGTCTTAGTTCAGGTTGATAAGTTCATTTTTCCGACATATTTTATTATCTTGGGTTTTGAGGCTGATAAGGATATTCCTATTCTCTTAGGAAGACCTTTTCTAGCCACCAGAAGAACTTTGATAGATGTCCAGAAAGAAGAGTTAACCATGAGACTACAAGACCAAAAAGTCACATTTAATGTTTTCAATTCCTTGAAATACCTTGATGAAGTAGAGGATTGTTCAAACTTAAGTGTGATTGAATCATTGTGTCATGAGGAATGGGTTAGAAAATTCTGTAAGTTGGAGGAAGAGGATGATGAGGACTTGACCTTAGAAGAGGAAATTAATGTTGAGAAGTTTGCCTTAAGAAAAGAGGAAGTTGTCCCTGTGAATGTTGTAGCATTTGAACCTTTGGAAAATACTGAGCAAAATCCTTTCATTCCATCCATTGTCTCACCACCTGACCTGGAGTTAAAACAACTCCCATCTCACCTAAAGTAAGCTTTTCTAGGAGAAGAGGGAAAATTTTCTGTCATCGTTTCATCAACCCTAGAATTGCATCAAGAAAAGAAACTTGTGGATATGTTAAAATTACACACAAAAGCCATATGATGGACCATTTCTGACTTAAAGGGGATTAGCCCTTCCATTTGTCGACAAAAATATCCTAGAAGACCAGAACTTCACATCTGTAGAGTCACAAAAAAGATTAGACCATGCCATGAAAGAGGTAGTGAAAAAGGAAATTTTGAAATGGTTAGATGCAGGAATTATTTTCCCAATAGCCAGTAGTTCTTGGGTAAGCCCAGTCCAGTGTGTTTCAAAGAAAGGAGGGATAACAGTTATCACCAATGACAAAATGAACTCATCCTTACTAGAGTAGTCTTCGGATGGAGAATTTGAATGGACTACCGTAGGCTAGGGGTGCTCAAAAACCCGATCAACCCGATCAACACAACCCAACCCAACGCAAAATAACTCAAACCGAAGAAACCCGATGTCTAATCGAGTTGTAAAATCTTCAAACCGTAGGTATTGGGTTGATATCGGGTTACTTTTATTTGAACTCAACCCAACCCGATGAACCCGATCCTTTTATTTTGTGGATTTAATATGATTATTAAGTCTCTATTAATATGTAAATTAGATAATTACACTATTGCGTACCCTCTTCATTTACATATATTTTTAATCTATTATTCATCTCTATATAACTCCTTTGTATATATATATATATGTGTGCAAACTGAAAAATTAACTAAATGTGATATATTTAAGATTTAAGAAGTATGGATAAGTTGTACCAAATGGTTGATGATGACACGACCAACCTCAAGGCCAAGAAAGCGAAAGCATCGGGGGAGACGTCTAAAACGATTGTTGTTGATTGACATATTATCATTTGGTTTAGACATTTTTATATGTAATATCGTAATATTTTTGATGAACTTACATACTCATGAATTATCGGTCATTCGGTTGTATTTCAAAGAAATATTTCCTTTATGTTTATATTTCTAAATTTGATTTCATCTTGTTTAAACACAAACCGACCAACCCGATCAACCCGAATGGTTTGGGTTGGGTTGGGTTGGGTTGTAAAATTTTCAAACCGCCTATGTTGGGTTGAGTTGTTAAAAAGCCTTCAACCCGATCAACCCAACCCATGAGCACCCCTACCGTAGGCTGAACAAGGCTACACACAAGAACCATTTTCCATTACCTTTTGTATATCAAATGTTGGATAGGTTAGCAGGTAAGAAGTACTACTGTTTCTTGGATGGATACTCCGGATACAATCAGATAGCCATATCACCCAATGACCAAGAAAAGACCACATTCACATGCCCCTATGGCATTTTTGCATTTAAAAGAATTCCATTTGGACTTTGCAATGCTCCAACCACTTTTCAAATATGCATGATGTCCATATTTTCTGATATGCTTGAAAAATCCATTGAAATTTTTATGGATGATTTTTCTGTGTATGGATCATCTTTTGATAATTGTTTGGAAAATTTAAAAAAGGGTCTTGAAAGATGTGAAGAAACTGATTTGGTCCTAAATTGGGAAAAATGTCATTTCATGGTTAAAGAAGGAATTGTTCTTGGATACCTAATTTCAAATAGAGGAGTTGAGGTAGACAAAGCTAAACATGAAGTTATTGAAAAACTTCCTGAACCAATTAACCACTGTTAAAGGAATTAGAAGCTTTCTTAGTCATGCTGGATTTTACAGAAGGTTTATAAAAGACTTTTCCAAAATATCAAAGTTTTTATGATTATTGTTACAGCAAGATAAAAATTTTGATTTTAATGACTGTAGAAATGCTTTCCTCACTTTAAAGAAAGCTTTGGTGACTGCACCAGTGGTTGTTGCTCCTGACTGGGACAAACCTTTTGAAATCATGTGTGACGCAAGTGATTAGGCTGTAGGTGCAGTACTAGGCCAAAGGAAAGAAAATATTTTTCATTCAATTTATTATGCAAGTAAAACTTTGAATGAGGCACAAATCAACGACACAACAATTGAGAAAGAACTCTTAGCTGTACTTTTTGCCTTTGAGAGATTTAGATCATATTTGATGGGGACAAAAGTTATTATACATACTAATCATGCAACCATCAAATACTTGATTTCAAAAAAGGATGTTAAACCTAGACTGATAAGATGGGTTTTGTTGTTGCAAGAGTTTGACCTAGAGATATTGTGGACAGAAAGGGAGTGGACAAACGAGTAGCAGATCATTTATCCATACTAGAAAACCATGAAAAGAAAGTTGAGAAAGGGGACATCACTAAAACCTTCCCTGATGATAAAATCCTGATACTACACATTCAGCCATACCTTGGTATGATGATATAGCCAATTATTTGGCTTATGGCATCAAACCTTCTGATTACACCGGCCATATGCTTAAGAAGTTTCTCCATGATGCCAAATTTTATCACTGGGATGACCCTTTTCTGTTCAAAATTGGAACAGATCAAATTTTGAGAAGGTGCATCTCAGAAACTGAAGTGACAACAATACTGCGACATTGCCACCAATCTGCATATGGAGGTCATTTTGGAAGTCAAAGGACATCAACAAAAGTCTTGCAATCTGGTTTTTATTGGCCCACTCTTTTCCAAGATACCCAAAACTTTTCAAAAAGGTGTAATGATTGTCAAAGAAGTGGTTCCATTTCTCAAAAGAAAGAATTACCTTTAAATGGGATCTTGGAAATGGAGTTGTTTGACGTGTGGGGAATTAATTTTATGGGACCCTTTCCAACATCAAACAATTGGAAATACATACTTGTTGCTGTAGACTATGTTTTAAAATGGGTAGAAGCCTTGGCTTGTGCTTCAAATGATGCAAAAACTGTGGTCAAGTTCCTCCAAAAACAAATTTTCACAAGGTTTGGTAGCCCCAGGGCACAAATTAGTGATGAGGGTACCTACTTTGTGAACAACTTATTGAAGGGCGTTCTTGCAAAATATAATGTTCACCACAGAATTACATCAGCCTACCATCCACAGACAAATGGACTTGCTGAGCTCTCTAGCAGAGAAATAAAGGGAATCTTAGAAAAGGTTGTCAAGCTAAACCGGAAAGATTAGGCTTTGAAATTAGATGATGCTTTATGGGCGTACAAGACTGCTTTTCAAAACACCAATTGGTATATCCTCATATAAGCTAGTCTTTGGAAAGGCTTGTCACCTCCCTTTAGAACTAGAACACAAGGCCTACTGGGCTATCAAAGAACTAAACATGTGTTTGGATGCTGCTGGTAACAAAAGAAAACTCCAACTCTATGAGATGGAAAAACATAGGCACATGTCCTATGAAAATGCTAAGCTCTATAAGGAGAGAAAAAAGAAATGGCATGACAATAGGATCCATCACAGAGAATTTCATGCAGGCCAAAAGGTTCTCTTGTTTAATTCTAGGTTAAGGTTGTTCCCTGGGAAGCTCAAGACCAGATGGCCAGGGCCTTTCCTCATTCACAAAGTCTACCAACATGGAGCAATTGACCTAATTTACCCTGAGAACAACACTATGTTCAAAGTCAATGGCCAGAGAGTTAAGCTGTATCATGATGCTGTAGCAATCCCAGAGCATTGCTCTGTGGATCTTGCTACACCATGTTGAAAACATCAAAGGGATGGTGGACATCCGAAAAAGTCCACACTTGTTTGTAAATATTATTTATTTAATGCTTTGGTATAATAGTTTGTTTATTTAAAGTTGAGTTTTGCAGCCAAGAGCAGGAAATAAATGAAAGCCTGAAATGCTAGCCCAATGCTCTAGCATCCAACTCCCTGTTTCTAACTTTCGGCCAGATTTAATGTTGAGTGGGATTTGTGGTGTTTTTAAGTTAAAATGAAAATTGAGGGGTTTAATTTGAAAAATGAGAGATCAGGACAAAGGAAGATTCTTAAAGCTAAGGATAAATACATAGTGATGTCATGGCCACCTAAGTGAAAAATGAGAAGTCTTTTCTACTTTTAGAAAAAGAAGGTCATCATTGTACTTCTTGGATACTTTCACCTTTCCAGGAAATCTTCTCATAAAAACCTTTGGTCTTTACCCAAAATTTTGAAAAATAATCTGATTTGTGTCCTAAAAAAGAAATTAAACTTGATTTAACAAAAAATTTCAAATCCATTTTAATTTATGTTTTTCTTAAAAAACCCACTTTCCCACTCTCATCCATTTTCTAAACCTGCTTCACCTCTCTAACTTCTTCCCTACGGTTTCTCTCAAACACCACCACCGAAACCAGGGGCAGGAGCAGGATATGATTGGTTTGATGCAAGACTTATTGGTCCAGAATAGTAGTTTGATGAATGGCATGCTGAAGCAAAGGTCTGAGTTCATGAAAGAGGTGGAGGCAATGAAGAAAGAATTGTTGGGGAAGATCAAGACTGCCCATAAGAAAACCAGGGCTGAGATAAGGCTGCTGAGGAGTGAGGTGGAGAAGGCCAGGGGCTGGAAACAGAAAATGAAAGGTTAAAGAAGGATCTGTCAGCAGCCAATGTTGCAGCAATGGTTTTAGCATCAGTGCCTACAACACCACTGGAGGCACATCCTACTCCTATGGAGTAAGACATGTTTTATCATCTCTTTTAGATCCATTTTCTTATTTATTTTATCTTGTTGAGTCTAGGATATTGTTTTTATATTTTTACGGTTTATTTTCTTGCAAGTTTGATCATGTGATACTTAAATACATGCATATATAGCTAAGAATAATTTCTAAAGTACATCCATACCTATACACATATTTTCATGCTAGAACTAGCATTGTTTTGCTTGGGACACATTTTGAACACACATCTTAACATATTTTGAGAGAGGATGTAGGCTTTTTGTTTCTTTTCTTTCTATTAGCCATTTGCATCCATTTCATACATATAGATCCTTTCTTTCAATGAGGACATTGAAAATCTCAAAGTTTGGCGATGGGGGTGCCCCATCATGGCTAGATAAGAACAAAACAAGTGCACAAAGTGCCATATAAAAAGCCATGTTTTGGGTCTTAGCACTATAAATGTCCCATAGGGACAAAAGTGCATTGTATCAACCAAAAAGAGCACTAAAAGTGCCAAAAAAAAATCCATGGTTGATACACAAGGGGAGAGAAAAGGCAATGAGAGGTAAAAATGTGCCATAAAGAGTGATCAAAACCTTAAAAAGAGCCCTATTGATCTCAAAGGTAGGATGTGTTGAGCATAACAAAGAGAAAACAATTAGCTTATGGTTTATACTCATTGCTATATAGGGATGTGTTTACTTGGGATTTATGATGGGCTATATGTTGCATCTTTGGTATGATCAAAATGGTGTATGCACTTATTGCTATCATCTTGCAAATTTTTTGAGTCCTTTTTAGTTGTCTTTTTGATTGCTTGGGGACAAGAAATATTTAAAGTTTGGGGATGTGATACGCACTGATTATTAATTGCCTATGCACTCTTTTTATGTTTATAGTTAGCTTATTTTCACCCTTTACATCCCAACATTGAGTCTTTTATTCTCTTATTTTATGTTTATTATTTTAGTGGAGCTAAAGCTATGATTTACCTGTGTTACGACATTAGTGGGCAAACTTATACACTTTGGGACCTGATTTGAATGCTGTAGGAATGCTGCAGCAACTGAGTAGTGGCTGGAAATCGATGGAATACACGTGAAGTCAAGGGATATTTTTAGAAGACAATTTTAATTGTTATTTCTACATTTTGTAATTAAATCCCTGAATTTAATTAGTTGGATTGCATGTTAGCTTTTGGATCATTAACCTTAGGTCTTTACCCATTAGTCCTTTAACTTTTAGTACTTTATTACGTTTTGGTTATTACCTAGTGGTTAATAGCTTTGTACTCTTTTATCCACTAGTTGTTGGATTTGTCTTTGCCCTTCTTTTCTAGTATAAAACGAGGGGTTAACTAGTTGTTTTTCCATCCTACTTTACCAACAATCTTCTAAAGGACACTTTAAATTTACTTTGAAGTGTTCTTCAAGTTCTTTAGAAATTCAAGAACCTTTAGTTCATCTAAATATTTTGTCTTTTATTTCTTTAAATGCTTGTCTTTAATTTCTTGTCATTTACATTCCTTGCATTTAATTTTTTGTCATTTAAATACTTGTCATTTGTTGTAGGATAAGTGTGTCATCGTCTAAAGGATATGACGATAGAGATAAGTATATCAGAGTTAGATTAGAACTGAAATATCTCATAGCTATCTACTTGTAACTCATCCCTATTTAAAGGGCTTTTGATTAATGAGAATTACAGATTCATTCTCTTCATTCTATTGTTGTTTTATTTAGTTTTTCCTTTAACACGTTATCAACACGTTGTTCGTTTGGCTTACATCAGTTGAAACCAAGGTACAATTTTACTTATATGCTTTAAAAAACTTTTAGTCATGTTTTTATGATTAAATCAAGATACTTTTTTTTGTATTCTTCTTGAATTTTTTTCTTGTTTTCTTCAAATCTAAACATGTTATTTTGTCGAGTTTCAATCCTACATTCAAGAATTAGGGAGATGAGCTAGGAGATTAGTTAGTTTGGTGTAAAGGGAAGAAAAATCGACTTAAACCATCTTGAACTCATCTTTAATTGATCCAGTAAAAATATAGCTTTGTAAAATCACGAGTTAGTTGAGAGGAGCAGCAAAACCAAACTCTGTTTGTTATACTTAAGCATGCACTGACGGCCAAAAGTTTTATCCCAAGTTATAGGATTTGTTTGTGGTGGAGGAAAGAGGGGAACCACACCTTGGAGAAATTTTCTTGATTTTTAATATGGATTGGTTTTTTTTTCTAAATATTGTTAATTTATATCGATCTTCAACCTTTTTAATTATTTATTGATTAATTTATATATTAAATATACATCTCTACATAGTGGTATATTACCTTAATTAATTTAACATCATTTAGTTTTTATTGGATGATTTAAATTTTATTATTTTGAACAATTAGTATTATAAATCAACGTAGGTTTGTTGATTTGATTTGTTAAATCTTATTAATTTAACTATGTTAAATATTGTCATTTATCTTGTTGGGGCACTAATTTAATTTGCGTTAATTTAAATTAAATTAATTATATTATTATGAGATATAATAATATTTATTTATTATTGTTTATCAAAATAGATTAAATATTTATATATTTAGATGGTTAATTTAAAATGTTGATCTTAATATTCGTATATATAAATGCTTATCCGATTAGTTTACAATATTATTTATTTATTTATTATTTGTTTATGTTAATTTATAAATGTTCATTTTAATTATAATTCATGACCTTATAATTATCTTTTGGAAGTTACACTTCTAACCTCCATAACCTTTATTATTTTGCCAAAAGCTCCATAATAGCATGAATGTTAAAATATCATTCAAATGCTTATTTTAATTACGAGTTCTTGCCATAATTTTCAACTTTATAATTAAATTTTGGAAGTTACACTTCCAAGCCCATATATTTTGATCTTTACCAAAAGCTCCAAAAAATACTATTAAGGTATTAAAAATGGCTTCATATGCCAAACTCATAGTCATTTTGGCCTCATGCTAAATGCTCTATAATTAACAATGTTATATTTAAATTAAATAAATCACAAGATATCGACTGGATTTTCTCAAACGAGTGTAAACAACCCTAAGGTTTCTAGGGACTTAAGAAATCCACGTGATTTCCCTACTACCTGAAAATCCAATAGATTGAGTGATTTCTTTTTCGCAAATTGAAATATTGATGAAGTATTATCAATAAAATTAAAGCATACAAAAATCCAATATGGTTATGATAATGAAATTTCATATATAAAATAATAATTATAACCACAATCCACTGTCCTATCAAACAGAAAATCATATATTATCCTTTATATATATAAATGGTTGAAAAAACTCATCCCAAAATCAACGTCGTAAACTCAAAAGAATATGAGTATCATAAATGAGTATATAAACCTCCTTTTGAAAAGGTACAAGAAAATACCTAAAGTCCATCAACTCTCCATTGACTCTAAAACAAACCTCTTGAAAAGGTACAAGCAAATACCTTCATGTTTTGAGACGACATATAAATCCTAAGTTTCATAGGAATACCTTTACTATAAACCCCCAAAGAAATGTGAGATGTCCCGAAAGGGATAATCGGGAGTACTCATGGATATGTACTTCCCGAACTAATTGTACAGTGGAATGAACCCCACTTACTCGATTACAAAAAGGTAACTGATTTCAACAAAGAAATGTTATATCCATAACGCGTCTCAATCTCTGTGGCAAGGAACTCACAGAAGATGACATGATTCCTAACATTATTTTCATCTTTCATATATCAAAAATATTAATGAACTAATATAGGTTGGCATGTAACCTTTGGACAAACTCATCAACCTACTGCAAGTGGTTGAGAGACATAACAAGGTTCTTTCGAATAACAACACCACATATGTCGAGACAAAGAAAATTCTCGATATCAATAATGAAAGCATTAAAGGTGGAAACAACTCCAAACAACATAGAGTTAAAAACAATTTCACACATGTGACATTTATGCACTATGTGGACGAAACCCTAGAACGGGTCAGGGTCTTGGTAAGAGTCGGGAATGATTTTTCAACATCTGGAGTAGAAATACAACTACTGCCCCAGATGATAAAGGACAGTCAAATAAGAAATGCACTAAAGAGTGCTCTTGTTAAAAAGGGAACAAGTTAAAAATGAACTATATCATATTAATTTAAGAATGATAAAACATAGGTTTCTTTGAAATTTATTTTATAGTATTTTAATTAATTTCTTTTGCTTAAGTAAAATCGAATATGTAACCATTATAGATGTAAAGAAATATATCAAAACAAATACAAAACTTTCAATATTCTCTGTTCCGTATAGGAATGTATCGAGGAGAACTTGATTTTTTGTAGGACATATTCCACACAATCTAAAATGATAGACAAATACTTATTTTATAATTCATCCAACCGAAATACTTAGACGATGAATTGTCATTTTCTTGTTGGTACAAGATTAATAGAAACCTTGTAAAGATATTCGTATAAAATGGAAATGAGCATATATACATAAATTCCAATAAATATGAAAGGAAACATATATCATGGAAACTAATGTGTCAAACTAGTAGATTATTGGGTCATCGAAACATTTTTTGTCACCAATAAAGAACTTTGGGGAAATGACACATATATATTTCGACATGACCATGTGGGACACCATGGTTATGACATAGTGATCCGTGTATTGCAAAATACAGATAGACAAATTCTATTTCGAGTGAAAGGCAAAATAAGGCAAATTACAATTGTTGACTTCTACAGCATAAAAAACAACATTGCCATCATAATATGCCCTCTCGAATACCTAAAACTTTTGTATATACCCTAATCCTTTGCCTAGACAGGAATGAGATCATCCTAAAGCTAAGGACATAATACAAAAATATTCCATTGTTACAACGAATACAAGGTGATATTTATGGACATAAACATCCAGAATGCGGGCCATTAAAGTACTTTATGGTTCTGGTTTCGACACGATGAACGCATGTCGTATTATTGTCCACATGAAATACTGCACTCTTAGCACTAGCTATACATTTAAGGGCTCACCACCCTGATTATTTCATCAAGTCTACATGACTTGGAATGCTGGAGAATTTACATCATAAGGTTTTGATGTTAATTGCATATGTATTAGGATCAATGTAGAGTTTCCTATACCCCATGTGTATATATAAAATGGTCTCATAAAAGTTGTTATCAAAAGAATATGATGACATCTAGGGTATTAGTAATGCGCACCAATTTACCCACATCTACTGCTTGCTAACCAGCCTCATGCGTACCAGTTGGTAACTAGATATAAGCCTAATAGTTTACATTTACGCATGTTTGGTTCTGTAGTATATGTGCCAATTGCGACCCCACCATGCATCGAAATGGGTCTGTAAAAACGACTTGGTATATGTTGGATATGAATCCCCAACAATTATCCGCTAATTAGAATATTTGACTAGTGATCTCTTTACTGCTAGATTTGCGGGTTATCACTTTCATGAGACAATCTTCCCGTCGTTATGGGGAGATAGGAAAAAGGATTTTCCATGGGAACGACATGAAGTGTCATTGAATATTCCCACTCTGTCTCATTTTGATCCCCAAAACTTCACAACGTAATGTTGAAGTCAAACGAATCAGACTCGATACCTGATATGTTTAATGTTATTCCAAAAGTGACAAGATCACATATACGAGCTACAAATATACTCGCAAGGTTAAAAAGCCCCCAACAGGGGCATAACGCCATTGGAAAGTGCGTTGCAATCACACATAGTGGAGGTGTGGTTGAGGTCGTAGCTACCAAATGGAAGTGGTGGAAGCTACTTGGTTCGATGGATACTATTCTAAAGGAAGAGAATAGTTAGGCATATCCATTTATCATCAATACACAAAACTCTCATGAGATTGTCTCTAATTATAATTATGTCCATGAATCATCACTGGAGGACACTCCGGAGTTAATATTGATTCTAGAGATGAATATTAATCTCAAATGAACTATGAGAGTACATATGAGTCGATGGACAGATCATATATAATCATTGATGATTTATTCGCATATATGATGGCTCATAAGATAATCGAGCACGACGATATCGAACCAGGCTCAGTTGAATAATATCAACAAAGAGCATATTGAGCTAAACGTAAAGAAACAATCCAGATAGAATTATGTTCTTTGACAAAAGATCGGGTATTTGGTTTGGTAGTGCTAACCTACCAAGTGTAAATCCCATAGGACATAACTCAGTCTTTGTCAGAAAGCGTAACGAGAATAATGAAGTCCTAATATGTAAGACTCTCCTTTGGCGCAAGGTTTCTCACAACGCCCTGGATTGACCACGAGGAGACTTAATCTCTTATGATGGATGTTCTGACATCCGAATAATTTGTTAGCCTAGTAGTTTCCGAAGGACCGGAAATGCAGCTCATGAATGTGGTTACCACATATCTTTACGGGTATCTAGATTTAGAGATATATAAAGGTCTTTGATGATATTACATTACCCAAATCAAGTAACTTTAAACCACGAAATGCGTTTGCAATAAAATTGAAATGCCCACTTTATAGATTAAAGCAATCTAAGCGGATGTGGTATACCCGCCTAATGGAATACTTGATTGGGAAATGATATATAAGAACGATGAACTGTTCCCTTGCGTGCTTATTATGAAAAACAAGTTCCAGATTTTCAAAGTAGCTATATATGTCAATGTTATGAACATAATAGGCACTCTTGATGAAATAAGAGGAACCACAAGCTACTTGAAATCTGACTTTGAGAGGAAAGATCTTGGGAAAACTTGGTTTTGTCTAGATATTTGAGCTAGGACACCGAGTTTGTGAAATATTAATTCTCCGATCGCTTATGTCCAGAAAATAATCAGGCAATTTAATATAGACAAAGCGCATCCGGTTAGCACTCCCATGATCGGTTGAAGTGTCGGATATAAGGAAAGATCCATTTCATCTAAAGGATGATAACGAAAAATGCTGGGAGCTGGAATTCCCTATCTACCTATCTAAGTACAATATGTGCATTATCGTACTTAGCATAATACACTTGACCATATATTATATTTCTCAGTGAAATTGTTATCTAGATTTAGCTCAGCGCCAACGCAAAGTCATTGGAATGATATCAAAATTAATCTTTTGGAACCATTGACATGGGCTTATACTTTCCCTATAGAAAGAAATATGGGATTGATAATGGAACTTCAGTACCTACTTAGAATATAAGCAGCAAAAGTACTAGCTCTTATAGAAAAACACCAAACAATGTCTTGGTATGTGTTTGTTGATATTAGGTATATGTTTGACTCATAGAAAGGTTGTTCTCAAACTGGATAAGGAATTACCACAATGAACACCCAGATTGCTTGAAAGTAAACTAAGCAAACCCTTGTAACTACCTCCATGAACTATTCCATGAATATTACTCTCCATGAGATAATTAAAGAATGTATATGATTAAGGACTATCATTACATATATTAGAGGAGCTAGTAATTTTGGGTTTAACCAATATCCTACTTGCATATATGAAAATAATGCATCATGTATCGAAGAAATGAACATAAGATAAATCAAGGGTGATAACACAAAGCATATTCTGCTTAAGTTTCTATATAATCAACAATAAAAGACTCTCCTTTAGATTCAAGTGAATCAAGTAAGGTGTCAAAAGAATGTGACATATTTTACCAAGTCATTACCTAAAACCATATATTGGGAAACATGTAGAAAGTAAATGCAAATGTTTTCCAATATTTGTGATATTGGTATGTTGTGCTCTTTCCTTCAACAAAGGTTTTATTTTTCCCATTGGGTTTTGTTCCTTGGTGTAAGGTTTTAGTGAGGCAACGGTTTATATACCATCATGTTTTCCTAACTCTCATGATTAATGTATGAATCTAAAAGATTAGATTGAAGGAAAAGTCTATGTATTACAAATAAGCTGGTGCGTTGTACTCTTTCCTTCGTCAAACTTTTATTTTTTCCCACTGGGTTTTTATTTTGGCGTAAGGTTTTAACGAGGCAACAATTGTGCACCGCCACTCCTTTAACTCAGCACAAGGGGGAGTTTTGTAGGATAAGTGTGTCATTGTCTAAAGGATATGACGATAGAGATAAGTATATCAGAGTTATATTAGAACTGAAATATCTCATAGCTATCTACTTGTAACTCATCCCTATTTAAAGGGCTTTTGATTAATGAGAATTACAGATTCATTCTCTTCATTCTATTGTTGTTTTGTTTAGTTTTTCCTTTAACATCATTTATATTTTTGTTATTTACATTCCGTACTTACTTTATGTCTTTAATTTACGTCATTTATTTTATGTCTTTCATTTTCGTAATGAGTAGCTAAATTCTATTAGCTTGGGTGTGAGACTAAAAGGTGGGATTTTAAACCAAAAGAAAGTGGACGTTGTTTTGCAATAACAAGGTTCCACTATTTGGTTACAAGCTTTATAAAAACCAACGACACTTATTGACGAATTGATCACTTGAAAAATGTTGAAGTGCGATGGACTTAGAAATAAGCCATTAACAAGCACGTCAATTTGGATGATAAAGGAAGTAGACTTGAAAGACTTGTTAACAAAGAAATTTGTTATCATTATTTTCTACAATTGATTTATTCTCGACGGGTTGGTCACTAGTCCACATGTTTTGACAAAGGGTGATTTTTAACAAAGAAATTTGTTAGTCCATATGTTTTGACGACATCATTTGTTACCACTTCTTTGGTCCTGATACTATCCAGAAATGTACATGTTTAAAAGACAGATGTTGGTACAATGGTTAAAGTCCGAAAGGAATATCCTCAAAACAAATGGTGGAGCAAAGTGTTGCAGAACAATGTCGTAGCATTGCTATAGCATTGTTTGCTGGAATTTGTGTTTAAGTCCCATCAAGATGTCTTACACCCTTGCTTGCTTTGATCTCTGTTAATTTAATCAAGTGTTAACCCAAACAAAACAATGTCTTCAAAATCGTCATCTGAAATCATCTATCTCATTATACTTTTATTGCACTTTTACAACAATCCCTGTGTACGATATCTGGTATTTTACCACTTTATTACTTGAGAGACGATATTAAGCCATCTTGTATACTTGCTTTTTGGCCTAATTTTCACATGTCTTAAGGGTGTATAAAATCACTATCACAAGTAACTGTTTATTATTTAGATGACACACCGCCGACCAGTTTTCCATCAACACCATACTTGGTATCATTTTTCAAGTCCCTTTTGTGGCTCTCTTTATAAGTAGGAGTTCCTCTCCACGTTGGGCAACTTTTCACAGGACATACTTTTTACCCCCTTGCTAAGTTATGCTACTACCCCAACGTCATGGATTCCAACTACGAGACCATTGAAGACCTCATTTCTCTTACCAACAAGCTTTATGTGTCGAATGATGATACTGAAGAAAACATCATCGAGGTGACTGGAGATAGACTCATAACAAACGTGGAAGTCCTCGATCTCGACCACTTCTCAAAAACTTCAATGGTGGCACGAGTCTTCGCTCGAAAAGTTTGCATCTCCTCCTTTCGAAGAAAAGTGTTCAGCCGAATGTGGAAGTTTAGAGACCCGTGGAGAGTTCGATACCTGGATAACGACTCAAAAAGCATGTTTTTTGGTTTTTCCTTTTCTTTCCCAATAGACCTCGAATGGGTCTTACACCGGGTGCCTTGGTGCTTCACGGGAGGATCCTTTTGGGTTCCCGGTGGCCCAACTCTAGAAACTAGAAGGAGGCAAACCTAAACTCTCTACCTCTCATGATAACCATTAGCAACATCCCCCTCAAGTTATTTATGGAAAACAACCTTAGAAGTTGGATTCACATAACCCCAATGTCGTCTACCGGTGGAAAAGATCTAATATCGACATGATGAAAGAAAGTACGAGAACCCCAATAAACCTCCCAATAAACAAATGTCTAATGGTAGGTATCTACGTCCCATTTGAAGGTAAAAATCATTGGATTCAATTCAAGTTTGAGAGATTACCAATTATTATTTCCTTTAAATGTGGAATTTGGGGTCACGATAAGCAAGAATGACTAAATATACTGGTAGCAATTCGTGACCCAAACGAAGAACTTCTGAAATTATACGGCCCATGGCTCCACATCGATTACGTTGCTACATGTTTTACTCCTATCATTGTGTTAGTGTATAAAGTTGTATCCAAGATTTAATGTAGAAAGTCAAAGTCTGTAAAGCCAGATAAAGTCAAGTCTGTGATAAGTCAATGTTTGTATACTTTGAGAGTATAGCTTTGTGAGTGTTTGTAAGGGTGATGGTATGTAAGAGTTTAGTATCTTGAATGTTCTTGGTAAGAGTCAAGACTTGTAACATTGATATTGAAATAATACGACTTGTGATTTCTCTCTCTACTCTCTCTAGAACTGATTTGTAATTGTCATATCTTAGATTAGAGTGCTTGAAACAGGGATCATACATTTTCAATTGGTATCAGAGCGAGACCAATCTATTCAGATTGCTTTAATTACACACTGATTTGATTGAATTTCTTGATTTTGAAGAACACGCAAAACAAATTACTGTTTTTTTCAAATTTTGTTTGAAAAATCGTTTTTAATGCAAGATAATAGGTTCATAATGTTCGATTCATAGTTTAGAAACTTTATTGTTTAAATTTCAAATCGAAATTCACACTGTATCACATTCAATTTTGAATTTTTGTGACTTTTGGTTTTGAAAATATTGAACACTGTTTTGAATCAATTCATTGTGTTTTGTTGTTTTAGCCTGAAATTCGTATTATAAATGTGTTCTAAATGATTAATCGACCAACCCTATGCATTTTCAAGTTATAATTGCAGGTATTAAGGATTTTGTATCGTAATCAGAGTGCTAAACGGAAGAACACGCTAGATCTAAACTTCTCGCAAGCTTCAAAGGGAAGAACTCGCACATCAAAGGAATATTCAGAAAGGAAGAACGCGCAAGATGAAGAGTGTTGATGTTATATCGAGTTTTGCGAGTTCTTGGTAGAAACACGCTAAGTGTTATATGCGAGAAGAGGAAACACGCACGACCTGACTTGCGCGAATTGATGTCACAGTAATCTGCGAGTTTATGTTTAGCGAGTTTACATTTTGCGTGAAGTAAAAGTTCAAATTTATTCTAAGTATAGAACGCGCAAAGGAACCAAAACGTGCACGTCTAACCTTGCGAGAAGTCAAAACGTGCATATCGTTGTTTGCGTGAACCAGAAAAGCGCACACCGTGTTATGTGCGAACTATAAACGCACACAAGCCTGTTAGCGCGAAGTGTTATCCACAGTGTTTTGCGAGTTTATGTGATCTGCGAGTTTGTGCTTTAGAAAAATTTTCAAGTGTTTTTCAAGTTTGATTTTCAAGTCAAATTTTTATCTGAATATTTTGGGAACGATCATTTCAAGCATACATTCAATATGTCAGAAAAAATTTCTCTAGGGGCACTGCCCCTCGACCCCGCAAGGGTGTTGCCCCTTGACCCTACCCGCTAACCGGGTAGTGGGACCCCAGTGCTAAGTCTGCAGAGGGGGACATATTTCTGATAGTGATCATAATTTTCTGATTGTTGACGATCATTTTGAAGTAAATTTTTTCAAATATCAAGATGTCTAATGTTTTATCAGGGAGAGATTGTGCTATCATGTATATGCCTGAGATACCTGCCATAGAAGTTGAACGGGATAAATTAAGGAATCAGAATTCAGTTATTCTAAATCAGATTCAGGAGTTGAAAGCTAAATTTGTTAATTCTGATAAAACTTCTGAATGTGCAAAATGTATTAATCATTCTAAATCTGATTTTTCAGGTATCAACAAGGCAAAAGAGAAAGATATTAGATTGAAGGAGAGAGAGAAATAACCAAACTTCAAAGCCAATTGAAGTCAAATGAACAGAAATCATCAGAGCTGAAAGCTGAATCAATTGATCTATATAGCAAGTTAAAGGCTTTTGAAGAGAAGATATTTGCTTTGGAAGCAAAGAATGCTGATCTGATGAAAAATCCCAATGCAGATACAATTAAAATTGATCTGGAGAAAATCTATGCTCAAAAGCTATCTGATTTTTCTAAGAAAGCTATCCAAGAGAAAAAGAATCTTGAGCTAAGATGTTTCAAACTCTTGAAGCAAGTGTCAGAATTTGAAAAGATCTTAATTACAGAAAGAGACACGTTTGCTAAAGAGAGAAAAGTTTTTGAAGACAAAACGATTGAACTTCCCAAACAAATCTCAGTTCTGCAAGACTTACTTGAAAAAGAAAGAAAATATTTTCAAGAAAAGAAAAAGTCTTTTGAAACTGAAAAGAGAAATGGTGAAAAGAGAAATGTTGGGATTTTCAAAGATATTTCTGAACAAAACAAGAACTTAGAAAAAGATTTTGAGCAAGAACGTCAAATCTTTGAATATGAAATATCTAAGATCACATCCAAGATATTTGTTCTATCCTCAAACGTTCTTAAAGAACAGATGGCTAGAACTGATTTGAAGAAAATTTTTGAAAGAAACATTTTATCCAAAAAGATGAAGGACTTGGAAGTTGCAAATGTTGAATTGTCAGATAAAGTTTCTGCTGATGTGATTAATCAATCACCTCTTGACAATTCAACGGAATCAGTTTGTTCTTTCAAAACTGCTTCAAGTTCCATTCGTGAGAAAAATGTTTTCAAAAAGAACAGTGTCAAACCAAACATTGTCAAATCAAATCAGATTCGTCCATCTAATCTTTTCTATGATAAGTCTGTTGATAGTCCAACGAATTTCTATGTCAAATCTCTTGGAAAACATTCAAATAAAGGACAGATGGTCTGGAGAGTGAGGAGTTCTCCTGATGATGAAAAGAAGAATGACAAAGCATCTGCATCCACATCCAATGCCAAAAAGAACAATGAACACAAAGGTAAATCTTTAGGTAAACGTGATATGTTTTATTCTACTAATCATTTGGTCAGGATTGCTCAAAAGAAAATTTGTTGTTCTTACTATGGAGCAAATGACTTTGTAAGTAATAATTTTGTTAATTACTGGTATGGTTCTTATTATGTTACCCCCAAAAGAACTGCAACTAACACATCAGGACCCAAATATCAGTGGGTACCAAAAGCTAAATATGTATTGCAGGCACCTTAATGTCAAGAATTATGGTTTCTGATTACAACAGATCAGGACCCGTTCTTAAATGTTAAAGGACTTAGACTTCTAAACACATTAGTTTAGGACTCGGTCTTCAATGTTTAAAGACAAGGATATTTTGCAAATATCCAGGGGAAGCTTATCAGAATATCAATCATTTTATCATGATTTGAGGGGGAGCTAAAATGTAAGTATCTTCTGATTTTAATCTCTGATTGTTTGAAAGAAGAACAACTTTCAAGCATGAAAAACATTTTCTTAAATGTTCAAACCACTTCACATTCTTAAAATGCTTTCATGAATTGAGAAGTGTGATTTTTAAAATGTTTTTGGATACTTTAATGCATATTTGACCGTGTGTTTCTAATGACAAATACTTGTGTAATTGTCATATCTTTATACTAACAAGTATTCATGTTGTTTGAATTCTATGGTAATACTCACGTTTGTTATTCATTGTTGTTTGAATCAGACATCATTTCATCATTACATGTGCTTTCATTGATATATGTTTATATTTTGTTCATATAAACATCTTACGTCTTCGATTTCCCAAAATATTATTCTTCATGAATTTTGATCTGATCTTAATCATTGTCAGATTCTCAAAACATATCTATTATTTCATGATTATTCATTCATACAAAGTTTTGAGAAATCTTAAATGTTTCAATTGCTCAAATTTTCACTATTATCATTCTTGAGCATACATACACTGACATTGATTTTTTGTGCTTTAATGTCAAGAAAATCATTGAGCAAAACATTTTTTTAGGACAAATACATGGGATTCAATGTGTGATCTTAAAAGAACTTCCATGGATTCACGGTAACCAGTGTTTTCTACCCCGGAAGTAATCCTACGAGTGATTAAGGGGAGATGGGTCAAAAGATTACAGTGTTGGTGTGTGATGAGGTAAAATGGAAAAGAGAGATTGGTTAGAAGTGAGCTTAAAATGTTCAAAAGAAAGAGGGTGTGAGATTAGAGTAAAAGAATAACAAACTCTGTACTAACTCTTTCTGAGTCGGGCAGCCACATAATCTGATTGGTTCACATTCTTTGGTGACCATCATTGAAAAAGGTAGTGAGCCCATGCAATCTCATGCATAACACCCCACCAGCTACTCATTCTTTTCTCAAAAAGAGAATGTTTCACATTTTCTGGGGAAGCAGCAGATACTCTATTGGTTCTTCACTTGGAAGATACTGATATTGAAAAAGAAGGAAAGTTGCCCCACCTTCGACCCTTTTTCATACACATTGAGTCTATATATAACCTCTGTTGTCTCATTGGTTTACATAATTTTGAGCCTAAACAAGAATCATTTTGCTAATTCTTTCATAACACAAGCACGCGCACACAAAAAATCTGTTTTTCTGTCAGAACATTCATAGAAAATAACTTGTGTTTTTCAATGATTGAATGGAAGTCCTGGGGAGTGAATGTCGTCTCAAGCTCCTTCCATTGTACATTCGTTGTACACAGTAACTTTGTGTTACTGACAGACATTCCTAACTGTTTCATCTATTGATTCATGGTTACCACTCATAATTTGTCTAAATTTGAAAAGATTCGGATAAATACATTTAATGAATTTACGGCTCATTATCAGATCAGTTGAGGGAGAATGTTTATACTTTACCAAAAGAGATCATGAATACTGTTCTAAATTGATTATTTGAGGGACAAGTTTCAAAGACCAAGCTGACTTTGAAATAAGTTTTGATGATTTTGATTCTCACAATCATCAAAAAGGGGGAGAAATTCTAAAAGTTCAATTTCAAAGTCATAATTTCAAAGCCATAAAGAGATGTCAAAGTTGAAAAGACTTGTGGAGAAATTCTAGAAGTTCAATTCAATCAAGTTTGATGAAAAGAAATTATTCATAGATGATTCAAAGACAAATAAATATGATTCAATAAAGTTTGTTTTTCGAAGACAGTACAGAGATGAAGATACAGGTATTAAAAGATTCCTCAAAGTTCAAAGATTCCTGAAGTTTCAAAGATAAAAGAAGTTTCATGTTTTCAAATGGTTTGTTTAAGACTTGATGACTGCTCAAAGACATTGTGAAAGACTTCTCAAGATTCTCCAAGCATCAGGGATTGAAGATTGCCAAAGCTTCAAAGTTCATAGCTGTCAAAGTTAAAGTTTTGAAGAATCAAGTGCTGAAGACGATTGTCAAATTTTTGTTAAATCTTGAATACAAAGGGGGAAATGTTAGTGTATAAAGTTGTATCCAAGATTTAATGTAGAAAGTCAAAGTTTGTAAAGTCAAATAAAGTCAAGTCTGTGATAAGTCAATATTTGTATACTTTGAGAGTTTAGCTTTGTGAGTGTTTGTAAGGGTGATGGTATATAAGAGTTTAGTATCTTGAATGTTCTTGGTAAGAGTCAAGACTTGTAACATTGATATTGAAATAATATGACTTGTGATTTCTCTCTCTACTCTCTCTTTAGAACTGATTTGTAATTGTCATATCTTAGATTAGAGTGCTTGAAACTGGGATCATACATTTTCACATTAGCAAGAAGAATGGATGGTGGAAAAGTCAAGTTCAATGACTCGAAATGAGAAAGCAAAGGATGACAACACAAGGACCACAACTTTCCGGTCACCAGAAAACCTGCTGGAGATTGAAACAGGAGCCTCCTCTACGGATCAAAGAAAAAGTAAGATCACCTTTTACTTTGGTAAAAGTACCTTTTCCAAGGATGGTAAGTCGTCTCCTTTTGATACCTTGGTAATCCCACCAGTTGCAAAAGGTCCTTTGACCCATACCCACTTGATTGACTTATCCACTTCAAAAGACAAAGGAATAGAAAGAGAAGGTGGCAATGGTACACAATCTGTCCCATTGAAATTGCATATGGGGGATAAGGCCACAAATAAGACAAAAAGTGATGTGAAAGGTCAAGCTTCCAAAACCTCTCCAAAAGCTGACTTTGCTTTATTGCACAAAATCCAACCCATCCCTTATCTATCAATGTACAACCTGAATACCCATACCCTCCACTTTCACCAACTTTCGGCCATAATCACAAGATAGGGGACCCACCACCCTCCTCTACCAACGTCACCCCTTTAAAAATCCAAAACATGTTGAACCATGCAACCCACGCTAGTGACCTACAAACTTTGGTTCTTGCCAATACATGTCCAACCAAGTTTGCTCAAGATCGGTCTACCCACAACAGGAAACGTGTAATAATCAGCGATCGACTCAGGAATTCTGCCAGAAAAAACACAAAGCTAAAGAAACATCGACCTTCGAAGTCGAAAATACGAAGGAAACCAACCCGAACTCTCCCGAGATCACAACCCAAAACCCAACGATACCAGAGGCGGGACCTACAGCGCAGGGCCGCCTAGAAAAATGATCATTATCAGTTGGAACTGCCAAGGTCTCGTCAACCCTCGGGCAGTTCAGGTTCTACGGGATCTTATCCGGGCTTCCCATACTGATGTTCTTTTCCTTTTTGAAAATTTTGTTCCACAATCTAGAGTAGCTAGTTTAAAATGTCATTTGGGTTTTGAATCTTGTATCACAGTAAGTTGTAATGGCCACAACGAAGGCCTTTCTGTGTTTAGGAATAATACATATCGTTGTTCTCTTTTGTCTTACTCTCAAAATCACATTGATTTGGATATTTATGATAACAATTATGGTTCATGGAGGATCATCGACTTTTATGGCTATCCGGAACAATCCCGACACTGAGATTCTTGGAACTTACTCTGATCCCTTGCGGAATAAGCCAATCGCCCTTGGGTAGTTATAGAAGATTTTAATGACCTCTTTCACCAAAGTAAAAAAAAAGGTCTCAACGAGCATACGAGTGGTGTATCCACGGCTTTGGAGAGACCCTTTCTGATTGTCGATTGATTGATCTATCCATGCACGAATTTCCTTTCATTTGGTGTATACATAAAGGAAATCCGAATGAAGTTTATGAGAGACTCGACCGTGCGACCGGTACCCAAGAATGGATTAACCTCTTTTTGGACCATTGTGTGGAGACCCTGATCAGTCCAATTGCCGACCACTCTTCTATTGCTCTCCATACTGAGGTACAACATCCTCCTAAACGTTTATTTCAATTTGAGAATAAATGGTTACAGCAAGCTACCTTCACCCAAGTTTTTGAAGACAATTGGAACAAGATCGGGAATAACGACATCATCTCCAATCTTTCAACCATGGCGAGAATCCTTGGAAAGTGGGGAAGAAACTTAAATAAGTCCTTTAAAAAAGAGGTCAAGGAGGCCTACGCAAAATTGAAAATTCTTAGAAACTCCCCTAAAGAAAATTTCAACGCGGCCTATGAAGAGGAGTAACAACGTCTTCTCTCTACCCTCTTAAAAGAAGAAGACCACTGGCGACAACGCGCGAAGGTGCTAAATGAAGGTGACCGAAATACCAAGTTATTCCATGCCTACGCGAACGGCCGTCGGAAAGCCAATATAATCGTTAAGATCAAAGATGATAATGGAATTTGGGTCGAGGACGTCAATGAAATTCACAATCTTGTGACCCGACACTTCTCTCGACTTTTTTCTGCTAGCTCGGGCAACCCGGACTTGATAACAAACTTGGAAAATAGAATTACCGAAAGAGAGGCCTCCCGTCTCGAGACGCCATTCACTAAAGAAGAATTCCAAGTGGCTTTTTTCCAAATACACCCGGACAAATCCCCGAGTAACACGTGTTTTTATCAAAAGCTTTGGAACTACATGGGGGATGATATCATTCATGAGGGCAAGATGTGGCTCGATAACGGGACCCTTCCAAACGTGATAAATGAAACTATTCTTACCCTTATCCCGAAGACCGAGTGACCTTTGTACCTCAAAGACTACAGACCGATTGCGTTGTGTAATGTTATTATGAAGATTATCACAAAAGTTTGGCTAATCTCATCAAGCCGCTCCTCCCATCGATAATTGTGGACACTCAAACCGCTTTTATCAAGGACCGATTGATTACCGACAACGTCATTATCGCATTCGAAATGCTTCATTCCATGCACCGCAACACTCGTAAGAAAAAAGGGGAAGTAGCTCTTAAAATCGATATTAGCAAAGTGTATGACCGATTTAATTGAAAATACCTTCACCAGATGCTTTCGGCTTTCGTTTACTCGATGGATCAACATGATTGTGCTAAGTGTTGAGTCGGTGAAGTACTTTGTTCGGGTTAACAATGATCTGATTGGCCCCATCATCCCTCATGATGGACTTCGTCAGGGGGACCCGATTTCCCCTTATAATATGCATAGAGGGTCTCTCGACTTTTTTAAAGTATGAAGAAAAAGTCGTCCGTTTTCACGGGTGTCAAGCGGCAAGAGGTGCCTCACCAACTCCTCATCTTTTTTTTGCGGAGGAATCTTTCTTTTTTTGCAGGGCCTCGATTGATGAGATTCGCCATTTAAAGTACATGTTGACGATGTATGAAGAGGCTTTGGGTCAAGCAATTAATTATTCTAAATCGGGAATTATGGGGAGCAAAAACTTGGCCACCTCATGCATTCTTGGCATTGACAAACCCGTTAACATGGGACGTTATCTGGGCCTTCCATCTCTTGTGGGCCGCTAAAAAAGTGCGTCTTCCGCTTTATCCGTGACAAACTTTGGCAAAAGATGCAAAACCGGGGGAAACAGACCATTTCCATCGCTGGAAGGGTCACCCTCCTCAAGGCGGCGACCCAAGTCGTGCCGATTTATTATATGAACGTATTTCTTTTCCCGGCTTCTACCACCAAAGACCTTGGAAAAATGATAAACTCCTTCTAGTGGGGAAGGAAATCTGATGTCTCTCGATCGTTAAACTGGCTATCGTAGGATAAGTTGTGTCCCCCACAAAAGTTAGGAGGCTTAGGCTTCCGTGACTTTACCGCCTTCCATGTGGCCATGCTTGGAAAACAAGGATGGAGAATTGTGTCAAAACCATCTTCTCTTGTTAATAGAATCTTAAAATCCAAATACTAGGGGTGTTCGCGGTGCGGTTTGAGGCAAAATCGCAAACCGCACCGCATATTATGCGGTTTGAGCATTTTCCCAAACCGCACCGCATATACCTCAATCCGCACCAAACCGCACTGCGAAATGCGGTGTGGTGCGGTGCGGTTTATGCGGTTTGTACCTAACGCACTTTACACCTAAAATTCAATAATTATAAGATTAAAACTTCATTTTAAAATTCATGATAACGTGACCGTAGTCCAAAAAATAAAAGTATTTAACACATTTGATTCCTAAATACATATTACATTAATATTGCAATTATTATATATACATATATGTGTGTGTAGTATATAAATTAAAAATATATACATATATATAAAGTGCGGTGCGGTTTGAACCGCGGTTTCATAACTCAAAACCGCAAACCGCACAGCATAGTGCAGTTTGGTAAAAATGCAAAACGCAAACCGCACCGCGTAAGTTCTAAACTGCGTTTTGCGGTGTGGTGCGGTGTGGGCGGTTTATACGGGTTGGACCTACCAAATACTACCCTCGAGGGGAGTTTATAGAGGCCCGTTTGGGAACCTCCCCAAGTTTCATTTGGAGAAGCATTTGGCACTCTCAACTTGTTCTATAAGAAGGGCTTCGTTGGAAAGTGGGGAATTGACGCTCCATCAATATTTGGCAAGAACCTTGGCTTAGGGATGATGACAATTTCATGATCAAAACTCCCGTTGACCCTAACCGGTCTAATATGTGTGTTCAGGATTTATTTGATTCTCATTCGCAATCTTGGAATATGGTTTTGATTAACCAGTTGTTCACCCATCGGGACCAAACTTGCATTCTCAATTTACTGCACCCTCAGACTCGGGACTCGACAAGCTCAATTGGCACTGGTCACCCAATGGACCTTACTCCGTCAAATCTAGCTACAAACTGATAATGGAACGCTTGGATTCGAACACTCATCTAGAGATCAACGCAGACTGGCAGCGGATCTGGAAAGCCAATATCCCTTCCAAGGTTAGATATTTTATCTAGTAAGCCTTACGTGACGTCATTCCTACATGCGACACCCTCCAAAAAAGGGAATCCAGGTCTCTCCTCTCTGCCCTTTATGTAATCGCAACACCGAAAATAGTTGGCACAGGTTTGTGGGTTGTCCCTTGGTTAGCCCGCTTTGGAGTGAAGCGGCCCTTTGGAACACCATTGAAAAAATGATTGAGGACAAAGATTCTTTTTCTAACCTTGTGTTTAGTTTTCTAAAGGAAAACGCACGTCTCATTGGTGATCGATTCCTTATGATTGTTTGGAGTATCTAGCATCATAGAAATGACATTTTGTGGAACGATGGCCTTAGGGACCCGATTTTGGTGTTAGGCGTGATAATATCATCCTATCGGAATGGCAAGTCACTAAAGGTTTTAGACTCACAGATCAAACGCCCTCCCACCCCCATGCTCCAATAAATGGCACCCCTCGAGATGAGGATTTCTAAAATGCAACATCAATGCCGCCACCTTTGAGAATTCCAAATCTGCGGGGTTCGGCGCTATTATTCGGGATAGCCGTGAAAATGTATGATTCCCAATCCAAACAAGCAATTCAAATATCAAGATATGACATTGAAGATCTAGAGAGAGAAAGTGTCTCTGATGAATATCTAACAATACTGAATATTACAATTAAAGTTCATACATCTCTCACAAAGCATAAGGCTATTTATACCCCAAGCTTTACTCATATACCTATTTGATAAGGAACTAATAAAAACTTAATCAACATTGACTAATCTTGACTAATACTTAGTTGACTTTATAGACTTAGACTTTTCTTATTAAATCTTGGATACAATTTTACACTAACATTCTCCCCCTTTGTATTCAAGATTTAATAAAAATTGGACACTCGTCTTCAGCTCTTGATTCTTCAACTTCTATCTCTGACAGTCTTTGATTTTGAAGCTCTAACAATCTTCAGACTTTCAGTCTTTGAAGAATCTTGAAAATTCTTTTGCACTTTGCATCTTTGGAAAGTCAACAATTCTTGAACAAAACTTTGAAAATTTTGAAATCTTTAAAACTCCGAGGAATCTTTGAAAAACTTGTATCTTCATCTCAGAAATCTTTGACCAGTCTTCAGAAAAACAAACTTTCTTCAAACATCTTAATTTGTCTTTAAATCATCTTTCTTCTTCAGTATCCTTTTGAAACTTCTTGATCCAAACAAACTTTCATCTGTCTTGAACTTATCCATCTGACTTGAAAATTCTGTATTGTCTTTTCTTTTTCTCAAGTCTTTTCCACTTTGACATCTCTTTAGCTCTGAAACTATGGCTTTGAAATTGAACTTTGTAATTTTCTCCCCTTTTTAACAAACATTCTCCTCCTTTGTGATAAACTAATATTCTCCTTCTTTAAGAAATGACAATCTTCGCTCTTTTTTTGAAACTGCCTTTGACAAAGTAGGAACATTCTCTACCCTTTGATCTGAGTATCCGTCAATTCATGAGAAGTGTATATATCCGAATCTTTTCAAATTCAGATATAATAAACATGGTAACCCTGAATCAACAAATGAAACAACTAGTATGCCTGTAAGTAGCACGGAGCCACTTTGTACAATGGATATACATTGGAAAGGAGCTTTTGTGATGTTCACTCCCCCATGTAATTTTCCTAAAAAGAATAGTTGCTCAACAGTTTAACTTGAACAATGAAGCACAAATATGATAACATTGTCAAAATGTATGCTCATTAAAAATATGAATGAGATTTGAGCATTTGAACAATGAAGATCTCTCAAAACAAGGATATTGAATGAATGAAATGAAATCAAGAGAATTGTTTTGAGAATCTGACAATGTATCAATCAGATCAAATAAAATGGTTAGGGTATCAAAGAACTGAATATTTTGTTTATATGAACAAATATAAACAATTTAGCAATGAAAGCACAAATTTGGAAATGATGATTGATGCTCAACAATATTTGAAAGCAAACGGGAGTATTACCATCAAAAAATTGGTTCGTTATGAGACATGGTAATAACAAATTAAAATGAAGTACTGAGCCAATGTGTGTGAATACTTGACAGTATATAGATAAGATAATACACAAGTATTGATCTTTGGAAACATATGGTTAGTTAAACATTAAAGCTCAAAATTGAAAAACATTTAAAATCACACTTCTAAATTCATAAAATCTTTTGAGAACCAGAAGTGGTTTGAACATTTCAGAAAACGTTTTTCATGTTCGAAAGTTGTTCTTCTTTTGAACAATCAGAGATCTAGATTCGAAGATACTTACATTTAAGCTCCCCCTCAAATCATGATAAAATGATTTAAATTCTGTTAAGCTCCCCCTGGATATTTGCATAATATCCTTGTTCTTAAACATTAAAGAACGGGTCCTGATCTGTTGTAATCAGAAGCCACAATCCTTTACATTAAAGTTCGGGTTCTAAACTGAAGTGTTTAGAAGCCATAACTCTTTGACTTTAAGATCCGGGTTTTGAACTGTTGTGTTCAAAAGCCATACTCTTTGACTTTGAAGTCCGAGTCCCGAGTTGATTTACTCAGAAGTCAATCATCTTGCTCCCCCTAAACCTGTGGTACCTGCGAAACAGATTTAACAGGTTTTGGTACCCACTGGTATTTGGGTCCTGGTATGTTAGATGTAGGAATCTACTTCTCATTAGACTTATATCTTTTAAATCCAGAATTATGAGAAGTAATTCTGTAAGAACCGTACCAGTTATGAGCAGTTTCTCACTGAACGAAGTCATTCTCTCCACAGTAAGAACAACAGATTTTCCTTTGAGCAACCCTGATCAAATGATTAGTCGAGTAATATATATCAGAATTACCAAAAGATTTACCTTTATGCATATTGTTCTTTTTGGCATTTGTTGTGGATTTGAATGAACTGTCATTCTTCTTCTCTTCATCTGAAGAACTCTTCACTCTCCAGACCATCTGATTTTTCTTAGAATTCTTTCCAAGAGTTTTAACATAGAAGCTCGTTGGACCATCAACAGATTTGTCATAAAATAGATTAGATGGTCGAATATGATTTGAGTTGACAATGTTTGGTTTGACACTATTCTTTTTGAAAACATTTTCATGTATAGAACTTGAAGCTGTTTTGAAAGAACAGACTGATGCTGTTGAATTATCAACAGGTGATTGATCAATCACATCAGCTGTAATCTTTTCTGACAGTTCACTGTTTGCAACTTCCAAGTTCTTTATCTTTTCAGATAAAATGTTTCTTTCAGAAGTCAATGTGTCAACCTTTATTTTCAAATCAGATTTGGCCTTCTGTTTTTTTTGGACATCTGATGACAGAACATATATCTTGTACATGAGCTTAGATATTTCAGATTCAAAATTTTGACGTTCTTGCTCAAAATCTCTTTCCAAGTTCTTGGTTTTTTCAGATATTTCCTTGAAGATCCCAACATTTCTAGTTTCAGAAAATTTCTTTTCAAGTTCAAAAGACTTCTTCTTTTCTTTAAAAACTTGACTTTCTTTTTCAAGCAAGTCTTGTAGAACAGAGATCTGTTTGGGAAATTCAACTATTTTGTTTTCAAGAACTTCTCTCTTTGGAAAAAGTGTCTCTTTCAGTAATCAG
Source organism: Arctium minus (assembly GCA_954870635.1). Taxonomy (NCBI): domain Eukaryota; kingdom Viridiplantae; phylum Streptophyta; class Magnoliopsida; order Asterales; family Asteraceae; genus Arctium; species Arctium minus. The sequence continues at coordinate 135,397,997 of OX941081.1, read as the reverse complement.
AATTTTCTCAAAATCAGACACTTGCTTTGAAAGTTTTATGCATCTATGCTCAAGATCCTTTTTCTCTTGGAGAGTTTTCTTGGAAAGTTTAGACAACTTTTGAGTAGAAAATGTCTCCAGATTTGATTTTTCTTTATCTGCTTTGATGCTTTTCATCAAATCAACATTTTTGACTTTCAATGCATATATATTTTCTTCAGAAGCCATATACTTTTGTTGAAGCTCAACTGATTCAGCTTGTAGTTCTGATGATTTCTGTTCAGTTGTCTTCAGTTGGCTTTGAAGTTTTGTAATTATGGACTCTTTGAACTTGATTACTTTCTCAAGAGACTGAATGGTATTATCTTTTATTACAATCATTTTCTCTCTATCTTTAATCTCTTTCTCTTGTTCTTTAATTTCTTTCTCTCTTGCACTGATGATACCTGCAGAATCAGATTTAGTATGATTAGCACATCTTACACAATCAGAAGATTTATCAGTAATTGACAAATTTGATTTCAACTCCTGATTCTGTTTTATAAGGGCTGCATTCTGAATTCTCAGTTTGTCACATTCATCCTCTATTTTTGGTATCTCAGGCATGTACAAGACAACCATGTCTCTAGCTGAAAGTACAGTATTTCCTCTCTCATCTGTAGTTGGCATCTTGAATGAGAAATTAGCTTGATATGAATGACCGTTCCCAAACAATTTAGAAAAGTTGACTGAGAGTCAAACTTAGATCACCACTTGAAAAATTTTCTCAGAAAAATTCTATCTCTGGAACTCTCAAAGCACTGGAACTCACAGACCAAGTGAATTTGAACTCGCAGACTACTTGAATTGAAACTCGCAGATGCTTGGAATTGAAACTCGCAGATCAAATGAGTTAAAACTCGCAGATGACTTGAACTGAAAATTCGCAGATCAAATGAATGTTGAACTCGCAGATCAAGTGACTTTGAAACTCGCAGATCAAGTGACTTTGAAACTCGCAGATAATAGAACTTGCAAAGACTGGAATTCGCAGACTACTAGTTGCGAGTTTTTAGAATTCTCAGGCTGCTTGATGTGCGTGTTCTGTAGAACTCGCAGACTGCATGGATTTTCAGCATTAAAACTCGCAGATCAAGTGATCATGAACTCGCAGACTGAGTTAATTAAAACTCGCAGATCATATACTAAAATTCAATCCAGTGTTTTGCGTGTTTTGTATAACTCACAAATGCTTGTTTGCGTGTTTCTCAGAAACTCGCAGATTACTAGACTTTAGAACTCGCAGATTGAACAAATTGGAAACACTAGAACTCGCAGGCTGTATGTTTGCGTGTTCTTCATGAACTTAGCGTGTTCTTCACTTGATGGCACAAATCGATCCAAAAATCAAATTTCAACCTGCAAATTGATTCTTGAAAATACTCAAAAAGTGATATTAATCACTTTTTATCAAACAACAAAGATCAAAACAATGTAAATTACAGTGCAATCTATTGAATACATTGAGTCTATGTTCGTATTTTCTAAAATCACAAAAATTCAAAAATTCAAACAATTCTAGTGATTAATTCTTGTGCAAGTGTGAATAACAAGTGATCAATTAGACTAGGCGATCACTACAACACCAATCTATCAATCTAAAAGCAACAAACTAATGAGAATTAGATTCAACAGTGAAGAACCAAAAAATCGACTACATGTTCTTGAAATTCCAGAAATCGATCCAACATTACAATTCAACAGTTGCAAATCAATTTCAAGAAATGTATCACTATGATCTAAAAACAGATTTGAACAAGAATTTCAACAAATAAGTGTGAAATTGATCTAACAGTGAAGAACCAAAAACCGTCTCTGAGTTCTTGAAATTTCTAAAGAAAATCGATCCAATTCAATTAATATGATCTTTTTGAATTAGTTTGGTCTCACTCTGTTACCAATTGAAAATGTATGATTCCCAATCCAAACAAGCAATTCAAATATCAAGATATGACATTGAAGATCTAGAGAGAGAGTAGAGAGAGAAAGTGTCTCTGATGAATATCTAACAATACTGAATATTACAATTAAAGTTCATACATCTCTCACAAAGCATAAGGCTATTTATACCCCAAGCTTTACTCATATACCTATTTGATAAGGAACTAACAAAAACTTAATCAACATTGACTAATCTTGACTAATACTTAGTTGACTTTATAGACTTAGACTTTTCTTATTAAATCTTGGATACAATTTTACACTAACAAGTCGAGGCACCTTCATCTCCGCCAAAGCGACCCTAAATACTTTCCTCCCCCCGGTGCGTGAACGTGAGGCATATGCACTAAGGGATGCAATCTTATGGGTCTATAGTCGGGGACTTTCAAATGTTATTTTCGAAACGGATGCCAAGGCGGTTACTGATGCTATATACGACTCAAACCCGACAATCATGGCAAGTTCTCAGTTCATGCTATTGGTAGACAAACAAACGAAGCGGCTCACTTAGTTGCGAGACACTCTCGTTTTTTTAACTTGTCCAAATGTGTTTTATGTAACTCTGCTTTTCCTGTTTCCCTTTTCAAAAAAATAAAATAAAAATAGTAATGTTAAACTAAATAAAAATTAATGGAATAAACACTTAAATTAAAAATTAATAGAAAATGGATAATAAAATAATAGTAATAACATAAATATAATAAGAAACAATATAATAAAAATGAGTATTAAATAAATTAATTTAACATTTTTTATTACTAATAACATAAATATAATAAGAAAACCAACGAGGCACTATAAACAATGTATCGTTTGTAATAAAAAAATAAAAAATAATAAAAAAAATTGATTTGACATCATTATACCATCTATATCCCTGCAATTCATTTATACTTTCAATTGTGCCACATCAGCTTTTGCAATTACCTTTACACACATGCAATTCACCTACACTTTCAAAAGTCATCCTCACTACAACATTTGGGCTTGCAATTGCTTTAGCAATTGGTTTGCAATTCGTGTGTGGATGGTCTTAGATTTAGGAGAGATTGTAAGGGGTTGTAAGCAGCCTAACCCTAAAAAATAAACTAACACTAATGCTTCATCACCCTCACTTACTGCGTAAGACTATCCACCATTATCATCGCATTTACCGGGTAAGATTCGCGTGCCTAGTCATGTTCATCCGGTATGGTAAATGACCCGGTAAACACTTACCGGGTAAGCAATTAGTAAATGATCCCTAAATGATGCATCTCGATTTTGAAGGAAATAACCTGAACACTACCCATTTTGTTTTCTATTTCTATTTCTATTTTTTGTCCTTCTTGGTTTATTTGATGGTTGTGTTGTTTTTAATTTTGATGGAGTATTCAGTTGCTTATCGGTTATATGTAGTATTTTTATTAAAACAATTCAACATTTATCTTGTATTTGAACATGCTGAATTTTTATGAAGTTTAAACTTGAAATTTTAAAAAAGTTGTTTTGTAAATTTGAATTTTATAAGATTTTCAACATAGGTTAAATATTTAATAATATAGTAAAGATAAATTAATTATATAAATAATTTTTTGTAATTAAATGTATTATAAGTAATTTAATTCACAAAAATGTATTGAAAATAATAACTAATAAATGAAAAACATTATAAGAATAGGAAATAGTGATTTACATATACATATATATATATAACCAATTAACTGACAAGTAACTGTCGGACAGAGAGTTGCATGACCTAAGAGCTCCAAGGCCCAAGGCCATCTTTGACTTTTAATATGTGTTAAGCCCATCTTGTGAGTTAGCCCATTTTGATAAGAGAGAGGAGATTCCTAATACAAGACAAACACATTTTTCCTCATTTGCTCTATGTGGGACAAACAAATCTCAACATGAATCATATGAGAACAACCCATTTTTGTGATAAGACGAAAACACTTTTGAGCATTTAGGTAAGTTGATTTTTCTAATCTAAAGGCTAAAAAACCATGGAACTTAATGTACCTTTATTTGGTGGCTAACAAAAAATATGGATTTTCATCTATCTTCATCCACCTTTATCTTCACCTTCATTTTCATTTTCATTTTCATTTTCATTTTCATTTTCATTTTCAATTACATTCATGAACTTTTCCATGTCTTCAATCACCTTCAAATGCATGAATTTGTTAAAATGCATGATGGTTTGTGTTCTCAGCGTTACCAAAAAAATCAGTGTCGGACTCAGGAATTTTCCTAACACTACAACAAAAAGGGGTTTATAGGACACTCATTAGTGTCCTAATAGGTTACTTAATAGGACTTTTAATTTTATAGGACAAAAGGCATGTGTGTCCCCTCTAAAGGCGTTGTATTAGGTTAGTAGGATGAATTTGAGTGTCCTAATAAGTTCTACAATTATGATACAAATTCCATAGTCCTATAGAATAGATTAAGTAACACTAAAAAGTGTCCTAATAGACTATAATATAGGACACTTTATGTTGTCATAAAATGTTTACATTTAAAAACAAATATTAGCGTCCCAAAAAATGGTTTTATAGGATGAAATTCGATGTCGTTAAAACATTTATATAGTACCAAAATATGTGTCGTATTAAGTTATATAATTATGATACAAATTCTAGAGTCCTATAAAATGAACCAAGTAACACTAAAAAGTGTCCTAATAAACTATAATAAGTAACACTAAAAGTATCCTAAAAGACTATAATATGTAACGCTTCATTCAATCATAAAATCCTCCTGTAATAATACATTTAAAAACATATGTGAAAGTTTTACGAACTGATTCGATAGAACAAAATTCAACGTTGTACAAATACTTATATGAGTACCAACTACCACAAAGTCGTATCATGACAAAACTAATACCAATCAAGAATTACCCAAATACAAAAAATCTTATTGTCCCTTATAAACGAGAGAGATCAATCTTCGTCATGACCACCTACAATTAAAGAACACGTATATGAGCTTAAAGTTATAATGATAAAAAATTTATACTTACTAATCTCACAAGTTTTAAAGCTTAACATACCAGAGTGAAAGGACAGGGTTGTGTGATCGTTGCTCCAATACCGTCTTCAACTGTAATAAACACCCCATATGGTCTGACCAAACGTTCCCGCTTTTTATTAGCAACTGAACATGTACCTCAGACCAATTTGGACCAATCTCCTCGCCACCAACCAATTCATCTGGATCTAAGCTCCTGACTCATCCTCTTGCCACAATCTCCATGGACTTTATAATACTCGTAAGATGAACAACATCCCCAACCTACAAAAATGTGATGAACATTTAGATTAAGGATCCATAACAGCAAATAGACATTTCAACCAATGCCCTGGTTCATTAGTGCTTACAAAAAACTGCAAACAATATATATTATATACCTAATAGAATGAAACACATTGCTAAGTAAATAGAAACAGGGGAGAAATGATGTCAAAATGTACACATTTTTCTCAAACATTTCTCACTTTACAAAGTTATGTACACATTTTTCTCAAGCATTTCTCACTTTACACAGTTAAATAAAGAACAATGGGCAATTCAAGTAAGGCATGTTTTACTTAATAAGACCAAAATTGTCTCACCAATATCTTGTAATGCTTCCTAGTGGGCAAATAGGATTTCAAAGATACAAACATGTGACGCTGCTAGTAATAATTTTAGTGCAAGTACTAATTCAATATTCAAATATCATATGTGGACACGTTGACACCCCCCTTCGTGCCCCTTGTCATAACTCATAATAAAGACTTGAAATTACACAAGGCTTGAGAGGTGAGAGAATTAGGCATAGGACAGGATTACCCGGGTGGATTAAGTGACAACAATGCATCTTGGATTCATGGTCTTGAGTGACCACCAAATCCCACTAAATTTGAATGGCAAGAGAAAAAAAAGTAATGGCAATGTTGATATTCTTAATGAGGTTTAAATATTGGAATAGTGAAATAGTGAATACTAATAACCTAAAACATTTCAATAAAATTTGGCCAATACAAATCCAAGTAGCAATCAAAAACAGGTTCAAATCACTATATCCAGCTACAAATACATATACAAAGAGCCGTATATAATAAAAAGAGAGTTGTTACCCTTGGGCGAGAAAATAGGCAGAGTGAGTGACGAGAAGCGAGTTATGAGGGTAAACAATATATTTATAATGTGACATGTACCTCTAGAGGTTGAAGCTTGGTGACATGAACATGATATATATATATATAACCAAAAGGGCCTTTGACCTTCTAGGAGGTCAGGGGTTCAAACCTCACCAAAGGTGAGGAGGGTGTGTGTGTTTATTTGTTGCATTTACCGTATATAAATATTATATACTTAAAAAAACATGATATATATATACACAAACAACCTTCAGATGTGGAACAGTACCAGTTCACAATCATGCACCAGGGACTAACGCAAGCACATGAAATCAATGTTATCATCGACGATGAAATATAAATGTTCTTAATCTTGCATTGTGTTAACTTCATTTAACCAAAACCTATAGTTAAACATAACAACTTTGAGATTTTTTTTCCAGCTAATAAGGAATATTTCAAGCCTTTAAACAAAACCTATATTTTGGGTCTTCTATATGGAATTTGGGCTCCAGAATAAATCCTTAGTTTTTAGTTTCAAGCCTTTAAATTAAATCCTAAATTCAGAGAAATTTCTGCTCTTATAAATTCTAAGGCACCAAAACTTCTACTTCGTGAGAGATCAAACTTACTTCTCAGTCATATTTATACATATGTGTATTATGTAGAAATCAGATCTAGTTTGGAACTTTTATCTCCACATTCCGTTGATTTTTCTTTCGATGTCGTAATAGGGTATTGAGTTATAAATTTTGGTATTTATTGGAGATGGTTATGATTTCAGGTGGTCGTAGAGAAGATGATTGGACCTATCCTAGCTAGCTGTGGGAATGTCAATTTTTCGTTTAGGACGACTTGCAACATGCGCAACTGTACCCAACCTAGACTAGTTGATCACAATTCAGTAAGTTGCATGATCTGTTTAGTGTTTATTATGCATATTGTACGTGTAGCGACTATTCCTTTTTGACATCAATTACAGGGTCGGTGTCTTTCTCTCCCTTTTTGTAAGCTAGCTATTTCTATTGATATGATTGTTGTTGAACGAGTGTTTTATATCCCCTTGGTTCTGAGTTCCAACATAGTGTTGCCATTAGAGTTTTGAGAACCGAAGCTTCAAATTCCATGTGAATTAATTACTTTTGAGAGAAAAAATGGGTGCTTCATCAAACCATATTATAGTACTGATGGCAAATAGTTGTTTCTTAAAAAATATTAAAGTTCATCCCTATGATAAATAGAATATAATTGTGTTTTTTAAATTCTATAGTCATGTTGTTCCAATCGTTGATGTGGATTTCATGTTAATGTCATCTCTATTTATTATAATCTTCCAACCAAATGTTCATATTACAGAAATCTGCTCCAAGGTCAATGCCGGCCCCACAGGGCTACTCTTCGTCTTCTCCAGTGCGCCCTCATCAATGTATATGGGTGTACCTCCTTATGGTTCATCTCTATTTAATGGAACATCTATGCCTCCTTATGATGCTCCATTACCTGGGGGGTCTGCTTATCATTACAACTATGGCAACCGCCTCTCTGGTGGGAACCCCTATCGACCTCTGCATCTCTCTGGCACACCCCTAGACTATAGACTTGGTGAAAGCTAGATACATATGAATATGGGAGTTAAGCCACTCTCCATATGTACATGTGGGTGGATGGGAAAGTAACAATTATAGATATGGAACTGTTGCTTTTTCATCCATTTTTCTTTTTTACTTTTGTTAAAACAATATTATATATGTTTTTGAAGATTATTTAATTGTGGTTTATGGGTGGTGGATGCAAATGCAAGTAAGCATGAATACCAATTATATATATGCCTAAAAGATATACAAGTTGCAGGCCTCTTCACTTAAGGTTTATGCAAGTCTAAATAAATAAAGATATACAAGTTGCAGGCCTCTTCAGTTATATATATGCCTAAAAGAACCATCCTCGTAAACCTGATTAAAAAACCTAATCAAAGATGTGACTCTGTTAACATCGAAAAGAACAACAAACCTATTATGTGCTATGATCAATTAAACTAACAAAATACATAATCGCTATAAGTTATGAAGAGATGAGTACATACTTGAATCTATTAGAGACCTGCCAAAGGTAGTGATGGCGGAGAAGGCGAGTGAACCTATCCATATGTGTGATTTTGACTTAACAGCATATACAGTTGGTAAACACAAGTACAGGGAGATTACTTGCTTGATAAAATTATTTTCTCAAATGTAGATGCAATTGCTCACTAATGTTTACACAGATTTATGTAGAAATACAGATTTACCTCAATATAAGAGATCGATCCAACAAAGAGAAATACAGTTACAACTTGAAATCAGCAATTGTCCCTTCGGAATCCACAACACGACTTGGACAAATTTCAAACCAAACCAAAATCAATTAATCAATTATAAAAACTAAGAACATGATCAATTTGAATTAAGAACCTGATGTTAGCCAAAAAAATAAACCCTAGCGTGAGCGTGAGCAAGAGCAAGCGCAAGCTGTGAAGTTCACTGAAATCCTAGAGCAATTAGTGTAATGAGCAATTAGTATAAGCGATGAGGGAGAGTGGTGATTTTCACGAAATCGTTCATAAGCGATGAATTCTTTTTGTTCAAATATCTTTGAATCGATGATGCTCTTCAAACTTTTAAGAAAAAGTTTGGGCCCAACTTTATCAGTCTTCTAAATTAGTATTAACAAATTTTGGGCCCAACTTTTCCATCCAGATTCATATAATAAATGTTTTTTTCAATTGGGCTTCTATTACTAATCAATGTTAACTAATGTTGGCTTTTTTTATATAATGACATTTTAAAGATTGTATTTATTTTATTCTAAACTCTAATAGGACACTTAAAGGTGTCCTATTAGTTTTTAAACTCTTATACAACAATCAAAAGTGTCCTATTAAGTTGTGTTAATAAGACATCAAATAAGTGTCCTATTAGATTAAATCAAATGGGACTCATAAAGTAATGTGTCGTATTAGCCTATTTAAAGGACGGACCTCGGAAAGTGTCCCAAAAAAGTGTCCTATAAAGTCCTTTTTGTTGTAGTGTAAGCGGGAGCACCATTAAGGTCAATCAAAGGCCAAAAAAGTCGTTGTTTAACCATGGAAAAGTCAACACGGTTTGACCCGGGGAAAAGTACTAATAGTATAGTCATGTTTTCTAAAGTATTGAGGTTTTTCTCATTTTCATTTAATTGTGTAGCTTTCATACGATACATTTTTACAAATGGAATCGACCTTGACTTTTTGAGCAAGACACAAGACTACGTCTTATATTCGACACGTTCTTTGCCAAATTTCACCTTTACGGGGGACTAGTTTTGGTTTTTTGGTAGATCTTGTAATGGGCAGAAAATGCAACAACAAAATATAATTTTATAAATTTCACGCATAAACTTGTTTGTCGACATCATATACAGAGGAATAAAAACCGATATTATAAAAAAAATTTAAAAATAAAAACGCAATTACTTATACAAAGTATTAATTGTTAAATGTGATAAATTTTATTTTATTTATTTAAAAAAACATGTGTAGTAGAACGAGACAAAAAACAAATTTAAGATTAATGAGTAAATTAGAATGAAATAGATTAAAAAAAAGAAATAAAAGTAAGATTGGGACAATTGTAAATCAAAAATAGTAGCAGTTGATTGATAAATGTTCGTTAATTTAAGGTTGAGGTCTTGAGTTCAATACTTTGGGTTGCATATTTGTTTGCCAAATTTTTAGCAACTGAAATTTAAAACATAAAAAACTCGAGTTTGTTGTCAACAAGAATAGAACCCTTTGACTTTTAGAAAAACAAGTAGCACCTCAACCATTCCACCAACTTCACAATTCTATTTCATATTCAGTTTTAAAAACATATAAAAACACACTTCAAAGTTAAGCGAGTGCACAATTACGTTCAGTAAAAACATTCCATTACGACGAGATGACTGAGCGGAGGCCCATGCACCCCCTACTATGTTAGTCGGTCCGCCCCTGCAAAAATTCATCCTTATATATATATATATATATAGTGATAATCATGAAACTTTTTACCTTACTATATTGTTTCACATTGTTTCTTCCCATCTAAGGCTAACATTTAATATATTAATGAATATATATATATATATATATATATATGTTTCCCAATGTAATACCCTTAGATTATTTTAGTTTTAGAAATGTAAAGTCCAAGGTTTAGTTGAAAAGTGGTGAGTATAAAACCCACCTCCTTTGTTTGTTCCTTCCAAATGAAGCCTTTGCAAATGTGTATGTAGTGTGTGCGAGTGCTTAAGAGATAGAGAGATTCTCACCTTGGAGTTTTTGTTGGAATAGATATCAGTTGAAGGTTTTGAAGTTTTTAGCTTGGAATCATAGTAAAGCTATGAATTCCTTTCTTTATTTATTTCTCCAATCTTAATTTGTTATAAGGTTCTTGGTTTAAGGTTAAGGGTGGAATGGCTTATATTGGGTTTATTGTTGTTCTTGATGAAATCGTTTCTATGGATTTATTTTAAGCTTCCCAAGCTTAACTTGAAGTCAGGATTGAAGTTTTTGTCTCATCTTGAATTGAGTTTTGGTTCCTCCATTTGTAAGTTAGAATTAATCACTGTTGGTGATTATTTGAGATTTTGATTATGGATTTGTGATCTAAACGTTGTTATTAGTTTCAAGAGATCAATTAGGAACCTCTATTCATTTTACTTGAAGTTGGAATTGATTTTGGGTAAAAACCCATATGGGATTTAGTGTGGTTTTGTACCAGGTTGAGAGAAGAGGGGGAGGGGGAGGGGGGGGGGGGGGGGGGGGGAGAAACCATCCAGAAGGTTGCACGACTTTACCCGTGACCGAAGTCGGGTGGCAAGTCGCATAAGTCTCTGTGCTCCATTTTTCAGTTTCTCTCTCGTGTCATTTCGGGGTCTTTTGAGTAACTTAAAAAGATTACTTCCATGTCATTCAAGTGGGGTGTGTTTAATGGCTCGGGGTCTCAAGTCCATCACACTTGAATACTTTTAGCAAGTGGCCATTTGTCAAGAAGATGTATGATCAAAATAGAGTAGAATAAAATATTAGAGTAAACTTCATTTTATAAGCAATATCCACCTTATGTAGTTTTTAGAACTCAAAATCTATTTACACCCAAGCTAAGGGTTTAGCCTATCTCCATCGCTTGACTTTCTTGCATATTGAAAGAAAGCATTTAAAAGAAGTATTCAAAGGAACAAACTTGACAAAAGCACTTAGATGAAATTAATTCAATAAAAGCACTATATGGAAAGTAAGTCACTAAAAATACACTTTGAGAAATCGAACAAGGAATTAGTAACCAAAGACAACAAATGATTCCAACAACTTCGAATCTATTCAATTTAACTTGATTAAAAGTTTGAACAAAAGAGATTGCTAAGAAACTTGGAGCCAAAGCATCTAAGAACTAGAGAGCTTTAAAAGTAACCAAGCTTCAACAATTATCAAAAAATTAACTTCAAAGCATATAAAAGCTTAAGAAGCATAAAAACATAAGAAGCATAAGAAAACATATGAGAGCATGTTCTAATATCCTAGCCAAAGCTTCCTTTAAATACTAGAGGAGGTGGCTTACAAAAGGGTTTAAGGACAAAAAGTCTTCAACTTTGACTAATCACACCAAGTGTACTACCAAACTTGGGTCCAAAGAAACTTGATAATCTCTAGAAATCTTCTATTTTCCGGCTTGTAGAAACTTGGAAACAAAGTAATCTTCAAAAGAAATTTCAGCACCAAAATATTTCCTTGAAGTCCATCAACTTCAGCATACATGCTGTAGAATACCTTTACCCTGCTATAGCATGACAAATCTGTAGAACAGTGTAAACACCGCAAATAAGGCCCGAAAAGCTTAAAATAGCCTATCAGGCCTAATTATCCATATTAATCCAATATGAGGCAAATAATGAATAAGAGACTCAAGTTTTGGGCTTTGGACAATAAAAACAAATAAAACAGATGGGAATATGATGTTGTCGCAATACAAATTTCACACAAATCACACCCCTAACACTTAAACTATTGCTTGTCCCCAAGCAACAACAACAAAAAGACTCAAAATTTGAAATTTTCACAGAAATTACATAGATCATGTTTGAGAATGATTGAGTGCATTGAGAACTACTTATGTTCATGTTGTCTATAGCTCTTCATAATTCAAAATGAGGCACATTATATACTTCCTATGATCATGCCACATGCTAACCTTTATCCTTCTTTTGTCTTGGCTACACACTTGCCGACTTCGAGAGTAATAGGACTTTGTAGGTTTTCTCTCTTTTGGCTCTTTTTTTCACAAACATATGCCTTTTTCTTTTTGTATGACTATTGTAGCATGTTTTACAGTTCTATAACCTTCAATTTTTTCCCATATTTCTACTGCTGCCATTTTTTATAGTTCATGTTGTAGCAAACCTTTATGTCTACAACATCAATTTGATCTTTGCTCTTTTTGCATGCATGTAGCTTATTTTATAGTTCTACAACACCTCTGCTTTGTGCACATTTTTATATCTAAGGCAAAAATTTAAGCTTTGCTCTTTTTGCATCTATGTAGCCGGTTTTATAGTTCTACAACACCTTTCCTTTTTACATGTTTCCACTAGATATGACTCTTCCCTTCTCCAAACTTACAACTGACAATGTCCTCATTGTTAGACATAAATGAGCATAGATATATGGGGAACAAGGTATTGTGTATTTGGGCTTTGCCAATCTGTTTGGAGAAGTGATGGCCTACATCATTCTCAAAATGCTACAAGTGTGTACCAAGTGTGCACTCAGAAATCTAAGGGTTAACTCCGACATGATCAAGATTGTACCAAAACAATCATCAATTCTAAATTATTCAAGCTATAGATACAAGGTAATAGTAGGATGAAAATACTCTCTCAATCTCATGACAGTTGACCTATGTGCAATGCAATTCTATGATAAAAAAGAAAACATGCCCATACTCCTAAAATACAGCAAATAAAAAAAAACAAGGGACTATAGTGGATCTTTACTACTTCAAAGGAGTAGGTGTAACAAGCCTAGCTTCCAAACTCTTGATCCTTTTCTTCAACTTTCTTTCTATTTTTTCCAGCTTTATCTCCAGCTTCTCTGTTTGCCTCTGAATCTTATCACTCAGATCTCTCTTGTACTCCTCCATATTCTCCAAGATCAACTTGTTTTGATCATCCATGTCCTTGACCAAAAGAGTCAACCCTTCCAACTGGTCAGCTTGCCCTGCTGCAACAACAACTTCCACAGTGTCCATTCTCTTTGAGTTTTTCTCACAATTGGCCATAATCTTATGGATTGTTTTGGCCTACACAGTGGTCTAATCATTGAAACTATGATTAGATGGCATACTTTTAACCTTGGCCTTTGCCATTAAAGAATGGATAAAGACAAGGACAAACATTGGACCAATGGTCCTATCTACACAAGCTCTAATGGACTGATGATTTATGGAGCCAACATTGAACTGTTTTCTAGTGAGGATTTAATACAACATGGTCATCATCTCATGACTCAAAGTAGAGTCATTAGAGCTTGGTACAATAATGTGCCTAAGAAAGTGAAACCAAATGTTGGCTTCAGGGTTTAAACCATGAGCAAAGAACTTCCTTTGCTTTGATGTTGCTGATTTATTCCACCGGATGCAGATTTACCAACAACAACCAAAACCTCAGCATAATCTTCCTCAGAGCCTTCATTCACCATCTTTGCATACTCAGTGTTTTGGAGGATTGATTCCATAAATTCTGTTGATGACATCCGTAGAGAAGGAAACTTCAGTCCCTCTCACCTTCACCTTGTCTCCACTAGACATAACAACTTCAGTGTAAAACTCCCTTAACCAGTCCAGATTGATAGGCTTTGGCACAACACACAACTTATCCCACTTGAGTTCCTTCATTGTGTTAGAAATTAAAGGATAATATGCAAGAGTTCTAGAGGAAAAACCTTTGTATGGATAAGTGATCTTGTGAGAAAAGGTCGGATATTTCTCTAAAGCCTTTCTACAACTGAACATTTCTAGTGGGTCTTCTATATCCATATTAGGTGTTACTACTTTCTTCCTCATCAACACTATCCTCAACAACACCCTTTGAAAGGTGTTGATCTTCCTTGGCATTGTCCTTCATCCCATACCCTTCTCTAGCCTCTATGATCTTCTTCCGTTTTCCTCTGTCTTGTGCTTTATGGGCTGTAGCAGCCTCTGCCATGACTACATCAATAACAGTCCCTTGATTTGCTTCATTTACACCTAACACTTGTTGAACATGGACCACAGATTGGTTTTTTTCCGGTGTTTTAGTGACATCTAAGGCATCTATACGGACTTGATGAATGGATCTCCCTAGTAATGGGTTGTACATTAGGTTTTTCCATCATCACATGGATAGGAACAGAGGGATTGGCCTCTTTGATTACAAAAATGGTTTTTTCAACATATGGATTTTAATCAGAAGTAAGGATTCTATGGGGGTGGAGTTTCAGGTACCTTGTTGGGTCTCAGTGTCATCCATGGTGATGAACTCCAATTTTGAACCAACAGTGGTGTCATCAGAGGACGCATCAAATTTTCATCTTTTGCTTGACTCTTTCGACGATGCAAAAAGGTCAATCGGGGGTTCACGCTTCTTCATGCCCTTGGTTTTGAGAGTATGTCATGAACTTCATCTTCTTTACTACACTGAGGGAGCAGTTTGTGGGTTCTTCATTGCTTCTTGTTCTTTGGTGGTTTGTACAGGTTCTTGGTTTTCAGGCTTTTACACAAGGTCAAGAGAGGGGTTCACTCTTCTGCGTGCCACTTGCTTTGTTCTTTCCATGGAATCGGATTAAATGGAATAGGAAACTTGCAGAAGAAAGTTTAAGGTTTGAGGTTTTGATAGTACACAATAATGGAATGGTGAAGGATAAAGGAAAAGGAAATGGCAGAGACAGTTTGAGGTTCAAAATGTACGGTTTGTAAAGAGTTTCTTGGGCAAAAACCGTATTCAAACAGTTACAAAGAAAAAGGCATCTTTTGGGCTTTTAAAAAAAGATTAAAAAATAAAACAAGAAAGGCTTTGAAAAGACAGCAAAAATGACCCAATATGATAGCCTATAAGAAGCTAAAAAAAGGGGAGTGCTGTTTGCACCAAAAATATGTCAAAATCAGGTCAAAATCATGCGTTGGGAATGTAATTAATGCGTTGGGAATGTAATTAATGCATTGGGAATGTAAAAAGCAGATGTTGATGTTGATGTGTGTGAGGAGAAAAATAATTATGGTGGTGCACTTAGCAAATTTATGGGTGCAATTAGCCTCCCCTAAAAAATTACTGTTAGGAAAAAAATCGCACGTACTTGATGGCTAGCCGCCTGACATGGCAGCAGAGTTAGTTAGACCGAAATGGTCATGTTGCAACAAAATATTTATTTTTGTGTTGTTCATTCTAACCATGCTACAACCTCAATCAACAACACTGCAAGTAAACCTGAAACAACAATCTTGGAATATGAAAAGACACAACTCAATAACAATTAAAAATACTTGCTCCCCTTATAAGAAATAAAGCTAATAAACTATTTATAGGATAAATGGACTAATAAAGTCCATTATCATGGGTCTTGTGGGTTTATGAAGACATGCCAACCTCACAAGGTTGTTCTGAGCATGTTGCAACATTATAAAATGCTTTGATATGGTGCACATTCACTTTGAAAGTTTATCCATTATCAGGATTGATCAAATCAATATCACCATAATGATAAACTCTATTAATAACAAAAGGACCAGTCCACTTAGATTTAAGCTTTCCGAGGAAGAGCTTCAATCTAGAAGAGTTGAACAAGAGTACTCTTTGTCCTTTTGTGAATTCTCTTGGAAGAATGTGTTTGTCATGCCATATTTTAGGTTTCTCTTATATAAATTGGCATTTTCATAGGATTGGTTCCTATGCTCTTCCATTTTACATAGTTGTAGTTTTCTTGATTGACCAACAACATGTAAGTCCATATTTAACTCTTTTATGGTCCAATATGCTTTATGCTCAAGTTCTTAAGGTAGGTGACATGCTTTCCCAAATACTAAACGATATGAAAACATACCAATAGGGGTCTTGAAAGCAGTCCTGTAAGCCCACAATGCGTCATCAAGATTAGATTCCCAATCTTTTCTATGTGCCTTAACTATCATTTTTAGAATGCTTTTTATTTCTCTCTTTGACAACTCAACCAAACCATTTGTTTGGGGGTGATAGGCTGTAGCCACTCTATGTTGAATGGTGTACCTCTCAAGTACCCTTTGAAGCACATTGTTAACAAAATGAGTACCTTCATCACTTATTAGTGCACTATGGTTACCAAATCTAGTAAAGGTCTGTTTGTAAAGGAACTTGATAATTGTTTTTGCATATTTAGAGTGACAAGCTATAGCTTCAACCATTTAGACACATAATCTACTACCAAAATGATATATTGGCAGTTATTTGACAATGGAAATGGTCCCATAAAGTCAATGCCCCATTCATCAAACAACTCAACTTCCAAAATGTCATTTAAAGGCGTCTCATTTCTTTGGGAAATGGAGCCACTTATTTGACACTCATTACACCTCTGTGCAAAGTTGTGGGCATCTTGAAATAGAGTGGGCCAAAAGAATCTAGATTGCAATACCTTGACAACTGTTCTTTGTTTTTCAAAGTGACCCCATACGCTGCATAATGGTTGTGCTGCACCACAACAAGTACTTCAAAATCAGGTATACATCTCTGAGCACTTGATCTCCTCCAATCCTGAATAAAAATGGATGACCCCATAAGTAAGACTTACAATCATGTAAAAATTTCTTTAGTTAAGGTCTATAGAACCCATGTGGTGAGATTCCAGTAGCTAAATAATTATCTATGTCAGCAAACCATGGTTCATAGACTATGTCAGTAAGCTCTAAGTTGCTATCATGATTTTCAAGTCTTGACAAATTATCAGCAACTTGATTCTCTGTTCCTTTCATGTCCAAAATTTCCAAATCAAACTTTTGTAACAAAAGAATCCATTTTAACAGTCTTGGTTTTGCATCTTTTATAGAGATGAGGTACTTGATGGAAACATGATCAGTGTGAACTATGACCTTAGTTCCCATCAAGTAAGCTCTGAATTTTCAAATGCAAAGACAACAACCAAAAGCTCTTTTTCAGTAGTATTGTAGTTAATTTGAGCTTCATTCAAGGTTCTACTTGCATAGTATATATAGCATGAAATATTTTTTTCTTTTTCTGACCTAACACTGCTCCTACAGTCCAGTCATTGGCATCACACATGAGTTCAAAATGCTCATTTCAATCAGGTGAAACATCTACACGGGAAGAAATCAAGAGTTTTTTCAAAAAAATTGAATGCATCTATATATTCTTTATTAAAATCAAACTTTTGGTCTTGCTGCAACAGTAAACATAGAGGTCTAGAAATTTTTGAAAAGTCTTTTGTAAACCTCCTGTAGAATCATGCATGCCCAAGAAAGCTTCTTATTCCATTTACAGTGATTGGTTCTGGAAGTTTTTCAGTAACTTCTAACTTTGCCTTATCAACCCCAATCCCTCTTTTTGAAATCAGATGTCCTAACACAATCATTCTTTTACCATAAAATGACATTTCCATTCAAACCAAATTAGTCTCCTCGCATCTTTTAAGGCTTTGTTCCAAGTTTTCCAAACATTTTTCATAGGAGGTCCCATAAACAGAAAAGTCATCCACGAAGATTTCCATGGAGTTTTCTAACATGTTAGAGAATATGGACGTTATATACCTTTGAAACATGGCTGGTGCATTGCACAAGCGAAAAGGCATCCTCTTAAATGCAAAAGTACTGAAAGGACATGTGAATATGGTTTTTCTTGGTCCTCGGGTGCTATAGTAATTTGGTTGTAACGATAATATCCATCGAAGAAACAATAGTACTATTTCCTTGCTAGTCTATCTAACATTTGGTCAATAAATGGTAGAGGAAAATGGTCCTTTTGAGTAGCCTTATTAGTCCTACGTAATCCATACATATCCTCCAACCAGTCATAGTCCTAGTAGGAATTAGCTCATTTTTCTCATTGGATATCACAGTAATACCTTCTTTCTTAGGGACACACTGGACAAGACTTACCCATGAGCTGCTTGCTATAGGGTAGATAATACCCGCATCTAACCATTTGATGATTTCTTTCTTTACAACTTCTTTCATGATGGGATTCAACCTTTCTTGGGGTTCAATGGATGCGAATTTCTTGTTTTCTAGGATAATCTTATGCTGACAGATTGATGTACTAATATCTTTGAGGTCAACTATGGTCCATCCTAAGGCTTTTGTATGATATTTCAGCATGTAAATTAGATGTTCTTTTTGTCTGGTCTCTAAAGAAGATGAGATGATAACTGGAAACTTTCTTTTCTTCTCCTAAGAATGCATATTTCAGATGGAGTGGGAGTTGTTTCAACTCCAATTCTGGTGGGGTTTCAACATAAGGCACACAGATGGAGAAATTTGTCCTATCAAGTGGTTCAACATAAACAGCTTCTATCAGGATAGTATCATCAGGAAAATCTAGGATGATAAAGTCAGCAGGGAATATAAACTTATCAACTTGTACTAGGACATCTTTTGTAACACCCCTAAAATTTGAAAATAACAGACAAATTAAAACTTCCAAAACTCCCTTATATACATAACTTGAAATAACAAATATCTAAAGTTTACAAGGGAAGAAAGACTACAATATGTATCAGAGTTTTAACAGAACTATCTAGTCCCACAAGCGGGACAAAGTCAATCAGGTGTTACTAAAACCACCAAATCTGATACCTTCTCAAAATCGGATGACTTCTCTAATGCCGTGTAACATCCCAAATTTTCAGAAAACCCTCAATATATATATATATATATATATATATACACATATAAATATATATATATATATACATATTTATTTATATATTTAAATTTGAAAAAGGGGGATCACGTGTAATATTTAGAAAAAAACCTAAAATATTATTAAAATAAATTATAAACTTCTAAAAGTCAATTTGCAAATAAAGAAATTTTTTAAATAAATTTGTTTATAAGGGATATGTGTCACAAAAAGGGAATACGTGTCTTTTAAAGAGATATACGTGGCTTCACAAATGAAAAATGTGGCATCATGGGGGAGATGTCTTGAGAACTTAAACATATTGATTTCTTTTATATATACAAATTTTTTTGAGGTTAAAACAAAAAAAAATATATAGCCAGGCAAACAGCAGATTTCATGAAAGAAGAAATCGAATAGGTAGCTACTGCAACTTCAAAAACTCATAGTTACGGGTATGATTCTTTACTTAATCTTTTTAATTTCTCATATGATTTTCATGTTCTAATGGTTATAATAAATTTCAGATGCATCCTTATACTTTGAAATTGGATTATGTTTTTTTTTAAATATACTAGTTGCGTACCCGCGCCGCATAATTATGAAACATTGGTTTAGTCCTGAATCATGTTTCTCTATCACTTACAATTTTATTTCATGAGTTTGCATGGTTAATTTGCAAGTCAACTAATATATAAAATTGAAGATTAATATGGTGTATTAGAAAGATATATTGGAAAAATAACTGCATGAGAATTGAACTTCCAAACCCATATAATCAAAATTTATTACAAAATTTGAAATTATTGACTGAACAAACAAAAATACGATCATCTGCAAATAATGCATAACCGTATAACCAAAATGTCGTTTAGTTTTCATGAAGCACTCATCCGTGAATGTCCTGCAAAAAACATGCAATGATTTTAATTGAAACATATTTTACCAAATGTGTAATAATATAAATGTTTATTCATGTTGTAAAAGATAGAAAACATGATCCTATAAATATGTGTATTCATGTAGTAAAAATTGTACAATCTTACCATGTCCTCTAGCAATCACAAAATCCTCGTATCAAAGCACCATGATAGCATTTGAACTCTCATCTCAAAAAGCATATTTGTTCTAAACCGGTAAGCACGTTTGTTTCAGAAGGACTACATATATATACATTGCATCTCGTTAGTAATATATGTTCTTGAATGATAATCGTAGAAGTTTTTTAAATAGCCTCAAGTAAACGGAATATTGTTTTTCTTTCACCTTGTCTTAAATCTTAATCCCAAATTCCAAAAAAGATTTAAAAGGAAATGAAATCACAATACGCATATCAACTTTAGTTTAGAAGTAAGTTTTTGAATAAATTTGTAATTCCGTTTAAAAAATATGTGATGAAAGTAAGATTTACAAAAAAAGATTACATATTTTTATAGTTGGTTACCAAGAGATTTTTGCTTAGCGGGTGTTTGTAGGATATTTCTTCAAATAGCGTTCTATAAAATATATAATACGAAACTTTGTTTTTAAAAAGTTCTAGAAATTGAGTAGATTTTATACCTTACTGTGGAGAGCTAAATCTGGGTGGAGCAAGATGGAATAGAGCATAGCAGCTTCAATGGTGAGGTGGGTTTCTTTGGTGCAGTAGAAGAACCCATTAGTTTACATATAGCATAAAATGTGGTGCTTAAATACAAATCAAAATTAAAATTGAGCTTTGTACCTTAATATGTAGGTCAGCTTCAATACAAATCGATTATCACTATGTTGAAGGCTTTGGGAGCTTTCGAGTGTTGGAGCTTATTTATGATGTTGGAGCTTATTTATGATGTTGGAGCTTTGGATTAAAGTTGTCGTTTAAATAAAACAGGGATGGAGAAAAGCTTGTTCTTCAAAAGGATCCTCTGAAGTTACCAAAGTTACTGTTGTGTTGTCATTTTGGAGGTTAAAGCTTGAAAAGAGGTGAAGAAAGGTCTTAACAAATGAAAGCAATTCTAAACTTGTAATTCATAGTCATCCGACAAGTTCATCTTAATTGAATTTGAACATTTAGGGGTAGATTGCAGGAGAAGTTTGAGCGGGAACAAGTGAATCTGGGAAACCTTGGGAATACAAAATCTAAGAAACTAAGTGCGCAATCATCACTCGTACATTTTCTTCCACAACTTGTAATTAAGAGATTAATCCAAAACTATTTCAAGTAAAAAAAAAGTAGTATCAATTAATCCAAAAATACCATTTCAAGACCAGAAACATGATATTATCCATCATCATAATTCAACAAAAACCTCATTATCCACAATCTACCAACAATATCAAAACTTCACAAAGTGAAGCCATAAACATTAAAATCTTACGAACATTGTATAATGAAATAGCCAATTGACAAAATCATTCATTAGAGATTTCGAGCTAGTCCAATTAGGCTTTATAAAGTCGGATAATTTCTTCTTCTCTCTATGTGGCACAACACAAAGGAACAAACATTCCATGTAATTTAATGACTATTCAACAAATCTGCGCCAACAACTTGAGTACTATGCTAGTAGTGACTTGATAATATATATAAAGTGAGAGGTAAGGTCAAGAAGGATACCATACAAGCAAAGCCCAATACAAACAAGTTAAAAAGCATTGGTTTTTAATGAATTTAAAGAAATTTTTTAGTGTTTGAAATAAAAATTATGGAACAGAATAATGATACCGAAAAGGCAATTGAGTTTGGTACCAGGACACGGCGTCTCGCCATCATTCATACAGAGGCTTGTTTCCAGAACTCGATGGGCTTCCGATGCTGAAAAGAAAAAGAACCAAACTCAAAACCATTACCATTAATGAAACTCAAAAAAATTGACATATGGTAAAGCATTGATCATATATCAAACAAAGTGCGTGTGTGTGTATGTATCAATTACGAAAAAATGGGGTCAAGGGGCATTTAAAACATGGATTTTACCTAGGAAATCGGCATCTTCGTGCTCACTGATTCGATCAATGAAAAGTCAATATCTGCGACAGCAATTCTTGTTGACACCCTATCTGAAAACCCAAGGTTTAAATATACGAATTTAGGTCAATGCCTGCCTTAATACAATGGCATCCCTTCCTGCTGGATCTTGCAGCCAAAGCAAAATTGCACTCTGCAACATGATTTTTCAACAATCAAACCTAATACTTCCCAAATTGAAAATTCACTTGGGTTATCTTATCTTTTCAGGACAAAAAAGTTTCTAGAGTACAATATATTTATGTAGATCAATATAGCATGAATAATTATCAATAACCAGAATTATTCTCATCCATTTCCATAACAAAAAGTACAGTCACGGAGACTGTACCGAAACTTAAAATGTTCCAGATTTGATCTTTTCCACCCACGATGCTCGAAACCGATAAAAACATTGAGTAACAATAATTCCCAAATCACAGAAAGTCTAAATATGATAGCAACAATAACCAGATTCTAAATTTTGGGGTGTTACACAATCTAACATATTCAAGTATTTTAACACTCCCACCCCTTAAAGACCCAGTGATGCTTTAGCCCACTACATGACTTCTATGATTCATAGTAATATGCATTTGACTGAGCTACCAAAAGGCATGAAGCCTCTGATTATGTGGATACTAAAGAATCAATAAAACAACTCTCAAAATCAAAATTCAAACACAAAAAATCAACAATTCATGTGTTTGGGATAATTAAGTAATTGGCTTTAATTAGTTGTATTTTGCGCTTAAGATGTTGTAACTAAGAGTTTTTTTATGTCTCTTTTATAATATAGTATAGATTGGGTTTCTTTTTCTATCCAACTCCAAGTCATCAGGGATTAAAGGCTTGTAGTATGTTAATTAAGATAAGCGAAACACACCTCTATATTAAAAATAAATTAAGGGATATTTAAGTTTTTGGAGTTCACAACTTATTCGAGTCACCTAGTCAATGTTGATATATGTCACCTATTTTTCTAGAAACTGCATCAGCTTGTTACCTGATCCACCTTTGTCCATAATTACTTGAAGCTTTGATTTAACAATAATAATCAGTAAATGATACTTTCCTCATTACTTTAGTAACTATGTAACCAAATATTCTTTGAGATCACTATCATTTACCAATAAGTCGATAAGTTATCAGACATGAGGATAGGCATTGATTTGAGATATGTTGTTGATCTAATAAGCTCTGGCAGAAGCAATCAGAAGTATACTTCCTTCTACTTAATCATTTTATAAAATATCCCAAAATCAGTTTATAAAAGAACCCTAAGTGGTATTCAAAGATGAAACATTTAAAGATGAATAGCAACCAAAGAAATAGACATTAACAGGTACAAGCATCTGTTACCTTTCTCTGTGTCTGTTTCGAGCAGGAGGTTCTATCAGGGGTGGGATAGAACCAGGATGTCTCAAAGATGGTCTAGTAGGTGGCACAATTTGTCCTGTGCGAACGGATACTGACAGTCTTCCAGCTGATGTGGAGCGAGTAGGAGGAGTGTGCTTCATAAAGTTCCGACCTAACTACATAGGAGCATAAGAAAGTGCTTAAAACATCAACACATACAATAAACACAAATAAGCATATAACTTATGTATGGAATTAGTTAATCATCTGCCCAGAGTTCGAATCCAGGCGTACACAACAATTGTGCCCACTGAGTTTAATCAGGACTGATGTATTACAGTCATAATTTTCCAAGGGCTTAGTCTAGTCATAGCCTAGGACACTCTTCCCAAAAAAAAATCGATCTACAGTATTATTCCCAATCATTTGCCTTTTAAGAATGATGAACTCCTAGCCTGAGCTACAAGCCTGAAGCCCGCAATCAGCCAGCCAGTGTTCAAACCAGGGTGGAGGAGAGTTGACGGTGATCAGATGTAGATAACATAGTAAGAAATCAACTAATCAAGAAACATAAAAATAGAAAACAGAAGTAATTGATATAAAAAGTAAACAAACCAAAATCAATTCTAGTTTGGAAAGAAAAGCAATTGATACAAAATCAAGAAAGCAATTGAATGACCATGTTCCTCATTTGAAAATACCAATGAATGTATGTTTTTTCATGTTGAGCTAAAATCCACTCAAGTTCTCAAAGAAATCATATATGCAAATTGTTTATAGATGCAAATTCCGGTAAGTCCCAAAAGCAGAAAGAACCAACATTCAGGGTCTCAGGGAGAAACCATTAGGACATGAGAACACAAGCATCTTCCGGAGAAACCTAAAACAAATAAGAAGGAGAGATTAAATCCAACAAAGTAAGCCATTTGCTGGAGAAACCTAAAACAGATCAGAAGGAGAGATTAAATCCAGCAAAGTAAAGCCCAAAACAGATCAGAAGGAGAGATTAAATCTAGCAAAGTAAAGCCCAAAACAGATGGAGATTAGAAATCGAGATTTGAAGCATTTGAGAAATCGAGACCTGAAGAAATCAAGATTATAGAAAGCGTAAACAAACATCTACCTGAAATCATACCATGTGAATCGTTGAGAGGAGTGAATTGTATGAGAAAACCGAGGGATGTGGCTCCTTCAAAGCAAAACACAATCAAATTCAATCTAGAAATTAAAAGAAGAAGAGGCTATAACAATTAAAGCCACAAACTTCGATGAAATTATGATGAATTCGCTATTAACCAAAATCTTCAATTCAAACACCTGATTGGTAAACTCTACTATATGAGAAGTAGAAATCGAAGGTAAAGAGCACAAAAACCAAAATCGAACCCAAAATCGAAAATCAAAATCAAAGGTGAGAAGTTGAAATCTAACCTTGGAAGCTTGAAGGAAACATAACTGACTGTGCTTGAAGAACGAAAACCATAGAAAACCTGCTACAAATATATATTAGCAGAGGATGTGTGGATGATGATAGAATCATCTTTATCTCTAATTAAATTTGTTGAAAAAAGATTTGAGATGGGGGTTAAGGATGAGCGGCAATTTTGAGATGAGGATGAGGATTAAAGAATCTGTTGAGCGAAGAATTGGGGATGAAGAGCGACGAAATCAGAACCCTAGTTACTGTGTTTTGCTAAGTTGTACCAGAGCATCAAGAAGTTGTAAATTAAGTAATTGGTTTTAATTAGTTGTATTTTGTGCTTAAGATGTTGTAATTAAAAGTTTTTTTATGTCTCTTTTATAATATAGTATAGATAATAACAATAATAAAAGTTAAAGTTTATAGTTGTGTTGTATTTTACAAGAAAGGAATCTTGGTCATTTGGGCTCTATTATTGTTTCCGTTGGATCAAATTTATGGAAATTGAGCTCAGAAATAATGCAAAGTTAATTTTATTTTTTGTGAGTTAAATGCCTTTCTTTTGGATCAAATTTATTAAAAAAAATGGGCTGTAAAAGTTGTTTGAATAAACAAGTTGCTCACAACAGTTTACTGGTTGTTTGAAAACGATGTTATATTTTATTAAGGTATTAAATCAACGTGTAGTATCCAGAAAAATTATTTTTATAATGGTGATCTAAGACCAATTAAAAAAAATGCTTATATTATTCATTACTAAATGATAGCTAAAAAAACGTATGACTTGAAATAAGGTTATTGTATAATTAAATAATCATTTCAAATTACAATATAGATATATATAAATATATATTATAAAAATTATTAGAATCAAAGTTACGTTATACCAAATTTGAACAATGAACATAGACAAATTTGGGCTTATATTAATAAGCAATTTCTTACGAAATAAGGACAAAGAAAATTCTCTGAGTCAATTGTTAATAGGAATTGTTGATAATTGTAGGGTAATTCTGTTGTTGACCAAATATTAAGAAGCAAAGCCAATCAAGGTGAGTTTCATGATGCTTTTATGAAAATGAGATATATGCAAGAGTTCAAGTTTATATTCATGCATTTTTGGTGATTTATGTTATATATCGTTGCTATATATGAGAAGTTATGAAATATGTATGCATGAATATTTTAAATAATATGCATGAGACGTTTTGTTGTCCACCAATGGAAATGCTCAGAACGCCGATGTCAAATTAAAAAGTGGGAAACCGCAATGAAAGAGATTTTGGTGTATGTGATTTGTTCGAAACATAAAGGGTGATTTTATAATCACTGTCAAAAGGATCTACTTGGTGCATACAACACAAAAGGGAGTTTCCAATAAGTAAAATGATCATTTATTATGCATATATTTTATATGTTTATGCAAACTTTACTTATATGATAATTATATACATGAACTCACCTTTCTTTTATAAAATTTTATGCATGTATCTCAGGATCAGTTCTTCCAGAAAGCTCAAAGGGTAACGAAAAACTTTGAGTATAAAGAAGGAGGATCTTTGGTTGCTAGTTTTCTAAGTTTTTGATGTCTTAATACTTTTGTTATAATAAGGTCTCGACCTTAAGACTTTAATGTAAATTCGGTGTTTATAGTATGATTATGTATTGTATATAATAATCTAAAACTATAGGTGTCACAAGTTGGTATCAGAGCAGTGGTTTAAGTGACTTGGGTGTTAAATTAGAATACCTAAGCTTAAACCAATAGATATTTAAGTTTTGATAAAAAAAACTAACTATTTTAAATGTATAGGTACAAAAGAATGGACAAAGGGAAGGAGAAAGTAGATGGATATTGCGCTAATGATGAACAATATATCGCTATATAAAATTTTATACAGGAGAAAACCATCCAAGCAATTTTGGAGAATATAGTCAGTATAACCATACATTTGTGTAGACTCCCCCATATTCATCCTCCGCAGAAAGATATGCTAGGGATCAGGGATGGGAATGCTACCCGTTTGATAATGATCCTTATTTCAATATAGCACCTGAAGTGTCTGATTGCCCCACTAGAAATTCTATGCAAGAATATTTGGGTAACCAAACGGTAGAGTTTCATCTAATCGAATTCAACTAGTGCAAGTTCAATCCAGGGCAACAACTTTAGCATATGATCCTCGAAGACATAGTGATGCAAGCCCTAGTAGGAGCCGTCGAGACCCCATGATTAAGATGAATGTTGACTTATATTTGGCTTGGAAAGATGACTGACGAGAGAAGTTAAAAAGGACTAGAAGTCTTTAGGATCGTAATGATCGACTAGCTGCTGAGAATAAGAAGTTGAAAGAATCTATCAAAGAAGCAAATAAAAGTATGTTTACTAGATTCTTAAGGATAGTTGATTGTGTCATCAATTGGGCAAAAGGAAAACCTTCCACCTCCGAGACTTTGAGGATTGATCATCGTCGATCTAGTTCCGGTAGTCGTCATAGGCGACATTGAATTTTTTTTATTATTATTATGTATATCTGTGTCAAATTTTGGTAATCATGACATAAACATTGTAATGCTTGTATCTATGTCAAGTTTTGGTAATGATGACATATGATTAGATGTTGTAATCCTTATTATGAATGTTTATGTCAAATTTTAATTATCTAACAATGACATAGATTAGAAGTGGTAATTATGCATATCTATGTCGAATTTTGTCAATTATGAAATAATGACATATAATTATAAATAATGTATATATTAATAAATGTTATCTTTACTTCAGTAAACCATGTCAACTAGAAGGTCTGGATCTGGGAGACAAACAAGAAATTCAAATTCTGAACACCAAGAGACAATCCAACCTTTAGCCAGTACTGCTACTGGTAGAGGTCGTGGTAGAGGTCGTGGTAGAGGTAGGGGTCGTGGTAGGCGACAAACCATAAGTAAAGAACAACCTCATAGAAATAATATTGAGGAAGAGGTGGCTCGTGCGATACAAGAAAATTTACCCTCTATAATCCAGCAAACTGCAGAGGCTGCTATTAAAGCCTTGTATCAACGAAATAAAGAAGGAACTTCTGAAAATGTCATTCTAGAGAGAGGAGAAAAAACTTAATCAACAGAAAAAGGTGATAACCAGAACATCAGTAAGGAATGTAGTTACAAAGATTTCACTAACACCCATCCTACTGAGTATCATGGTAAAGGAGGTCCTATTGTAGCAATGGAATGGATCGATGTCATGGAAACCTGTTTTGAAACTAGTCAATGTGCACCAACACAAAAGGTTAAATTTGCTACAACGTATTTAAGATCTTCTGCATTACATTGGTGGAACGTAGAAAAAAGAATAAGAGGAATAGTTGCAGCATCTTCCATGCCATGGGATCAATTTTTAAGTATACTCAAAGAAAAGTTTTGCGCTTTCAGTGAGGCAAACAAATTGGAAGTGGAATTTATGAGGTTGGAACAAGGAAATGATTCGGTGCAAGAATACACCAGTAAATTTACCAATAAGTAAAGATTTGCAGAATATAAAGTAGCAACTGAACAGAGACAAGTGACTAGGTATATTGCAGGTTTAAGGAAAGATTTACGACAATTAGTGGAAATAACATCACCTACAACTTTTCTTCAAGATGTTGAAACAACCACTGTAGCCGAGAAAAATAGTAGCAGGTCTGGTGATGTTGTGAAAAGAGATTTTAAGAGGAAATGGGAAGGAAATAGTGGTGGGACCAAGAAAGTAAAACAGGGGTTTTCACCAAAGAATCAGGGGCCAGATCAAATTACTCCCAGTGTAGAAAATGTAATAAAATGCATAAAGGGGAGTGTTGGTTGGGAACAAATGTGTGCTACAGATGTGGGAAACCAGGTCATTTAGCTCGAGAGTGTCAGATAGAAAAGGGATGCAACAATTGTGGAATGTCAGGTCATGAGAAGGGAAATAGTCCAAAGAATACAAAGGGCACTCATTATAAGCAGAATGAATCAGAAAAAGTTGAAAGTAAGAAACGGGAAGCACCAAAAGCTAGAGGTCGTGCTTTCCAAATGACTACTGAAGAAGCAAAGAAAACACCAGATGTTGTATAAGATGTTGTATCAGATGTTGTATCAGATGTTGTATCAGATGTTGTATCAGGTACATTTCTCATAAATAACCTGCATGCTCGAGTGTTATTTGACTCTGGTGCCAATAAGTGTTTTGTATCTATTGCATTTTGCCACTATCTAATATGCAAAAAAAATAAGTTGAACAAAGCGTTAGTGGTAGAACTGGCAGATGGAGAATTAGCATAAAGTAACGAAGTAATTGAGGATTGTTCGATTAATATTGATGGAGAAGAATTTCCGATCAAATTATTTCCTATGCAATTAGGAGAGTTTGATATTGTATTAGGTATGGATTGGTTAGCCGATAATCAAGCTAAAATTATTTGTGATAAGAAGATGGTAAAGATCATAACAAATGATGGGAGAAAAATTGTTGTCTATGGGGATCATAGAAAAGAAGATTTAGGAATAATTTCTATGATGAAAGAAAGTAAGTGTTTAAGAAAAGGATGTAAGGCGTACATTGCATATGTCATTGAAACAAAGAAAGAAAAACAAGGAATGCTTGAGGTGCCAATTGTACGAGAATATCCTGATGTGTTCCTAGATGATCTACCTGGATTACCGCCTGACCGACAGGTAGAATTCAGGATAGATTTGATACCAGGAGTGGCTCAAGTCGCACGTGCACCTTATCAATTAGCACCCTCTAAAATGCAAGAATTGATGAAACAATTGCAAGAACTTTTAGAAAAAGGGTTTATTCGGCCAAGCACTTCTCCTTGGGGGGCACCGGTATTATTTGTCAAAAAGAAAGACGAATCAATGCGCATGTGTATCGATTATCGTGGACTAAATAAAATCACGATAAAGAACAAATACCCATTACCGCGTATTGATTACTTGTTCCATCAACTTCGAGTCGCAAGTTATTTTTCCAAGATTGATTTAAGATCAGGATACCATCAGTTGAAAGTATGGGAGGAGGACATTCCAAAGACATCTTTTCGAACTCGGTATGGACATTACGAGTTTCTTGTAATGCAATTCGGGTTGACAAATGCCCTTGCAACATTTATGGATTTGATGAATATAGTGTGCATGCCATATTTAGATAAGTTCGTGATTGTGTTTATTGATGACATATTGATTTATTCAAAAAGTCAAACAGATCACGAACAACATCTGCGACTAGAGTTGGAGTTGTTACGAAAAGAAAAGCTATATGCTAAATTTTCAAAATGTGAGTTTTGGTTACGAGAAGTTCAATTCCTTGGGCATGTTGTGAGTAATCAAGGTGTCAAAGTAGACCCAACAAAAGTCGAGGCAGTAATGAGGTGGGAACCTCCAAAGTCACCAACAGAAATTCGAAGTTTCCTTGAATTAGCTGGGTATTATCGAAAATTTATTCAAGACTTCTCGAAAATAGCATCACCACTAACGACATTAAAGAGAAAGGCGAATAGATTTGAATGGGGTCCATCTCAAGATCAAGCATTTTGGATTTTAAAAGAAAAGTTAAGCAGTGCACCTATTCTATCCCTTCCAGAAGGTACAACAGACTTTGTGGTGTACAGTGATGCTTCAAAACAAGGGTTAGGATATGTTCTTATGCAAAGAGGGAAAGTAATAGCGTACGCGTCTAGGCAATTGAAAGAACACGAAAGAAGATACCCAACTCATGATATGGAGTTAGCTGCAGTGGTCTTTGCATTAAAAATATGGAGACATTATTTGTATGGAACGAAATGCACCATCTACACCGATCATAAAAGTTTGAAATACCTGTTTGATCAAAAGGAGCTTAATATGAGACAACAACGTTGGATGGAACTTTTAAAAGACTATGATTGTGATATTCTTTATCATCCCAGCAAAGCAAATGTAGTAGCCGATGCTCTAAGCAGAAAGGATAAAGTCAAACCAATTAAAGTTAGAGCAATGAGGATTGAAGTAAAAACAAAAATCATGGATGATATCAAGGAATATCAACAAAAAGCCCTTGAGAAAGAGAATGTAAATAAGGAGAGAATAGTTGGGCAAGTTCAGTTATTAGAGAAAGACAGTCAAGGAATCATGAAGTTCAAAAATAGAGTTTGGATTCCGAGATTTGGAGACATTAGGCAATTGATTTTACACGAATCCCATAAGTCTAAATATTCGATTCATCCTGGTAGCAACAAAATTTACAAGGATTTGAAATTATGTTATTGGTGGCCAGGAATGAAAAAGTCAATTGCAGAATATGTTTAGAAGTGTTTGATTTGTTTGAAAGTAAAAGTAGAGAATCAAAAACCTTATGGTAGACTTCAACCTTTGGAGATCCCAGTTTGGAAATGGGAAAATATTACTATGGATGTCGTTGTAAAACTGCCAAGAACACAAAAAGGGTATGATGCTATTTGGGTATTGTGGATAGATTAACTAAGTCAGCACACTTTCTGGCAATAAAGGAATCTTATTCTATGGAAAGGTTGGCAAAGATACATATTGATGAGATAGTTTCACGACATGGAGTACCAATATCAATAGTCTCTGATAAAGATAGTCGTTTCACATCAAATTTTTGGAGAAGCTTCCAATGAGAACTGGGTACACGTGTCAATTTAAGTACAACTTATCATCCTCAAACGGATGGTCAAAGTGAAAGAACAATTAACACCTTGGAAGATATGTTGAGGGCATGTATCATAGGTTTTGGTGGTAGTTGGATAACCATTTAACATTAGTTGAATTTGCCTACAACAATAGCTATCATGCAAGTTTAAAAGCTGCTCCTTTCGAAGCTTTATATGGAAGGAAATGTCGAACTATTAGTATGTTGGAATGAAATAAGCGAAAATCAATTAATCGGACCAGATGTGATTCAACAGACTGCTGACAAGGTACATCAGATCAGGGAAAGATTAAAAGCAACTCAAAATAGACAGAAAAGTTATGCTGATAAACGGCGTAGGCCTGTGGAATTTCAAGTGGGTGATAAAGTAATGCTTAAGGTTTCGCCATGGAAGGGTATTGTCAGGATCGAATTCTCAACAAGAATTATGAATACTCAGAAACAATATTAAAGAAACTGCGGAATAGCACTTTAATATTCAATAAGCAGAAAAACAATGAAACAGTGAATCACAATCAACTTGTAAACTTTATTTAATGATTCAAGTTACAAGCTTTTCATTCACAACCTCAATCTCTTGAAGAACAGGCTCTTTCAAGACGAATTCTACTTCTCTAGAATTAGGAACTATGCCTTGAGGTTGATTTTCTCTCTAGAACAAAAACACACAGAATTAATTATATTCTAAACGATTCTATACATATATTGAAAATAAAGATAATTACAAAACTTAAAAAGATCTTCAAAATAATCTTCATAATTATCTTCAAGCTTTCCATGTTTATCTTCAGACACTATCTCTTCAGCATTATCTTCTCATTATCTTAGAAGCAACATTAATCACCTTGATCACCTTGGAAGCATTAACTGAGTCTTGGCAGCATTAACTACTAAACAACACTAACCACTAGCAGTACTAACTAACTAAGCAGTACTAACTTTGTTCAAGCAACACTAACTTTGACTAGCAGTATTAATTCTACTAGAAGTAGTAATACCTAGCAGTATTAACTTTAAGATCATCTGGCAGTACTAACTCTGAACTGGCAGCATTAATGACTTAGTCACATCTTCAGTTCCCAACAATCTCCCCCTAACTTGACTTTTAGAAAGAGAAGTCAAGTTCTTCAGATGCTCCCAAAATACCATTCTTCAGATCCCTGTATCAACATTTAGCCCCAAACTTTGATTGATCATTCTCTGAATTAGATACTTTGCCATTTCTGAATTTTCAACACATCCAAGCTTCTTCTTCAACATTAAATGAAGTTTCAATCTGCTATGGTTGTATACTTTATCCACTAGGAAGTATTCTATGTGATTTCTATCCAAAGTCACAGAATATACTCCACTAGTTTCATATAAAGTCCAATTGGTAACTGCTTGAAAAACACTCCTTATGATCTCCTTCACTTCATCAGGTTTGAACATCATACACAGATACTCCATCACCAGTTTTGTAATTGAAATTCCTGGAGCTTTCAACTGATCTGCATACAACTTCATCCCTATATCGAACATTTCTTCAATATCAGACCTTGAGCATGTTCTGACAATCTTGGCCCAAGTACTATAATTTCATACTTTTCATCTTTCCTCTTCAGCCTTATGTACTCTTTTCCATCTACCTCCAGTACATCCCAGTGAATGACTTCAGGAGGTTTGACTCCTACAGGTTCTGCTGAAATTGGTTCAGGCACTTTGTCCATCACAACCATGTACATCTTTACATCCTCAGTGCTTAAATGCTCTTTCTTTTCTGATGGTTCAGGTGCATCTTCTTCTCCAGCAACCTTTTCTGCCTCTTCTTCGTTTATTCTAGGCTTCTTTGTTATCTTTCTCCTTGCCATCATCTTTTTCCTTTTTAAAGTCCTTAGACTTTCACCAATAGTGGCTTCCTTCTTTGGAGTTTCTTGTTCATCAGGGAATGGTTTTTGTAAGAAATCATTGCTCTCTTTCATTCTTTTCTCCATTTCAACGCTTGCAACTTCAAATCCCTTGAAGCTTGATCATTTCTGCATCATATAACCCTTTAAGTTGCTCAAAAGACATGTTTGAGAACATTTCCACTTTGACACCTACATCACCCTTGAGGAAAGTAATCATTTTCTTCCTCTCTTGAGCACCAGGTATGTATTTGAAGGTTGTCTTTTCTTTGCAGCCATTTTGATCTTTCCAGACTTCCTCAAAGATGTGGCTTTCTGCTTGGCTTGTTCTGTTGCTAGGCTTTGTTGATAGGCTTTATTTAGCTCTGCATCCATTGCTTTTGCTATCTCTCTATCTTTTTCCACTTGCACAGTTTCAGCTTCTTCAAGTTCAGCCTGTATCTTCCTAGCTAGAGCTTCATCTGATTCAATCAGCTTCTACTTTTTCATTGGTTTATCAGATTCAACTAGCTTTGCCTTACCTTTCTCTTTACCTATCACCTTCTCAGTGCTAAAGT
Organism: Arctium minus; assembly: GCA_954870635.1. NCBI lineage: Eukaryota > Viridiplantae > Streptophyta > Magnoliopsida > Asterales > Asteraceae > Arctium > Arctium minus. The sequence continues at coordinate 135,364,133 of OX941081.1, read as the reverse complement.
TCTTTGCTGCATCAACTCTTTCTTTTATGACAACTCCTTTGGCCTTTGAGGTGACCTTGGGAGTATCATGTTTGGCTTTGATGAGTGTTTCTGCAATCTCCAGCTCTATAAGGACCTCTTTTACTGTTTCTGCTGCTTTTTTCAGATCAGCAGTATTAACCATTTCTGCTGCTTCTTTGCTTGAACTGGCAGTATTAATGGTTTCTGCTGCTGGCTCTGTTTCTGCTGCTTCTTTCAGATCAGCAGTATTAACCATTTCTGCTGCTTCTTTTCTTGAACTGGCAGTATTAATGGTTTCTGCTGCTGTTGATTCTGTTACTGCTTCTTGTACAATATTTTCTGCAGATATTTGCTCCCCCTCAAACTCAACTTTCTCTTGCTCCCCCTTAGCTTTGGCATCTTCCCTATTGACATCAGCTTCTGTCTCCCCCTTTTTGGGAGCATCAGGCACTGGTTTCCTCCTTCTTAGTACAAATTGTTTTCTTCTTTTCTTGGCATTGAGCTTTCCCACCAATTGCTTAAGTTTTGAAATCTATTGTTGTTGGGAGATGACCACTTGCTGCAAGGCTTTGATTTCCTTTCCTTGATTAACCACATCAACATTGATGTTGGCTATTGTTTCCATCAATTCCAAGTAAGTATAGATATCCTCACCTTCTTTAGGTGTTTTACCCACCCTTGAAGGATCATTGGAATATTTTTCCATTAATTCATCAGTTTCAGTTCTGTCCTCACCCTTTTTGGATGTTTTGCCCATCCTTGAGGGATCCTTGGATCTTGTAGTAGTGACCTTCTGCCTAGCAGAAGCATCAACTACCCCCTTGGTTTCTTGGCACCGGGGTCCTTTGGTTGATTTCTCAGCCAAAGTTGCCATGGGGAAGGTCTTAGAGATGTTACCACTGTCCTTCTCTGTGCTAGCAGAAGTAGTGGCAGCCTTCTCACCCATATGCTCATCCATCTCCTTAGAGAGCACCTCCGCAGGGTTGGGAGACACCCTATTGGATTCCCTTTGGATATTCTCTATTGGAGAATGCTCCAATAGAGGGCTTTGAGGCTCTTGGTTAATAGTAGGTACAACAAGGGAAGGAGCCTTGTGTACCTTTCTCTTGACATAAGTCTTGGAAATTTGAGGAGTTGGTTTAGCAGCAAAGGACTGAGGAAAAATGTGAGAGAGGGAAGGTTGGGATTGGCTCTCAGTGTGGGCTGGTCTAATGAGGGCCTTGACCCTGAGGCCATACCTTCTTGTGGTTGGGACACCACCATCATTGTTGAGAACAATGGGGTGTCAACTCCTTCCGAGTCCCTAGCAGATCTTCTCATGTTTGAGAAGACCTTGCCTTTAGGGGGTTTAGGTACATATACCCCATCAAAGTGAGGTATATCCGTCAATTCGTTGGTTATAACTGCCTGTACAAACCTGGGATACATGAAGAAACTCTTCTTGTTGTCCAGGTTTGAGACAAGATCATTGAAGATCATCAGTGAAAAATTATATTTTCTAGCAGTAGATAAACATACCAAAGCATAGGCAATGGGACTGCTAAATTGGCTCAAGCCAGTAGTTTTCTTAGAAATACAGTGCATCAGAGTATGAACAAAGAACCTCCATTGGGGTGTAAATTGAGCTTTGAAAAAATTGAAAATCCCCAATTGGCCTTCATACCCCATCCTGGTGAGGTTTGAAAACAAATCATCATTTGGAATAGAAGATATACCTGAAGCATCGTCTAGACGTAGACAGATGCGAATGGTCTCCTCAGTAACTGTCAAGGGTTTGGGTTTGTCACAAACCCTTGTTTTGATGCACTGCACTCCTTTTTCAGTGCTAGTAGTGGCGTTGGCCCAGAATTGCCTTTGATGCTCTATGTAGATGGTAGGAGTCACAGTGAGAACATGAGCGATGTGGCTTGACTTCAGGAAATCGACTATCTGGTGAAAACCTTCGGCTTGTTTTGGCTTTTGGAGCATGGCTATCTCGTTGTGCTCATCAATAAACGCCATTGAAGCCATCTGTACGCAAGGATTCTTGCCTAGCGAGCACTGGATACTTGAGAGAAAAGAGTGAGAGAGAAGATGAACAATAGACAAAGAGTCGTTATGATCTTTTAGGCGGGGAAAGGGTATTTATAGCTTTTGGATTATAAGCAGTATTAACTTTAAAAAGATAGTGAAAGTAGTATTAACAGTGAGCAGTATTAACCACTAGCAGTATTAACTAACTAGCAGTATTAACTGAGAGCAGTATTAACTACTAGCAGTATTAACTAACTAGCAGTATTAACTGAGATCAGTATTAACTACTAGCAGTATTAACTAAGAGCAGTATTAACTACTAGCAGTATTAACTAACTAGCAATATTAACTAACTAGCAGTATTAACTGAGAGCAGTATTAACCGCTAGCAGTATTAACTGTGCACTGGCAGTAGTTAAAAATTGTACTGGCAGTACTAAAACTGTACTGGCAGTATTAACCATACTTACACTTTTAAGCTTGTGATGAACTGAGTACTGCTCTACATTTCCTGAGAAAGAACATTAGTAACTCCAAGAATAACCAATATACAGGTATTGAACCAACCTTGTGCCACCAACCTTTCTTTGTTCTTTACTACTATTCCTCTCTCATCTCTCTTATTCCTGAAGACCCATTTTGTACCTATTGCTCTTTGACCTTTAGGAAGGTCTACCAGATCCCAAACATCTTGCAGCTTGAATTGTAGCAGCTCTTCTTGCATGGCTTCTATCCAACTGGAATCTTTCATAGCATCATGAGCCTTCTTAGGCTCAAGCTGAGATAGAAAGCAAGAAAGCACTGTATGCTGTTGGTCTTGCATATCTTGCAACCTACTTTGATTTCTAGTCATCATAGGAGAAGAGATATCTCCTATTACCAGCTGAGGAGGATGATACTTTTGTGTTCTTGTTTGATAACTAGGTTCTTCATTGAGTCCCACCTCTAGATTGGAGTCATTCAACTCAACTGAGGTGATTTCAGCAGCTACTTCTGGTTCTGTATTTTCTTGACTCTCCTCATCTCTTGTTTTTTCTTCACTCTGATTTGGTTCAGTAGATGGCTCCTTTTCACAGTCTTCAACAGGAGCCACTGTAGGTATGGGAAAAATCACAGACTGAGGTATGTTTTCTTGAACTTGTGGAGTTCCTGATCCTCCATTACCTGAACCTGCATAATCATCACTACTGAAACCAAAAGAGTTAGTTAGTGAATCAATGTCAAACAACCACTGAGGACCAGACCCAATAGGATTTGGTGTGTTCTCATTGCATTTGACATTGTCACTTTCCTCAATTATTCTAGAAGAAGAATTAAAAACTCTGTAGGCCTTACTTTGAGATGAGTAACCCACAAGAAATCCATCATCTGCCTTGCTATCAAACTTTCCTAAGTGAGATTTGGTATTGAGAATTGTACAAGGACACCCAAATGGTTTAAAAAATCCAATAAATGGTTTTCTTTTATTTAAGAGCTCATAAGGTGTCTTGTTCTTTGGCTTAACCACTAGAACTCTGTTTTGAACATAACAGGCAGTATTAACTGCTTCAGCCCAAAAAGTAATTGGCAATTTTGAATAAGCTAACAGAGATCTAGCAGCCTCAATTAGTGTCCTATTCCTTCTCTCAGCAACTCCATTTTGTTGTGGAGTCCTAGGAGCACTATATTGTCTCTCAATGCCTTTCTCTTCACAAAAGGTGTTTAGATCAAGATTTTTAAATTCAGTTCCATTGTCTGATCTAATGACTTTTACTTTCTGATTAGTTTGGTTTTCAATTCTTAGAATAAAGGATTTGATCAGTCCACTTGTCTCATCCTTAGTCCTTAGAAAATATACCCAAGTAAATCTAGAGTAATCATCAACAATAACTAGGCAATATGATTTCTTCCCTATGCTCATCACATTTGTAGGACCAAACAGATCCATATGTAATAACTGGAGACAAGAAGAAATTGTATTTAACTCTTTGGTCTTATGAGAAGTTTTGTGCTGTTTGCCTTTAAGACAAGCAACACAATGATCATCACATGAAAAGACTTTTGATGGTAAACCTCTTACAAGGTTGTTTTTAACAAGTTTGTTCATTGTCTTGAAGTTCATGTGACACATCCTTCTGTGCCAAAGAGAGGATTCATCCACCGAAGCTTTTGAAACAAGACAGTTCAGGGATGAATCACTTGAAACATTGTCCATGTCTAGACAGTAAACATTGTCCTTTCTTGGAGTTCTAAGTAGTATCATGCTTTCATCAACTACCTTGAATCCTGGAGCAAGGATCATACATTATGTATTGGTAAATAATATACTATGTTGTTTGTCACAAACCTGTGATACACTTAACAGGTTGTACTTTAACTGATCAACATAGTAGACATCCTCAAATGTCATCTTACCTTTTGTGACATTACCTTTTCCACTTATTTTTCCACCTGCAAGATTGTCTCCAAATGCAACATGTCCTCCATTGATATGCTTGAAATCCTGAAGGCATGACATGTTGCCTGTCATGTGCCTAGATCAACCACTATCCACATGCCAAATGCTCTTCCCCTTGAGCTGTTGGTTGCCCTGCACATAAGATAAAGTAGTTAGTATTGATTAGGAACCCAAGCCAAAGTGGTCTTAGGTACCCCTTTCTCATCAAAATATTTTCATTCCTTCTTGACAAGATTTTTAAACTTTGACTCCTCATTGCTGGAGTACTTTGTCACAATAATGGGTTTGACTGCACATTTGCTAGAAGCAGTACTGGTTTTAGAAGAACTAACTGCATTAGCAGCACTTGCATGCTTAGCAGTACTAACCTTGTTAGAAGTAGTAATTGTGTCAACAGCAGTAACTGTGTTAGCAGTAGTAACCTTTGAAGAAGTACTAACAGTGTTAGAAGCATTAAAATTTTCAGCAGTACTAACACTAGTAGCAGCAGTATTACTTCTGGCAGCATTATCCTTGTCATCAGTACTATTTGATGTAGCAGTACTAACAGTTTTAGTGCTTCTAGGCACCCACATTTTAATACTTTCTTTCAAAACCTTTTTCTTCTTTTGGCCTTTGGTTTCAACAGATTTCTTAGTCACATGTTTCTTTCCAGCCTTCCTATAACCGGTTTTTGCACAAATCTTTGAAAGTTCATCCTTTGGTTAATAGGATTAAAGAAACAATACTTAGCCAAATGATTCAACTTGCCACAAATGAAGCAAGGTTTTGTTCTGATTATATTACTCAGATCAACTCCTTGTTTCTGAGCCCATTGATTATTCCAGTTTATTTGATTACCTCTCTTTGTACCAGAATTTGGGCTCTCAGTTTATATTGCAAGCACACTGTTTACAAGGGCCAGGATTCACAACAGTGGTCTGTTTGTAATGGACCTTGTTAGCCTTTCCTTTGGTCTTCTCTATCTCTTTATACTTGACCCATATTTTTTCACATCCCTCATTGGTGATGATGTTGTTTTCTAAGGGTATCTCTTTACTCACAGCATTGTTCTTATTCTCACTGGTTTCATTCTCAGTCATATCCTCAACAACCACCTCATCTAATGGATCTATCTTAAATGCTTCCTCAGACAAGTTCTTTTTCTCCTTGGTCTCTAACAAGTCTGATGTAGGAGGGATGTAGTTGTTGTTGTAAGGAGGGGGTGTGTTGTTGTAGCCAACACCAGGCTTCATCTTATCATGAATCTGAGACTTTAGAAGAGAATCCATTGCTTTTGAAGCATATGAAAACTTTTCTATATCAAGCTTAACCTTAGCTAGTTCTTCTTTCAACTTATCATTCTCTTCTTTTGACTTAGACAGTTTGGTCTCTAACTCATTCTTTTCCCACTTCCAGTAGTTTGTGTCATAAGAATGTTGAAGTTCATTGGCTTGGAAGCCTTTGATTTGATCTTCAAACCTCTCAACTATCAACACATAATCTCTTCTGTCCTTTTCTAATCTTTTGAGGTCATCACACATGTTTTGGTTGTGATCCCTGTACCTTTTGACAGTGTCTATGCAAGATTGAGTACAAAGTTTAGAAATTACCTCAGAGGGGAGATCAGACACCTCTGCCATAAGAGCTTGATTCTGAATGGCTTCCTCAGCTTGGTCACTCCAGTCAAACCCCATTCCTTGTTGAGAAACAAGGGCTTGAGCAGAGTTCTTGTTTTGATTGTAGCCTCCATTCTGAGCTTGTTGGTGGTTGTTATTTGGCACACCACTTCTGCACTCTTTAGCAAAGTGTCCTTTCATGTGGCACTTATAGCATTCCACCTTTGTCTTGTCAAAACCAACTCCATCTTCTCTTCTTTGAGAGAAGTTGTTTCTCCCAGTTCTTTTAATAAACTTCTTCACCCTCATAGATAACATGGCCATCTGCCATTTAATGTCCATCTCCTCCAAATCATCAGGGTGAATTTGTTCCAGATCATCATTAATCAAGGAGTTATTGCTATGACTTGACAAAAAGGCTTCAAAGACAGTTTCAGTGCCTTTTTCTGAATTCACTCCACTAGCAGCACTAACTGCTTCAGGGTTGGCAGTAGTATCAGCAGATGCTGATAGAAGTGCTGCATTATAAATATACCCAGTGGGCTTCTTCTTAGCTTCTACTTCTGATTCAAAAACTCTTAAATCATTATACAGATCATCTAGTTCCTTCTCTTCCAGATTGTCACTCTGTCTATATGAGACAGTGTACATAGTCCAGTCATCCCCAAGAGATCTGAGGAACTTCCTGTTGATATCATCTTTCTCCATCTTCACTCCAATAGTAGCCAGTTCACCAATAAGCTTGTTGAACCTGTCAAAAGTTTGAGTCATAGACTCATTCTTTGAAGAAGTGAAGTTCTCATACTGCTGCTTCAGAACATCCCTTTGATTTCTTTTGGTGCTCTTAGTTCCAGAAAATCTTTTCTCTAGAGCATTCCAGAGAATCTGAGCATCAGTGCAGTTGTAGAATTGATGCTGATATTCATTGGGGATGGCCAAGAGCAGAGTGCTCAAGGCCTTCATCTCTGTCTGCCGGATCTTCCTCTCACCATCTGTCTTTGGTGGAGATCTTTTCCCATCTGGTCCAATTTGACCTTCAGTAGAGGGGCCATTCTCAATGACATCCCATATTGAGTAGTCAGTGAGGAGAATGTATTGCCTGATTCTGATCTTCCACATGTCAAACTCATTGGGTTTGAGCATTGGAACCTTAGATACAAGAGTACTGTTTGATTCTGCAAAGTTTTCCATGATGAATGAATGAATGTTTCTGAGAGAACAGGCTCTGATACCACTTGTCAGGATCGAATTCTCAACAAGAATTATGAATACTCAGAAACAATATTAAAGAAACTGCGGAATAGCACTTTAATATTCAATAAGCAGAAAAACAATGAAACAGTGAATCACAATCAACTTGTAAACTTTATTTAATGATTCAAGTTACAAGATTTTCATTCACAACCTCAATCTTGAAGAACAGGCTCTTTCAAGACGAATTCTACTTCTCTAGAATTAGGAACTATGCCTTGAGGTTGATTTTCTCTCTAGAACAAAAACACACATAATTAATTCTATTCTAAACGATTCTATACATATATTGAAAATAAAGATAATTACAAAACTTAAAAAAATCTTCAAAATAATCTTCATAATTATCTTCAAGCTTTCCATGTTTATCTTCAGACGCTATCTCTTCAGCATTATCTTCTCATTATCTTAGAAGCAGCATTAATCACCTTGATCACCTTGGAAGCATTAACTGAGTCTTGGCAGCATTAACTACTAAGCAGCACTAACCACTAGCAGTACTAACTAGCTAAGCATTACTAACTTTGTTCAAGCAACACTAACTTTGACTAGCAGTATTAATTCTACTAGAAGTAGTAATACCTAGCAGTATTAACTTTAAGATCATCTGGCAGTACTAACTCTGAACTGGCAGCATTAATGACTTAGTCACATCTTCAGTTCCCAACAGGTATCATTCGTTTTGGAAAACAAGGAAAATTAAGTCCACGTTTCATTGGACTTCTTAGAATTACAGAACGAATCGGGAATGTTGCTTATAGATTACAACTGCCAAACGAATTATGTGGAATACATGATACTTTTCATGTCTCCCATTTACGAAAATGTTTGGCCAACGATGAAATGAAAGTGTCGCTTCAAGAAGTAAAAGTTGATAAGAAGTTAAGTTACGTTGAAAAGCCTGAGATGCTTTTAGATCGTAAAACTAATAAGCTTCGAAATAAAGAAGTGAAGTTAGTCAAAGTCCAATGGAAGTATCATAAAGGGCCTGAAGCTACATGGGAATTAGAGGAAGAAATGCGAGTCAGATATCCTCATTTATTCAGTTAAGATATTTCAAATTCCGAGGATGGAATTCTTTTAAGGGGGAAAGATTTGTAACATCCCAAATTTTCAGAAAACCCTCAACATATATACACACACACATATATATATATACATATTTACATATATATATATATATATATATATATATATATTTATATATATTTGAAAAAGGGCGATCACATGTAATATTTAGCAGAAAACCTAAAATATTATTAAAATAAGTTATAAAATTCTAGAAGTCAATTTGCAAATAAAGAAATTTTTTAAATAAATTTGTTTACAAGGGATATGTGTCACAAAAAGGGAATACGTGTCTTTTAAAGAGATATACGTGGCTTCACAAATGAAAAACGTGGCATCATGGGGGAGATGTCTTGAGAACTTAACCATATTGATTTTTGTATTAATGAATAAAAGTGTTATCATTTAATCGTGATTAATTTTTAATTATTAATTGCTAATGGTTAATGATTAATTTTATTAATTATTCATAAGCAACTGTAAAGTGTTATTTACTCAATGTTAATTGTTAATTGTTTATTATTGATCGGAACATACCATTTTTAATAAGAAATTGATACTTTTAGCAAGCCGAAAGACAAACGAAGAACATTTTGCAAACCAAGGGTCAAGCCAAGAACATTTCGCAAGCCATTTTTTTACTAAAAATAACCATACCAACATAAATCTAACTCTTATAGTAAATATAACACTAAATTAAAATAAATCAGTAACATATGATAAATTTTTTTTTAACAAACTTTATTCCAAAAGTTAAGGAAATAATATAAGAAAATCAATAATTAATGATATGCGGTATATGCAATGTTTTGCTAATCTACTTGTTGTTGATAATTGTAGGGTAATTTTGTTGTTGACCGAATATTAAGAAGCAAAGCCAATCAAGGCGAGTTTCATGATGCTTTTATGAAAAAAATAAGATATATGCAAGAGTTCAAGTTTTTATTCATGCATTTTTGGTGATTTATGTTATATATTGTTGGTATATATGAGAAGTTATGAAATATGTATGCATGAATATTTTAAGTTATATGCATGAGACATTTTGTTGTCCACCTGTGGAAATGATCGGGACGCCGATGTCAAATTAAAAGGCGGGAAACCGCAATGAAAGAGATTTCGGTGTATGTGATTTGTTCCTGCACTTGAAACATAAAGGGTGATTTTATAATCACTGTCAAAAGGATCCACTTGGTGCATACAACACAAAAGGGAGTTTCCAATAAGTAAAATGATCATTTATTATGCATATATTTTATATGTTTATGCAAACTTTACTTATATGATAATTATATACATGAACTCACCAAGCCTTTGGCTGACCAATTTCTTTTATAAAGTTTTATGCATGTATCTCATGATCAGTTCTTCCAGAAAGCTCCAAGGGTAAGGAAAAACTTTGAGTATGAAGAAGGAAGATCTTTGGTTGCTAGTTTTCTAAGTGTTTGATGTCTTAATACTTTTGTTATAATAAGGTCTCGACCTTAAGACTTTAATGTAAATTTGGTGTTTATAGTATGATTATGTATTGTATATAATAATCTAAAACTATGGGTGTCACATGCCGTCCTACCGGAACTTCTACCAAGCTCCTCTCGCTACTCAAATCCATCTAAGACCTGCTATACATGTCGAAAAGAAAAAGTGTAGGCTTAACGCCTAGTGAATTAAAGCAATTTTCATCGTATAAATCAAAGAACATTTAAAATGGATATTTTACACCCAAAACGAACGTCCCTGAAATGTGAGTCATGAAAAGGCTTAATTTATAAATCATGCTGTTTCCAATATCATACACCCTTTTTAAATAATTATTCAACATCTAAATTTCTCAAAACGTACGCATGAGGTATTTCACCAAAATACTAATTGTATAAATAAAACGATACATTTCAACAACGAAAGTATGGGTAAGGGAATACCCAAGAAATAACACCTTTCGGTGACGGGAGAGACCCGGTTCCATCGAATGTGGCGGGAACACAAAGTTAAGCCACCTATCAACATTCACGAGATTAACTTCGGGTCATGGATCCCCGTATACGGCTCCTTTGAGCAACCACCACAAGATACCCAAATGACCCTGATGTCTACTCGACCTCTAGATGAGTGTCACCACAAAAGTCACAAGTCCCCGTATCCGGCTCACCATGGGCACCACCGCAAGACTTAGCTCCGTACACGACTCTCCAAGAGCACCACTGTAAGCTTACATAAAAACATGACTTAGGGACCACTCACTAGACTCAAACATGGGCATTAAAACTCCACGATGAACAAACCGATTCCTATGCCTATGGATCCATTGCATTACAGCCTAAAAATTACATGACTCCAAATAAATGAACTAATGCATCCAAAACATGTAATAACCAACATTTTTGAAATAATTGCATTTCCATAAAATGCTCCATATTGAACCATTTAAAATGGACAACGTCCCAAAACTTATTTGAGTAGCAAGCAAGCCATAAGGCATCATAAAACTCTTGGAAAAATAAATAATCCATTATGGCTACATAAGCCGAAGTACGACTTTCCCAAAATTGGCATTTTTCCAAAGTATGGTTGGCCGAAGGCCCAAACCGTAAGGTTCACAATTTCCCAACATTAATAAGGTTAAAGAATGATCGTTTCCAAATAACTCATGCCTTTAAAGTAAAAATAGCTTAAAGTTTCAACGTCCAAAACTCGTAAGTTGGGTAAAATCCCAAAATAAACCATAACATAATAAATGTCCATAAGATTCCGACTCTTAAAATCATTCCATTTAAAACCACTTACAACCCAATTTGCACATATTAGAAAACCAACGAAATAAGTCACCCAATTCTTCAAACATCAAATAACATACTTACTAGTGGATCAACATCCCTTTTAGTGGCCAAAACGCCCAATATCATATTATAAATCATTTATAAACCTTTGACAATTCAATATGCTCAAGAATACCAAAATCACCAAAACCAATTAAATATAAAGTAAGCACATAAATGTATGTTTAAAAACCCCAAAACATTTATATTTTGACATGTATATAGTTTTATAAAGCAACTAGAACTCACCTCGCTAGATTTAGACTAAATCTAGGTTTTACCCACAAAGCTTGAGTTCCGTGGATGAGATCATGAATCTTTCCACTAGCTCCAAGTTTTCCACAACAATCCTTAGCTATAAACATTCCTAAGTTACACTAAGTTCTAACAAATGGAAGGGAAATGAAAACCATAAAACACTAATTTTTAGGTGAAGGAAAATGAGAGGTTACCTTAATCACAACTTGAATCCACAAACAATATACTTTTAGGTCACTAATATGACCTTAAATCCCAAAGCACCAAAAGAATGGAAAAAAGGTTTGGTAAAACCCTAAAAACTTAAGAACCCTAGAAATAGGAATGAAGGTGAAGAACTCTTAATGTAGCTTCTAAATCACACCAGTGAAGAGGTCCAAACTTGAAAGAGTAGGGTAGATGGAGCCTTGGATATAACATAAACCACCATTCAAGAGGGAAAAAGGGTTGAGAGAGTTTGAGGTAAGAGAAATGATAAATTATGAAGAATACCACCCAAAACTCGAACTTAAAAGGCTCCAGGCGACAGTGACATACTCACAATCGCCAGTCACAAACCGCTCTTGGTCTTCGAACTAGTCATTAATGGTCGACATAGTAAGGCGGGAAGGCATGAGCAAGGCACCTTACAAGGCCTTGGGTTTCTGGATGGAATCCCCCGAGAAGGGTTAAAATGGCAGTTCCTGCTCCTTTTGGCCGTTCTTGCTGTCTTAAGTCATCCTATTTTCTTGAGAAAGAAAATACCGAAAAAATATTTTTTAAGTAGGAAGAAGAGTTCCCCGATCTTGGCATATGTACCACGACCTCGGGGTCCTCCATGATAGTGATGAAGTCATAGTCGTGGGGCATTCTCTCTTGATGTGTACCGTCGGCACGCCCCTTCCCCGACTATACCCTCGACGATAGTGGCAGTGTTACAGTCACCGAGCATAGTCGCCCTTATTGTACCGAGCTCCAAAATTTGAACTTTTTATCCAGAAGGCTTCTAATGCTCGACGGTACCAAAAATAAACTATTAAGGCACAAATCCTGCAATCATAGTATATAATTTGATTCATGAGGGAGCTTATTGCTTACCAAAATATATGGGTGTTACAATCAATCTGTAACATCCTAGGCTAACCGTACCAGATATTTTCCGCTTTGTCCACACACCTGGACTCACTGTTTTAAAACGCGTCTGGTAGAGGAGGTATCCAGTACCTTATAAGGAAATTTTCATTCCCCTCCTCAACCAATGTTGGATCTTACATCTTTTATCTTTCCCCTAAGGTGAGCAATAGACTTAGCAACTAACTGAAGAGGGACAATGGTTCTTCTTGCATCCCCTATACCTAATGTGTTAAACACAAATAAAGGCATTAGGTTAATACTAGCTCCAAGATCACATAGATCCTTGCCTATCTCCTTTCCTCCTATCGAACATCGAATGGTGAAACTACCGAGGTCCTTCATTTTAGTTGGAATGTTGGACAAAAGAACACTACAATATTCTTCAGTCAAAGATATAGTCTCATACTCATTTAGCTTTTTTTTGGCTCAAAATATCCTTAAGGAACTTAGCATATGACTAGAAATTTGTCAATAGCTTCAACCAATGGAATATTGATATGAAGTTGTTTGAACACATCAAGGAATTTTTTGAACTGTATCTCCTCCCTTTGGTTTCTCAGTATTTGAGAAATGGTACATATGGTGGTATATGAGGTATATGATAACTTTCTTTTGGAGTAAAAACTAGGAGATGTATGAGTGATGAAGGGTTGAGGATCCTTAGTTGTTGGACATATAGGTACAAAAGCTAAAGTCAATGAAGGTGGTCTCTCTATAATAGGTTCTATCTGCACAAACTCTCCATTATTGCTATCATCAGTAATCAACAATGGAAAGTCACATCTCTGAGGTATTTGTGGTGTGGGTACAATGGTATTCTTCTCATTAAGTGGAGTTGGTGTACTTATGGCAACTGGTGGGATTTTTAAAGGCTCAGATTAATATGCTATAACATTACTAACTGGGAGAGATGCTACAACACTGTGGTAAGCTTGAGGATTAGACACAGTCATGGATTTCTTTGCACTATTCTCTACCAAATATTTTCCACCTCTTAAGGTTACAACTTTAACATGCTCCTTACCTTTGGGTGTTTCAGTGTCACTAGGGAGGGATCCACTGGGTCTACTTCTCACTTCTAAAACTACTTGGCCTACTTGAGTTTCAAGACATCTCATGGAAGCTTGAGTTTGGTTAATGAACCTTTCCAGCATAACTTCTAGAGATGATGATTCTGCCTAAGGAACTGGTTTACTGCCCTAAAAAGAACTTTGGTTAGTATGTTGTTGACTGCCTTGGTACTGGGTTGCTTCATTATGTTGGGGTTGGTATTTTTGTTGTTGATATTGTTGTTGATGACCTTGCTGATGTTGCTATTGATGGCTTTGTTGATGTTGTTGTGGTGGTGATGATAATGATGCAGTCTTCATACCTGTCTGAGGATTCAAAGATTGGTTATGCCAAGAAAAGTTAGGTTGTTTTTTTCTAGCTAGAGTTATATGTCTGAGAATAAAAATTACCCTTATTATTGATATAGCACACATTTTCAGAATTTTGTGGACAATTTTCATATGAATGATTGTCTCCATAACATACACAATACAAAGGTAACTGAGAAGGATTTGTTATGACATTCACAACTTGCACACCAGGGCTAGTATCAGACTTTTAATCATATTAGCCATAGATGTAAGTTGTGTCTACATAGCAATACAAGGATCAAGTTCATGAATTCCTATTACCTTCTTAGGTATTATTGTCTTTGGATCAGACCAGTGCCCATTATTATTAGAAATCTTCTCCAAAATGTCATACCCATCATTGTAGGTACTTGATGTGAAAGCCCCTCTTGCAGTAACATCTAGCATTTGTTTTGCAGTGGTTGATAAACCATAGTAAAATGATTCTAGCTGAATGAGTAGGAAATTCCATGGTAAGGGCATTTTCTCAACAAGTTTTTGAATCTTTCCCATGCATTAGGGACTGATTCATCATCCAGTTGTGTAAACAAACATATTTCATTCTTGACTTAGCATTCTTGGTAGGAGGTAAATAGTTATTCCAAAATTTCTCATCCAAATTGTTCCAAAAATTAACACAATCTAGTTGAGGAGGGTTTAACCAAGACTTAGATCTATCCCTTAAAGAGAAAGGAAACATAGTGAGTCTTAGGGTCTCATCAGATACTCCAAGAATTAAAAATAAATTAGTGATTTCCATAAAAGATTTTAAATGAGAATGTGGATCCTCGAATGGCAAACCACTAAATTGGCCATTTGTTTGTAACATTTGGAACATGATAGGTTTTGGTTCAAAATGTTGTGCAGTAAAACGTGGTGTTGCTATCCCTGACTTCAACCATTCAATACAAGGATAGCATAATCCATAATACCCCTATCTTTGGAATCTACAATATGTATGGTGTTTTGAATCTCATCAAAAGGTGGATTAATTTGTGGTGGTTGAAATGGTGGTGGGTTGTTACAGTTAGGAGGTGGATTGAATGGTGGTGGATGGTTTATAAGTGGAGGTTGATTAACAGGAGGAGGTTGGTTAACTGGTGGAGATTGATTTAGGAATGTTGGTGGAAGAAGAGGTGGTGGGTTTACTTCTCTTACCATGTTTTAAGAGTTTTGATTGGATGTTTCAGCTCTTTGTTCTATCCTTCTTCTCCTGAAAGTTTGTTAAATGTTAGGATCAAGTTCAAAAAGGTCTCTGTGTGACAAACTTAGCATACAACACTTCTCCTTGAAAAAAGATGTTAGAAAAATCAACTTTTGCAACTTTAACTCTTTAAAATTTTGTAGCTTTGCCTCTCCCCAGCAATGGCGCCAAAAACTTGGTGTGGTCTAAGTTGTATTAGCACAAATCAGACTAAGACAAATGAATAGCAATGCAAGTATACACCTCTAAACACTATCACCTTTTACAAGTAAAACAATAAGATACCGGTTATAGATGCACAGGGAAAGTAAACTTAGAAATCTTAGAAAGTCAAATCAGAAAAGTCAACTTCAGAGGAGGAATTTGGAATAGAATATCTTTGTGAGTGATTTATCTTTGTGAGTGATTTGCAGTTAAAAGTAAACAATAAGCAGTAACTAGAAAATAAACAATAATTCAAGATGCAAGGGTGCAAAGCTCAGTTGAGTCTTCAAACAAATATGGTGGACAGGTGCTGCATCATACATCAACTCAAGGTGAAGCTGCAGCAGTACATCCAGTAGTTTAGAAAATGATGTTTAACATCTAACCATCAACTTAAGAGTCACTTAGGTCAAGGTTTTGACAAGCACTACTCCACATATCTTAAGTGTCACTCTTGTGATATGGCCACATGACAAGTCTCTTCTATTAAGTTGCATGGGATAGAAATTAATATCCATTTATGAGTATCTTAAAAAGATCACTTCCATGTCATTCAAGTGGACACTTGTCAAGAAGATGTATGATCAAAATGAACTTGAATAAAAGATTAGAGTAAATTTCATTTCATAAGCAATATTCACTTCATGTAGTTTTTAGAACTCATCATCCATTTACACCCAAGCTAAGGGTTTAACCGATCATCGCTTTTGGTTTTCTTGCATATTGAAAGAAAGCATTTAAAAGAAGTATTCAAAGGAAAAACCTTGATAATCTCCAGAAATCCTCATAATTCTTCTATTTTCCATCTTGTAGAAATTTGTAAACAAAGGTAATCTTCAAAAGAAATTTCAACACCAAAATATTTTCTGGAAATCCAACAGCTTCGACATACATGTTGCAACATATCTCCACCTTGTTGTAGCATGACAAATCCACATAACAGAGTCTAAACACCACAAATAACACCCAAAAGCATAAAATAGCCCATCAGACCCCATTATCCATACTGATCCAATAAGAAGAAAAATAATGAATAAAAGACTCAAGTTTTGGGCTTTGGACAATAAAAAAAAAGAAAACAGATGGGAAGATGATGTTGTAGCAATAAAAATTGCACACACATCAACATTTGATTGTCCCTGAAAAATAAAGTTTCTTATCACAATAAAAGATATAATCACACAACAAGAGATTAATCAAACCTGTTTTAAATTCAATCCAAACGATTACAAAGGTTTTCTCTCTTGAGAGGATTTTCTCTCTAAGCTCTCTCTCTCTGCAATTAAATATGGCGGTTGAATATTCTAATTTGGCACACCTATTCACCACAACAACCCTAGCACCCTAGAAAACCTATTTAGGGAAAAGACAAAAAAAACATAAAATACAAGGAAAATAACTTTTAACTATTTATTACAAAGGACCTAGACTTTTATTGAGAATGACTTTTCAACCTTGACTTCTTGAATCTTTCATCTTCAATCTTGATGATCTTGAATCCAATAAATCTGTGATCTAACAATCTTTCCCATTGGATCAAGATCATTACTAAAAAGATTTAGCAATCCAATCCTCTCTTTAAGATTAGAAAGATGTAGTCCCTCTCTTTTCTTTAACACATCTTGTAATCTTCCCAAGAGACGTAGAAAAATTCTCTTTCAGATGATGGGAAGAAATTATCTCCAATTTCAGCTCATAATGCTTTAGTAGAGTATCTTCAAAGAAAAATTTCTCTCAATTCAGCACATCTTCATTCTTTGATGTTTGCTCTTTCAGATTTGCATTCTTTCACAACTAACTGAAATCTTCAATCTTGGACATTTCTTTAATCTTGTGTTCTCCCCTATTTCTTGATTAGCTCTCCCCCTTTTTGATGAATTGAGCATCGATATCATCAAAACTTTGTCACAAGAAATGTCATTGAAAATTCTTTTTGACCTCTGATCTTTGATAATGAGCCACTGATTTACTGCCAATTCGAACAATATATTCATCTAGATCTTTTCAAATCCAGACAAAATAAGAATGTAACACCTGAATCAACAAATGAATCAGTTAAAAATGCCTGTCAGTAACACAAAGTCACTATGTGTAACGAATACACATTGAAAAGGAGATTTTTGATGTTCACTCCCCCAGGGCTTCCATCCAATCATCGAAACACCACAAAGGCAATTTCTATGAACGTTATGACAAAGAAACAAATTCCTTGTGTGTTCGTGCAAGTGATAGAAAGAATTAAGCACTGATGATTGCTTATAAAGGCTCAAAATTGTGTAAACCACTGAGACAACAGTAAGTTCAACACAGACTCAATGTGCATGATTGAAGTGCGAAGGTGGGGCAGACTTCCTTCTTTTCAATATCCAAATTTTCCAAGTGAAAATCAGATAGATTATGTTCTGCGTCCCAAAAAAAAAAATGAAACATTTTCTTTTTAAGAAGAAAATGAGTGGCTGGTGGGATAATGTCAAGAGTTGGCATTGGCTAGGTGCCTATTTCAATAATGTTCACGAGGAATTGTGAAGCATTAGTAATGTGGTTGCCCGACTCAGAAAGTAGTTGGTGCAGAGTCTGATATTCTTTTACTCTGATCTTACACCCTCTTTCTTTTTATCATTAAGCTCACATCTAACCAAACTCTCTTTTCCGTTTTACCTCATTACACTTCCCACACTCATTTCTTTTTGACTCCTCACACTCAATCATTAAGGATTAACTTCTTGGGTAGGAAACACTGGTTAACGTGAATCCATAGAAGTTTCAATTAAGCCCTAGCACAAAGATCTCGTATTTTCCTAGAAAGCACGTGTTGCTCACATGATTTATCTTTATCAGTTAAAGCTCAAATACAAGTCAGATGTTTGTATGCTCAGAATAGAATCATGAAGATTTGAGCATTTGAAACATTGAAGTATTTTCAAACAAGTATATTAAATGAGTAGATAAGAAAGCAAGAAACTTGTTTGAAAATCTGACATTGTATGAAATGATCAGAAATGAAATGATGTAGCAATTAAAGCTTATGGTCAAGAATAATGGATATTGTCTATATGAAACAAGATATAGACATTCTTGAAATGACGTTTTGAAATGAAATGACGCTAAAAAATCTTTGAAATACAAGCGGGGTGTATCACCATCGAAAAGTTGGTTAATATGAGACATGGTGATAACTTAATCAACAAAAGAATTAAACCGCTGTGTGTGAATACTTGAAAGTATATAGACAAGATAATACGCAAGTATATATCTTTAGAAACACACGGTTTGTTAAGCATTGAAGCACAAAAATAGATCTTGAAAACATTTAAAAATCACACTTCCAATTCATGAAATCTGTTTAAGAATCGGGAAGTGGTTTGAACATTTAAGAACATGTTTTCTATGATTGAAAGTTGTCCTTCTTTCAACCATATATGAGATGAAGATAAAGAATTATACCTTTTTGCGTGCAATCTTACATCTCACGAAGCCAAGCTTCTGGTCATAAAGATATGATCTTGTAAGCATCTCTCAAACTGCAAAAGTCTTAAGGTCATAGTCAAAGAAACTTTATTCACATAAATTAAAAGACATAAAGCAGTAAAACAATTAAAGTGCGAGTTCTGATTTGAAATAATCAGAAATCATTATGCTTTTACTCCCCTGAAATTATGCATCAGAAAGTTATCAGTGTAAAATATAAGCATTAACTCCCCCTCAAATGTTCATCATCACATCTGTTGGATGCATAAAATTTCAGAAAAGTATGTACCCCCCCTTGATGGTTGATTTCCTCATTGAAGTATTGGAGTACAATCTCTTATCAGCACAAGAGTAAGGTCTTTTGATCATTGAAGTATGAGTCCTAAACTGTTGTGTTTAGAAGTCAAACTTCGTTGAAGTACGGGTCCTAAGCTGATTTACTTAGAAGCCTTGGTTCTCTTACTCCCCCTTGACAGTAGGTGCCTGCAACACAGATTCATCCTTTTTCTTTGGTACCCATTTGTACTTGGGTCCAACTGTGTTAGCACATGATTTTGGTACCCATTGAAACTTGGGTCCGCTTTTCCTTTGAAAACCATAGGAAGAATTAGAATGATGAGAATATACAAAATATGTGCCAAACCAATCATCAGAGTATTTATGAGAATCATAATCATTTCTATCATAATTGGAAAACTTTCTAGCAGATAAAGATAACTGGAATAATTGTTGTCTTGAATATTTCTTGCGAGAATCAACAAGTTTTGGTTTATAAATAACAACATCCACAATTATATCATCTTTACTAGGAGTATTCTTATTACAATCAGCACTAGAAAATGATGTAACATTCTCATTTTTCTTCTGCTTTGGTTTCCATTCAGACTTAACTTCAAGGCTTTTCTTTCTCAAATTTGAAACATTTGAAACTTTAGAGTTAGAATGGTGAGAATCAAACAAATGCTTCTTCTTGGACTTACCAGTGGTGATCTATTTCTGTGAATTCCCAGATTTCTTCTTCTTACCTTTCGCATTCTTAGATTTCACAAAAACTAATTTATCAACTTTCGTTGATGTTCCACCTTTTTCATACACACTTGGTAATCCAAAAGAATTAACAACAAAAGAAGAATGATTAGGAAGTTTTGCATTAAAGTCAAAATCACCAACACAGTCATCTAAACCACTATCAGAGTTTAGAAAATCAAACTCATTATCAAATAAACCAGACCTATCATTTGATTTTAAAGCCTTGGATAATTTAGAAAACTCAGTATATTTGAACACAGTAGAAAAAATAGTTTGTTCTAAGTCTATCAAAATCCTTTCTTCTGCGAGAGTATTCTCGAGTTCAGAAACTTTACTTTCCAACATGAGAGGAGGAACGTAAATCTTACCTTCGATGGGCTTAGCCTCCATTTCTTTTACAGAATAACTCTCAAAATAGTCATTTGAAAGAGATTTTGATTTATCAGAACTATAACTATTATTCAACCTCTGATAACGAAACGGAAGTTGAACTTTGGTTGTGTTCTTTTTTTAGCATATTCCTTGGCTTTATCCTCTTCAGATAGACTAGTCCAGAAAACTTTGAGTTCAGGGTATTGAGGTGCCAGTTTCATAAATCCAAAATCATAAAGAGAAGGCACTTCAGATATACCCTTTTTGAGGTGGTGTGGGTTCTTGTAACCAAGTCCCCAACACTCAGGATTCTCTTTAGGTTTGTTCAGATGAATGGTTTGTTCAGTTTGACCCAAAGTATATAATTTTCCTTCCAAAGCATTCACTTTTTCAATTAAAGATTTCTTTTCTTTTGAAAGCGAAGAATACATTTTTGAAAGCTCTTTTGATTCAAACTCACACATTCTATATTTAGAAGTTGTTTCAGCTAACTCTTTATGAATTATAGTCTTCTCTTTTGCGCTGGTGTCAATGTTCTTATGCAACACTTCAATCAATACATTTTTCTCAGCAATATCGTTGCTAAGTTTCTGTAAAGACTGATTTTTATCATTAATGACACCTTTTTCACGCTTAAGTTTAGACTCTAATTCTTGGAGTTTAGTTATCATGGCATGCATTTGATTCAAGAAATCTAATTTGGTCATATCACATACCTCTTCGTTATCTTCTTCATCAGAATCAGCTTCAGCTTCCATCTGACCCATCAAGCACAAGTGTGCTGTCTCTTCCTTCTCTCCTTCGTCACTTTCTTGATCCGAATGGTCGAGGAAGAACTCATCTTCAGCCATTAATGCTTTTCCTTCCTCCTTTTTGCATTCTAACTTGATAGAAATCTCCTTTGAAATCTCCCCGGGAATTCCTTGCAATATAAAAGATCTGGCTAAACAGTTAGCTTGATGTCTTTTTCTTTGCTCGTCTGAGTACATATCAAGTGGTAATGGAAGCTCTCCTTTTATTCTTTCCATTGATCCCTGTCTAAAATAATCATAAACCCTCGTTGGAGTTTTCATGTTTCCTTCTCTAAGAGATATTCTGATATGATCTCCTAATACATGTCTGTCAATGAAATCCAAGAACTGATTTTTCCATTTTTCGTACTCTCCTCTGAAAAGTACTGGTGGATTCTCATCCATACTGATTGAAGGAGCTTCGCAAGAAGTCATTCTGATTTGAAAAAAAAATATGCAATAAGAAACTTGAAAATGATCTTTAGACCAAATGAAATCAAACAATACTGAAAATCTTAGAATGAAATTCAGAAAATTTTGATCACGAACAGAACTTTGTCCCCCTCCGCAGACTTAGCACGGGGGTCCCGCTACCCTCCGTAGACTTAGCAGCGCCCCTAGAGAATTTTTTTTTGACATTTAGAGGCCATATTACAGTTTGCAAAAATTTGTCTAAGTATAAAATTCGTAAGCTATACAGAATTAGCACAAAATTCGCAAAACCCCGAAATGCGCTAAGGCAGTAGCGCAAAATTGCGCTAAGAGAACCTGGCGCAAAAGACGATTTGCGCTAAAAGAAGCTGGCGCAAAAGACAACTCGCGCTAAGAGGAGCTGGCGCAAAAGAGACTTGGGCTGAGAAGTTGGTGCGAAATCCAGATATGCGCTAAAGGCAATGGCGCAAAATATTCTTTGCGCTAATTGAAGATGGCGCAAAATACAACTTTGTGAACCCTGAAAGCGCAAAAGAAACTTTGCGCTATGCACTTGAAACACTTGAATCTGGCGCAAAATGGATGATCTGGCGCAAACTCGAGAAGATACTTCGAAATCGATCTGATCTACACAAAAACCTATCTAGACTTCGAATTACAACTCTAAATTTTGACAATAAGATCGCCTAATCATCTAGAACGGAATACAAGCAAATAATTTCGAAAACAAACACTCTAAGTGAGATTCGATCAATGGAACAGTGCTCTTGAACTCGTGAAAAACAAAAACAACAAAATCATCAAATAGACGATCGATTACAGTGCAATACTCAATTGAACCAATATAATCGCAATCTTATACTCAAAACGACCTCAAACCAAATGATTTCTAATCGAAAAACACACAAATACTCAAAAATCGAATCTGACTTTCGAAGAACAGTGTTTGGCCAATATTCTATTTGATTTCAATCTGGATATAGCTCTGATACCAATTGATTGTCCCTGAAAAATCAAGTTTCTTATCACAATAAAAGATATAATCACACAACAAGAGATTAATCAAACCTGTTTTAAATTCAATCCAAACGATTACAAAGGTTTTCTCTCTTGAGAGGATTTTCTCTCTAAGCTCTCTCTCTCTGTAATTGAATGTGGCGGATGAATATTCTAATTTGGCACACCTATTCACCACAACAACCCTAAAACCCTAGAAAACCTATTTAGGGAAAAGACAAAAAAACATAAAATACAAGGAAAATAACTTTTAACTATTTATTACAAATGACCTAGACTTTTATTGAGAATGACTTTTCAACCTTGACTTCTTGAATCTTTCATCTTCAATCTTGATGATCTTGAATCCAATAAATCTGTGATCTAACTACATTGTAACTTATTGTATGTTTGAATTGTTATCATTAACTATGATACAGTATTGTTATTGTTATAGTTGGTAGTGCTTGAGTGCCTACTTTATGACTAACTGGGATGTTGTGCCTAAGTGTCTACTTTATGACTAACTGGGATGTTGTGCCTGAGTGCCATTTTGTAACTAACTGGGATGTAGTGCCTAAAAACCTACTATATGACTATTGGTTTAAAGGTTTTATATTAACTGGTTTTATTGCATGGTTGCATTGTCATCAATTTTATCACTAGAACGTATGGTCTAACCCTCATTTTATTTTAAAAAAATATGCATTTAAGGATAACGACAATTAGAAGGTAAAAGAAAAGATAAAATGTGAGATCGCCTTATTTCGTTTATATTTTTGAAGATAATCGAGAAGGAAATTGAAGTCTGATTTGATATGTGGCTATATGGATCTTTTGTATGAAAATGTTATTAGGAATTTTTTTTTCATAGATTTCAAAAGTTTGTATAGTTTTGTAGAATGGGACCCAATTTGTATCCCCTATATGATTGTTTATGTATAAACTTTGTGTTATATGTTATGTGGATTTTGCGGGTTGTTACACCCAATGTGTTTGTTTCATATGTATTTGGTTCAAAATATGAAACTTTTGTATGTGTAACTTTTGTTTCACAAACAGGCTAAAAAAGGTTCACATTGTGAAACAAATACATGTTAAAAAAAGATATTGTGAGACAAATTAATATATGTTAATCAATAATATAGATCCTAGTCTTAGGTGGAATAAAAATCATATGAAATAGCACATGATGTCACTAGTTCTCGAAGTTATCACAATTTCATGGGTTCTTAAAAGAAGATTCACACACACACACACACACACACACACACACACACACACACACACACACATATATATATATATATATATATATATTGTTGATGAATTTAGTGTCATCAACCATTTGGTATAATTGTGATTTGGTTGAGATCGTTTAAGGTCCTAAGACAAACATAAAGTAAGTTAGGAGATGCAGAATGCACAGTCACAAATGTTGTCCCTATCACCTTAGATCACCATAAGGTGGGGGTTAAGGGGTCGCTCCTCCTTCTGGGGATCTAGGGGGTTCTAGGGGCAGAGCCCCTTGGCGATGGTCCCCCGTTGACCGTTCAGCTGACGGGTTTGGGGGTAGCGCCTCACAGTTTTTATATTTTATGAAGAGTTAAACTTAGTGACAATTTCACTAACTATAAGTCTGGGTAATGTAATCAGAGATATGATTCTTTTTATCAGAGTTCTGAAGTTACCTTGAAAATTGGCTAAGTCTGAAGGCTGGACTATACAATCAGACTTAAGGCATGTGCATCGAGACTTAGGAAATCGACTAAGTCTGAAAATTTGGCCCATATAGCCAAACTTAAAGTATTTGGAATATGACTTGGACTTCAGAGTTAGAGTTCGGGTTCTTAGACTCGGACTTGGACTTTGGAGCAAGAGTTCGAGTCTTTGGAGTCAGCTTTCGAATCTGGAACTCTGATTCAGTTGTAACTGCTATTCAATCTTTTATCCATTAACAATTATAACCGCTCGTAACCATCGATCTCTCATATAAATTCATAAAATGTGATCTGGTGAATATATATACATATATATATACACAAACAATTAGTGGCTTAATTCGTATATGAAAATTCATTATCCCGATACTATTTTTGTAACCCAAACACATTAGAGGGTCAAAATATAGTATTTGGAAAGTGACTTCCAATTCACAATCTTGGAATTTATCCAAGTATTATTTAACCACAAACCTATATTCCCCAACATATATATATATATATATATATGTGTGTGTGTGTGTGTGTGTTTTAACCTTGACACACACACATACACACACATATATATATATATATATATATATATATATATATATATATATTATATATAGAGAGAGAGGGGGGGAGGAGGGACTACAAATTTTATTTTTGAGTATTTTTTCAAGATACAAGTTTAGTTCAAAATTTATATCGTTATAACCTAGAAGATTCTATTAACACATCACACGTGTGTATCACGCTTTTCTAAATAGACATTTATGTATTTTCAACATTTCTTCAATCCATCTTTTTTCAACCTTTCACCCAAAAATAAAATCATAATCATAAATCTGGTCACCATTAATTAAATCCTAAAAAGTAAGTGTTAAAAATGATTACGACTTGGTAAAGTGAGGTGTGATAGTTGAAGAGATGGATTATTATTATAGATCTATGGCTTCAAGTTGAATTAAATGCGGATGAATTGCGGTTTTGTTCACTTAAATTGATATAGTGAGGTGTGATAGAAAATAGCCAAATAACATATGCCCAGGCCGTCCTTAACTTTTTGGGGGCCGTGTTACACAATGGTCGATAAAACGAGTAATAAATAAATAAATTATAAAAGTTCATATCGTACTAAATCTCTTAGAGCATCTCCAACAGCATCTTCAAAATTTCTCCAAAATGGAGAATTAAAAGTCAAAATCTACATAAAAATTTACATCCATCTCCAATAGATTTTCCATTTTGGAGATGAAATCATTACTTATCTATATCTATACTATATTATAAAAGAGACATAAAAAACTCTTAATTACAACATCTTAAGCACAAAATACAACTAATTATAGCCAATTATTTAATTTACAACTTCATAATGCTTTGGTACAACTTAACGAAATACAGTATCTCAAATTCCTAAACCCTAAAAAATCTTCTTTCTCTTTTTCTTGCTTCAATAACACGCTTAATTCACCATCCATTTTTACTGCGCCCTCTTTCACCTCTCCATCTTTACTTCACCCTCTTTGGCCATTGATCGAGCAACAACAACCCACCCACCCACCGTTCTCGCCGTCACCACCATAATCCGGTGAAGTATCGCAACTAGCCGTCGGCGAATTTCAGGAACTAGCCGTCGATGTTCTATATCTCAGACCCTGTTTATAAGGAGGTAACAATTGATACACCCATCGTTGTTCTTGTATTTCTGTTCCTTTTATCTTGTTGATTCTTCATTGACGAATGATAAGCAAGGCAGTAAGGGGACCTATTTTTTTCCTGCTTAGTGTATCCTATTCCAATGTGTTTAATCTATTTTTTGTCAATAATAAGATCACGGAGGATATTAACTATGACTAAAGTCTGGACTGGTTGGAATACAGGAAAGATGAGCAAACCACTTTGTATGTCATGTATATATGATTATATGGAATGATGAGTAAGCCACTCACTCTGTATGAATAATCACATGATGACATTTGTATGAATAATCACTTGGTTTTGTATGGATAATCCTATTCCTATGCTTGGGGTGCTCAATATTGACTTCAATTTGTCAATTCATTGAAAATTGGATGGAGAACACCTAGGTTTTTGTCAATTGGTTTTCAAGATTTTGTCATGTCTGTTGTCTACCTACAATTTGTTTTTCAGATTCTGATTGAGATAATATTGAATTTAGAATCGAAGTTTTTTTTTGTTCTGGGATTTTGTTAAAGTGAAATTTTGGTTAATTCAAGATTTTGATCATGGGTGTTGTTTAGATCCAATTTGAAACCATTTTGCACAAAAGAAAAGGAATAATGTTTTCTTTAAATTTCTTCTTGGAGTACTCAATGTTGAGATCCATTTGGACTTTTTGGTTTAATGTGGTTTGTGTTTTTAGATTGGGCAATATACTTGCATGGTGTTTGTGACTGTCCCATTGATTAAGAACTTGATATAAAGTGTTAAAAACTATGAGAAGAGAAGACAGGAGATAGTGATTGCTATTTTCATTGAGTTTATTTTTCTCCTAAGCAATGAGATACAATAGCACAGGACGTTGATGTCATCCGTATAGTGTATAATTGGAGTACAATAAGATATGTATTTCTTTACTAAGGCCTTTGAAGGTCATGTGTTTCTTTACTAAGTTATCCATGTTGGTGTTTCCTTTTTATGTTCTTTCATCTTGATTTCCTATTGTATGTTGAAATATTTCAGGTTCAATTGCTCTTAACATCAATCAGTTTGATTTCTTCTATTCGTTCATCGCAATTAGGTATGATTGCTTCTTGTTGTTCATTGCAATCATGTTCTATTGCTTTTAATTATCATCAACCATGTTTGATTGCTTCTTGTTGTTCATCACAATCAGGTATGATTGCTTCTTGTCGTTCATTGCAATATGCTTCTTCTTGTTTCGATTAACAGGTTTAATTATCTTCGATAAAACTTGATTTTTTTGTTGTTTAACAAGTTCAATTGTTCTTACCATCAATCTGGTTTGATTGTTTTTTTGTTGTTTAAGAGCCTTGTTTTCCAATATTGGTTTCCAAGTCAAGGAGATTTGATTAACAGGTTTGTCTTCACGATTACCAGGTTTGTTTTCCATTGTTTTTCATGCTTCTGCTTACATTTTTCCATCTTTATCACCTCCTAAATTAGCACAATCAGTAAGGTGATAAAGTTCTTGAAAGGGAAGGATATGTTCTATCAGCTTATTAGGACTTGTTGCATGTATGTTACCCATTAAATTTTGACTTCTGCAGGTCATCCTAATGTAATTTCACTTGAACACGTATTATTTTCAACTATAGACAAAGCCAGAGTTTTATCTTGACATGGTTTTGGAATATGGCCATAGATAGCTTTTCGCGTATGAAGATACAACATCAAGGCAAATCAAAGGATGCCTATGATTTTAGTCAAACTATAAACATATCAGGTATGCCTTTTCCATGTAAAATCTTTTCCTGAACCTGTTAGTGGTCATATCTTGTTGCTATGCTTTGATTTCTCTTCTGCATTCGTGAAAAAAGTTACATTCATCTATCTTGCAGAGGTCTTTCTTTCTTAGGATGCTTTTTTGGAACTTTGAAATTTCTTGGAGTAGCTTTTAGCATATACTAAAATGTTCAAAATTCCAGTTGGCATCATTGCTAGCTGAAGTAGGACTACTGTCTTAGTTTGACTTTGATGTTTTTTATTCACGATGAGGCACTGCATACTTTAGGGTTTACCATTTCATAAGACTTGAATCTGAGGCTACTGAATGAGAAATAAATCATGAACTTTCTTGGAGTAGCTTTTAGCTTATATTAAAATGTTTAAAATTCCAGTTGACATCCTTGCTAGTTGAAGTAGGACTACTGTCTTAGTTTGACTTTGAGGGTTGGATTGAGAATTTATTGGATTGATTTTTTTTATGTCTAATTATTTAAATAGACGAAGGATCGTTTGAGAAAAAGAGTTAAGGTGGAGAAGCTTAAGAAGTGATATGGACCCTTGATCACTTTTAATCTAACCCCCATACCCCATGAATTGCGCTTCTCACGGGAATTGATCCGGTGAAGTGCATCTCATTAGTGTTGATCTTCAATTAGGATTGATCCCTTCTTACCCTTCTCACCATAACTTCCTTTCTCACGGGAACCTAACCCTACTTAATTATTCATATCTTTATATTTCCTGTTGGTACTTCTTTAAACTTTACAAGGATTATGATTCTTTTTTTTTTCTCTTCCGAAGATTTGAGTGAATTAAAAGAGGTAATTCCAAAGGTATGTCAATTTGACTCTTTAATTCAACCTTGTCAGAAAATGTAGGGAGTACTTTTTTGCATCCATAAAACATACAAACTATAATTTTTGCATATTTATCTAATGAAGTTCTTCACTATTTATTAATTTGCAATCCAATGCTACTATTGTTCATGGGTTATAGAATTTGTCAGTAGGAAGGCACCATGTTTACAACATTTGTGGAACTAAATTCTGATTCGCATTAGGATAATGCTACTGTTCCTTGATTTTGAGTGCTCCAACTAATAGGTGAGCTTCAAAAGTAGAAAATTATTCTTGTTGTGCCTCTTCCTTCTTGCGTGTTAACACCGTAACTGCTGTCACTGTAGCCTTATATCTTGTTTTCTCCTTCATGCCCAAAAGTTATACCATAGTCCTTTGTTCCTTTGATATAACGCAACACTTGCTTGATTGCTTTCATATGCTGTGTAACACCCAGTTTTTCATAAGTAACTTTCCGCCCTTCCTTGGCAATCTCTCCGCCTTTCGTCTATCTTTTTGGGTGGAAAATGTTGTGCTTTAGAACCTTGAGTCGACCCATGCGAGATCTCGAGTTTTGACCTTTTTCTGGCTTCAGTACAAGTGGCACGATTGTGACTCGCGATAGTGATATGTGTCACTGTCGCGTGGCACAATCGTCGGGGGTGTACCACCCACGGTACATTCTCCGCGATAGTGCCCTTGCGATAGTGACAATGTCACTATCGCGTGGCAAGGTCGCGTGCGGCGTCTGGTCCTCTAAATGTCCGAATTTTCACCATTCTCCTCATTTCTCACTTCTATATTCTCCCCTTTTTCTCTCCCAAACCTCAAAGTCGAACCCTAACCCATTTTGAGGTTTTTCCCCCTTAAACCACATGATTCTTCATCATCTAACTAGTGGGATCTTGAACCATAAAACCTCCATCTTCATCTTCCTCATCAAGTTCAACGTGTGGGAGCTCGGGTTGATGAGTGGGATTGGGTGTCCTCGGAAAGTCTCATCACCTAGAATGGTAAGCTTTCTTGAAATAAGTTATAAATGCTCCATTGTTGGTTTCTTAGTGTTTGATTTCTCAAATCTCGGATTTGATGGTTTTGGGGAAACTAGGGTTTTGACCTCGTTGGAGATTCTAGTAAATAATGTTTGGGGAATGTTTCTAAATGGTTTGGTATGTATGGATCTAGGTTTTGGAAGTCCTCGACTTGGGGATTCAAGCGGCCTTCAAAAGAGTTTGTTGGGTGAAATCTAGATTTAGCCTAAATCTAGCAGGGTGAGTTCAAGTTGATTTGTGAAAACAGTGTACATGCCAAAATGTTTATTTTAAAGTGTTTTACATAAAATGGTTAACTGTTGATAAGTTTTGTGTATTTTGAAGTAAAAATATGTTTTACTTGGTTATATGTCAAAGAGTGAATATTTTGATAAGTTTTCATATTTAGTAAACTTGGGTTGTGTTAACCTCTTAAAATGCTTATATTGGGTTTTGGACATTTCAATAACTAAATAGCATGATTTACGTATTCTTGGTGATTTTGTACAAGTAAGGTGTATCTTATGATTTATGCATCTTTGAGGATTTTGTACAAATGAAGTCTATTCCATGTTATATGCATGTTGGTGTAATTGCATTCATAAACCCTTTGGATAACCTTTGATCCCATTACGTGTTGAGTTTTGGGTTAAGCTCGTCTTTGAAGTATGTGTCTTCGTAAACGTTGTTTAAAGGCATTTCATCATTTGGGGACCGGTAACTGTTGGTCAATTGGATTTTGAGCATTTTAGCTCGGTATTGGCTTAAAAGAGTCTTGAGGACATTTGTACGGTTTTAATGGCTCGATGTAGAGTCCAATTTGTGATTTACGTCTTAATGCATTTTATTGCATATTATCGATAGTTACAGACTCGAGTGCTGTAGTCATTCATGAGTAGTCGTGTAACTTTAGACTGTGTTGCATTGGATCTATAGGCACATAAGTCAGTCTTATTTGATGGTCAATTGGGTGGTTCGGGGTTGGACTCCGGGACTCATGGTTTATGACCTTGTCTTTGCAAGTAGGCACTAGGAGGGTTGAGCCCGGTTGAGCTATCATGACTGTGGGCAGTCCTCTGATAGGCGTTTGGGGCCTTCGCCGCGTGGGGCAATGCCTTCGTTGTATCCCCCGTGGGCCGAGCCTTTGGCGATAATTTCGGTGGTATTCGCTAAGGTCAGCTGTCTCTTTGGGTGAAACTTGTCAAGGAGTCGTAGGGGCACTTGGGCTAGCGTGTCGTGAAGTGTCATACGATCAACGTTGTTTGAGTGGCATACTCTTGTGTTCCTCCGCTCTCAACGGATACGGTTATCCCCCGTTGTCGGCCCGCTGTATTTTGGATATTTAATTGTCCATGCTTTAATATTTGGATTTCATTCCATTTTATGGTCGCGTGAGTATTAAGTTTCAGTTCCATGTTTTAATGGCGTATCATATTTATATGGATTGTTTTCCGTTAATTATGGGTCGAGTATTATGTCCCATCCGAGTTTTGGGTGTTTTGGGATCTGAAGTATTATTTACCTTTTCACAAAATTGGGTATCGAACTATGACCCCGTTTGGAAGAGTTTCGGGAATCGTTTTATAAGAAAGGTTTGTTTGAGAGCATCGTCTTTAAAAGTGCATATTATGGGAAAATGTGTCGTTTCCATTTTGAAGTATAATATTTCGAAGGATCTTGCTTTAAACTGAATTCCTTTCTTTTAAAAGATATAGTCATTCATGTTAAAACTCTTGAGCTCACTAGGCGTTAAGCCTAACCTTTTTATTTGTCGGCATGTGCATCAGGTTCCTTTCGGGGGTTCAGTTCTAGCAGTGCTTTGAAGAGTTGAGCCTTAGCCTTACAAGAGTGAGTAGTCGGTGAAGTCTTCCGCAGGTTGGAGTTAGTAATTGTTATTGGGTTTAGTAACACCCGTCCTTTTCATAGAGTGTATGTATAGACTGATTGTGAGCGTTGAAGTTAACTCTCAATTTATGTTGTAGTTCGAAGTATTTATTGATGTATTTAGAAAATTTTTACAAGTTGCTATCTTCAGATTTAAGGGTGTTACATGTTGTTCTTGTGGTTCTTGCATGAAACGACTAATTAATCCAACTGAAAAACTTAGATCAGGTCTTGTGTGTAGTAAGTACCGTAAACATCCAATTAAGCTTCGATATTCGGTGGCGTCTATGGATCTTCCTTCGGTTACTTTTTTCAGCTTGAGTCCTGGTTCCATATGTATCTTTGCTTCATTGCAGTCTAACATCCCTGTGTCTGTGAGTATCTTGTTTGCTTAGCCAGTTTGCTTTATTGAGATTTCACCCCCGTTATGTGTAACCTCAATTCCAAGATAATAAGCAAGTAATCCAAGATCACTCATTTCAAACTTCTTTTGCATTTGATCCTTGAAAGTTTCAATCTATTTCTTTGGTGTTCCAGTGACTATCAAGTCATTAACGTATACTCCAACCAATAGAGTTGATGCCTTATTTGTTTTTGTGTAGACTGCTTGCTCTAATGCACATTTCTTGAAACCAAGTATCTTTAAGGTGTTGTCTAACTTGGTATACCATGCTCGTGGAGCTTGTCTTAGCCCGTATAGTGCTTTTATGAGTCTGTAAACTTTTCCTTTGTCACCTTCTTTTATAAAATCTTCAGGCTGTGAGACATAAACTTCTTCCTTTACTTCGCCTTGTAGAAATGTTGATTTTACATCTAAATGATGAACTTCCCATTTGTTGTATGCTGCCAGAGCCAATATTAATCGTATTGTCTCGATTCGTGCTACTGGTGCGATGACTTCATGAAAGTCTATGCCATGCTCTTGAATGTATCCTTTGGCTACCAGTCGTGCCTTGTGTTTTAATATCCTTCCTTCAGCATCCTTTTTTGTCTTAAATACCCACTTTAAACCTATTGCTTTATGATTCCTTGGCAAAGTGGTTAGTTTCCACGTATCATTCTTGTTGATAGAAGCTATTTCTGCTTTCATAGCTTCAATCCACTTATCGTCTTTGGCTGCTTCCTTGAAGTTCCTTGGTTCGTCTTCTAATAGTAATAATTCATCTGTATTGGCGTATATATCACTCAAATCCCTATAACCTCTTACAGGTATGTGATCTATTCTTGAATCCATTGTCGAAGGTGTATCAACTTCTGACCCTGGTGAATGGATGGTGGATTGCTGTAGACTGTACTCATAAGTGTTTGTATGAGGTATAGTTGTCTAGGAATTGGGTGTAGTAGGTACTTCTTCATCTAAGTCATTGTTACCATGTGTAACATCATTTTCGAAACCTTCATTTCCATTCGAGATAGACTGAGTACCAGATGTTTCATTATTCCCTATAATGAAATCAGTCCATTCCGGTCTATCTAGATCAAAATCTTTGGTATATTCCTTCCAATCCCATGTCTCATCTTCCTTGAATTTTACGTCCCGACTGACGCAAATTCTATTCTTTATTGGATCAAACAGGCGGTATGCTTTTGATCCTGGCTCACTGCCTAAGTATACCATTCGTATACTTCTATCATCTAATTTTGTCAGGTGTTGTGAAGGTACCTTTGCATATGCGATGCATCCAAAAATCCTTAGATGATGTAGGCTTGGCTTTCTTCCCTTCAATGCTTCGTATGGAGTAATGTCATAAAGTGACTTTGTTGGTGTGCAATTCAATATCAGTATGGCATATCTAACTACTTCTGCCCAAAAATTCCGTGGCAAATTCGTTGCCTCTATCATGCATCTTGTTGCTGAAAGAATTGTCCTATTCTTTCGTTCAACAACTTCGTTTTGTTGAGGTGAGTATGGTGCAGTTAATTGTCTTGTGATGTCATTGTCTTTGCATTATTGTAGGAATTCATTTGATGTGAATTCTCCTCCTCTGTCTGTTCTGATCATCTTCAATTTGATTCCAAGTTCGTTTTCCATCCTTTGTTTAAATTCTTTGAAGATTTCAAATGCTTGATTTTTTTAATCTAGAAAGTATTCCCACATATATCTTGAGTAGTCGTCTACTAGTAGAAATATGTACCTTTTTCCCGTTGCTGTAGGTGGTGATATTGGACCACATAAATCTCCAAATACTAAATCCAACGGTGCTTCTGACCTTGATTTTGCTTGTTGTGGGAATGGTGCTCTGCTATGCTTTCCTATTAAGCATATATCACAAATACTTGCCGTATGTTTAATGGGTGGTATACCATGAACCAAATCTGTCAAAACATTTTCTTCATTGAGCCAAAATTCAAATGACCCAGCCTTGCATGCCATAACCATGCCTTATCATGTAGTTTGGCTAATAAACAAACAGGTTTACCGATTCTCAAGTTTGCCTTGTATAGACGGTTCTTTGATCACGCGACTCTTGGTAGAATATTGTTGCTTGAATCATATAGTAGTAATAGATCCTCTTCCATGACTACTTTGCAACCGTTCTCTGTCAATTGTCCTAGGCTCAGTATATTACTCCTTAGATTGGGAATGTAGTATACCTGTGAGATAACCCGTTGTTCTTTGTTTTTGCATTCCAATAGTATAGATCCTTTTCCTTTGATCTCTACGTATGATCCATCCCCGAATCTTACGTTTCCAGTAATCTTCTCGTCAATCTCCTTGAAATGGTTTTTGACTCCTGTCATGTGATTGCTTGCACTATTGTCTAAATACCATAGACTTTCATCATTTGTAGTTATCTTGCTTGCTTCGAGATTCCTTTCGCTTAAGAAAATTGTCTGGTGCTCTTCAATTGTTGCCATGAGTAGTGTTGGTTCTAAATCTTCTTCAATAAGATTGGAGTGTTCCGTTTCTTGATCCTTTTGTGGACATTTGGTTGCATAAAGTCCATATTTCTTGCATTTGAAGCACTGTACTTTACTCTTATCGGGAGTAAATTTCCTTGTAGTGCTGTTTGGTTCTTTCTTGAAATTGTTCTGTGAGGGTTCCCAGTTCTTTCTTTCTGGTCTGAATCTGTTATTCCCTCGACCTCGTGATTGGTTAAATCTACCACGACCACGTCCTCTGTAAGGTTGGCCTCGACCTTCATGCTGTGTGAACATCAACCTTTCTTGAGTGTCCGCATGTTTTTCCTTTTTATACTTGAGTCTTTCTTCGAAAGTCTTCAGTCTTCCGTCGAAAGTCTTCAGTCTTCCGTCGAAAGTCTTCAGTCTTCCGATTGCTTCGTCTAAAGACATAGTATCTAAATTCGAGTATTGTTCAATGGATGCAACAATTTGAAGGAATCTGTCGGGTAAGACATTTAATAATTTTCTTACGAGAGTAGAATCTTCATATGTCAATCCTAAGCTTGCCGCTTTGTTGATAATACCCGTCAACTTTGTAGTAAATGAATCGATCGATTCATTTTCTTTCATCTGTAACAACTCAAACTCCGTCTTGAGTGTTTGTAACCTTGCTTGTTGAACACTGTTTACACCAACATGTCTTGTCTTCAATGCATCCCACACTGCCTTTGCAGTCTTGTATTTTGAAATCAGAAGTAGTTGATCTTCTGGTAATTATTGATAAATATAGGCGATAACGGTTTTATCTTTCTTTGCATTGGCTTGTGTTGTTGTTTGTGGTTCAATCATTTCCCAAAGACCATTTGCTTCCAATATTATTTGCATCCGAATTGCCCAAGTAATGTAATTTGTTGAATTCAACATCGGGCATTGAAAATGGGTAGTAGAACCTATTTCATTGTAAATTTTGGAACTGTCTCCTTGTTCCTTATTATCATTTCCCGTCATGATTTAAAAAGAAAATTTTGAAATTTTGTTTGAAAAGTATTTATAGTTTTTTATATATGAAAGAGGGGAAGGAAGCGTACACTTTTGTGTGTGCCGTTTCTCGGCTTTGTGGCTGTTATCGATTGTTCAAAATCGAATCACCCCTCTGGTTTCTTTCAATCGGCGGTCGTTTCTGCCGTCAATCCCAGTGTCCTTTCTAGTCTGTTCCGGTTGTATCTTGAACGATGATTTTCCTAATCTCCGTTCTTGTGACGCGATGCTTTCTGCCCTCGTGTCTTCAATCGATGGTCTTTGTGACCGATTTGATTTTTCCGGTTGTCTTCTCCGGTTCCGATTAAGGTAAATCCCCTTTTTCGGTGGGTGCCAGATGGTTGTAAAACTCTTTATGGTGTTTGGCCACCCTAGGTATCTCCTTGAGATTCTGATTAGCCCTAAATGAACACTGTGATGGTGGCTGATCGTTAATCTCAGGCGATTTCGGTGACTCTCGGTTTTTTGTTGGTATATGGTAGTTGATGAGAGACTTTTGGTGTTGATTGAACCCAAAGCTCTGATACCAATTATTGGATCGAATATATCAAATAAACAACCAAAGTTTTATTTATTATAATGAGAATACACACTTTGAAACTATACAAATCGATACATATATATAGACTATGAAGAGGTGCCTTCGAACCATTGTGATGGTACGGATAGAGGTGGTTACATGGTGATGGTTCATGAACCATCACACCCTTTCAATTGAAACCACTTTATATACATATATATATATATATAAATATATATTATTTATAAATCCTATATTAAAATGTCGAGATTATCCTAACAATAATAAGGAGGTTGATCCTTTGGCCTAAAGAAAACCATATATAAAAGTGTTTTTGTTGTTATGAAATTAGCTTACAAGGGTTTAAATTATGCGTCAATATCAATCTATATTTGGGTTTGCCAGATTCTTCTTTCGTTCTTGTAAGAGACAACAATATCTAATTAATATTGAAATATGTTTTTGATTTGCAGTGTTTTTTTATTTAATTTTGGTTTTCACTAGGATTTTTGAATTTTGATGATAATGAATATTTCCGGCCGATATTGTAAATTAACGATTTTGTATTTTTGATGAAGATGATGAATATACTAGTATTAGACCATTCACTACAATATACTTTTCAAGTTAGCTTTAGAAATTATCTTTGAAATTACTTCCTACTACAACCATTCCTAACTAATTTTTTAAGTGAATTTATTATAAAAAACTATATTTTAACTAATGATCGAACTATTTGTATTCTTTTATAACCAAAATCTTATTCAATAAATTATTCATATATTTTTTTTATAAACATATATCACAAAACATCAAAAAACATAATGTGGACATCGACAATTACTAAAAAGTAATTTCTTATTAAGAAAATTATAACCACAATTTCGTATATTATTTACTGTCACATCAACAAAAGGTATTAACATGTCATTAAATAATTACCAAAACTCAATTTCTTATTAAAAAATATGTCCACAAAAACTATAATTTCTAATATAAAAGTGCACCATATCATTTTTTTTATATGACACTTAAAAAATTCACTAAAAAATGGTTATAGTGGATGGTCTTAGTGATGAAGATAATTAATATACTAAGCGTTGGACGAAGATGATGAATTTGGGATTTAGGCATTGTTTGGGAAACTAGCTTATAAGGTAGCTGATAAGCTAGCTTTTCAAAATGCTACTATGAGTCCGTGTGATTGAACACGATCGCTTACCAGATAATCAAACAACAAACAAGATACGATTTACCAACCTGTTTAGATTACAAACGCGGATTACAAAGGTTGATATTGTTTCTCTGTTTAAGCTCTCACTATTTCTCTCTCTGAACAGTGTTTGATCGATTTCTTAGATGTTGAGATTGTAAGAGATGTTTTCTAATATCTCACCTAACAACTACTAACATAATAATATCTAACTAAGATATTATCAAAACATAATATCTAAACTAATATCTAGATATTTAAACTAATATCCTAATATCTATTAAAAGATATTTAGGACAAACATAAAATACAATAAACAACTTTGACATTTTATTACAAACTAACTTTAGACTTAATATCGAGAGCGACTTTTCAGCTTTAGCTTCAGATTATAGTCTTCAGATTGGATGATCTTGAATCCAATAAATCTGTGATCTAACAATCTCCCCCTTTGGATCAAGATCATTACTAAAATGATTTAGCAATTCAGTCTTCTCTTTCAGCTCAGAAGTTGGAATCTCTTCCTTTCTCTTCAATTTGTAATAATCTCCAGGCAAAGTATCTTCAAAGAAAATTTCTCTCAGATCAGCATGTCTTTAGAATACTTTGAAGAAATCTCTAAAATTTTATTCTTTCCTCCATTTCTTGATTAGCTTTCTCCCCCTTTTTGATGAAAAGTGCAACGACTTCATCAAAACATGTAGCAAGAAATGTCTTTCATCAGGAGCTTCTGATCCGTCAATTCAAAAGATATTCATCCAGATCTTTTCAAATCCAGACAAAATAATCGTGTCACACCTGAATCACCTAATGAATCAGTTAAAATGCCTGTCAGTAACACAAAGTTACTGTGTGTAGTGAATACACATTGGAAAGGAGCTTTTTGATGTTCACTCCCCCAGGGCTTCCATTCAATCATCGAAACACCACAAAGGCAATTTCTATAAACGTTATGACAAAGAAACAAATTCCTTGTGTGTTCGTGCTTGTGATAGAAAGAATTAAGCACGGATGATTGCTTATAGGCTCAAAATTGTGTAAACCACTGAGACAACAGTAAGTTAAACACAAACTCAATGTGCATGAGTGAAGTGCGAAGGTGGGGCATACTTCCTTCTTTTCAATATCCAAATTTTCCAAATGAAAATCAGATAGCAAATGTGTTGCGTCCCATTTGAAATTGTGAAACACTTTCTTGTTAAGAAGAAAATGAGTAGTTGGTGAGGTTTGATCAAGAGTTGGCATGGGCTAGTTGCCTGTTTCAATAATGTTCACCAATGAGTTGTGAAACATTAGTATTGTGGCTGCCCGGCTCAGAAAAAGTTGGTATAGAGTTCTGATATTCTTTTAACTTTGTTCTCACATGCTCTTTCTTTTAAACATTTAGCTTTCTCTAACCAAACACTCTTTTTCTGATATACCTCATCACACAATCCACACTCATTTCTTTTCGACTTCTTACACTCAATCACTATGGATTAACCTCTTGGGTAGAAATCACTGGTTAAGGTGATTCCATAGAAGTTGTGTTAAGTCCTAGCACAATGAAATCTCATGTTTTCTAGAAAGCATATGATACTCAAAATGGTTTAACTATCTCAGTTAAAGCATAAAGTAGATCTTGAAAACATTTAAAGTCACATTTCCAATTCATGAAATCGGTTTGAGATTCGGGAAATGGTTTGAACATTTAAGAACAATGTTTTCTATGATTGAAAGTTGTCCACTTTTCAACCATATATGAGATGAAGATAAGGAATTATACCTTTTGAGTGCAATCTTACATCTCATGAAGTTAAGCTTAAAGTCATAAATATATGATCTTGTAAGCATCTCTCAAAAACTGCAAAAATCTTATGTCATAGTCAAAACAAATTTATTCACTTAAATTAAAATGACAAAAAAACAGTAAAACAATTTAAAGTACGAGTTCTGATCAGAAATAATCAGAAGTCATCACCTTTTTATTTTACTCCCCCTGAAATTATGCATTTGAAAATTATCATTGAAAAAGATATGCATTTATAATTTCAGACAAATATGTACTCCCCCTTGATGGTTGATTTCCTCATTCGAGTATTCGAGTACAATCTCTTATCAGCACAGGAGTAAGGTCTTTTGATCATTGAAGTACGAGTCCTAAGCTATTGTGTTTAGAAGTCAAACTTTGTTGAAGTACGGGTTTTGAACTGATGTATTCAAATGCCTATTTGACACTGATGTCCGGGTCTTGAGCTGATTTACTCAAGAACCATTGTTCTTCTCCTACTCCCTCTTGACAGTAGGTGCCTGCAACACAGAATCATCCCTTTTCTTTGGTATCCATTTCCATTTGGATCCAACTGTGTTAGCAAGCGATTTTGGTACCCATTGAAATTTGGGTCCTCTTTC
Organism: Arctium minus; assembly: GCA_954870635.1. Classification (NCBI taxonomy): domain Eukaryota; kingdom Viridiplantae; phylum Streptophyta; class Magnoliopsida; order Asterales; family Asteraceae; genus Arctium; species Arctium minus. The sequence continues at coordinate 135,324,788 of OX941081.1, read as the reverse complement.
CTTTTGAGAATCAAATGAAGAATTTGAATTATAAGAGTGAACATGATAAGTGCCATACCAAACATCAGAATCTTGACAAGAAGTATAAACATGTTTATCATAATATGAAGACTTTCTAGCAGATTTAGATAACTGGAATAATTGCTTCATAGAGTATTGCTTGCGAGAAACAACAAGTTTTGGTTTCAAAATAGAAACATCAGCAATCAAAACATCTTTACTAGGCGTAGTCTTATTACAATCAACACTACAAAAAGATTTATCAGTCTTGTCGATCTCCTGTTTTGGTTGCCATTAAGATTTAACTCCTATCCTTTGCTTGCTTGGATCTGAAACATTTGAAACTTGTGAGTTAGACTTTTGAGCAACAAACAAATGCTTCTTCTTTAGGTTACCAGTAGTGATCGGTTTCTCTGAATGCTGAGATTTCTTCTTACCTTTCGCATTCTTAGTTTTCACAGAAACTGTTTCATCAACTTTCGTTGATGATTTGCTTTTCACAAACTTACTGGATAATCCAATGGATTTCACAACAAAAGATGAATGGTTAGGAAGTTTGGCATTAAAATCAAATTGATCAAAACAATCATTCAAACCACCGTCAGAGTTTAGAAAATCATACCCTCCATCAGTTGAACCAAACATGTCATCAGATTTTGAAGCCTTTGATGATTTAGAAAGAACAGAATTCTTAAGCACAGTTGAAAAAACTTTTTGTTCAATATCAATCAAAAAACTTTCATCTGCTAAAGATGTCTCAAGTTCAGAAATTTTACTTTCCAAAATGAGAGGAGAGACGTAAACTTTAACTTCAATAGGCTTCGCCTCCATTTCTTTTACAGAATAACTTTGAAAGAAGTCATTTGAAAGAGATTTCTTTTGATATATAGGATCATCATTATAACTATTATTCAACTTCGCATAACGAAATGGAAGTTGAACATTAGTTGTGTTCTTTCGTTTTTCCGTTTCCTTGGCTTCATCCCCTTTTGACAGTCCAGTCCAGAAAACTTTAAGCTCAGGGATTCTTCGAGCTATTTTAAAAAATGTAAGATCATAAAGTGCAGGCACTTCAGATTTACCCTTTTTAAGGTAGTGAGGATTTTCGTAACCGAGTCCCCAACTCTCTATTTCCTCTTTGGGTTTGTTCAGATGAATGGTTTGTTCAGTTTGACCCAATTTGTATAACTTCTCTTCCAATGCTTTTAATTTTGCAAGTAAAGATATGTTTTCTTTGGAAGTTGAAGAATGCAATTTCGTAAGCTCTTTGAAATCAAACTCACTCTTTCTTAATTTAGTCTTTGTTTCAACAACCTCTTTAAGAATTATGGTCTGTTCTTTTGCTTTGGTGTCATTGTTTTTGTGTAAAGTCTCAATCAATACTTTCTTCTCAACAAGGTCATTGCTAAGTTTCTGTATTGACTGGTTTTGTTCAATAATGACACCCTCTTCTCGCTTAAGTTTCGACTCTAATTCTTGGAGTTTTAACATCATGGCATGCATTTGATTTAAGAAATCTGATTTATCTAAATCACATACCTCTTCGTTGTCATCTTCATCGAAATCTGCTTCAGCATCTATTTCCATCTTGCCCATGAAGCATAGATGCGCTTTCTCATCCTTCTCTTCATTCTCATCTTCTTCGTCAGATTGATCAAGCCAGAACTCATCTTCTGCCATCAATGCCTTTCCGGCTTCCTGTTGCTTGGCAAGCAGCATTTTGTTCTTGTAGTAGTCTGAGTTCCTGACTTTCGGTCTTCGACAGTCTTTTGCAAAATGTCCAGGTCTACCACAGTTGTAGCACGTTGGAGGTTCTGGATGTTTGATCTCTTCTGCTTTATACCTTCTCTCTTCTGGCTTTCTTTCCTCTATTCTCTTTCCTTCAAACCTCTTTCCTTCAAACCTCTTTCCTTCAACCCTCTCTTTGTGAACATAGTTGCTCGGACCAGAAAAATACCTCTGACTGTTTGAGCTTGGCTTTTTGTAGAACTTTCTTTGAAAAGCCTTAGTCAGCATGAGCATAGCCTTCTTCAGTTGTTCACAGTCATCCGAGTCAGAGTTTGCTTCAGCTTCAACCTCTTCTGATTCAGACAAAATTATCTTCTTTTTCTTCTTTTTCACAACAAGAGCAACTGTATCATCAACTGTCTTCCCAGTCTGCCTCTTTTCATCCAGTATTTCATCCACCTCTTCTTCATTCTGTTTGAGGGTTTCATACACCTCATTAAGTGGAATCTCGTTTAGATCCTTGATTTGTTTCATTTTGTCTGGCAAACCTCTTCCATTCAGGCTGGAGTATGCTTAGGAATTTGACATTCATCTCTATTTGTGATTTGTTGACCTTGTTCTTGCTTAGTTCATTCAGCAAGGTCACGAATCTATCATATGTTCCTTCTAGAGACTCTCCAACTCTGCCTTTAAATTCTTCATAATTGTTTAGGCAGGTGGATATCTTGAGCTGGTTCCCAACCTTTGAACCTAGCATCATTTTCTCTAGCTGATCCCACATCTCTTTGCCAGAGGCTTTATAGCTGTCTATCTTCACATATATTTCATTTAGAATGCCTTGAAGAATATAAGACTTTGCTAATCTATCACCTTTTGCTCTCTCTAGGTCTTTACCATCGAGCTCACCATACTTAAGTTGAATCTTTGTTTCCACAGTTCCCTCTGTACTTGTCTCATAAACTGGTGCCATAACTCCCTCCTCTATTGATTTCTAGATAAAATCACCCAAATCTTGTCTTTCTATGAAGTTCATGAACCGATATTTCCACTGCTCCTACTCTCCCCTGAAGAGTACTGGTGGCTTTGTGTCAGTTCCGATAGCTAGGGCTTCTCTGGATGTCATCCTGTTTAATTTGATGTGCAAATAAAGAACTTGTACTAATCGTTAGTCCAGAAAAAATCAGATAAATACTGAATAATTTGACTAAGTCTGGAACTGGCGCAAAAAGCACAATTTGCGCTACTTGAAGGTGGCGCAAAAATAAACTTTGCGTTAGAGGTGGTTGGCGCAAAACAGACTTTGCGTTAGAAGTGGGTCGCGCGAGTTGAGGTTTGCGCGAGTGAAGGTTGGCGCAAGTAGAGGTTTGCGCTAGATGTAGGTCGCGCGAAATAACTTTTGCGCGTGTAGTTAATGGCGCGAACTGTAGGTTTGCGTTAGTCGTTATTGATGGAGTCGACCGGGGTCCTGTATTGACCGGAGTGTTGTCGACCGGTGTGATGTTTTCGACCGAGGTTGAACGACCGGTATGATGCGTCGACTGGAGATGGTGCGACCAGGGTATTGACAGAAGCTGCGACCGGATTGAAATTGTAGTGACCATAGTTGTTGATTCGACCGGGGTTCTTCGACCACTGTTGTGTACGACCGGAACCCGAACCGAGGTAGAGCACGGACCGGTGTTTCGACCGGAATGTGTGTAACCGGTGTCGACCGGTGTGTGTTTCTTCTTCTAAACAATCGGTCTGTAAATCCCAAATATACCAATCTAGATGCGTTTTTATAGCCCCAAACTTTGACAAAACGATCGAATAAACAACTACAACAGGTTACAACCTATTGATTTCGAAAACAACCACTGATTGAAGGTATTGATCGATTGAACAGTGTTTAAAAAATGAAGAACACAGAGAGTTTCTAAAAGTTTGATTTTGATCTGGTTTAAGCTTTGATACCAATTGTGAGTCCTTGTGATTGAACAGTGTTTAAAAAATGAAGAATACAGAGAGTTTCTAAAAGTTTGATTTTGATCTGGTTTAAGCTCTGATACCAATTGTGAGTCCGTGTGATTGAACACGTTCGTTTACCAAATAATCAAACAACAAACAAGATACGATTTACCAACCTGTTTAGATTACAAACGCGGATTACAAAGGTTGATATTGTTTCTCTGTTTAAGCTCTCACTGTTTCTCTCTCTAAACAGTGTTTGATCGATTTCTTAGATGTTGAGATTGTAAGAGATGTTTTCTAATATCTCACCCAACAACTACTAACATAATAATATCTAACTAAGATATTATCAAAACATAATATCTAAACTAATATCTAGATATTTAAACTGATATCCTAATATCTATTAAAAGATATTTAGGACAAACATAAAATACAATAAACAACTTTGACATTTTATTACAAACTAACTTTAGACTTAATATCGAGAGCGACTTTTCAGTTTTAGCTTCAGATTCCAGTCTTCAGATTGGATGATCTTGAATCCAATAAATCTGTGATCTAACAACTACTATGAGTAGCTTTTCAAAATGCTACTATAAGTAGCTTTTCATAAAGCTAGCTTATGGTAATCCAAACATGTACCAGGAAAAAAAGCTAGCTTATAAGCTAGTTTTTTTTTGACAAACATAGCCTTAGATTAATATCGGGTTTATAAACCCCACATCCTTTTTTCATGAACTTCTGAAAATAAAAAGTAGAAAATAAAATTGAAGAATGATGCTGAATTCCAGTTCATATGCATTGATTGTTGTGAAGGGAATTATTGTCGTGGCCCTAAACAACCAGTACAAGGATCAAAAGCTACTTGCATTTGGTTTCTTTTGGCAAATAGATTTCTCTCTCAGACTATATATGTAAGGTTTTAAATATACCATGTAACTATTATAAACTTTATAAACCTAAACTTAATTCTTTATCTTCTTGATTTTAAAATTTAAAGATGGTTATTAAATCAGTTAAAAATACGGTTAAAAATAAATTTAGGAATCGATTTAATTCATCCGTTGATTATATACACGTACGGTTGAGATTTGGTGTTTAGGGTTTGTAATATGGTTTGTATTTTAAACTCTCTCTCTCTCTCTCTCTCTCTCCTATATAGGGTAAACTTTATTTAGGAACCGTGAGAACCAATTATTCATGACGAAAATATCTAAATATACATGAATATTATCCAATATGAATATCATTTTTTATTGTTCATGATATTCATCATGAATGATTAATGAATAGGTGGTTCTTACAAATTTAAAAATATTTAAGGTTCCTAAATGAACCCTTCTCTCTCTCTCTCTCTCTATATATATATATATATATATATATATAGAGAGAGAGAGAGAGAGAGAGAGAGAGGGAGAGGGGTTTATTTAAGAACCTTAAATATTTCGAGAAAGCGGAAACCCCTATTTTATGTAGTATTAATGATGAATAACCTTGAATAATAATGAATATGTGTCACGACATTTATCATGAATATTTATCACGTTATCCACCATGAATACTAAATAAAAATATAGATGCTTCTTAAAATATTTAAGATTCCTAAATGAACTTGTCCGCTCTCTCTATATGTAGATATACATGGGAATGTTCAAATAAGAAAGATAGAGCAAGGTTAACAACATATAAATAAATGATTCATATGTGAATCATTGGTAAATTCGAAAAAAGAACCATTTAAGGATGCATATGTCACCTCATGTTTGCTTACCTAGTTTTTCTTACCAACTATTCACATATATGAAGATTCATATGTGAACCCACATTTTCTTTTTCCAATTATTCACATATGAATCATTTACTCGTACGTACTTAATATTTTTGTAATATATGAAGAGATCCCGGGGGAGGAAGTTTCAAATACAAACCATGAAAACCTAACAAATCATGATCAATGCTTATATCAGGAAATAGTTGAGGAGGTGTTTTGTTATATGTATTTAAGTAGTCATTAGTGAGATTGAATATAAAAGAAATTGTTTGGTTTTATATAATATAATGAGTTCATTCCCTCACAAGTCCAAATTTTCATTCGAGGTTAAATAGGGGTTTCATTCCCATCTTCATTCCTTGTCATTTTCGTTTTTATTCTCATTTTCATTCCACTATCTAAAAGAAACAACTCCTGAGATATTTATGAAAGATTATCAGGGTTTCATTCATTATGATTGGGATATTTATAAAAGATAATAGAGTTTATTCATTATAATCATTGCTTTAAACTATAAAACAATCAAAATATTTATGAAACAAGATTTTCATTAGGCTAGATGGACGATTAAGATTAGTTTGTATGGCTTATAAGATTTCTATGGTATGACTTTGGATTACGTGAGACCACATAAATAACACTTACCTTCACAATGTTTTTGTTGTGAAGGTTCAATTATTTTTCGTACCTTCAGTATTCTACTTTGAAGTTTCAGGGTTATTTTGTGGTCTAACGGTGTAACGAAAACAGGCTGGTCTCACGTGACCCAATCCTATAGGGGCATTCATTTGAAATCCTTCTAATTTGTGAGGTCCGTGAGATCTAATTGTTAGGTCTATTTTAAGTTGAATAGAAGTTGAGGGGTGTGTTATGTAAATACCCATAAGTGGTATAAATAGTTTTGTTAATCCTTGTTAAACCTTAATGGTCATATTAGCATTACACGGTTTCATTGAAAAACTCTCTGTAATTGCACTTCAATTGATTAATCAATCATATAACCAGGTTTGATGATTATTATTAATTGTTTTTAATTGCTTTGAATCTTACACTTGCATTGGGAATTACAATTGGTATCAGAGCAGAAAGATGAATATTTGATCCAAAAAGGTATCCGGTTTTTCTCAACAAAAAAAAAATCGGTCGCATGAGTTCTGGGTGATTTCTGGGTAATCGTTTTTTTTAGTTAAATTGATGATTTCCATCGATTCCATTCTAATCCATTAGTTTATTGGTAGTGATTGGTGAAGTTTCATCAATTAATTCTAAGTTTTAAGGCTGAATTTCGAAACTTTATCTCTTGAGTTTTTTGGTCTTTTGTTAAGTCAGATTTTATAGTAATCATTGTATTTATAGCTTTGTTGCTAATATTGTGTTTGAGAGCTTTTATATCTTGTATTGGCCAAGGGTATTTAAGTCCCTTGTGGCCTTTGTGTTGTGTAACTCATTAATGCATAATTGAATAGAACTACTTTTGGCGCTTCATACTTTCTCTCTCTACTTTCTCTCTCTAAGATTAGATTGATCTTGGATTAACAATTGGTATCAGAGCCTAATCTGAATCTGAGAGGATTGAGAGAAACAAGATTTGATTTCTGAATTTGTGTTTAAATCAGAAAATTTGATTGATTTTCTTGATTTTTTTTTCAAGAAAATCTCATTTTTTGATTTTTCATCAAAATCAGATTGAATTTTGATCGAATTTTCTTGTAAGTTGGTTCGTTGGATCCGGTTTCAATAGAAGAACATTTTTGATTCACATCGATTCGCAAGAAATTCACTTTTTGGAGTTCAATTTTAAGATTTTTGTAGTTTCTGGAAAAAGTTCGATAAAGGCACTGTTCGATTCACAATCTCACGTTTTTGCGAAAATTGTTCGAATTGTTTGTTTCAAAGTTGTTAGAAATCTATTTTCGAGCACATCTGTGTGTGTAAAATTCATCAGACTCGATTTTGTGGTCGATTTAGAAGGTTTTATTGAAGTTTTCTCCAGATTCATTTTTTGCGCCAGTTCATCTGCACTTTGCGCCAGATCATCAAACTTTGCGCCAGTTCATCAGGGGTTCAGTTCCTAGAGTAAAAGTCTGATTTTCGTCATCTTCATCTGCACAATCTCAACTTTGCGCCGGGTTCTTCTGTTATTCGCCAAGTTCAGGACTTGTCTTCTCGCGAAAAGTACTGTTTTCGCCATCAGTTCATCGCGCAAAGCATTATTTGTGCCACCTACGCTTCGCAAAAAACATTATTTGCGCCACCTTCTTCTCATGCAAAACAAGTTTGCGCCAGTTACTGTTAGTGCAAATCAACGCCAGCCTCTCTCTGTTTCAAGACTTGGGCATTTTTCTAAGTTTTTCTGAAGTTATGGATATGTCAAAATTCTCTTTTCAAGCTCAGTTTTACAAGAACGATATTATGATGTCGTTGGGATCTGATACTCGTCCTCCGGTTTTGATCAATGAGAATGAGTTTACTCAATGGCAAGATCGGTTCATTAACTTCATCGAGCGTCAAGCAAACAGAGAAAACATGATGAAGTCATTCACTGAAGGACCATTCGTCAAACCTAAGAACGATATTCTAGCCACTGCCGAGGAGCTTTCACGAGAAAAAGCCGATCACGAAGCAAAGTCTAACCTGATGCTAGCATTGCCTAATTCCATCTACAATCGAATTGATTGTTTCAAGCACAATCCGATGATGATGTGTACCCAGTTAGAAAAGATCATGCTTAGGTCAGCGGTTGCAACACAACTTCGACAGACACGCTTCATGAACAATTTCGAGGAGTTCAAGGCAAAGGATGGTGAGACTCTGAAGAGTGTCTTTGATAGGTTTTGCGTTGTGATGAACGATCTGCGAAAGATCAAAGTGACCAAGACTGATTTAGAGACTAATATGAAGTTCCTCAACGCTCTTCAACCGGAATGGAACAAATCATGTCACCGATTGAGGAATGATGTCCGGGTCTCTACCATGCAAATACAAGAGCTTTAAGAGATTTTGATGACAGATGAGAGCATTGTCAAGGAGAAGAAAGCCAAGCTTGATAAGCAAAACAAGCCAAAGACTGTGGACCCAGTTGCACTTATCGCGAGCAAATTGGTTGAACAAGCATTGTCTGAGAATGCTTATGACAGAGCAACTGATGACGATGGCGAGGCACTGGAAAAAGCAATGATTCTTCTCTCTCAGCATTACAACAAGAAGTTCCAGCATCGGTCGGGTTCCAACAACCTTAGCTTCACTTAGGCGTCTAAAAAGAATGAGCTTGCCAAAGTGCCCGAGCCTAAGAAAACTACTGCTTGCTTCAACTGTGGAAAGTCGGGGCACATTGCAAAGGAGTGTCGAGTAAAGGTGGTTCGGGATTCGGCATACTACCGGAAGAAGATGGAACTAGCCGAAAAGAAAGAGAATGGAATCGTTCTGCTAGCTGAAGACGAATATTGGCTAGATCACTCCGATAACGAAGCAGAAAATGAGGAAACTGCAGCTATGTGCTTTATCGGAGATGATGACAGTGATGAAGATGATGAAGATTCTTCAACTGATGAATCTGAGGTACCTTCCGAGTTTTATTACAAATTTATTTCATCTCAAATGAACGTCATTATAACTGCATTACATGACTTACGTTCAAAGTTTTTATTTGAAAAACATATTAATCAAGAAAAGTCAAATTTGATTGAAAAATTACAAATTTCTTTGAAAGATGAAAAATCCATTTTGACTCATACAAAAGAGAACTTTCAAAAGAAATTGGATGACTTGGAAATTTCAAATCAGACTTATCTTGATTCTTTGACGGAAATGACCAAATTAAAAGATAGTTTTTCTGATAAAATAAATGAGTTGGAAGAAAAATTATATTTGAGAGATCAAACTGAACAAACAATATTTATGCATAAACCGAGGAGTTATAAGTTTATAAAGGAAAGATGGGGACTTGCTTTTGAAAATCCACATTGTTTAGACAATGCTATAGAAAAATCCCCCACTTTATATAAATTCGATTATCTAAATCATGCTAGATATGCTCCTCAATTTAAAATTGATTGGATGAATGAAAAACAAGTTTTAGAAATCGAAAATGAGAAAAGGATGAACAACAACAAAATGGAACTACCGTTTGTTTATACTAGCAAAAATGCAAAAATATTTTCTTGAAAAATCAAAGAAGTCCAGAAGATCTCAAAATGCTTTAAATGTCACATCTTCCATTAAATCTTCATTATCAAACGATTATTTCGATATATATGCCATTAACGCTAATAAGGAAAATATATCTCCAGTTTCTTATGATTCTAAGAGATATATTCCCCCATTAGTGTTAGAAATCCTAAAAAAGTCAGAATTATGGATTGTAATGAAAATATAGGCTAAGCACTTAGATGTAAAACCAAGTGACTGAGATGAATCTTATATATATATATAAAATACAGAAATCACTAAGTTTAAAAGTTTGTACCTGTGACCTTTCTGGTTTGGGAAAGTAAGTTCCTTGGGATGCTTGTCATCTGGTCCCCTAAGGTCAATTGGTCTGGGAGTGATCGAACCCAAATACTTCTATAGAATCAGATCGAAAGTCATGTTCTACTGGTATGAATGGGTTTAGGATGTGTCGATGTAGCCTTTCTGGTCTGGGAGAGTAAGTTCCAAGGGGTGCTTTACACCTAGTCCCCTAAGGCCAACTGGTTGGGAGCGGCTGACCCAAATCCTGCAATAGGATCAGATAGAAAGTTACGTTTACGACATGTTCTTTACTTACAAAACTTCTTGATTAAAAGATGCCAATGTGCAGAAGCTTAAAAGATGCCAAAGAGCATAATCATGTGAAAATGCCAATGTGCACAATGCTAAAAGATGCCAATGAGCACACATCTCATGATACTTGGTGATATGTTTGAGTTGCGATAAACCTATAAATTTGTGAAAGTCTTAATTCTTGACGGCTTAGTGTGAGTAAATGCAAAGTATTCTATTATATTTTTAGAATTTCATTTTCTTGAAGCTAATCAAAGTTCGCACGCTAGCGCACTGAATAGATTGATGATAGTTTTTGAAACTGGACATGTATTAACTTGATATGCAATGAAACTTGTATCTGTATCCAAAAACATACACTTGATTTCAGCTGATCGATTACTCTGTGATATTTTACTAAATAGAATTGAATTTGTTTGGTGTTTAAAAGTTTATATATTTAGTTGTTTCAAAATCTATATTCAACATATTTTTCTTTATACATTGATGTTTCTATGCTTGTGTTCCCATATCCTTGTAAATTGGTATGTGCATATTTTGAGGGGGAGTAAATAAGGAGAAAATTCTGAAAGAACTTCTGATCATATCTCATTTCGAGGAGGAGTACATAAAGTGAATACATTGGATAGTGCATGTGTGTAGGGGGAGTAAAAGAGTTCAACAGGTGAATCATTTCATGTCCCTAATCAGATTTGCTAGCTTCTTCGACTCCGTCTTACAGATCTGAAGTTGTCTCTTCTCTAGCATAGACATGACCAAGATGATTCAGATCATCAAGGTCATGAGGGGGAGAAGTTAAAGAGAAGTTAAAGAGACAAAGAGTTCAAAGTTTAGCTGCTCAAGATTCTATTTCTTCAACTATACTTGTCCTTTTGCTGTTTCAGCTCCGATCACCACAGTTCATTCGAGTACATTTGAAAGAGGTGCGTCGTCTAGAGTAGAAGCTGATGTTCCTGAACCGATTGTTCCTTCAAGCTTATTACAAACTGATCCAGTCTTGTCAAGGCAACAATGACAACATATTTTGAAAGATGCTGAGAAGAATTTTTTTTTGTCAAGAAGCTACGCTAAGTCGCTTAGAAGGTCTGTTTTGTTTTCGAAGATGAGTGTAACAACCTACATTGAAGACCGGAGCTCCAATGATTACTAAGGGGGAGATTGTTAAGTCAGATTTTATAGTAATCATTGTATTTATAGCCTTGTTGCTAATACTGTGTTTGAGAGCATTTATATCTTGTATTGGCCAAGGGTATTTAAGTCCCTTGTGGCCTTTGTGTTGTGTAACTCATTACTGCATAATTGAATAGAACTACTTTTGGCGCTTCATACTTTCTCTCTCTACTTTCTCTCTCTAAGATTAGATTGATCTTGGATTAACATCTTTGTTCTTAAAAATTCTGGAAATTTGTGTTTAAAACTCATAGATTTTGGTTCTAATCAATTTGGGTTTAACGTTTTTAGAGTTTGGTTAATGTTTTGAGTCTTTAGGGTTCATCCCAAGTCGACTTAGATCCGATTTTGTCGAAGAATTGATTGTTCCCGGTAAGTTCTACGTACGCGGATTTAGTTTAAATATAGGTGTTCTCAGTGTCCCGGATCGCATTCCTGGTAAGCCAATTAATCGTGCCCGGATCCCGCACCCTTATATATCACTTTACTCGGGTTCTTCAAATCCAGTTCGTACTCTGGAAGCCCTTAATCCCGGATCTCCAAACCCTGGTACCCCATACCGGGTGCTATTCTCGGTCGTTCATTAATCCGGGTTTGTATCTGAACTCCATCACCTGGGTACTGTCTCCCAGTAACCTCGGGCCCGGGTAAATCCGTCTCCCGGATCTCTCATCCGGGTTCCCTAAATCTAGAAACTTCTTCCCGGTTTCACCCTATCTAGGTCTCCACAATCCGGTTCCGATTTCACATTAACTCCCGGGTACACTCACATCCAGGTCTGGTTATTTATACTTTTGTGTCTGTCCGTATTTACTTATTCCCGAAAACCCTTATTGGATCAAATCGCGTTTGTCTTACGATCACCGCAAGTGTTTGAACTATTCTACACGAAAGACATTAGCTATGGGTACAGATACGAGACCCCCCGTCTTGTTCAGAGGCGAGTATCCACAGTGGCGAGACAAATTCCTTGATTTTATTGCAAGGCACGATCATGGTGAAGAGATTCTAGCTTCTCTCACAGAAGGACCAATAGTGTTCTACACCGAAACACCTCCCCTTCCAAATGCAAATCCACCCAAGACAGCAAGAATAAAATTGAAAGAAAAGAAAAAGTTCTCAGATGAAGAAAAGAAACACGTCAAGGGGGATCAACTTGCCAAATCCAATCTGCTTCAGAGTCTTCCAAATGACATCTACACTACCATTGACAGTTACAAGGAAACTGACAAAAGTATATGGGAACAAATAGAGAAAATAATGATGGGAACCAAGGTTGGTAATTAACTGAAAGTCACCAACTACATAAATAGCTATGAAAACTTCAAGGCAAGAGAAGGTGAATCCTTGGAAGAGACTATTGACTGTTTCTGTCTCCTACTGAATGAGCTCAACAGAAAGAAGATCCATAAGACACTGATTGAGAACAACGTCAAGTTTCTCAACAACCTGCAGCCATAATGGAAACGCTTCACATCTCATAGAAGGCAGAACAAGGCCTTGGCAGAAATTGGATTGCACGAGGTATATGAGATTTTAAAGTAGAACGAAGAAGAGGTGCATAGAAATTGTTGAGGCACATAGAAATGTTGAAAAGCCTACTTATTCTCTTGCTTTAGTTGATGAGAGAACCGAAAGAGCGTCACCTCAAATCTCTAGGAAAGAAAGTGCTAGATATAGTTTTGAGTTGTTAGAGAAGAAATATGTTGGATACAAGATCATGAAGACTAGAGGTTAAAGTTACAAGAAGTCAAAGCTGGAAAGTCAACTCTCATTAAAAGTCAAAGTCATTTTGTAATAAAGTCAAAGTCAATTGTATTTGTTTTGTTTTCCTTGTTTTAGATGATAGGTATAAATAGAGTTGATTTTCTTTAATAGATAGATGACTAGAAGCTGTATACGCATCCTGAGAGAGTATTAGAGAGAGAAAGATACGTTTAGAGAGAGAGAGTTGCAAAACAGTTTTGTATTTCTTTGATTTGAGAATTGAAATCAAACAGGTAGATTTGTTAATATTGTTTGTTGATTAATTGTGATAAGAACTTAAATTCAGGGGCACACAATTGGTATCAGAGCAAAATCCATTTGAAATCAAATCAAGAAAAACGAAGTCGACACTGTGTTCTTCAAGTGCAAATCATTTTTGAGTTTTAGTGTGATTTTCGAGTTGTAATTGATCAGGTTATGTTTGTTTAGTGTTTTCGATCGAGTCTGTATGATTTGATTTATCAATTGCACTTTATTCAATCTTGAATTGTTGATTTTTTGTCTAGTCAGAGTTCACGAGTTTGTCGAGCACTGTAATCGATCAATTTGTATTTTCTATTGATTTTTTTTGTAATTCTTTGATAGAAAGTTGTTCTAGATGTGTAAATGATCGTTCTATCAAAGTATAGAATCGAAATTTGAGGTCTAGGTGTACTTTCAGTAGATTCATAGACGTTTTTCGAACGAGATCTCAAGAACTCGCTAAATCCATGAAGAACTCGCAGACCATCTGAAGAACTCGCAACATTTATATCAAGAATTCGTTGAAGCCTCATAATTCGTTATTTCATCAGATTTCGCATTGAAATTTTCTGAAAATTTCTTATGGATAGAATTCGCATTCTTCTGTATTACGAAAAGCATAGAATTCCTTAATGTGTATATTGCGAATTTCATAGAATTCGCAGAGGTTTATTTCGAAAAAGTTCAAGTATAAAATTCGCAGAAGACTATATTACGAATTGCTCAGAATTCGTTATTGTGTCTCTTGCGAATTTCTAAGAATTCGCAAAAGGATAAATCTGAAAAAGTTTCTAAGGACAAAATTCGCAGTTGTCTCTTTAGCGAATTGTTCAAAATTCGCAGACTAGAGAGTTAGGGATTCCTAATTCTTTCTAAGGATAGAATTCGCTAGTGTGAGTATTGCGAATTTCTCAGGATTCGCAAGTGTGTGTATAGCGAATTCTGAAAGAACTTTCCGAATTTTGTGTATATTTTTGTTGTTTGCGAATTTTGTGTATATTTTTATTGTTTGCGAATTCTGAAAGAACTTTGTAATCAGATCGAATTTGAATTTTTGATGCTGTAATCTGAAATTCGTATGTTGTAATTGATTCGAATCAAGTATTAGAAATGATCTGCAAAGTTTCAGATCAATTGGCAACTTTTTGAGTCGATTTCAGATGGAAAAATCGAGTTTTTGGACGAAGAGAGCAAGAACTCGCTAGATCTGGAAAACTCGCAAGGAAAGAACACGCAAAGGTTGATGAACTCGCACATCAAAAGATCAAGTAAAGAGAAGAAGAACGCACAAACTGAAAGACTTTTGATTTTGGCTAGAAACGCGCAAAGTGTTATTTGCGTGTTCTAGAAACGCGCAAATCGAAGTTTACGTGTTTGATTCTTTATTATGGGAGTTTGAACATCGTTCTTTCTGCGAGTTTAGCTTACGAGTTTGGTAAAACACGCAAGTAGGCATCTGCGGATTCTCCCGTGCTAAGTCTGCGGAGGGGGAACAAAGTTCTTATTGTGATCAAAGATTCTGAATTTCTAACGATCATTTCAAGTTTTTTTTTGTTACAGGAATCATGGATGATGATTATTTTGAGGATTATAGTTCTTCAAGGCGTAAAGAGATAATTTTGAAACAGAAAATTTTAGAATTTGAAAAACAACATAATATAGATCAGATTTCTACTTCCAAAGAAGCTTTCATAGTTGAATCAGATGTGAAACCTCCTGTTTTAGTCAAAGGAGAGTTTGAGTCATGGAAGATTAGTTTTCTAGATCTCATAGATAAACATAAGTCGGGAAAATATATCAGATTATCTTTGCAGGAAAGTAGGATGAAAACTCCAACAAGGTTTTACTATTATCCTGGAGCATATGGACTCAAAGAAAAAGGAGAGTGTGTATTACCACTTGAGGAATATTCAAATGAGCAAAGAAAAAGATTTGAAGCTGATAAATTGGCCAAAGTTTTTATTTTGAAAGGAATTTCAGATGAAATTTGTGTCAATTTAGATATCAAAAAGGCTACAGCAAAACAGTGGTGGGATCAGCTTGAAAATAAATCAAAGTTGTCTTTAAGCGAAAAAGTAAAGATTTTGGAATCTAAGAATTCTGAGCTGAAAAGAAAGATTTCTGACTTTGAAAATCAGATTGGACAACTTCAGCAAGAAGCATCTGTTGTCAACAAGTTTCTGATTTTGAGAAAGTAATAATCTTGGAAAGAGAAAAGTTTGTCAAGGAGAAGAAGGCAATTGAACAGAAGAACGTTGGATTCTTTAAGGAAATATCTGGCCAAAGAAAGGATGTTGAGAAGGGATTTGAAGAAGAAAGAAACATGTTTGAAGTTGAGATTAGAAAGCTAACTGTCAAGTTATCTGAACTATCTGAGAGTGCACTGAAAGAGAAGAAAATGAAGTATGAGTTTGAAACGAAGATTGACCTTCTCATTAAAGAAAGAGACAACTTTGCTTCAAAGATTAAAGAGCTTGAAAAGATTGTTTCAAAGGTGGTGGTGATTGAGCACACGACTCTAGAGTCACAAATCCACACACCTAGAAATAATTCAGCTGACTTCAAAAAGACAGCCTCAAGCTCACACTTGAAACCTGTTTCTTCAAGAAGGTTAGTCAATTTATTTGATCAGATTCGTACTACTAACATTTTCTTTGATGAAAATGTAGATGGTTCAGATACATACAAAAGAAGAAGAAGAAGAAGGAGATACAAAGAAGAAGAATTGGTATGGAAGAAGAAACCAGTTGAAGGTGAGAAGAAAGATGAGTTGAAAGGAATGAAAAAGTCATGTGTACATGTATCTAAAGCCAAGAAGAACAATGCGCGTAAAGGTAAATCTGATCATATCTACACGAGAGATCAATTAATCAGGTTATCAGGTAAGAAATACTATTGTTCTTATTGTCGTACACATGATCCTGTTCACAAGACAAGTGATCATTACTGGTATGGTTCTTACTCAGTTACTCCCATAAGAATTGCAACTAACATTCATGGACCCAAATACCAGTGGGTACCAAAGCCAAAAACTGATTCTGTGTTGCAGGCATCTACTGTCAAGGGGGAGTAAGAGAACCAAGGCTTCTAAGTACATCAGCTTAGAACCCGTACTTCAACGAAGTTTGACTTCTAAACACAATAGTTTAGGACTCGTTCTTCAGTGATCAAAAGTCCTTACTCCTGTGCTGATAAGAGATTGTACTCTAATACTCGAATGAGGAAATCAACCATTAAGGGGGAGTACATATTTTTTTGAAATATTTTGCATCCGATAGATATGATGAACTACATTTCAAAATAGAATTATAGATCTCTATCATGTACTTTTTCACTGACATATTTTAGATGCATAATTTCATGGGGAGTAAAGGTGATTATTTCTGATTATTTCAGATCAGAACTCGTACTATAATCGTTTTTTGCTTTATGTCTTTTAATTTTGAATAAATTTGTGAATGAAGTTGCTTTGACATGACTTTGAGACTTGTGCAGATTGAGAGAAGCTTTCAAGATCATATCTTTATGACTTCAGCTGAATTCATGAGATTTAAGACTACACGAAAAGGTTAATTTCTTATCTTATTCTCATATATGATTGAAAGAAGGACAACTTTCAATCATAGAAAACATGTTCTTAAATGTTCAAACCACTTCCCGATTCTTAAATATATTTCATAAATTGGAAGTGTGATGTTTAAATGTTTTTCAAGATTTATTTGTGCTTACATGATTACAAACCGTGTGTTTCCAAAGATAAATACTTGTGTATTGTCTTTTCTATATACTTTCAAGTATTCACACACACCGGTTTGAATTTTTATTCAATATGTTCTTACCATGTCTCAAATTTGAAACATATTTTTTCGATGGTAAGACACCCCGCTTGTACTTCAATGAATTTTGATCGTTATTTCATTTCTAAACGTTCTTTCAAGAATGTTTGTATTTTGATTTATATAGACAATATCCATTATTCTTGACCATAAGTCTTAACTGATATATCATTTCTTCTCTGATCATTTTTCATACAATGTCAGACTTTCAAACAAGTCTCTTGCATTCATATTCATTCATTCAATTTCCTTGTTTGAAAATATTTTAATGTTTAAAAAATGCTCATATCTTCATGATTATATTCTGAGCATACATATATCTGACTTGTATTTGAGCTTTAACTGATATAGTTAAACCATATTGAGCAACATTTGCTTCATAGGAATATGGGTTCTTTGTGCTAGGACTTAAAATGAACTTCTATGGATTCACGATTACCAGTGTTTCCTATCCAAGAAGTTAATCCATAGTAAAATGAGTGTTTCCATAGTGATTGAGTGTGAGGATTCGAAAAGAAATGAGTGTGGGTTGTGCGTTGAGGTAAAATGGAAATGAGAGTTTGGTTAGATGTGAGCTTAATGATTAAAAGAAAGAGGGTGTGAGATCAGAGTAAAAGAATATCAAACTCTGCACCAACTACTTTCTGAGTCGGGCAGCCACATTACTAATGTTTCACAATTCTTGGTGAACATTATTGAAATAAGCAACTAGCCAATGCCAACTCTTGATATAACCCCACCAGCCACTCATTTTCTTCTTAAAAGGAAAATGTTTCATATTTTCTGGGGACGCAACATATAATCTATCTGATTTTCATTTGGAAAATCTGGACATTGAAAAAGAAGGAAGTCTGCCCCACCTTCGCACTTCAATCATGCACATTGAGTCTGTGTTTATCTACTGTTGTCTCAGTGGTTTACACAATGTTGAGCTTTTATAAAAGCAATCATCATATGCTTAATTCTTTCTACACTTGCACGAACACACAAGGAATTTGTTTTCTTGTCATAACATTCATAGAAACTTCCTTTGTGGTGTTTCGATGATTGGATGGAAGCCCTGGGGGAGTGAACATAACAAAAGCTCCTTTCCTATGTGTATCCGTTACACACAGTGACTTCATGTTACTGACAGACACATTAACTGATTCATTTGTTGATTCAGGTGTTACACGAATATTTTGTTTGGATTTGAAAAGATCTAGATAAATACATGGTTACGGATCAACGAATCAGATGCTCTTGGGCATATCAGAATGGTCAAAGACATTTCTTGATGAAAGTTTTGATGTTATAGATGCTCTATTCATCAAAAAGGGGGAGATGAATTACAGAAATGTCCGGATCAGAAATTTCAAAGTTAAAGATTTGCAAAAGATAAAGTTGAAAGTTTGAAAGTTTGTTCAAGCAAAGTCAAAGATGTTTGAAGATGTGCTGATTTTCCAAAATTTTCTTAGAAGATTATTTGCTGAAACAATCCGAGCTAAATCTGAAGATAATTTCTTTCCGAAGTCAGAAAGTGTCTTGTGATAATTTTGGGAGATTATTGAAGATTGTTTCTACCATATTTCGGGAGATTGTTAATTTTGTTCAAAGACAGACTTGGGAAAAAAATTTGTTGCAAAGAAGGAGATTGTACTTTTTTAGCTTAATTAAAGAGAAGACTAAATTGCAAAATCTTTTTGTGATGATCTTGAATCCAAAGGGGGAGATTGTTAGAGCAGAAATATGTTGGATACAAGATCATGAAGACTAGAGGTCAAAGTTACAAGAAGTCAAAGATGGAAAGTCAACTCTCATTAAAAGTCAAAGTCATTTTGTAATAAAGTCAAAGTCAATTGTATTTGTATTGTTTTCCTTGTTTTAGATGATAGGTATAAATAGAGTTGTTTTTCGTTAATAGATAGATGACTAGAAGCTGTATACGCATCCTGAGAGAGTATTAGAGAGAGAAAGATACGTTTAGAAAGATAGAGTTGCAAAACAGTTTGTATTTCTTTGATTTGAGAATTGAAATCAAACAGGTAGATTTGTTAATCTTGTTTGTTGATTAATTGTGATAAGAACTTAAATTCAGGGACACACATGAGTCAATTTGTAATGTTGTTGACTTTTGTGTTTGACCTTTTTGTATGCTTGTGTTTGTATGAGTTATGGCTTGTATAACCCACATAAATACCTTTTGTCTCTTGTAAGCTTGTAAGTAGAACCCCAAGCAGATTGTACATGTGTAACTTAAGTTTGTAACATTTTAGTGAGATATATGAATACATAGACTTGTGACAAATTCTCTCTCTAGATTCTTTCTTTAATCTTGTTCCTTGATTGTTAATATGCTTGAAATGTGGGATCACAATTGGTATTGGAGCTGAATCAGAGTGTTGGAAAGATCAACTTGCAATTGTTTGAAAGAAAATTGATTTCCATAATTGGAAAGGTTACTGTTCACGAGATACTGTTTCATTGATCAAAATTTGATTTTGTGATGTTTTGTTTGTAAAATTCATTGCACTGTAATCGCCTAGTATTGTAGAACCTTTCTTAAACACATTGTAACCACAAAATCACATTAATTCATTGTCTAATTGATCAATTTAGAAAGTTTTTGGATGTTACTGTTTCCGCACTGTTGATGATCAAATTCATTTGATTGTGATTGTTCTTGGAAGATTTGATGCACAAGCGTTGTTCTTGATCATACAGTGAGCAAATTGTCAAATTTTGGTGATCAAATCCCAAGATTTGGGTGGAAATCAGTGGAAAATTCGAAGAAAACATTCAGGATCCAAAGAATTCGCATAGAAATGAAGAACCCGCATGATGAAGAATTCGCATGAAACAGTGATTGAAAGTTTCTAAGGTCGGAATTCGCATACAGGCTCATACGAAAAGTTCAGATTTCACATAAAACCTTATACAAAAAGCTCAAAAATTCGCATCTAGAAGTTGGAATTTTTTAAGGCAAGAATTCGCATCGATACGAATTGTTCAAGCCTGAAAAAGTTTCTAAGGAAGGAATTCGCATCACATTGAAAGATTTGTGCGAAAAGTGAAGAATTTGCATTCTTCCTTATGCGAAAAGTGTAGAATTCACACATAACTACATGCGAAAAGTGAGGAATTCGCATATAGTTACATGCGAAAAGTGAAGAATTCTTATCCTTTGACATACGAATTATTGTGTGTGCAAATTATTTTGTGAGTGTTGTGCGAATTGCATACTTAGTTTACTTTTGAGTGATTTTTCTATGACTCTTAAGAGTTGATTTTTCTGATTATCTGACTAACGATTGTTTCAAGCATTATTTCAGATATATTTTCACAATGCCTTACACAGATGAAAAGGGAAACATTGTTTTCACAAAAAGAGACTGTGCACTGGCATACATGCCTGAGATACCTTTGATAGAAGAAGAGAATGCAAAGCTTAAACTTCATAACTCAAAACTGAAAGCTGAGATTGAGAGTCTGAATGTCAAACTGAAGAAAGTTGAGATTCAAGTATCTACTTACCAGGCCAAAGAAACTGATTGGTTAAAGAAAGTGGATGAGAGAAGTAAGAAAGAAAGAGTTGAACTTGAGAAATCTTTCAACCAAAGATTATCTGATCTTTCTAGGAGTGCTAAAAAGGAAAAGAAAGATTTAGAAATCAGATGTGCTAAACTTTCTAAACAAGTTTCTGAATTTGAGAAAATTGTTATTTCTGAAAGAGATATCTTTGAAAAGGAAAAGAAAATTATTGAAAAGAAAAATATTGTTCTTTTCAAAGAAATTTCTGAAAAAAATCAGAACATGGAAAAAGATTTTGAGTCTGAAAGAAATTTTTTTGAAGATGAGTTTTCTAAACTTACAAACAAGTTGGCTACTTTATCTACAAATATTCTGAAAGGACAGAAGAGTAGATCTGATCTTCAAGGTAAATTTGATAAACTTTGTAATGAAAAATCCAAGTTGAATGACAAGAGATCAAACAGCTTGAGATAGCTAATGATGATTTGTCAAACAAAATAATAGCTGATATTACTGATTTATCTTCTTATGTTGATTCAGCTGTTCCTTTCTATCAGTTTCAAGCTTATTTCAAAAGATGGTTTTCAAGAAAAAGAATGTCAAATCAGAAATCTTGAAACCAGATCAGATTAAAACTTCTAGTTCATTTTATGTCAAATCTACTGAGAAACATGCTACTTATTTTTCAAAATCTAGATTTAAAGCATCTGAGAAAGAGAAGATGATATGGGTTGTAAAGGGATCTCCTGAATCAGTCAAATACCAGAAATCATCTGCACAAGATTCAAAGATAAACAAGAACAAAGCTTCAAAAGGTAAATCTTTTGCTCCTGATTACATCAAGTCTACAAAGCAACTAATCAGGTTAGCTAAAAGAAAATTTGTTGTTCTTACTATTGTACTGATGATTTTGTACACAAAGCACACATCAATAATTACTGGTATGGTTCTTATAAGAAGTATTATGATACTGCATATCACAGAGGTGGAAACCACTCAAAGAAGTTTTCGCATACTAACCAAGATGGACCCAAATTCATCTTGGTACCAAAACGTGTTAAACCTGTGTTACAGGAATCCACACTCAAGAAGGAGTGAAAGGACAATGACTTCTAAGTAAAGCAACTTAGGACTCAATACTCAATGTTAAAGGATAATGGCTTCTAATTACAACAGATCAGGACCCGGTCTTCAAAGAATTCTATTGAAAGAATCTTTGAATGTCAAATCATTTTAAGGGAGTATTTCTTATCTCTAATGAGTTACTGGGAAGATTGTACTTACATTAAGATTTTGGGAAGATTATACTTCAAAGGATATTTTTATTCTAAGGGAGAAACATAGTTACATTGTTATATCTTTTATTCCCAAAGATAGAAACAGATTCATACTGTCATATTTTACTTTGTATGCAGATATGAAGGGGGAGAATATCTGTACAATTTCTGAAAGATTCATCTCATGTTAAGGGGGAGCAACAAGATATCAAACACCATTTGTCATGTTAAGGGATAGACAAACAAATGAGAACAAACCAGAGATCAAGTGAACGGAGAGCAAAGACAAGAAAATCATGTCAAGTCAAGAGGGAGCTTAATAAAGAAATATTTTCAAAAGTGGTGTAAGTTCAAGAGAGTAAGTGTGTTTGTGTGTGTAAAACTTTTTGGAATTAAAATGAGCTTAAAATGTCAATTTTTGGAAAGTTTCTATTTTTAGAATGTTTTTTTTTGGCAATTTTGAAAAAGTTTCTATTTGTAGCAAGTTTCCATGTTTATAATGTTTTTCAAAGTTGGAAGTTTTGCTAAGTCCCGAATTCGCATATAGTGATATACGAATTCTAAGGAATTCGCACATTGTAGCATGTGAATTGTTGGATTTCTTGTTGGTCCCAGAGGTGCTTAACAAGTTTGTAGAAGGGGGGGGGGTTGAATACAAACACATAATTTAAAGTTTAATAAATTGTTTATTGATAAATCAAACACAATTTATAAGTCTGTTGCGGAATAAGATTAAGTAGAACTCAATCTAAACAAACTTAAGAAAACACTAAGAGAGTTGCACAAGAATATAGAGAATGGGGATTGGAGAAGTATAGAAAACAAGGGTTTCTATAAGATAGAAATATGAAGTCTAGAAGTGAGCACACTCTTCAGATGAAGAGGTAATCTTTCTATTTATACCCTATGCATTAAATGCATGGCAGGGCACTTTACACGTGTCCTTCATTGATTGGATGAGAGAGTCTGACTTTGGGAGACATGCTTTCAGCCGTATCATGAACAGTGTAGTTGACAGAGTTGTTGTACGATATGTGGCAGAGGTATGTCCGTTCTGACACATCGTACTGGTTGTGCAAGGTAAGACAAAAGGAGACTTGAGGCATAAGCTACGTGATCGTTTGATCGCCGAATATCTCTTCCTTCAGAGATACAAAGAAGTTCAGCTATCGCTGAAGCTTTTCCTCATGTTCCTTCGCGTATAAGTAGAGTCGTCTTTGCTTCACTGATATCCGCATCAGGTCACTAGTAGACTTGTCTTTGTTCAGTGGCTTTGTCTTCGATTCAACTATGAACATCTGTTGACGCGAGACTTGTCTTCAGGGATTACGTTAACTGTTTACATCAGAGAGTATCAGCGATAACTGAACAGACTCAGTCTGATCGCTGATAGTGAAACACTAATACATATGAAATATTTACAAGAAAGGTCATCAACGATAACTGAACAAACTCAGTCTGATCGCTGATGGTGAAACACTAATACATATTAAAACGTAATTTTCACTAAGTATAGAAGAGGGTCGTTATCAAATCACTGAGAGAGTTTGGATCAACAATCTTCCCTATTTGATAATGACAAAGTAACTGAAGAAAATTACTTTATAGTTCAAAATAATGGAATAATCAGGACTCATAACATACATGTCCAAATTACAATTTTGAGGGATCTTTTACAGTACTGATAGAGTTAAGTACTTCACTGAAATTTTCATTAATTCAAAGATAGAATTACAAGGTATGAAAATTACAAGTACAAGTGATGAACTAACTACTGTAAGTTTTTACTAATAGATTACAAGAAATAAGAAACTAATCTATCAGCTATCTAAAGAAGACTTTGGAGGATTGATCATATACTCAAGTATTTCTTCTCCTTTTTGCCTTCGTTCAGAGGATTCTTGACTGATGATTGCTTTGATTGGCTCAGCAGAAGGAGAGAAGTCATACCATAAGCACAAGAGATCCTTGAGATGACTGAGGGGACAAATAGGAATTTCAGATACTCTTTGGAATCTGAGCTCTTCCTCATCATCTCTGAAGAAGATTCTAAAAGGTTCTTTAAGAACTTGTCCTGCAACATATGGTCCACCAGGGGGCAGAGATAGATCGAGAACTGAAAGATCAGGAGGAGGACCAAACAGAGCTTCTCTTGAAAATTTGATGGAGGTTTCATTTCTTATCACAACGACATTTTTAGACGAGGAGGAGACAGGCTTTCTATTGATTTGCTTTAGCTTAGAAGGAAGAACAGATGGCACCTTTAGGATTACAGCGACTCTGTTGATGAGAGCATCATTTATCCCTTCAACATAGCCTCTGTAGATTGACTTCGATTTCTTCAGCGCATCTTTGAACTCAAGCCATTCCATGTAGCCGAAGCTTTCCAGCTTTGAAAAGAACATAGCCTTCCAGCTTCCATCCTCTCTGGTAATCTCCATAGTGACAGAAACTTTGTCCTTCTTCTTTCTCCCTGAGATAACAACTGCTATGATCTTCATTGGGTCAGAGCGATAGTCGATTTTATGCTTTCACCAATCAACTGAGTTATCGCTGACCGCTAGTTCTTTTGAGCGTTCCTCTTCAATCTCTTTCAATAGAGCAACCTGGACTTCCACTGGTTTGTTTTTCAGCTTCTTGTCTTTGACTTGAGAGGACTGAATTTTGAAAGCAAGAGAGGCATCTCTTTGACAATCAGCTATCAGCTTCTCAGCCCTGACAGATTCTTCGATTTCAACTTCAGTCAGGAACTCTAGATCTGTTGATTGAGTAGGGACCTTCAGTCGTTGTTTCTCTAGATGAGATATCAAATCTGTTCTTCTCTTCATCTCTTCCTCTGACCAGTGAGATGGTCTAGAGGGCCTTCCTGGATGTTGCAGGGATTCTTCTTCTTCTTCATCTTCTTCATCAATCTCATTTACAGAGATTGGAATTATTTCTTCATCAGCTATGGGAGCTGGAATTATTTGTAGTTCTTTACCCTTAAGCAGGGGAGAGAACTGTCTGGTCAGATAATAGAAAGAAACAAAGTTAGTGTTTGTTTTAGGAAGAATGAAGATAAAGGCTAGAAGGAAACAGGGGTAGGGAATTTATAGTAGGATATGGGAACAAGTGAAAGGCATACCTGAGAAGGATTCTCCTCAGATAGTGAAACTGTCTTCAGGTTTCCCTCAGCAACTGCACCCTTGGATTTGCTTTGGGAAGGGGTTCTTGAGGATGTTTCATGACTCCCCCCTGCTGTGACAACTTCTTTCGAAGTTATCACTAAAGATTTGATGGTTGCAGAACACCATAAGGACTGATCTTCTTCATCATCATCATCATCATCATCTTCTTGATGAGGTTGCTCTTCCTCTTGATCTTGAAGATGAAGATCTTCTTCTTCTTCATCCTCCTTCTCTTCTTCTTCATCGACTAAGTCTTTGAAAGAAGGAGGGCCTTTGTCAGCAACCTTCTCCCCCTCAACATGAGAGGGAGGTTCTTCCTGTTGAACCTCAGCAGCAGCTTCCTCTTCCTCTTGATTTTCTTCAGCATCCGTCTCCCCCTCTTTGTCATTATCATCTAGGGAGATATCTTTAGGTTGAGAGGATGGTTGTGCAGCGACCAACTTGCGGACTTCAGCCTCCAGACTTTCCAGGCGTCCTTCAATCACAGGGATATCCGAAGTAGCCTGATGAATGAATTCAACAGCTACGTTCAGAGAGGTGTGATCATCCGATGTGAAGGAAGGGGAATGAGTCGGAGCTAGTGCATTCAGCTTGTCAAGGACTTGCTGAAGAAGAGCTGTGAAGGAATCACTTTTGTGGATAGAGCATCAAACTGTCGCTGAGTATCCTTCTTTACTTTGACAATCTCTTCTTGAAGAGTGGAGATTTGAGAGGCTTCAGCTTTGGTGGAGCAGGTAGCTGTCAATGTCTTCAGCTCTTCACCAGCGATATTAACGACGCTGGTGGTGTCGTTGAGCGAGGTGGTGAGAGAATCCATCTTGACTCCAAAACTGTTGACATTAGCGTCAACATTCGCCATACTAGGACCTGAAAGAAAAGTTAGTTTCTGATTAACAGGCTTATATGGATAGGTGGGAGGTGTATTTGGGGGTTTAGGTATACCTGAACGTTCAAACAAATTGAAAAATTGCATGTCTCTTTCAAAGGTTTGAGCATCAGGTCCTAGAAATGCAACATGAGGTTGCTGCAAGTGAGATGAAGGGTTAGAGATCAAAGAGTTGGGAGGACTAGTAACAGGGATAGAAGAAATTTGGGGTTGAGAAGGTACCTCAGTTGATTGAACTGAGATTTCAGGTTGAGTCACTGTTGTTGTGACAACGACCAAGATCGCTGGCACGGTTGATGATGTGAGTGCTGAGGATGTGGAGGAGAGAACCACGAAATCATCCAAGGAAGTTTGACGAGAAACTTCCTCAGGCCTTGAACTAGTGGCGCTTGTCTCCTGAGTCACTTTGGCCTTCTTCGAAGGACCAAAGGAACTAGATGATGGGTGTTTTGAAGTGGTGGTAGCGGCAGGGATAGCAGAAGAAGGAACCTCCTGCGTGGCTGCTGAATTAGAAGAATGGATAGAGAGGCGAGAACGTAGGGTAGAGATACTTACCTCGTTGTCCAGCAGTTTGACCTTTAGTGAACGCTGACCCACTTTGGCAAAGGAGCCATCAGGATTAGTGGGGTAAGAGTTGGCGTAGAGAAACTTCAGATATGCACAGATGAACTGTACATATGGGATCTTGGGATCCCTCTCTGTCTTCTCTATCTTTGACCTGAGATCGTCAAAGATAGCGGTGGCAAAGTCAAAGTTTTTACCAGCAATCACTGAGTAGGCCATCTGGAGCTGAACCTTGCTCGCCTGATCAAGTGAACCACTTTTCCCACTCATGGACTGAATGAAGTGAGAAAAGATAAAGTTCAGCTGAGAAGGCATGTTCGCCTTCTTGATAAGAGTTAGCCGCTTGTTGGGGATAGTTGTTTGTGGCTTGTTGTCCCAACAATACTCCATAGCATCCAGAAACTGGATAAGTTCAGCGTCAGTGGGCAGAGCGTCAAACCAATCCTGGGTTTGTCAGGAAACCTGAGAGCCTTCCTCAAGCTGAAAGCGGTCATCATTCCGGGTCCTAGGTTAGTGCAGAAAGAAATGGCAGGAACCTGGTCACCTTTCTTGTTGGTGATGGTGGATTCGTCGGCTGTGAATCAAAACTATTGAAGTAGAGTTCTGGATGGCTTGGGATCCACATTTAGAGCGTAAGCAATGCAAGATTGCTTCAGGAATTTTGCAGCATCCATAAGGTGTGGGTATTTGATTCCATCGAAGTCTAGGCGTCCAAGATGGTTGTTCTTGGGGACTTCAGAGTCAGTGATGGCGAACTTGACGTTCTTAGAAGCAATAAGAGCGGATTGAGCCATTTCTGGTGATCTTGAATGAGGATGATGCAGATGCTTGAAATTGCTTGAGAGAGAATTTCTTGAGAGAGAATGCTTGAGAGAGAATTTCTTGCTCAAGAGATTTCCAGAAAGCGTAAAATGATAAGAATGGAAAAACATTCTTTTTATACGTTTGAGAGTATGAGAGAGAGAGAGAGAGGCGGGAAAACAAATGTTCATCATGACATGTACACGTCCCACGAAGTTGATTGGATAGAAGCGCAATGGACGAACGTGTCAGAAAATAGCATGTCATGGATTGTCGGTTCAAATGACATCATAGGAGAGAGAAAAACGTTTCATTTTTTCTTTTTGAAATTATCTCTGAAGAAAAGTCAGAGATAGGTTTTCCTTTGAAAGAATCTCTGATAAAAATTCAAAGATTGATTTTTATTTCAGAAGGATTACTGAAGAGAAAAGTCAGTGATATATTTTGTTTCTCAAAAAGCTTTTAATCATTTGAAGAAAACTTCAGTGATCAAAGTTTTAATTTAAAACGTCTTACAGACTGAAGATTCAGTGGTTGAGAGTAAGAGAACATACCTGAGAGTCAGAATTTTAATCAGAGATTGAGTGAGAAAGGGGAACTTATAATCACTGACATAATGTATGAACGCTGAAGATTTACTCTTCGAGATTCAGCATTCCAAGATCACTGATGAGAAAGTTGAACCTTGTCTCATCAAGAGGTTTGGTGAATAAATCAGCAAGTTGATAGTCAGTAGGGATGAAATGAAGTTCAATATCACCATTCATCACATGATCTCTGATAAAATGATATCTGATCTCTATGTGTTTCGTCTTTGAATGTAGCACTCGATTATTTGCTATAGCGATAGCACTAGTGTTGTCGCAATAGATTGGAATCTTTGATAGCTGAAGGTCATAGTCTAATAGTTGGTTTCTCATCCATAAGACCTGAGCACAACAACTTCCAGCGTCTACGTATTCAGCTTCAGCTGTGGAAGTGGACACTGAATTTTGCTTTTTGCTCGTCCAACTTACCAGCTTTCCACCTAGGAGTTGACATCCACTAGTGGTGCTCTTTCTATCGAGTTTACAACCTGCAAAATCACTATCGGAATATCCAGTTAGATCGAACCCTGAGTCTTTAGGATACCAAAGACCGAGGTTAGGAGTTCCTTTCAGATATCTGAAAATTCGCTTAACAACGATCAGATGGGATTCCTTGGGTTCAGATTGATAGCGTGCACATAAACAAGTAGAGTACATAATGTCAGGTCGGCTCGCTGTAAGATATATCAGGGAGCCTATCATTCCTCTATAGGCAGTGACATTAACAGGTTTTCTAGATGGATCTTTGTTAAGTGTCAGAGGAGGTGCCATAGGAGTCTTCATCGCTGAAGTTTGTGTAAGATCAAACTTCTTCAGCATGTCTTTAACATACTTACCTTGGCTGATAAAAGTACCTTTGTCAGATTGTTTAATCTGAAAACCAAGAAAATATGTTAGCTCACCCATCATACTCATTTTGTATTCTTTCTTCATTCTTTCAGCGAAGCGAGTACACAGATATGGGTTAGTAGAACCAAATATGATGTCATCGACATATATTTGTACAAGAATTATATGACCTTTTATCTTTCTGAACAAAAACGTATTATCAATTTTGCCACGTTCAAAGTTTTCAGAGATAAGAAAAGATGAGAGAGTGTCATACCAATCATGAGGGGCTTGTTTGAGACCATAGAGAGCCTTATCCAATTTATAAACATAATTTGGATACTTAGAGTCATAAAACCCTGGAGGTTGTTGTACATAGATTTCTTCATTCAGCTTTCCATTTAGAAACGCTGATTTTACATCCATTTGATAAACAATGAAGTCTTTATAAGCTGCATAAGCTAAGAATAGTCGAATTGCTTCGAGCCTAGCCACAGGGGCAAAGGTTTCATCATAGTATATGCCTTCCTCTTGTCTGTATCCCTGAGCAACAAGTCGAGCCTTGTTACGGGTTACATAGACTTCTTCATTCAGCTTTCCATTTAGAAACGCTGATTTTACATCCATTTGATAAACAATGAAGTCTTTATAAACTGCATAGGCTAAGAATAGTCGAATTGCTTCGAGCCTAGCCACAGGGGCAAAGGTTTCATCATAGTATATGCCTTCCTCTTGTCTGTATCCCTGAGCAACAAGTCGAGCCTTGTTGCGGGTTATAGTTCCATGTTCATCTAACTTGTTTCTAAACACCCATTTGGTGCCTATAATAGTTTTGTCAGATGGTCTAGGAACGAGATTCCAAACTTTGTTGCGAGAAAACTCAGTCAACTCTTCTTACATAGCGCTGACCCAGTTTGGATCTCTGAGGGCATCATCAGCCTTCTTTGGCTCTATTAAAGAAATAAAATTGACAAAGAGACAGATATTACCTGAACTTCGTCGTGTCTGAATACCTGCATCGGGATCACCAAGAATTTGATCTATGGGGTGATCTCTGGTCCATCGCTGAGCAGGAGCATGATCGCTCATTTCAGAGGTTGGATCAACAATGGGAATGTTCACTGATGAGGAAGCTTGAGGCTCATCAGCTATTAACTGTTGAGTGTCAGACAAACCATTGTTTTATGAGAGGTGTTCAGACGAAGATGGATATGATGGAAGTAAGGTGTTTAGAGGCTCTGCTGAGATCCATGAGTTGGATTTAGCATTAGGAGGTATGATGTTTGGATCATCATCAGCAGCTGGAGGATTTGAATGCTGATGGTTTGAGAAGAAAGGTTCTGTTTCTCTGTAATGTGAAAACATCCAAGCATTTAACTCTTCATTGTCAGCGATTGGTTTAGAGTTCGATGAGCGAGTTTCATCAAAAGTGACATGAATTGTTTCTTCCACAGATTGTCTTTTCTTGTTGAAAAACTCTGTAGGCTTTGGAGATGGAGGAATATCCTAGAAATATTCCATCATCAGCTTTTGGGTCGAACTTTCCAAGCTGATCTTTGTTGTTTAAAATAAAGCACTGACAACCAAAGATATGAAGAAAGCTGATAGAAGGATTTCTTCCATGAAAAAGTTCATAAGCTGTCTTTCCAAATCGCTTTACTATCAGCGATCTGTTTTGAGTAAAACATCCAGTGTTTACAACTTCAGCCCAAAATTGAGTAGGGAGGTGAGAATCGCTGAGGATTGATCTAGCAACTTCAATGATCGTTCTGTTTCTTCTTTCAACGACTCCGTTTTGCTGAGGTGTTCTCACTGAAGAGAAGTTATGAGAGATTCCCTTGTTCTCAAAGAAAATGTTCAGAGAACTTTTTTGAATTCAGTTCCATGATCACTTCTTATTGAACGAACAGTGAGATTATTCAGCACTTCCATCTTTTTAACAAAAGATATTAGTTCTTCTGGAGTATCACTCTTGCAGCGAAGAAAGATAACCCAGGTGTAGCGAGAGTATTCATCTACAATGACAAGCGTATATTTCTTTCCAGCTATTTATTGGATGTTAACAGGGCCAAACAGATCCATATGTAAGAGCTGAAGAGGACTTGTCACTGAGGAAACTTGTTTAGACTTGAAACTAGCTTTTGTCTATTTTCCTTTCTTACATGCAGAGCAGAGAGATTATTTAGCATATGAGTGCTGAGGAAGACCAGAAACCAGTTCGTTAGAAGAGAGAGAATTCAGGGTTTTGAAATTTAGATGAGAGAGCCTTTTGTGCCATAGCCAGTTGACATTAGAAGAGGCTTTAGAGAGAAAACATACGTTTTCAGTGATAGTAGAGTCCATATCTATTACATAGACATTTTCTCTGCGATAACCACTGAGAGAAAGTTTTCCTTTCTCATTTACCACTGAACATGCTTTCTTGGAAAAGCGAACTTCATAGTCTTTATCACATAGCTGACTGATGCTCAGAAGATTGTGCTTCAGTCCATCTACATAAGCGACTCATCTGAAGGTAGTTGTCCCATTGCTGAGGACATCAAACCCTCGGGTATATCCTTTTCCATTTCCACCGAAAGTCACAGAGGGACCTTTCTCTTCCTTGAATTCAGTGAGCAAGTCTTTTTGTCTAGTCATATGACGAGAACATCCACTATCGAGATACCAGATGCCCTTTGATCCCTGCAGACATAAGGAAGATTAAGCTTTGTTTGGTACCCACTTTTCAATGGGTCCTTTAGGGTTAGTGGATATGGAAGGTTCAACAATCTTCACAGCAGATGAAGATTCAACTTCAGTGGTAATCTTCATTTTGGTTAATTTCTTAACCTTAGGGGTATTTTTCACCTTGGTAGATTTTTCAGCTTTGATGACCTTCTCAGCCTTGGAGGCATTCATCTTCACTTTAGCTGATTTATCAGCTTTAGTGGCAGTTGGACATTTGCTTGCAATATGGTCAGTAAATCCACAGTGATAGCATTTTCTATATTTGAATGTGGTTTTTGGACAAGAAGTAGAAGGTTTTGAGAATTTAAGATGAGCGTGTCCAGCTGCAAGAATGCTTTTCTCATGAGATCTGGGAGGAATTTTTATTTCTTCAGATCTCTTAGGCTTAAAATCAATCTTTAGATTTGGAGGACAGAGATCAAAGATTTCTATCACAGAGCTAGACGATTGATTCGTTGAAGGTTTAGAGGGAACTTTCAGCTTTGCTTTCTTGGAAGCCTTCTGAGGATGAAGAATGGATTTTCCTTTATCCGCAGACTTAGAGCCTTTGGATTTTTCCTCACGGATAGAATTAGAAGAAGAAGGATAAAACTGATTGTAAGAAGTGTTAGAGATAGAAATGACAAACGTTCCAAACTTAAGCATGGAACAGTCTTGTTTAGGCTCATCCCGTGGTTTCCAAAAACCAAGACCAGTTTTATCACCGCCAGGAGTTTGAGCGTTTATTATCTCAGTGATCTTTGTTGAAGAATTACACCATTTTTCAACAGTAGCTTTTTCTTCTTTTAGAGCAGCGATGGCTTGTTTGCGTTCTATGCTGATGATTTTATTTACAACAACTTGATCTTTCAAACTTTCCTCTAAAAGATTCAGTTCTCTGATCTTTTCATGGCATTTTTCCAGTTGTTCAGTTAAATCATTGTTTTTGCTTTCAGCTAGAGATTTGTCGTTTAGAGCATTGTAAAGATCAATCGTCAACACATCAACTACGCGACTTCTCTCTGATTCAGGTAGAGAGGGGTTAGTAGAGATAGATACCTGAGATGATATATAACTCATAGAAGTTTCAGTAGGTTCTTCCACTTCTTCTTTAATCTCAGCCATGAGGCAAAGATTAGCGACTTCTTCTTCATCAGAACTTGATTCTTCTGATTCTGCCCAGTCATGTTCTTCAGCAATGAGACCTTTACCTTTTCGCTTGTAGCTTTTTAGCTTTTGATATTTCTCTTTCAGCTTTAGGTACTTGTCATCACTGGATCTTCTTGAGGTAGAAGGTTTGAAGACTTTCTTTGACCTGCACACACTTGCAAAGTGTCCAATCTTTTCACAGTTATAGCAAGTAGCAGAAGACTTATCAACAGGGGTTGATTTTGGCTTATCAGTGAGAGAGAGAGAGGCTTATTTCTTTTGAAATTGCTCTTTCTTGCAAATCTCTTGGAAGAGTTTGTCAAGAGTGCTAAGGATTCATCAGCTTGATACATATTGAATAACTGTCCCAGTATTCAGGAAGACATTCTAAGAATTTTGTTAGGACCTCAGAATTAGAATAGGTCCTCCCAACGGTTCTTATATCAGTTATTAAGCAGTTAAACCGCTGATGAACATCAGAGAGAGATTCATTCTTACCAGTGATGAAACTTTCATACTGTCTTACCAAGTTAATCTTTCGAGTCTCTTGGATTTCAGTGGTGCCTTCATATTGAACACATATGGTTTCCCACATTTCTTTAGAAGTTTTAAGATGCATGATGGAATGGAAAACTTCATCAGGCAGAGCCATAGAGATAATGGTCTTTGCCCTTGCATCGATACCAACCTTCTTTTTGTCCTCATCATTCCATTGTTTGATTTCCTTAGCAATATAGCGTTCAAGAATAAATGGAGTGGTGGCAGTAGATGGAACGACAGCTATGATTTGGACAGGTTCATAGAGTCCGTTTGCTACGTACTCAGGTATAGTGGGATCTGCACCTCCAAGAAATAGCATCATTCGATTTTTCTAGAGAGAGAAGTTATCTCTGCTAAATCGAGGAGGTTTATAAAGTGAACCATTATCATAGTAGTTTGTGTTTGTGTTAAGTGCCATTTTAGAATAGCAAGGAAAAGAATAAAGCAAGATCTTGTTTATCGGATTAAACAGTCTGCTCTGATACCACTTGTTGGTCCCGGAGGTGCTTAACAAGTTCGTAGAAGGGGGGGTTGAATACAAACACATAATTTAAAGTTTAGTAAATTGTTTATTGATAAATCAAACACAATTTACAAGTCTGTTGCGGAATAAGATTAAGTAGAACTCAATCTAAACAAACTTAAGAAAACACTAAGAGAGTTGCACAAGAATATAGAGAATGGGGATTGGAAAAGTATAGAAAACAAGGGTTTCTATAAGATAGAAATATGAAGTCTAGAGGTGAGCACTCTTCAGATGAAGAGGTAATCTTTCTATTTATACCCTATGCATTAAATGCATGGCAGGGCACTTTACACGTGTCCTTCATTGATTGGCTGAGAGAGTCTGACTTTGGGAGACATGCTTTCGGTCGTATCCTGAACAATGTAGTTGACAGAGTTGTTGTACGAATTGTGTCAGAGGTATTTCCGTTCTGACACATCATACTGGTTGTGCAAGGTAAGACAAAAGGAGACTTGATGCATAAGCTACGTGATCGTTTGATCGCCGAATATCTCTTTCTTCAGAGATACAAAGAATTTCAACTATCGCTGAAGCTTTTCCTCATGTTCCTTCGCGTATAAGTAGAGTCATCTTTGCTTCACTAATATCCACATCAGGTCACTAGTAGACTTGTCTTTGTTCAGTGGCTTCGTCTTCGATTCAGCTATGAACATCTGTTGACGCGAGACTTGTCTTCAGGGATTACGTTAACTGTTTACATCAGAGAGTATCAACGATAACTGAACAGACTCAGTCTGATCACTGATAGTGAAACACTAATACATATGAAATGTTTACAAGAAAGGTCATCAATGATAACTGAACAGACTCAGTCTGATCGCTGATGGTGAAACACTAATACATATTAAAACGTAATTTTCACTAAGTATAGAAGAGGGTCGTTATCAAATCACTGAGAGAGTTTGGATCAACAATTCTCATACATGGCATACAAATTCTAACTTTTCCCATCCCTCTATATGCGAAAAATGAGGAATTTGCATCCTTTGCCATGCGAATTGTTGGTTTTGCACAAAATTCACATATAGCTTCATGTGAATTCTCACACACCATTATTTTATCTCTGTACAAGACAATTCGCATTCCAGTGTCATGAGAAAAGTGATTGGTCAATCAAATCGTGCCACATGTCTTTTCATTCCTTGAGTATAAATAAGTTACTTATCATTTTTCTAATCACTTTTCGAAGTATAAGCATTCATACGAATTATTCAGAGCACTTGAGCCCTTAAACCCTCTCCTACGACTTATCGTTTCCAGATCCTTGTTTTTCAAAGTTCTTTGATTTCAGGTGGTTATTGATTTCATATTTGTTCTGTTTGTTGTTTGTTCATTGTTTTCTTGCAGGTGATACCCCAACTGGATTAGATTTTAAGGTTTTAGATTCTTCGTTGGACTGTTCATATTCATATTCGAATGGACTTTGAATATTCAAAATTGGACCTTGAATTTGACCTTTGTGTTAATTTTGAACTCTAAGATACATTAAAGTGATGGATTCGAAACATAAACAACATTAATTTTGACCTAATTCGTATTTTTATGGGGTTGATTTTGATTTGGCCTCTTTGACTGTTCTTGATGATATTCATGATGTTCTTGGCTAAAAATCGAAAATTAATGCTCGAAATGGTTAATAATCTCAACATTAATTGGTTAAAGTTGTTTA
The DNA here is from genome assembly GCA_954870635.1 of Arctium minus. Classification (NCBI taxonomy): domain Eukaryota; kingdom Viridiplantae; phylum Streptophyta; class Magnoliopsida; order Asterales; family Asteraceae; genus Arctium; species Arctium minus. The sequence goes on along the minus strand of OX941081.1, from coordinate 135,289,349 downwards.
TAATCGTAAATCGAACCTTTTGATAAAAAGATTTTGGGTTAAAAATCAAAATCAAATACTTTTGGTAATCTGGGTTCATTTGAAGTTTATGAGTTTTTGAAGATCATCTTTAAGGTGTTCTTAGTGTTCATATTAAACATTTAGAAAATTTTCAAGTTCAAGATTTTGAAAATTTGAAGGCCCATGCGAATTGTTGATTTTCAGTGCCATACGAATTCTTCTTGTGTTTAAATGTCAATTTGTTTTGAAGTTCAGAATTCGTATATTGCATCATATGAATTTCTTGTGTCTTTGGTCCTTAAATGTCAAATTCTTTCTAAGTAAAGAATTCGTATATAGGGTCATACGAATTCTGTGTGATCATTCACTTCATTTTCATTCCTAAGTTAGGAAGTTGCATAATTGGTCCATGCGAATTCTATACTTAGTGAATTTTGAAAATGGTTTTCAATGTCAAATCTTTTGATTTTTCACTAACAATTTGGACCTTGTCCATACTGTTCATCTTTCTCAGGTACAACAATGGCTGACAATCAGTCTGTCGATCAGAATGTTCTGATGGGTGAAAACTCACCACCTGAGACATCTCAAGAATGTCCAATGGCATCATCTAGGTCTGACTACCAACCTGTATCTGGTGTTAATCCAGACTTCATCCTCATTTCACCATCAGAAATGAAACCACAACAGCCCAACAATCACTGTATGGACTTCACCATCAAGATTGATCCATTGGTTCTTGACATACTGAAGAATCATCCTCTGAGGTGTGCTTTCACTAGTCAAGGGAGTGTGCCAGAACTTTATGTCTAACAAGCATGGAAGACTATAAGATTCAGTCATATGAGGGTTAACAATGAAAGAGTGCCTATTTTCAAATTGGAGATAGATCATTTCACCTTAGTGCAGAACTATGAGAGATTCATGTTTATTCTAAGTTTGTCTGCTGCTGATGCAAGAGAAGGGAGAACTTCTTATGATGACCTTCTTACAGATGCTGAAGTTTTTCAAGGAATAAGAGATATGGGTTATGTGGGGCAACTGACACAAGTACACTATTTCAAGAAGAACAACTTGCCTTCGTTTTATTATGCCTTGTTCTCTGTAATCAACCGGTGTCTGACAGCAAAGATCTATGGTATAGGAAATGCCAACATTCATATCTTGAAGTTGTTCTATGCAGTTGTATATGATCTACATATAGATTATGTCAACATATTTTGGACAGAACTCTATGAGAAGGTCGTCTCCAAGAAGACTACAAAGGCACCAAACTACATTCCGTATCAGAGGTTCATGACTCTCATTGTCAGAAGTATGTTGAGAAGAAAGAGATAGATTCCAACAAGGATTGATCATCCTCTTGCACCAGTGAGCTCCATGAGATATTTGATGAAGCAGAAGAAAGAGTTTTCTTACTCTATGCCAGTACCTAAAGCTTTACTTGACTATGCTGATCCAGAGTCTATGAGTATGTTACCTTATAGAGAGTCTATGGGACAACTAGGACCGTTTTACCCTACCCAAGGCTCAAACCCTAGAAGAGCGGAGTCCGTGAGGGTTTCTGATACTTAGGGAGTACAGAAACGGGGTGAGAAGAGAAGAAAAAATACCGAGAGGGGTTCCGGAGGAATTCAGAGACCTAGACTTGAGACATCAGGGTCACGGGTCATTACCCAATGTTTAGTGACACCTCCTGTCAATGAAGGCCCAGACTTTGATAATGACTCGGATCATGCAAACGAACTGGCTGATGATGACAGTGATGAAATTCCTTCTGCAACCAGCGATACAGAAGTTGCTGCTGATGATAATCAAAATGATAAATTAGGTGATACTGCTGATGATGACACAGATGATGATCATGATGATAACCAGGGTGGTACTGCTATTCAAGCTGATGTACAAATTGATGAGCAAGTAGATGTATTTGCAGATTTTTATGAGCAGGATGCTATGGAAATAGATGTCAATTCTACTGTTAATGCAGTTGTGGGAGATATAAGGAGATCTGAGGGAGTATTAGTTGAAAATTCTGAGAGGTTGAGTGAAAATGTAGAAAAAGAAAATGGTGAGCGTGTGTATACCCGAACCTACTTATCCAAAAGGGCAGCCACATCTACCACTTCGCCGCATGTGTTGCGAGCATGTGTTGAACAAGACATAATTCGCCCACTTATGTAAATGCCCACCCAGGCTAATTGTTAGTGCATAAATATGTTGGATGCAAGATCATAGAAGATTGAAGATCAAATTCAAGCTAAGTTAAAGCTCAAAAGTCAACTCTTAAGCAAAATCAAAGTCAAGTGTAATAAAGTCAAAGTCAAGGTTTTTGTATTAGTATTGTTAGCGTGTATTAGTTTTGATTTTAATAGACTTGTAGTTTAGAATCTTGTAACAAGAAGAACACTTGTAACATTATGAGTATTCGCACAGAGAGAGAGAGAGAAAGAAAGTTGTGGTTAGAGAGAGAAAGTGACTGAAATCATTCTGTAATCAAATCTTGTGATTAATCAAACAGGTATATTGATAAATCTTCTTTGTGATTTGTTTTAGTAATGAGAACTTGATAAATCTGGGAATAATAATTGGTATCAGAACAGATTCAATCAAGAAATCAAGAAAATTAGTTGTTCGACACTGTTTCATCAAGTTCAAACTCATTTCTGAATTTGTGTTGGTTTTTCGAGTTGTAATTGTTTGATTTGTGTTCGAATTGTGTTTTAGATTGAGTTTGTATAACTTTTGTATTGAATTGCACTGTAATTTTTCATCAATTTGATGAATTTGTTGGTTTTCGTTTTTCATGAGTTCGAACACTGTGTCATAGATCGATTTGTACAGTTGAGTGTTTGTTGTTGAAATTCTTTGATTGTAATCTGTTCTAGATGTGCAAGGGAACAAATTGTCAAAGTTTCAGTTTGTATTTCAAAGAATAGATAGGTTTTTGTGCAGATCAGATCGAATTTTCATTCGATATGTGAAGAACTCGCAAGATCTTCAAGAACCGAAGATCATGTGAAGAACTCGCAGAGTTGATAGAATTCGCAGAATTCATATTAGATTTCGCAGGACTCATATTTGTTGCTTCTGAAAATCACAAGTGTTGAATTCGCAAGGGTGTAATCTGCGAATTTCTTAAAATTTGCAAAAGTTTGGTTTACGTAAAGTGTTGTGAAAATTTTGAAGGAAAGGATTCGCAGATCTTTAGTTTGCGAAATGTTCTTAAAAATGTTTCAAGGATAGAATTTGCAGGTCCTTAGTCTAAGAAAAGTGTAGGATTCTCAGATCTCTTGTCTGCGAATTTTAAATCTTTTAGTCTTTATGAATTCCTTTTGATTTTATATGGCTTGCGAATTCTGAAGTATTTTGTTCTTACGAATTCTGAGTTTCTTGGTGCTTACGAATTCATTTTGCGAATTCTGTGATTATTTTTGCATCTTGCGAATTCTATACTTGAAGAATTTTGGAAATTTTATTTCTGATTTTTTGTCTAAGATTTTCTGTTATACTTGATTTCTTTTGGACTAACGATCAGTTTATCAAGTTCTTATTGTAATATTTTTAAACAGGATGTCATCAAGGGAAGCTCTCGCGATTGGAACCGATGTAAAGCCATAAGTACTCTTTAAAGGAGAATATGAGCAATGGAAAGACCGGTTCAAGGATTGTATAGAAAGACACGAGTTGGGTGAACTTATCATGAATTATTTGACAGAAGGAGTCATGAAACTTCCTATGAAGATTCATGAAGTAGTAGAAGGGAAGAGAGAGTACCCATTACCACTAGCTGAATACATTGAAGAGTAGTTAAATAGAAGAAAAGCTGATAGACTGGCAAAATCATTCATTCTTCAAGGCAAACCGAATGAGATTTATGTAAAGATTGATAGCTACAATGTTACAGGCAAGGAAATGTGGGATCAATTGGAGAAAATGATGCTAGGATCAAAGGTTGGCAATCAACTCAAAATCTCTAACTGCCTCAACAACTACGCGGAGTTTAAAGACAAAGAAGGAGAATCTCTCGAGGCAACTTACGACAGATTTGTGACCTTGCTGAACGAGCTAAGCAAGAACAAAGTAAGGAAGTCACAGATTGAACTCAATGTCAAGTTCCTCAGTATTTTACAGCCTGAATGGAAAAGATTCACTAGACAAACGAAGCAGATGAAAGATCTGAATGAAATTCCACTTCATGAGGTCTACGAAACTCTCAGGCAGAATGAATAAGAGGTGGATGAGATTAAAGAGGAAAAGAAGAAGACTGAGAAGGCAGTTGTTGATCCTATTGTCTTGGTGGTGAAGAAAAAGTCTATTAGTTTAAAGAAGAAGAAGAAAGTGGTAGTTTCTGAGTCCGAAGAGGCTGAAAGTGATGAAAACTCTGATTCTGATGATTGTGAGAATTTGAAGCAGACAATGCTCATGCTGACTAAAGCTTTTCAGAAAAAGTTTTATAAAAAGCCTGGTTCAAACAGTCAGAGATATTCGTCCGACTCACGAAACTATGAACACAAGGAGAGGATCGAAGGAAAGAGAATAGAAGAAAAGAGGTCTGATGACAAACAGTACAGAGTTGAAGAAAAGAAACAACCAAAACCTACAAAGTGCTATAATTGTGGTAAGCTCGGACACTTTGCGAAAGACTGTCGAAAGCCGAAAGTCCATAACTCCGAGTATTACAAGAACAATATGCTCTTAGCCAAGCAACAAGAGGGTGGCAAGGCACTCATGGCAGAGGATGAGTTCTGGCTTGATCATTCTGATGAGGAAGAAGAGAAAGAAGAGAAAGCTCATCTATGCTTTATGGGACAGACAGAGATGGAAGCTGAAGTTGAGTCTGATGAAGAAGACAATGAAGAGGTATGTGATATGTCTAAATCTGATTTTATGAATGTTATGCAAGCTATGATGATTAAACTCCAGGAAGTAAGGTCTAAACATGAACGCGAAAAAGGTATCATAAAAGAAAACAGTCAATTAATACAGAAACTTAACAAGGATCTTGCTGAGAAGATCGTATTAATTGAAGCTTTACATAAAAATATTGATACCCACGGGAAAGAGAAGACGATACTTCACAATGAATTAGTTGGAATTACTTCAAAGTATAAACTGTGCCAATTTGAATCAAAATAGATTGCTAAAAAGTATTCATCTATTTCAAAAGATAATAAATCTTTAACTGACAAGGTGAATGTTTTGCAGGAAAAGCTTTACAGCTTAGGTCAAACTGAACACGATATTCATCTGAGCAAAACCTAAAGAGAGTAGTGAGTGTTGGGTACTTGGTTACGAGAACCCACACTACCTCAAAAAGGGTATTTCAAAAGTTCCTGCGCTTTATGACTTTCGATTTTTAAAACTGCACCACAATACCCTGAACTTAAAGTTATGTGGTCCAAATTATCTGACGAGGATGAAGCTAAAGAAAAAGAGAAACGAAAGAACAAAACTAAAATGCAACTTCCATTTCGTTATGAGAGGTTGAATAACAGTTATAGTTCTGATAAATCAAAATTTCTTTCAAATGATTATTTTGAGAGTAATTCTTCAAAAGAGTTGGAGGCTAAACCTATCGAAGGTAAGCTTTACGTACCTCCTCTAGTGTTGGAAAGTAAAATTTCTGAACTCGAGAATACTCTAGCCGAAGAAAGAATTTTGATGGACTTAGAACAAACTGTGTTTTTCACTGTGTTTCAAACTTCTAATTTTTCTAAGTCTTCAAAAGCTTCAAAATCTAATGATATGTCTGATTTACTTGATGGAGAGTTTGATTTTTTAAACTCTGAAGGTGAGTTAGATGATTGTGTTGGTGAATTTGACTTTAATGCTAAACTTCCTGATCATTCTTCTTTGATAATAAACTCTTTTGGATTACCAAGTGTGTATGAAAAAGGTGAAAATTCAACGAAAGTTGATAAAACAGTTTCTGTGAATTCTAAGAATATCAAAGGTAAATAGACGAAGTCTAAGCATTCACAGAAACAGAACACCACTGGTAAGCGAAAGAAAAGGCAATCTTTCACAAATCACAGTACTAACTCTAAAGTTTCAACTGTTTCAGATGTGAAAAAGAATCGGAATGGAGTGAAATCAGAATGGCGACCGAAACAGAAGATTGACGAGAATGCTAAATCATGTTCAGATTTGAATTGTAATAAAGGATTGACTAGTAAAACAAATGTAGTTGAGAATATTGCTTTTTCAAAACCAAAACTTGTATCTTCGTACAAGAGATATTCAATAAAGCAATTGTTCCAATTATCTCCATCTGCTAGAAAGTCTTCCAATTATAAAAGAAATGATTCTGCTTCTCGTAAATATTCTGATGTTTGGTTTGGCACATATCATGTATATTCTTATCATTCTGTTGCTTCAAATATTTTTCAAAAGGTCAAAGGATCCATTTATAAATGGATGCCAAAATCTTGTGCTAACAATGTAGAACCCAGATTTAAATGGGTACCTAAATTTATTGTTCCTTGATTTCTCATGTGCAGACCCGTCATACGTGGTACTTGGATAGTGGGTGTTCCAAGCATATGACCGGGCAGAAAGATATTTTATCTAATTATATAGAGAAATATTGTGGGATAGTTAGATTTGCCAACGACCAATTTTCACCAATTCTGGGTTATGGTGATGTGCTTCATAAAAATGTGACGATTACAAAGGTGAGTTATGTGAAAGGATTAGGGCACAACCTATTCAGCATTGGCCAGTTCTACGACAAAGGATTAGAGGTAAATTTTGAAGCCAAAAGTTGCTCTGTACGTACTGAAGACGGCAAGGAACTTTTGGTCGGGACTAGAAAATCCAACCTCTACACTATTAGCTTTCAAAGGTCTAGACTGACAATGAGGTTTACTTACTGATAAAAGCCTCGATGCAACAAAGTTGGCTATGGCACCGAAGGCTGTCGCACCTAAATTTTTGCTACATCAATAAACTGGTCAAAGGTAAATTGGTTAAAGGACTTCCTGAGCTGAGATATGAGAAAGAACATCTGTGTGTAGCATGTGAAAAGGGTAAAATGAAGAGGGCAACTCATAAACCGAAACCCGAACCGAGTACAAACTATACTCTGGAATTGCTTCACCTGGATCTATGTGGTCCAATGAGAACGCAAAGCATGGGAGGGAAGAAATATGTGTTAGTAATAGTGGACGATTTTTCGCGTTACACATGGGTAAAGCTGCTAAGGACAAAAGATGAGACACCCGAAGTACTCATCAATTTTTTGACAACTACCCAAGTGAACTTGCAGAAGATAGTTAAGCTTCTTAGGACTGATAACGACACAAAATTTAAAAATAAGACTGTAGAAGAGTATCTCGAATCGGTTGGGATAACTCATCAATATTGTGCTGCTAGAACACACCAGAACAGAATGGAGTAGTAGAAAGACGCAACCAAAAGCTAGTCGAGGTCGCTTGCACTATGCTCAGCCAGTTGGATCTACCTCTGTTTCTGTGGGCAGAAGCTGTCTCAACTGCATGTTATACAGATAATCGATCTATTATTCACAGACGGTTTGGAAAAACTCCTTATGCATTAATTAATAATCGTACACCTAGCATTAAGCATTTTCATATTTTTTGGTTGCAGGTGTTTCGTGCTAAATGATAGAAAGAGTTTGAATAAATTTGAACCGAAGGCTGATGAGGGAATCTTCATTGGTTACTCCCAGACATCTGCTGCATACAGAATTTATCTGAAGAAATCAAAGACAATAATTGAGAGCGTTAATGTAACATTTGATGAGGATATAGCTTCTGAACAAAGCAGTTTAGGACCCGTAATTACTGGAAATTTAGCATCTAGACAGATTAGTTCAGAACCTGTATCTACTGTTCCTAAATCAGATGAAGCGTCATCGTCAAATTCTCATTTATCTTATTTAGATTTGTTATTTGAACTGTTTTATGATGATTTTCTTGGATCTAAAGTGACTAAACCTGTTATGGTTGACAGGATGGAAGATTCAATGCATGATCATCCAGCCATTTCAGAGTTATCTACTGAACCAAATTCCCCGGTTCAACAAGAAATTCCAGTTCAAACACCTACTCCAACGGTTGAAGATGTGAACGATAATGAACAGACAGAAGTTGCTGCATCAGTTGGTTGTACTGTAACGACAAATCAACAGTCAGAAACTGTTGTTCCAACTGAAACTTCTGCACAAGACACTTCAACTGTACCCCCATCAATTCCTGAACAAAATGATGAAGCTTATAGTGGATATTTAGATGATAACCATGATCAATCTATATCGAATCCACTCCCTCACGAACATAAATGGATCAAAGAGCACGCGATAAGCCAAATCATTGGTGATCCAAATTTATTGGTGCAAACTAGGTCTGCGACTTTGAATATGTGTATGCATGATTCATTCTTGAGTAAGTTAGAGCCCACTCGAGTATCAGAGGCTCTAGATGACTCGGATTGGGTAACAGTGGTGCAAGAGGAGCAGAACCAGTTCGAAGCTTTGAAAGTCTGGAGACTAGTACCAAAATCGGAAGGTGAATCTATCATTGGTACGAAATGGGTATTCTAAAACAAGAAAGACAAAGATGGTATCGTCATTCGAAACAAAGCACGACTTGTTGCAAAAGGCTACCGGCAAGAGGAAGGCATTGATTACGACGAGACTTACGCTCCAGTAGCGCGTATTGAAGCAATCAGAATGTTTTTTTGCATATGTTGCTCATAAAAACTTCACTGTCTACCAGATAGACGTGAAGACTGCCTTTCTAAATGGCATTCTTAAGGAGGAAGTCTACGTATCACAACCAGAAGGCTTTGTGAATCCAGATAAACCAGATCACGTCTACATCTTGGATAAAGCACTTTATGGTCTTAAACAAGCACCTCGAGCCTGGTACAAGGTATTATCAAAGTTTTTAGTCAAGTCGGGCTTCACAAAAGGTAAAATCGATGCTACTTTGTTCATTAAAAAGGAAAAACCTGATATTATTTTAATTCAAATATATGTGGATGATATAATATTTGGCTAAAATAATCCTAAATACTATAACAATTTTTCAAACCTCATGGTGTCAAGATTTGAGATGAGTATGATGGGAGAGATGAAGTTCTTTCTCGGATTACAAGTTAAGCAATTTTGAACGAGGATTTTTATAAACCAAGCTAAGTACATTTTTGATATTCTTCGGAAATTCAAAATGGAAACTTGTAAACCAATTGGAACCCCGATGGCACCGGGAACTAAAATCGGCATGGATCCTTCGGGAAAACCTGTTGATGTTAGAACCTATAGAGGAATGATTGGTTCTTTGATGTATCTTACTACAAGTAGGCCAGCTATTATGCTTTCTACTTGTTTATGTGCACGATATTAGGCTAATTATAAAGAATCCCATATGTCTGCAGTTAAGCGCATATTTAGATATCTGAAGGGGACTGCAGATATTGGTCTGTGGTATCCTAAAGATACTAGTTTTGAACTGACAGCTTACTCAGATGCAGATCATGCTGGCTGTATGTTAGACAAGAAAAGCACATCGGGTCATATTCAGTTTATTAGAGATAAACTCGTCAGTTGAGCGTCAAAGAAACAATTATGTGTTTCCACATCAACAACTGAGGCAGAGTATGTTGTTGCTGCAAGCTGCTGCTCTCAGGTGTTGTGGATGAGGACACAACTACGAGATTATGGCTTCCAATTCGACAAAATCCCGATTTACTGTGACTCTAAAAGCGCCATTGCCATATCAGCTAATCCTGTACAACATACAAAGACAAAACACATAGACGTACGATATCATTTTATCAAAGACAATGTCGAAAAAGGTACAATAGAACTTTATTTTGTAAACACTGATTATTAGCTTGCTGATTTATTTACCAAGCCTCTTGACGAAAAGAGATTTAATCTTCTTGTCTCGAAACTTGGTATGTTAAATCTTAAGAGATAATCAGTGATTACCTACTAAAGTTTTCATTATTGTTATTTTTCTTCATTTCTTTATCATTATTTTGAAAAGATATCTGCACTTTAAGGTATGTTTCTGATTTCATTTGAGGTGGAGTTCATATTTCTGCATATGTTTGTCATTGCTAAATTTTTCTGATGCATAAATGCAGGGGGAGTATGAATAAGGAGTAAGGAATATGATTTCTGATTATTTCAGATCAGAACTCGTATATTCAATGTTTTACTTCTTTATGTCATTTAATTTTTTCAATAAAGTTGTGAATAAACTTTGCACTTTGACGACTTGTGACTGTTTGCAGATTTGAGAGGAAGTTTAATGATCATACCTTTTATGACTTAGAGCTGACTTGATGAGATTTAAGACTGAACGAAAAGGTTTATTTCTACTCTTAATCTCATATGTATCTGAACGAAGGACAACTTTCATGTATGAAAACATTTTTTTTAAATGTTCAAACCACCTCTGAATCTTAAAATGATTTCATGAATTTTAGAAGCGTGATTTTAAATGTTTTCATTTTATTTATGCTTACATGTTTAATAAACCGTGTGTTTCCGAAGATTAATACTTGTGTATTATCTTATCTATATACTGTCAAGTATTCACACACACTAGTTTAATTTTTTGTTGAATTCGTTCTTACCATGTATCTAAATTGAACTAATTTTTCGATGGTAAGACACCCCGATAGTTATTCAAAGTTTGAGCGTGATTTCATTTCTGAACGTTCTTTCAAGAATGTCTATATTTTTGTTTCGTATAGAAAATATCAATTTTTGTTGACCCAAGGCTTAATCGTTAAATCATTCGATATTGATCTTTTTGATGCAATGTCAGATTTTCAAACAAGTTTCTTGTCTTCATTTCATTCATTCAATTATCTTGTTTGAAAAGTCTTCAATGTTTAAAAATGCTCACATCTTCATGATTATATTTCTGAGCATACATATAGATATCTGACTTGTATATTTGTGCTTTAACTGATAAAGTTAAACCATTTCTGAGCAACTATGTGCTTTCATAGGAAAATATGGGTTCATTGTGTAGGACTTAAATGAAACTTCTATGGATTCACGATAACCAGTGTTTCCTACCCAAGAAGTTAATTCTTAGTGATCGAGTGTGAGGAGTCAAAAAGAAATAAGTGTGGGTTGTGTGACGAGGTAAAATGTGAAAGAGAGTTTGGTTAGAAGTGAGCTCAATGATTAAAAGAAAGAGGGTGTGAGATCAGAGTAAAAGAATATCAAACTCTGCACCAACTACTTTCTGAGTCGGGCAACCACATTACTAGTGTTTCACATTTCTTTGTGAGCATTATTGAAACTGGCAAATAGCCCATGCCAACTCTCGTTAAAAACCCCACCAGCCACTCATTTTCTTCTTAAAAAGAAAATGTTTTATATTTCAAGGGGACGCAACACATTATCTATCTAGTTTTCATTTGGAAAATCTGGATATTGAAATAGAAGGAAGTTTGACCCACCTTCGCACTTCGATCATGCACAATTGAGTCTGTGTTTAACTATTGTTGTCTCAATGGTTTACACAATTTTGACTCTTATATAAGTAATCATCATGTGCTTAAATTCTTTCTAACACTTGCACGAACACACAAGGAATTTGTTTTCTTGTCATAACGTTCATAGAAATTCCTTTGTGGTGGTTCGATGATTGGATGGAAGCCCTGGGGGAGTGAACATTACAAAAGCTCCTTTCAATTGTGTATTCGTTACACACAGTGACTTCGTGTTACTGACAGACATTATAACTGATTCATTTGTTGATTCAGGTGTTACATTCATAATTTGTCTAAATTTGTGAAGATTCGGATGAATATATTCATTGGATCGGCATATAATCAGAGGCTCGGTGTTAAAAGATCAGTGGTCAGATACAGACATTTCTTGGTGAAAGTTTTGATGATCAATATGCTCTAATCATCAAAAAGGGGGAGATGTATTCAAGAAATGTTAAAGATAAGATAGGAGAAGAGATCAAGAAATGTTGGTTTGAGAAAGATTATTGAAAGCAGAAAGAGCAAATTCAAAGATTTCTGAAGACAAGCTGAATTTTACAGAGATTTTCTTTGAAGATAGTTTGCTGAAACAAACCGTGCTGAAACTGAAGATAATTTCTTTCTGAAGTTTGAAAGAGGTTGAGCTAACTTTGAGAGATTGTTGAAGAGCTTATCTACTATCTTTGGGGAGATTGTTACTTTTTTTCAAAGACAGACTTGGAAGAATACAAAAAGTTTTTAAGGAAGTATTGACAAAGAAAAGGGGAGATCTTCAGAATATAAAAGAGGAAGCTTGTAATGCAAAATATTTTTGAGATGATCTTGAATCCAAAGGGGGAGATTGCTAGTGCATAAATATGTTGGATGCAAGATCATAGAAGATTGAAGATCAAAGTCAAACCAACTTAAAGCTCAAAAGTCAACTCTTAAGCAAAATCAAAGTAAAGTGTAATAAAGTCAAAGTCAAGGTCTTTGTATTAGTTTTTTTTTGGGAAGGAGTATCCCATACTACATTAGGCCCAGACTAATCTCCAGAAAACAGACCTTTGGCCTGCAGGCATTCATCCCGTGGCCACAAGGATGAAACCCGTCCCAATATTTGGCACGTATTAGTTTTGTTAGCGTGTATTAGTTTTGCTTTTAATAGACTTATAGTTTAGAATCTTGTAACAAGAAGAACACTTGTAACATTCTGAGTATTCGCAGAGAGAGAGAGAGAGAGAGTTAGAGAGAGAAAGTGACTGAAATCATTCTGTAATCAAATCTTGTGATCAATCAAACAGGTAGATTGATAAATCTTGTTTGTGATTTGTTTTAGTAACGATAACTTGATAAATCTGGGAATAATACTAGCCACTCTATCTATTCTCAACAAGAGTTAGTTTCATCTTCACACGGGGAATTAACACAAAATCTACCAGTTTCTCATTCGGAGATTCAAGGTATTGAACATAGAGAACAACAACCCCCGTTCTGAACTCCTTTTTCTGCACCTTTGAGTCTACTGGCTTTTGATATTCCAACTGTCATTCCTAGTACACATATTGAAATTGCTACCATCGAAAGTCTTAGTGACCCGATTGGAACATCCATTGTAGATTCGCAATCCGGATTATGAGGATTGGATGGAAGTCTTATCATTGCTAACATTCCGCAAGCTTTGAACATAGGCCACACGGTTGCTTCGTCAATTGTTGTGAGAACGGAAAGTCTAAGTGACCCTAGTGTTACTTTGCCCGACTTTGTGTCAAAGGAATTCCTCGACGGCGCCTTAAAGGCTGTTGAAACCAAGTTGTTCCAAAAGTTTGAGGAGGAGATAATAAGTGTTAAAGATTGTTGAAAGGAAAACATGCAGCTGAACCTGAACCAGTTCAACCTCAACCACAAATGACTCAACCTTAAAGTCCCTGTTCGTTTGCCAAACTCTTCTGCAATCCCACCATCAAACACAACCACCACAGTCTGTGCAACCAACAGATGTGGTCAGTGCCACAGAGTTTAATTCTTTTAATACTGATGTTTTGCATGCTATATCTGATTTGAAACAGGTAATGTAAACTTCATGTAAAGCCTAAACAGCTGTTTCTGAGAAAAGATATGATCATGATTCAGATCATGACCATGAGGGGGAGATAAGGGAGAAACATAATGCTGATGTTTTGGTAATGGCTATAGAATCTGAGAAAAATGATGATAGAGAGAATATTGATCAAGGTAATGAGATGACTGATCAAAGAGAATGCAAGAAGATTGTTCTTTATGTTAATACAAAAGTAGAACCAAGGGTTGTAAAGCCTAAGGTTGCTACAAGAGTAGAAATTTTGGAGAATACTGGAATGAATGCAGTAGACATTATAGATTTATCTTCAGATGGTGAGGAAGATTCAAATGAAAAGTATGAACAATTCTGGAAGATAAAGGAGGAAGAAAAAAAGAATTTGATGAAAGAAAATGATGATGATATTCCAGCTGACGAAGCTAATGTCCTGGATACGTTATTGGAAACTCCTGAGGACATTCATCTAAGTTCCGTTCATAACGACATTCCTGAAACTACAAATGAAGCTCCTGTTATCCCGTCCTTTAAAGAAATCAACTTTCCTGAAACTTTTGAAGCTCATGTTAGTCAAAGCATGCCAAGTCCAGCAAGAATTCCTAGCCTAATGCAAGATGTTCAACATGTTCAAAGCCTAGAGCAAAATGTCTAATCTGTTCAAGATGTCCTGAATGAAGGTGAAGGTGAAAGCATGATGATGAAGGTGTTCATGTTCTAATTATTCCTGAAGAACAGGCAGGTCCTTCAAATGTTCCTGAAGCAGCTCTTGTGCCAACAGAAGCTGACATAAGGCACATGAGACATGCTCTCAGAGTTCCATTTTTGGAAGAAAAAATGAAGAGAAATTTTGTTAATAGATTGATCCCAATGGATAAGTACAAAGTTTTGGGTGCTCAGAATCAGCCTAAAGAATATCGGGAAGAGTATGCAAATATGATGAACTGGCTAAGACATGCAAAGCGTACTGTAAAGAACAAATATGGTATTGTCACTGTCAGGGAAGTCAAATTTAAAAAGTTCTTGCGCATCTGGTATCCTGAATTCTCTATCCAAAGAAGAGATTTAACCGAGTGTAGATTTACTGAAGCTGATTTCTGTTTTCTGAATGTTGATGACCTTGAGTTTCTATACCATCACTTCAGAAATATGGTCATAAGAAGGGAGAACATCATCTTTGCATTGGAATCCATTAAAAGATTCATGAGAAGGCATATCTTCTATACGTACTGTTATATTTTCAGTTGGGTATTGAAACAAATCAGAAGAAGGTTAACATGATCAAGCCCAATCTGACCTTATCTGACATTAACAACTATGATCTTTTCACAGTGCTTGAAGAAACTGAGTTAGGGGTGGTCTACAAGAACAATGAGAATGAGAAGAAGTTTTTCAGAGTTTTTGAGATTTCTAAGTTCTCTGATGGAACTCTCAAAGTAATTAGACTTCAACTTGACTCCAAGTATAAAGAAAGTGAAAGGAGAAAACAGTTAGGTGAAGATCACTTGCCAAGAAGGGTAAAGATGGTTATGCTGAGGATACTTGAAGCTATTGATGATAGAATTGAATTCAGAAGAGGGATCAAGAGGTTTGAATCTTTTCTGGGGATAAGGAGAACATCTACAGGAAGATGGGACAAATAAAGCTTTACAAATTGATCAAAAAGGGGGAGATTGTTAGATATAGTTTTGAGTCAATTTGTAATGTTGTTAACTTTTGTGTTTGACTTTTTGTATGGTTGTGTTTGTATGAGGTTATGGCTTGTATAACCCATATAAATACCTTTTGTCTCTTTTAAGCTTGTAAGTAGAACCCCAAGTTGATTGTACATGTGTAACTCAAGTTTGTAACATTTCAGTGAGATATATGAACATACAGACTTGTGACAAATTCTCTCTCTAGATTTCTTACTTTGATTGTTAATCTTTGATTGTTAATGCTTGAAATATGGGATCATAGAAAGGGAATCGAGTGAATCTGAAGGAGAAGATGATGACAACGATGTTGATCCTGAATTACAGGACATCAAGCAGGCCATGCTTTTCTTGACTAAGACAGTTCAAAAGAGTTCTTCAAACGTCCGACTCCCAACAATAAAGGGTATGCAACCGGGGGAAAAAACTTTGAGTACAAGGACAAGTACGAGGGAAAGAAAAAGTTTGAAGCAAAAATGCCAGCTGAAGCTAAACTGGAAATCAAGGGTACTGATGAGCCTGTCAAGTGTTACAATTGTGGAAAGACTGGTCATTTTGCAAGAGGATGTCGAAACCGATGGTCAGAAAATCTGAATACTACAAGAACAAGATGCTTCCTGCCAAACAGAAGGAAGCAGGGAAAGTACTTTTATCTGAAGATGATCATTGGCTGACTCTCACGGATAATGAAGATGAAGAAGACACACGCGCTCATATGTGCTTTATGGCAAATAATTCTGAGGCGTATAATTCAAACAATGATGATCGTGTGTCACAATCTTTTGGAGATGGTTCTGAGGTAAGTCATTCTACTTATACTGCTTTACTTGATCAGATGCAAACTATGATGCTTAGGCTACAAGATTAAAAAGATGGATTAAAAAAATGAACAAGCTCTTGCCCAGTTAGAAGCACACTTACAAAATAATGATAAGGTTCTTACACAAATAAATGGTGAATGTGCTGATAATCTAAGTTGGACAAAGAGCTTGCAAAAAGAAAAAACCAAGCTTGCTGAATCAAACGAGGCTTTACAAGAACAGATATCTGATTTATCTGTTAAGCTGAAAAAGTCTGAATGTGAGACAGAAGAATACGTGATTAAATATGAGTTTTCTCTTATTCAAATGAATGATTTGCTTGAAAAATTAAAAGATCTTGAACTCAAATTGTATAAACTTGGTCAGACTGATCACACTATTCATTTGAACAAACCCAAAGAATTCAAGTTTTTTAATCCTAGAGAAGGCTTGGGATATGATAATCCTGGCTATCTGGCTAAGGCTTTGTCAGAAACTCCCACATTGTACAAATTTGACTTTCTGGATCTTGGTACAGAATATCAAATACAATTCATGAAATCTCCGGAGGAGGTTGAGGCACAAGAGGATGTTAACAGAAAACGAACTGACAGAATGCAACTTCGATTTGTCCATGACGAACTCAATGCAAGTTATCGTGAGAGAGAACTTACTCTTTCTAGCAATTACTTTCATATCTACTCAAATGCAAAGATTACTTCCAAACCTGTTGAACCAAAGATTTATGTTCCGCCATTGGTTTTAGAAAAAAAAATTGGTTCAACTTGAAAAAGATTTTGAAAATGAAAGAAAGCTTTATGAAACAGAAATTCGTAAGCTTTGACAATAGTTGTCTGGTTTATCATCTGAAATTTTACAAGAACAACAAGTTAAATCTAATCTCCAATTGGATCTTGAAGTAGTTATGAGTTCGTTGGACAAGGAAAGACGACTGTTAGTCTCAAAAATTGAGGAACTGGCATCTAACACCCCGACTAAGTGTAAGGATACTTCTATACCTGAAGTAAGTCCTTCTAAATCATCTTCAATAAAATCAGAAGCATCCTTATGCAGAGCATTCATTGGGGTAACAAATAATCATTTTGACATGCCTCCAAATTCCTGTGACTCACCTACTCTAGAAGAGGACATAAAATCTGACGAAGAGCTTTTCTCTGCCCTGATGAATTCTGAGGAATGTTTAAATTGAGATGTGAACAAGTTCAATTTTGATCCCAAACTACCAAGTCATGTTGAGTTTCTTGATAAAGGCAAGGCAAAAGTCATTCCAGATATTATTTATGAGGGCGAATGCTCGAAAACTGTCTCTCAACAGTTCCTATGAACGCCTCTACATCAAAGCATAAATCTTAAGGGCGTTCCCAGAAACGAAGAAAGTTTGGCAAATCACAAAACTCACGTCCTTCCCAATTTCACTATTCTGACCCAAGGTTTACTGATTTTTCAGATAAGCATTTCAATCAAAAGGGAGTTAAGCAAGTTTGGGTAGCAAAGCCATCATTGAAAGACAAGAACAAGTCATTTAATCCCGCATCTAGTGATAGGAAAAACAAATTTTCTCGTGGTGTTTTTAGTAATGCTGCTACTTTTGGACAACGTTTTCCATTTCCTTGCAAAGTTAATTCCATTAAGCACTTTATTAATATTACCCTTGATAATATTTGTTGCTATGCATGTGGATTGAATGATTTTGTTCAAAAATATGTTGCGTCTGATTGGTTTGGCATGTATGATTCTTCATTTTCTCGTTATTCAAAATATTTTGCACCTCCAAAACACAAAGGCCCTGTTTATAAATGGGTGCCTAAATATGGTGTTTCTCCTAACCCAAAAGGACCCATTTATGAATGGGTACATAAACCTCGCTAATAGGTTTTGCAGGCCAGTCATGTGTGGTATTTAGATTCTGGTTGCTCCAAACCCATGACTGGAACAAAGGAGCTTTTGTCGAACTTCACCGAAAAACATCATGGAACGGTTTGATTTGACAACGATCATGTTTTGCTGTTATAGGTTATGATAACATTGTGCGAGAGAATATAACTATCAAGAAGGTTTCGTATGTGGAAGGTTTAGGACACAATCTATTCAATATCGGTCAACTCTGTGACAAAATCTTGAAGTCAATTTCAAAGCCATACGATGCAGTATTCGAACTGAAGATGGCACAGAATTATTGACCGGGACACGACGTTCCAACTTGTGTACCATTGACTCGGCATCTGTGAAGAGTGCCAAAGTCGTATGTCTATTGTCCAAAGCATCCATGCAACAGAATTGGTTATGGCATCGACGACTATTCCACCTAAATTTCAAGAATATCAAAAAACAGGTTGTGGGAGGATTAGTTAAAGGATTTCCAGAAACTAAAGTTCGAAAAGGAACATCTGTGTGCGTCTTACGAAATGGGGAAAAGGAAGAAAGCTTCACATAATCCGAAGGCAGTCCCGAGTATGACGAGATCCCTCGAATTGATCCTTATGGATATTTGTGGCCCAATATGCATTCAGAGCATCAGTGGCAAGAAATATGGTCTTGTCATGGTTGACGACCTTTTACACTACACATGGGTCAAGTTTCTCTGAACCAAAGATGAGACTCCTAGGCTTATCATCTCCTTTCTGAAGAGTGTACAGGTCAATCTGCAGCTGACATCATAATCTATTAGGACCGACAACGACACTGAGTTCAAGAACAAGGTGTTGAGTTCATATCTCGATTCAATTGTCATCACTCATACCTATTCTACAGCTCACACTCCTCAACAAAACGGCGCCGTTGAGAGACGAAATCGAACACTTGTCGAAGTTTCCCGTACTATGTTGATACAGTCGAAACTTCCGTTGTTCCTTTGGGCATAAGCCATTGCTACAACCTGCTTCACTCAAAACTGATCCATTGTCAACAAACGGTTTGGAAAGACTCCATATGAGATCATTAAAAGCCGTGTGCCTTACATAAAATTCTTTCATGCTTTTGGATGTAAGTGTTTTGTACTGAATGATAGAAAGGATCTCAAAAGTTCAATCCAAAAGCCGAAGAAGGCGTTTTCGTCGGCTACTCCTCTGAATTTGCATCCTACAGAGTCTACATCAAAATAACCAAGTCTGTCACGAAGAGTTTCAATGTCACATTTGATGAATTAACTGACTTGGCTTCTGAACACCTCAGTTCAGAACCCGCTGTAACCGGTGTCTTAGCTTCAGATCAAGAACCGCTCACACAAAATTAGGCATCTTCATCACCAGTCTCTTCCAAATGATTTAGATTTATTATTTTAGCATTTTTATGATGAATATTTTGGTTCTAAGTCTAAATCTTCTGTTCTCAACAGGGTCGAAGAAGCACGAATGGATGCTGTTGTGTCCCTTCCAGGATCTTCCACTTCTTTGGAAACGACCAAATCTGAAGACATTCAAAATCTTAGCACTCCTCTCGATGAACAAGGAACTTCTACCTCTAGTGATTGTTCTACTAGTGCATAGACTTCTTCCACCACTGCCACACCACCCGATTCTAAGTCCCCTGAAGAGTCGACTGTGCCTTCCTCTTCAACTGCAACTACAAAGCAACCATCTCCATCACTAGAACAAGAACCTTCCCTCGGTGAATCTAGTATCAGTTCCCTCAGGTTCACAATCTACGCTCGAATCCACTCAAAACATCCTATCAGGAATCTATGTCGACTCTGCACCTGATCATAACATTTATCAACCGCTTCCGACTCATATCGTTAGACGAAGGACCATCCACTTCGCCAGATAATTGGTGATCCGACTACTCCAGTTCGCACATGGTCCGCGTCCGTAAACGATTGTCTGTTCTCAATCTTTCTGAGCAAAAGAGAACCGTCGATAGTTTTTGAACCTCTAGAAGACCCCGGACTAGGTAACAGTTATGCAAGAGGAGTGGAACCAGTTTGAAAGTGTGGCGACTCGTACCCCGACCTTGGAACAAGATCGTCATTGGAACAAAAGCGGTATTCAAGAACAAAAGAGATGAAGATGTCATTGTGGTTTGAATCAAAGCACAAATCGTGGCTAAAGGCTATAGAAAGCTGGAGGGTGTTGACTATGATGAGACTTTTGCACCGGTTGCACGGATATAGGCCATAAGGATGTTTCTTGCCTATGTCGCTGACAAGAACTTCACCGTATTTCAACTAGATGTGGAGACGACATTTTTTAATGGTATCCTAAAATAAAAGTGTATGTCTCTCAACCGGAAGGATTTGTGGATGCAGACAAGCCAGATTATGTCTACCGATTAGACAAAGCGCTATACGGTCTCAAACAAGCGTCTCGTGCCTGGTATGATGTTCTTTCTCAAATTTTAGTCAAGTTCGGCTTCTCAAAAGGTAAGATCGACACCACTATTTTTATAAAGAAAGGAAAGGTTGATATCATACTTATACAAATTTATGTGGATGATATTATATTTGGCTCTACAAACCCTCAATATTGCAAGAATTTTTCTACCCTAATGATGTCTAAGTTTTAAATGAGTATGATGGGAGAAATGAACTTTTTCCTTGGCCTTCAGGTCAAACAAATTTCCACTGGAGTTTTTATTAATCAGTCCAAATACATTTCTGAATTTTTAAAGAAATACAAGTTGGAAAACGGTTCTCCCATGAAAACTCCAATGGCATCAGGATATAAGCTACACTCTGATCCTGACGGAAAGGATGTGGATGCTAAGACCTATAGAGGCATGATAAGATCTTTAATGTATTTGACGACCAATAGACCAGATATAATGTTCTCCACATGTATATGTGCGAGATATTAGTCCAAGCCTAAACAATCCCATCTCATTGTTGTCGAGAGAATTTATAATTACTTAAAAGGTACTACTGATCTTGGCCTATGGTATCCTAAGGACACATGGTACGAGCTTGTTGCTTATTCCGATGTAGATCACGCAGGGTGTATGCTAGATAGGAAAAGTACCATGGGTCACGTGCAATTTCTTGGAGATAAACTCGTCAGTTGGGCATCGAAGAAACAGAATTGCATGTCCACCTCCACAGCTGAAGCGGAGTATGTTTTTGCCGCTAGTTGCTATTCTCGAGTGATTTGGATGCACACACAGCTGAAAGATTATGGGTTCCACTACTCCAAGATTCCTATCTATTGTGGCTCGAAGAGCGCCATTTCCATCACCAGTAATCCGGTCCATAACACCAAAACGAAACACATTGATGTTGGGTATCATTTCATTAAAGATCACGTCGAATGAGGTACGATCAAACTTTATTTTGTGAATACTGATCTTCAGTTAGCAGACCTTTTCACCAAACCCTTGGACGAAAAACGGTTCAATTTTCTAGTGTCCAAGCTTGGTATGCTAGACCTAAAGTTTAAATAGTTCCATGTGTCCGATACAATTTTTATATAGTAAACATGGACCGTATCCTTCTTCATCATTAATTACCTTCTGGATGTTCAAGGTAACACTACATGTTTATTGTATCCTAATTGTATCAAGCACATGACTCCTTAAACTTCTTTATTCTCAATTTAGATTTCGTTTGCGTTATTTGTTTACGTTAGTTTTTCTTTCTATTATCGTTATGTTTCGTCGCTCTTATTCACTGTTTTTGTTGTGTTAATTTCTTTCCTCATGGTTAGCATATGTTCTTATGTTCAAGGGGAGAATTACGAAGTGTTATGCGTAAGTTAAAACCCGTTTAATGTTTGAGGGGGAGTGATCTTTTATTTACATTTCTGTGGTTGGTTGAACACTTGGTTCCTCGTTTTTCTTTTCCGTTTTGAAGTATGTTTTAGTATTTAAGTTAGTTGAGGGTGTTGGATCAAATAATTGTATTCAAGATTAAAGTTAAAGTTCAGGGTTTAAACTGCAATTGTGCTAAAGTTAAAGTTAGAGGGTTTAAATTGTAATAGTTTAATAGTTATTAGCTATTGGGCCCAAGCCCATTAAGCATTAGGAAGCCCATAAGGCCTAGGTATTTAAAGTTATGTTTAGTTTAGTTTTAGGTTAACTCTGATAATATTCTAGTTAATAGCCGTAAGTTTTCTCTGTATTCAAAGGGTATCAAGAACACTCAAGGGTTTCATTGTTTATTCAAGGGATTGGTATGTTACTCTGATTTATATATCTCTTGATTATTATTGTGTTGCTTGATTACTTGATTGATTATTTACCAACTAGATTAAATCTGGGATAACAAGTAGTATCAGAGCCTAAAGAATCAAATTTTAGGATTAAATCTGTGTTTTGCGATTTCACTATTCATCGAAAATTACTATTCATCGAAATCACTATTCATCGAAGTTACTATTCATCGAAATTTTTTTTGTTCATCTGATTTCATGAATTAATGTGTTTATTGGTTCAAAGTTGATCTGATTAGTTGAGGTTCATGCTTCTAAATGCTATCTGATTGATTAATTGAATTAGAAAGTATCAAGTGATTGAATTTGTGATTTTGTGTTTTCTGGGTTTGCATGAATATCGACACCGTGTTCTTTAAATTTGAATGCATGAAAGTTGATTTTAATCTTTGTTATTGATTGAGTTGTGATCGTTACATGTTTCTGAGTGAAATAGTCTGATTTGTGCATCTGTTTTTGAGTTCGTAATTGCTTTCTGGGTTGAGTACTCATCGTGTTCATCGCTTCTGAGCTGGTTAAGAACACACCGGTCGAACAATATATCGGTCTAAGACACTATCGATCCATACCTTGTATCGGTCGAAACCAATACCGGTCAAAGCACTCTACCGGTCGAATCTTTACCGGTCGAGCATAAGACCGGTTGTTACATCCTACCGGTCTAAGGAAGTCCCGATCGAAGACCCTTACCGGTCAAAGACCTCTATCGGTCTAAGCATTATCGGTCTAAGCATACTTCCGGTCGAACAAGTTACCGGTCGAATCAATTTTACCGGTCAAGCATAGTTTCGGTCTTACCATTCGACCGGGTACTTGTATTCTCTGGTCTTGCCATTCGACCGGGTACTTGTTACTCCGGTCTTACCATTCGACCGGGTACTTGCTAGTCCGATCTTACCCTTCGACCGGGTACTTGCTTACTCCGGTCTTTCCTTCGACCGGTACGGTTCATTCTCCGGTCTTACGTTTGACCGGTCGAAGCACTTTTTCCAGACCTAGACAAATTTTTGCAAACTGTAATATGGCCTCTCAAAGTCAAAAAAATTTTTCTCTAGGGACCCCCGTGCTAAGTCTGCGAAGGGGGACAAAGTTCTGTTCGAGATCAACTGTTTCTTTTTGTTCAGTATTATTTGAAGCTTTACACTGATTGAAAGGACTGCATTTAATTATTTTCGGGAATTTATTTTTCTGAAATTTTTTGAGTGTGGTTTTCATTTTGATTCTAACGATCTCATCTAGTTGGTTGTCTTGGTACAAATAAGTTTAATTACTAACAAGTGGTACAGCTAAGATGTCGAACCAGCTTCTCTCGATGGGCTCTCAGTCCAAACTGCCTGTCCTTATGGCTAATGAGTATCAGCAATGGAAGACCAGAATGATTCAGTTTCTGAATCACAAGAACAGAGAATTCATGACAGTAATCATTGAAGGTCCTAAAACTCCAATGATCACAGTAAAGGATCAACCTGCTACAGATTCCTCTCCTGAAATCCCTGACAGAGAGATTCCTAAACCTGTTCAGTTCTTCACTGAAAAGCAGAAAGAACAGCTCAAGTTAGAAGAAGAGGCTCTAATCTATCTGACAATGGCAATTCCAAACGACATCTACAATCGTGTCGACAGTCAGAGCACTGCTAAAGGAATCTGGGATGAACTAGCAAGGCAGTTTGAAGGAAGTGAAGCCTCTATACAAGCTAAGCAGAATCTGTGCATAAATGCTTACGAGGGATTTCATGCAAAAGAAGGAGAGCTGATATTAGACACCTACAATAGGTACAACATTATTCTCAATGACTTGCGGAGGAACAACATCGCCAAATCTGCTTCTGAGATAAACTACAAGTTCATCAAGAATCTGAATCCAGAATGGAAGAACTTTGCTATCAACCTCCAGATGTCGAAGAATATGGCTCAAGAAAATGTCACCGATATCTTCTCTACTCTAGCTCAACATGAGGATGAGGTGATATCTATGAATAATGAGTCTAATCATCTGAAGGATTATGTGGCTCTCATAGCCGGCAAAGGTTATGTATCCTCTGCAAGGTCTAAGAAAAAGGCATCTAAAGCTCTAGTTACTGAAATTACTGACTCTGACTCTGATTCAAGCGATGAAGAACTGGAAGTTGATTCAGATCCTAATATTCAAAAGTTCTCTGAAGACTTAGCTCTCATTACGCGATGATTCAAGAAGAGCTTTGGCAAGAAAAGATTTTACTCAAAGCCAAAGTATGATGGATACAAGAAAGAGAAGTCTGAGATGCGATACAAGCCGACGCATGGAAAGAGAGAGGAAGGACGAGAAGATCGGAAGGAAGATAGAAGAGAAGGAAAGAGAGAGGAGAAGCGAGAAGAGCAAAAGGGTGAACCAGGAAGATGCTACAACTGTGGCAAATTTGGGCATTTCTCAAGGGACTGCAAATTCAAGAAAGTGAAGAACTCAGAGTACTACTCAAGAAAGTCACTAATTGCCAAGAAAGCTGAAGAAGGAAAAGTACTAATGGCTGAAGAAGAGAACTGGCTGATCCAAAGTTCTGATGACGAGGAGCAAGCACACTTCACCCGAGTTTCTTACATGGCAAAGCTGGAAGGTGACGATGAAGACTCTGAGACACAATCCGAAGAAGCAAACTCTGAGGTTAGTGAAAATTATGAACTTATTGAATCTTTAATGGCCCAAATACATGGTATGAAAGATGAATTTGCTTTACTAAAAGGCAAACTTAGCTCTGCACATCAATCTGTTTTAAGCTTTCGTGATGAAAATGCTATTTTAAAAGTTGTTGTGGAAGAAAAGGAAAAAGATGATTTAAAAGCCGAAAAAGCGTCTTTAAAAGAAAAAATATCTGGTTTAGAAATAGATCTTGTGAATCTTAATGCTGAAAAGGGTGAGTTTCAAATCAAATTTGATGTTTGTTATAAAGAAAGAAATGAAGCTTACACCAAAATAAAGCAACTGGAGGACATTAATATGAAACGAGGTCAGACTGAACAGACATTAAATCTGTTGACCAATAAACTCCAAGACGAACGGTTTTACAAACTTAAACCAGGTTTGGGTGTGCCAATTAACGAAATTTTGAAAAAGGCACCAGAGCATCTATATAATTTTGATAAATTCGGCTCCGCAATTAGACCCATTCCTGACATTCGCGCAACTTTTGTTGAAGCAAGTACTCCTACACCTTTATCTGAGACCAAAGGTCAAGAAGAAATGGGAAAGAACAAGTCTGGTGACACTGATTCTCAAAATCTTTTTAAATCAGTTGGTTTTCAATATGGTGATTTAAACAAAAGCTATGCGACTCGAAAGATCGAATTTACTGAGTTTGAATCACTATTTACCACACCTTCCAACGAATCAGTAAGCACCAACACAGTTCTACCTGAGACTGCATGCAAATATGATGAGTATGAATTGGATGTTGATCCATCTACTATGCTATCAGTCTCAAATCCTATTGCTTCTAAACCTTTACTTGTTGAAGAGGTTGAAGAAGAACACGCTATCTCGAATGGCTCTTGTTCTCAAAATAAAAAACTGGAGTTTATTGAGTCCACGACTAAAGAAACATTTTCTGAAATGATGAATGCTTCAGACTCTGACCCTGTTTCTAATTCAAAGGGATCAAATTCTGTGAATGATCATACATCTGAATTGATGAAGCAAATCGATTTGTTGCAACAGTCTCTTGATGAGGTTGAAGATGAAAACTTTGATCTCAAACATAAACATGAAAAGTCTTTAAAAGTAAATCAAGAGCTTTGCATAGAGATCAATGATTTGAAAGTTACTATGTTTAAAAATGCTTCAAGTGATAAACAGATGTTCAATGATCCAAGATGGAAGGTAAGAACCAATCCAGAATTTGATGCTCCTGCAAAACCTATAGTTGTTTACTCTGGTTGTCCTGAATATCTTCCGAGTATTTTTGAAAAGGGTGAGACTTCAAAGAGCACTAGAAAAGAACCACCTTCTAAGTTAGAGACTAACAAGGTTCCTGTTTCTGTTTCAGATATAAGAGGAAATGGAGTTGGGAAGAGTAAGAAGAATAAAGATCTTAGTTTGAATAAAAAGAATAGTTTGAATTCTAGTAGTTGTCCTACAGACAGTGTTATTTTGAATAGTACTTCTTTTGATAAACATGAATGTAAGATTTGTTCCGATAAATCTAAGTTTATGAATTTTGCTCGAAAGAATCTTTATTGCAAACACTGTTGGGATAATTCATTCAAATACTACTCCCCTCCTAAGTCCAAAAAGAATAAAAGCAAAGCTAAGGTAAACTCTAAGTCTAATTCTAATTCTGATTCTTCTACACAACCCAAAGTGTATCGAGCTAAGGTTGCCAATCCTACTTCTAAAAAGCACTTTCAGGAACTGAATGTTAAGATGGTTTGGAAATGGGTTCCAAAACCGCGTTATGAATGGAGAGTGAAAGTCAAACCAGATGATATTCCTGAGTTGCTTGATGCTAACCGCGAAGGACCCATCCTGATATGGGTGCCTAAGCAAAACTAATTGTCTCTTTTGCAGGCCTGTCGATTGTGGGTAATAGATTCCGGATGTTCACGCCACATGACAGGATTCAAGCATCTCTTGCATAACTATGTGGAGGAGCCTGCCGGAGCAGTTAGATTTGCAAATTCTAAAGCCGAAGGCCACGTCAGAGGATATGGAATGCTCGATAACGGTGTTGTGAAGATTCAAAGAGTGTTATATGTTGAAGGACTTGATCACAACCTGTTTAGTACCAGTCGCTTCTGTGACATGAAATATCAAGTACGCTTCACAACCACTCATTGCTATATAGAGGATCCTGATGGTTACGAAGTCTTCAAAGCTGAGCGCCATGGAAATCTATACTATGTAGATTTTCCTACACTATCTGCCACACGTCCAGTATGCCTACTAGACAAAGCTTCTAAAGAACAATCGTGGACGTGGCATCGACGCTTGTCTCATCAGAATTTCCGATCTATAGCGAAGCTACAAAGACAAGGTTTGGTCAAAGGTCTACCAGAAATGAGGTTCGAAAAAGACTCATTGTGTTCTGCATGTGAGTTGGGCAAAATGAAGCGAAGCTCCTTCAAGTCCAAAGTTGAATCATCGACCTCATCTGCACTGGAACTTCTTCATATGGACCTTTGTGGCCCAATGTGCACAACATCTATCAACGGAAAGAAATATGTGTTGGTAATGATAGATGACTACTCAAGGTATACATGGCTCTAGTTTCTTCGCAACAAGTCAGATGCGCCAGAGTTGATTATCGCTTTCATCAAGCGCATTCAAGTACGCCTTCAACTGCCAGTCAGAACCATTCACAGTGATAATGGCACGGAGTTCAAGAATGACACCCTGAAGAGTTATCTTACTTCCGTGGGTATTTCACATAATTTCTCCGCCGCCTACACTCCGCAGCAAAAAGGCATTGTTGAACGGAAGAACCGCACTCTGGTTGAAGCAGCTCGGACTATGCTTGCTTACTCAGATCTACCCATGTACCTTTGGGCTGAGGCAGTCGCTGCAACATGTTTTACACAGAACCGTACCATTGTGGTCAAGCGCTTTAATAAGACAGCATATGAGTTAATCAACAATCGTACACCTAACATCAAGTTCCTTCGTGTTTTTGGTTGCAGGTGTTACATTCTAAAAGAGCGTCAAGGATTATCAAAGTTTGATAAGAAAGCGGATGAAGGATATCTCGTTGGATACTCTCTGACATCCAAAGCTTATCGAATTTACATTATTCGAACTAAGACGGTTGTTGAGAGCATGAATGTCTCCTTTGATGAGAATTCTACAAGGACTTCTGGACACAACAGTTCAGAACTCGTAATTAAGAACAAAGCTTCTATTCAGTCCAGAATAGAACCAGCTACAAAAGGATCCACTTCTTCATACTCTCACTCTACTTCATCTGAGTTAGATTTACTGTTTATTGATGCCTTTGATGATATATGTGCAGATTTTGAAAAAGGCATATCCACATCAATAACAAGTGGTACAAGCTCTGAGGTCCCTACTATTTCTGAAGACATTTCTGGACCTTCCGAAGAAGTCACTGACACTTCATCTCCATCAGGTACGAGTACAAAGTTAGTTTGTGACTCTACTAATGTTGAATCTGTCTCTACAGATAGTTCTTCTGGAAACGAAGTCCTGAGCACTTCAACTGCTAGTCCGAAAACTTCAGTATCAGAAACACCAGTACAAGATGTCCCGAGTACATCTATGGAGCAACCTGCCGTGCATGATGAAAACGATGCGTCGAATACGCAACAAACAGTTGAAGCTCTACCAAGCACACATCGTTGGACTAAGGATCATCCCCTGACCAATGTGATAGGTGACGTACAATCTGGTGTCACGACAAGGTCAGCAACAGCTAACTTCTGCATGTTTTCAAGCTTCCTCAGTTCCTTAGAGCCAAAGAAAGCGGCTGAAGCTCTACGTGATCCATTCTGGATTTATGCTATGCAAGACGAGCTTCTACAATTCGAAAGGAACAAGGTATGGCGCTTGATCCCACTACCTAAAGGTAAATCCGTTATTGGAACAAAGTGGGTGTTCAGAAATAAGAAAGACGACTCTAGAGTAGTCGTGAGAAACAAAGCTCGACTGGTCGCAAAAGGGTATTGTCAACAAGAGGGCATCGACTATGACGAAACATTCGCCCCGGTTGCAAGGATCAAAGCCATCAGAATCTTTCTCGCATATGCAGCGCACAAAAACTTTACACTTTATCAAATGGATGTAAAATCGGCTTTCCTGAACGGCGTTCTGCATGAGGAGGTCTACGTGGCTCAACCTGAAGGTTTCATTGATCCTCATCACTCTGATCATGTCTATGTTTTAGACAAAGCGCTTTATGGTCTTAAACAAGCACCACGATCCTGGTATGAAACTCTCACTAAATTTCTACTTGCTTCTGGTTTCAAGAAAGGTACTGTTGATACAACCTTATTTCTTAAAAGGCAAGGTGAGGACTTGATTCTTATTCAGATTTATGTTGACGACATAATATTTGGGTCGACAAATCCGAAATTTTGCAAGAACTTTTCAAAGATAATGGAAACAAAGTTTGAAATGTCGATGATGGGTGAATTGAATTTCTTTCTTGGTCTTCAAGTAAAGCAATTACCCGAAGGCATATTTATTAATCAAGCTAAATATATAAACGATATTTTGAAAAAGTTCAATATGTCAGATAGTTCAGTCATGAAAACACCAATGGCTAATGGTACACTCTTAGACGCGGATCCCTCCGGGAAACCTGTTGTTCAAAAGGTGTATCGTAGCATGACTGGTTCTTTACTTTA
The DNA here is from genome assembly GCA_954870635.1 of Arctium minus. NCBI lineage: Eukaryota > Viridiplantae > Streptophyta > Magnoliopsida > Asterales > Asteraceae > Arctium > Arctium minus. Next base: position 135,259,831 of record OX941081.1, on the reverse strand, counting down.
GCTGACTGCCAGTCGCCCGGATATAATGTTTGCCACATGTTTTTGTGCGAGATATCAGTCTAATCCTAAAAAGTCGCACTTATCTGCTGTTAAGCGAATCCTTAGATATCTCAAAGGTTCTCCTAATCTAGGCCTTTGGTATCCAAAGGATTCTCGTTTTGAACTAACTGCATTTACAGATGCTCATCATGCAGGATGTAAGCTAGACCGGAAGAGCACCTCTGGATCATGTCAATTCATAGGTGACAAACTTGTGAGTTGGACTTCAAAGAAACAAAACTGTGTTTCAACATCCACTGCCGAGGCTGAGTATGTAGCTGCTGCTAGCTGCTGTTCTCAAGTCCTCTGAATGACGACACAGTTAAGGGACTTTGGATACAACTACAAGCGTGTTCCTATTTATTGTGATTCCAAGAGCGCAATATCTATAACTGCTAATCCGATACAGCATTCGAAGACCAAGCATATCGACGTACGTTATCACTTCATTAAGGATCATGTAGAAAAAGGTAATATTGAAATGCACTTTGTTCAAACTGACTTCCAGTTAGCTGATCTTTTCACCAAGCCATTGGATGAAAAGCGATTTCAATTTCTCATCAGCAAACTTGGTATGTTGAACATGTCTTAGACCTTACTCATGATTCTAGGGGGAGTATTCCAAGGTTTGATCTTGTGTATTATTTTTAAACTGTTGCTAACGAGAGAGGAATCATTTTCAAAAATGATTACCCTTATTTGTTTTATTTATGCAGGTTTGGTCAAGTGACAATGGCTTCTAATCACATCGGATTAGAACCCGCACTTCAGTGCCTTATTTTTCTGTTTTTTTTTCTTAATCTTAAAAAAAAAAAAATTAAGTTAAGGGAGAGAATATCTGTGATATTAACAGATTTTTGAATACTTAAATGCTTATCTGACCGTGTGTTCTTAAAGATAAATACTTGCGTTTTATCTTGTCAATATACTTTGTCAAGTATTCATACACATAACGGTTCAGAACATTCTATTTGACTTTGTTATTACCATGTATCAAAAGTTTAATCTTTCTATGGTAATACTCACGTTCTTTGTATTCACTGTTGATTGAATCAAACGTCATTTCATGTGGGTTCATTAAAAATATGTTTATATATTGTTCATATAAACAACATTCGTTTTTGATTCTCCAAAATATTATTCTTCATGATGAAATGATATGAGCTTAATTGTCAAACTCTTTTAGTTTGAGGGGGAGAATTGCATCGTCATACATAACTGTTTTGACATCTCCGAAAGTCTTATTTCTCATGTAACAAGTGGTATTTGTGCTTACATGTACAATAGCCTGTTGAACAACATGTTTCTTTTAGGAAAATACATGGGATTCAGTGTGAGAACTTAACAGAACTTCCATGGATTCACGATAACCAGTGTTTCCTACCCAGGAAGTATTCCCTGAGTGATTGAGGGGAGAGGGGTCAAAAGAATTGAGTGATGGTGTGTGAAGAGGTAAAATGGAAAAGAGAGATTGGTTAGAAGTGAGCATAAAAAGAAAAAGGGTGAGAGAACAGAGTAAAAGAATATTAAACTCTGCACCAAACTTCTTTCTGAGTCGGGCAGCCACATAATCTGATTGGTTCACATTCTTTGGTGACCATCATTGAAATAGGCAACTAGCCCATGCCATCTCTTGCATACAACCCCACCAGCTACTCATTCTTTTCTCAAAAAGAGAATGTTTCACATTTTCTGGGGAAGCAGCACATACGCTATTGGTTCTTCATTTGGAAGATACTAATATTGAAAAAGAAGGAAAGTTGCCCCACCTTCGAACCCTTTCTCATGCACATTGAGTCTTTGTATAATTTGTTGCTGTCTCAACAAGTTTACATATTTTGAGCCTAAAATGAAAAGCAATCATCTATGCTTAATTCTTTCATACACATGCACTAGCACACAGAAATTTGTTTTCTGTCAGAACGTTCATAGATAACCATGTGTTATTCGATGATTGAATGGAAGACCTAGGGAGTCTACATCAAACCAACTCCTTATATAGTAACTTTGTGTTACTCAGTGACTTTGTGTCATTGACAGGCATTCTAACTGAGTCATTTGTTGATTCAGGGTTACATCTATTAAACTGTTTGAATTTGAAAAGATTCAAATGGTTACTACTTTCTATTTAATCTGAAAAGATTGAAATAATCACTCTTTCCATCTGGGAAGACTGCTCTTATTTCCATACAGGGCTCGTTACATGATGAAGATTGTGCTTACGTGATCATACACAATGGGGGAGATTATCTTGAAAAGGGGGAGATTGTTTTGGTATGTTTTGATGATGATGCTTCTCACCATTCATCAAAAAGGGGGAGAAGATACAAAAATGGAGAATTATCAAAGAAGGAGAATATAATCTGAAGATCTGAAGATTTCAAAGATTTTAAAGATTTTAAAGATATCAAGTTTTGAAGCGATCAACGACATATCTGAAGAAAAGTGAAGACAAGTGAAGACCCGAAGACAATTGCAAATTTTTTTTAATCTTGAATCCAAAGGGGGAGATTGTTGGATCAAATAATTGTATTCCAGATTAAAGTTAAAGTTCAGGGTTTAAACTGCAATTGTGCTAAAGTTAAAGTTAGAGGGTTTAAATTGTAATAGTTTAATAGTTATTAGCTATTGGGCCCAAGCCCATTAAGCATTAGGAAGCCCATAAGGCCTAGGTATTTAAAGTTATGTTTAGTTTTGTTTTAGGTTAACTCTGATAATATTCTAGTTAATAGCCGTAAGTTTTCTCTGTATTCAAAGGGTATCAAGAACACTCAAGGGTTTCATTGTTGATTCAAGGGATTGGTATGTTACTCTGATTTATATATCTCTTGATTATTATTGTGTTGCTTGATTACTTGATTGATTATTTACCTACTAGATTAAATCTGGGATAACAGAGGGGAGCGTACAGTTCAATTTTTTCTTTTCTTTCGTTTAAGGGGAGCACAAGGTTTATATTTGTAGTTTCGATGAGGGAAGCATAATCGTCCTGGTTAAAAAATTTTGACTTGTACTTCTCTTGACACCCAGGACAAATGCCACATCCGGATGATCTGGACAAAATGTCTCAGTCCCGAATATGGATCCCCACGTCCCGAACCGCCTATGCGGTCACCCGGACCTAGGCCAGCCCTCTCGCTCCCGGGAACTGACCGCTTCCCGGGTCTCCTTTTAACCCGTACCGCCTCTTAAAGATATATATATATATATATATATATATTTCGGTCAAATTTTGTTTCTTATTCAATATTCATCGTTCCCTCTACACTTCCCATTGCTCTCTCTCTCTCTCTCTCTCTATTCCTAAAATAACTTATCGTTGATCGTTGTCTATCCTACACTCAATCTTGCCGTCACTCTTCAGGTATGGTTCGATGCTTCCTTCTTCTTCTCGTTCGATCGACGGTCGCTTAGTCTTGCATACACATCACCACCGTCGCCGTCACCTTGGTTTCTCCCGTCTTCGGCGACGTCCTTCGTGTTATCAGGGTTTTAGTGGTATTTTTCTTCAATTGCTCGTTTCTTTAACTTTGATTCAATTAGTATTATGACGATCGACGTTTGTTTTCCCCACATCCGGCACCTTCCGGTTTTTAACCTAAACCCAGACACATATGTTCACTCCCAGTAAGTGTATCAATCGAACCTCGTCCGGGAACTCGTGTCTTTGGATTTTGCACCACAAACAGTTCCCGCCGCCTTGGGTTCACCCATCTCAGTGATGGCTATCGTTGGCCTTGTTTTGGTTACTTCGGTTGGCCAATTTCAGCGTAATCGGTTCGGTTTGTTCGATTCAGCCCGACCAAGGTTTGGGTTCCCCGAATCCGGGTTTAGACACTTCCCGGATTTATCCGGATTCCCCCCAACTCCCAAGTGACATGTTCCCCGGGTGAGTCCGACTCCCGGTTCTGTCATAACTCGGGTGAACTCAGAACACGGGTGTTCACAACCTGGCTACCTCAATATCCCGGTTATCATCAGGACCCGGGTAACATTTATCATCTGGGTGAGTACTCTTTCGGATGAGACCTTAACCTGGGTAACTCCTTATCTAGGTTTCAATTTCAATTGATCTGTACTGTTTTCTCATGCTTGTTATTTTTTAACATATATTCAAATGGAAAACCGAGAACAAGATGGTTCCCCCTCCCCCACTCGGGTGACGAGCATCCAAATCAACAAATCAATCAGAATTCTGATGCAACTCTCATCCACCCTGAATCTTACTTGCAAACACTTGACGTAGAGGCTTTCAGCAGTCGACATTCTATAGTGGTCGAGATCCTTCGCGGCCACCCTCTACAATAGGCACTCACCACCACTAACGACGTTCCGAATAGTATGTATCTGATGATCAGAATGATAGGCTGGAAGCTCTCATTGACGTAACACAGTTACTCTTGACTCGCGACCGCCTGCTTCAACTTCTCAGACTCCCGGTTGCTAACACTCAAGGAAGAGCCGCATATGATCTGCCAGTCTCCGAACAGTGGATGTTCTTTGATGTCCATTCTCTTGGGTATGCGGGTACGCTAAGCAGAATCTATGCATTCAATTGCAAGCACCTGATCGCAATCTGGTACACCATGCTCACTATTCTAAACCGATGCTTATCGTCGAAGACCAAGGGGATAGATCAGTGCAGTGCGAACTTCCTTCACATATTCCACGGCGTTGCTTTTCATCGACACGTAGACTACGCCGTCCTACTTTGGAATGAGTTGGTTCAGAACGTTGAAGACAATGAGACGGGTAAGCGCAGGAATTTCATTCCGTATTAAAGGTTCTTACAGCTCTCCATCCGACATCTGATGACCACCAACCCTACCATTCCTCGACGGACATCACATCAGGTATGCCCTCATCATCACATGCACCTTATTATTAACAAGGTCGATATTCCTTGCATTGCCAATTGCGTATACCTGATGCCTTGCTAGCTTATGCTCGTCCCATGGCACCTAGTGTGTTAGCATATAGGAATCTGCAAAACCCCCAAGCTCCTATGGTCCAGCCAGCACCGGCAGGACCTACCACGAGAGCAAGACCACTAAACTTACCAAATATCCAGAATGTTGGGACTTCCGGACTGGACGTGCAGAGAGAAAATTCAGTGAGGGGTTTAGACGTGGGAGGTGTCGTGGATGATCACTCTATTGCTAGCGAGGCACCTCAGACGGAGCCTCACCCCACTACCACTTCCACACTCCATGAGGTACCAGCTATCGATGACCCATTCATAGTCGGTACTGAAAGTGCTATTCCTGAGGGACGCTCCCCATCGGGCTCTTCTTCCTCGTCTCGAGCATACAACACCACTGAGTCGGACGACGATCGTGACTGATTCCGCCACATACCTGCTTGCATCAATTGTCGTCCTTCAGCATCAATTTAATCTACATCAGCTTCCCCATACTTCAACTACACCCTCATCACCTAAACCTACCTCACCTACACCCTCATCACCTAAACCTACATCACCTACACCTACATCATCTTTTTCACAAACCGATTCTGGAGAGATAAGGAGAACGAAGGGCGTTTTAGTTGAAAATGAAAGTGTGGTGAGAAAAAGACCATGGAGGAGTAAAAGAAACAATGAGGGTGCGAGTCTCAAATCCACTATGAGCCGGGTAGCCACATCTACTGTCGAATCCCATGTGTTGGGACAAGGCATTAAAGAAGATGTCGGGACCCAGTGGCGCATGCACAAACCCCACCAAGCCACTCAACCATCTCACAACAGATGGTTGTTTCACATATTCATAGGGAGATACCACATACAATATCGGGATCTCACTCGAAGAGTCAAGGTATTGAAATAGATAGGACCCTGCCCTGGCCATCGACTTAATTTGATCACAGATAGAGTCTTGAGTTGATACAGCTTAGGACACTTATAGAGTCATTAGTTGAGAGACTGTGTGGCCTAATCGGAACAACCATGGTGTCACCCATAAGTGGTGCTCCACAAGGATTGGCTGGAAGTCCTACCGGTGCTATTGACATTCCAATGTCGACATAGGCCTCATGGTTGATTCAACCGTGATAATAACTGGAAGCCTAAATGACCCAGGTGTTACGTTACCCCCATTTATTACACAGGAACTGTTGTGGCAGGCTTTGCATGTTGTCGATAGTTCTATCACCAGACACTATGATGCTCAGCGCCAATCAGCCGAGGAGTTCCAACATACGGTGCTCCGAATGCTGAAAGGCAAGTTTCAAGAAGTAGCAACTCCTTCTTCTGCACGACCACCACTATCTCCACTAGTTCAGCTAAAACCAAGCGTGGATGATCTCAAATCCATGTTATATGTCGAGCACCTATCCCAAGGTACACAGGAGGACGCCGATCTACTTGGACTTCTTCGCCAACCGACCGATTCTCGGCGAGACACTATTAGCAGTACATAATTTATTGCCTTTGAGAATAAGATCAGTTCCAGTTTTCGTGATGTCACCGATCTTATCCGTGCCACTTCCACCGACATGCATTCTTCGGTATCTGCCCTTTCCAATAGGGTTAAGGTACTTGAGGATACGTGTCACGCCCAGTCCAGCTCTACGAAGCGTCCACATGATGATCACGATGATCCCGATCCTCATGTGGGGGAGAAACGTCAAAGGCTAGGCGACTCGGTTGAAAGGACAGAGGTAGTTCAGACAGAAACGCAACCTGGAACAGTTCCAGGAAAGGCGTCAGAAGGGGTTTAAGAAGAAGAGATGTTACATGATATGGAGACTGATACTACGCAGACAATGACAGTTAAAAACCGTTACCATAGATATACGGTAACGGTTTTCGTGGACATAAAAATCGTCACCTATCCTGCCGTCACTTTTGATACACTTTTGGTTACGTTTAAAAAACGTTACGAAATCACATAAAAAACCGTTACTATAACCTAAAACCGTCACTTTAGGTCTATAAAAAATTAATATTTTTCCTCAAACCGCCACCGTAGCATGCCATATACTGACGTTATATTTTCAAAACCGTCATAATAACATGATATATAGTGACATGTCTTTGTCAAAACCGTCAACGTAGCATGACATACATTGACATTTATTAGTCAATATCGTTATTGTAGAATGACATACAATGACCTTTATTTGTTAAAATTGTCACCGTAGCATGACAAACAGTGACGTTTAATTTTCAAAACCGTTACCATATCATGACATATGGTGACCTGTATTATTCAAAATCGCCACTATAATATGACATGCAGTGACATTTATTATTCAAAACCATCACTGTCACATGACATACGGTGGAGTTTATTTTTCAAAACCATCACCATAGAATGATATACAGGGACATTTATTAGTTAAACCCGTCACTTAAGCATATCCAACCTAGTAGTACGCGATCCGCCAAAAGCAACCAAAATATTCCTTATACAGTGACATTTATTTATCAAAATTGTCATTGTAACATGACATACGGTGACGTTTATTTATCAAAAATGTCACTGTAGTATGACATATTGTGACATTTTATTTTTAAAGCCGTCAACTTTTCAAGACATGGTGACATTAAGTTTTTTAAAAACCGTCATTGTAGAATGTCACACGGTGACGTTTATTTTCCAAAACCATCACTGTAGAAGTTCATATGGTGACGTTTATTTGTTAAAACCATCACCGTATCAAGACATACGGTGACATTTAGTTTTCAAAATCGTAATCGTAGAATGACATATGGTGATGTTTATTTGTTAAAACCGTCACTGTAGCATAATATATGGAGACGTTTATTTTTTAGAATCATCACTATAACGTGACATACGACGACATTTATTTTTCAAAACCATCATTATAGTATGAATACAGGGACGTTAATTATTCAAAATTGTCACCGTAACATGAGATATGGTGACGTTTATTTTCAAAACGGTCATCATAGAATGACATACGATGACGTTTGTTTTTCAAAATCGTCAAGATAACATGTCACACAGTGACGTTTATTTGTCAAAATCGTTACTCTAGCATGTTATAAGGTGACGTTTATTTTTTAAAACTGTCACCGTAGCATGACATACAGTCATGTTTATTTTTCAAAACCGTCACCATAACTTAACATATGCTCACGATTATTTTTCAAAACATCACTATAGAATGACGTGCAATAAAGTCTATTTTTCAAATCATCACCATAGTAGACATAAAATGTTGTTTATTTTTCAAAACCGTCATTGTAACAAGACATGGTGATGTTAAATTATCAAAACCGTTGCCATAAACTATCTTTTAGTGACGTTTTAATCATTTTAGGGTAAAATAAATATAAATTTAAAAACTCAAAATCTGAATCAAACAATTAACAAGACATAAGAATATTGAAATAATAATATACATAATATAATTAATGTATGAGAACACCAACAACAAAAAGTACTAAATATCTTAAATAGATGTTTTCTTATGTAACCTATAATCCTCGTTTGCCTAGATCTCTTCTCATCTCGGATGTTTTTTTCGCTTCCTATGGTTTTACTTCACGCAATTATTTTTACAAGTTCGTGACACCTACTAGATTGGAAAACTACAATCGATGAATATAACAAATCACGAAAAATTGACAAAGTTTTAACATACGATCAATGAAAACATAAGACAAAACAAGTTCAAACTTATAAGAGCATCTCCAACACATATGCTATATTTTTTTTTCTAAAATAGAGTATCAAAGGTCAAAATCTTTAAAAAGAAACTTCCAACTCCGATAACTATTCTATTTTAGAGATTGTAGCATTTATTATATTATTAAAATAATCAATACATTTATAAGACATTATCTCTCTCCTAAAACACATTACTTCAGTGTTATCGGTGGAAAGAATAAAATATTACATCTCTTTCTAAAATAGTGGCTTTTAGAGATTTCTCCAAATTTGGAGATTTTATCTTCTCATTCCTCTTTTTTTTATATTTTAGTATACAAGATATCATAGTTGTGGGAGTAAAAGAGTTGTTAAATATCTCACTTTTCTCCATTATAACATAGTTGTTGGAGATGCTCTAAACATCTGATCCAAAACTAGAAGGAAGATCAATGATTTAATCAATTAGAAAAAATATGTGACATTTGCATTCAATGCTTTACGGTGAATAGCAAAAAAACCCAAAAAACTAGATTTAGGTCTCTAAAAAATGCAACCAAAGACATATTAACCATTTGCATTTCTCATTACATCTACACGAATTAGAAGTAACAAATCCTTACACCCATACAACTTGTAGGGGATTGAAGGTAGTTAAGAATAGATCAACGAACAAAGTCAAATATTACCATCAATTTTTCTAAAAAACGCAAAATACATTGTATCAAGTTTCATTTTAGAAAATAAACTACTTCGTTACTCTAAGATCAAAACCTAAATGAAGTAAATCACGCACAAAGGAGTGATTTGAGGTGGTAAAAATAAAACCCCATGGTAGTAGTGAAGAAATTACCTTCAATTAGATCTGTGCAAGGTAGGTTGGAAAGAATTGGGAAATTGGTACTGCTGCATTATCGAGCTCCATTACCTGAAATCGACGAAGAAATCAAAAAACCAACAAAATCCAATAAATAAATCGAAAAAGTGGACAAGTCAACAAATTAAACAAAAAAAAAAGATAATACAACACCCACCAAAATCGTATTGAGTAATGACTCCCTCACAAAGATCTAACCCAACTTTTTTACATCAATAAAATCAAATCAACATGATAAAATGATATTAATTAAAAGACGAATCGAAAGAGAACATGTATCAAATTTCAATCAACAGATGATGGGAGAGGAGAATCGAATTGTATCAAATTTCAATCAATCAATGAGCTAGTTTACTGTTGTCGGATTCTACTTTCTGAGTGTCGATCTCAGGTTCACCCTTGACCAAAAAGTTTCATCATTCCATTTGATCCTCTGATAGAGAAACAACGAAAATATAAGTGACAAGAAGAAGATGCAATGAAACAAATCACATAACAAAACCAATGAAGAATGATCATACTAGAGGGTCATTAATTAACTTATTTACAGTCATACCAGAATTTGACGGCAATCCAGAACTTGAACCCCAACTCTGAACGTACACTCAGACTTAAATACTAAGACAAACCATACTTTACACTTAGCCAAACATAAATCAAATACCAACAAGATTAGAATCATCACCAACCCAAACACAGATTTGATGGTCTAAACATTCACAAAAATCAACCAACTTTCAAAATTGTAAATACATACAATCCAAACTTTGTAATTTGATTATCCAAGATCAAAGTGAACAATGACCAACCAGACTTTGATCATAGCCATCCATACTTCAATTTTAAGAATATCCACTATCCATGTAACCTCAATTATGATCCAAACTACAACCACCACCCAAATTTAATTCCCACATTCCACCAATCAGAGATGACGATCGAGAATTTATCAAAAGTCAACTATGAATAAAAAACAATGGCTCTCCAGGTTTTATAATCCCATTTATACCAAAACTGAAGTTTCACAGGTACTTAATGCAAACACATATTGGAAATATGAGCAGATGAAAACATAAAAATCGGAGGTACCTACAGGCTACAGGTGTGAACAACGACAAACATAAAAGACATTTAAGAATAATATAGAAGAAGTTGTAACTGAAATATAGTATTAAACATTTTGTACATAGAAAACAAAATTTAAAGATCATTTAGAAGCACAAATTTAAGAGTACCTCAAGGTGTGAGCGGAGAAATTGAGACGCGAGGAAATTGAGATTGCTCAAATCTTGGTTTATGTTCTCCAATATTAGTAAGGTTTGGCCAACATAATCTTGAAATCTATAGAACCTGTTCGCATAGAAATGAGAAACTAATGAAGGAGAGTTGATTAAGCGGTGTAAACAGAAATTTTCAGAATTCAAAACGCTGATAAAATAATGCAAATAGTGGAGGTTAGGTTATTTGACATGCTAGCTAGGTAATGACATTTTATAAGAATGTAGCATGTGAGCTCTAATATTCTAACAGAAAGATGTATCATCTATAGAGATAACTTCTGGGTACACCTGATCCATAAGCATCCTTAGACAGGTAGGTACATACATGATCCACAATTTCTATTTAGAGATGAATCAAATACCCCATCCTGGATATATCTTCTGGCCACTGAATTGGCAGACCTCGGGCCTATGAACACACAAGAAAATGTTAAGCTAGAAAAAGCATATAATTAAGAGCACAATAGTTTATTGGAAATGTCAGAGTAAAGATATAAAAAGCATTCATAAAAATATCCAATTCCATTGTTTAATCTCTCAATGAACTAAACATTGTTTAACAAATTCTATTTGACATTATGACAATAAATTGGTATTATGAAATAATTAACATCAAGATGCATTTAACCATTATTCTCATCAGATATCAAAAAATTGTCTTTGAGGTTTGATTGAACTGGATTCATATCAACAGTATCCTAAAGGGCACCTTGTTCTAAAAAAACTGAAGGACCCTAAAAAAATCAAGGATCTAAAATTTGCACTTTAAAAACCTTCTTGATATTTGTCCTATCTGTATCCATATGCATATCCATCTTCAAATATTTGCACTTCAAAACCCTTTTTGATATTTGTCTTGGTCTTTTTCTCTTTTTGAACTTCATAATCTTTGCACTTGTAACCTACTAAAAAGGAAGAAAGTGAAGAAGAAAGTGAAGAAGAAAGTGAAGAAGAAACTGTTGAGAATGTCTAGAAATCGATCTACTGATGAAAATCGAAGAAGAAATTGATCGAAGAATCGATCTATTGATGAAAACTGAAGAAGAAATCGATATAGAAATCAATGTAGAAAAATAAAGAAAAAATAACACTTTGATACCTTTGTAGATGGAAGGAGGCTCGCCGGTCGCCGGAAAGGTGGCTTGCCGATGCAGACATGAGCGAGACGAGAAGACTCGATGGATATTGATACCTTTGTAGATGGAAGTAGGATCGATGGAAGGAATCTCGACAACACTGCAAACAGGAGGCATGTATTGAAGGAGGCTAGGGTTAAACATAGCATTGAAGGAGGCGTGTTCATGTTACCAACACGGCATTAAGGTAGTGTTTGGTACGCAGACATGATTGGACGGTACTGGACAGGATAGAACTGGACAGGACAGAACAAGAGGCTAGGACGGGACTAGACAGGACAAGACAAATGTCTGTCTTGTGTTTCGTATGTCTAGGACTGGATAGGACAGGACTGGACAAATTTCCCTAAAAGTTTTTTGATGATTTTATATATCATATAATAGTTATAAATAACACAAATAAATTATATCTTTAAATAATTTAATTAAAAAAACATTTTTATTTTTTAAACGATTTTCATACATATAAATACATAGAAAAACAAGGGTAGGAAATTTGAATGAAGAATCTGAAATAATTGATGTAATTCGAAAAAATCTGATTCATATAAAGAAAAAATATAATATTTGATTAAATTTGGAAGATCTTAATGAATTGACCGATGCATAGTTGCAGCGATAGGTAAAGATAAATGCGATGGGTGGCCCGTGAAGGACGGTAGTTGTAACGCCCCAAGTTTTCCCGTCATGTAAGTTCTTTTAGTCAACATCTAACCGTTTTAAGAATGAGCTATTGATTTTGGTTTAATCAAAACCGTCCTTATCCTTAGTGTTCTATTGTTGGCTTAGATAGTCGGGATGAAAAGTCGAGTTATTTATTGCTATCCTAGTTTCTTATAAGTTATCGAATGCGTACCCTCGTTGAAATTTAGGTGTCGCGTTGTGTGGGAAGAGGAGCGCGACTATGCCGGCGATAGTGTCGTGGCATAGCCGCTGAGGGCATACTCGCGGGCCTTGTACCGAGACCACCAGGACACGGGCGACTATGCCCGGCGATAGTGCCGTGGCATAGTCGCGGATGGCACAATCACCACCAGCGTACCGAGACCAAGGGAGACCCGGTGACTATGCCTGGCGATTATGCCAGGGCATAATCGTGAAGGGCAAAGTCGCCCGACGGGGCACGACTACTGGATTAAAATCGAATTTTTGACCAATCTGATTGATTTTACCAAACTCAAACTTTCAGATCTGTTCTCTCTTACCTCAAGGCGGTTTTGCTACCTTCCCTCTCATCTTTCACCTCATTCATTACCCCAAATCATTTGTTAGCATTTATTGATCTCAAGAAGTGATTGAACTCTTTAGTTACTACTTGGTGCCATTGGTGTTTCAAAGAAGTAAAGCAAGTCTCTCAACCCACCTACCATTTTAGGGTTTTCTCTCTACAAACCCTAGTTGTGAGTCTCTACTCGGTAAATGTTATTTTACTTATTTGTTAAATCACATTATCCTACATCCTTACATGTGTGGTGTCTATCTAGAAGTTTTGACCTAACTTGTAGGGTTTCACTTTGTAAACTGTATATGGGGTGTATGGTTCATAAACCCTAAAGATTTCTCATTATGGCATCTAAACATCATTTAACTTGATTTGAGGGTTGTTTACTTTACAAACGAGGAAACCCTTATTCCTAGGGTTTGACCTAAATGCTGATAACTTTCAATAACATGCAATGTGGATAGCTGAATCAATTATGATCAAATACATGGGAGTGTGAAGTATGTATTGTTTTGATAAGTGGAATTTATTAGCTTTTATAAAGGAAAATGTCGAACTTGTTGGCTAGAATCTCATGTGGTTATTATGATGAGTACTTGTAGAGAAGAAGAGCGTCTATGTCTATAAATGCTTATCTAAATTTGAATGCTTGATAAATTGTGAATACTACTCCTTGTGCACGAGGACGTAGCTACAAGTTTATTCGGACCTATTGTGTGGGTCGTTGTGGTTCACTAGCGAGTAGGCAATAGGGGGTCGAGGACCCTTGAGGTGTAACTCGTCTAGAAATGAATAGGAAATAATGTCCCTTAAGACCTTGAGGTGTAACTCGACGGAGTAGGCAATAAAGGCAGTGTTTATGGTTTGAGGTTGTGATGTCGTGATGACATGGGAACTAGGACCGGGACATGAGGTGCAATTCGTTAACATCAAGGGTGACTCCACTCACGTGAATATGTAACCCCGATGGGGACGGGTCTCCCCCGTAATTTCAAAAGATATTTCTTGTATAGATATGTTCAGGTTGGTGAACATGGTTGCGGCGGGAATCAAAATTAGTGAGACAAAGGAGTTCGGTAACATTGATACCATTATATATCATTATGCATATGCTTTATAACTCTTGTGATCTCACTAGGTTTTGTCCTAACACTTGTTGTGGTTGTTGTCTTCTCACAGATTCCATTCGTGGTGGAAATTAGGTGGTCGTACTTGTCAACCGGGCACGTAGGGGATCTTGGAGTGCCGGTCTTTTGGGTATTTGTGCGAAGAGGGATTTTTGGTGGATTAGAAACACCCATTTTAATCTAGGTTTGAGGTACTTCTATATTAATTAGGTTGTTGTATTTTGTCTTGTATTCTTTCTTCGGCCAACCTTATGGTGAGAATTATTCCAAACTATTGGGAAGTTGTGGTTGCCTCTTTTGAGGAGTTTTATATGTTGAAGTTTATCCTTACAGGTTAATTTTGGATAATTGTGTTTTAGTCGTCATTTTGCCAAAATTTCAAAAAAAATTTACTTGATTGAATTTTTAGGGTGTTACAGTAGTTGTGAAGAACGTGAAAGATAGTGAAAGGTGGTGGTGCAATTGGTTGTTATGGTTGATGTGATGGAGGTATAGGTGGCCGACGATGGTAGTGGTGGTGGTGGTGGACAAAGGTAATAGAGGTTATTGTAGTGGAGGAAGAGGCGGAGTTCACCGACGGTAGTTGGCGGTAAGTGTCGGTGGTGGCGGCGGCAATAGGTAGTGGTGATCGGTGGAGGTGGCGATAGGTAGTGGTTGTGGATGTGGTGGAGGAAGTTGTAGTAGTGGAGGAAGAGGTGGAAGTGGTCGACGATGGTTGGTGGTGGCTTCCGGTGGCCGTTGATGGTGGTGGCGGCCAAAGGTGGTGGTGGTGGTGATCGGTGTTAGTGGAGGTGGTCGACGATGGTAGTGGTGGTGGTGATGGCCGATGGTTGTGGAGGTGGTGGATGAGGTTGTTATGGTGGAGAAATAGGTAGAGGTGGCCAATGGTGGTTGGCGGTGGCTACTGGTGGCCGCCGATTGTGGTAATGGCGGCGATGGGTAGTGGTGACCCTTAAGACTAATACCATATTAGGATTATATATGAAATAGCGGTAAATCAATGATTTTTAGTTTATGTTTCACTTTTGTCCCATGTTGTTCCACCTATTTTGGTGGAACAAGAAAATACCATTTTTTGTCCCATCTTGTCCCACCTTGTCCAGTCTTTGTCCCTGTCCCATGTCGCGCCAAACATGGGACAGTGAACTTTTGTCCTATCCCATGTCACACCAAACGTGGGACAGTGAGTTTTTGTCCCGTCCCGTCCCATCCAGTCTACAAACCAAACGCACCCTTAGAGCACCAGTCTGTACATATTCATAAAATGGTATGAAATAATTTTGTATAATGCAAAAGGATCCTATAAACCTAATTTATCATATTTAGTGCATCTTATTTTGTGTTCTGAAATGCTATGGCCATCAAGAGATAGAGTTTTATGATAAAAGGCATTGTTTCATCCGGTTATGCTTTTGCTAAAGGCATTGATTCAGTTCAAAAAACTCGATTCAACATTAAGCTTGGTAGATAAAAGGAAGGACCAATGAAAATAGCAATACGACCAAGGTTATTGGTTCTTAGTATCTCCTTGTTTTGATGTTTTTCAAGTACTTTTTTTCGATCCAATGAAAATATGCAGAATGTATATATCATATACACAAAAGACATCAAACAGGACTTTGACTCCCACTTAGAATTGCCCCTGGTATGTTTCCTTCTTTGTTTATGTACTTGTTGCCCTATTAAATCTATATTGTAATGAAGTTCTTTCTGAACCTTTATATTCTTTTAGTTTGTTTGATCAACACGAGTTGGGGTTTCATCCTCTTGGTTTGTTTAAACCGCAAGATTTATGGAAGAGGATATGTTAAATTCATCATATCCATATATTTACATATGCTTCTATATGATGTTCATACGGATGTTTCTGGATTTATCGATTATTGGTTTGGGACAGTTGCCAGATAACGTTTTCTGATATGTGCATATCTATTGTCTTACATGTAAAAAACAGATGGATAATTTGCACAGAATTATGGAACAAGATGAGGTAAGAAATGAATGATCAATAACCCTTTTATGAATTTACATGTCATTTCCAATAATCATCATATCTCCAAATCGGTTCCAACTATTACTTGGTTTACATCATCATATCTCTAAATCGTATCCTCTCTCAATTTATTCTCCCTTCAATTCACATGAATGCAGTTCCAGTCTTTTGTCCCCGTTGTTTCTTGAAAATGGCGCTTCCAAAATTATGGTTTTCATCTCTATAATTTATAATTCATTGATGTATTCGTTTATATGGTTTACAACATATTGTTGTTTTCGTTCATTTTGATGTTTGTTTAAGCTTTAAGGTTATCTTTTTTCTTTAATCCATTAAACTTTTTGCTTGATTATAATTTGCTATTATTAACATCACAAGGTTCAGTGTCATGTCTTTCCTACTGGCGTTGCTTTGTCTTCAAATTGTTTTTTTGTTATTCTTTGATTTGACATCCAATGTAGCATCAGATGACCTACTCAAATTCCCCTTTAGGACATGTTAGATGATGGAAAACCGAGTTTCCGATGCATTATATACTTTGGTTTTTGTTTTTGTTTTTTGCTTTTTAATGTGCTTTTTTTGTGTTTTGGTTACTTGAAAATTCATTTACAGATCAAGTTTTCAGTACCTGTGCTTATGAATTAACTCGGATTCCCCTTCAAGACGTCATGGGTGATGCAGAATTGAGTGTCTGATGCTATATTTAACAACTTTACCATGGACATAGTTGTATTCTTGCTTTGAAGTTGATTTTTAAAGATAGGTAACAACATATTACAAAATAATTAACAACATTTTGAATGATCTGTTATGGTACTCCCATCTTGTGTCTCTTGATGCACACAAGAATTTGAGCACTGAATGCATCTTATTTCTTGAAATTTGAAGGCTATTTTGTTGTATCCATCAAGGTTTGTTTTCGTCCATCTTCGATTTTGTTTGTTGTATGAATCTTTGTACTTGAGAGTTATCTTTGTGAAGTTTGGTCTCAAAATATAGCTTCAAGGCCACCAAACCCGCATGATAATCGCATTATACACTCTGGATGGCATAAGTTTTGGACATGCGACTTGGTTGGGGCTTTAGAGTTGAAGAAGACTTGGATACCACTGCTTTGGATACCACCACATACAGCTCCAATGGTTGAACAAGACTTGGATACCACTATTTTGGAAGGCCACTTCATGTGAGTGGATGAGAGTATGGGACCCTGGTTATTATCATACATACATAGAGTTTTCTTCTAATTTCTTGTCAAGTGCTCTCTCTCTCTCTCTCTCTCTCTCCTCTAAAATTAACTTATATATAGAGAAGAGGTTTTAGACGACGGCTTCAATTTCGATTTCTCCATTGTAATTTCTAATTCCAAGCATTGTACTCAATATCTAGATAGTGGATTTCTCGATGGTCTTCTCCGCTTGTGGTTTTTCCCGTTTTGGGTTCTCCACTTAAATACGGTGTCATCTTTATCTTCTTTATTTTTTTCTTTTATTTACATACGTGTGTTGGATTTTTTTTATTCAATCGTTGGGTGATTTGTTTGTCGAAATTTTTGATAGATAATTCCGGTTTATCCTTTAATCAATATAATTCTTATTTGGAGCATCAACTTTGGGTTTGTGATCGGGACATTTATGGTTCAATTTTACAACAATTTGAAATATATTATGATTATCTGTTTTGTTGGGCAGGCTAACCGCATAGATTCGACTATTTTTACGGAGGTTGTAATTTGTTTGCTTCCAAATAAAAAAAACTACATGCTAAGGACGCATTTGGTTTGAGGTAATGTATTGGAATGGATTGGATTTCAAGTAAGGATTTGGAGGGATTTGGATTTGGGGGGATTTGAAATCCCGGCGCGTTGCAAAGGATTTTCAAATCCATCAAGTTAAGGATTTTAAAAAGGTCAAAGGATTTCAAATCCAGTCAACAAATTCTATTCCTGCAAACCAAACATAGGATTGAAATGGATTTGAAATCCAAATCCATTCCAATCCTGCAAACCAAACGGACCCTAAGTGTAACACCACAAAAATGGGACAAACAAAAATTTCCAGAAAAATGGTAATATGGTTATGAATTTAATGCCAACGCATGAGCTCGCTAAAAAAAAGAACAATATACGCATGTATAATTACAAGTTTGTAATAACAAAGCAATGAGGATAACAACCTCTCAATCTAATTCCTAAACGAGAAAAAAGATTACAATTGGTTGTCATCTACGTCCAAAATAATCGTCTTCTATAGAGGCGTCTCAAAAGATCCCAAGCTCACATTCTAAAGGCCCGCTAAACCTTCTAGGCGGTCGCGCCGCTAGAACCTGAGATACACATCAAACCGAACAAGCGTTAGGGCAAACGAGCCTAGTGAGTTGAACAATAATCATGGCATAAGCATTTAAATCATTTATAGACTTAAAGACCATACATGAATCAATGGGGGAGACCCATCACACAAATTCGTTCCACCTCAAGTCAATGCACCTTGATGTTCACTCGCTTGAGCAACATCCCGAAGGCCCGACATATTTAAAGACTACCTCTCAGGCATTACTCCAAATGGCGGAGGTCTAGGTGCATACCGTCATGGTGGCACCCTAAGACTACATCCTCCTAGCGTTTACTCATAGTTCATCCAACATACATGAAATTTCCATCTTCAAACATAACCCATGTCGACAAGATGCATGTATAAGACTTCACATAGTCCCAATCACATTTTACGTACAAAACTCTAAAATATGTAAATTCAAGAATGATATCCATAGTTCCCATGATAACACATAATCATGACCAAATGATGTCAATAACAATCCCATTAAAGTCCACATGAAGCATAATAACCAAAACCCCAATAATCTCAAAAGTAACAGTTAGGCCGAACTTATCAGGTGATCAAATATGTACATGAATATGAAACTATGATAAATAGCACACAAGATATGTATCTCATTTGAAAAATCTCGGTAATTCAAAATAAGCGAGGGTATCTCTTTTTCATGTCCTCTTCCGACTCCCATGTCACGTTTGCACCTCGGTGATGCTTCCATTGGACCATTACCATTGTTACTTCTTTGTGTCGCAATTGTTTCATCTTTGACTCGAATATGGCTTTAGGTTCTTCCACAGACCAATTACAGTTGTCCACCCGAATTTCCGTCAAAGGAATAACACTTTCCTCCTCGGCTAGGCACTTGCGAAGGTAACATACGTGAAACGTAGGGTAGATCCCGTCCATTTCCGGTGGCAGATCCAATCTATTGACTTGTAGTCCGATCTTCTCTAGAATTGTAAAGGGTCCAAGGAAACGGGGACTAAGCTTTCCACGTTTCCCGAAATGAATGATTCCCTTCTATGGCGATACTTCTAACATGACCCGCTCTCCCACTTGAAACTCGACCGGTCTTCGCTTCTTATTTGCGTAGCTTTTTTATCGATCTTCAACCACCTTTAAACGCTCCCAAATACCTTTCACCTTATTCGCCGTTTCTTGTATGATCTTCGGTCCTGCAAATTGTTTTTCTCCTACCTCGAGGCAACACACCGGTGTCCTACATTTTCGTCCGTAAAGCGCTTCGAACGGTGCCATCCCAATGCTCAAGTGATAACTATTATTGTAGGCGAACTCCACTAGTGGTAGATGCGAATCACAATTTCCCCCAAAGTCTATGACGCACGAGCGAAGCATGTCCTCGAGTGTTTGGATGGTCCTTTCACTCTGACCATCCGTTTTGGGATGATAAGCCATACTAAATTTGACTCTCATCCCAACTCTTTCTATAGCCCATCCAAAAACTTGGAAGTGAACCGACTATCCCGATCTGACATAATGGATAGTGGGACACCGTGACGTGACACAACTTCATCAATGTAGAGCTTGGCTAAATTGTCCATTGGTAGCGTCTCTCGCATAGCTAGAAAGTGCGCACTCTTTGTGAGTCGATCCACTACCACCCAAATAGTGTCATGTCCCCGCAAGGTCCTTGGTAACTTAGTGATGAAGTCCATCGTGATATGCTCCCACTTTCATTCCGGGATGGCTAGTGGTTGTAAACTCCCAAAAGGCTTTTGATGCTCCGCTTTGACTTGAAGGCAAGTGACGCATCTCTCCACGTAGTTGGCCACATCGAGCTTCATCACCGGTCACCAATAATGAAGCTTCAAATCCCTATACATCTTGGTGCTCCCGAGATGTATGGAGTATTTTGACTTATGAGCCTCCGCCAAGAGCAACTCACGGTTTCCTTCAATCTTTGTTACCCAAATCCTTCCTTGAAAAAGCTTAAGACCGCGACTATCCTCCGTTAGTATCTCCGGTTGTTTGACCAAGACTTCGGCCTTGAGGTTCTCTTCATGAAGTGCTTCGGCTTGACTCCTCTTGATGTCCTCCACTAGACTTGACATCACATAAATTCTAGTAAGGGTTACTGTAGATCCCAGATACAGTGCAATCACAATAATAATCAATAACATGCAATGATTGAACCACAACTGCTGGTCATTTGATTAGATTTATCAGTAAAGGGTTTAAGGTTTATAGAGAGAATTTCTGATAAGCAAGTGTAAACCATTCTAATGACCATTCTTACCACAAAATAGGTTTTGCAACCTATTTATACGAGGCGCCTAAAGCTAAGGCCCAAACCCAAAGCCCAATAACAATTAAAGGCTTTTTACAATGCTTTAGAATAAAACAATTAAACTCTATAAATGCGTTATACAACTTTCCACGCACTAGGAATTTTAGTCCTAACAATCTCCCCCTAAAGTTGAATAAGGCATTTATCATCTTGAAATCTCCATGCCTTGATCTTTTTTCCCTCTTGAATCTTTGAAGAACTTTGGTGTTGCATGTCTTCATTTCTTTCCAAACTCCCCTTTGAATAAAGCTCTTCGTCTTCATAGTTTCAACTTTGTAACCAGATTCAATGCGCAATAGCCTCGACTGATTGCACTACTGAGCAACTTTCAACTGTAGGAACTCAACACATCGGATCAACATACAAGAAAGATAATGTGTGAGTTACATGACATTCCACAGTGCAACTTCAGTTTAAAACCAAAGAATCTGTCTCCGAACCGCGAGTTGAATTGACTTTCAGCTTAAGAACTTGTTTCAATCAGCTCGTAGCAAACACCATATGATAAGGATAGAAGAACCAATAAAATCATTTTTGCTCAGCTGCAATCTTTGAATCCAAAGGCTTTTCAACCTTAGATAATAAAATTTTGTTACTCCCCCTCATATTTTGCTAACTCCCCCTCAACACGATAATCTGTGTCTTTGAATTTTGTGTCGTTCTCCCCCTTATGATGATTAGGAGAATCCTGAGCATCATGTAACTTCAAAGACTACCCGGATGAGTAGCAAAAGATCAGATAAAGCGATTCAGTAACCAAGGGTAACAGCTAACATAGAAACACAAGAGTAACTATTATCACAACAATTAAAAGTAATTATGTATCCTATTTTCAGAGTTTGCATCGATGTATCTCTGATAGGACTTCCAGTTATCACTGAAGTAAAATATTAAAAAATTACTTCTCAAACTATTCTGGCAATATCACAAAGATATGCAAGGGGAATCACAAAGGTTCGTGCGTGTGTGAAAGAAGTATAATCATATCGGTTAGGCTCAAATATTGATTCAGCCTGGGACGCAGGTTAGAAATCAATAGACACAGTGAGATGAATATGAAGTTCGAAGACCGGAGCTGATGACTTCCTTTTTCAATATCTAAGACCTCCGAATGAGGAATAGATAGATTATGTGTTAAATCTCCGTGCATATATGAAATAAGTATCTTTTGTGAGACACTTAAGTGGCTAGGTGGGGTGACACGAGTTATCGACACTGGGTCCATGTCTATTTCAATATCCATCTCTAAAGAACGAGAATGAATAGATTATGTGGTAACCCGAGAGTTAAAGTCCCGGGAACGACCCACTTCGACTAGCAGCCGCCAATTAATCTCTACTTCAATTGACAACCACAGCCGCCATGATCTTGCACAACCTCCAAGTAATTATAAATGACAAAAGAAAACATCCGATCACTTACTCAGACACCACCGACCCATTTTCTTATTAGACTCACTATGTTTAACCAACTCAGACACCGGCCGACCAACTATGTTTAATAACCAATCAAAATTGGAAATCAAACTCACGGATGCAAAAATAACTCTCGGGCCTTACTCTCCCGAGGAAAGATGTGGTACCGGGGAGGGTGGTACCGAGAGATGTAGGGTACCGGGAGACAGGGTACCGGGAGATCAAGAATTGGGTCTGGTGTTCTTCGAACAGTTCGGCGATAAACTCAAAATCTATAGAGAACCAACTTTTAAATCCAAAATTAACCAAATAATTCGCTCAGCAACTACAACCATAGATCAAATTCGATAAAACTAACAATTTAAACTCAACAAACACTTATGAATTGATGAACACAGAAAGTGATCCAAAGAGGCCAAAACAAGACATCGATTATGATGAACAAAATCAAAAGTCGATTAATAATAAGTCGATAAATACAAGGGTTTTAGACAAACCTTTTGATCGTATCGAATAAAATTAATTCGATCCTGCTCTGATACCAATTGTAGATCCCAGATACAGTGCAATCACAATAATAATCAATAACATGCAATGATTGAACCACAACTGCTGGTCATATGATTAGATTTATCAGTAAAGGGTTTAAGGTTTACAGAGAGAATTTCTAATAAGCAAGTGTAAACCTTTCTAATGACCATTCTTACCACAAAATAGGTTTTGCAACCTATTTATACGAGGCGCCTAAAGCTAAGGTCCAAATCCAAAGCCCAATAATAATTAAAGGCTTTTTACAACACTTTAGAATAAAACAATTAAACTCTATAAATGCGTTATACAACTTTCCACACACTAGGACTTTTAGTCCTAACAATTACTTTGGCTTCACCCCCGTAACTCTTTCGGCTCAATGCATCTGCCACTACATTGAC
The DNA here is from genome assembly GCA_954870635.1 of Arctium minus. NCBI lineage: Eukaryota > Viridiplantae > Streptophyta > Magnoliopsida > Asterales > Asteraceae > Arctium > Arctium minus. The sequence goes on along the minus strand of OX941081.1, from coordinate 135,236,551 downwards.
CTTACCGGGGTGGTAAAGCAATTCACAATCATAATCCTTTAAAAGCTCTAACCACCTCCTTTGCCGCATGTTGAGGTCCTTTTGGTCGAATATGTATTTCAGGCTTTTGTGGTCAGTGAATAGTTTGCAATTCGTCCCGTAGAGTTACTGCCGCCATAGTTTCAAAGAAAATACCACCGCCGCTAACTCCAAATCATGAGTAGGATAATTCTTCTCATGGTCCTTGAGTTGTCGCTATGCATACGTGATTACCTTCCCCCTTTGCATCAATACGCACCCCAGCCCAAGTTTAGAGGCGTCATTATAAACCACAAAGTCTTTGGATCCTTCGGGTAAGAATAGGATTGGTGCCTCGCATAGTTTCCTTTGTAGAGTCCGAAAGGCTCTTCCTTGAGTCTCGGTCCATAGGAACTTCACGTTCTTCCTTGTCAATGCGTGAGCGGAGAGGCGATCTTCGAAAAGTCTTGAATAAATCGTCGGTAATGGCCGACCAAACCCAAGAAACTCCTTATCTCCGTTGGGCTCGTCGGTGGTTCCCAATTCATCATTGCCTCAATCTTTCCCGGATCCACTTTCACCCCATCCTTCGACACCATGTGGACAAGAATTGGTCTTCTTGTAGCCAAAATTCGCACTTTGAAAATTTCGCGAATAACTTCTCTCTTCGTAGAATCTCTAAAACCTCCCGCAAATGTTGCTGATGCTCCACCTCATCCCGCGAGTATATCAGAATGTCATCGATGAAGACAATAACCGATTTGTCCAAGCAAGGTCGACATACTCGGTTCATCAAGTCCATAAATACGGCCGGTGCATTAGTCAATCAGAATGGCATGATTAGAAACTCATAGTGACTGTATCTCGTCCGAAACGCCGTCTTCGGAATATCGCTTTCCTTCACCCGTACTTGATGGTAACCGGACCGCAAATCTATCTTGGAGAAACACCCCGCTCTTTGCAATTGATCGAAGAGGTCGTCGATCCTAGGAAGTGGATACTTGTTATTCACGGTGACCTTCTTGAGTTCACGGTAGTCGATACACATTCGCATAGACCCATCCTTCTTCTTCACGAATAACACCAGAGCTCCCCACGACAACGAGCTCGGTCGTATGAATCTATTCTCAAGAAGTTATTGTAATTGCATCATCATCTCTTGCATTTCCGTCGGGGCTAGATGATAAGGAGCACAAGGGATCGGTGCGGCACCCAGAGTGAGGTCGATATGGAACTCCACTTGGCGTTCCGGCGGTAGTCCGGGTAGATCTTCCGGGAAGACATTCGGGTATTCGCGCACCACGTCCACATCTTCCACCATCTTTTTTTCTAATTTCGCATCGATTACGTAAGCTAAGTATGAAGTACACCCCTTGGCTAGGCTCTTTAGTGCTTTAAGTGACGAGATAATCATGTTGGCTTTTCGGTTCTTCTCTCCGTAGATTATCACTTCTCCGCCCTTAGGCAAGGATACTCGAATTAGTTTCTTGGAACAAAATATACCGGCATCGTGTTTAGCTAGCCAATCCATCCCAACGATCACATCAAACCCCCCGATATCCGTCGGTAACAAATCTATTACGAAGGACTCCCCATCTATTTCTAGAGTACACCCAACATAGCATTCTCGTACTAACATGTGTTCCCCATTGGCTACCTCTACTACTAAGGAATCAGGTAACGAACTAGCAGAAATAGAGAAACTCTTACAAAAATGAAGTGGACACAAAGGATCGATTCGCGCTAGAATCAACTAAAACGCGGGTAGGTAGAGAGTTCACTAGAAATGTACCCGACACGACATCCGCCGTCACTCTCGCTTCATCCATCGTCAATTGGAAAGCCTGACTTGGCGCCTTCGATTGGATTTCTTTCTTTGGCGTAACCCCGCTCGAAACTCCTTGGTTACCCCTTGCTAGCTTGGGGAAATCTCTCTTGATATGCCCCGGATCACGGCACTCGTAACAAACTCCCCGAGAGGGGCAATCCTGGTTCATGTGGTCCTTTTGCCCACACTTAAAACACTCCCTAGCGTTAGAGAAAGGTTTCGAATTACAAGGCCCGAAATGCTTACTCTTACACTTGGGGCACCACCTCGCCTCCTGTCGTGGCTCAATGTTCTTCCCCCCGTTAAAGGGTTTGGACGGTCGTGCGGGCCAGGTTGGCCCTTCCCATTTCCGCTTCTCACTTTGCTGCTTTTTTTCCTCTCTCTCTCTCTTGAATGATGTCGTCCTCCACCAACTCAGTTGCTTTAATAACTTCCTGCAAGGTATTCACCCGAGCGTTCCTCACGCCCGTCTTCATTTCTGTCTGTAATCCCTTCGTGAACGCCTTTATCTTTGACCCTCATCAGAAACCATATGCTTAACCAGACTGAGCTTGTCCATGAATTGCTTCACGTAGTCGGCAATAGACAAATTTCCCTTCTTCAGATTGCGGAACTCTTCTTCTATTTTATCAAGGGATCTTTCGTTGCAATATTTCTCCATGATCTTCTTCTTAAAGGTTGGCCAAGTGAGCTTGGCCAAAATCTCCGGTGTAAGTGCCTTTCGGGTCACATTCCAACAACTCAGCGCATCCCCTCTAAGCAATTGGGACACAAACTTGACTCTTTGAGAGTCCACGCACTCGCTTGACTCGAATGCCATCTCTACATCTTGAATCCAGTTTATACACGCCACTGGATTGGTTGTCCCAGAGAATTCTGGAGCTCGGTTCTAATTGCGTACTCCTCCGTTCCAATTTCATTTTCAGCACCGCCCAATCCATTCACTGCATTATCCCCCACAACTTCATGTCTATGGTTACTCGTGTCTCGGTCTTCCAACAACTTCATAAATTTCTCATCCCGCTTGTTCATCGCGGAGTTCATCATCTGCATTATGCTAGCCAATAGGACCGATTGAGGGTCCACCTCTTGAATAACCGGATTCTCGGTTTCCAAGTTCACTTGAGGAACTTCGTCTATGATCCCTTCTAGCATTTGGGGAACCAGTGGAATGACTCAGTTTGCCGTTGGGTTTGCTTGTCTTGTAATTTCCGGGGCGGTTACACTCGCCTCATTTGCATCCTCGGTCACTCCAACCCGACTCCTAGTGTTTACCATTGTGAACTGTCACACACGATAAAGGTCATACCGGTTAATTCTTTAGAAGATAAACGGTTTAATACGTACTACTACAAAGATTAATCATCATAATAACAATTTCAAGCATGCTCACGTAATCATAAATTCAGAACAACACTGGCCAACTGAGATTGTGAACGTATTTTACATAAGAACGCTTGTTGTCATCATCATAAGTTTCAATCAATGCAATTCCGTAATCCTAATACTCTCCCCACCTAGGAATGCTCTACCTGTATGGAAAGTGATGTCATAGGCACCTACAGTCTAAGTCTAGGCATACTAGAGCTGACACCTAGTTCACTTAAACTAGAGATCTGATACCAACTTGTAACACCCTAAAAATGGGACAAACAAAAATTTCCAGAAAAATGGAAATATGGTAATCAATTTAATGACAACGCATGAGATCGCTCAAAAAAAGAACAATATACGCCTGTATAATTACAAGTTTGGAATAACAAAGCAATGAGGATAACAATCTCTCAATCAAATCCCTAAACAAGAAAAAGATTACAATTGGTTGTCATCTACGTCCAAAATAATTGTCTTCTATAATGGCGTCTCAAAAGCTCCCAAGCTCACATTCTAAAGGCCCGCTAAACCTTCTTGGCGGTCGCGCCGCTAGAACCTGAGATACACATCAAACCAAACAAGTGTTAGGCCAAACGAGCCTAGTGAGTTGAACAATAATCATGGCATAAGCATTTAAATCATTTATAGACATAAAGACCATACAGGAATCAATGGGGGAGACCTATCACACTAATTAGTTCCACCTCAAGTCAATGCACCTTGATGTTCACTCGCCTGAGCAACATTCCGAAGGCCCGACACATTTAAAGACTACCTCGCAGGCATTACTCCAAATGGCGGAGGTCTAGGTGCATACCGTCATGGTGGCACCCTAAGACTACATCCTCCTAGCGTTTACTCATAGTTCATCCAACATAAATGAAATTTACATCTTCAAACATAACCCATGTCAACAAGATGCATGTATAAGACTTCACATAGTCCCAATCACATTTTACGTACAAAACTCTAAAATATGTAAATTGAAGAATGATATCCATAGTTCCCATGATAACATATAATCATGACCAAATGATGTCAATAACAATCCCATTAAAGTCTACATGAAGCATAATAACCAAAACCCCAATAATCTCAAAAGTAACAGTTTGGTCAAACTTATTAGGTGATCAAATTTGTACATGAATATGAAACTATGATAAATAGCACACAAGATATGTATCTCATTTGAAAAGTTTAGTAAAAACTCACTATCTAAGTTTTATGCAAAACCCTAGAAAACTTGAATGAGATGGTGAGAAGATGAGACTTGAAGGCTAGTTTGATGCACCACTAAATGCTCCACCAATCTTCTTGAATAAACAATAAATGAGGGGAAGATCCATAGGCTTGCAATAAATGAAACTAGGTTTTTGAGTCTTCCAAAATCGTCTAAGATGAGCTCTCAATCGTAGCTAAATCTAATTTTTTGTAAAATGTGTTGTAAAAATCGGCTTAGGAGGGTTTTTATACTTCCAGGCCCGGACGGCGACAGTGCCCGACGACTTTGCCCATGGCACTATCGCATGGGCACAATCGCGCCGCTACCCCCACTTTCGATACACACCACGCGATAGTGACCGGCGACAGTGCCCATGTCACTATTGCAGTGGCACTATCGCGCTAGCCTACCAGGCCGCGGTACAAGCTTCGCGACTGTGCCCTTGGCACTGTCGCGTGGCACTGTCGCACCACACCCCCGAGACTCAAAATCCTGCTTCGATTCGTTAGTGCACGCATAGATAGATATGTCAATTAAAGCATAACAAGACTATACCAAATGTGACTAAATTTATAAACCAAAGGACTCCAGATTCATAATCTACTATGATTAATAAAAAGCGAGACGTGAGTACTTACCTTAAATTTCTCGGATGTTACACTAAGTAGTTCAAACCAATAGAACATCAATATGTCTTAAGTAATGTATGTTAATACTAAGGTGTAATAGGTTGATATTTTAGTAGATTTCTATGAGTTGATCTAATTCAATTGTTCATTGCATACGAATTTTGATAATCAATCTAATTCACCTAAATTTGCACAGTCGGTCAATGCCAATGATTTATTAAACTGGTTTGGTTTTATCCAATATTTTGATTAATCACTAAATCATTTTAACCATATTCGTACGCTAAGATGCAAAAAACAAATATTACATAAAATAAGTTTTTTTATACTTCGGTAGTAATTAGATTTGAATGGATTGGTTTGGTGATATTGGATATTAAACATTCATATAGTTTTTGATCGAACGGCTACACTTAGAACCGTTTATTCAAACTGTATTAATATGTAAAGACCAAGGGGCTGTTTACTAAATGTTTCTCGGTAAGCGCTTACCGACTTATTTACCTTACTAGATGAACATGGCAAGGGCCGAGAATCTTACCAGGTTAGAGCTATGATAAGGACGAAGAGTCTTAGCCGGTAAGTGAGAGTGATGATTGTTAATCGGTAAGCGCTTACCGGGTAAATTGTTGTATACCATACCGTTTTGATGAACTACAATCTTACCCGGTAAGTAAGTTAAAATGATGAATATTACTGGGTAAGCGTTCTGGTAAACGACCCTAAGTGTAAATATATCACCATTAAGATCTCCTATAACAAAACCACAAAGCCTTCAAAAAATCGTTTACATTCACGGCTGCCGCCGCATTGCGTAGGTAGACAACTAGTCATATTAAAATTATAATTTAAAAAATTTAAAATTGTAATTAAAATTAAAAAATTTAAAAAATTCAATTTTATAAACCATTTATTAAATTATAATTATTTTAAAATTGAATAAAAATTTTATTTAAATTAATTTCCATCGAAAATCCGTTGGAAATTAATTTAAATAAAATTGAAAATTAAATTCGATTAATTTAAAATTCAAATTATATTAACTTTCAAAATTATTTTAAATTCTTAGAATTACATTTATTTTAGAATTTAATTAAAATTCAAATTTATTTTCGACGGATTTTCGACGTATTTTTGACGGAAATTAACTTTATTTTATTATATTTAATTTCTGTTGGAAATATGTGAGAAATATCTTGAAATAATTATTTTATTTTTTAATTTTTTAAATTAATTTAAGAGTAAGTTACGTTTTTCATCCCTGTGGTTTATTAAATATTGTGAATTTCGTCCCTGTGGTCTTGAAATTTCGATTTTGGTTCTTATGGTTTGTAATTCATTTCTATTTTCGTCCATCAGGCTAAAACACACTTTTTTAGCATTAAGGACTAAAATAGAAATGAATTGTAAACTATAAGGATGAAAAAAGTAATAGAGTTTAAATCATAAAGATGAAAAAAGTAATGAATTGTAAACCATAGGGACGAAAATCATAAATTTAAAACCATAAGGACGAAAATAGAAATTTTTAGCAAACCATAGGGACTAAAAACGTAATTTACTCTTAATTTAATGAATTTTGTGGCAGATTTGGGGTAGGGTTTTTTTTTAATTTACGTTTTTCTGTATTTTTTAAAATTCATCTCCGTCTATACTTATTCATTTACAATTGAGCTTTACTGGGTTTTATTGTCTCTTACTGGTTCGTATTGAGATATGCTAGTTTAGTTCTCTTATCGAACCGACTACACATCACACGCATATATGTGGTACATATTAGTACACAAACACGTATTAATTCAGATATGGTGTTATGTTGGGCCTTAATAAATTATAAAAGGTTATATTGGGCTATAATGGTGGTTTAGTAGTTCGTATTGTGGTATAATGGTTCTTAGTTGTCTATCGACCTTAATAAACAACACATGAATCTATGAGTAGATACATGCACACAAACACATAATAAGTCACCACTAGTGTTATTGGGCCTTAATAAGTCATAAAATGTCATATTGGACTATAATGGTGGTTGAGTGGTTCATATGTGTAACAGCCTAAGAATCAGACGAATTAAAAATTCAAAAATTCGGCAATATAACGTCTAAAATACAAAGGCCCAATATTCCCTGTAAATATAAACATTCAACAAGGACAAATCCCAAATTCAAGGCAACTAAAACCCACATCAAGTTGGGCGAGTTTGCTCCAAAACGGAGTGGTAAGAGTAATGAGACATATAAATACAACAACCTACTTAATCTAGGAATTAATTAGAACTAGATTAACTTGGGTGTTGCTATTCCACCAAAAATCACTCTTCACACGAAACCCGAAAAGGCCGGCACATCAAGATCTCCTATGTGCACAAGAGATAACCCTTGAAAACACGGGGGAGACCCGTTTCCATCGGGGTGACATATACACGAGAGTGGAGTCACCCATGATGTTATTGGATTACACCTCATGTCCCGGTCCTAGTTCCCATGCCATTAAGACATCACAACCTCAAACCATATCATTGCCTTTATTGCCTACTCCGTCGAGTTACACCTCAAGGTCTTACGGGACATTATTGCTATCCATTCTAAACGAGTTACACCTCAAGGACTCACGTCCCCCATTGCCTACTCGTTCACACCCGAAATGGCCGACCCCAAAATGTCCATTTAATGGCCAAGCTACATCCTCGTGCACAAGGATGTAAGTATCAAAATCCACATCGTACAATCATTGACAAGATAAATATATGCAAGGAATCATGCTTTATATTCTAACTCATGGATATAGAATTCATTTCAAGGAACTTTCAATTAAAGATATTTACTCATCACATTCTTGTAGCCCATTCATAACATATTTCTCAAACAAATACTTTTTACAAAGTTATTAAACAAGATAACCATGCTTAACATGCTCTTAATGACCAAAACCATGAAACCCTAGATTTTAGGTCAATATTTAAGTGACTAATATGTATGTATATATGTTGGTGGTATTTGTAAGCAATAAATGTATACAAGAACATTTAGGGAGTAAGAACTCACAAACTAGGGTTTTGTAAAGAGAAAACCCTAAAAATGGATGACTTGGGAGAGCTTGACTTTACTTGGAGCTTTAATGGCACAAAGGATCACTTTAATCACTTCAATAACCTTTCTTGAGTATCTTAAATGCTAGGTTTACTTGCTACAATAAATGAGGTGGGATGGGAGAGTAGAGAAAGGGAAAATCGCCCCCTTGATGATAGAGTTCGACCAGATCGGAAAAAGTTGAGAAATGAACTAATTTGGGCCCCTTTAATTGATCTGCAAATCAGAAAACTCTTCCCCACGGGCGACAATGCCACTGCAACTTTGCCCATGGCATTGTCGCTGGGGCAAAGTCGTACCTCAGACCATGCCCACTGGCATGTTGTTCGAAAAAAAAATCAGAACCTCGGCCTCTAATCGCGACATTGACCCAACGACTTTGCCGGGGCATTGTCGTCAAGCAATGTTGCCCCTGGACTACCACCTCTTGTTCGATCGGTGCCAAAGTGCCAACAGTCCTAAGCCCGCTTCTCTCTCGAATTCCATTTATTACCAATGTCTCAGGGCGGTGATTTCAAGCGAACTAAGGTGATAGCCGAATATGATAGGTCCTCCCGGTAAGTTATTAAACGAGTTCATGCGATTGACAAATGTTCATATACACACACGAGTACATTTAATTTAACCTACAAATACACATAAACCCTATTACACCCGAAACATCCATGTATACGTCCAACATATTATGCTTGGCCATACACGCATAGGGTGCAAAGGTCTTAAAACGAAAACATGCGAGCTAAAAAGGAGTGTGACTCAACAATATATATATATAAAGTGAGTATTCTAAAGAGGTATGGAGTTACTTGAGAATTTCGGGGTGTTACAATATGGGGTATAATGGTTCTTAATTGTCTAATTGACCCTAATACACAACACATGCATCAATGGAGTTGATACTTGCATGTAATAAGTCAGCATCGGTGTTATTGGGCATTAATAAGTCATAATATGTCATATTGAGCTATAATGGTTCTTGAATGGTTCATATTGGGGTATAATGGTGCTTAGTTGTCTAATTGACCCGAATACACAACACATGCATCTTTGAAGTCGATAGGTGTACAAAAGCACATAATAAGTCACCACTTGTGTGTTTAGGCCTTAATAAGTTAACATTGATCATAATGGGCTTTGATTGGTTCAATTGGGATTTGATGGGTTGTATTGAGCTTAAATCGGTTCAGTTGGGCTTAAATCGGTTCAGTTGGGATTAAATCAGTTCAATTGGGTTTTAATATGTTATCTTGGGCCTTAATAAGTCAATAATGTTCATAATGGGCTTTGATGGGATCTATTGGGCTTTGATGGTTCTATTAGGCTTAAATCGGTTCTATTGGGTTTAAATCGATTCAATTGGGTTTTAATAGGTTATATTTGACTTTAATAAGTTACCAACGCTCATAATGGGCTTTAATGTGATTCATTGGGATTTGATGGTTCTATTGGGCTTTAATGGCTCAATTGAGCTTAAATCGGTTCAATTGGGTTTTAATAGGTTGTTGTTGGGAACTGAAGAATTCATCAAGTATGGTTAATGCTGCTGGTTCAAAATTACTACTGCTAGAAGACTTAAAGGTTAATACTGCTGAGTGTTACTACTGCTAGTACTATTAATACTGCTAGTCATAGTTAGTGCTGCTTGAACAAAGTTAGTACTGCTTAGCTAGTTAGTACTGCTAGTAGTTAGTGCTGCTTAGTAGTTAATGCTGCTAGAAGAAGTTAATGCTGCTGATCATGGTTAGTGCTGCTAAAGAGATTCGGATGGAATGAAGACAGCTGGATTATTTGAAGATAATATGGAAGGCTTGAAGATAAATATGGAAGACTATTCTGAAGATCTTTTATTATATGTAATTATCTTTTATCTTCAATATATATAGAATAGATTAGAATTGATAGAAAAAGAATAGAATTCTGAATTTCTGTTTTGATAGAGAGAATCAACCTCAAGGTTTGTAATCCTAATTCTAGAGAAGTAGAATTCGTATTGGTGAGCCTGTTCATCAATATTGAGGTTGAGTGAGTAATCTTGTAACTTCAAAGCATTCAATACAAGTTTACAGTTTGTTCTTCATATTTACTGTGTTGATTTACTGTTTCATTGAATATCAAAGTGTTATTCCGCAAACTTCTTTGATATTGTTTCTGAGAATTAATTCTTGTTGAGAATTCGATCCTGACAAGTGGTATCAGAGCCTAACTCTCTCAGAAACAGTTATTCATCATGGAAAATCTTACAGAATCAAGCAGTACTTTGGTTTCTAAGGTTCCAATGCTCAAACCAAGTGAGTTTGACATGTGGAAGATAAGAATTAGACAATATATTCTTCTCACTAACTACTCAATGTGGGATATCATTGAGAATGGTCCTTCTGAAGCTGGAAGGATAGGACCAGATGGGAAAAGACCTCCACCAAAGACAGATGGTGAGAGGAAGATCAGACAGACAGAGATGAAGGCTTTGAGCACTCTGCTCTTGGCCATTCCCAATGAATATCATCATCAATTTTGCAACTGCACTGATGCTCAGATTCTCTGGAATGCTCTAGAGAAAAGATTTGCTGGAACTAAGAGCATCAAAAGAAATCAGAGAGATGTTCTAAAGCAACAGTATGAGAACTTCACTTCTACAAAGAATGAGTCTATGACTCAAACTTTTGATAGGTTCAATAAACTCATAGGTGAACTGGCTACTGTAGGGGTGAAGATGGAACAAGATGATATCAACAGAAAGTTCCTCAGATCTCTTGGAGATGAATGGACTATGTACACTGTCTCATATAGACAGAGTGACAATCTGGAAGAGAAAGAACTTGATGATCTATACAATGATCTAAGAGTTTTTGAAACTGAGGTAGAAACCAAGAAGAAGCCCTCTGGTTATATTCACAATGCTGCACTTCTTTCAGCATCCACTGATACTACTGCCAACCCTGAAGCAATTAGTACTGCCAGTGGAGTAAGTTCAGAAAAAGGCACTGAAACTATCTTTGAAGCCTTTTTGTCCAGTCATAGCAGCAATTCTCTGATTAATGATGATCTTGATCAAATTCACCCTGATGATCTGGAGGATATGGATATTAAATGGCAGATGGCCATGTTATCCATGAGGGTGAAAAAGTTCATTAAAAGAACTGGAAGAAATAACTTCTCTCAAAGAAGAGAAGATGGAGCTGGTTTTGACAAAACCAAGGTGGAATGTTATAAGTGTCACAAGAAAGGACACTTTGCTAGAGAATGCAGAAGTGTTGTTCCAAACAATAACCACCAACAAGCTCAGAATGGAGGATACAATCAGAACAAGAATCCTGCTCAAGCCCTTGTTTCTCAAGAAGGAATGGGATTTGACTGGAGTGATCAAGCTGAGGAAGCCATTCAGAACCAAGCTCTTATGGCAGAAGTGTCTGATCTCCCTACTGAGGTAAGTTCTAATCTTTGTACTAAATCTTGCATTGACACTGTTACAAGATACAGGGATCACAATCAAAGTATGTGTGATGATCTCAAAAGATTAGAAAAAGACAAAAGAGATTATGTGTTAATAGTAGAGAGATTTGAAGAGCAAATCAAAGGCTTTCAAGCTAATGAACTTCAACACTCTTATGACACAAACTATTGGAAGTGGGAAAAGAATGAGTTAGAAACCAAACTGTCTAAGTCCTTAGAAGAGAATGATAGACTGAAAGAGGAACTGTCAAAAGTTAAGCTTGACATAGACAAGTTTTCCTATGCTTCAAAAGCAATGGACTCTCTTCTAAAGGCTCAGATACATGATAAGATGAAGCCTGGTATTGGATACAACAATACACCCCCTCCTTACAATAACAACTATATTTCTCCTACATCAGACTTGTTAGAAACTAAGGAGAAAAAGGACTTGTCTGAAGAAGCTTTTAAGATAGATCCTTTGGATGAGGTAGTAGTTAAGGATTTGACTGAAAAAGGAGCAAGTGAGAACATGGATAATAATGTGAGTAAAAAGATACCATTAGAAAACAATATTATCACCAATGAAGGATGTGGGAAAATCTGGGTCAAGTCCAAGGAGATAGAGAAGACTAAAGGAAATGATAACAAGGTCCATTACAAACAAACCACAGTTGTGAATCCTGGATCTTGTAAACAGTGTGATTGCAATAAAGCCAAGAGCCTAAATTCTGGTTTAAAAAGAGGAAATCAAAGAAACTGGAATAATCAAAGGGCTCAGAAACAAGGAGTTGATCTAAATAAAATCAATAGACCAAAACCTTGTTTTATATGTGGCAAGTTGAATCATTTGGCTAAGTATTGTTACTTCAACCCAATTAACCAACAGATGAACTTTAAAAGATTTGTGCAAAAACCTGTTGGTTATAGGAAGGTTGGAAAGAAACATGTGATAAAGAAATCTGTTGAAAGTAAAGGCACTTTAAAGAAAAAGATTTTAAAAGAAAGTATCAAAATGTGGGTACCTAGAAGTACTAACAGTATTAGTACTGCTAACAATATTAGTACTGCTAACACAGTTACTACTGCTAACAGTGTTAGTACTGCTGAAAATATTAGTGCTGCTAATACTGTTAATACCTCTTCAAAAGTTAATACTGCCAACACAGTTACTGCTGCTAACACAGTTACTACTGCTCACAAGGTTAGTACTGCTAAGCATGCAAGTGCTGCCAAGGCAGTTAGTACTTCTAAAACTAGTCCTGATTCTAGCAAACATATTTCCAAGTCTATTATTGTAACAAAGTACTCCAAGAATGAAGAATTAAAGTTCAAAAATCTTGTCAAGAAAGAATGCAAGTACTTTGATGAGAAAGGGGTACCCAAGACCACTTTGGCTTGGGTTCCTAATTCATACTAATTGATTTATCTAATGTGCAGGGCAACCAACAGCTCAAGGGAAAGAGCATTTGGCATGTTGATTGTGGTTGCTCTAGGCACATGACAGGCAACATGTCATGCCTTCAGGATTTCAAGCATATCAATGGAGGACATGTTGCATTTGGAGACAATCTTACTGGTGGTAAGATAAGTGGAAAAGGTAATGTCACCAAAGGTAAGATGACATTTGAGGATGTCTACTATGTTGATCAATTAAAGTACAACCTGTTAAGTGTATCACAGGTTTGTGACAAACAACATAGTATATTATTTACTAATACTGAGTGTATGTTTCTTGCCCCAGGGTTCAAGGTAGTTGATGAAAGCATGATACTACTTAGAACTCCAAGAAAGGACAATGTTTACTGTCTTGATTTGGACAATGTTGATAGTGATTCATCTCTAAATTGTCTTGTTTTAAAAGCTTCTGTAGTTGAATCCTCTCTTTGGCACAGAAGGATGTGTCACATGAATTTCAAGACTATGAACAATCTTGTTAAAAATAACCTTGTAAGAGGGTTACCTTCAAAAGTCTTCTCATGTGATGATCATTGTGTTGCTTGTCTTAAAGGCAAACAACACAAAACTTCTCATAAGACCAAAGAGTTAAATTCTGTTTCTTCTTGTCTCCAATTACTGCATATGGATCTGTTTGGTCCTACAAATGTTATGAGTATAGGCAAGAAATCTTACTGCTTGGTTATTGTTGATGATTACTCCAGATTCACTTGGGTATATTTTCTAAGGACTAAGGATGAAACAAGTGGTCTTATCAAATCCTTTATTCTAAGAATTGAAAACCAAACTAATCAAAGAGTAAAAGTCATTAGATCAGATAATGGAACTGAGTTTAAAAATCATGATCTAAACACCTTTTGTGAAGAAAAAGGTATTGAGAGGCAATATAGTGCTCCTAGGACTCCTCAACAGAATGGTGTTGCTGAAAGGAGGAATAGAACACTAATAGAGGCTGCTAGATCTCTGTTGGCTGATTCAAAATTGCCAATTACCTTCTGGGCTGAAGCAGTTAATACTGCTTGTTATGTCCAAAACATAGTTCTAGTGGTCAAGCAAAAGAACAAGACCCCATATGAGCTTTTAAATAAAAGAAAACCTTTTATTGGTTTCTTCAAACCTTTTGGGTGTCCTTGTACAATTCTAAATACCAAATCTCACTTAGGTAAGTTTGATAACAAAGCAGATGATGGATTTCTTGTTGGATATTCATCTCAGAGTAAGGCCTACAGAGTATTTAACTCTTCTTCTAGAATAATTGAAGAAAGTGACAATGTCAAATGCAATGAGAACACACCAAATCCTGTTGGGTCTGGACCTCAGTGGCTATTTGACATTGATTCACTAACTAACTCTTTTGGTTTTAGTAATGAGTATACAGGAACAGGAAGTGGAGGATCAGGAATCACACAAGTTCAAGAAAGTATATCTAAATCTGTGATTTTTCCCATACCCACAGTAAATTCTGGTGAAGACTGTGAAAAGGAATCAATTACTAGACTAAGTCAGAGTGAAGAAGACACTAGAGATGAGGAGACTCAAAAAAATAATGAAGTGGCATCTGAAAACACTTCATTTGAGTTGCATGAATCTAATCTTGAGGCTGGACTGAATGAAGAACCTAGTCATAACACCAGAGTTCAAAAGAATCATCCTCCACAGTTGATAATAGGAGATATCTCTTCTCCTATGATGACTAGACATCAAAGCAGGCTTCAGGAAATGCAAGATCAACAGCATACAGTGCTTTCTTGTTTTCTATCACAGCTTGAGCCTAAAAGGCACATGATGCTATGAAAGAATCCAGCTGGATAGATGCAATGCAAGAGGAACTGTTACAGTTCAAGCTACAAAATGTATGGGATCTAGTAGACCTTCCTAAAGGTCACAGAGCGATTGGCACAAAGTAGATTTTCAGAAACAAGAGAGATGAAAGAGGTATTGTCATAAGGAACAAAGCAAGGCTGGTGGCTCAAGGCTATACTCAAGAAGAAGGTATAGATTATGAAGAAGTTTTTGCACCTGTGGCTAGGATAGAAGCAATCAGACTATTCCTAGCCTATGCTTCTTACATGAACTTCAAAGTCTATCAAATGGATGTAAAAAGTGTTTTTCTCTATGGATCAATTGAAGAAGAAGTATATGTCTGTCAACCACCAGGGTTTGAAAACCCAAGCTATCCAGACAGGGTATACAAATTAAAGAAAGCACTTTATGGACTACATCAAGCCCCAAGAGCATGGTATGACACACTATCATCCTATCTCTTGGAAAATGACTTTGAAAGAGGAGTTATTGATAAGACTCTATTTATCAAAAGAAAGAAGAAGGATATTTTGCTGGTCCAAATCTATGTTGATGATATTATCTTTGGATCTACAAGAAACAACATGTGCAAGGAGTTTGAGGATTTAATGCATCAAAGGTTCAAAATGAGTTCCATGGGGGAACTTACTTTCTTCCTTGGACTCCAAGTTCAACAGAAGTCAGATGGCATTTTCATCTGTCAATCCAAGTATGTGCAGGATATTCTAACCAAGTTTGGTTTCTCAGAATCAAAACCTGCCAGCACACCTATGGAAACACACAAGCAGATCACAGCAGATCTTGAGGGGGAGGATATGGATGTGCATCATTATAGATCCATGATTGGCTCTCTCATGTATCTCACAGCATCAAGGCCAGATATAATGTTTTCAGTCTGTGTATGTGCAAGATTTCAAGTTAGGCCAAAGCAATCTCACTTTCAAGCTGTTAAGAGGATATTCGGATATCTCAAAGGGCAACCCAGATTGGGACTTTGGTATCCTCATAACTCACCTTTTGACCTAATAGCATACTCAGACAGTGATCTAGGTGGGGCAAACTTGGACAGAAAATCTACTTCTGGAGGATGTCAGTTTTTGGGTGATAGACTAGTCTCATGGCAGTGCAAGAAACAAACCACAGTATCCACATCTACAACAGAGGCAGAGTACATAGCAGCTGCCAGTTGCTGTTCTCAAGTCTTATGGATTCAGAATCAAATGTTGGATTATGGGGTAACCTTTCTACACACTCCAATCTTTATTGACAACAGCAGTGCTATTAGCATTGTGAATAATCCAGTCAAGCACTCAAAAACAAAGCACATTGAGATCAGGTATCACTTTATAAGAGATTGTAATGAAAAGAAACTTATTCAAGTTGTCAAAGTTCACACTGATAATCAGTTTGCTGATCTATTCACTAAAGCTTTTGATGTGGGTAGATTCACTTTCTTGGTAACAAGTGTGGGAATGATAAACTCTGAATAATCCCCTTCTCAAAAAGTGGTTTTATATCTGTTTATTATTCTTGGAGTTACTAATCTTCTGTTTCAGGATATGCATAGCAGTACTCAGTGTTTAGCAAGTTTAAAAGGAGTAAGTTAGTTAATACTGCTAGTGGTTAATACTGCTTTCAGTTAATACTGCTAGTGGTTAATACTGCTTTCAGTTAATACTGCTAGTAGTTAATACTGTTTTCAGTTAATACTGCTAGTGGTTAATACTGCTTTCAGTTAATACTGCTAGTGGTTAATACTGCATTCATTTAATACTGCTAGTAGTTAATACTGCTAGTAGTTAATACTGCTAGTAGTTAATACTGATAGTTAGTTAATACTGCTAGCAGTTAATGCTGCTAGTAGTTAATACTGCTCTAGGTTAATACTGCTTATATTCCGAATACTATAAATATTTTTTGCCCGCCTAAAAGTTCATAACGACTCTTTGCATACTGTTCTCTTGCGCTCAAAACCTTTTCTCTCTCAAGTTCGAAGTTTTCAGGCAAGCTTTTCACTAAGATCAATGGCATCCATGACTTTCATCGACGAGCACAACGAGATTGCGATGCTACAAAAGCCAAAGCAAGCTTCAGGATTTCATCAGATTGTGGATTTCCTCAAGACAAGCCACATTGCTCATGCTCTTATTGTATCCCCTACAATCTATATTGAGCATCAAAGGCAGTTCTGGGCTAATGCAACCATTGTAGTTGAGAATGGTGTGCAGATGATCAAGACAAGAATCTGTGATCAATCACTCACGGTTACTGAAGAGGTTATTCGCATCAGTCTACGTCTAGACGATGCCTCTGGTATAACCTCTATCCCAAATGATGAACTGTTTTCAAACCTTACAAGAATGGGGTATGGAGGCCCATTAGGAGTGTTCAAATTTTCTAAAGCAAAATTCTCACCCCAATGGCGTTTCTTTGTCCATACTCTTATGCATTGTATCTCCAAAAAGACTACTGGATGGAGTGAGTTCAGCAGCACTATTGCTTATGCTTTGGTGTGCTTGGCCACTGCCAGAAAGTACAATTTTTCTAAAATGATTTTCAGTGATCTTGTCTCAAACATGGGAAACAAAAAGAGCTTCTTTATGTATCCCAGGTTTGTTCAAGAAATTATTACTCATGAATTGACGGATATACCTCAACCTGTTGGGGTATATGTACCTAAACTCCCGAAAGGCAAGGTGTTCTCAAATATGAGAAGATCTGCTGGGGACTCTGAAGGAGTTGACACCCCATTGTTCTCTACAATGATGGTGGTGTCCCAAACCAATGAAGGTATGGCAGCAGGGTCAAGGCCCCCATTAGACCAACCCACTGCTAGCCAAGCCCAACCTTCCCTCTCAAAATCAATTCCCCAGTCTCTTCTTGAAAAACCAACCTCTCCCATCACCCAAACTTACAAGAGAAAACAGGTAAAGAAGGCTCCTTCCCTTCTTGTACCATTACCCACTAAGCCTATAAGCCCTCTAAGGGAGAATTCTCCCCTAGAGAATATCCAAAGGGAAACCACACGGGTGTCTCCCAACCCAAAGGAGGTGCTCTCTGAGGAGGAGGTAGAGCATATGGGTGATGAGGCTGCCACTACTCCTGCTAGTTCAGAGGAGGAAAGTGGTAACATCAATAAGACCTCCCCCATGGCAACTTTGAATGAGCAATCATTTGAAGGTCCCTGGTGCCAAGAAACCACAGGGGTGGATAGTGCCTCTGCAAGGCAGAAGACTTCCACAAATAAAAGATCCAATGATCCTTCAAAGGAGGGTAACACTTCTAGAGAGGGTGAGGACAGATATACGTACGATGATTTGATGGAAACAATGGGGAACATCAATCAAGATGTTCTCAAACAAGGCAAAGAAATTGAAGAAATGAAGCTAGTAATTCTGTCACAATAAGAACAGATTGCTAAGCTGAAGAGGATGGTGGTTAGTCTGGTACAAAGGAAGAAGAGAAAGCAATTTCAATTAACAAGAAGGACCACTGAGGATGATGCTCCCAAAAAGGGGGAGATCAACATGGAAGAAGCCACAAGAAAGAGGGAGCTTGATGGAGAGAAAGTTGATGTTCAGGGGGAGCAGCAAGCAGAAACAGTTACTACTGTTGACATTAATAAAGCAGCAGAAACTGTGAAAGAAGTGTTAACAGATCTTGAGATTGCAGAGACCTTACTAAAAGCCAAGAATGATACTCCCAAGGTCACTTCAAAGACCAAAGGTGTAATCATAAAAGAACAAGGTGAAGTGATCAAGAAAGATAACAGTAAAAAGGCAATGAGCAAAGACAAAGGAAAAGCAAAGATGGTAGAATCTGATCAACCAATCAAAAAGCAAAGGTTGGTTGAATCAGATGAAGCCCTAGCTAAAAAGATGCAGGAGGAAATTGAAAAAGAAGAAAGAGTTCAGATGGAAAAGGACAGAGAAATGGCAAAAGCTCTAGCTGCTGAATTGAATGAAGCTTATCAACAGAGTATGGCAACTGAAATTGCACAGAAGAAAGCTGCAAGTATGAAGAAATCTGTGGTGAAAACAGTTGCAAAGAAGAGAAGACCCTCAAAGACATTCCTAGGTACCCAAGAGAGAAACAAGATGATTATATTTCTCAAAGGTGCTGTAGGAGTCAAAAAGGAGATGTTCTCCAAAATGTCTTTTGAGAAGATCAAAGATCTCTATGATTCAGAATTGTTAAAGCTTCAGGGAAGTGAAACTGCTAGGGTGGAGATGGAGAAGAGAATAAAAGAAAGTAATGACTTTGATTGTCAAAAGCCATTTCCAGATGAGCAAGAAACACCTCCTAAGAAAGAGTCCACTCTGGGAGAAAGTCTAAGGACTTTAAAGAGAACAAAAATGATGGCAAGGAGAAAGCCAATCAAAAAGCCTAGAGTATCTGAAGAAAAGGCTGATAAGGTTGCTGAAGAAGAAGGGGCACCTGAGTCATCTAAACAGACAGAGCCATCTAACACTGATGATGTAAATTTGTATATGGTAGTGATGGACAAAGTGCCTGAACCAATTTCAGCAGAACCTGTAGGAGTTAAGCCTCCTGAGGTCATTCTCTGGGATACATTGACAGTGGATGGAAAGGAATACATAAGGCTAAAAAGAAAGGATGAAAAGTATGAAGTGTTCAACACATGGGCAAAAATTGTCAGAACATGCTCTAGATCAGATCTTGAAGAGATGTTTGAGATAGGAATGAAGTTGTATGCAGATATTCTAAAGGCTCCAGGAATTTCAATTACAAAACTGGTAATGGAATATCTGTGTATGATGTTCAAACCTGAAGAAGTAAAGCATATGATCAAGGATGTATTCAAGTCGGTCAACAGTTGGACTCTATATGAAATTAGTGGAGTATATACAGTGACTTTGGATTTAAATCACTCTGAATACTTCCTAGTGGATAGAGTGTATAATCATAGCAGATTGAAGCTACATGCCATGCTGAAGAAAAAGTTAAGGTGTGTTCCAGATTCAGAAATGGCTAAATACTTGATTCAAAGAACCATCAATCAGAGTTTGGGATTGGATGCAAACACTGGAATTTAGGCCATGATAGAGTTTTGGGAGCATCTTGAAAAAAAAAATTTGAAGAACTTGACTTCTCTTCCTAAAAGTCAAGTTAGGGGGAGATTGTTGGGAACTGAAGAATTCATCAAGTATGGTTAATGTTGTTGGTTCAAAATTACTACTGCTAGAAGACTTAAAGGTTAATACTGCTGAGTGTTACTACTGCTAGTACTATTAATACTGCTAGTCATAGTTAGTGCTGCTTGAACAAAGTTAGTACTGCTTAGCTAGTTAGTACTGCTAGTAGTTAGTGCTACTTAGTAGTTAATGCTGCTAGAAGAAGTTAATGCTGCTGATCATGGTTAGTGCTGCTAAAGAGATTCGGATGGAATGAAGACAGCTGGATTATTTGAAGATAATATGGAAGGCTTGAAGATAAATATGGAAGACTATTCTGAAGATCTTTTATTATATGTAATTATCTTTTATCTTCAATATATAGAGAATAGATTAGAATTGATAGAAAAAGAATAGAATTCTGAATTTCTGTTTTGATAGAGAGAATCAACCTCAAGGTTTGTAATCCTAATTCTAGAGAAGTAGAATTCGTATTGGTGAGCCTGTTCATCAATATTGAGGTTGAGTGAGTAATCTTGTAACTTCAAAGCATTCAATACAAGTTTACAGTTTGTTCTTCATATTTACTGTGTTGATTTACTGTTTCATTGAATATCAAAGTGTTATTCCGCAAACTTCTTTGATATTGTTTCTGAGAATTAATTCTTGTTGAGAATTCGATCCTGACAGTTGTATTGGGCCTTAATAAGTTACCAACGATCATAATGAGCTTAAATTGTTCTAAAGATCATCAAGACCCAATTAAGTTCATTAAGAACCACTAAAACCTATGAATAACAATGAGTATAAGACGACTATCAAGACCTATTGCAATTCATGAATAGTCGTTGAAGTTACCACATGTATACGTCATATACACACATAATTTGGATCAGACTAGATGATGAGCCCGAATCAGACCGAATAAACCCTTATTCAGGCTACTTTTTTTTAAAAATTGATATTTATTAAGAAAATTAATAAATATAAACAAATTAAAGAACGTAATGAAAATCAATATATTTTTTTATAAATTAAAATTTAAAATATTATCTAATAATCTAATATACAACACATGAGAAATACTTTTTAGATATCATTAAGACCAAAAAATGTTACAATTTGTGATGACTGATTTTGGTTTCTTTTTTAAATTTATAGGACCTTGATCAGTTTTATTGGTTCTTAAAGTTTTTTATTGGGTTTTTTATTGTTACAAATTTTATTGAGCTTTAATATATTTTTATTATTTAGCATAACATATATTATTTTAGCTATTACTACATATCTATCTATATTACCTTATAAAGTATATTTGTCAAAAGTCTTGAAAACAACTTTTATTGCATAAGGTACTACTTTTCAATTCACCTTACTTAAAATTACAACTTATTAATGCTTAAAAAAATCAGACAAACAACCTCTCATTTCCAACGTGACTCTTCAATTTTCATACTCTCAATGTCGATTAGGGTGCGTTTGGTTTGCAGACTGGATGGGACGGGACGGGACAAAAACTCACTGTCCCATGTTTGGTGTGACATGGGACAGGACAAAAGTTCACTGTCCCACGTTTGGCACGACATGGGACAGGGACAAAGACTGGACAAGGTGGGACAAGATGGGACAAAAAATGGTATTTTATTGTTCCACCAAAATAGGTGTAACAACATGGGACAAAAGTGAAACAGAAACTAAAAATCATTGATTTACCGTTATTTGATATATAATCCTAATATGGTATTAGTCTTAAGGGTCACCACTACCCATCGTCGCCATTACCACCGTCGACGGCCACCAGTAGCCACCGCCAACCACCATTGGCCACCTCTACCTATTTCTCAACCATAAAAACCTCATCCACCACCTCCACAACCATCGGCCATCACCACCACCACTACCATCGTCGACCACCTCCACTAACACCGATCACCATCACCACCACCTTTGGCCGCCACCACCATCAACGGCCACCGGAAGCCACCACCAACCATCGTCGACCACTTCCACCTCTTCCTCCACTACTACAACTTCCTCCACCACATCCACAACCACTACCTATCGCCACCTCCACCGATCACCACTACCTATTGCCGCCGCCACCACCGACACTTACCGCCAACTACCGTCGGTGAACTCCGCCTCTTCCTCCACTACAATAACCTCTATTACCTTTGTCCACCACCACCACCACCACCACTACCATCGTCGGCCACCTATACCTCCACCACATCAACCATAACAACCAGCTGCACCACCACCATTCACTATCTTTCACGTTCTTCACAACTACTGTAACACCCTAAAAATTCAATCAACTAAAAAAAATTGAAATTTTGGCAAAATGACAACTAAAACACGATTATCCAAAATTAACCTGTAAGGATAAACTTCAACATATAAAACTCCTCAAAAGAGGCAACCACAACTTCCCAATAGTTTGGAATAATTCGCACCATAAGATTGGCCGAAGAAAGAATACAACATAAAATACAACAACCTAATTAATCTAGAAGTAACTCAAAACAAGATTAAAATGGGTGTTGCTAATCCACCAAAAATCCCTCTTCGCACAAATACCCAAAAGACCGGCACTCCAAGATCCCCTACGTGCCCGATTGACAAGTACGACCACCTAATTTCCACCACGAATGGAATCTGTGAGGAGACAACAACCACAACAAGTGTTAGGACAAAACCTAGTGAGATCACATAAGTTATAAAGCATATGCAGAAAGATATATAATGTTATCAATGTTACCGAACTGCTTTGTCTCACTAATTTTGATTCCCGCCGCAACCATGTACACCAACCTGAACATATCTATACAAGAAATATCTTTTGAAACTACGGGGGAGACCCGTCCCCATCGGGGTGACATATTCACGTGAGTGGATTCACCCTTGATGTTAACGAATTGCACCTCATGTCCCAGTCCTAGTTCCCATGTCATCACGACATCACAACCTCAAACCATAAACACTACCTTTATTGCCTACTCCATCGAGTTATACCTCAAGGTCTTAAGGGACATTATTGCCTATTCATTTCTAGACGAGTTACACCTCAAGGGTCCTCGACCCCCTATTGCCTACTCGCTAGTGAACCACAACGACCCACACAATAGGTCCGAATAAACTTGTAGCTACGTCCTCGTGCACAAGGAGTAGTATTCACAATTTATCAAGCATTCAAATTTAGATAATCATTTATAGACATAGACGCTCTTCTTCTCTACAAGTACTCATCATAATAACCACATGAGATTCTAGCCAACAAGTTCGATATTTTCCTTTATAAAAACTAATAAATTCCACTTATCAAAACAATACATACTTCACACTCCCATGTATTTGATCATAATTGATTCGGTTATCCACATTGCATGTTATTGAAAGTTATCAGCAGTTAGGTCAAATCCCTAAGGTTTCCTTGTTTGTAAAGTAAACAACCCTTAAATCAAGTTATAATGATGTTTAGATGCCATAATGAGAAATCTTTAGGGTTTATGAACCATACACCCCATATAGAGTTTACAAAGTGAAACCCTACAAGTTAGGTCAAAACTTCTAGATAGACACCACACATGTAAGGATGTAGGATAATGTGATTTAACAAATAAGTAAAATAACATTTAACGAGTAGAGACTCACAACTAGGGTTTGTAGAGAGAAAACCCTAAAATGGTAGGTGGGTTGAGAGACTTGCTTTACTTCTTTGAAACACCAATGGCACCAAGTAGTAACTAAAGAGTTCAATCACTTCTTGAGATCAATAAATGCTAACTAATGATTTGGGGTAATCAATGAGGTGAGAGATGAGAGGGAAGGTAGCAAAACCGCCTTGAGGTAAGAGAGAACAGATCTGAAAGTTTAATTTTGGTAAAATGAATCAGATTGGTCAAAAATTCGATTTTAATCCAGTAGCCGTGCCCCGTCGGGCGACTTTGCCCTTCGCGACTATGCCCTGGCATAATCGCTAGGCATAGTCGTCGGGTCTCCCTTGGTCTCGGTAGGCTGCTGGCGATTGTGCCATCCGCGACTATGCCACGACACTATCGTCGGGCATAGTCGCCCGTGTCCTGGTGGTCGCAGTACAAGACCCGCGAGTATGCCCTCAGCGGCTATGCCACGACACTATCGCCAGCATAGTCGCGCTCCTCTTTCCACACAACGCGACACCTAAATTTCAACGAGGGTACGCATTCGATAACTTATAAGCAACTAGGATAACAATAAATAACTCGACTTTTCATCCCGACTATCTAAGCCATCAATGGAACACTAAGGATAAGGATGATTTTGATTAAATCAAAATCAATAGCTTATTCTTAAATGGTTAGATGTTGACTAAGAGAACTTACATGACGGGAAAACTTGGGGCGTTACAATCCTCCCCCACTTAGATTATATTTCACCCTCGAAATCTCGCCCTACTCGAATAAATGAGGTTACCGTCTCTTAATATCTTCTTCCGCTTCCCAAGTCACATTCGCTCCCCGATGGTGCTTCCATTGTACTTTCACCATAACTACCTCTTTATGGCGAAGTTTCTTCGTTTCTTTCTCTAGAATAGATTCCGGTTCCTCAACGCATCGATCATTGTCTACGCGAATTTCCGATAGGGGAATAACATCTTCTTCTTCCGCCAAACATTTTCGTAGGTAACACACGTGGAATGTGGGATGAATCCCACTCATCTCGGGCGGTAGATCGAGCTTGTATGCTTGAAGTCCCACGTGCTCAATAATTGGAAAAGGACCGAGAAAACGAGGGCTAAGCTTTCCTCGCTTCCCAAACCTTATAATTCCTTTCCAAGGCGACACCTTCAACATTACTCGATCGCGTATTTGAAATTCCATTGGCCGCCTCTTTTTATCCGCATAACTCTTTTGGCGGTCCTGGGCCGCTTTCAACCGCTCTCGAATGCTTTTCACATTGTCCGCCGTTTCTTATACCACTTCAGGTCTGGCAAATTGCTTCTCGGCCACTTCTAGCCAGCACGTCGGCGTCCTACAATTCCGGCCATACAAGGCCTCAAACGGTGCCATGCCCAAACTTGAATGGTAACTGTTATTGTAAGCAAACTCTACCAATGGAAGGTGGGAATCCCAATGCCCTCCAAAATCAATAACACACGATCGAAACATATCTTCCAACGTTTGAATTGTCCATTCGCTTTGTCCATCCGTTTGGGGATGGTACGTCGTGCTCAATTTCACCTTCGTTCCCAATTCCCTTTGAAACGCACCCCAGAAGTGGGAAGTGAAACGACTGTCCCGATCGGACACAATAGACAATGGTACTCCATGCCTCGAGACCACTTCGTTGATATAAAGTCTTGCTAATTGTCCAACGGTAGTGTTTCCTTCATGGCCAAATAGTGCGCGCTTTTCGTCAACCGATCTACAACCACCCAAATGGTGTCGTGGCCTTTCAATGTCTTCGGTAGTTTTGTTGCAAAGTCCATGGTGATGTGATCCCATTTCCACTCCGGTATTTCCAAAGATTGTAAACTCCCATACGGTCGTTGGTGCTCGAGTTTGACCAACGAACAAGTAAGGCATTTCTCCACATAGTTTGCCACGTCAAGCTTCATCACCGGCCACCAATAATTTAATTTCAAATCCCTATACATTTTCGTGCTCCCGGGGTGGATCGAATACCTCGATTTGTGCGCCTCTTCTAATAATAATTGTCGACATCCTCCCAAATTAGGTACCCAAACTCGACCTTGGAAGAGTTTCAGTCCTCTACCGTCTTCCGTCAGGTTGAAATATTGTTTTGACATTGCTTCATCTTTGAGATTGGTTTCGAGTAGTGCTTCGGCTTGAGCGGTCTTTATCATACCCATAAGGCTTGATATGATGTCAATCCTTGCCAACGAAGTCTGCAACACACCACTATACTCCTTCCGACTTAATGCGTCCGCCACAACGTTGGCTTTGCCCGGGTGATACTGAAGTTCGCAATCATAATCTTTCAATAGCTCTAACCATCTCCTTTGCCGCATGTTCAACTCTTTCTGATCAAAGACGTACTTCAGACTTTTATGATCGGTGAAAAGTGTGCATTTGGTGCCGTACAAGTAGTGCCTCCACAACTTTAAAGCAAACAAAACCGCTGCTAGCTCAAGGTCATGTGTTGGGTAGTTCTTCTCGTGCTCCTTCAACTGCCTCGATGCATACGCTATCACTTTACCCCTTTGCACGAGGACGCAACCCAACCCCCATTTGGATGCGTCGCTATAGACGACAAAATCTTCATTCCCCTCGGATAGGGATAAAATCGAAGCTTCGCACAATTTCTGTTGCAAGGTGCGGAAAGCCTTCTCTTGGGTCTCGGTCCAGGTGAACTTCACATTCTTTCGCGTCAAAGCGGTCAACGGTGAGGCGATCTTGGAGAATCCTTGAATGAACCTTCGATAATAACCGGCGAGTCCCAAAAAGCTTTGGATCTCGATTGGGCTTTTCGGGGGCTCCTAGTTCATCATTGCTTCAATCTTTGCGGGATCCACTTTTACTCCTTCACGGGTTACCACATGACCGAGAAACTGAACCTCTCGTAACCAAAATTCACACTTGGAGAATTTGGCAAAAAGCTTCTCCCTCCTTAGAACCTCTAGGACTTCTCTCAAATGTTACTCGTGCTCTTCTTCATCCTTGGAATAGACCAAGATATCATCGATAAATACTATGACTGGCCGGTCCAAAAATGGACGACATACCCGGTTCATCAAATCTATAAATATTGCCGGCGCATTCGTCAAACCAAAAGGCATAACTAGGAATTCGTAGTGCTCATACCGCATCCTAAATGCCGTTTTCGGAACGTATTCTTCTCGAACTCTTACTTGATGATAACCCGATCGGAGGTCAATCTTGGAAAAACATCCGTCCCCTTGTAGCTGATCAAAGAGGTCGTCTATCTGGGGTAGCGGATATTTATTCTTGATGGTCACTTTGTTCAATTCGCGGTAATCGATGCACATACGCATCGATCCGTCCTTTTTCTTCACAAAGAGTACCAGAGCTCCCCATGGGGATGAGCTCGGTCTCACAAATCCCTTCTCTAGCAACTCATGGAGCTGGGACATCATTTCTTGCATTTCAGTTGGCGCGAGGCGATACGGTGCATGAGCTATTGGTGCCGCTCCCGGAACTAAATCAATCCGAAACTCTACCTGCCGATCGAGAGGCAAACCCGGTAAGTCTTCAGGGAACACGTCTGGAAATTTGTTAACAACCTTCACGTCTTCTAACCTCTTCTTTTCTGCCTTGGCATCTATCACAAATGCTAGGTACGAAGGGTACTTTTTTGCCTTGATGGATGAGATGATGGTCACCTCTCCTTTTTGTTTCTCACCATACACAATTAGAAAGTCACCACCCCCGGTGGGAATCCGTATGAGTTTCTTTGAGCATAAAATCTCTGCTTGATGCTTTGCCAACAACTCCATCCCGATTACCACGTCAAAACTCCCGATGGTCATGGGAAGCAAGTCTACCATAAAGGATTCGCCACTAATTTCTAGACGACAATCTCTCAAGATATCTCTTAAGATTACTTATTCTCCATTGGTTACTTCTATGACTAGCGTATCACAAAGGGTACTAACAGGTAGACTTAAGGATTTGCAAAATATAACAGATATGAAGGAGAAGTTTGCACCAGAATCAAACAACACTCTAGCGGGTTTGGAATTGAGTAGAAACGTACCCGACACCACATCGGCGGTCTCCTTCGCTTCTTCCTTGGTCATTTGAAAAGCCCTCCCTCGAGCCTTAGGAATGGCCTCTCTCTTCGGTTGGCTCCCCGAGCTTTCTCCTCCCCGCGCAACACCCTTTAGCTTGGGACACTCCCTTCGGACGTGACCCATCTCCTTGCATTCGTAACAGATTGTTCCCCGAATGTAACACTCAGTACTGATATGGCCCGGTTTACCGCATTTGAAACACGAGACCGTGTTGGGTTTGGAGTCAATCTTGCAAAATCCGAAGTGTTTGCTTTTGCATTTGGAGCACCACTTCGCCTCCCGACGATTTTCAGAACTTTTGCCTCCTGATTGAAACTTCGCTTTCTTGAACGATCTTGTCGGACTCTCCCATCTTCTCTTCTCTCCCACCTTAGTCTTTTCCTCTGTATCACGTGCATAAAGCCTCTCCATCATTTTCGCCTCCTCAATAGTCTCGCGGAGGTTGGAGGCTTTGGAATTGCGGACCATTGACAACATGTCCGCGGGTAGGCCCTTCAAATAGGCCTTTACCTTTTTCTTCTCCGTCGGGACCACATGTCCCACCAGGTTTAGTTTCTCCATGAACAGTCGAGTGTACTTTTTTACTGACAAGTTTCCCTTCTTGATTGATCGGAATTCTTCTTCTAATAGGTCCATCTCCTCTTCATTGCAGTATTCTTCCAATAGCTTTCTCTTGAATTCAACCCACAACATTTTGGCTAACACAGATTCTTCCACAGTTGCGGTGAACATATTCCACCATGTCAAAGCCGAACCCCGTAGCATTTGAGACCCATACTTTATTTTCTGGCTCTCTTCACAGTCACAAGCTCGGAAGGCCTGCTCAATTTCTTTGAGCCAATTCATACATTTTACCGGCTCGTCGGTCCCGACAAATTCTGGAGGTTTGCAGCAAAGAAAGGATTTATACGAACATCCTTTCCCCGTTTGTCTGGTCTCCAAAGTCACCAAACCTTCGGTACGGTTTTCATCTCCGGTACCACCCGAACCCGCGATGACCACATTCTCTTCTATCGTCTCATGACGACGGTGATTCACCTCACGGTCTTTAAGCAACTTCATGAATAATTCCTGTTGTTTCACCATGGTCTCATTCATGGCTCTCATCATATCCATCATCTGTGTTTGAGGAGTTACCTCCATCATGATTGGATCCACAGTAGCAATGTCGGTCCTCGGAATCTGTTCCACCCTTCCAGCAAGCATGGGTGGGATTGCAGGTCCATCCGTCACAGTTGCATTTGGCCTATCGGCCGTGGATTCGTTTACCGCTTGGCCCTCAGGCGAGGATTGAAGGTGACTCCGAGTATTTACCATTCTCGTCTGTCATCAATTCAAAAGATGGTGAGAGATGGGTTACGCAAGATTACACACAAGAAACGTACTGATACAGTTCGTTGATTATCATAATCAGAGTAATTCAAGTATGCTCACATAGAGGTACGTTCATAATAGCAGTAGCTAATTGAAATTATGAGCGTACACTACATAAAGATTCTCGTCACTACTTTCATAATCCTCAACAAGGTAGTTTCCATTGACTCTAAGACTGCCCCATCTTAGAAGTTCTACCCAATTCTCACACTTTAATGCCTAAAAGTCTCAGCTTAAGTCTAGGCATCGAAATTGCATACCTAGTTCACTTAAACTAGAGCTCTGATACCAACTTGTAACACCCTAAAAATTCAATCAACTAAAAAAAATTGAAATTTTGGCAAAATGACGATTAAAACACGATTATCCAAAATTAACCTGTAAGGACAAACTTCAACATATAAAACTCCTCAAAAGAGGCAACCACAACTTCCCAATAGTTTGGAATAATTCGCACCATAAGGTTGGCCGAAGAAAGAATACAACACAAAATACAACAACCTAATTAAACTAGAAGTAGCTCAAAACTAGATTAAAATGGGTGTTGCTAATCCACCAAAAATCCCTCTTCGCACAAATACCCAAAAGACCGGCACTCCAAGATCCCCTACATGCCCGGTTGACAAGTACGACCACCTAATTTCCACCACGAATGGAATCTGTGAGGAGACAACAACCACAACAAGTGTTAGGACAAAACCTAGTGAGATCACATAAGTTATAAAGCGTATGCATAAAGATATATAATGGTATCAATGTTACCAAACTCCTTTGTCTCACTAATTTTAATTCCCACAGCAACCATGTTCACCAACCTGAACATATCTATACAAGAAATATCTTTTGAAATTACGGGGGAGACCCGTCCCCATCGGGGTGACATATTCACGTGAGTGGAGTCACCCTTGATGTTAATGAATTGCACCTCATGTCTCGATCCTAGTTCCCATGTCATCACGACATCACAACCTCAAACCATAAACACTGCCTTTATTGCCTACTCCGTCGAGTTACACCTCCAGGTCTTAAGGAACATTATTGCGTATTCATTTCTAAACGAGTTACACCTCAAGGGTCCTCGACCCCCTATTGCCTACTCGCTAGTGAACCACAACGACCCACACAATAGGTCCGAATAAACTTGTAGCTACATCCTCGTGCACAAGGAGTAGTATTCACAATTTATCAAGCATTCAAATTTAGATAAGCATTTATAGACATAGACGCTCTTCTTCTCTACAAGTACTCATCATAATAACCACATGAGATTCTAGCCAACAAGTTCGACATTTTCCTTTATAAAAGCTAATAAATTCCACTTATCAAAACAATACATACTTCACACTCCCATGTATTTGATCATAATTTATTCAGTTATCCACATTGCATATTATTGAAAGTTATTAACAGTTAGGTCAAATCCCTAGGAATAAGGGTTTCCTCGTTTGTAAAGTAAACAACCCTTAAATCAAGTTATAATGATGTTTAGATGCCATAATGAGAAATCTTTAGGGTTTATGAACCATACACCCCATATAGAGTTTACAAAGTGAAACCCTACAAGTTAGGTCAAAACTTCTAGATAGACACCACACATGTAAGGATGTAGGATAATGTGAGTAAAATAACATTTAACGAGTAGAGACTCACAACTAGGGTTTGTAGAGAGAAAACCCTAAAATGGTAGGTGGGTTGAGAGACTTGCTTTACTTCTTTGAAACACCAATGGTACCAAGTAGTAACTAAAGAGTTCAATCACTTCTTGAGATCAATAAATGCTAACTAATGATTTGGGGTAATCAATGAGGTGAGAGATGAGAGGGAAGGTAGCAAAACCGCCTTGAGGTAAGAGAGAACAGATCTGAAAGTTTGAGTTTGGTAAAATGAATCAGATTGGTCAAAAATTCGATTTTAATCCCGTAGTCGTGCCCCGTCGAGCGACTTTGCCCTTCGCGACTATGCCCTGGCATAATCGCCAGGCATAGTCGCCGGGTCTCCCTTGGTCTCGGTACGCTGGTGGCGATTGTGCCATTCGTGACTATGCCACGACACTATCGCCGGGTATAGTCACCCGTGTCCTGGTGGTCGCGGTACAAGGCCCGCGAGTATGCCCTCAGCAGCTATGCCACGGCACTATCGCCGACATAGTCGCGCTCCTCTTCCCACACAACGCGACACCTAAATTTCAACGAGGGTACGCATTCTATAACTTATAAGCAACTAGGATAGCAAGAAATAACTCGACTTTTCATCCCGACTATCTAAGCCAACAATGGAACACTAAGGATAAGGATGGTTTTGATTAAATCAAAATCAATAGCTCATTCTTAAACCGTTAGATGTTGACTAAGATAACTTACATGACGGGAAAACTTGGGGCGTTACAACTACCGTCCTTCACGGGCCACCCATCGCATTTATCTTTACTTATCGCTACAACTATGCATTCGTCAATTCATTAAGATCTTCCAAATTTAATCAAATATTATATTTTTTCTTTATATGAATCAGATTTTTTCGAATTACATCAATTATTTCAGATTCTTCATTCAAATTTCCTACCCTTGTTTTTGTATGTATTTATATGTATGAAAATCGTTTAAAAAATAAAAATGTTTTTTAATTAAATTATTTAAAGATATACTTTATTTGTGTTATTTATAACTATTATATGATATATAAAATCATCAAAAAACTTTTAGGGAAATTTGTCCAGTCCTGTCCTATCCAGTCCTAGCCATACCAAACACAAGACAGACATTTGTCTTGTCCTGTCCAGTCCCGTCCAGTCCTGTCCTAGCCTCTTGTTCTGTCCTGTCCAGTTCTGTCATGTCCAATACCGTCCAATCATGTCTGCGTACCAAACACTACCTAATAGAGCGGAATGTAGGTCAGATCTAATTCATAAGATTTGAGAAAAAAAAACCTTTAAGAAAACATGACCAAGAAATTTGAAATCAGACCAAATAGGGGATCTGATTCATAACAACTCGATCATTAAACAAGAGAGGATAAAGAACTGAATGGATGCATAAATCCAGATTTCTAGAGTTTGAGCAAATTATCAAAAGTTGTTACCTGTATCGTGGTACTTCACGTTTGCAAACCTCACAAGTCCTGATTGCAACCCTCATCGTATTTATGCGCCTGCTCCTGACTGCTCTATCAATGTCTGCATAAGCATCCGAGAAAATAGCATAGAACCTTAAAACACAAAAGTATGAAACCTTGACCAAAAACAAACCCTGATTGAGTCACTATAATCAAAGAGTTCTTTCGATTACAAAATTGTTATCTCAAACGGTTAGTAGTTAATGAGTAATAAAGAGAAAAACCTCAATCATAGATTCACGTTCATGTTTTCTCCTGCGCTTTTCGTATTGAAGATCAATGGTTGCAGTTCGAACGACGAATTGTGGTGGAGACGATGGACTGAATAGCGATGAAAGAGAGTTCGACTTTTGGATTTGATCAATAGAGGCTCAAAAGATTCGACTTCTCGAAAACTCAATAGTCGGAGTAGAGAAAGAAAAAACCCTCTGGGAACATAAATTTCTTGGGAAGATAAAAGTCTGAGAAGTAGGTAATGCATAGATAACTTGTACCGTATGTTTTAAGATTTGTAATTAAGAGATTTTAAAAAACTGTGTATAAGATAACAATATCATATGCATTAAGAGTTATTTTTAAGACTTGTGCATAAAACAGCAGTACCATAGGCTTTATGATCACTTGTTTTTAAGATTTTAAGACTTTTAGGAAATTTGCTTTATAAAGTAGTATAGATTAGAAGAAATTTAATATAATTTTGAATTTATATAATTTTAGATTTTAATATAATTTGAATTTTTAAATTAATTTAATTTATTTTTAAATTTTATTTAAATTAATTTTCGACGGAAACTAATTTAATTTAAAACCAAATTAGTTTGCGTCAGAAATTAATTTAAATAAAATATTTATTTAATTTTAAAATATTTATAATTTAATAAATGGTTTTTAAAATTGAATAGGACTTAAATTTTGAATTTTAATTATAAGTCTAAATTTTTATATTATTATAATACATAGAATATAATTTAAATTTAATATAGTTTTAGATTTTAATATAATTTTGAATTTAATATAACTTTAGATTTTAATATAATTTGAATTTTAATTTAATTTTGAATTTTTAGTCACTAACTATTTGAAATTACTGACCTCTATTTTTGGTCACCACCACATTCATTTTAGTGACAACTATTTTTTGTTACTAACTTTACATTTTAATATCACTTTAGGTTTTATTTTGTTACAAACATTTTTATTAAATGACTGCGTCTAGTTTGAGTTCTTTTTCTTTTGATTTTTTTGTCGACCAAAAATATGTTATACATTACAATTATATGCCAAAAACAGAAAATTAAAGTATTGGTTTCCTTAGAAAAAAAACGTATCCAAAATGACATGTCAAGCCGAGGTCTGGACCGAATGGGTTATTTGGACTTGTTTGTGCGCACCATTACTACATATGAAAATCGTTACTGTGTCATGACAGACAACGACATAAAATCCTCAACTCTCCATGTATCATGACAATTGATGAGGTCAATTTCTCAAAACCGTCATGGAATCATGACATTCAGTGACGTGACTTTATCAAAAATGTCACTATAAAATGACATACGGTGACATTTATCATTCAAACCCGTCACCATAACATTACATACCATGAGTAAATTTCTCAAAATCATCGTTACATGACATACGATGACGTAAATTAATCAAAAACATCATCATAACATGACATACGGTGACGTTTATCAATCAAAACCGTCAATGTATCTTTCCACATTGTCACCCTAATATGAAAAATAGTGAAGTTTATTTTTCAAAACCTTCACAGTAATATGACATATAGCAATGTTTATTATTCAAAATTGTCACCTGAGCATAACATATAGTGACGTTTATTATTCAGAAGCATCACTATAACCTAACATATGGTGACATAAATTTATCAAAACCATCACTACATATACATTATGATGTACGGTGACATAACTTTATCAAAATTGTCACTATAAAATGACATACAATGATGTTCATCATTCAAAACTGTCATCGTAACATTACATAATGTGATGTTTTCCATTCAACACCGTTACCATAACATGATATACGGTAACATTTAGATGTTAAAACCATTACTGTAAAATGACATAGGGTGACGTTTATTTTTCAAAACCATCACCATAGGATAACATAAGATGGCAATCATTATTTAAAAATATCATTTTAACATGACATACATCGACGTTTATTATTTGAAAACGTCACAATAGCATGACATAGGGTGACTCGTTTTTTTGTCAAAACAGTCACCCTTGCATAACGTACGATTACGTTTATGTTTCAAAACCGTCACATAGCATGACTTACAGTGACATTTATTTTTTTAAACCGTCATAGTAGCATGATATTAGGTGACGTAAATTTTTCAAAATCGTCATTTTAACATCACATGCGGTGACGTTTATTTTTCAAAACCGTCACTATAGCATGAGATACATTGACATTTATCTTTTATGTCCGTCATTGTAATATGATGTACGATAACATTTATTGTTCAAACCGTCATTATAGGATGACGTGCACTGATTTTTATTATTTAAAATTTTTGATAATCCCAAAATCAACTAAATGTTAGAGAGAGAAAGTAGAGAGAGAGAGTTGAAAGAGCAAAGTAGGATTGTATTGAGATATGCGTGAGTTCCCTTACAAAACACAAAGTCATAAGAGACTTAAATACCCTTGGCCAATACTACACAGAATACACACTAAAGAACACAGTATTAGACCAAGTCTATAAATACAATGATTACTATAAAATCTGACTTAACAATCTCCCCCTTAGTAATCATTGGCGCTGTGGTCTTTAATATCCATCTTCTAAATCAACTTGGACCATCTAAGCGACTTAGTGAAGAAGCTTCTTGACTTTTAAAAAAAAAATCTTCTCAGTATCTTTCAAACTATGTTGCCTTTGCTGTCTTGACAAGACTGGACCTGTTTGTAATTAGCTTGAAAGAACAATCGGTTCATCAGCTTATGCTCTAGACGATGCACCACTTTCAAATGTACTTGAATGAACTGTGTGATGGTCGGAGCTGGAACAGCAAAAGAATTAGTAGCTGAGAGAATAGAATCTTGAGCGAATCTTGATCAGTAGATAAACGTTTGAACTCTTTGTCTCTTTAACTTCTCCCTAACTTCTCCCCCTCATGACCTTGATGATCTGGATCACCTTGGTCATGCAAATGTTGGAGACGAGACAGCTCAAGATCTGCAAAATCAGAATAAAAGAGAAAGAGGGAAGTTTTGTGCTACATGTTGGTGGCGCAAACTTAGTTTTGCGCTAGATGAAGGTGGCGCAAATCTGACTTGAAATCTTAAATATTTCACCTGTTAAGCTCTTTGACTCCCCTACACAAAATCAGATACTCCCCCTCGATATGACAATTCAAGATTGCATTCATATAGAAAATCAGATACTCCCCCTCGAAATCAGATATGATCTTTTTAGAAAATTCTCCTTATTGACTCCCCCTCGAATAATGCACAAACCCATTTACAAAAATATGAAAACACAAGAATTGAAACATCAATGTAGAAAGAAAAATATACTGAATATGTATTTTGAAACAACTAAACATATAAAATTTTAAACACTAAACAAATTAAATTCTACTCAATAAAATATCAAAGAAAAATACATCAGTTGAAATCAAGTGTATGTTGTTGAATACAGATACAAATTTCATTGCATATCAAGTTAAAAACATGTTCAGTTTCAAAAACTTTCATCAATCTATTCAGTGTGCTAGCATGCGAACTTCGATTAGCTTCAAGAAAATGCAATTCTAAAAATATAATAGAAAACTTTGCATGTACTCACACTAAGCCATCAAAAATTAAGATTTTCACAAATTTATAGGTTTATCGCAACTCAAACATATCACCAAGTATAATTTCTTAAGCTTTTTCTTTTGCGCCACTATCATCACCATTGCATCACCATCATCACATTTTCATTTTCAGTTAGTGGAATCAAATTTTGATTTCTCTAGTAGAATAGAATTTTGTGATTGGATATTACTTGGTAGTGGAACTGTGGAGTTGTTTTTTTTTATGAATTGGAAATCGGTGGTGATTCCTCAATTTTTGCGCCAATACCCTCTCACGCAAACCTTAGCTTTGCGCCAACCAAAACAAGAAATTTGCGCCAATCTCTCATGCTTTGCACCAACAACTTCATTCTCTTTGAATTGAGATTGGTCATTCACAATTAGTGGGACGGTGAAGTTTTTCAAGAAAATAAATTTGCATCATCAAGTTTTGCGCCATAAGCTTTTCGCGCAAAACATCTCTTTGTGCCACCAACAGTTCGCGCAAAATTGTTTCTTGCGCCAACAACTGTTCACGCAAAATTTTTTCTTGCGCCACCTTATCTTCGTGCAAAACTGATCTTTATCAATTTTGCACCCGATTTCATTTTAATTGGAATCTACTTTTGCGCATTCAAATTAATTGATCTGCGTTTTTAAAATTTTATGTGTTCTGCGAGTTCAAGTTCAAGAGATTTGAGAATTTTCAATCTCAAGTGATCTGATTCAAGTGTTTTGAGAATTCCAGAGATATATAATTCTTCAGAGTTTATTTTTTGTGCTGATCGAAGTTTGACTTTCAGTCAAATTTTTCTGAATTGTTTGGGAACGATCATTCTTATCAAGCTAATTTCTCATTCAATATTTTCTGAGAGAGGAAATTATGTACTTTCAGTTAGATTGTCTGAATTTTGTATTTGAATTCATTTCAACTAACGATCATTTTGTGAAAAAAAAATTTAAACAGGATGAGTTCACCAATATTACTCAAAGGAAGATACGAGCAGTGGAAAGTTGATTTTTTCAACTTTGTAGATAAACATGAGTTGAGTTGCTATATCAGATTATCATTGGCTGAATTTTGTTTTTTGTTGAAAAGTATTTTTCATGATATTTCTGGTCACACAAATATCTACAATTCGACAGGAAAAGATTTATTCAAGTCGACAGGAAAGGAGTTATGGGACTATCTTGAATGGACGATGTTAAGGCCAAAGGTTGTGTCTGAGCTAAAAGGAAAGATTTCTGAGTTGGAAGATAAAATTCAGCAAGCCGTATCTGTTGAAAGTTATGAAGAGAAGATTAGAAGTTTGGAAGATTCTAATGTTGAGCTTCTAAAGAAAATATCTGATTTTAAACAAAAGATAGTAAAAGAAAGATCTGATTTTGAGAGTAAAAAGAAAGAATTTGCTAAAAAGTTTTCAGAGTTTTCCAAGAAGTATTTTGAAGAAAAGAAGACTGTTGAGCTTAAATGCATAAAACTTTCTCAACAAGTTTCTGATTTTGAGAAAGTACTTATCTTGGAAAGAGAGAAGTTTGCCAAAGAAAATAAGGTCATTGAACAGAAGAACGTTGGATTTTTTATGGAAATATCCAGTCAGAGAAACGATGCTGAGAAAGGATTTGAAGAAGAAAGAAGCATGTTTGAGACAGAGATTAAAAAGCTGACTGTCAAGTTATCTGAACTATCTGAGAATGCACTGAAAGAGCAGAAAACGAATTCTGAATTTAAGACGAAGATTGACCTGCTTGTCAAAGAAAGAGACAACTTTGCTTCAAAGATTAAAGAGTTTGAAAAGACAGCATCAAGTTCAAATCAGAAAAATGTTTCTTCCAAGAGGTCAGTTAAATCTTCTATGATAGAAATATAGATGGTTCAGGTACACATCAAAGAAGAAGGAGATACAAAGAAGAGGAACTGGTCTGGAAGAAGAAACCAGTTGAAGATGAGATGAAAGATGAGCTGAAAGGAAAGAAATCATGTGTACATACACATAAAGTCAAGAAGAACAATGCGCATAAAGGTAAACCTGATTATATCTACACGAGAGATCAATTAATCAGGATATCAGGTAAGAAAAATTATTGTTCTTATTGTCGTACACATGATCATTTTCACAAGACCAGTGATCATTTCTGGAATGGTTCTTACTCGATTACTCCCACAAGAACTGCAACTAACATTCATGAACCCAAATACCAGTGGGTACCAAAGCCGAAAATTGATTCTGTGTGGCAGGCACCTCAAGTCAAGGGGGAGTAAGAGAACCAAGGTTTTTGAACACAACAGTTCAAAACCCGGACTTCAAAGTTGAAAGACTATAGCTTCTAAGTACATCAGCTTAGGACCCGTTCTTCAACGGAGTTTGACTTCTAAACACAACAGTTTAGGACTCGTACTTCAGTGATCAAAAGACCTTACTCCGGTAATACTTTGCATCCGATAAGATATGACGGTCTACAATTCATAAGGGAGTTGTATTGATCTCTATCCTGTGCTTTTTCATTGACAATATACTTACGATATGACGGTCTACAATTCAAAAGGGAGTTGTATTGATCTCTATCTTGTGTTTTAACTAACATATTTCAGATGCATAATTTAAGGGGGGGGGGGTAAAGGTGATGGCTTCTGATCACATGACAGATCAGGACCCGTTCTTCAATGTTTGAGACCTGGATATTTTGAAATATCCAGGGGGAGCTTAAAAGACTTAAATCATTTTATCATGATTTGAGGGGGAGCTTAAAGGTAAATATCTTCTATTCCTAGATCTCTGATTGTTTGAAAGAAGAACAACTTTCAAGCATGAAAAATAGTTTCTGAAATGTTCAAACCACTTCTGGTTCTCAAAAGATTTCATGAATTAAAAAGTGTGATTTTAAATGTTTTTCAATTTGAGCTTTAATGTTTAACTGGCCATGTGTTTCCAAAGATCAATACTTGTGTATTATCTTGTCTTTATACTATAAAGTATTCATACACATCGGTTCAGTACTTCATTTGCATTTGTTATTACCATGTCTCATAACGAACCAATCTTTCGATGGTAATACCCTCGTTTGAAACTCATTGTTGTTGAGCATCAATCATCTTTTTCTAATCTTGTGCTTTCGTTGCAAAATTGTTTATATTCATTCATATAAACAAAATATCCAATTCTTTGATACCCTAACCATTTGATTTGATTTGATTTGATTGATACATTGTCAGATTCTCAAAACAATTCTTTTGATTTCATTTCATTCATTCAATATTCTTGTTTTGAGAAATCTTCAAAGTTCAAATGCTCAAATTTCATTCATATTTTTAAATGAGAATACATTCTGACACTGTTATCTTTTTGAGCTTAACTGTTCAATTTAAACTGTTGAGCAACGATTCTTCTTAGGAATTACATGGGATTCGTGTGTGAGCTTAAACAGAACTTCCATGGATTCACATAAACCTGTGTTTCCTACCCAGGAAGTTATCCTTGAGTGATTGAGGGGTGAGGGGTCAATATCAAAGAGTGGGGGAGATAACTCATCCGGTTGAGTTATTCTCATTGTGCTGAGCGGTAAAATGGAAATGAGAGTTTGGTTAGAAGTGAGCTTTAATGATAAAAAGAAAGAGGGTGTGAGAACAGAGTTAAAAGAATATCAGAACTCTGCACCAACCACTTTCTGAGTCGGGCAGCCACATCTTCTGATTGGTTCACATTTTTTGGTGACCATCATTGAAAAAGGCAGTGAGCCCATGGCAACTCTTGCTATTACCCCACCAGCCACTCATTTCTTTCCCGAAAAAGAAATGTTTAATTTTCATTGGGGACGCAGCACGTCTACTATTTGATCTTCACTCGGAAGATTTAGATATTGAAAAAGAAGGAAAGTTGCCCTACCAGGCTACATCGACACATCCTAAACCCATTCATACTAGTAGAACATGACTTTCGATCTGGTTCTATAGAAGGATTTGGGTTCGATCACTCCCAGACCAATTGACCTTAGGGGACCAGATGACAAGCATCCCACGGAACTTACTTTCCCAAACCAGAAAGGTCACATGTACAAACTTTTAAACCTAGAGATTTCTTTATTTTATATATATAATTCATCTCAATCACCCAGTTTTACATCTAAGTGCTTAGCCCATATTTTCATTACAATCCATAATTCTGACTTTTTAGGATTTCTAAGCATTGTAAACTATAAATATTCCGAATCACATAACTTTAAAACAATATCAAAAGTTACAATCATGTTGCTGACCTTTCGACTTTTGTAAGACTTGAAAGTTGAACATATAAAACTTCAATATAAACAAAGCAACTTGAAAATTTATCCTAGACACACATTTTATTTAAAAGATAGAAAAACTGTAAAACTTTTACTTTATAGAATAAAATTTGTAAATATTTAAACTTTTTAAATTCAACATCCCGAGTTTGAAAAAAAAATTCATGTAAAACAAATGTAAAAAATTCGGCAAATTGATATTTAGTCGGAACAAAATAAATTTCAATAATATCTTCTTACACATAATGTATAATGAATTGGTGTCTCATATGAAAGATTTGGGTTGTACAAATTCAGGTTTTGGTTGAACTTGCTCAGATTCTTCAAATATATGAGAAAACTGGAACAACATCATAAACAAAGATAAATGCAGCGGAATAAAGTAGATGTACTCATAGTTTCTCATTTGTCCAGAAGCTTAATTGTAGTGAAGAACGAGTCCTAAACTGAAATGTTTAGAAGTCGAAGTCCATTGAAGTACGGGTTCTAAGTTGATGTACTTAAAAGCCATTTTTCTCTTACTCCCCCTCGACATTAGGTGCCTGCAACTTAGAATCAATCTTTGATTTTGGTACCCACTTGAATTTGGGTCCAAGTTTGTTAGTTGCAATTCTTATGGGAGAAAACTCGTTAGATTTGACATAGAAAGCACGAGAAAAATAATCAGATGAATTAACAGAAACATCAGTAGAGAACAAAGCATAATCATCTGAACTTCTACCAGAAGAGGAATAGAAGACAACTTTTGAAATGTGAATCATTTGCTTTATAAAATATTTGAAAATTTTATTACAAGTAGCAAATGAATCATTTCTACAAAGTTTGTCTACATTTTGATCCTCACTAGTCGCAAATTCATCCGATGTCCGCTTGACCCTCCATATCTGCCTTGTATGAGTGCTCAAAGTCCTATCTGAAACATTTGAATCACAAGAATTAGAACTGTCAGAAATGACTTTAGCTTGTTTCTTTGACTTCTTTGACCTTCTTCTTTTACGCTTTGGATTGTAATAATCATCATTTAGCGTAAAAGATTCATCAAGAATTTTTTATTTAAGATTTGAATTAGAATAAACAATTTTACCTAAGAAACCCAACTGATCAGTTAATAAATCTGAACTTGCCTCGGAGTCAGAAAAATTTTGAGAAAAGATTTTAGAATTTAGAACTTCCTTTTTGTTTTCTTTAAGAATCTTGTTTTTGAGAAATTCATTTTTCTTCAAGACTTGAAGTCATAAAAGAAAAAATAACATCTGTTTCAATTACACTTTGAATATGTTGTTCTTCTATTTTATCTTCAAGATCAATGATTTTGATTTCTAACACTAATGGAGAAATATATCTCTTAGAATCATAAGAAACTTGAGATATATTTTCTTTGTTAGTGTTAGTACAACAGATATCAAAATAATCATCGGATAATGAAGATTTAATAGGAGAAATGTCATTTAAATTGTTTCTGTTCTTATTTAATTTTTCGGGAAAATATTTGGCATTTT
Organism: Arctium minus; assembly: GCA_954870635.1. NCBI lineage: Eukaryota > Viridiplantae > Streptophyta > Magnoliopsida > Asterales > Asteraceae > Arctium > Arctium minus. The sequence continues at coordinate 135,194,748 of OX941081.1, read as the reverse complement.
CACTCGTGTAAACAAAAGAAATTTCCTTTTTCTTATTATTCATCCTTTTCTCATTTTCGATTTCTAACACTTGCTTTTCATTCATCCAATAAATTTTAAATTGAGGAGCATATTTAGCAAGAGTTAGATAATCGAATTTATATAAAGTAGGGGATTTTTCTATCGCATTGTTTAAACAATATGGATTTTCAAAACCAAGTCCCCATTTTTCTTTTATAGACTCATAACTCCGCGATTCCTTCGATATAATTTTTCTTCCAACTCATTTATTTTATCCGAAAAATTATCTTTTAATTTGGTCATTTCTGTCAAAGAATCAAGATAAGTCATATTTGATTTTACTAAATCATCCAATTTCTTTTGAAATATGTCTTTTGTATGATCCAAAATAGATTTTTCATCTTTCAAAGAAATTTGTAATTTATCAATCAAATTTGACTTTTCTGAATTTAATTGTTTTTCAGATAATAACTTTGAGCGAAGATCATGTAAAGCAGTTATAATAATGTTCATCTGTGAAGAAATAAATTTGAAATCAAACTCAGAAGGTACCTCTTCTTCATCAGTGGAATCTTCATCATCATCACTCTGATCATCTCCGATGAAGCACATATGAGCAGTCTCGATATTATCAACTTCGTCTTCAGAGTGATCTAGCCAAAATTCTTCTTCAGCTAACAAAGCAGTTCCATTCTCTCTCTTTTCGGCCAGTTCCAATTTCTTCCGATAATATGCCGAATCCCGAACTTTCTTCACTCGACACTCCTTAGCAATGTGACCCGACTTACCACAGTTAAAGCAGGCAGTTACTTTCTTATCCTCGGTCACTTTCACATTCTTAGAATCAGAAGTGAAGCGAAGATTGTTGGAACCCGAACGAGGTTGGAACTTTTTGTTGTAATGTTGAGAGAGAAGGATCATAGCTTTCTGAAGTGCCTCACCATCGTCATCAGTTGCACCATCATAAGCATTTTCGGATAATGCTTGTTCATACAGTTTGCTTGTGAGAAGTGCAACTGTGTCCACTGTCTTTTTGTTTTTCTTGTCAAGTTTGGCTTTCTTCTCTGTGACTATGCACTCATCTGTCAGCAATATTTCATACATCTCTTGGATTTGCATGGTAGATATTCTGACATCATTCCTCAAGCGATGGCAAGATTTATTTCATTCTGGTTGCGAAGCATTGAGGAACTTCAGATTAGTCTCCAGCTCAGTCTTTTCCACTTTTATCTTCCTCAAATCATTTATCACTACACATAACCTGTCATAAACATTTTTCAGTGACTCCCCATCTTTGGCTTTGAATTCTTCAAAGTTGTTCATGTAACGTGTATGTCGAAGTTGTGTTGCAACTGTAGATCCAAGCATAATCTTTTCTAGTTGTGCCCACATTAGTTTAGGATTGTTTTTGAAGCAATCAATCCTGTTGTAGATAGAATTTGGCAAATCCAGCATCAGATTAGCTTTACATCACGATCGGCTTTATATTGTACCAACTCATCGGGTGTGTACTCGGCAGTAGGCTTTGATAATCCAGAAGACATAGTAGGTTTTACAAAAGATCCTTCAGATAGAATCTTCATCATGTCATCTCCGTTCTTTTGACGCTCGATGAAATTCAGAAACTGATCTTGCCACTGAGTGAACTCATTTTCATCAACCAGAACTGGAGGATGAGTTTCTGTGCCTAATGACATCATGATATCACTCTTGTAGAACTGAGCTTGAAACGCAAATTTTTCAGAATCCATAGAGAAAAACTTCAGAAAAATGCTAAGTCTGAAACAGAGAGGCTAGCGCAAACTTGCTTTTGCTCTTGATGAAGATGGCGCAAACTTAGATTTGCGTGAAGCGTTGATGGCGCAAAACAAACTTTGCGTGACACAAGGTTGGCGCAAATATAACTTCTTGAGATGTAGGTGGCGCAAACTTGAGTTTGCGTGATGTACTGATGACGCAAAATAGATTTTGCGCGAGATGATGATGACGAGAACTTTCACTTAGCTTGAGCAGAAAATAGAGCAAAGGTAACTTGCGCAAGAAGGAGATGGCGCAAAACTTATTTTGCGCGAGACAGAGTTGGTGCAAAGATAACTTTGCGCAAGAAGCTGATGAAGAGAACTTGGACTTTTTGAGATATGAGGATGGCGCAAACTTTACTTTGCGCGATGTGTTGATAGAGAAAACTTGTACTTTTCGTGAACTTGATCTTTTCTGAAGAAACTAGCGCAAATCAGAGGAAGAATTAGCACAAACCTGAGATGAACTGACGCAAATATCAGATCTGGCGCAAAACGATGAAAATCAAGAAAAACCTGCAAATTCGATTACATATTCGAATTCAATGACAATTTCTCACACAGATATGATCGAAAAAACAGTTTCTAAACACTTTGAATCAAATAATTCAATCAAAACTCGCAAAATCAAGAGATTTTGAAAAGAACAGTACGCTTCAAGAACTTTTCCAGAAATTCGAAAAACCTCAAAATTGAAGATCAAAAATCGATTTTCTTGCAATTTGATGTGAATCAAAAGTATTCTCCTAGTAAAATCGGATCCAACCAACCAAAATTCAAGAAAATTCGTTCACAAAACAGTCTGAATTTGATGAAAAATCAAAAAATGAGATTTTCTTGAAAAAATCAAGAAAATCGATCAAGTTTTCTGATTAAACCCCAAATTCAGAATCGAAAAACGTTTCTCTCAATTCTCTCAGATTTAGAATGGCTCTGATACCAATTGATAATCCCAAAATCAACTAAATCTTAGAGAGAGAGAGTTGAAAGAGCAAAGTAGGATTTTATTGAGATACGCGTGAGTTCCCTTACAAAACACAAAGTCATAAGAGACTTAAATACCCTTGGCCAATACTATACAGAATACACACTAAAGAACACAGTATTAGACCAAGTCTATAAATACAATGATTACTATAAAATCTGACTTAACAATTATCATCATAACATTACATATGGTCACGTTTATTATATAAAATCATCATCGTAGCATGACTTACGTGGACGTTTATTATTCTAACCGTCACCTAAAATGATATATAATGACATTTATTATACAAAACCTTCACCATTATGACATATAGTTTTTTAAAACCATCACCATAACACAACATACGGTGACATTTACTTTTCAAAATCGTTATTGTAGAATGACATATCGTAACGTACTCAAAATCGTCACCATAACATGACATATGGTGACATAATTATTAGAAACCGTCAATATAGCTTCAGATATTGTGATGTAAATGTTTTAATGCCATTACCAAAGCATGACATATAGTGACGTAATTTTTTGAAAATCCATTGCCACACACTAATTTTTGGTGACGCAAATTTTGCAAAACCGTTGCTATAAAACTTGGTGACTTTTGGAAACGGTTTTCAAATAAGAGTTGCTATACATATATTAGTTTTTAGTAATATTTTTTTAAACCGTTACGACATAAAGCAACAACTTAGACAAAAACTGTTACTAAAAGGTCTTATATGACAACGGTTTTTAAAAACCGTCACAAGATAAAGAAACGGTTTTCAAAACCGCCCTAAACCATTACCTTAGGGAACCTTTTATTGATTTTTTTTATCTAAAACGTTGCTTTATGTTTCTACTTTTTTTTGTAATAATAACGTTTCTTTATAAAAACTGTTACTAAAACAATTCTCTAACTTTTTATGGGACTTTTTGTAACGGTTTTTTTTTATCAAACCGTTACAAACCTATTTTCAAAACTGTCACAAAAATTCATTTTTGTACTAGTGTGATCATTGGTTGCCTCTCACGTATAATGAAGATGAATAAGACGCACGCGCTCATATGTGCTATATGGAAAATAATTCTGAGGCGTATAATTCAAGCAATGATGATCGTGTGTCACAATCTTTTGGGGATGGTTCTGAGGTAAGTCATTCTACTTATACTGCTTTACTTGATCAGATGCAAACTATGATGCTTAATTAGTCTACAAGATTTAAAAGATCGATTAAAAAAATGACCAAACTCTTGTTGCCCAGTTAGAAGTGTTAGAGCATAAATATGTTGGATTCAAGATCATAAAGATTGAAGACAAAAGTTCAAGAAGTCAAAGTTGAGAAAGTCAACTCTCATCAAAGTCAAAGTCTTTTGTTAATAAATGTCAAAGTCAATGTATTTGTATTTTATTTTTTTTTAATTGTTGTGGGTATAAATACATTCTTGTCTTTGTCAATCTGTGGTAAGTAAGTTTGTGAGAGATGTACACGTTCTAGAGAGAGAGAGAGAGAGAGAGCAGATTAGAGAAGAGCTAATTGAATATGTTTCTAGTGAGAGAGTTTAGAGAGAGAAAATGTGAATTTGTAATCTTTGTTGTTTGAATCAATGGAATATGATTTGATATTCTCATCTTGATTGTTTGTTAGTGATTAGAACTTGAATATTGGGAATAACAATTAGTATCAAAGCAGATCCAAATCGAAATCAAGAAAATTCAGAAATTTCGATTCTATGTTCGTCGATGTCAGATTTAAATTTGAGATTTTGTGCGAATTAGAAGTTGAAATCGATTAGGTTTTGTTTACTAAGTACTATCGATCGAGTCTGTATAGTTTGTTTCGTGAATTGCACTGTATTCGATTAGTAATTTTGATTTTGAAGAAGTTTGAGTTCACGAGTTGTCATGCTCTGTATTCGAGTCGATTTGTATAGATTTGTGTTTTTAATCGAAATTCAGTGATAGATTTTGGTTCTAGATGGTTAGACGATCGAATTGACAATGTTTAGAATTGAAATTTGAGGTCTAAAGTGGTTTTTGGTGCGAATTTGAATAAGTTTTTGAGGTTTGCGCAAGATCTAAACTTTGCGCAAGTTCGTCAAGGTTTGCGCAAGTTCATCCGAGGTTTGGATGAACTTGCGCAAGATTCATCGACAAAATTCTTCAAGTGATCTTTATTGAGGTTTGCGTATTCAACGTGAAACGAAAAGCTGAAGTTTGGGTTCAGATAGACAAGTCTACTTTGCGCAATCAGTGGTTTAAGAGAAGTTCATGTTTACGTATTTCTCATGTCACGCAAAGTTAGCTTTGCGCAAGTAACTAGACACGCAAAGTAAGGTTTGCGTAAGACGTTCATCACGCAAAGTGTAGTTTGCGTAAGCTTCGTGTCATGCAAAGTTGTGGTTTGCGTATCCCGTGTGTCGCGCAAAGCTTGGTTTACTTGGCATTTTTTCTGAGAATTTTTCAAATCTGTAATATGGCCTTTAATAGTGAATTTTTTTTTCTACGGGCGCTACCCCTCGACCCCACAAGGGCGTTGCCCCTTCACCCCACCCGCTAACCGAGTAGAGGGACCCCCGTGCTAAGTCTGCGGAGGGGGACATAGTTCTGATTGTGATCAAAATTTCTGAATTTTTATTTCAAGTTTTTTTGTATTTCTTGAGATTTCATATTTTGGATTAACGATCATTTTTGTCAAGTTTCTTTTTGTTAACAGATATTCAAGATGGGATATTTTTCTTATGATGATGAAAAGAAGATTGCCAAGCTCAAATTAGAGAACACAAATCTTGCTTCCTCAGTTGATTACTACACAAAGAGGTCAAAGAGATATTCTGATGAAAGGAAACTACTGAGAGAAGAAGTCAGTGCTTTAAAAACTATTAATGAAGATCTTCTGAAACAGACTTATGGGCTTAATGAAGAAAAGGTCTTGTTTTTGGAAGCTGAAAACACTAAGCTAAAGAACAAGATTTCTGAATTAGAAGATCACATTGTTAAGATTTCTGAATTAACTGGGTGTGATAATGAAAAGAAGATCTTTGAATTAGAGCTGCAAATTATTGAAGAAAGGTCGGTTTTTGAGAAAGAAAAGAAAGAGTTTGCTAAGAAATTCTCCGAGTTTTCCAGAAAATGTGCTGACGAGAAGAAAACGGTTGAGCTTAAATGTATTAAGCTTTCTCAACAAATCTCTAACTTTGAGAAAGTAATCATCCTGGAAAGAGAGAAGTTTGACAAAGAGAAGAAAATCATTGAGCAAAAGAATGTTGGGATATTCAAAGAAATATCTAGTCAGAGGACAAATGCTGAAATGGGTTTTGAGGAAGAAAGAAGCTTGTTTGAAGCTGAGATCAAGAAGCTGAATGCAAAGCTATCTGAACTATCTATAACTGCATTGAAAGATCAAAAAGCGAAGTCTGAATTCAAGAAAGAGATTGACCTGCACATCAAAGAAAAGAACAATATATTTTCAAAGGTAAAAGAGCTTGAAAAGATTGTTTCAAAGGTGGTGGTGACTGAGCAAACGACTCTAGAGTCAAAAATCCACTCACCAAGAAATAGTTCAGTTGGTTCTAACAAGCTAGCATCAAGCTCACATCAGAAAATTGTTTCTACAAACAGGTCAGTTAAATTATCTGATCAGATTCGTACAACTAACATTTTCTATGATTGGAAAATAGATGGTTCAGGTACACAGAGAAGGAGAAGAAAAAGATATGAAAAAGAGAAGCTAGTTTGGAAGGTAAAACCAGTTGAAGATGAGAAGAATGATGAGAAGAATGATGAGAAGAAGGAAGAAAAGAAAGGAAAGAAGGAAGATAAGACAAGTAACAAATCATTTGTACATGTATCAACAGCTAAGAAGAACAAAGTGCTGACAGGAAAACCTGATCTTGCTTACTCGAGAGATCAAATGATCAGGTTATCTAAAAAGAGGTATTGTTCTTACTGTCATACATATGATTTTGTACATAAAGCAAGTGATCATTACTGGTATGGTTCTTATTCAGCTACTCCCATACGAACTGCAACTAACACACATGGACCCAAATATCAGTAGGTACCAAAACCGAAGATTGATTCTATGTTGCAGGCACCACAAGTCAAGGGGGAGTAAGAGAACTATGGTTCTTGAATAATACAGTTCAAGACCCGCACCTCAATGTCAAGAACCAAGGCTTCTAAGTACAACAACTTAGAACCCGTACTTCAACGGAGTTTGACTTCTAAACATAACAGTTTAGGACTCGTACTTCAATCCTTAAAGAAAAATACTCCCAGGATGATATAAGAGATTGTATTCCGATACTCCAACGAGGATATCAACCTTCAAGGGGAGTACATATTTTTCTGAAATTTTTGCATCCGATAGATATGACGAACTATATTCCAAAAGGAGTTGTAGATCTCTTTCATGTGCTTTATAACTGACATATTTTAGATGCATAATTTCAGGGGGAGAAAAAGAATTATGATTTCTGATTACTTCTGATCAGAACTCGTACTTTAATCGTTTTACTGCTTTATGTCTTTTAATTTTTGTGAATAAATTTGTCGTTGACTATACTTTGAGACTTGTGCAAGATGAGAGAAGCTTAAAAGATCATATCATTTTGACTTAAGCATGACTTCATGAGATTTAAGACGAAGCTAAAAGGTAAATTTCTTATCTTAATCTCAAATGTATCTGAAAGAAGGACAACTTTCAGATATAGAAAACATGTTCTTAAATGTTCAAACCACTTCCCGATTTTTAAACAGATTTTATAATTTGGAAGTGTGATTTTAAATGTTTTTCATTTTATTTTATTTTTGTGCTTAAATGATTACAAACCGTGTGTTTCCAAAGATAAATACTTGTGTATTGTCTTTTCTTTATACTTTCAAGTATTTACACACACCGGTTTGACTTTTTGTTAACATTGTTCTTACTATGTCTCATATTGTAACCAATTTTTTCGATGGTAAGACACTCCGCTTGTACGTTAATGCATTTTGAGCGTTAATTCATTTCGAAACGGTTTTTCAAGAATGTCTATATTTTGTTTCGTATAGACACATATCCATTATTCTTGACCATAAACCTTAATTGATTTATCATTCATTTCTGATCATTTTCATACAATGTCAGATTTTCAAACAAGTTTCTTGCATTCATATTCATTCATTCAATATACTTGTTTGAAAATATTTCAATGTTTCAAATGCTCAAATATTCATGATTATATTTTATGAGCTTACATTCATCTGACATTTGTATATGAGCTTTAACTGATAAAGTTAAACCATATTGAGCAACTTTATGCTTTCATAGGAAATATGGGTTCTTTGTGCTAGGACTTCAATGAACTTCTATGATATCACGTTAACCAGTGATTTCTACCCAAGAAGTTAATCCTTTAGTGATTGAGTGTGAGGAGTCAAAAAGAAATGAGTGTGGGTGTGATGAGGTAAAATGGAAAAGAGAGTTTGGTTAGTAGTGAGCTTAATGATTAAAAGAAAGAGGGTGTGAGATCAGAGTAAAAGAATATCAAACTCTGCACCAAATACTTTCTGAGTCGGGCAACCACATTACTAGCGTTTCACAACTCTTTGGTGAACGTTATTGAAACAGGCAAATAGCCCATGCCAACTCTTGACCAAACCCCACCAACTACTCATTTTCTTCTCAAAAAGAAAATGTTTCATATTTTCTGGGGACACAACACATAATCTATCTGATTTTCATTTGGAAAATCTGGATATTGAAAAAGAAGGAAGTCTGCCCCACCTTCGCACTTCAATCATGCACATTGAGTCTGTGTTTATCTACTGTTGTCTCGGTGGTTTACACAATGTTGAGCCTTATTAAAAGCAATAATTCGTGCTTAATTCTTTCTACACTTGCACGAACACACAAAGAATTTGTTTCTTTGTCATAACATTCATAGAAATTTCCTTTGTGGTGTTTCGATGATTAGATGGAAGCCCTGGGGGAGTGAATATTAAAAAAGCTCCTTTATATTGTGTATTCGTTACACACAGTGACTTCGTGTTACTGACAGGCATTCTAACTGATTCATTTGTTGATTCAGGGGTTACATGTTATTATTTTTGTCTGAATTTTCAAAGATCTAGATGAATACTTGGTTATGGATCACAGAATCAGAGGCTCAGTTTGACAGATCAGAATGGTCAAAGACATTTCTTGGACAAAGTTTTGATGATATTGATGCTCTAATCATCAAAAAGGGGGAGAAGATAAAGAAATGTGTGATTCAAAGAAATGTTAAAGTTGAAAGAAATGTCCAGAAAGAAGTGTTTGTATTGGATATGGAGAGAGATATTTCAGATTTGAAGTTTGATCAAAGTTGATAAGCGAAAGTTCAAAGAATTTCGAAAGCAAGCAGATTTTGGAGAAAGTTTATTTGAAGAAAGTTGGATAAATATTCAGAGCTGAAAATGAAGATAATTTCTTTCAATGTCTGAAAGAGGTTTGCTTATAACCTTGGGGGAGATTGTTACTATTTTTGAAGATCAGACGTTGGGAAGATTGTTGAAAGTTTTTGAAGACAAAGCTAAAGAAGAATTTCATTGTGTTAAGGGGGAGTTTGTATATCATGTTTTTTTCAAAAGGGGAGATTACAAGTGAAGATACAGATTGTTCAAAGGGGAGTTACTTCAATCGAGCTTAAAGAGAGAAAATCGCATTGCTAAATCTTTTTGTAATGATCTTGATCTAAAGGGGGAGATTGTTAGAGCATAAATATGTTGGATTCAAGATAATAAAGATTGAAGACAAAAGTTCAAGAAGTCAAAGCTGAGAATGTCAACTCTCATCAAAGTCAAAGTCTTTTGTTAATAAATGTCAAAGTCAATGTATTTGTATTTTATATTTTTTTAATTGTTGTGGGTATAAATACCTTCTTGTCTTTGTAAATCTGTGGTAAGTAAGTTTGTGAGAGATGTACACGTTCTAGAGAGAGAGCAGATTAGAGAAGAGCTAATTGAATATGTTTCTAGTGAGAGAGTTTAGAGAGAGAAAATGTGAATTTGTAATCTTTGTTGTTTGAATCAATGGAATATGATTTGATATTCTCATCTTGATTGTTTGTTAGCGATTAGAACTTGAATATTGGGAATAACAAGAAGCACGCTTACAAAATAATGATAAGGTTCTTACACAAATAAATGGTGAATGTGCTGATAATCTAAGTTGGACAAATAACTTGCAAAAAGAAAAAACCAAGCTTTCTGAATCAAACGAGGCTTTACAAGAACAAATATCTTATTTATCTGTTAAATAGAAAAAGTTTGAATGTGAGACAGAAGAATACGTGAATAAATATGAGTTTGCTCTTATTCAAATGAATGATTTGCTTGAAAAATTAAAAGATCTTGAACTCAAACTGTATAAACTTGGTCACACTGATCACACTATTCATTTGATCAAACCCAAAGAATTCATGTTTTTTAATCCTAGAGAAGGCTTGGGATATGATAATCCTGGCTATCTGGCTAAGGCTTTGTCAGAAACTCCCACATTGTACAAATTTGAATTTCTGGATCTTGGTCCAGAATATCAAATAAAATTCATGAAATCTCCAGAGGAGGTTGAGGCACAAGAGGATGTTAACAGAAAATGAACTGACAGAATGCAACTTCCATTTGTCCACGACGAACTTAATGCAAGTTATCGTGAGAGAGAACTTACTCTTTCTAGCGATTAATTTCATAACTACTCAAATGAAGAGATTACTTCCAAACCTGTTGAACCAAATATATATGTTCCGCCATTGGTTTTTAAAAAAATTGGTTCAACTTGAAAAATATTTTGAAAATGAAAGAAAGCTTTATGAAACAGAAATTCGTAAGCTTTCACAATAGTTGTCTGGTTTAGCAACTGAAATTTTACAAGAACAACAAGTTAAATCTAATCTCCAATTGGATCTTAAAGTAGCTATGAGTTCGTTGGACAAGGAAAGACGACTTTTAGACTCAAAAATTGAGGAACTAGCATCTAACACCCCATCTAAGTGTAAGGATACTTATGTACCTGAAGTAAGTCTTTCTAAATCATCTTCAATAAAAAAAAAAAGAAGCATCCTCATGCAAAGCGTTCATTGGGGTAAAAGATATTCATTTTGACATGCCTCCAAATTCTTGTGACTCACCTACTCTAGAAGAGGACATAAAATCCGACGAAGAGCTTTTCTCTGCCCCTGATGAATTCTGAGGAATGTTTAAATGAAGATGTGAACAAGTTTAATTTTGATCCCAAACTACCAAGTCATGTTGAGTTTCTTGATAAAGGAAAGGCAAAAGTGATTCTAGATATTATTTATGAGGGTGAATGCTCGAAAACTGTCTCTCAAACAATTCCTATGAACACCTCTACATCAAAGCATAAATCTTAAGGGTGTTCACAGAAACGAAGAAAATCTGGCAAATCACAAAACTCACGTCCTTCCCAATTTCACTATTCTGACCCAAGGTTTACTGATTTTTCAGATAAGCATTTCAATCAAAAGGGAGTTAAGCAAGTTTGGGTAGCAAAGACATCATTGAAACACAAGAACAAGTCATTTAATCCCGCTTCTAGTGATAGGAAAAACAAATTTTCTCATGGTGTTTTTACTAATGCTGCTACCTTTGGACAACGTTTTCCATTTCGTTGCAAAGTTAATTTCATTAAGCACTTTATTAATATTGCCCATGATAATATTTGTTGCTATGCGTGTGGATTGAATGATTTTGTTGAAAAATATGTTGCGTCTGATTGGTTTGGCTTGTATGATTCTTTATTTTCTCGTTCTTCAAAATCTTTTACACCTCCAAAACACAAAGGCAAATGGGTGCCTAAATCTGGTGCTTCTCCTAACCCAAAAGGACCCATTTACAAATTGGTACATAAACCTCGCTAATCGGTTTTGCAGGCCAGTCATGTGTGGTATTTAGATTCTGGTTGCTCCAAACACATGACTGGAAGAAAGGAGCTTTTGTCGAACTTCACCGACAAACATCGTGGAACGGTTTGATTTGGCAACGATCATTTTTCGCCGATTATGGGTTATGGTAACATTGTCCGAGAGAATATAACTATCAAGAAGGTTTCGTATGTGGAAGGTTTAGGACACAATCTATTCAATATCGGTCAATCCTGTGACAAAATCTTGAAGTCAATTTCAAAGCCACACGATGCAGTTTTCGAACTGAAGATGACACAAAATTATTGACCGGGACACGACGGTCCAACTTGTGTACCATTGACTCGACATCTATGAAGACTGCAAAAGTCGTATGTCTGTTGTCCAAAGCCTCCATGCAACAGAATTAGTTATGGCATCGACGACTATCCCACCTAAATTTCAATCCAAGTGTTTTGTGCTGAATGATAGACAAGATCTCAAAAGTTCAATCCAAAAGCCGAAGAAGGCGTTTTCGTCAGCTACTCCTTTAAATTTGCAGCCTACAGAGTCTACATCAAAAGAACCAAGTCTATCACGAAGAGTTTCAATGTCACATTTGATGAATTAACTGACTTGGCTTCTGAACACCTCAATACAGAACCCGCTGTAACCGGTGTCTTAGCTTCTAATCAAGAACCGCTCACACAAAATCAGGCATCTTCATCACAATCTCTTCCAAATGATTATTGTTAGATCCAACTCATATGTATAGAAGTATTGAAAAATAGGCTAAGTATGGGAACCTCCGAAGACTGCTCAGAACCTCCAAGCTCACCACAGAAGACGCAAGCTCAGAAGACTCTGTCTACTATCTACCCGAGGACTCTAACCTGAAGATCAATTTCAGATCACAGAGCCTCTGTGATCACTCACAGAGCCTCTGTGATGGCTAACCTCTGGAGATGAATGATGGAAGATTTTAGTGTCAATGGTTCAAGACAAGACCACGTGAAGAACACGTGAGCCTTCATTTGTGCGCATCCCACGTTGTTTAACTTTCCAGGTGGCATTCCTTTTATGGAATATCAGCCTTTGTCTTGTACTATTGTGTGATCCTCGTCCTATATGAGGGGAGCACTATTTGTTTTGTAATTTCATGCAAGCACACACTTTAAAACGCTTCCGCATTCTTATTTATTAGCTTTTGTGTAGTGAAAAGTAAATAAAGTTTAGAACATCATATTTGGGATCAACAACTTGGATTTATATTTTATCATTTTTATGATGAATATTTTGGTTCTAAGTCTAAATCTTCTGTTCTCAACAGGGTCGAAGAAGCACAAATGGATCCTATTGTATCCCTTTCAGGATCTTCCACTTCTCCGGAAACGGCCAAATCTGAAGACATTCAAAATCCTAGCACTCCTCTCGATGAACACGGAACTTCTACCTCTAGTGATGGTTCTACTGGTGTCGGGACTTCTTCCACCACTGCCACACCACCCAATTCTAAGTCCCCTTAAGAGTCGATTGTGCCTTCCTCTTCATCTGCAACTACAAAGCAACCATCTCCATCTCCAGAACAAGCACCTTCCCTCGGTGAATCTAGTACCAGTTCCCTCAGGTTCACAATCTACGCTCGAATCCGCTCAAGACATCCCATCGGGAATCTATGTCGACTCTGCACCTGATCATAACATTTATCAACCAATTCCGCACTCACATCACTGGACGAAGGACCATCCATTTCAATAGATAATTGGTGATCTGACTACTCCAGTTCACACATGGTCCGCGTCCACAAAAGATTGTCTGTTCTCAATCTTTCTGAGCAAGATAGAACCGTCGATAGTTTCTGAAGCTCTCGACGACCTTGGACTAGGTAATAGCTAAGCAAGAGGAGTTGAACCGGTTTAAATGTTTGAAAGTATGGCGACTCGTACCCCAACCATGGAACAAGACCGTCATTGGAACAAAAGGGGGATTCAAGAACAAAAGAGATGAATATGGCATTGTGGTTCGAAACAAAGCACGGATCGTGGCTAAAGGCTATAGACAGTTGGAGGGTGCTTTTGTCGCTGACAAGAACTTCACCGTCTTTAAACTAGATGTAAAGAATGGCATCCTAAAAGAAAAAGTGTATGTCTCTCTACCGGAAGGCTTTGTGGATGCAGACAAGCCAGATTATGTCTACCGACTAGACAAAGCGCTAAGCGGTCTCAAGCAATCGTCTCGTGCCTGGTTTGATGTTCTTTCTCAAATTTTAGTCAAGTTCGGCTTCTCAAAAGGTAAGATCGACACCACTATTTTTATAAAGAAAGAAAAGGCTCATATCATACTTATATAGATTTATGTGGATGATATTTTATTTTGCTCTACAAACCCTCAATATTGCAAGAAGTTTTCTTCCCTAATCATGTCTAAGTTTCAAATGAGTATGATGGGAGGAATAAACTTTTTCCTTGGCCTTCAGGTCAAACAACTTTCCACAGGAATTTTTATTAATCAGTCTAAATACATTTCTGAATTTTCAAAGAAATACAAGATGGAAAACAGTTCTCCTATGAAAATTTCAATGGCATCAGGATCTAATCTAAGCTACACTCCGATCCTGACGGAAAGGATGTGGATGCTAAGACCTATAGAGGCATGATAGGATCTTTAATGTATTTGACGACCAGTAGACCAGATATAATGTTCTCTACATGTATATGTGCGAGATATCAGTCCAAGCCTAAAGAATCCCATCTCATTGTTGTTGAGAGAATTTTTAATTACTTAAAAGGTACTACTGATCTTGGCCTATGGTATCCTAAGGACACAAGGTACGATCTTGCTGCTTATTCTGATGCAGCTCATGCAGGGTGTATGCTAGACAGAAAAAGTACCACGGGTCACGTGCAATTTCTTGGAGATAAACTCGTAAATTGGGCATCGAAGAAACAGAATTGCATGCCCCCCTCCACAGCTGAAGCGGAGTATGTTATTGCCGCTAGTTGCTGTTCACAAGTGATTTGGATACACACATAACTGAAAGATTATGGGTTCCATTACTCCAAGATTCCTATCTACTGTGGTCGAGATCCTTCATGCCCACCCTCAACACTACGCACTCACCGCCACTACCGATGATCCGAATAGTATGTATCTGATGATCAGAATGACAGGCTGGAAGCACCCATTGACGCAACACAATTACTCTTGACTCGCGACCGCCTGCGTCAACTTCTCAGACTCCCGGCTGCTAACACTCAAGGACGAGCCGCATATGATCTGCCAGTCTCCGAACAGTGGATGTTCTTTGATGTCCATTCTCTTGGGTATGCGGTCGCGCTAAACAGAATCTCTGCATTCAACTTCAAGCACCTGACCCCAATCTGGTACACAAGGAAGTTTGCGCTGCACTGATCGATCTCCTTGGTCTTCGACGATAAGCATCAGTTTAGAATATTCGACGGCGTTGATTTTCATCGACACGTAGACTACGCCGCCCTGCTTTGGAATGAGTTGATTCAGAACGTTCAAGACAATGAGACGGGTAAGCGCAAGAATTTATTTCCATATATGAGGTTCTTATAGCTCTCCATCCGAAATCTGATGACCACCAACCCTACCATTCCTCGACGGACATCACATTAGGTATGCCCTCATCATCACATGCGCCTTATTATTAACAAGGTCGATATTCCTGGCATTGTCCCGTTGCGTATACCTGATGCCTTGCTAGCTTATGCTCGTCCCACGACACCTAGTGTATTAGCATATAGGAATCTACAAGTCCCCCAAGATTCTATGGTCCATCCAGCACCGGTAGGACCTACCATGGGAGCAAGACAAGTGAGACATCAGGGTCCCCGAGTGAAATTACCAAATGTCCATAATGTTGGGACTTTCGGACAGGGTGCGAAGAGAGAACATTCAGTGAGTGGTTCAGACGTGGGAGGTGTCGTGGACGATCACTATATTGCTAGCAAGGCACCTCAGACGGAGCCTCACCTCACTACCACTTCCACACTCCATGAGGTACCAGTTATCGATGACCATTCATAGTCGGTACTGAGAGTGCTACTCCTGAGGGACGCTTCCCATCGGGCTCTTCTTCCTCGTCTCGAGCATCCAACACCACTGAGTCAGACGACGATCGTGACCGATTCCGCCACATACCTGCTCGCATCGATCGTCGTCCTTCAGCATCAACTTCATCCACATCAGCCTCCCCCTACTTCACCTACACCCTCATCACCTAAACCTACCTCACCTACACCCTCATCACCTACACCTACATCACCTTTATCCTAAGCCGATTCTAGAGAGATAAGAAGAACGGAGGGTGTTTTAGTTGAAAATGAAAGTGTGGTGGGAAGGAGAGATTGGAGGAGTAAAAGAAACAATGAGGGTGCGAGTCTCAATTCCACTACGAGCCGTGTAGCCACATCTACTGTCGAATCCATGTGTTGGGACAAGGCATTAAAGAAGATGTCATGGATCCAACGGCACATGCACAAACCCCACCAAGCCACTCAACCATCCCACAACAGATGGTTGTTTTACATATTCACGGGGATATACCACATACACTACCGGGCTCTCACTCGGAGAGTCAAGGTATTGAAACAGATAGGACCCTGCCCTAGCCATCGACTTCATTTGATCACATATTGAGTCTAGAGCTGATACAGCTTAAGATACTTACAGAGTTATTAGTTGAGAGACTGTGTGGCCTAACCGAAATAGCCATAGTGTCACCCACAAGTGGTGCTCCACAAGGATTGGCTGGAAGTCCTACCGGTGCTATTGACATTCCAACGTCGACATAGGTCTCACGGTTGATTAAACCGTGATGAAAAATGGAAGCCTAAATGGCCCGTGTTGAGTTACCCTCATTTATTACACAGGAACTGTTGCGGTAGGCTTTGTATGTTGTAGATAGTTCTATCACCAGACACTATGATGTTCAGCGCTAATCAGCTGAGGAGTTCCAACATACGGTGCTCCAAATGTTGAAAGGCAAGTTTACAGAAGTAGCAGCTCCTTCTTCTGCACCACCACCACCATCTCCACCAATTCTTCCAAAACCGAGCGTGGATGAGCACAAATCCATGCTATATGTCGAGCTCTTATCCCAAGGTACATAGGAGGACACCGATCTACTTAGACTTCTTCACCAACAAACCGATTCTCAGTGAGACGCTGTTAGCAGGACATAATTTCTTGCCTTTCAAAATGAGATCAGGTCCAGTTTTCATGATGTCACCGATCTTATCCATGCCACTTCCACCGACATGCATTCTTCGGTATCTGCCCTTTCCACCAGGGTTAAGGTACTTGAGGATACATGTCGCGCCCATGCCAACTCTATGAAGTGTCCACATGACGATCATGATGATCACGATCCTCACGAGGGGGAGAAACGTCAAAGGTCGGGCAACTCGGTTGAAGGGACAGAGGTAGTTCAGACAGAAACGCTACCTGGAACAGATCAAGGAAAGGCGTTAGAAGGGGTTCAAGAAGAAGAGATGTTACAGGATATGGAGACTGATACTACGCAGACAGTAGACAATCCACAGGAAACTCAGTATCAGGAAGATAGTATGGGCATGGAATTGGTTGTATACGAGACAAATCCAACAGTTGAAAAACTTGAGGATTATCACAGATGGACATCCGATAAACCGGATGATTGGGCTCTTATTGATCCACTTTCAGAGGTAAATCCATCGGCTAAGCAGAGTATCACGAAAAGAGTAGTAGTCGTATTCCAAGCTGAAGTCAATGAATTGTGTACTTTTGACGATGAAGAGTTTATGTAACAACGAGACTATGAAAACTTGTTTGAGCATCTTTTACATCATTATCAGCCTACAGAGCTATATTCAGTAAATGTTCCTCTACTCGCTTTCTCGTTGACTCACCCCGTTCGAGCTCTGTTAGAAACCCCAGTTTATGAAACCCCCAGTACTCAACCAGATCTTCCACTCAAATGGGAAAGGGTAAGGATCGACATTCCTTTTCTTGAAGAAACACAGAAAAGATCTTTACCTACTGGATTTGTAAGTATGATCAGGTTGCAATGTATGGTATTGGGTCGATGAAGAACAAACAGAAATAGATCGAGTACGTACACATGCAAAAGAATAAAGGTAAACCTATCAGTTCTGTAAGGACAAAATACGTAATCAAATATGTCTATCAGATCTCATCTTCCCGACTCCTGAGAGTTTGGTATCCGGAATTCACTATGACTAGAGATGATGACACCAAATGGGAGTTCTCCGAAGTTGACTTTAAGAATCAAGAATTGTCAGACCTCCTGTTTTTGCTATGTGACATGAAGTCCAGAACCATACGCCTGCGTGAAATCATTGATGCTTTAGAAGAAGTGAAATGATACATGAAGAGTGCTATGAAGCAAGCTTGTGTAGAAGACATTCAAATGGGTCTGGAAAGCAATTAAGCAAGATAAGTCTTCTCAAGCCAGATCAGAGTATACCCAAAATACAGAATGTACCTGTTGACACATTGTTTGAACATCCTGAATTCGGCATAACCTACAAGAATGGTAAGGGCGAACTGCGCTTTATGAGATTCAATCAGATAGCCCGATACTGTGATGGTACACTGTATTTGCTCAGAGACAAGCTTCGTGTTATTATTGCTTGAGATGACAAAGGAGTCAAGACTTTGGAACCAGAATACAGAAGACTTGCACTTGAATCCCTGGAGCTGATTGCAAACTTGCGGCAATACGAACTTCTATTCAAAGGGGGAGATTGTTAGGTCTATTTTAAGTTGAATAGAAGTTGAGGGGTGTGTTTTGTAAATACCCATAAGTGGTTTAAATAGTTTTGTTAATCCTTGTTAAACCATAATGGTCATATTAGCATTATACGACTTCATTGAAAAACTCTCAATAATTGCACTTCAATCGATTAATCAATTATATAAGGAGGTTTGATGATTATTGTTAATTGTTCTTAATTGCTTTGAATCTTAGACTTGCATTGGGAATTACACCATTCTATTTTATAAACCATATTTAATTAAGAGTTAACATAGAAACATTGTAATTTTAGCAACTTTGACTAAATAATTTAAATGAAAGACAATGTGGGTATTTTTTAAAATCTCTCCCTCCTCTCTCCCATATTATCTCTTCTCTCTCCTTTCTTCTTTCTCATCCATGCTCTATTCATCGAAGAATAATTTATCCTCATATCACATGTACAATAAGAGGGTATGGTGTATGCATAATGTGATAATAACATTTGCATTATGTTTACACTAGTTGGTGTGCCTATCATGATACGTCTGATTCACTATGTGCATATATAACTACCAATATAAACCTTATTCTCTTACTGTATTCAGAATGTTATTTAATATGTTCATTATTTGAAAGCTTATTGTCTCAGTGTGTTCACATAGTGATTTCAGTATATTCATTATTCGAAACCTTATTGTTTTAACGTATTCATATTGTGCACATAACCTGATAGTTAGGGTGATGGCTTGGATGGAGGCGAGACTGATGAAGGAGGTGAGAAAAAGAAGGGGCGATTACAATTTAGAGGGAGAGAGTGAGATGTATATTTTTAATAATAATCGACTTTCCTAAAAAAGGTTTGATGTCCTATGATTAATTACTAAATTACCAAATTAACCTTTTATTTTTTATTAATAAATCAAATTAATTAAGCCAAATGAGATACTAGAATGGATATCACAAAGCTCAAAATTTTTGGAGTTCTTAAGGCTGCGTTTGGTACATGGGAAAGGACAGGATAGGATGACACAAAACTCATTGTCCCACGTTTGGCTTGACATGGGACAGGACAAAAACTCACTTTCCCACGTTTGGCGAGATATGGGACCGGGACAAGGACTAGGTGGGACAGGATGAGACAAAAAAGTTCTTTTTCTTGTTCCACCAAAATAGGTTGAATAACATGGGACAAAAGTGAAACATAAACTAAAAAATTACTAATCTACTCTCCTTTGATATATAACTCTAGTATGGTATTTGTTTTAATGGTCATCACTACCTATTGTCGCTGCCACCACTATCGGCTTCCATCAGTAGCCATCCCCACCCACCATCGGCCACCTCCACCTCTTCCTCCACTATAAAAACCTCCTCCACCACCTCCACAAGCACTACCCATAGCCACCACCACTACCATCGTCAATCACCTCCACCTCCACTGAAACCGATCACCACCATTCATCACCGTCGCCAATATTTGTGGCTAATGGTAGCCACCGCCAACCACTGTTAACCACTTCCACCTCTTCCTCCGCTACAACAACTTCCTCCACCACTTACACAACCACCACCCATCACCACCACCACTATCATCGTTTACCACTTCCACCTCCACCAATCACCACCACTCATCGTCCCACCACCGTCGAATGTCACTGGTAGCCACTGCCAACCACTGTTGACCACCTCCACCTCTTTCTCCACTAATGCTAACTCCTCTACCACTATCCATCACCACCACCCTACCATCGTTGACCACTTCTACCTCCACCGATTAGCACACCAATCACTACCCACCACCACCTATACCTCCGTCACATCAACCACAACTACCTCCACCACCACCACTATCTACCATCTTCACGTCCTCCACAACCATCGTCATTCACCAGCCACCCATCGCCTTTATCTCTACTTGTCGCTGCGAGCATGTATCCGCCAATTCACAAAGGTCTTCCAAATTGAATCAAATATAGTATTTCCTTTGTATGAATCGGGTTTCTTTCGAACTACCATCAACTATTTCATATTTTTCATTCAAACTTCGTATTATTATTTATGTATGTATTTATGTATATGAAAATAGTGTAACAAACTAAAAATGTTTTTAAAGTACATTATTTAAATATATAATTTACATCTGTCATTTATAACTATTATATAACATATAAATTTATAAAACAAATTTTAGGGGCAACTTTACTAGTTTTGTCATATCCAGTCATAGTCGTACCAAACACCAGACAGACACTTGTCATGTCAAGTCCAGTCATGTCCCTTCCTGCCCTATTGTCCTGTGCGGTCTTATGCAGTCCTATCCAGTTCTGTCATGTCCAGTCCTGTCCAATCATGTTTCCATAGTAAACGCTACGTAAATGATTAAACCCTTATATATGGAAGAGGTTTCAAATACAAACCATGTTGTTCATACAAACCATACAGACTAATCAACTGAGACTTTTATGGAAATGATAAGGATTTATTTATTATGATCTAGATATTTATGAAAATGATTATAATTCATTAATTATGATTAACACTTTATATAAGAAAACAATCGGTATATTTACGAAACTAGATATTTATTAGATTACATGGATGGTTGAGATTGGTTTGTATAATTTATATTAATGACATGGTTTGTACTTGAAACTTCCTCTCTCCCTCTCTCTCTCTCTATATATATAAACATACATATATACATATATATATATATATATTGTTGAAGGTTCAAATAAAAAAGTTAAATATCTTGAGAAAGTATTAATGAAATGTTCATATGCATGTGAATTATTGAAAAAGTTTAAAAAATCTATTTGAAGATGCCTATGTGAACCAACGTTAAGATTATTTTTCAATAATTCACATATAAGCATTCCCTTTTTATCTTCTCAAGATATTTAACTTTCTTATTAATTTGAATCGGTCTTTATATCAAACTTTATGTTGACCGATTTTAATAAAAAGAAGTAACATTACGATAACTAAGAAACATGAAGTTTCATTATATGCTTCAGAAATATGCAATGATATTTGTGTATCCACTACTAGACAAACCGCCACTTTCGGTGGAAAAATCCAACGAAAATCTGCTGGAAAAAGGAATTTCCCGCGGATTTGATTGCCAGAATAAAACTCGTCGGAAAAGCACTTTTTGTGGCGGACTTTTTGGCGGAACAATATTTTCCGGCGGAGAAATCCGCCGGAGCGTTTTTCCTAATTAACAGATAAGTTAATTAAATAATTAATTACGAAAAAAGTTTCCGACGGATTTCCGGCAGATATATCCGCCGGAAAATTTATTTCATTTCTTACTAAAAAATAAATTAAAAGAATAAATTTTTTGTCGAAATATTCCGACAGATTTTCTGCGGATATATCCACCGGAAATCCTATTTATTTATTTATTTATTTTTATTAAATTATTTATTTTTATTAATTTATTTATTTTGTAAATTGCATTTTTGGTCCCTGTAGTTTGTTGTTTTTCTCACTTTTGGTCCCCACAAAATTTTTATTGCAAGAAAAACCCTGTGGTATGCAAAAGAGCTCGATTTTGGTCCCTGTAAAAAAACACCATTAGGTTGCCTACGTTAAAATTACTCATGTGACATGCACATGAGGGCATATTGGTCTTTTTATAAACAACAATACCAAAATTGCAATTTACTCTTTTATTATTGTACCATTTATTTAATACATAAAATTATATTATATAATTAACAAATAAGTATCACTTGAATTAAAAATAACTTATTTAATAAAAATGACAAAGTTTTAATTAATTAATAATTTGTTTACGTTTCCTCGACCAAAATTATAATAAAATTATTTATATTTTCGTATTTACTAAATTTCATTTTTAATGGAAAATAAATTATCCAAGAAAAAAATAAAGACATGAAGTTTTTTATAAGAATTATGTAAGGAATATTTGAGAAGCAGGAACGAAAAAAAAACCCAAAAATGGGATAGAGATCTGTAATATCCCAATTTTGTCAATAGTATAAGTTTAAGGGTTGTTCCATAAGTGATAATTATTTTAGGGGCCAAAGTTGTAAATTGAGGGAACTATAAGAAGAAGCACGACAAAGCATAGCTAGAAGCACGACAAAACATAGCTATAAGCACGACAAATCTAGAAGCATGACAATGCAAAGCTAGAAGCATGACCTTGTAAAGCTAGAAGCACGACAAAGCGAAGCTAGAAGCACGACAAAGCAGTGAGTTTTAGATTTATATAAACCAATTACCTAATCATTCCTTTGATTTTTTGGGTTATCGTTCAAGAGAGAAAGAGAGGAAAGGAAAAGGAGAACTAGGGTTAGTCATCTTAGTAATTCAAAGAATCTCTGAAGGAGGTTTTACTGCAAGTTCAGTTACTCGTTGGTGAAATTTGTTATACGTGGTGTTCGGTTGTGGTGGTAATTGCCGGTTTTACTCGTTTGGGTCATTTTTGCGTATGTTGCTTCAAACTGTTAATAAGGTGAGTTTTTATTTTAACCGTTTTCGAACTGGAATATATATGTTTTCGAATGTTGAAATTAATATGATGTGAGTTTTTTTTCTTATAACCATTTTCAAACTGGAATGCATATATTATTAAATGGTTGATTTTATGATATGATACGTTATTGATATGTATGTTTGTCGTTTAACTATTTTAGAACTGAAATGCATATATATATATATATATATATATATAATAAAATGGTTATTATTTTGATACCAGACTGGTATATTTGAATTATTACCGTTAACTATGATACGGTTTTTATTACATGTTGCTTATTATTAATACATGTGATTTGATCATAAATTCTTGGGATAAAGGGATTTTCACAACTGAAGCCCGGTGTGTGAGGAATGTGATGGTTCGAGCAGGGGGTTATATATATAGTGTCCATGAATTTGTTTCGTGTGGTAGGCTACAACCGATATTGATTGTGATCTTATGAGGGGTGTGTGCGATTAAATTGTGGCGACTGTGGTGGTTAGTTACCTGGGAGGGATGTTGTGTCGGAGTGCCAATTTATGATTAACTAGTTCGTAGTGCCTGAGAGCCTAATTTATTACTAAATAGTTTATAGCATTATGTCAAAGTGATTTCTACCGAATTATTATCTGACAGGGATTTACTCACTAGACCGTATGGTCTAATCTTCATTTTGTTTTAAAAATATGCATTTCAGGTGAATTTTATACTGGGATTGTTTGTCTGGGAAAAAGGGTAAGCAATAATTATTGTGGTGAAGGTTGTCTCCAATAACCGGTTTATTAATTTTGTCGGGTTAATTGTGTTTTCGGTTAAAGGTTCTCGTGATTATAGATTGGTAAGAATTTAAATCTACCGTTGGATTTATTTACTTCCGTTGTTCCGGATTAGCAAAGATTTTGAATTTTTATGTTAAAGGATTATTGTTGGATCAATTAATAAGTAACTTACTTATTATTGCGGTTAGAAATATTCTTACCGTCGTATTTGAGATGATTCTGGGAAGATTATTTTAGTCGATCCTTTTTGGATCGCATATTGATTGGTTCCGGTATTTGAGGTAGAGTTATGGTTTTTAAAGTGGTTATTGGAAACCGGGTCGTTACAAGATCCTTTATATAATATAATATTGTAATCTCAAATATTATTAAATTTGTTGAAATTGAATGTGATTCTTTTTTAAAGATTTTGAATTTTGATTCTTCACTCTTTTTTTTTTTGAATAATCTGTTGGAATTGCTTCAAATGTTTTTTGGTCGCCCTTCATCTCTCAAACATCCCTAACAAAATCCATATGTTTTAATCTTTCGGCACGTTACATCATTTAATTATCGTAGGATGATTTATTTAAAAAATCTGAAAGAAAGTCGAGTTGAATAAGATGTAAATTTAGTTATAATTGCTTTTTTTAAAGGTTTTATATCGTTTTAATAAACTCTAAACTTTTTATATTATATATTTTATATATTATTTTTTATATAAATAATCAAAAATTGCATGTCTTTAGGGACGGACCTAAAGGAGGGCATACGATGGCACGTGCCATCGTATTATCTCTCTGCCGAAATGTTAGAATCTTTACATTTATGAAATGTACAACCGTATCGTTTTGAAATGTGCCACCGTATGATATTCAAAAGTTCAAGAAGGTGTAACCGTACCTTGTAATAAACCAAAAACTCAAAAAAAAACTCTTGAAATCAACCCAAAAAACCAAAAAAGTCCCTCGAAATCGATAAAAAAAAACTTAACGAAATTAAGCAAAAAACTATAAAAATCCCTCGAAACGATGGAATTAGGCTAAAAACACGTCGGACGATATTGAACGTTGGTAACACGTCGATAAAAACCGTGCTTATTGTAATTATTTTTTTTATCTATATTATATAGTGTCACTGTATGAAAAAATTTATGAGTCCGTCCCTGCATGTCTTTAATTTATTTTTGCTGAATATTTATTTAAATCAAGTGATAATTATTTTTTAATTATATAATATAACTATTATGTCTTAAATAAATGGTATAATAATAAAAGAGTAAATTGCAATTTTGGTCCTTGTGGTTTGTTGTTTGTAAAAAGACCAATGTGCCATCATGTGCAAGTCACATGGTGGGTTTTAACGGAGGCAACCTAAGTGTGTTACTCCTCAGGGAATAAAACCAAACACTTTTGCATACCACAAGGTTTTCCTTGCAATAAAAATTTTGTAGGGATCAAAGGTGAGAAAAAAAAACAAACCATAGGGACCACAATTACAATTTACTCTTATTTATTTATTTATTCCATTTCCGGCGAATGAATCCGTCGAAAATCCGCCGAAATATTTTATTTATTTATTTAATTAATTTCCGGAGAATTAATCCGCCGAAAATACGCCGGAACTTTGGTTAGTTCAGAAATGGAAACACCTATTTTTTTATTTAAAAACCTGCTAAAAGCTATTAAAAGCTGTATAAAATTGTTAAAATACAACTAAATTATCATAAATTAATATTCTAATGCCCAATGCATTGTCCCAGGCGGAATTACCAAAACAGATTGTTCAAATATTGTTCCAACACATCCAACAAAACAATTCAATGTATAAGTTTCAACACTAACATCCAACAACACAATTCAATCACTTATCCGGCGGTGGTGGCTGTTGGGACAGATTGATATGCCTTACCAATTCACACATCTCATCGTATTGTTTCTTCCGCTTGACGTGCCTCTTCTTCCACCCGACGTCTCTCATCCCGCTCCCTCAACTCCTGAACTTGGGACCTTAACTCCAAAAGTTCCTATAAAATAAAGAAGATGTTAGAATATTTAATATTAATTATAAATGAAATTGATAAACATCATTTAATGAAATGTGGTACACACCTGCCGGGAAGAAGAAGACGCACCACCTTGTGAGGTTGTCCCAGAAAATATCGAATTGGGACCTAGGTGGTACCCGAACCCAAATAGACGACTTTTGTTCGGTCCACAACAACCTCATGCCACAATTGGGTATCAACTAGCGGATGATTGCTAGGGTCACCACCTTGCCTGTGGGTGAGGTCTGTCGCATACTCATCCTGTGGGTTTACAAAATATTACAAGTCAATTTCGACAGCATAACGACTGTAAATAGGACATATCCAACTAAGTTAAAGTATCCTAATATTTGCTCAACAAATGGCAAACCAAACTAAGTGTGTGTGTGTGTATATATATATATATATATATATATATAGGATTAGGTTCATTTGAAATATGAGAAATAAAGAAATGGTCCTAACCCTTTATCTGGTCAACATATGCGGCTTTGACCGTGAAGCACCGGATAATTTCTTGTGTGGTCTGTAGAAGATAGAGGGGTAGTTTCGTAGAATAACCGGGACGAGTTCATATATGAACCTGTATGATTCGCATATGAATTATATGTTCATATATGAACTAGTGTAATTCACATATGAACTATTTTAACTGATTCATATACGAACCTTTGTGATTCATATATGAACTATACGTTCATATATGAATCAATTAATTAGTTCATATGTGAATCACAAAAGTTCATATATGAATCTGTTAATTAGTTCAACTAATTCACATATGAACCTACAATTAATTAGTCCATATGTGAATCAATTAATTGGTTCATATATGAATCACAAAGGTTCATGAATCAGTTAAAAATAGTTCAAATGTGAATTACACTGGTTCACATATGAACATAGTTCATATGTAAATCATACAGGTTCATATATGAACTCGTCCCATGTATTTGTAAAAATTACGAAACTGTCCTTCTATTTCTAGAATAGCCGAAACTTTTGACCAGTCAAAGTCGTAATTGTTGACCAGTTAAAGACGCAATATTTGATCGGTCAAAGCTGATCTTGACCGAATGAAAGGCTATGATTACTTCTCTTTTTCTCATATATTTAGCATTTCTCAAATGAACCTCTCCCTATATATATAAATATATATATAGGATTAGGTTCATTTGAGAAATGCTAATTATGAGAAATAAAGAAATAATCCTAGCCCTTTATCTGGTCAACATTTGCGGCTTTGATCGTGAAGCACCGGATAATTCCTTGTGTAGTCTGTAGAAGATAGATGGGTAGTTTCGTAAAATACGCGGAAGGAGTTCATATATGAACCTGTATGATTCACATATGAATTATATGTTCATATATGAACCAGTGTAATTCACATATTAACTCTTTTAACTTATTCATATTAGTTCATATATGAATCACAAAGGTTCATATATGAATTTGTTAATTAATTCAACTGATTCACATATGAACCTACAGTTAATTAGTTCAGAAGTGAATCAGTTAATTCTTTCATATATCAATCAATAAAGTTCATATATGAATCAGTTAAAAAAGTTCATATGTGAATTACACTAGTTCACATATGAACATATAGTTCATATGTGAATCATACAGGTTCATATATGAACTAGTCCCGTGTATTTGTAAAACTTACGAAACTATCGTCCTATTCTTGGAATAGCCGCAACTGTTGACCAGTCAAAGCCATAATTGTTGACTAGTCAAAACCGATCTTGACCGAATGAAAGGCTAGGACTACTTCTCTATTTATCATATATTTAACATTTCTTAAACGAACCTCTCCCTATATATATATATACACATATATACACACACAAAGATAGATTTGTACCCAATTATAAAGTTTAAAGTTAAACACAAACTATCTAGATAAAATAAAGTCTTACGGTATAACAATCATAATGTCTGCCCAACAAATGGCAACGCAAACTAGATATATAAGATCGCTAGTTACCCAATTATAAAGTTTAAAGTTAAACAAGAAATATATATATATATATATATATATATATATTCTAAAGTCTTGTGTAAAATACTTACCGTAACCCGACTACACCTCGATGCCACATACTCCCCGGTATCTGAGGACGAGGTATCCGAGCCCGACCGCCTCTTCTTGTGAGTATGATTGAAGAGCACCAAACCCGATGGTGGCGCACCTCCTTTTGCTTTGGTCTACAAAGGGCAAATAATACAAACATGTGTTAATTATAACATATTAAAAATCAAACTACTAAAACAATGGGTTAATTATAACATATTAAGGTCCTACCAAACGAGCAAATGTCTTTCCGAATGAGATCGATGCTGAGGTGTGCTTGGATATTTCGTCATCCACCTCCGTCATCCGGTTCGCATGCGACATCACATAAACAGCCTTCTAATGATCGTTGTTCCATCCATCGATCATCGTGATCCAGTTATCCGAGGAGATCCAATCGGGAGGGAATGGCCTCAACAAGTTCATATCTCGGTGTGGGTCGTTCTCGTCATAGGGGCGATCATTTCATCGGAACAACTTGGCAGCTCTAGTCTGGGAGGAACTAAAATTGTCGTTATATGCTTTCGCACACTTTCTCTCCCAGATCTCTCGCATCTGGGCGTCTAAAGAAGCATCCCACGTGTAGTGACCCTGTATGTACAAGTTTAGTTATCCTTAAGTTCAAAATAAAACTACCAAAGATATAATTACTTAAATATACACTCCGAACCTGAAAATGCTCCCACATCCAGTTCCTCGCCTCTAGAAGGATGTGAGACTAGGATTGCATCGAAACTATTTCGTCTATATAATGAATTAAATTAATATCCATACAAATAACAATTAATTTGATCAACAGGTTAATAGAAATGAATTTACTCATTTGAATGAACATTGCGAGGTGCAAGCTGCCTCCTCTGCGTCAGGAGCTGCTCCAGAGCAGTAATGCTGCGGTAAACATTACCAGACTCCAGATCGTCTTGTTATGGCGAACCGCTACTAGAGGTTCCTCTTGTAGCTTGGCTAGGAGTACCTCGTCCGGACCAAGGCGTACGCGACATTGTCTACAAAGCAACGTTAGAAATCATACAACAGTAATTCAAGTATACAACATATAGGTTATATGAAAGCCAAACCATGCAGTTACAACATATAGAGTTGGATTTGTGAGTATAAAGGGCCTAAGTCAACCTATTAGGCTATTTGAAAGCCAAACCATGCATTTACAACATATAGAGTTGGGTTTGTGCGCTTAGAGGCCCTAAGTGCACCTATTAGGCTATTTGAAATCCAAACCATGCATTTACAACATATAGAGTTGGGTATGTGCGCATAAGGGCCCTAAGTGCACCTATTAGGATATTTGAAATCCAAACCATGCATTAATAACATATAGAGTTGGGTTTGTGCGCTTAAAGGCCCTAACTGCACCTATTAGGCTATTTGAAAGCCAAACCATGCATTTACAACATATAGAGTTGGGTTTGTGCGCATAAAGGACCTAAGTGCACCGATTAGGCTATTTGAAAGCCAAACCATGCATTTCAACATATAGAGTTCGGTTTGTGCACTTAAAGTCCCTAATTGCACCTATTAGGCTATTTGAAAGTCAAACCATGCATTTACAACATAGTATTTAATCATAAGTACACATGGTCACAAATAGATATGTTGGGTCTGAAATATGCTAAGTCTGGATAGTGCTACTGAGCATAGAAGATTACTACTGCTGAAGACATTAGTACTGTTACTTGAAGAAATTACTACTGCTAGTAGTATTAATACTGCTTGAAAGGTTAGTACTGCTAGAAGAATAGTTAGTACTGCTTGAAGAGTTAGTACTGCAAGATGGAAACTACTGCTAGTATCTTGGTACTGCTGAAGATAAAGATACTGCTGGAATATTAATGCTGATAATGTTGATAAGGATGATTTGTGCGAAAGACAAGGAGATGAAGATAATTATGGAATGGATGCTGAAGATAAACAATACTTTTATAATTATCTTGTAATCTGTTTTGTATATATAGTCTAGAAGTCTTAGATTATTAGAGATACAGAGATACATACGTCTTTTGTTTTTAAAGAGAATTAGCCTCAAGATTGTTAGTGATCCTTTCATTAGAGAAGTATTGAACGTCTGTTGAGCTTGTTCAACAGATTGAGGCTTTGGTTGTAATCATTAAATTAATTCAATATAACTTGTGATTTGAGTTCATACACTGTTTCATTGATTATTGTTAAGGTGTTATTCCGCAACTTCTTTAACAAAGTTTCTGAGTGTTATTTAAATTCTTGTTTTAAATTTTGATCCTGACAAGTGGTATCAGAGCCAAGGAACTCAGAAATCAATAATCATCATGGACGAATCACACGACAGTGTTCTTGTTTCAAAGGTTCTCATGCTCAAACCTAATGAGTTTGACATGTGGAAAATCAGGATCAGGTAGTACATTCTTCTTACAGACTACTCAATATGGGACATCATTGAGAATGGTTCTTCCAATGTAGGAGAGATTGGAGCAGATGGCAAGAGACCTCCACCAAAGACTGATGGAGAAAGAAAGATGAGGCAGACTGAGATGAAAGCCTTGAGCACTCTGCTCTTGGCAATTCCTAATGAATATCAACATCAGTTTTGCAACTGTGCTGATGCCAAAATCTTGTGGAATGCTTTGGAAAAGAGATTTTCAGGTACCAAAAGCACTAAGAGAAATCAGAAAGCAGTTCTCAAGCAACAATATGAAAATTCTATGTCTACAAAGAATGAGTCTATGACTCAAACCTTTGATAGATTCAACAACTTGATTGGAGAATTGGCCACTGTTGGTGTCAAGATGGACCAGGATGATGTCAATATAAAATTTCTAAGAACTCTTGGTGAAGAATGGATAATGTATACAGTATCCTTCAGGCAGAATGATAATCTGGAGGATAAGGAAGTTGATGACCTCTACAATGATCTCAGGGTGTTTGAAGCAGAGGTTGAATCAAAGAAGAAGCCATCTGGATATTCTCACAATGCTGCTCTCCTATCATCTACTACTGATTCTTCTGCTAATACAAAATCAGTTAGTGTTGCTGCTTATGGTTCAAAACAGGATGGACCCAATGATTCTGTTTTGGAAGCCTTCCTTGCTAGTCATGCTAAATCTTCTCTTATAAATGATGACCTGGAGCAGATTAATGTTGATGATCTTGAAGAGATGGACATCAAATGGCAAATGACAATGCTCACCATGAGAATCAAAAGATTCATTAAAAGGACAGGAAGAAACAACTTTGCCATGAGAAGAGAAGATGGTGTTGGATTTGACAAATCCAAGGTAGAATGCTACAAGTGTCATAAACTGGGGCACATTGCAAGAGAATGCAGAGGAGGAACCTCTCAACAGCATGGGAGCAACAATCAACAATCAAAGTCAAGAAACTACAACAACAGGAACTCATCCCAAGAACTTGTCTCACAAGATGGAATGGGATTTGATTGGAGTGATCAAGCAGATGAGGAAATCCAGAATCAAGCATTGATGGCTGAGGTTTCAGAGTCTTCAAACACAACAATCCCCACAGAGGTAAAATTTAAACTTTGTTCTAAAGCCTATCTTGAAACTGTTAGAAAGTACAGGGATCACAATCAGAGCATGTGTGATGATCTTAAAAGGTTGGAGAAACATAGGAGAGACTCTAATTTGATCATTGTGAATTTTGAAGAACAAATTAAGGCATATCAGGCCAATGAACTTCAACATTTATATGATCACAACTATTGGAAGTGGGAAACGAATGAGTTAGATATTAAGCTAGAAAAGGCCAGAGAAGAATGTGAGAAAGTTAGGAGTGAATTTGAGAAGGCCAAATTAGACATTGAGAAATTTTCCAATGCTTCTAAAGCAATGGACACTTTACTCAAATCTCAAGTTCATGACAAACTGAAGAGAGGTATAGGCTACAACAACACCCCTCCACCTTACAATAACAACTATATTCCACCCACCTCAGACCTCTTAGAAAGGCAAGATAAGAATGACTTACCTGCAGGAGCCACAGAAGTAGATCCACTAAACAATGTAGTGGTTGAAGAAGAGTCCGAAGAAGAGAACACTAAGGATAAGAATAAGGAAGACCAGAAAGAAATTCCCTTAGAAAACCATATTCTTACAAATGAGAAGGGGGTTAAACCATTGGTCAAGAGTGAGAAAGCTGAGACCTCTAAGACAGAGAAGGAAAAGGTACAGGAGTTCACTATATGCAAACTACTGTTGTAAATCCCTGTACTTGTCAACAGAATAAACCCCATCAACATGATAAAGTTAGGGGAAATCAGAGAAACAGAAACAATCAGTGGGCTCAAAAACAAGGAATTGATCTGAGCAAAATCAATAGACCAAAGCCTTGTTTTATTTGTGGCAAGTTGAATCATTTAGCCAAACACTGTTATTTCAATCCTGTTAACCAAATAATTACTTTTCAAAGACAAACACGAAATTCTGTTGGTTATAGGAAGAAATCAAAACAATCAAGGAACCACATGGCTGATAATGTGAGAACAACACCAATGAAAACTGGTACTGTAAAATCTCATATTCAGAATAAGTTTGTTGAAGCAAAAGAAAATACTCCAAGAAAATTAAGGAGTAACTCAAAGAATAGAAAAGCAAACAACTTTGTCAAAATTTGGGTTCCAAAAGGCATTAAACCTGTTAGTTCTGCTACCTCAAATAGTACTGCTAACAGAAATAGTGCTGCTGATAGCAATACTACTGCTGACCAAGTTAGTACTACTAATAAAGTTAGTGCTGCTAACAAAGTTAGTACTGCTGACCAAGTTAGTACTGCTAATAAAGTTAGTACTTCTAACAAAGTTAGTACTGTGGACCAAGTTAGTACTGCTAACAAGGATAGTACTGCTACCAATGTTAATACTGACAATCCTATAATTAAGACAAAGTATTCCAGCCATGAGATTCCTAACTCTGATCATCTCATCAAGACTAAGCTAAATGAATATAAGTATGTTGATGAGAAAGGGCAACCCAAGACCATTTTGGCTTGGGTTCCCTCAAAACACTAACTGTTTTATTTTATGTGCAGGGCAACCAACAACTCAAGAGGAAGAGCATTTGGCATGTAGATAGTGGTTGCTCTAGGCACATGACAGGTAACATGGACTGCCTTCAAAATTTCAAAAGGTTTGATGGAGGACGTGTTGCTTTTGGTGACAATCCAGAAGGAGGTAAGATAAGTGGTAAAGGTATGGTATCAAAAGGTAAGATGACTTTTGAAGATGTCTACTATGTTGAGCAATTGAGATACAACCTGTTAAGTGTATCACAGGTTTTTGACAAGAAACATAGTATATTATTTAGTGATACTGAATGTATTATCCTTGCTCCAGGATTCAAGGTTGTTGATGAAAATATGATATTACTTAGAACTCCTAGAAAGGATGATGTTTATTGTTTAGACTTAGAGAGTGTTTCATCTGATTCATCACTAAACTGTCTGTTTTCAAAATCTTCTTTAAATGAATCATCTCTTTGTCACAGAAGGATGTGTCACATGAATTTTAAAACTATGAACAAACTTGTGAAAAACAACCTTGTGAGAGGTTTGCCTCAAAAAGTGTTTTCATGTGATGATCATTGTGTTGCTTGTCTTAAAGGCAAATAGCATAAAACTTCTCATAAGTCCAAAGAAATAAACACAATCTCTTCACCCCTTCAGTTATTACATATGGATCTTTTTGGTCCTACAAATGTGATGAGTATTGGTAATAAATCCTATTGTTTAGTCATTGTTGATGACTTCTCTAGATTTACTTGGGTATATTTTCTGAGGACTAAGGATGAGACAAGTGGACTGATCAAATCCTTTGTCCTTAGGATTGAAAACCAAAAAAATCTAAGAGTTAAAGTCATCAGATCTGATAATGGAACTGAGTTTAAAAACAGTGACTTAAACATCTTTTGTGAGATTAAAGGTATTGAGAGACAATTCAGTGCTCCTAGGACTCCTCAACAAAATGGTGTAGCTGAGAGGAGAAATAGGACATTGATTGAGGCTGCTAGATCTCTGTTGGCAGATTCAATGCTACCCATCACTTTCTGGGCAGAAGCAGTTAATAATGCTTGTTATGTCCAAAACAGAGTTCTAGTAGTCAAATCTCAAGGAAAGACACCATATGAACTTTTCAAAAAGAAGAAACCTTTTATTGGATTTTTCAAACCTTTTGGGTGTCCTTGCATAATTCTCAACACCAAATCTCATTTAGGCAAGTTTGAAAGCAAAGCTGAGGATGGATTTCTTGTTGGATACTCCTCTCAGAGCAAGGCATACAGAGTATTTAACAGTTCTTCTAGGATTATAGAGGAAAGTGACAATGTCAAATGCAATGAGAACACAACAAATCAAATTGGTACAGGCCCTGATTTGTTGTTTGACATTGATTCACTAACTAATTCTTTGGGTTTTAGTCATGTGCAGCTTGCAGGAACAGGTTCAGAAAAGGTACAAGCACAGAGACAAGAGTTTGTGTTGTTCCCTATACCTAAAGTTGATCCTGCTGAATTTTGTCAACAAGAAAAGAAAGATGATTCAGAATCAGAGGATTATGATCCAGCACAGGATGAAGATGATAAAGGTGATGAAGAGTATAAAGGTGAAAAAGAGAATGCTCCTCCTTCAGGTTCAGGAACCACAGGCACTGCCATGCCCAATGTGTCAGAAGGTGATACTGATGATGAAATCTCTTCAGTTTTTGGTGGAAACACTCCTGAAAAGAATGACTCCAATCTTGATGCAAATATTAATGAGGAAGCTGTTCATAAAACAAGAACTCAGAAGAATCATCCTCCTCAGTTAGTGATTGGGGATATCAGTTCTCCCAGGATCACAAGGCATCAAAGTAAGTTAGGAGGATTGAAAGACTTGCAGTAAGGTTTGTTCTCTTGTTTTCTATCTCAGATTGAACCCAAGAAGGCCTATGATGCAATGAAAGACCCAAGCTGGATAGAAGCAATGCAAGAGGAACTGCTGCAGTTTGAGCTGCAAAATGTGTGGGATCTGGTTGACCTTCCACAAGGACAAATGGCAATTGGAACTAAATGGGTTTTCATGAATAAGAAAGATGAGAGAGGGATAGTGATAAAGAATAAGGCCAGACTTGTGGCACAAGGGTACACAAAAGAAGAGGGGATAGATTATGAAGAAGTGTTTGCACCAGTAGCCAGAATTGAGGCAATTAGGCTGTTTCTAGCATATGCTTCTTTCATGAAGTTCAAAGTATTTCAGATGGATGTTAAGAGTGCATTTCTATATGGGAAAATCGATGAAGAGGTGTATGTTTGTCAGCCTCCAGGGTTTGAGAATCCTAACTTTCTTGACAAAGTATACAAACTAAAGAAGGCACTCTATGGGCTACATCAAGCACCAAGAGCATGGTATGACACTCTGTCTACCTATCTCTTGGAAAATAGTTTTGAAAGGGGAATCATTGACAAAACCCTTTTCATCCAAAAGAAGAAGAAGGACATCCTGCTTGTTCAAATCTATGTGGATGATATCATCTTTGGATCCACAAAAACTTATATGTGCAAGAAGTTTGAGGAGTTGATGCACAACAGATTCAAGATGAGCTTTATGGGTGAACTCACATTCTTCCTTGGGCTACAGGTTAAACAGAAGGAAGATGGCATTTTCATAAGTCAATCCAAGTATGTGCAGGATATACTTATAAAGTTCGGATTTTCAGAAGCAAAGCCTACAAGCACACCTATGGAAACACACAAACAGATCACTGCAGATCTTGAGGGGGAGGATGTGGATGTTCATCATTATAGATCCATGATAGGATCCCTCATGTATCTAACAACTTCAAGACCAGACATTATGTTTGTTGTATGTGTGTGTGCTAGATTTCAAGTGAGGCCTAAGCAATCTCACTTTCAAGCAGTAAAAAGGATCTTCAGATATCTTAAAGGACAACCTAGGTTGGGTCTTTGGTATCCTCATGACTCCCCATTTGATCTACTTGCATATTCTGATAGTGATTTGGGTGGTGCAAAGTTGGATAGAAAGTCTACATCAGGAGGATGTCAGTTTTTGGGTGCAAGGCTAGTTTCCTGGCAGTGTAAAAAGCAAACCACAATGTCCACATCTACAACAGAAGCAGAGTATATAGCTGCTGCAAGCTGTTGCTCACAAGTGCTATGGATTCAGAATCAAATGTTGGACTATGGTATTACTTTTCTTCATACTCCCATCTTCCTTGATAATAATAGTGCTATAAGCATAGTTAATAATCCAGTGAAGCACTCAAAAACCAAGTAACCAATTTGCCGATCTATTCACCAAAGCTTTTGATGTGGGTAGATTCACATTCTTGGTCACAAGTGTAGGCATGATAAACACTGAATAAGCCTCTTTTGATTTTCTTTAAGTACCATTTCTGTATAGATTCATTACTGCTTATTTTCTCACATTTCATTGTGCATGGTGCTGCTAACCATTTGTGTTTAAGTGTTTCAGATTACTTTGCTGATTAGATACTTGGTATTTCTGGTTAAGTTAATACTGCTCTCACTATTACTCCTACTGACAGTTCAAATATGGTTAAGTATGGTTACTACTGCTAAGCAGTTTATACTACCAGTGCAAAGTTACTATTGTTTTCCTTATTTCTACTGCCAGACAGTGTCAATACTGCTGGTATGTGTTAATACTGCTAGTCTGTGTTAATACTGCTGGTATACGTTACTACTGCTTATATGGGTTAATACTGCGGGTTTGTTAATGCTGCTAGGGTAATTAGTACTGCTTTTAACTGAAATCCTTAACCTATAAATACCCCCTCTGACCGCCAAAACCCAGACGGCTCTTTGAATTTCCATTAAGTTCTCATCCTCTCTCTTTCTCTCTAGAATTCTTGATTACCAGTGTGTAAACCCTAGTTGAGTTTCGAACCCTAGAATCGATCAGAACAATGGCAGAACTTGATTTCGTTGATGACCACAATGAGCTTGCAATGTTACAAAAACCCAAACAAGCTGAGGGTTTTCATTAAATTGTGGATTTCTTATCCCAATCACATATTGCTTATGCGCTAATGGTAAATCCTACCATCTATGTGGAGCACATGCGACAGTTCTGGGCAAATGCTTCCATTCAGAATGTTGATGGCAATCAGGTCATTCAATCCAGGGTCTGTTATCAACCTCTCACAATCACAGAAGGTTGCATTCGCACTCATCTCCGTCTAGATGATGCCTAGGTATTTCTACTCTTTCTAAAGAAGACCTATTTCAAGAAATTGGTAGAATGGGGTATGAAGGTCCTACTGATGTTTACACGTTTTACAAAAGCAAATTTTCAACTCAGTGGAGATTCTTTGTTCATACTCTTCAACACTACATATCTCGCAAGACAACTAGATGAAGTGAGTTTAGCAGTAAAATAGCTTATGCTCTTGTCTGCTTAGCTACCTCCAGACAGTTCAATTTTTCACAAATGATCTTAAATGATTTGCTGTCAAACCTGGATACCAAAACCAAAACCAAAACCAAAAGATTTTATATGTATCCAAGGTTTGTACAAGAAGTACTAAATAAGGAATTGACGGATTTACCCTCTTTTACAGAGGTGTATGTACCTAAACCTCCCAAAGGGAAGGTATTTTCCAACATGAAAAGGCCTAGTAAGGACTTTTCTGGAAAAGATACACCATTGTTCTCTACAATGATGGTTGTGTCCCACCCACATGGTGAGGCATCAGGGTCACAACCCATATCTGACCAACCCACTAATGACCTACCTACACCATCCACTTCAAATATTCATCCCCAGCTTCCTGTTGATAAGCCAATTCCCCCAATCACTCAAACATATGCAAGGAAAAAGGTACAGAAGGTTCCTTCCCTTCAAGTACCTACACCCCAAAAGCCTACAAGCCCTCTGATGGAGCATTCTCCATCAGAGAATAGCCAAAGGGAATCCACATGGGTGTCTCCCAACCCCAAGAAGGTGCTCTCTAAGGAGAAGGATGAGCATGTGGACAGCAAGGCTCACACTACTTATTCTACACAAGGTGTGGATCAGGACAGTGTGAACATGACTCAGACCTTCCCCACGGCAACTTTGGATGAGAAATCATCTAAGGGTCCCAGGTGCCAAGAAACCAAGGGGGTAGTAGGTGCTTCTGCTAGGCAGAAGGCCTCTACTAAAAGATCCCACGATCCTTCAAGGGTGGTCAACACACCTAAAGAAGGAGATGACAGATATAACTATGATGAATTGATGGAAACCATTGGCAATGTGAACTTAGATGTAATCAATCAGGGCTTGGAGATAAAGGAGTTGAAAAAGGTGATCACTTCTCAACAAATGCAGATAACCAAACTCAAGAAGATGGTACTCAGTTTGGTACACAAAAAGAAGAGAAAGCAATATGTCTTGAAGAAAAGGGGAAGTGCTCATGATGCTTCCAAAAAGGGGGAGAATCAAAATGAAGTTGAGAAGGAAAGCTCAGTTAGAATGGAATTCAAATTTCAGGGGGAGATTAGTGGTGAAGCTGAAAAGAAGGTTGAGGAAGATCAGAGTGTGAAAGGAGCAGAAACAATGAAGAAAGAAGCAGAAACTGAAGCAGCAGCAGTAACTACTGAACCAGCAGTAGAAACTGCTAAAGCAGTAGAAACAGAGAAAGCAGCAGCAGAAACTGGAATGTCTATAGAAGAAATAGAGATTGTAGAGACTCTGGTGAAGGTGAAGAATGACACTCCTAAGGCCACTCAAAAGGCTAAGGGAGTGGTGATTAAAGAAGGAGGATCAGACAAGAAAAGGAAAGAGGTCAGTATGTCAGAGGCCAAGAAGAAGAAAGGGAAAGAGAAGATGGTTGAGTCTGTGAAACCTTTAAAGAAACAGAAACAAATAGATCTGTATGCAGAATTGGCAAAGGAGTTAAATGTACAGTTTGAAAAGGAACTTGAAAAGGAGAATGAAATCCAAAAAGCTAAAGACAGAAAGCTTGCCTTAGATCTGGAAAAAAGGCTCAATGAAGAATACCAGAAGTGCTTGAAAATTGCTGCAAAGAGGGTTACTATGAAAGCATCAAGACAAAAGAAAAGACAGTCTTCAAAGACCTTTCTAGCTGCACAGGAAAGAAGAAAGATGATAAACTTCTTGAAAGGATCTGTTGGAGTTCCTGAAGGGATGTTTACAAAAATGTCTTTTAGTAGGATAGAAGACTTATACAAAAAGGAGATGGCTAAGCTGCAAGGAGACTTCAATCAAAGGGTTGAATTTGAACGAAAGAGAAAGAAAGACATGATCTGAACATTCAACAGCCTTTTCTTGACAGTGAGAAAGGCACACCAACTAAAGAAAAGGTAGAAGTGAAGAAAGAAGAGACCCTAGCTCAGAAGATTGAAGCTGTCAAGAAAATGAAATCAATTGCTACAAAGAGAAAGGCAAAAAGGCCTAGAACTGAGGAAGGTGAGACAGAGCAGAAACAACATGAGCAACATAAACAACAAGAGCAGCAGAAACAAGCAGAGCATGTTCAAACTCAAGAGTAGAGTCAAGAACAATTAAGTCAACAAACTTTAGAACAACCAAGACAATCTGATGAACAGTGTGAATTGTATATGACCGTGACAGATAAAGAACCATTGACAGTGGATCCTATCTCAGTGAAAGCCCCAGAGATCATTCATTGGGATACTTTGATGGATAAAGGCAAAGAATACTTCAGAATCAAAAGATTGGGTGACAAGTTTGAGGTTTATTCAACCTGGGGTAAGATAATCAGAAGTTGTACCAGATCTGATTTGGAAGAAATGTACAAGGTTGGATTGAATCTGTATGGTGACTTGTTAAAAGGAGCAAGGATGAGCATAACAAATATGGCTCTGGAATATTTGTGCATGATGTTTGACCCTGCCAAAGTTGAATATCTTATCAAAGATGTGCACAGAGAAGGATTTAAAATCATTGATCACTGGATGCTTATTGAAAGATCTGGAGTATATGTCCCAACCATTGATAAAAGCTTTCATGAGTACTATCTGGTTGATAAGGTGTATGACCACAGCAAAGTAAAGTTGCAAGGGATGCTGAAAGCTAAGTTGGTCTGCCCTACAGGTTCAGAAATGGCCAGAATTGTGATTAAAAGAACCATCAATCAAAGTATGGGATTGAATCCTAATCTAGGAATTTGAGCAGTAGTTTTCAAAGCATCATGAAGTTTCTATTTTGAAGAACTTAACTTCTTGATTTCAAAAGTTAAGTTAGGGGGAGATTGTTGGGTCTGAAATATGCTAAGTCTGGATAGTGCTGCTGAGCATAGAAGATTACTACTGCTGAAGACATTAGTACTGTTACTTGAAGAAATTACTACTGCTAGTAGTATTAATATTGCTTGAAAGGTTAGTACTGCTAGAAGAATAGTTAGTACTGCTTGAAGAGTTAGTACTGCAAGATGGAAACTACTGCTAGTATGTTGGTACCGCTGAAGATAAAGATACTGCTGGAATATTAATGTTGATAATGTTGATAAGGATGAGGTGTGTGAAAGACAAGGAGATGAAGATAATTATGGAATGGATGCTGAAGATAAACAATACTTTTATAATTATCTTGTAATCTGTTTTGTATATATAGTCTAGAAGTCTTAGATTATTAGAGATATAGAGATACATACGTCTTTTGTTTTTAAAGAGAATTAGCCTCAAGATTGTTAGTGATCCTTTCATTAGAGAAGTATTGAACGTCTGTTGAGTCTGTTCAACAGATTGAGGCTTTGGTTGTAATCATTAAGTTAATTCAATAAAACTTGTGATTTGAGTTCATACACTGTTTCATTGATTATTGTTAAGGTGTTATTCCACAACTTCTTTAACAAAGTTTCTGAGTGTTATTTAAATTCTTGTTTTAAATTTCGATCCTGACAAGATAAGTTTGTAAATGTGACAAATAGATATGTAAACATGGAAATAATTATACAAAGTTTACTAAGCCTAAGATTAACATAATATTTAATCATCTGAAGAGTGATTAGACAAGTCAGGTTCTTCTTCGTCAGAGTCACTATCCGAGTCTTGGAATTCTTCCTCTTCATCACAACTCCGGTCAACATGCCAGTTATCGCGACCATCATTGGCAACTTCGACATATTCTTCGTCTGTGACAATACGGATGGGTTCATCCATGTCTTTGTTCCCCCTTATGGGTGCAATTCTATCATTTTCTTGGAAAAACTGTTCCCCATCCACATTTTCATCAATCAGTACTTCGTGTGTACTTGATGCCAACTCATAGACCCCTGTAGGATTTTCCATCACCACAGACCACCAATCTTTTAATTCCTTCGATGGATATGGTACATAATTGACATGTTAAGATTATGATGCTAGGATAAAAGGGTTATCTGAATGAAGTCTTGATCTGTGTTTGACGTCCACGAGATTATGCTTTGGGTGAACTCATACGTTGTTAACTGTATCAAACCATGTGCGTTCGAATATTGGGACAATACATTGTCCAGTCCATACCCATGATATTCTATCTTTAGTACTTCATCCAACAATCTATAGTAGTCCACATCATACTCTGAGTAAAAAGAGCCTCTCACGCATACTCCACTATTATGTGTGGTGCAATTCGTATCGTGAGTCTAAGTGTGGAACTTGTAACCATTTACAAAAAAACTCGGGTGTCTCCAAGCCCAGCGTAGAGGTCTTTGTGCCAAAACTTTCAGATGGTCAATTGAGAGGTCGGACCGAGTCATAACCTATATTATAAAATATTATGTCATTTGTAATATTAAATTAAGTACATATAAATGATGATGAATAGAAGTTCATATGTATACTTACGTAGGTCTCAAACCAATCAGCAAAGTGGTCACCTCTACGTTTGTTGAGCCCCGCTTCATTAATAAATGGCTCCGAACGTCTAATCCAATCATTGAAAATGGTTATGAAAGGAAAGATTCTAGCTGACAATGTCTTCTGGCCTTATCATATAATGACGATACAGGGTTTTACATATGCTTAAGTGTTGGTTAGAAGACTGACATTCGGGGGAAAAAATCTGTGGCTCGAGGTTTAGCCGTGTCTCTACTGTTGGTTCAAAATACAACGCACAATAGGTAGATAGTATGTTCACCAAATATGCCTCCACAATTGACCCTTCTACTCTTGATTTGTTTCTCACTGTTTTTTTTCAAGGACGCTAGACATCTTTCATAGATATACATCCATCTGTATTGAACTAGACCCCTAATTAGTGCCTCTTGTGCCAAATGTACCACAAGGTGTTCCATGGAATCAAAGAACCCGGTGAAAGACGTTTTCCAACTTAAAAACGTTTCAACTATACCTATCTTCAACTGAATCAAGTCCTCAACGTGTAACACCTTAGAGCATATTGCATGAAAGAATGTGCACAACTCAATGATAACATCCCGTATCTGGGTCGGTACCATTCTTTTAATAGAAATATGGAGCGACCTTTGCATGAACACGTGACAATCATGACTCTTTAGGCCATAGAAATTACCATCCTCAAGGTTTACTAATGACCCTATGTTGGAAGCATAGCCGTCTGGAAATTTCAACTTCTTCAACCATTCACCTACCTTTCCTACTTGCTATTTGTTCAAAGTGTATGAAGCTTTCAGTTTATATATTTTATTTTGTTCCTCCCTAATATGCAACTCCGGTCGATTGCAGTATTCTTCTATGTCTTTCCTTGCTTTGATGTTGTCCTTTGATTTTGGTGTGTCCATAATCGTGTGAAATACATTATCAAAAACATTTTTCTCAATGTGCATTACATCCAGGTAGTGTCGTATCAAGAAAGTGTGCCAATACCGGAGCTCCTAGAAAATGCTTCGCTTTACCCAATTGTGTGTTACCCTAAAACGCACAGGCTTTCTATAGTGTCTTGACCCATGTGGGACACCATCATAAAGCGTAGGAAGGCTACACACTTGATTCCATATTTGTTTCACGGTTGGCACCAAGGGTGGATCAACTTTTTTGGTATGTCCCTTATAAAATTGCTTCCTGTCATGCCTGAACGCATGTCTCTGTGCTAGGAACTTGCAGTGACAGTCAAACCAACACGACTTCATTCCGCTTAGTAACTGGAACGCACATGATATATCCATACAATATGGACAAACTAACTTGCCATGCGTGCTCCAACTAGAAAGCATGGCATAAGCAGGGAAGTCACTAACTGTCCACAACAATACGACCCTCATTGTAAAATTCGACCTATGATTAACGTCTTCAACTCATCGATCAAGGGTCGAAGAAATACATCCAAGTTATGTTTGGGACTCTTTTTACCGGGAATCATCAAAGTGAGGTGGCCGTAGAAATCCTTGATGCACATCCAAGGCGGTAGATTGTAACTTGTAAGAAAGACAGACCATAGTGAAACAGATTTGAGTTCGAGTTATTGAGGTTGAAAGCATCTGTACATAAGCCCAGGCGAACATTCCTGATCTCTTAAGCAAAATCAAGATGTAGCCTGTCAAAATGTTTCCAAGCCTCCCCATCAATAGGATGTACAATCTTTTATGACTGAGTTTGATGTTCACGGTGCCAAATCATCTTCGTTGTTGTTTTCTTACACATATACAATCATAGTAATCTTTGTGTAACCAGAAAATACGTCAACACCAACTGAGACATTTTATTATTTTGGCCAGTTGTCTTGTAACGAGGCTCCGCACACACTTGACTAGTGTTGTTGGATCAAATAATTGTATTCAAGATTAAAGGGTCTAAACTTTATTTGTTTGATAGTTACAGTTCAGGGTTTAAACTGTAATATGTTAATAGTTATTTGTAAATGGGCCTAAAGCCTGTTAGAAATCCCATTATGGTTAAAGCCCATATGGCCTAGGTATTTAAAGTTTTGTTTAATTAGTTTTTAGGTTAACTCAAATAATATTCTAGTTAATAGCCGTACGTATTCTCTGTATTCAAGGGTATCAAGAACACTCAAGGGTTTCATTGTTTATTCAAGGGATTGGTATGTTACTCTCATTTAAATATCTCTTGATTATTATTGTGTTGCTTGATTACTTGATTGATTATCCTCTTGCATAACTATGTGGAGGAGCCTGCCGGAGCAGTTAGATTTGCCAATTCTGAAGCCGAAGGCCACGTCAGAGGATATGGAATGCTCGATAACGGTGTTGTGAAGATTCAAAAAGTGCTATATGTTGAAGGACTTGATCACAACCTGTTCAGTACCAGTCACTTCTGTGACATGAAATATCAAGTCCGCTTCACAACAACTCATTGCTATCTAGAGGATCCAGACGGTTACGAAGTCTTCAAGGCTGAGCGCCATGGAAATCTATACTATGTAGATTTTCCTACACTGTCTGCCACACGTCCAGTATGTCTACTAGCCAAAGCTTCTAAAGCACAATCATGGACGTGGCATCGACGCTTGTCTCATCAGAATTTCCGATCTATAGCGAAGCTACAAAGACAAGGTTTGGTCAAAGGTCTACCAGAAATGAGGTTCAAAAAAGACTCACTATGTTCCGCATGTGAGTTGGGCAAAATGAAGCGAAGCTCCTTCAAGTCCAAAGATGAATCATCGACCTCATCTGCACTGGAACTTCTTCATAT
The DNA here is from genome assembly GCA_954870635.1 of Arctium minus. Lineage (NCBI taxonomy): Eukaryota > Viridiplantae > Streptophyta > Magnoliopsida > Asterales > Asteraceae > Arctium > Arctium minus. The sequence continues at coordinate 135,150,358 of OX941081.1, read as the reverse complement.
GGACCTTTGTGGCCCAATGCGCACAACATCTATCAACGGAAAAAAATATGTGTTGGTAATGATAGATGACTACTCAAGGTATACATGGCTCGAGTTTCTTCGCAACAAGTCAGATGCGCCAGAGTTGATTATCGCTTTCATCAAGCGCATTCAAGTACGTCTTCAACTGCCAGTCAGAACCATTCATAGTGATAATGGCACGGAGTTCAAGAATGACACCCTGAAGAGTTATCTTACTTCCGTGGGTATTTCACATAATTTCTCCGCCGCCTACACTCCGCAGCAAAACGGCATTGTTGAACGGAAGAACCGCACTCTGGTTGAAGCAGCTCGGACTATGCTTGCTTACTCAGATCTACCCATGTACCTTTGGGCTGAGGCAGTTTCTACAACATGTTTTAAACAGAACCGTACCATTGTGGTCAAGCGCTTTAATAAGACAGCATATGAGTTGATCAACAATCGTACACCTAACATCAAGTTTTTTCGTGTATTTGGTTGCAGGTGCTACATTCTTAAAGAGCGTCAAGGATTATCAAAATTTGATAAGAAAGAGGATGAAGGATATCTCGTTGGATACTCTCTGACATCCAAAGCTTATCGAATTTACCTTATTCGAACCAAGACGGTTGTTGAGAACATGAATGTCTCCTTTGATGAGAATTCTACAAGGACTTCTGGACACAACAGTTCAGAACTCGGTCTTAACGACAAAGCTTCTATTCAATCAAGAATAGAACCAGCACCTAAAGGATTCACTTCTTCTAACTCTAACTCTACTTCATCTGAGTTAGATTTATTGTTTATTGATGCCTTTGATGATATATGTGCAGATTTTGAAAAAGGCATATCCACATCAATAACAAGTGGTACAAGCTCGGAGGTCCCTACTATTTCTGAAGACATGTGTGGACCTTCCGAAGAAGTCACTGACACTTCATCTCCATCAGGTACGAGTACAAAGTTAGTTTCTGACTCTACTAATGTTGAATCTGTCTCTACAGATAATTCTTCTGGAAACGAAGTCCCGAGCACTTCAACTGTTAGTCCAGAAGCTTCAGTATCAGAAACACCAGTACAAGATGTCCCGAGTACATCTATGGAGCAACCTGCCGTGCAAGATGAAAAATGATGCGTCCAATACCCAACAAACAGTTGATGCACTACCAAGCACACATCGTTGGACTAAGGATCATCCCCTGGAAAACGTGATAGGTGACGTACAATCTGGTGTCACAACAAGATCTGCAACAGCCAACTTCTGCATGTTTTCAAGCTTCCTTAGTTCCCTAGAACCGAAGAAAGTGTCTGAAGCTCTACGTGATCCCTTCTGGATTTCTGCAATGCAAGATGAGCTTCTCCAATTCGAAAGGAACAAGGTATGGCGCTTGATCCCACTACCTAAAGGTAAATCCGTTATTGGAACAAAGTGGGTTTTTAGAAATAAGAAAGACGAAGCCGGAGTAGTAGTGAGAAACAAAGCTCGTTTGGTCGCAAAAGGGTATTGTCAACAAGAGGGCATTGACTATGATGAAACATTCGCCCCGGTTGCAAGGATCGAAGCCATCAGAATCTTCCTAGCCTATGCAGCGCACAAAAACTTTACAGTCTATCAAATGGATGTAAAGTCGGCTTTCCTGAACGGCGTTCTGCATGAGGAGGTCTACGTGGCTCAACCTGAAGGTTTCGTTGATCCTCATCACCCTGATCATGTCTATGGTTTAGACAAAGCTCTTTATGGTCTTAAACAAGCACCGCGAGCCTGGTATGAAACTCTCACTAAATTTCTACTTGCTTCTGGTTTCAAGAAAGGTACAGTAGATACTACCTTATTTCTTAAAAGGCAAGGTGAGGACTTGATTCTTATTCAGATTTATGTTGACGACATAATATTTGGGTCGACAAATCCGAAATTTTGCAAGAACTTTTCAAAGATAATGGAAACAATGTTTGAAATGTCGATGATGGGTGAATTGAATTTCTTTCTTGGTCTACAAGTAAAGCAATTACCCGAAGGCATATTTATTAATCAAGCTAAATATATAAACGATATTTTGAAAAAGTTCAATATGTCAGATAGTTCAGTCATGAAAACACCAATGGCTACTGGTACACTCTTAGACGCGGATCCCTCCGGGAAACCTGTTGATCAAAAGGTGTATCGTAGCATGATTGGTTCTTTACTTTATCTTACTGCCAGTCGCCCGGATATAATGTTTGCCACATGTTTTTGTGCGAGATATCAGTCTAATCCTAAAGAGTCGCACTTATCTGCTGTTAAGCGGATCCTTAGATATCTCAAAGGCTCGCCTAATCTAGGCCTTTGGTATCCAAAGGATTCTCGTTTTGAACTAACTGCCTTTACAGATGCTGATCATGAAGGATGTAAGCTAGATCGGAAGTGCACCTCTGGGTCATGTCAATTTATAGGTGACAAACTTGTAAGTTGGACTTCAAAGAAACAAAACTGTGTTTCAACATCCACTGCCGAGACTGAGTATGTAGCTGTTGCTAGCTGCTGTTCTCAAGTCCTCTGGATGACGACACAGTTAAGGGACTTTGGCTACAACTACAAGCGTGTTCCTATTTATTGTGATTCCAAGAGCGCAATATCTATAACTGCTAATCCGGTACAACATTCGAAGACCAAGCATATCGACGTACACTATCATTTCATCAAGGATCATGTCGAAAAAGGTAATATTGAAATGCACTTTGTTCAAACTGACTTCCAGTTAGCTGACCTTTTCACCAAGCCATTGGATGAAAAGCGTTTTCAATTTCTCATCAGCAAACTTGGTATATTGAACATGTCTTAAACCTTACTCATGATTCTAGGGGGAGTATTCCAAGTTTTGATCTTGTGTGTTATTTTCCAACTGTTGTTAACGAAAGAGGAATCATTTTCATAAATGATTACCATTATTTCTTTTATTTATGCAGGTTTGGTCAAGTGACAATGGCTTCTAATCACATCGGATTAGAACCCGCACTTCAGTGCCTTATTTTTCTGTTTTTTTTTTCTTAATCTTAAAAAAAAAATTAAGTTAAGGGAGAGAATATCTGTGATATTAACAGATTTTTGAATACTTAAATGCTTATCTGACCGTGTGTTCTTAAAGATAAATACTTGCATTTTATCTTGTCAATATACTTTGTCAAGTATTCATACACATAACGGTTCAGAACATTCTATTTTGACTTTGTTATTACCATGTATCAAAAGTTAAATCTTTCTATGGTAATACTCACGTTCTTTGTATTCACTGTTGCTTGAATCAAACGTCATTTCATGTGCTTTCATTGAAAATATGTTTATATATTGTTCATATAAACAACATTCGTTTTTGATTCTCCAAAATATTATAAGCTTAATTGAAAAACTCCTTAAGAGCTTAAATTGTCAAACTCTTTTAGTTTGAGGGGGAGAATTGCATCGTCAAACATCTTCTGTTTTGACATCTCCGAATATTATATTCTTCATGTAACAAGTGGTATTTGTGCTTACATGTACAAAAAGCTTGTTGAACACTATGTTCTTTTAGGAAAATACATGGGATTCAGTGTGAGAACTTAACAGAACTTCCATGGATTCACAATAACCAGTGTTTCCTACCCAGGAAGTATTCCCTGAGTGATTGAGGGGAGAGGGGTCAAAAGATTTGAGTGTTGGTGTGTGAAAAGAGGTAAAATGGAAAAGAGAAATTGGTTAGACATGAGCATTAAGAGAAAGAGGGTGAGAGAACAGAGTAAAAGAATATTAAACTCTGCACCAAACTTCTTTCTGAGCCAGGCAGCCACATAATCTGATTGGTTCACATTCTTTGGTGACCATGATTGAAAAAGGCACCTAGCACATGCCATCTCTTGCATACAACCTCACCAGCTACTCATTCTTTTCTCAAAAAGAGAATGTTTCACATTTTCTGGGGACGCAGCACATACGCTATTGGTTCTTCATTTGGAAGATACTAATATTGAAAAAGAAGGAAAGTTGCCCCACCTTCGAACCTTTTCTCATGCACATTGAGTCTTTGTATAATTTGTTGCTGTCTCAACAAGTTTACATATTTTGAGCCTAAAATGAAAAGCAATCATCTATGCTTAATTCTTTCATACACATGCACTAGCACACAGAAATTTGTTTTCTGTCAGAACGTTCATAGATAACCATGTGTTATTCGATGATTAAATGGAAGACCTGGGGAGTCTACATCAAACCAGCTCCTTATATAGTAACTTTGTGTTACTCAGTGACTTTGTGTCATTGACAGGCATTCTAACTGAGTCATTTGTTGATTCAGGGTTACATCTATTAAACTGTTTGAATTTGAAAAGATTCAAATGGTTACTACTTTCTATTTTAATCTGAAAAGATTGAAATAATCACTCTTTCCTTCTGGAAAGACTGCTCTTATTTCCATACAGGTCTCGTTACATGATGAAGACTGTGCTTACGTGATCATACACAATGGGGGAGATTGTTTTGGTATGTTTTGATGATGATGCTTCTCACCACTCATCAAAAAGGGGGAGAAGATACAAAAAGGGAGAATTATCAAAGAAGGAGAATATAATCTGAAGATTGCTGAAGTGTTTATAGAAAGAAAAGATTTTAAAGATTTAAAGTTTTGAAGCTATCAACGTCATATCTGAAGAAAAGTGAAGACCCGAAGACAATTGCAAATTTTTTTTAATCTTGAATCCAAAGGGGAAGATTGTTGGATCAAATAATTGTATTCAAGATTAAAGGGTCTAAACTGTATTTGTTTGATAGTTACAGTTCAGGGTTTAAACTGTAATATGTTAATAGTTATTTGTAAATGGGCCTAAAGCCTGTTAGAAAGCCCATTATGGTTAAAGCCCATATGGCCTAGGTATTTAAAGTTTTGTTTAATTAGTTTTTAGGTTAACTCTAATAATATTCTAGTTAATAGCCGTACGTATTCTCTGTATTCAAGGGTATCAAGAACACTCAAGGGTTTCATTGTTTATTCAAGGGATTGGTATGTTACTCTGATTTAAATATCTCTTGATTATTATTGTGTTGCTTGATTAATTGATTGATTATTTACCAACTAGATAAAACTGGGATAACAAGTGTCAACATCAACATATTCCTTAGAGAGTAGCATGCAATGCTTTTTGCAAGCAAGAATCTTCTCTTTCGTAATATTAAGTTGCTTTAACATCTTCTTTGTCTCGTAAAAATAACCAACCAATTGTTCATCGTCAGGTAACATTTCTTTCACCATAACAATGTTACGATTGTAGGTTGTCCTTGGTACATTGCAATTTGCCTTCCAATTAAAAACCTTGACACTGCCTCTAGCTTCGAAAATCTCTGGCATCCCTCCCACAACGGTTGGTCTACAACTTCTAACATCTCATAGAAATGCGTGCATGTAGATTCGGTTCTTGCTCCTCCCACGTACTTGATGTACCGAGAATAATTTGGTCCATCACCATTTGTTGAACGCCATCAAACTCTTATAATCATCATCTACTATTGTCTGTTGTGGTGGTTGAACTGAGGGTGCTATTTCTCCGTATGCATATCAGTGAGTATAAGAAAGCATGAATCCTTTTCTTAATAAGTCTAAATGAACCGCCTCTTGACTTTTATACTTAAGAAGTGGACATCTTTTACAAGGAAATCTTATATATAATGTTACCATATCGTCTGTGCCACTAGGTTGAATAGATTGCTCATTGGTGAAAGAAAAATCCAAAGATCTTTCAACTTCAGCACTGAAATCAGAAATTATTTCACCACTCCTATTTACTCGTTTATACATCCTTCCTCTATCGGTGTTAGTCGACATAACTACAAATCAAATAAAAAGTGTAGTTAGGTAGACATTCAACAACCAAGTAGCCATACATAAATGCATACTTATCCAAGATCATAGCTTATGCACTAATTTGTAGCACTATACAAGATCAAACCTTATACATTATACAAGATCAAAAATTATAGACGATTATAACCCATTCCTCCAAACAGAGTTGGGTTTGTGTGCTTGAAACCCCTAAGTACACCCATTTGACTGTTTGGAAGTCAAACCATGCATATAGAACAAATAGGGTTGGGTTTGTACGCTTAAAACCCCTAAATGCACCTATTAGGCTATTTGAAAGCCAAACCATGCATTTACAACATATAAAGTTGGGTTTGTGCGCTTAAAGTCCCTAAGTGCAGCTATTAGGCTATTTGAAAGCAAATAATGCATTTGCAACACATAGAGTTGGGTTTGTGCACTTGAAACCCCTAAGTACACCCGTTTGACTATTTGAAAGTCAAACCATGCATATAGAACAAATATGGTTGGGTTTGTACGCTTAAAACCCCTAAGTCTACCTATTAGGCTATTTGAAAGCCAAACCATGCATTTACAACATATAAAGTTGGGTTTGTATGCTTAAAGGCCCTAAGTATACCTATTAGGCTATTTGAAAGTCAAACCATGCATATAGAGCAAATAGAGTTGGGTTTGTGCGCTTGAAACCCTAAGTGCACCCGTTTGACTATTTGAAAGTCAAACCATGTATATAGAACAAATAGAGTTGGGTTTGTGCGCGTGAAAGCTCTAAGTGGAGCCGTTTGACTATTTAAAAGTCAAACCATGCATATAGAACAAATAAAGTTAGGTTTGTGCGCTTGAAACCCCTAAGTGCACCCGTTTGACTATTTGTAAGTCAAACCATGCATATAGAACAAATGGTTGAGTTTATGCACTTGAAAGCTCTAAGTGCACCTGTTTGACTATTTGAAAGTCAAACCATGCAAATAGAATAAATAGAGTTGGGTATGTGCGCTTGAAACCCCTAAGTGCACCTATTTGACTATTTGAAAGCCAAACCATGCATATAGAACAAATAGAGTTGGGTATGCACTTGAAACTCTAAGGGCATCTGTTTGACTATTTGAAAGTCAAACAATGCAAATAAAACAAATAGAGTTGGGTTTGTGTGCTTGAAACCCCTAAATGCACCTATTTGACTATTTGAAAGCCAAACCATGAATATAGAACAAATAGGGTTGAGTTTATGCGCTTGAAAGCTCTAAGTACTCCCGTTTGACTGTTTAAAAGTAAAACCATGCATATAGAACAAATAGAGTTGGGTTTGTGCACTTGAAACCCCTAAGTGAACCCGTTTGACTATAGAAAGTCAAATCATGCATATAGAACAAATAGAGTTGGGTTTGTGCACTTGAAAGCTCTAAGTGCACCCGTTTGACTGTTTGAAAGTCAAACCATGCATATAGAACAAATAGAGTTGGGTTTGTGCGCTTGAAAGCCCTAAGTGCTTCTATTAGGCTATTGGAAAGTCAAACCATGCATATAGAACATATAGAGTTGGGTTTGTGAGATTAAAACCCCTAAGTGCACTTATTAGGCTATTTGAAAGCCAAACCAAGCATATAGAACATATAGAGTTGGCTTTGTGCGCTTAAAAGCCCTAAGTGCACCTATTAGGCTATTTGAAAGCAAAACATGTATATAGAACATATAGACTTGGGTTTGTGCACTTAAAAGCCTTAAGTCCATCTATTAGGCTATTTGAAAGTCAAACCATGCATATAGAACATATAGAGTTAGATTTGTGCGTTTAAAAGCCCTGTGTACACCTATTAGGCTATTTGAATGTTAAACCATATATATACATATCAAATGCAAACATGTTACATAACCCATATTCACCAATACATAGTAACACATTACATATGCTAGAGATACACAAACACAAAAAATGCAATTTGATACACCAAAATGTAACTCATTACATTTGTTCCATACACATACACAAAGACTAATCACATACATACACAAAATTGATTACATATGCTTATTCCCAAAATTCATACACAATTACGCTATATTTGTACATATAAGCATATTCCCAAAATTTAAAAAATTTTAGGTCTAAATCTATTCCCAATGACATACATACATAAATTGATTTTATACACAATTTCACTTAGCGCAAAAGTGTATTTTGCGCCAGCGACTATTCTTTTTGCGAATTTCCTTGTGTTTTAAACTGTTTGCGAATTCTGCATTTGATTATTTTGGAAATTTATTTTTCTGAAAATTTTTTAGTGTAGTTTTTATCCAATTCTTGATTCAAAAGATCTTATTAGTTGATTCTCTTGGTACAGATAAGTTTGCTTTCTAACCATACAACTAAAGATGTCGAACCAACTTCTCTCAATGGGCTCTCAGTCCAAACCTCCTGTTCTCTTGGCTAGTGAGTATCAGCAATGGAAGAAAAGAATGATTCAGTTCCTAAATCACAAAAGCAGAGATTACATGGAATCAATCACTACTGGTCCAGTAAATCCAATGATCACAGTTCCTGGTAAAGCTGCAACTGAAACCTCTCCGGAAATCCCTGACAGATATGTTCTCAAACAGTATCAATACTTCACTGATAAGGAAAAAGATTTGTACAAGATAGATGAAGAGGCTCTCATTTATCTGATGATGGCCATCCCAAATGACATCTACAACCAGGTAGACAGTCGAAATTTAGCTAAAGAAATCTGCGATGAGCTAGCAAGACAATTTGAGGGAAGTGAATCTTTAATTCAAGCCAAGCAAAATCTGTGCATTAATGCCTATGACGGATTTCATGCAAGGGAAGGAGAGACATTGCTTGACACCTACAACGGATACAACGTCATTCTGAATGACCTGAGGTGGAACAATATCTCTAAATCTGCTTCCGAGATAAACTATAAGTTCATCAAGAACTTGAACCCTAAATGGAAGAACTTTGCCATCAACCTTCAGATGTCAAAGAACATGGCTCTAGAGAACGTAACTGACATTTTCTGTACTCTTTCTCAGCATGAAGAAGAGGTGAGAACTATCAATAATGAGTCCAAGATTCTGAAGGACTCCGTGGCTCTCATAGCTGGCAAAGGAAAAGGTTCAAGTTCTGGTCCGGTATCCTCTGCAAGGTCAAATAAGAAAGTGTCTAAATCTTTTGTTACGGAGTTTACTGAGTCCGATTCTGCTTCAAGTGATGAAGAACTGGAGATTGACTCTGACGATGATATACAGAAGTTCTCTGAGAACTTGGCCATGATAACTCTTCAATTCAAGAAGAGCTTTGGCAAGAAGAAGTTCTATTCAAAGCCAAAGTACGAAGGATACAAGAAAGAGAAGTCTGAAGTGAGATACAAGCCAAGGTATGGAAGGAGAGAGGAAAGACGAGAAGACAGGAAAGATGAAAGGAAGGAAGATAGAAGAGAAGAAAGGAGAGAGGAGAAGAAAGAAGAAAGAAAGGATGAACTGGGCAGATGCTATAACTGTGGAAAATTTGGACACTTCTCCAGAGATTGTAAGTTCAAGAAAATCAAGAACTCAGAATACTATGCAAGGAAGTCACTCATTGCCAAGAAAGCGGAAGAGGAAAAGGTGCTTATGGCTGAAGAGGAAAACTGGTTGTTCCAAAGTTCTGATGAAGAGGAGTAGGCACACTTCACCCAAGTCTCTTACATGGCCAAGCTTGATGGTGATGATGAAGCTTCTGAGGCTCATTCCGAAGATGACAACTCTGAGGTAAATTCTGAACTTATTGAATCTCTGATGGTCCAAATACACAATATGAAAGATGAATTTGATTTGTTGAAAGGTAAACTTAGCTCCGCACATCAAACTGTCTTGAGTTTTCGTGATGAAAACGTTTTGCTAAAAGTTGTTGTGGAAGAAAAGGAAAAAGAGAAACAAAGTTTAAAAGTTGAAAAAGAATCTTTAAAAGGAAAAATATCTTGCTTAGAAAAGGATCTTGTAAATCTCAATGCTGAAAAAGGTTAGTTCATAATCAAATTCGGAGTATGTTTTCAAGAAAAAAATGAAGCTTACACCAAGATTAAGCAATTGGAGGATATTAATATGAAACGAGGTCAGACTGAGCAGACATTAAATCTGTTGACCAATAAACTCCAAGATGAAAGGTTTTATAAACTTAAACCAGGTTTGGGTTTGCCAATTAACGATGTTTTGAAAAAGGCACCGGAGCACTTGTATAATTTTGATAAACTTGGCTCCACAGTCAGACCCATTCCAAACATTCGTGCAACTTTTGTTGAAGCAAGTACTTCTAAACCTTTTACAAAGACCAAAGGTAAAGAAGAAATGGGAGAAAACTAGTCTTGTGACACTGATTCTCAAAATTCTTTTAAATCAGTTGGTTTTAAATATAGTGATTTGAACAAAAGCTATGAGACTCGAAAGATCGAATTTGCTGAGTTTGAATCACTGTTTACCACATCTTCAAAATAATCAGTCAGCAATAACACGGTTCCACCTGAGACTGAATGCGAATATGATGAGTATGAATCAGATGTAGATCCATCAAATATACCATCAGTCTCAAATCCCATTGCTCCTAAACCTTTACTTGTTGAAGAGGTTGAAGAAGAAACTGTCATCACGAATGGATCTTGTTTTAAAAATGACAAAATGGAGTTTATTGAGAACATGACTGAAGAAATGTTTTCTGAAATGATGAATACTTCTGACTATGATCCTCTTTCTACTGCAAAAGTGTCAAATTCTGTAAGTGATCATACATATGAATTGATGAAACAAATTGATACGTTGCAACAGTCTCTTGAAGAGATTGAAGATGAAAACTTTGATCTCAAGGTTAAACTTGAAAAATCTTTGAAAGATAATCAAGACCTTTGCACAGAGATCAATGATTTGAAAATTACTCTGTTTAAGAATGTTTCAAATGATAAACAGATGTTTAATGATCCAAGCTGGAAGGTAAGAACTAATCCAGAATTTGAAGCTCCTGCAAAACCTTCAGTTATTTACTCTGATTGTCCTGAATATCCACCTAGTATTTTTGAGAAGGGTGAGACTTCAAGTGACTAAAGAAAAGAATCACCTTCTAAGAAAGAGACTAACAAGATTTCTGTTTATGTTTCAGATATGAAAGGAAATGGAGTTGGGAGGAGTAAGAAGAATAAAGATGATAGTTTGAATAAAAATGATTGTTTGAATTTTAATGAAACTTCTATTACAAACAGTTGTATTACAAACAGTGATGTTTTGAAATGTATTTCTTTTGATGGACATGAATGTCAGATTTGTTCCGATAAATCTAAATTTATGACTTTTGCTCGAAAGAATTTATATTGCAAACACTGCTGGGATAATTCTTTCAAATACTACTCCACTCCTAAGTCCAAAAAGAGTAAAAGAAAAGCTAAACATAATCTTAATTCCAATTTTTCCACACAACCCAAAGTGTTTCGTGCTAAGGTTACCAATCCAAGATCTAAAAAGCATTTTCAGGAATTAAATGTTAAAATGGTTTGGAAATGGGTTCCAAAACCCCGATATGAATGGAGAGTGAAAGTTAAACCTGCTGATATTCCTGAATTGATTGAAGCTAACAGCGAAGGACCCATTTTGATATGGGTACCTAAGAAAAACTAATCGTTTCTTGTGCAGGCCTGTCGAGTGTGGGTGATAGATTCCGGCTGTTCACGCCACATGACAGGATTCAAGCACCTCCTACATAACTATGTGGAGGAGCCTACTGGAGCAGTTAGGTTTGCTAATTCAGAAGTAGAAGGACATGTTAGAGGATATGGAATGCTTGATAATGGAGTTGTGAAGATACAGAGGGTGTTATATGTTAAAGGTCTTGATCATAATCTGTTTAGCACTAGTCACTTATGTGACATGAAATACCAAGTTCGCTTCACAACATCTCATTGTTATCTAGAGGATCCAGATGGTTACGAAGTCTTCAGAGTTGAACGCCATGGAAATCTATATTATGTAGATTTTCCGACACTGTTTGCCACACGTCCAGTATGCCTATTAGCCAAAGCAACTAAAGCATAATCATGGACGTGGCATCGCCGCTTGTCTCATCAGAATTTCAGATCAATAGCCAAGCTACAGAGACAAGGTCTGGTCAGAGGTCTACAAGAAATGAGGTTTGAGAAAGACTCACTATGTTCTGCATGTGAGTTGGGCAAAATGAAGTGAAGTTCATTCAAGTCCAAAACTGAATCATCGATCTCATATGTACTGGAACTTATTCACATGGATCTTTGTGGCCCAATGCGAACAGCGTCTATAAACGGCAATAAATACGTCTTAGTAATGATAGATGACTATTTAAGGTATACATGGCTCGAGTTTCTATGCAACAAGTCAGATGCGCCATAATTGATTATCGCCTTTATTAAGCGCATTCAAGTACGTCTTCAATTTCCAGTCCGAACTCTTCAAAGTGACAAAAGCACAAAGTTCAAGAATGACACCTTGCAGAGTTATCTTATCTCTGTGGGAATTTCACATAACTTCTCCGCAGCCTACACTCTACAGCAGAATGGCGTTGTTGAACGGAAGAACCGCACTCTTGTTGAAGTTGCTCGTACTATGCTTGCATATTCTGATCTACCCATGTATCTTTGGGCTGAGGCAGTCGCGACAGCTTGCTTCACTCAAAATCGTACCATTGTCGTCAAACGCTTTGATAAAACAGCATATGAGTTGATCAACAATCGTAAACCTAATATCAAATTCCTTCGTATTTTTGGTTGCAGATGTTACATTCTACGAGAGCGTCAAGGACTATCAAAATTTGATAAGAAAGCAGATGAAGGATATCTCGTTGGATACTCACTGACATCCAAAGCTTATCGAATCTACATTATTCGAACCAAGATGATTGTTGAAAGCATGAATGTGTCCTTTGATGAGAATTCTACTCGGACTTCTGGACACAACGGTTCAGAACTCGGACTCAAGAACAAAGCTTCTATTCAACCCAGAATAGAACCAGCGTCTAAAGAATCTACTTCTTCTCTGACTAACTCTATCACTTCTGAGTTAGATTTGTTGTTTATTGATGCCTTCGATGATATTTGTGCAGACTTTGACAAAGGCATATCACTATCAACACCAAGCTTGGAGGTCCCTACTCTTTCTGTAGACATGTCTGGACCATCCGAAGAAGTCACTGAAACTGCATCTCCATCAGGTACAACTAAACCGTTAGTTTCTGACTCTACTAACGATGAATCTGCCTCTGCAGATATTCCTTCTGGAAATGAAGTCACAAGTACTTCAGCTGCCATTCCAGAAGCTTCAGTATCGGAAACACCTGTACAAGATGTCCCGAGCACATATGTGGATCTACCTACCGTGCATGATGAATACAATGCATCAAATACGCAACAAACAGTTGAATCCTTACCAAGCACACATCGTTGGACTAAGGATCATCCCCTGCATAACGTGATAGGTGACGTACAATCTGGTGTCACGACACGGTCAGCGTCAGCTAATTTCTGCATGTTCTCAAGCTTTCTTAGTTCCCTAGAACCAAAGAAAGCATCCGAAGCTCTACGTGATCCCTTCTGGATTTCTGCTATGGAAGACGAGCTTCTGCAATTCGAACGGAACAAGGTTTGGCGCTTGATCCCACTACCTAAAGGTAAAACTATTATTGGAACTAAGTGGGTATTCAGAAACAAGAAAGACGAGGCAGGAGTAGTTGTGAGAAACAAAGCTCGATTGGTTGCAAAAGGGTACTGTCAACAAGAGGGTATTGACTATGATTAAACATTCGCCCCTGTTGCAAGGATCGAAGCCATCAGAAACTTCTTAGCATATGCAGCATACAAAAACTTTACAGTCTATCAAATGGACGTAAAGCCAACTTTCCTAAATGGCGTTCTGCATGAGGAGGTCTACGTGGCACAACCTGAAGGTTTCATTGATCCTCATTAACCTGATCAGGTCTACGTGCTAGACAAAGCACTATATGGTCTTAAACAAGCACCAAGAGCTTGGTATGATACTCTAACTAAATTTCTCCTAGCTTCTGGCTTCAAGAAAGGTACGGTTGACACCACCTTATTTCTCAAAAGGCAAGGTGAGGATTTGATTCTCATTCAGATTTATGTTGACGACATAATATTTGGGTCGACAAATCAGAAATTTTGCAAGAACTTTTCTAAAATCATGGAAACAAGGTTTGAAATGTCGATGATGGGTGAGTTAAATTTCTTTCTTGGTTTACAAGTAAAGCAATTACCCGAAGGCATTTTCATTAATCAAGCCAAAGACATGTTAAGAAAGTTCAATATGTCAGATAGTTCAGTCATGAAAACACCAATGGCTACTGGTACACTCTTAGATGCAGATCCCTCTGGTAAACCTGCAGATCAAAAGGTGTATCGTAGTATGATTAGTTCTTTACTTTATCTGACTGCCAGTCGCCTAGATATAATGTTTGCCACATGTTTTTGTGCGAGATATCAATCTAATCCTAAAGAGTCGCACTTTAATGCTGTTAAGCGAATTCTTAGATATCTCAAAGGAACTCCTTATTTAGGCCTTTGGTATCCAAAGGATTCTCGTTTTGATCTAACTACCTTTACAGATGCTGACCATGCAGGATGTAAGCTAGACCGGAAAAGCACCTCTGGATCATGTCAATTTATAGGTGACAAACTTGTAAGTTGGACCTCAAAGAAACAAAACTGTGTTTCAACATCTACTGCTGAGGCTGAATATGTAGCTGCTGCTAGCTGTTGTTCACAAGTCCTCTGGATGAAGACACAGTTAAGGGACTTTGGGTACAACTACAAGCGTGTTCCTATTTATTGTGATTCCAAGAGCGCAATCGCCATAACGGTTAATCCGGTTTAGCATTCAAAGACCAAGCATATAGATGTATGCTATCACTTCATCAAAAATCATGTAGAAAAAGGTGATATCGAAATGCACTTTGTTCAAACTGATTTCCAGTTAGCTGACCTTTTCACCAAGTCGTTGGATGAAAAGAGGTTTCAGTTTCTAATCAACAAACTTGGTATGTTGAACATGTCTTCTTAGACCTTATTCAAGATTCGAGGGGGAGTATTCTGAATCTTAATCTTGTGTTTTATATATTTATTCTCCAATTGTTGCTAATGATAGAGGAATCATTTTCACAAATGATTACCACAATTTCTTTTGTGTGCAGGATAGTTCAAGTGACAATGGCTTCTAATCACATCTTATTAGAACCTGCACTTCAGTGCTTTGTTTTCTATTTTTTGATTTAAAAAAATTATTATTAAGTTGAGGGGGAGCTTAATTGTCAAAGAGATTAATTTCCAACCACTTTTAGTTTGAGGGGGAGAATTGTATTGTCAAACACCTTATGTTTTTTACTTCTCCAATTATTTATTCTTCATGTTTATTTGTATTCCTTTGTGCTTACATGTACAAAAGGTTGTTGAACAACAAGTTCTTTTAGGAAAATACATGGGATTCAGTGTGAAAGCTTAACAGAACTTCCATGGATTCACGAGAACCAGTGTTTCCTACCCAGGAAGTATTCCCTAAGTGATTGAGGGGAGAGGGGTCAAAAGATTTGAGTGTTGGTGTGTGAAGAGGTAAAATGGAAAAGAGAGATTGGTTAGAAGTGAGATTTAAAAGATTAAAAGAAAGAGGGTGAGAGAACAGAGTAAAAGAATATCAAACTCTGCACCAAATTCTTTCTGAGCCGGGCAGCCACATTATCTGTTGTTTCACATTTCTTCGTGAACGACATTGAAAAAGGCACCTAGCCCATGACATCTCTTGCATTACAGCCTACCAGCTACTCATTCTTTTCTCAAAAAGAGAATGTTTCACATTTTCTGGGGACGCAACACATAAGCTATTGGTTCTTCATTTGGAAGATACTAATATTGAAAAAGAAGGAAAGTTGCCCCACCTTCGACCTTTTCTCATGCACATTGAGCCTTTGTATAATTTGTTGTTGTCTTAACAAGTTTACATACTTTGAGCCTACATTGAAAAGCAATCATCGATGCTTAATTTATTTTCTACACATGCACGAACACACAGAAATCTGTTTTCTATCAGAACGTTCATAGATAACCATGTGTTATTCGATGATTGAATGGCAGTCCTGGGGAGCCAACATCAAAACCAGCTCCTTATATAGTAACTTTGTGTTACTCAGTGACTGTGTGTTACTGACAGGCATTCCAAACTGAGTCATTTGTTGATTCAGGTTTACCACTTTTTACTTATTTGAATCTGCAAAGATTGAAATAATCACTTTTTCTATCTGGGGAGACTGCTCTTATTTCCACACAGGGATCTATACATGAAGACTGCACTTAATTGATGACGTGGGGGAGAAAATTCCTACTTTATTTTGCTATGTTTTGATGATGCTGATTCTCAACACTCATCAAAAAAGGGGAGAATACACAAAGGAGGAGAATACAAGAATTTTTGAACTGAAGACTGCTGAAGAATTCAAAGATATCAAAGTGTCTGAACTTATTTGATTTATCAAAAGTCTGACTGAAGATGATCGTCAGAAGGACACTTTATTTAAAGAACGAAGAAGATGAAGACTGTGTAAAGCTACAAGCTTTGAAGTTGTCAACGTCATATCAGATACAGTTTTCAAGAGAAATGAAGACCCGAAGATAATTGAAATTTTTTTTAATCTTGAATCCAAAGGGGGAGATTGTTGGATCAATAATTGTATTCAAGATTAAATTATAAATGGGGTCTAGTTTGTAATAGTATTTAATATCTTAGGGGGTATTTTAGCTAATAGTTAATATTAATTAGGTCATGTTGACCTAAGTATAAATAGTTTTATTTTCTAGGTTTAGTGTATGTATCGCATAAGGTGAACTGAAGTAGAGGAGCCGTATTCTCTGTATTCTACACGAGGTATCTGTATACACCAAGAATACACACACGTATTTATCTGAATAATCAAGAGATAATTGGTATGTTGTTTGATTTATTTATATCTTGATCTTTAATGTGTTGTGTGATTATTTATCAACTATTAATCTGGGTTTAACAATTTACATACATAAAATCATACATATAATAGACCAATGGTGAAAATAGAAAGAAAATGACAGAAAAAAATTATTTTTTACCAAAAAATCAGATGAAGTGGGGGAGAGGCTGGAGGTGGAGGGCAGCGCCGGTGGCCGGAGGTGGAGGGAGAGGCAGAAGGTGGAGGGAGCACCGGTAGGGTCGTCGATGGTCGTCTGGTCGGTCGCAAAAGAGGCAGAGAGTGAGGAGAAGGGTGTTGGGGTGGCTTTGTGGTATGTCTGTTTGTGTGTGACCTAAGTGTAGGACCCTAGATCTTGACATCTCAAGTGTTTGTAATTGATTAGGTAGAATGAGATAGGATTAGGATTTATTGAACATTTATTATAAATGGAAAACTACACTAATGAGAGAAAGAATTCTTAAAAGGCTACATTTTGTAAATTGCAATTATCAATTGATTACAAGGCCTTAACCATCTATTTATAGAGTCACTAATCCTACCTACCACCTTTTCTACAACATGTAAGCACACGCCCTTACACTTTAAGCTTTATACAATTACAATTTATAATACATTTACTTTCCAAACTTTCAATGCACTAACGTTCTCCCCCTAAAGTTTGTGAAAGTAAATCATCCTTCTTGAAGCTTTAAATCCTCTCCCCCTTGATTTACTTGACGAACTTTGGCGCAACTTTGACAATCAAAGGCTCGGTTCCCCCTTTGTTGTTTCTCTCTCTCTTGAATTTTCGATTTTAAAACCGGATCCGAAGTACTCCATAAGCTCGACTAAGTGAACTTCGAAGCATCTTAAAATGTTGAAATCCAACTTGTTACGTTAAGCCCACAAGAATGACAACAAGAGGATTTTACGTGACGAACCGGTGCATACTTAGTGTTTAACAACGAATCCGTCGTTAACCGCGAATCGAATAAGAATTCCGCTTGAGAGTCGTAAACTTGTTGCTTGAAGAGGGAACAAATAATCATGCACCACTCGGTAGGGGTTGAGAAACAATTTTGGCCAAAATTTAACTGACTTTTGGACATAAAATGTTAGAAAATTAACTGGACTAACGGAAGTCCGTTAGTGCACTATTCATCATCTCTTCCAACAAAAAAACCCACTTACTATTCATTTCTATTTTTTTTCATAAATTCATGATTAATCAAGCTTCTTGTTGCATCTATTGACCTCATTAAGCATCAACTAAACAATTTCAGCAACATGCAACGTGAAAAGCATGACAACTGGCGATGTAACAATTTTTTTCCGGCGATGTAATTAAATTTTCCGACGAGCTTTCAAACACCAAAACAGTTCATATTCTCGATTATAAGCTGGAAATCTTTGATAATTACTTGAAAAATGATCATCGTGAACAATAAACCAGATCTGGATCGAAATTTCAGAAAGTCTCCGGCGACACAGTAACAATTTTCGATCAGATCTCTTTTCCATCGATCTTATTCCAACAGCTCACAAATTATCGATTACTTGCTGTAAATCGTGTAGATTGGTTGTAAACTGATTTACATGATTAAATATCCAGATCTGAAGAGAAAATCGTCATAAAATCTGACAGTGTATCGATTTTCTTGCGAATGAACAGTAACTTTTCCGGTAGGTCGTTTTTCCGGTGAGGTGATTTCAACAAATCATAGATCTCGATTTCTTGCTTGTAATTCCATCCAACAACGTAAAATAGATCGATATTAACATTTAGAACAGATTTGTAATGAAAATCTTACAATATCACAGTTCAACCTCGATTTTTTGGCCAAAATTCCGATCAGATGCACTTTTCCGGTCACACAATTTTCAGCTCAAAAATCTACCTCATTTCTCAATGAAAATCGATAAGGAAACTTTCGTTGTGCTCTATAATCATAGACAAATAGATCTGAGGTAGTTTAACATCACAAAACTTACTGAAAATCAGTTTTCCGGCGATGAATAGTGCCAAATCCGGCAAACTCGTTTTTCCTGCGAAGCTTCGTCAACAGACCAATACAACTCGATTTTGTTGCTCTAAATAGATCCAAAACTTTTATACATTTACTTTCCAAGACTTTTATACACTAACACTAAGTATCAGTCTTAAGCATGGAATAGTCTTCTTTAGGCTCATCCTGTGGTTTCCAAAAACCAAGACCGGTTTTACCACCGCCAGGAGTTTTAGCATTTATTATCTCAGTGATCTTAGTTGAGGAATTGCACCATTTTTCAAGAGTAGCCTTTTCTGCTTTTAGAGCAGCGATGGCTTGTTCGTGTTTTATGCTGATGATTTTATTTACAACAACTTGATCTTTCAAACTTTCCTCTAAAAGAGTCAGTTCTCTGATCTTTTCATGGCATTTTTCCAACTGTTCAGTTAAATCATTGTTTTTGCTTTCAGCTAGAGATTTTCCGTTTAGAGCATTGTAAAGATCAATTGTCAGCACATCAACTGCGCGACTTCTCTCTGATTCAGGTAGAGAGGGATTAGTAGAGATAGATACCTGAGATGATATATAGCTCATAGAAGTTTCAGTTGGTTCTTCCACTTCTTCTTTAATCTCAACCATGAGGCAGAGATTAGCGACTTTTTCTTCATCAGAACTTGATTCTTCAGATTCAGCCCAGTCGTGTTCTTCAGCGATGAGACCTTTACCTTTTCGCTTGTAGTTTTTCAACTTTTGATATTTCTCCTTCAGCTTAAGGTATTTGTCATCGCTGGATCTTCTAGAGGTAGAAGGATTGAAGACTTTCTTTGACCTGCACTCACTTGCAAAGTGTCCAATCTTTTCATAGTTAAAGCAAGTAGCAATAGCCTTATCAACAGGTATTGATTTTGTCTTGTCAGTGAGGGAGAGAAGCTTATTTCTTCGGAAATTGCTCTTTCTTGCAAATCTCTTAAAAGAGTTTGTCAAGAGTGCTAAGGACTAATCAAACTCTGAAAGATCAGTGTCTGATAGATCCTCAGATTCAGAATCTAACTCAGTGATGGTGAGAGTAGATCGCTGAGATGGAATTATCTCTAAAGAGACTAAAGCAACAGGAGTTCTTTTGGAGTCTTTAGAATCTTTTATAAGATTCTTCTTCAAAAGGTTTGATTGCTCATAGTTAAGCAATATTCCATACAAGGTGCTGAGAGAAAGAGAATTTATGTCTTTTGTCATCTTGAGACATATTGAATAACTGTCCCAGCATTCAGGAAGACATTCCAAGAATTTTGTTAGGACCTCAGAATTAGATCAATGATTAGGCAGTTAAACCGCTGATGAACATTAGAGAGAGATTCATTCTTACCAGCAATGAAACTTTCATACTGTCTTACCAAGTTAATATTTCGAGTCTCTTGGATTTCAGTGGTGCCATCATTTTGAACACATATGGTTTCCCACCTTTCTTTAGAAGTTTTAAGATGCATGATGGAATGGAAAACTTCATCAGGCAGAGCCATAGAGATAATGGTCTTTGCCCTAGCATCGATACCATCCTTCTTCTTGTCTTCATCACTCCATTGTCTGATTTCCTTAGCAATATAGCGTTCAGGAATAAATAGAGTGGTGGCAGTAGCTGGAACGGCAGTTATGATTTGGACAGGTTCATAGGGTCTGTTTGCTACGTACTTAGGTATAGTAGGATCTGGACCTTCAAGAAATAGCATCATTCGATTCTTCCATAGAGAGAAGTTATCTCTGCTAAATCGAGGAGGTTTAGAAAGTGAACCATTATCATAGTAGTTTGTGTTTGTGTTAAGTGCCATTTTAGAATAGCAAGGAAGAGAATAAAGCAAGATCTTGTTTATCAGATTAAACAGTCTGCTCTGATACCACTTGTTGGTCCCGCAGGTGCTTAACAAGTTTGTAGAAGGGGGGGGGTCATACAAACACATAATTTAAAGTTTAATAAATTGTTTATTGATAAATCAAACACAATTTACAAGTCTGTTGCGGAATAAGATTAAGTAGAACTCAATCTAAACAAACTTAAGAAAACACTAAGATGGTTGCACAAGAATATAGAGAATTGGGATTGGAGAAGTATAGAAAACAATGGTTTCTATAATGTAGAAAGATGAAGGCTAGAGGTGAGCACCCTCTTCAGATGAAGAGGTAATCTTTCTATTTATACCCTATGCATTAAATGCATGGCAGGGCACTTTACACGTGTCCTTCATTGATTGGCTGAGAGAGTCTGACTTTGGGAGACATGCTTTCGGCCTTATTAAGAACAGTGTAGTTGACAGAGTTGTTGTACGAATTGTGGCAGAGACATGTCCGTTCTGATGCATCATACTTGTTGTGCAAGGAAAGACAAAAGAGACTTGAGGCATAAGCTAAGTGATCATCGGTCGTTGAATATATCTTCCTTCAGAGATATAAGAAGGTTCAGCTATTGCTGAAGCTTTTCCTCAGGTTTCTTCGCGTATGAGTAGAGTCGTCTTTGCTTCACTAATGTCCGCATCAGGTCACTAGTAGACTTGTCTTTGTTCAGCAGCTTCGTCTTCGATTCAGCTATGAACATCTGTTGACGCGAAACTTGTCTTCAGGGATTACGTCAAATGTTTACATCAGAACTATCAGCGATAACTGAACAGACTCAGTCTGATCACTGATGGTGAAACACTAATACATATAAATGTTTACAAGAGACTATCAATGATAACTGAACATACTCAGTCTGATCGCTGATGGTGAAACACTAATACATATTAAAATGTAATTTTCACTAAGTATAGAAGAGGGTCGTTATTAAATCACTGAGAGAGTTTGGATCAACAATCTCTCCCTATTTGATAATGACAAAGTAACTGAAGAAAATTACTTTATAGTTGAAAATAAAGGAATAATTAGGACTCATAACATACATGTCTCAATTACTATTTTGTGGGATTTTTTACAGTACTGATAGAGTTAAGTACATCACTGAAATTTTCATTAATTCAGAGATAGAATTACAAGATATGAAAATTACAAGTACAAGTGAGGAACTAACTACTGTAAGTTAAACTAATAGATTACAAGAAATAGGAAACTAATCTATTAGTTATCTAAAGAAGATTTAGGAGGATTGATCATATACTCAGGTATTTCTTCTCCTTTTTGCCTCCGATATAAAGATTCTTGACTGATGATTGCCTTGATCGGTTCAGCAGAAGGAGAGAAGTCACACCATAAGCATAGGAGATTCTTGAGATGGCTGAGGGGACAGATAGGAATTTCAGAGACTTTTTGGAATCTGAGTTGTTCCTCATCATCTCTAAAGAAGATACCAAAAGGATCTTTAATTACTTGCCCTGCAATATATGGACCACCAGGGGACAGGGATAGATCTATAACTGAGAGATCAGGAGGAGGACCAAACAGAGCTTCTTTTGAGAACTTGATGGAGGTTTCGTTCCTTATTGCAGCATCATTCTCAGAAGAGGAGGAGACAAGCTTTCTTTTTAGTTGTCTTGGCTTGTAAGGAAGAGTAGATGGCACCTTTAGGATAACAGCGACTCTGTTGATGAGAGCATCATTTATCCCTTCAACATAGCCTGTGTAGGTTGACTTTGATTTCTTCAGTGCATCTTTGAACTCTAGCCATTCCATGTAACCGAAGCTTTCCAGCTTTGAAACAAACATAGCCTTCCAGCTTCCATCCTCTCTAGTTATCTCCATTGTGACAGAAGTTCGGTCCTTCTTCTTTCTCCCTGAGATGACAACGGCTACGATCTTCATTGGGTCAGATCGATAGTCGACTTTATGTTTGCTCCATTCAACTGAGTTATCGCTGACCACTAGTTCTTTTGAGTGCTCCTCTTCAAATTCCTTTAATAAAGCAACTTGGACTTCCACAGGTTTCTTTTTCAGCTTCTTGTCTTTGACCTGAGAGGACTGAATCTTTAGAGCAAGAGAGGCATCTCTTTGACAATCAGCTATCAGTTTCTAAACTCTGACAGATTCTTCGATTTCGGCTTCAGTCAGGAACTCTAGTTCAGTAGGAGTTGTTTAAAGAGCGACCTTTAGCCATTGACTCTCCAGATGAGAGATCATCTCTGTTCTTTTCTTCATCTCTTCCTCTGACCAGTGAGATGGTCTTGAGGGCCTTGTTGGATGGTGCAGGGCTTCTTCTTCTTTTTCATCTTCTTCATCAGCTATAGAAGCTGGGATTATTGACTCATCAGCTATAGAAGTTGGGATTATTTGTAGTTCCTTACCCTTAAGCAGGGGAGAAAACTGTCTGGTCAGAAAAAGGAGTTAGTGTTTGTTTTGGGAAGAGAAAAGATAAAGGATAGAAAAAGATAGAGGGTTTGTAGAAAGATACAGGGACAAGTGAGAGGCATACCTGAGAAGGATTCTCCTCAGATAGTGAAACGTTAATCAGCCTTCCCTCAGCAGCTGTACTCTTAGATTTGCTTTGGGGAGGGGCTCCTGAAGATGTTTCATGACTCCCCCCAGCTGTGACAACTTCTTTCGAAGCTATCACTGATTATGTGGCGGCTGCAGAAAACCATAAAGATTGGTCTTCTTCATCGTCATCATCATCATCATCTTGATGGTGTTGCTCTTCATCCTGATATTGAAGATCAAGATCTTCCTCTTCTTCATCCTCCTCCTCCTCTTCTTCTTCTTCTACTAAGGCTTCGAAGGAAGGAGGGGCTTAGTCAGCAACCTTATCCCCCTCAACATGAGAGGGAGGTTCTTCTGGGTGAACCTCAGCTGCAGCTTCCTCATTTTCTTCAGCAACTTTCTCCCCCTCTTTGTCATTATCAGCGAGCGAGAGGTCTTTAGGTGGAGAGGAAGGTTGTGCAGTGGTCAACTTGCGGACTTCACCCTCCAGACTTTCTAAGCGTCCTTCAATCACAGGGATGTCTGAAGTAGCTTGATGAATGAATTCAACAGCTATGTTCAAAGAGGTACGGTCAGTCTCTATGAAGGAAGCAGAAGGAGTCGGAGCTGGTTCATTCAGCTTTTCAAGGACTTGTTGTAGAAGAGTTGTGCAGGAATCAATCTTTGTAGATAACCCCTGGACATTGTCATTTAGAGAATCGAAGCGTCCCTGAAAAAGTTGAGTGTCCTCCTTGACTTTGGAGAGCTCCCCCTGAAGAGCTGAGATTTGTGAGGCTTCTGCTTTGGTGGAGCAGGTAGCTGTGAATTGCTTCAGCTCTTCACCAGCGGTATTGACGACGCTGGTGGTTTCGTTGATGGAGGTGGTGAGAGAATCCACCTTAACACCTAAACTATTGACATGAGAGTCAACAGTCGCCATATTAGGACCTGAAATAAAAGTTAGCTTCTGAGTAACAGGATTAAATGGAGAGATGGGATGTGTATTGGCGGGTTGAGGTATACCTGATGGTTCAAACATCTTGAAAAATTGCATGTCTCTTTCAAAGGTTTGAGCATCAGGTCCTAGAAAAGCAACATGAGGTTGTTGTACGATAGAAGGAGGGTCAGAGACCAAAGAAATATAGGGATTAGAGATGGGGACAGAAGGAGTTGGGATTTGGGTAGTTACCTCAGTTGGTACTGAGATGGGTGGTTGCGTCACTGATGTTGTGACAACGACTGAGATCGCTGGCACGGTTGATGATGGTATATCTGAGGATGTGGAGGAGAGACCCACGAAATCATCCAAGGAAGTTTGTCGAGAAACTACCTCAGGTATTGAACTAGGGGTAATGGTCTCCTTAGTCAATTTGGCCTTCTTCGAAGTACCAGAAAGACTAGTAGATGGTCGTTTAGAAGAGGTTTTAGCAGAAGGGCTAGCAGAAGAACGAACCTCTTACGTGGCCGCTGAAGTAGAAGAAGTATGGAGAGAGAGACGAGAGCGTAGGGTAGAGATACTTACCTCGTTGTCCAGCGGTTTGACCTCCAGTGAACGCTGACCCACTTTGGCGAAGGATCCACCACGAGTAGTGGGGTAAGAGTTGGCGTAGAGAAACTTCAGATATGCATAGATGAACCGTACATATGGGATCTTAGGATCCCTCTCCGTCTTCTCTATCTTTGACTTAAGATCGTCAAAGATAGTGATGGCAAATTCGAAGTTCTTTCCAGCGATCACTGAGTAAGCCATCTGGAGTTGAACTTTGCTTGCTTGATCAAGGGAACCACTTTTCCCACTCATGCACTGAATGAAGTGAGAAAAGATGAAATTCAATTGAGAAGGCATGTTTGCCTTCTTGATGAGCTTCAGCTTCTTGTTAGGGATTGTGGAGTGGGGCTTGTTGTCCCAACAGTACTCCATATCATCCAGAAAACTGGATGAGTTCAGCATCGGTTGGCAGAGCTTCAAATCCACTCTTGGGTTTGTCAGGAAACCTGAGTGCCTTCCTCAGGCTGAAAGTTGTCATCATGCCTGATCCCAAGTCAGTGCTGAAGGAGATAGCAGGAACCTGATAACCTTTCTTGTTGGTGATAGAGGTCTCTTCAGCTGTAAACCAAAATTGTTGGAGAAGCGTTTTGGAAGGTTTGGGATCAAAAGTGAGGGCATAAGCAATGTAGGATTGCTTTAGGAACTTAGAAGCTTCCACAAGGTGTGGGTATTTGATACCGTCGAAGTCCAATGGTCCAAGATGGTTGTTCTTGGGATTTCAAAATTAGTGAGAGCGAACTTGACTGTCTTGGAGGCAATTAGAGCTGACTGTGCCATTTCTGAATAAGGAAAGAAATGAGAATAGAAGGAAAGGATTAGAGTCTAAAAATAGAGAAGTTTTTACCAGTTTCTATTTGAAGAAAGAAACGTATAAAAACTAAAATATTTGAAGATTAATACATTGTTCTTAGTTTAAGAAGGAAGAACAATGAGAAAACCAAAGGTTTTGAAAGAATAAAATCAAAAAGAATGATTTTAGAGAGTAGAAATCTCATAAAAATCCATAATGATGGAACATAAATAGGATTTAGTAACAAGATCAAAATAACATGTTAATCCTTAAGGAAGAAGATGCAAATGTTTTGAAAGATGTTCTTGCAAATGCTTGAGAGAGTTCTTGCTTGAAAAAAAATTTCAGAAGGCGTAAAAGATAAGAATGTCAGGATCTTAATTCTAAACAAGAATAAACACTCAGAAACAATATCAAAGAAGTTTGCGGAATAACACTTTGATATTCATTAGTTAATTGAACACAGTAAATCATAATAAGAACTTGCAAACTTTATTGAATGATTATAAAGTTACAAGATTCAACACACAACCTCAATATTGATGAACAGGCTCATCCATACGAATTCTACTTCTCTAGAATTAGGTTACAAACCTTGAGGTTGATTCTCTCTATCAAAACAAAAACTCAGAATGCTAAAAGTTATTTTCTATCAAGTCTAAACTATTCTATATATACTGAAGATAAAAGATAATTACAAATAATAAAAGATCTTCAAAATAATCTTCTATCTTTATCTTCAAGCTTTCCTTAATCTTCAAACTTGATCTGCACGAATCTTGATTATCTCATAAGCAGCACTAAGTCTTCAGCAGTATTAATACTTTGAGCAGTATTAACATTCAGCAGTACTAACTACTAGCAGTACTAAAATTGCTTAGCAATAGTAATCTACTGTAGCAGTATTAACCTTGACTTAGCAGCATTAATCTTGTTCAGCAGCATTAACTTCATAAGTAGTAATATTCAGAAGTAGTAACCAAGTTCTTCTAGCAGTATTAACTGTACTTGTGAAATTCTGAATTTCCCAACAAAAAATGAAAAGAAACATTCCTTTTATACGTATAAAGAGAGAGAGAGAGAGACGGGAAAACAAATGTTCATCATGACATGGACACGTCCCACGAAGTTGATTGGATAGAAGAGCAATAGACGAACGTGTCAGAAAAAGGCAAAGTCGTGGATTGTCGGTTCAAATGACGTCATGAGGAGAGAGAAAAACGTTTCATTTGTCCTTTTTGAAAATATCTCTGAAGAAAAGTCAGAGATAGGTTTTCCTTTGAAAGAATCCATGATAAAAACTCAGAGATTGATTTTTATTTCAGAAGGATCACTGAAGAGAAAAATCAGTGATAGATTTTGTTTATCAAAAAGCTTTTAATCATTTGAAGAAAGTTCAGTGATTAAAGTTTTATTTTTAAACGTCTTACTGAATGAAGATTTAGTGATTGAGAGTAAGAGAACATACCTGAGATTCATAAATTTATTCAGAGATTGAGTGATAAAGGGGAACTTATAATCACTGACGTAATGCATGAACGATGAAGAGTTACTCTTCAAGATTCAGCATTCCAAGCTCACTGATGAGAAAGTTGAACCTTGTTTCATCAAGAGGTTTGGTAAACAAATCAGCTAGCTGATAGTCAGTGGGGATAAAGTGAAGTTCAATATCACCATTCATCACATGATCTCTGATAAAATGATATATGATCTCTATGTGTTTTGTCTTTGAATGTAGCACTGGATTATTTGCTATAGCGATAGCACTAGTGCTGTCGCAATAGATTGGAATCTTTGATAGCTGAAGGTCATAGTCTAATAGTTGATTTCTCATCCATAAGACCTGAGCACAACAGCTTCCAGCGGCTACATATTCAGCTTTAGCTGTGGAAGTGGACACTGAATTTTGCTTTTTGCTTGTCCAGCTTACCAGCTTTCCTCCTAGAAGTTGACATCCACCAGTGGTGCTCTTTCTATGGAGTTTACAACCTGCAAAATCACTATCGGAATATCCAGTTAGATCGAAACCTGAGTCTTTGGGATACCAAAGACCGAGGTTAGGAGTCCCTTTGAGATATCTGAAAATTCACTTAATAGCGATTAGATGGGATTCCTTGGGTTCAGATTGATAGCGTGCACATAAACAAGTAGAGTACATGATGTCAGGTCGGCTCGCTGTAAGATACAGCAGGGAGCCTATCATTCCTCTATAGGCAGTGACATTAACAGGTTTTCCAGATGGATCTTTTTTAAATGTCAGAGGAGGTGCCATAGGAGTCTTCATCGCTGAAGTTTGTGTTAAATCAAACTTCTTCAGCATGTCTTTAACATACTTACCTTGGCTGATAAAAGTACCTTTGTCAGATTATTTGATCTGAACGCCAAGAAAATATGTCAGCTCACCCATTGTTAAGACAAATTTGATAGTAATCATTGTATTTATTATCAGTGGTCTTTACTGTATTTAGCTTGCTTATCTGTATAGGTTTAGGCCCTGGGTATTTAAGTCCCTTAGGTGCCTTTGTTTTGTAACTTTGGAGCTCATTTTGAATACATCGTTTACATTTGGCGCACTCTCTCTCTCTCTCTACTTTATCTATCTAAGACTTGGTAGATCTTGGACTTTCTATTGGTATCAGAGCATTTCTGAATCTGAGAGGATTGAGAGAAACTTGATTTTGATTCTAAATTTGTGGTATAATCAGAAAATTCGATTGATTTTCTTGATTTTTTCAAGAAAATCTCGTTTTTTGATTTTTGATCAAATTTGGACTGTTTTCTGAGTGAATTTTGTTGAAAATTGATTTCTTTGATTCGATTTTAATAGGAGAACACTTTTGATTCACATCATTTTTCAAGAAAATAAGTTTTTGATAATCGATTTTGAGGCTTTTCTTTTTCTGGAAAAGTCGTTTTTACGAACTGTGTTTTTCAAGAATTCACGATTTTGTGGTTTTTGATTGATCTTATTGTTTAAAAGTTGTTATAAAACTGTTTTCGATCACTTCTGGTTTAGAATGTTTCATCAATGTCGTGTTAGTAATCAAAATTGGGAAGTTTTTTCTTGATTTTCAGTGGTTTGCGCCAGATCTGATCTTTGCGCCAGTTCATCTCAGGTTTGCGCTAGTTCATCTGGATTTGCGCGAGTTCATCCAGTGCATATTGTGCGTCTTCAGGTTTACTTCAAGAGAAGTTCAACTTTTCGCCTTGGGTACATCACGCAAAGTACAGTTTGCGTCATATACAGCTCACGCAAAGTAACATTTGCGTCTCTAGTTTCTCACGCAAAGTTTCTTTTGCGTCATCTTTACCTCGCGCAACTTCTAGTTTGCGCTATATACAGCTCGCGTAAAGTTACTTTTGCGCCTTCAGCATCTCACGCAAAGTTTGATTTGCGTCATCAACATTTCACGCAAATCCAGGTTTGCGTCTTCCACGGCTCACGCAAATCAAGTTTGCGTCATCCACAGCACACGCAAATCTCATTTACGCTACATACTGCTCACGCAAACCTTCAGTTTGCGCAAGTTTACCAGATTTCAGATGTGGAACTTTCTGACTTTGTGATTCTGTCAAGATGTCTCTACAAGCTTAGTTTTACAAGAACGACATAATGATGTCTTTGGGATCAGACACTCGCCCTCCAGTTCTGATAAATGAAAACGAATTTCAGCAGTGGCAAGACAGATTCATCAATTTCATAGAGAGACAACCAAATGGGGACAATATGATGAAGTCTCTTACTGAAGGTCCTATGGAAAGGCTTATGAAAGAAATACCAGCTACTGCAAATACTCTGGCTACAAGAGTTGAGAAAGCTATAAGAGAGTATGATGTTGAAGAGCTTTTGAGATATCAAGTTGATAACCAGGCAAAATCTAATCTGATTCTTGCTCTACCCAATTCAATCTACAACATAATTGACTGTTTCAAGCAGAATCCGATGCTAATGTGGACTCAGCTAGAAAAGATAATGCTTGGATCAGCAGTTTCCACTCAACTCCGTCAGACTAGATACATGAACAACTTTGAGGAGTTTAAAGCAAAAGATGGAGAGAGTCTGAAAAGTGTGTTTGATAGATTTTGGGCAGTAATAAATGATCTGTACAAGATAAAGGTGACAAAGACTGAACTGGAAACCAATCTGAAATTCTTAAATGCTCTTCAACCAGCGTGGAGCAAATCTTGTCATAGGATGAGGAATGATGTACGGATCTCCACAATGCCAATTCAGGAACTGTATGAGATCTTAATGGCTGATGAGAATTTGGTGCTGGAAAAGAAAGCTAAGATTAACAAGAAAAATAAGCCAAAGACTGTTGATCCGATTGCTCTCCTGGCTAGTCAATTGGCAGAACAAGCTTTATCTGAAAATGTCTATGATGGTTCAATTGATGACGATGGTGAGCCTTTGGAAAAGGCTATGATCCTCTTCTCTCAACATTATCAGAAAAAGTTCCAACACAGATCAGGATCAAACAACCTCCGCTTCACTTCTGGTTCAAAGAAATTGGAACCCGGTGCTCCCTCAAAGCCATTTATTCCAAAGTATGAGCCTGTTAAAGTGGCAGAACCGAAAAAGGAGGATAAGAAGACAATGAATTGCTTCAACTATGGAAAACCGGGGCATATAGCAAAAGAGTGTAGAGTGAAGGTTGTCAAGGACTCTGCTTTGTACAGGAAAAAGCTGGAATTGGCAGAAAAGAGAGAAAATGGAACAATTCTGCTTGCTGAAGAGGAATATTGGCTTGACCACTCAGATAATGAAGCTGAGAACGAGGAAACATCAGCTATGTGTTTCATTGGGGATGATAAGAGTGATGATCAAGATGAGGACACTTCAAATGATGAATCTGAGGTACCGTCTGAGTTTGATTACAATTTCATTTCATCACAAATGAACGTCATAATAACTGCTTTACATGATTTACGTTCGAAGTTCTTATCTGAAAAGCACATAAATCAAGAAAAATCTGTCATGATTGAAAAATTGAAAATTTCATTGAAAGATGAAAAGTTTATCTTGACAGATACAAAAGAAATTGGATGAATTAGAAAAGCTCAATAAGACTAATCTTGATTCTTTGACTGAATTGAGCAAATTAAATCAAGATTTTTCTGATAAAATAATTGTTTTAGAAGAAAAATTATATAAGAGAGAACAAACTGAGCAGACCATATATATGAATAAACCAAGGAGTGATGAGGTTATAAAAGAAAGATAGGGACTTGGTTTTGAAAATCCACATTGTCTAAACAATGTTATAACAAAAACCCCCACTTTATATAATTTTGATTATCTAAGTCTTGCAAAATATGCTCTTCAATTTAAAATTGATTGGATGAATGAGAAGCAAGAATTAGAAATCGAAAATCAGAAAAGAATGAACAACAAGAAAATGGAAATGCCATTTGTTTATACTAGTGAAAATGCCAAGTATTTTCCTGAACAATCAAAGAAATCCAGAAAATCTCAAAATGCTTTAAATGTCAATTCTTCCATTAAATCTTCAATATCAAATGATTATTTTGATATATATGCTAATAATACTAATAAGGAAAGTATATCTCCGGTTTCATATGATTCTAAGAGATATATTCCCCCATTAGTATTAGAAAGTAAAATCATTGATCTTGAAGATAAAATGGAAGAACAAAATCTTCAAACTGATTTTGAAAACAGTTTATTTCTTTTTATCATGAAGTCAAGTTTTGAAGATAAAATAAATTCTGGATTTTCTATCGATTCTAAGGAAATTACTCAAAAAGTACAAACAAGTGAAAGTTTGCGCCAACCAAAGGTAGAGCAAACTGAAGGTTTGCGCCAGAGGTTGGTAGCGCAAAACTCAGTATGCGCCACCAGTGGGTCGGCAAACTCTTCCTGACTTGTGTTTTTCTGAAAATTCTCACTCCAAGGCTAATTCAACTCTGATGAATGCTCAGTTTGATTTCTTAGATAAAATTTCTTCTTCTAATTCAATTGTTGATGATTCTTTTATGCTAAATGATCAGTATTATAAACCAAAGCGTAAAACAAGAAAGTCAAAGAAGTCCAAGAAACAAGATAATGTCATGTCTGAAAATCTAATTCTTCTAATTATACTATTTTAGATCGGACTTTGAAGAAGTCATCAAGGCAGATATGGAGGATCAAACAGAAGTCAAATGAATCTGCAGCTATAGAGGATAAATATGTAGATCGTCTTTTTAAAACGGATACATTTGCATTTTGTAATAAAAACACAAAATATTCAATAAAGCAAATGATTCAAATTGCAAAGAATGTCTCATATTTTTCTTCTATTTCTGATTCAGATGATTATGATTCTTCCTCCATGAATGATTGTGTTCATATTTTTTTCTAAAAAGAGAGTTATGAAAAATAAGAGGCAAAGGACTAACAAGAAGGGACCCATAAGCATATGGGTACCTAAATCTGTGTAATTTCTGAATGTGCAGCTTATTCAGTTATGGTATCTGAATTCGGGGTGTTCCAAACACATGAAGGGCAACAAATCATTACTTTCAAATTTTAAAGAAAAATGTTGTGGTCGTGTGAAGTTTGGAAACTATGAGACAGCTCCTATTCTAGGTTATGGTGATCTTGTTCAAGGCAATATCACTGTCAAACGAGTCAACTATGTTGAAGGTCTAAGCCACAACTTATTCAGCATCGGACAATTTTGTGATAAAGATCTTGAAGTCAGCTTCAAATCTAAACGCGTTGCTATGAAGAATGACAGTGGCAGGGATTTACTGGTTGGAAAAAGAAGATCCAATTTATATACCATTGATCTTTCCAAGGTCAAAATACCATCAGATATCTGCTTGCTTTCTAAAGCCTCTGTTCATGAAAGTTGGATACGGCACCGACAACAAACTCATCTCAACTTCAAATACATGGATCGCCTTGTCAAGAATGATTCAGTTCGAGGTCTCCCAGTACTCCGTTTTCAGAAAGACCATCTCTGTCAAGACTGTGAGAAGGGAAAGATGAAGAAAGCTTCGCATAAGCCAAAACCTGAACCCTGCACTTCGGACATTCTTGATTTGTTACATGTTGATTTATGCGAACCGATGAAGACAAAGAGTATCGGAAAGAAAAGATATGTCTTGGTGGTTGTTGATGATTACTCACGGTATACATGGGTTAAGTTTCTCAAGTCTAAAGATGAAACTCCCGACTTTCTCATCAACCTCATCAAAACAATTCAGACCAACAAGCAAAAAGCAGTCAAAGTTGTCAGATCAGACAATGGTACTGAATTCAAGAACAACACTCTTCAAGCTTTCTACGAAGATCAAGGTATTCAACAACAGTTTTCTGCTGCTCGAACACCGCAAAAGAATGGGGTTGTTGAACGAAGAAACAGAACGCTTGTCGAGGCTGCCAGATCGATGCTTGCTTATTCTGGTGTTCCTTTGTCTCATTGGGCTGAAGCTGTCTCAACTGCTTGTCATACTCAGAACAGATCAATTCTGCATCGTCGATTCAACAAAACACCATATGAGCTTATGAACGGTATCAAACCGAATGTCAAATATTTCAAGTCATTTGGGTGTAAATGTTATGTTCTGAATGACCGAGACAATCTCAACAAGTTTAGTCCAAAGGCAGATGAGGGTATTTTTCTTGGGTATTCTTCTACTTCTGCGGATTACAGAGTCTTTCTTACTTCAGCAAGAAAAGTGATAGAGAGTGTCAATGTCAAATTTGACGAAGCTGCAGATTTGGTTTCTGGTCAATCAGGTTCAGAACCCGCACTTACAGGGAATTCAGCTTTTGAACAAAACATTCAGAACCTTCGCTACAACCGTCAAATCAGGATCCCTCTTCTTCTTTGCTTAATCTTACTGATCTTGATTTAATTTTTGAGCATTTTTATGATGATGTGCCTAAATCTAACTCTGAAAATGCTTCTAATGTTTTGAATCAGGAAACGGTGAGCACATCTACTCCAAAATCCGTTGCATCTATCTCTCAAACTGATGCTGTTCCAGTACCTCCTGTCACTCAAAACAATATTTTTGAACCTGATCCAGCACTATCAGAAACTGCGCCATTAGAACCTAAACAAGTGAATACTGAATCTGTTCAAGAAGAACTTGTTCAAGATGAAGTTGTTCAAGAAGAATCAGTTCAAGAAGAAGAACAAAGTTTCTGAAGCATTGGAGGATCCGGATTGGATAATAGTGATGCAAGAGGAGCTCAATCAATTTGATTCATTAAAAGTATGGAGACTTGTACCACGGCCAAAAGGAAAGAGCATAATTGTCACAAAGTGGATATTCAAGAACAAGAAAGACAAAGATGGTATCGTTGTTCGCAACAAAGCTAGACTGGTTGCCAAGGGTTATCGACAAGAAGAAGGAATATATGAAACTTTCACGTCGGTTGCAAGATTAGAAGTTATTCGAATGTTTCTCGCTTTTGCTGCTTATCGCAATTTTACTGTGTATCAGATGGATGTAAAAACATCCTTTCTCAACGGGAAACTGAAAGAAGAAGTTTATGTTTCTCAACCAGAGGGGTTTGTTGACAAAGATCGTCCTGATCATGTCTACTTTCTCGATAAAGCATTGTACGGCCTGAAACAAGCACCAAGGGCGTGGTATGATGAGTTATCGGCCTTCTTGATCAAATCCGGGTTTACCAAAGGATCCATAGATACCACTATTTTCATTTATCGTTCTAACTTGGATATCTGCTTAGTTCAAATATACGTAGATGTTATTATATTTGGTGCAACTAATAAATCTTTATGTACTTGGTTTTCTGATCTTATGACCTCCAGGTTTCAAATGAGCATGATGGGAGAAATTAATTTCTTCCTCGGCTTACAAGTGAAACAGCTTCCAGATGGAATCTTTATTAACAAGTCGAAGTACGTTTTTGACATCCTGAAGAAATTCAAGATGGACAAATCTTCTTCAATTGGCACGCCTATGGCTCATGGTGCTAAAATTGGACTCGATCCAGATGGAAAAGCTGTGGACGTCAAGACTTATCGAGGAATGATCGGATCACTAATGTACCTAACTGCAAGTCGGCCGGATATCATGTTCTCTACTTGCTTATGTGCCAGATTTCAAGCCAAGCCAAAGGAATCGCATCTTTTAGCAGTCAAGAGAATCTTTCGATATATCAAAGGAACTCCATACTTAGGTTTGTGGTATCCTAAGAGTTCTGATTATAGATTGATTGCTTACTCTGATGCAGATTTTGGTGGAAATCAATTGGACCGGAAAAGTACTTCAGGTCATCTTCAATTTCTTGGTGATAGATTGATAAGTTGGGCATCGAAGAAGCAGAATTGTGTTTCTATCTCAACTGCAGAAGCAGAATACGTTGCCGCAGCTAGTTGTTGTGCTCAAGTGCTTTGGATAAAGACACAACTTCGTGATTACGGGATGTTATACAAAACAGTTCCTATCTATTGTGACAGCAAATCCGCGATCGCGATATCAGTCAATCCGGTCCAGCACACAAAGACCAAACACATAGATATAAGGTACCATTTCATAAAGCATCATGTGGAAGAAGGTACTATTGAATTATATTTTGTCCCAACTGAATATCAACTTGCTGATATTTTTACAAAAGCTTTAGATGAAAAACGTTTTAATTTTCTGCTTTCAAAACTCGGCATGTTGAATTTAAAAGTTTAAATCTTTACAAATTTTATTCTATAAAGTAAAAGCTTTACAGGTTTTCTTTCTTTTGAATAAAATGTGTGTCTAGGATAAATTTTCAAGTTGCTTTGTTTATATTGAAGTTTTCTATGTTCAACTTTCAAGTCTTACAAAGATCGAAAGGTCAGCAACATGTTTGAAGCTTTTGCATTCTGCTTTAAAGGTATGTGATTCGGAATATTTATAGTTTACAATGCTTGGAAATCATAAAAAGTCTGGATTATGGACCGTAATGAAAATATGGGCTAAGCACTTAGATGTAGAACTGGGTGATTGAGATGAAAATTTATTTTTCTAAAATACAGAAATCTCTAAGTTTAAAAGTTTGTACCTGTGATCTTTCTGGTTTGGGAAAGTAAGTTCCGTGGAATGCTTGTCATCCGGTCCCCTAAGGTCAATTGGTCTGGGAGTGATCGAACCCAAATCCTTCTATAGAATCAGATCGAAAGTCATGTTCTACCGGTATGAATGGGTTTAGGATGTGTCGATGTAGCCTCTCTGATCTGGGAGAGTAAGTTCCAAGGGGTGCTTGACACCTAGTCCCCTAAGGCCAACTGGTCTGGGAGCGGCTGACTCAAATCCTGCAATAGGGTCAGATAGAAAGTTACGTTTACGGCATGTTCTTTACTTACCAAACTTATTGATTAAAAAGATGCCAAAGTGCACAAGCCTGAAAGATGTCAAAGAGCACACTCATGTTAAGATGCCAATGTGCACAATGCTAAAAGATGCCAATGAGCACACATCTCATGATACTTGGTGATATGTTTGAGTTGCGATAAACCTGTAAATTTGTGAAAGTCTTAATTTTTGATGGCTTAGTGTGAGTACATGCAAAGTTCTCTATTATATTTTTAGAATTGCATTTTCTTGAAGCTAATCGAAGTTCGCATGCGAGCACACTGAATAGATTGCTGGAAGTTTTTGAGACTGAACATGTCTTAACTTGATATGCAATGAAACTTGTCTTTGTATCCAACAACTCACATTTGATTTCAACTAATTGATAAATATGTGATATTTTACTGAGAAGAATTTAATTTGTTCAGTGTTTAAAATTTTATATGTTCAGTTGTTTCAAAATTTATATTCAGTATAATTTTTTCTTACACTGATGTCTTCATGCTTGTGTATCCATATTTTTGTCAAATTGGTCTGTGCATTTTTCGAGGGGGAGAGACAAACTGAATGAGAATTTGTCAACATTTTAATTTTGAGGGGGAGTAAATATAGTGGTCAGGTACATATCTGATACAGTGATTAACGTTCAGATCAGGAGTTCATCAGGTATGTATTTTTGATTTTTCTATACAAATGCTAATCTGATTTGTTATATTTTGTGCATTTGTGTAGGGGGAGTAAAAGCATTTCCAGGTAAAAAAAAAATTAAGTGCTTTTAGGTGTATTTTTTTTAAGAGTGTTAATTTTTTTAGTGTGATTTTTTTAGTATAAATAGTGATAGTTCTTTTCATATGTTTTTTTTTCTCGCTCCTTTTCTATTTTGAACTCTTGCCTCTTCTTTTTCCCTCTCTCTGTGCGATCTCTCATTTGTTGTCTTCAGTCTTATTCATTGATTGGGTATGTTTTCTATTTCTTATTGTATTTGATTTGTGGTTAATTTTAGCATAGCATTGTTCCTTTTCTTATCTTGTATTCGTTTTTCATTCTGTGTGTTTTCGATATTCACTGTTCATCATCATCTTAATCAGAATCGAGAGCTTCTTTGTTAAAATCAAGGATTGGGATAGATTTAGTTACTATTTTCGAATCCCAGTTATGTGTTTTCTTATTCTATTTTGTTGTTTTTAGTTTTCGATTTTGGTTTTTCGTGGGCTTTGCGACTGTTCATCTTTGGATTTCGAAAATTTTCAAAATTTTGGGTTGAATACTAAAATCAGTATTTCTTTGGTCGAAATATGTTTATAAATGTTCCTATTTGTTTTTCGAATCACCTGTTTTACATTTAAACCGATTTATTTTGAATTTTTGGAACTCAAAAGATGAACTCACGCAAACCTTTGTATTTTCTAGGGTTTTTGCGTTTTTTTTTGTTTGTTAACGCAAAGTTAAGTTTGCGTTACCAACAAGTCACGTAAAGTTAAGTTTGCGTTACCATCAGGTCACGCAAAGTTAAGTTTGCGTTACCATCAGGTCACGCAAAGTTAAGTTTGCGTTACCAACAGGTCACGCAAAGTTAAGTTTGCGTTACCATCAGGTCAGCAAAGTTAAGTTTGCGTTACCATCAGGTCACGCCAAGTTAAGTTTGCGTTACCTTTGTGTCACGCAAACCTTCTTGTGTCGTGTTTTAGATTTTTTTTCAAGTCAGGTTTACTTCACAAGTGCCTCACGCAAACTTCCTTTTGCGCTTTGTACTTGATACGTAAAGTTTGTCTTGCGTCATCAGTTTGTCGCGCAAACCATCTTTTGCACCACCCGTTCTTCGCGCAAACCTGTGTTTGAGTCTTGAACTTGTCGCGCAAACCTGACTTAGGATTTTTTATTTTTTTTATGTTTTTCATTTTTTTTTCTTTTCATGTCTAATTTTCTTCTTTTCTGTTTCTTAGGTTCACTAATGGCTTCTCAAAACGTTATTGATCCAATGGTTCAAGATGAGAATGTCATTCATGATGACCCATCTAATCGTGCTTCACACGATACGCCTATGCCGTCTGTACCTTCTGTTGGGTCGAATCTTTCAGCTCAGCGGCGAACATAGAATGACGTATTTCCGACTATGATGTACATTTTGCCATACAAGACGAATAATTACTTCGTGGACTTTGACAAGATAAAGATTCATCCTGTGATTCGAGCTATTCTCAGTGGAAATCTGCTTGCTCCGGCTCTCACTTCTTGTGCCGATATTCTTGAAGTGTATCTCCAACAGGCCTGGCACACTATTACTAAGAATGAGCTAGTTCGACCACATCGATTCGATTTACAGATTGACCAGTTTGATTCTTTTCTATCATACAAGCGTCTTCGATTAATACTGGAGCTTCCTGAGCCAAAATCCCGACCTGGCAGAACTTCTTACAATAAATATCCTTCTGAATTGGATGTTCTCAAGGCTATTCGTAATCTGGGTTATCTCGGTGCTTTGGATAGAGTAAGTCAGTTTGACAAGTCCAACCTGCCTCTGGTCTGGTATACATTGTTTTCTGTTCTCAACAGGTGCCTTACATCGAAACATTCCGGCACGGACAATGCAAGTCTTCACTATCTCAGATTGTTCCATGCAGTTGTCTATGACCTGCATGTCGACTACACGTACATCTTCTGGACCGAACTTTCAGAGAGAGTGCAAGACAAAATGACGCATAAGAAGCGCAAGTTCATTCCTTTTGTCCCATATATGAAGCTCATAGTTCGGAGTATGCTGCGAAGTAATCCTGCTATTCCTCGTCGGTTGTCTTGGCCTCAAGTTCCAGATACTGAGATGACATACATTCAGAAACAGAAGCGGACTTTTGACTATTCAATGCCGATTCCTCATGAGCTTATTGTGAATTATGCTGATCCATCTGATGACAACATAATTCAATACTGTCTAGAGCATGATCTTTCTTTGGCAGCTGACCAAGCTGAACCTTCTCGTGATGAACAAGCTGAATCTTTTCATGCTGAACAAGCAGTTCAAACAGATGTTACGAATCAACAAATAGATGATGTACTTGTTGCTATTGACAATGAACCTGAGAATACTGTCCATGATGATGATGATGCTACTGCTGATGATGCTAATGCTGGAGATGAATATGGAGATAGAGATGCTGATGTTGGTACTGATGGTGATGATGCAGATGATGATCAACCAGCTATTCGTATCTGACACAAGTAGATTAGAGCACCAGACTTGAATGAACCAGTGGTTGTGATGTCTGATGAAGAATCTGTACCTATCAATACAGCAGTTGCTAACATTCAGGTTGACGAATTAGATTTAGATTTTGCTAATGCCTCAGCTCAGATACAGAGTCAAGGTCCAACCACTTCTCTCTCTGAAATTCCTTCTTCAGCTACACCTACTTCAGTTGTTGAGCCTTCTTCCGTTCAAGCTCGAGATCCAACAGAAACGTTTTTGACTTTGAATGAAGTCATCAGTCAAACGAGCGAACGTTTTGAAGAACAAAAGAATGAAGAAATTCAGAAGATGCGGGCTCTTTTCAAAGGAAAGATGGTTGAAATTGATCATTCTGAGATCCCTCAAGTATTGCTATTCAGACGCCCATCTGGGGTGGTTATCCGTGAACCGTCTACTTCTGTTTCTACTACAGCTCCTGCGATAGTATCCATTCCACTTCCTCCACCATTTACTCAATCAGTTGGTGTCTCGGTATCTACTCGTCCTCCGGTATCTTCCAGCATTCCGGTTCAAGATCTTCCGATTTCAGAATTGACAGATATGATCTATGCTCGTCTTCTTTCTATGTCGCCGCCAGAACAACAAGATAAAGACTTGATTTTTCTGGTAAAGAATTTTCAACCAACTCCGCCTCAAGCATCTACTTCTGCACCAGACAGAGTTTCTGTGTTGCACGATGAGTTCACTTCTTTCAGAATTGAAGCTCGATCAAATTTTTCTGAAATCAAGGAAGGACTATCTCTCTTAACTCAAGCTTTAAGTGCTCTTTCTGACAAGTTTGATCGTCACGAACAGAGCTGCATATCTGACGCAGGCCTGTCTCACAAATGAAGACATGACCAAGATGATCCAGATCATCAAGGTCATGAGGGGGAGATGACGAAGAGACAGAGGGTAGAGGGTTCTTCAGCTAGAGAAGATCAAACTGAAGATGAGGTGGCTGACAGAGAAAAGGATGCTGATTTCGTTCAAGAATGCAGTGTGGAAAATCTTGTAAACAATATGATAGAAAATGTTGATTTATCTGCTATGTCTAATGTGTTGAGCATTTCTGAACAGAATATAGAGAATAACATGCAGATAGTCGTTTATGTTGATCCAGACACTGCATCAAGGGTAAATGAGCTAGATGATCCTGAAGTTGCTGATGACATGAGATCTTTCTTCGCAAACTTCATCGAGATCAATTCAGATGATGACGATGACATCAGATATGAGAAGATTTGCAAAGTAAAAGAAGAAGAGTATGAGGATATTATTGTATTATCTGACACTGAGGAGAATGATTTCTTTCTAGATGCAAAGGATGAAGAAATCACAAACACGCTGTACGGAGACCTTCCTTCTCAAGATGATATTCCTGAAGCTACTCCTGATACTTCTAGTCCTGTTGCTGATCAAGCTCCGACTACCACTGCTCCGTCAAGAACATTTAAAGTTGGTCAGTCGTCCAGAGCTCAAGCTGATGTTCCTCCTTCTGATCTTGTGATTCCTCCGTCTATCCTAGAAGAAGGTTCGGCTTTGTCTAGACAACGAAGTTTACAACAACGGCATATGGCTTCAAAATTAAGATCTGCTTTTCTTGAAGACTCTCAAAGTAATATTTTTGTTTCGAGGAGAAGACAGATCAATATTCATGCTATTCTTGATGTAAAAAAGAGTCAGCATATTATCAGTACGAGTACTTAATGTTCATCAAATGCCAGCGTCGTGGAAAGCATCTTGTTTCTTCTCCGCATCTGATAGTCCGGGTTATCAATGTTTCGATAAAGAAATTTGTTCATATCTAGTATCCGGTATTTGAAGTGGAAAGAAGAGACTGCATCTTATATACTTTCTCGGAAGCTGATTTTAATGATCTATCTATTGATGATGTTGATTTTTTATACAATCATTTCAGAAATCTCTACCATATAACAGAAGATGTTTCTCAAGCATTGTTTGTGATCAAAAGATTCATTCGGCGCCAAATCAGGTTTTATAGAGTATTTGATTTTCAGATGGCTGCTGAAAGTTTTCAGCCTGTGGTAAATCTTCTAAGGCCCGATTGTAGCATGCCGAACTTAGACTCTTATCCACTATTCACCATTCTTCAAGATCCATATGGAGTTATCTACAGAAATGGTTCAAGTCAAAA
Source organism: Arctium minus (assembly GCA_954870635.1). Lineage (NCBI taxonomy): Eukaryota > Viridiplantae > Streptophyta > Magnoliopsida > Asterales > Asteraceae > Arctium > Arctium minus. The sequence continues at coordinate 135,109,168 of OX941081.1, read as the reverse complement.
CTGCTTCTTTAGATTTGAAGACATCAATCATTATTCTGATGGAACCTTGAAGGTGATCAAGCTACAGTTGGAGCAACGTTTGAAAGCAGTTGAAAGAAGATTTTTGGAGACAAGAAGAAATGCATTCCAACTCGAGAATGATGAAATTCAACTTCTCAAGAAGTCATTGAATATTATTGGTGAGAAGTTGATTTTCCGCTCAACTCTAAGACGCTTGAAGTTTTAATTGGACTGAATCGACTTCGTCAAAGAAAGGAGCGCCAATAATTACTAAGGGGGAGATTGTTAAGACAAATTTTATAGTAATCATTGTATTTATTATCAGTGGTCTTTACTGTGTTTAGCTTGCTTATCTGTATAGGTTTAGGCCCTGGGTATTTAAGTCCCTTAGGTGCCTTTGTTTTGTAACTTTGGAGCTCATTTTGAATACATCGTTTACATTTGGCGCACACTCTCTCTCTACTTTCTCTCTCTAAGATTTGGTAGATCTTGGACTTTCACCCATCATACTCATTTTGTATTCTTTCTTCATTCTTTCAGCGAAGCAAGTACACAGAGATGGGTTAGTAGAACCAAATATGATGTCATCGACATATATTTGTACAAGAATAATATGACCTTTTATCTTTCTAAAAAATAATGTATTATCAATTTTGCCACATTCAAAATATTCAGAGGTAAGAAAAGATGAGAGAGTGTCATACCAAGCACGAGGGGCTTGTTTTAGACCATAGAGAGCCTTATCCAATTTATAAACATAATTTGGATACTTAGGGTCATAGAACCCTGGAGGTTGTTCCACATAGGCTTCTTCATTCAGCTTTCCATTTAGGAACGCTGATTTTACATCCATTTGATATACAATGAAGTCTTTGTAAACAACATAAGCTAGGAAGAATCGAATTGCTTCGATCCTAGCCACAGGGGCAAAGGTTTCATCATAGTCTATGCCTTCCTCTTGTCTGTATCCCTGAGCAACAAGTCGATCCTTGTTGCGAGTTACAGTCCCATGTTCATCTAACTTGTTTCTAAACACCCATTTGGTGCCTATAACAGTTTTATCAGATGGTCTAGGAACGAGATTCCAAACTTTGTTGCGAGAGAACTCAGTCAGCTATTCTTGCATAGCGCTGACCCAGTTTGGATCTCTGAGGGCATCATCAGCCTTCTTTGGCTCTATTAAAGAAATAAAGTTGACAAAGAGATAGATATTACCTGAACTTCGTCGTGTCTGAATACCTGCATCGGGATCACCATGAATTTGATCTATAGGGTGATCTCTGGTCCATCGCTGAGCAGGAGCATGATCGCTCATTTCAGAGGTTGGATCAACAATGGGAATGTTCACCGATAAAGAAGCTTGAGATTCATCAGCGATTAGCTGTTTAGTGTTAGACAAACCATTGTTTTCTGAGAGGTGTTCAGATGAAGATGGATCTGATAGAAGTAAGGTGTTTAGAGGCTCTGCTGAGATCCATGAGTTGGATTCAGCATTAGGAGGTATGATGTTTGGATCATCATCAGCAGCTGGATGATTTGAATGCTGATGGTTTGAGAAGAAAGGTTCTGTTTCTCTGTAATGAGAAAACATCCAAGCATTTAACTCTTCATTTTCAGCGATTGGTTTAGAGTTCGTTGAGCGAGTTTCATCAAAAGTGACATGAATTGTTTCTTCCACATGTTGTCTTCTCTTGTTGAAAACTCTGTAGGCTTTGGAGATGGAGGAATATCCTAGAAATATTCCATCATCAGCTTTTGGGTCGAACTTTCCAAGCTGATCTTTGTTGTTTAAAATAAAGCACTGACAACCAAAGATATGAAGAAAGCTAATAGAAGGCTTTCTTCCATGAAAAAGTTCATAAGTTGTCTTTCCAAATCTCTTTACTATCAGTGATCTGTTTTTAGTAAAACATGCAGTGTTTACAGCTTCAGCCCAAAATTGAGTAGGGAGGTGAGAATCACTAAGCATTGATCTAGCAGCTTCAATGATCGTTTTGTTTCTTCTTTCAGCGATTCCGTTTTGCTGAGGTGTTCTCACTGAAGAGAAGTTATGAGAGATTCCCTTGTTCTTAAAGAAAATGTTCAGAGAACTTTTTTTGAATTCAGTTCCATGATCACTTCTTATTGAACGAACAGTGAGATTATTCAGCACTTCCATCTTTTTAACAAAAGATATTAGTTCTTCTAGAGTATGACTCTTGCAGGGAAGAAAGATAACCCAGGTGTAGCGAGAGTATTCATCTACAATGACAAGCGTATATTTCTTTCCCGCTATTGATTGGATGTTGACAGGGCCAAACAGATCCATATGTAAGAGCTGAAGAGGACTTGTCACTGAGGAAACTTGTTTAGACTTGAAACTAGCTTTTGTCTGTTTTCCTTTTTCACATGCTGAGCAGAGAGATTCTTTAGCATATGAATGCTAAGGAAGACCAGAAACCAGTTCCTTAGAAGAGAGAGAATTCATGGTTTTGAAATTTAGTTGAGAGAGCCTTTTGTGCCATAGCCAGTTGACATCAGAAGAGGCTTTAGAGAGAAAACATACGTTTTCAGTGGTAGTAGAGTCGATATCTATTACATAGACATTTTCTCTACGATACCCACTGAGAGCAAGTTTTCCTTTCTCATTCACCACTGAACATGATTTATTGGAAAACCGAACTTCGTAGTCTTTATCACATAGCTGACTGATGCTCAGAAGATTATGCTTCAGTCCATCTACATAAGCGACTCTTCTGAAGGTAGTTGTCCCATTGCTGAGGACACCAAACCCTCGGGTATATCATTTTCCATTTCCACCGAAGGTCACATAGGGACCTTTCTCTTCCTTGTATTCAGTGAGCAGGTCTTTTTGTCCTGTCATATGACGAGAACATCCACTATCGAGATACCAGATGCCCTTGATCCCTGCAAACATAAGGAAGATTAAGATTTGTTTGGTACCCATTTTTCACTGGGTCCTTTGGGGTTAGTGGAGATGGAAGGTTCAGAAAACTTCACAGCAGATGAAGATTTAGCTTCAGTGGTAATCTTCACTTTGGTGAATTTCTTAACCTTAGTGGTATTCTTCACCTTGGTAGATTTTTCAGCTTTGATGACCTTCTCAGCCTTAGAGGCATTTATCTTCACTTTAGCTGTTTTATCAGCTTTAGTGGCAGTTGGACATTTGCTTGCAATATGGTCAGTAAATCCACAGTGATAGCATTTTCTATATTTGAATGTGGTTTTTGGGCCAGAAGTAGAAGGTTTTGAGAATTTAAGATGAGCGGGTCCAACTCCAAGAATGTTTTTCTCATGAGATCTAGGAGGAATTTTTATTTCTTCAGATCTCTTAGGCGTAAGATCAATCTTTAGCTTTGGAGGACAGAGATCAAATATTTCTATCACGGAGCTAGACGATTGATTCGCTGAAGGTTTAGAAGGAACTTTCAGCTTTGATTTCTTGGTAGCCTTCTAAGGATGGAAAATGGATTTTCCTTTATACGCAGACTTAGAGCCTTTGGATTTTTCCTCAGAGATAGAATTTGAAGAAGAAGGATAAAACTGATTATAAGAAGTGTTAGAGATAGAAGTGACAAACGTTCCAAACTTAAGCATGGAATAGTCTTCTATAGGTTCATCCTGTGGTTTCCAAAAACCAAGACCGGTTTTATCACCTCCAGGAGTTTGATCATTTATTATCTCAGTGATCTTACTTGAGGAATTGCACCATTTTTCAACAGTAGCCTTTTCTTCTTTTAGAGCAGCGATGGCTTGTTCGTGTTCTATGCTGATGATTTTATTTACAACAACTTGATCTTTCAAACTTTCCTCTAAAAGAGTCAGTTCTCTGATCTTTTCATGGCATTTTTCCAGTTGTTCAGTTAAATCATTGTTTTTGCTTTCAGCTAGAGATTTTCCGTTTAGAGCATTGTAAAGATCAATCGTCAGCACATCAACTGCGCGACTTCTCTCTGATTCAGGTAGAGAGGGATTAGTAGAGATAGATACCTGGGATGATATATAGCTCATAGAAGTTTCAGTTGGTTCTTCCACTTCTTCTTTAATCTCAGCCATGAGGCAGAGATTAGCGATTTCTTCTTCATCAGAACTTGATTCTTCAGATTCAGCCCAGTCATGTTCTTCAGCGATGAGACCTTTACCTTTTCGCTTGTAGTTTTTCAACTTTTGATATTTCTCCTTCAACTTAAGGTATTTTTCATCTCTGGATCTTCTAGAGGTAGAAGGTTTGAAGACTTTCTTTGACCTGCACTCACTTGCAAAGTGTCCAATCTTTTCACAGTTAAAGCAAGTAGCAGTAGCCTTATCAACAAGGGTTGATTTTGGCTTGTCAGTGAGGGAGAGAGGCATATTTCTTCGGAAATTGCTCTTTCTTGCAAATCTCTTAAAAGAGTTTGTCAAGAGTGCTAAGGACTCATCAAACTCTGAAAGATCAGTGTCTGATAGATCCTCAGATTCAGAATCTAACTCAGTGATGGTGAGAGTAGATCGCTGAGATGGAATTATCTCTGAAGAGACTAAAGCAACAGGAGTGCTTTTGGAGTCTTTAGAATCTTTTATAAGATTCTTCTTCAAAAGGTTTGATTGCTCATAGTTAAGCAATATTTCACACAAGGTGCTGAGAGAAAGAGAATTTAAGTCTTTTGTCAGCTTGAGACATATTGAATAATTTTCCCAGCATTCAGGAAGACATTCCAAGAATTTTGTTAGGACATCAGAGTTAGAATAGGTCCTACCAATAGTTCTTAGATCAATGATTAGGCAGTTAAACCGTTGATGAACATCAGAGAGAGATTCATTCTTACCATCGATGAAACTTTCATACTGTCTTACCAACTTAATCTTTCGAGTCTCTTAGATTTCAGTAGTGCCTTCATATTGAAAACATATGGTTTCCCACATTTCTTTAGAAGTTTTAAGATGCATGATGGAATGGAAAACTTCATCAGGCAAAGCCATAGAGATAATGGTCTTTGCCCTTGCATGGATACCAACCTTATTCTTGTCTTCATCACTCCATTGTCTAATTTCCTTAGCAATATAGCGTTCAGGAATAAATGGAGTGGTGGCAGTAGCTTGAACGGCAGCTATGATTTGGACAGGTTCATAGGGTCCCTTTGCTACGTACTCAGGTATAGTAGGATCTGCACCATCAAGAAATAGCATCATTCGATTCTTCCAGACAGAGAAGTTATCTCTGCTAAATCGAGGAGGTTTAGAAAGTGAACCATTATCATAGTAGTTTGTGTTTGTGTTAAGTGTCATTTTAGAATAGCAAGAAAGAGAATAAAGCAAGATCTTGTTTATCAGATTAAACAATCTGCTCTGATACCACTTGTTGGTCCCGGAGGTGCTTAACAAGTTTGTAGAAGGGGGGTTGAATACAAACACAGAATTTAAAGTTTAATAAATTGTTTATTGATAAATCAAACACAATTTACAAGTCTGTTGCGGAATAAGATTAAGTATAACTCAATCTAAACAAACTTAAGAAAACACTAAGATGGTTGCACAAGAATATAGAGAATGGGGATTGGAGAAGTATAGAAAACAAAGTTTCTATAATGTAGAAAATTGAAGGCTAGAGGTGAGCACCCTCTTCAGATGAAGAGGTAATCTTTCTATTTATACCCTATGCATTAAATGCATGGCAGGGCACTTTACACGTGTCCTTCATTGATTGGCTGAGAGAGTCTGACTTTGGGAGACATGCTTTCGGTCGCATCAAGAACAGTGTAGTTGACAGAGTTGTTGTACGAATTGTGGCAGAGACATGTCCGTTCTTATACATCATACTTGTTGTGCAACGAAAGACAAAAGAGACTTGAGGCATAAGCCAAGTGATCATCAATCGCCGAATATCTCTTCCTTCAGAGATATAAGAAGGTTCAGTTATCGCTGAAGCTTTTCCTCAGGTTTCTTCACGTATGAGTAGAGTCATCTTTGCTTCACTGATGTCCGTATCAGGTCACTAGTAGACTTGTCTTTGTTCAGCAGCTTCGTCTTCGATTCAGCTATGAACATCTGTTGACGCGAAACTTATCTTCGGGGATTACGTCAAATGTTTACATCAGAACTATCAGCGACAACTGAACAGACTCAGTCTGATCGTTGATGGTGAAACATTAATACATATAAATGTTTACAAGAGAGACTATCAGCGATAACTGAACAGACTCAGTCTGATCGCTGATGGTGAAACACTAATACATATTAAAACGTAATTTTCACTAAGTATAGAAGAGGGTCGTTATCAAATCACTGAGAGAGTTTGGATGAACAGGTTTGTACGCTTAAAACCCCTAAGTGCACCTATTAGGCTATTTGAAAGCCAAACCATGCATTTACAACATATAAAGTTGGGTTCGTGCGCTTAAAGGCCCTAAGTGCACCTATTAGGCTATTCGAAAGCAAATAATGCATTTGCAACACATAGAGTTGGGTTTGTGCACTTGAAACCCCTAAGTACACCCGTTTGACTATTTGAAAGTCAAACCATGCATATAGAACAAATATGGTTGGGTTTATACGCTTAAAACCCGTAAGTCTACCTATTAGGCTATTTGAAAGCCAAACCACGCATTTACAACATATAAAGTTGGGTTTGTATGCTTAAAGGCCCTAAGTACAACTATTAGGCTATTTCAAAGTCAAACCATGCATATAGAGAAAATAGAGTTGGGTTTGTGCGCTTGAAACCCTAAGTGCACCCGTTTGACTATTTGAAAGTCAAACCATGTATATAGAACAAATAGAGTTGGGTTTGTGCGCGTGAAAGCTCTAAGTGGACCCGTTTGACTATTTAAAAGTCAAAACATGCATATAGAACAAATAAAGTTAGGTTTGTGCGCTTGAAACCCCTAAGTGCACCCGTTTGACTATTTGTAAGTCAAACCATGCATATAGAACAAATGGTTGTGTTTGTGCACTTGAAAGCTCTAAGTGCACCTGTTTGACTATTTGAAAGTCAAACCATGCAAATAGAACAAATAGAGTTGGGTATGTGCGCTTGAAACCCCTAAGTGCACCTATTTGACTATTTGAAAGCCAAACCATGCATATAGAACAAATAGAGTTGGGTTTGCACTTTAAACTCTAAGTGCATCTGTTTGACTATTTGAAAGTCCAATAATGCAAATAAAACAAATAGAGTTGGGTTTGTGTGCTTGAAACCCCTAAATGCACCTATTTGATTATTTGAAAGTCAAACCATGAATATAGAACAAATAGGGTTGAGTTTGTGCGCTTGAAAGCTCTAAGTGCTCCCGTTTGACTGTTTAAAAGTAAAACCATGCATATAGAACAAATAGAGTTGGGTTTGTGCACTTGAAACCCCTAAGTGAACCCGTTTGACTATTGAAAGTCAAATCATGCATATAGAACAAATAGAGTTGGGTTTGTGCACTTGAAAGCTCTAAGTGCACCTGTTTGACTGTTTGAAAGTCAAACCATGCATATTGTTAGATCACAGATTTATTGGATTCAAGATCATCAAGATTGAAGATAGAAATCTGAAGTCAAAGCTGAAAAAGTCAAACTCTCAATTATAAAGTCTAGGTCCTTTGTAATAAATAGTCAAAGTTTATTTTGTATTTTCGTTTTTAGTCCTTTTCCCTTAAAATAGGTTTATGGTTTAAATTAGGTTTTTAGGTTTTTGTTTTGTTTTTCTGATTAGAATTAATCAGCCGCCACATTCATATCAGAGAGAATACAGAGAGAGTTGCGGCTTGAGAGAAAACAGAGAGCTTGATCGAGATTCAACATTGTAACCATTCGAATTGAATAATCATATCAGGTTTGCTTAATCTTATTGTTGTTTGATTGATTCGCTTGATTAGAACTTAAATTATTGGGACAATCAATTGGTATCAAATAGAGTTGGGTTTGTGCGCTTGAAAGCCCTAAGTGCATCTGTTAGGCTATTGGAAAGTCAAACCATGCATATAGAACATATAGAGTTGGGTTTGTGAGCTTAAAACCCCTAAGTGCACTTATTAGGCTATTTGAAAGTCAAACCATGCATATAGAACATATAGACTTGGGTTTGTGCACTTAAAAGCCTTAAGTCCATCTATTAGGCTATTTGAAAGTCAAACCATGCATATAGAACATATAGAGTTAGATTTGTGCGCTTAAAAGCCCTGTGTACACCTATTAGGCTATTTGAATGTTAAACCATATATATACATATCAAATCCAAACATGTTACATAACCCATATTCACCAATACATAGTAACACATTACATATGCTAGAGATACACAAACACAAAAAATGCAATTTGATACACCAAAATGTAACTCATTACATTTGTTCCATACACATACACAAAGACTAATCACATACATACACAAAATTGATTACATATGCTTATTCCCAAAATTCATACACAATTACGCTATATTTGTACATATAAGCATATTCTCAAAATTTAAACAATTTTAGGTCAAAATCTATTCCCAATCACATACATACATAAATTGATTTTATACACAATTCACAAAATATTTCACCATTTCATATATAAAAAATCACACAATATTTCACCATTTCTATACACAAGGTCACAATCACACTTTATTTCACCATTTCATATACGCAATCACACATTATTTCACCATTTCATATAAATACACACATATACATACACACCCATATATATACACATTACACTTGTTCCCAAAATTTAAACAAACTTAGGTCAAAATTTATTCTCAAATTCACATACATACATATACATACACATATTTTACATACACAAATATATTTACCAATACATACATTTACATACATAAAATCATACATATAATAGACCAATGGTGAAAATAGAAAGAAAATGACAGAAAAAATTATTTTTTACCAAAAATCAGATGAAGTGGGGGAGAGGCCGGAGGTGGAGGGCAGCGTCGGTGGCCGGAGGTGGAGGGAGAGGCCGAAGGTAGAGGGAGCACCGGTGGGGTCGTCGATGGTCGTCTGGTCGGTCGCAAAAGAGGTAGAGAGTGAGGAGAAGGGTGTTGGAGTGGCTTTGTGGTCTGTCTGTTTGTGTGTGACCTAAGTATAGGATCACATTTTTTTCCGCGGATTAGCGGTGGATATATTCACCGGAAACTCATTTAATTAAAAAAAATTAAATACTCCGCCTTTTCTTAAAAAAAATTGAAAATTTTAAATTTTTGGCTGACATATCCACCGGCCGAAAATGTTATTTTTATTTATTATTTTATTATTATTTTTATTATTATTATTAATATATTATTATGCCATTAAAGGCAAAAAAACAATCCATTAAAGCCCAAAACGGTCCACTAAAGCCCAAAACAGTCAATTATCGCCAAACATAACCCACTCCCCATTAAAGCCCAAAACGATCCATTAAGGCCCAAAATGATCCATTATCGCCGAACATAACCATTACAACCCAAAACGATTCATTAAAGCCCCAAATGATCCATTAAAGTACAAAATGGTCGATTAAAGTCCAAAACGATACATTAAAGCCCAAAACGGTCCATTAAAGCCCATCATGATCCATTAAAGCCCAAAGCGAGCCATTAAAGTCCAAAACGGTCCATTAAAGCCCAAAACGGTTCATTAAAGCCCATCACGATCCATTAAATCCCATCACGATCCATTAAAGCCCTAAACGGTCCATCAAAAATCAAAATTATCCATTAAAGCCCAAAGAGGTTCATTAAACCCAAACATGACCCATTAAACCCATTAAATTCCAATTGAATCCATTAAACACCTATTCGATCAATGAAACCCAATTGGATCCATTAACGGCCAACTGGATCCAATAAACACCTATCGGATCCATTAAAGCCTAATTGGATCCATCAAAGCCCAATTAGATCAATGAAAGACAAAATGGTCTATTAAAGACTAAACGGTCCAATAAAGCCCAAAACGGTTCACGAAAGCCCAAAATGGTCCATTAAAGCCCAAAACGATCCATTAAAGCCCATCACGATCCTTTATAGCTCTAAACGGTCCATTAAAGCCCAAAATGATCCATTAAACCCGATTGGATCCATTAACGGTCATTGGATCTAATAAACACCTATTGAATCCATTAAAACCCAAAATGGTTCATTAAAACCCAAAACGGTTCATTAAAGGTCAAGAAGGTCCATTAAACACGAACATGTGCATTAAATCCTTTAATGGTCCATTGAAGCCGAACAAAACCTATTAAAGCCAAATTAGATCAACAAAACCCCAAACGGTCCATTAAAGCTCAAAACGGTTCAAACAAGCCCAAAACGGTCCACAAAAGCCCAAAATGGTTCATTAAAGCCCAAAACGGTCCATTAAACTCGAACATGTCCATTAAAGCCTTTAACAATATATTAAAAGCCGAACATAATCCATTAAAGCCAAATTCGGTCAATGAAAGCCCAAACGATCCATTAAAGCCCAAAACGGTTCATTAAAGCGCAAAACGGTTCACGAAAGCCCAAAACGGTCCATTAAAGCCCCAGACGGTTCAAGAAAGCTCAAAACGGTCCATAAAAGCCCAAAACGATTCACTAAAGCCCAAAACAGTCCATTAAAGCCCAAAACATTCCATTCAACCCAAACATACCCGAAATGGTCCATTTAGAAATTAAAATTAAATTTAATCAATCAAATAGATTTTAAATTCAAATTTCTGAAAATCATAACTAAATTCAAAATTTTGAAAATTTAAATATTTTTTTAAATAAAAAATATATCATCCGGCAGAAAATGTTAACCACTTCTGGCGGATTTTCGACGAAATTTAATATTTTTTCTAAAAAAGAATACTTCCTTTATTTATTCTAAGAAAAAAGTTTAAAAAAATTATTAATTTTTTTTTCTGGCAAATTTCCGGCGGAATTGGTATTTTTTTTTTAAAAAAATATCCGTCGGAAATTCGCCGGAAACATCAAAAAAATTACTTTTTTAATAAAAATATATCTGCTGGAAAATTTTAAACATTTCTGGTGGAATTTAACATTTTTTCTAAAAAAATATTTTTTTATTTTTTCTTGGAAATTTTTTTTTAAAATTTATTAATTATGTTTTTTTAAATAAAAAAATATCTTCCGGAAAATATTAAAAAATTTAGAAATTAAATTCTGGAATTTAATATTTTTTCTAAAAAATTAAAAAATTATTAATTAAGATTTCTGGTGGAAATTAATATTTTTTTATTTTTTAAAAATATATCCGTTGGAAATCCGCTGGAAATATTAAAAATAAAAAATTAGACACCGAATTCTGGCGGAATATTTTTTTTATTTAAGTTTTTTTATTTTTTTGTTTTAAGAAAAATTAGAAAAAAAATACTAAAATTAATTAACTAAATTTCCGACGGAGTTCCGGTGGTAATAATTAATTAAATTCTGCCGGAAATCCACCGAAAATTACATAACTAATTTTATTTTTTTCCTAAGTTTTCTATAAATGAAACAAAATTAAGAACCCCCGGAAATCTTAATTAAAGATTTAAAAAAATAAAATAAAAGATGCTTTCAGGCGGATTTCCGGCGAAAATCAACGTCGTTTGACTATCTTAATTTCCACCGGAAATTAACGGAAAATCTGCTGAAAAATTCCGCCCCTTTTGCCTGTGTATCTAGTAGTGATCGCTATATATGCATGGCCAATTAAAGCGTAACACTATAGTGATGTTTGCCTTTTGCTTTTCGCAAAATCGTCAAGGCGAATGATCGTGTGAGAAGTTGAAGTTAAAGTGAGAAACGTGGGAAGTGTATCTGAACCGTTAATCACTTTTAATCTCATGCCCTCCCATAAATTGCGCCTTAGAAGAGAATTGATTCGATGCATCTCATATGTACCAACCAACAAATTCAAGCATTATCATATATATAATAATTCCCAAAACAAGTTTCAATACATCTTAAGATAAACAAAGTCTTCAATATTAGATACAGAAACATCATTCCACAGTCGAGATGTCTAAAGCTAACAACAACTACAAAAGTGTCCCAGACGACCAACTATTCAACTCTAAGCCTTCAAATTTTCTCCTTCCCTTTGGAAGAACCCCCACTGGTTCCTTACCTGAAAAAGGTTTAATTTTTGAAAAGCGAGGGTTAGACCATAAGGCCTAGTGAATTCCCTCCCAAAGACAATTTAAACAACTTATATTATTAAATTCGCAACTACAATAATTAGTAAAATAAGAATCACAGTTTAAAAATACCATAGACAGTACCACGACAAGGGATGTACACAGTGGATCAACCTCCATCACATTCCTGTGTTGTCCACACTCGAGGCCCCCAGTAGATCCCCTTTCGTGCCCTAGTAGATGCCATATCCGTGTGCGCGAGAAACATATATTCAAGGCACACGGCTCAAACAATTTCTCAAGGTTTCTCCACAACCCGAGATACCAAAACTCCACCGTGTAACCCGACTCCTCATACAAACGGAAGTTTATAAAAAGGGAACATAATAATCATGTGTAAAAAGGAAAGCCCTTCGTCATATATTAATGTAAACATCCTATCATCAACAACACAATATTAACATTCACGTGCACAAAGTTACAAAAAAAAGTAATCATTTTCCATATAAATAGGGAAAGATTTAAGGGAACTCACCTTTTCGATATAAATACGGCACACACCCAAAAACTTACTTTAGAAAGACTGAGCACCTACAATTTGGTTAAATGGAACATAGTCAAACCCCGGGGTAGATTCTATTTAAATCCCGGATTAAACTCCTCTGAATCTCCCAGCACACCCGACCCCGCCTAACCAGATTGGATCTCGGTTTCAGGTCCCTCCGGGTTTCATCCCGATTTCCGGCCCCTCCGGGTTTGATCCCGATTTTTGGCTCATCCGGTTTTGGCCTCAGACCCAGGCTTATTTGGGTTGGGCCTTGGTCCCGACCTATCCGTGTTTGGAATCCCAGTTCCCACGTGAGTGATATACGGGAGTTAACCCGGTTCCATTCCCGGTTTTAGAGTACTTCCCGGCAAGCACTACTACCCGGGTTCCCGATTTCCCGGTTGAAATCTCGTCCGGGTTTGGGGTGATTCTCGATCATTTCCCTTCGACCTTATAAAGAAAATCGCCAAGGGTCTCCCCCTCCCTTAATCTCATATGAAAAACTTTACCGAAAACAACCCAAAAAAAGAAGATTTGATCTACTAAATCATTGATTTCCCAAAAATAACTTTAAATTTAATAAACTTCTCAGAATGAAATCGAACACAGACGAATTTTTTGAGAGCCTCTGACCTTTAGAAATAGAGAAAAAGATTTGGGATAGTTACCTCTTAAGGATGAAATCTCCAAGTTGCTTTGCTTTCACTTTCACCCTCTTCAAGATTGTAAACCCCAATCCAACTTCTTCTACATACTCCTCTCTCTCTCTCTCTTAATTGCCGAAAACAAGAAAAGGGTGAGAATGAGGGTTTAGGGTTTTTGCTGCTTTACGTACAACTTTCAGCTATTTACCAAAATGGTCCCTAACTTTTCTTTTTCCCACTTTGACCACCACTTAATCAAGAAAGAAAATCGAAGATAGTGGTCATTACAACACTCCTCCCTCAAAAGAATTTCGTCCCCGTAATTTCTTTGTCAAAAAGATGTGGTTATTTGGACCTCATTTCGGATTCCATCTCTCACGTTGCTTCCCGCCATTTGTGAAATCTCCAGTGAACTTTCACCAAACTAATCTCTTTAGTTCTCAACTGTTTGACCTTACGATCGACGATCTCCTAGAGTTCCTCTACAAAAATTAACTTCTCATCTAATTGAACGTCTTGTAATGACACTGCCATGTCGACTTCCGCCAAACATTTACTCAAATTGGAGACATGGAATGTATTGTGGATACCTCTTAATTCTTCTGGTAGATCAAGCTTTTACGCCACTTCTCCGATCCGTTCAACAATCGCAAACGGCCCGATGAAGCGTGGGCTCAGCTTTCCTTTCTTCCCAAAACCCATCACTCCATTCCAAGGAGATACTTTAAGCATTACATTATCCCCAACTTTGAATTATATGTCCTTTCGTCATTTGTCCGCGTAGCTCTTTTATCGATCACATGCCACCTTCAATCTTTCCCGCACTTGGACAATATTATCCGCGATCATCTGTACTATCTCGGGTCCTGCTAACTGCTTTTCTCCAACCTCATTCCAGCATAGGGGTGTTCGACACTTCCTTCCATAGAGTACCTCATACGGAGCCGCCTTGATGCTTGCATGATATCATTTGTTGTAGGCAAATTAGATCAACGACAAATGGTTCTCCCATGAACCCTGAAAATCTAGGGCACACGCCCTTAACATATCTACTAGAGTCTGGATAGTTCTCTCACTCTGACCGTCGATCTGAGGATAGTAAGCAATACTCAACTTAATTTGTAACCCCATTTCTCTCTGGAAGCTCCTCCAAAACGTAGATGTGAAACGACTATCACGATCCGACACTTTTGACAACGGCACACCGTGACGGGTTACTATCTCATCGATATATAACTTTGCTAACCTTTCAGCGAATAGGTCTCCTTTATAGGTAGGAAGTGTGCTGATTTAGAAAGCCGATCCACGATTACCCATTTCGTGTTATACCCCTTTGGGGTTCTAGGCCATTTAGTCACGAAGTACATCGTGATCTAGTCCCACTTCCAAATTTTCAAACTGATAAAATAGGTGACCAAGACTTTTATGATCACTAAAGATCTGACATTTCGTCCCATAGAGGTAATGTCGCCAGATCTTTAGCGCAAAGACGACGACAACTAACTCTAAATCGTGAGTGGGGTATCGAGTCTCGTGATCTTTCAACTGACGAGATGTGTATGCAATCACCTTTCCTCATTGCATCAGAACGCACCCTAATCCTAATCTTGATGTGTCGTTGTAAACCACAAAGTCGTCCATACCCTCGGGTAATGCCAAGATCGGAGAGCTACTCAACATATCTTTCAGCTTCTGAAAGGCCTCTCTTTGTGTTTCCGTCCATGCAAACTTAACATTTTTCTTGGTTAAAGAAGTCAATCGGGTGGCAATACGCGAGAAATCCTTGATGAACTTACGATTATATCCCGCCAATCCAAGGAAGCTTCGAACTCAGACGGATTTCTAGGTGATTCCCAGTCTTGGATAGCCTGTATCTTAGACGGATCCACCTTAATCTTGTCTTGGGACACTACGTGTCCAAGAAATTGGACCTCTCGAAGTCAAAACTCTCACTTCAAAAATTTTGCGTACAACTTCTCTGGCTTCAACAACTCTAATATAGCTCGGAGGTGGTCCTCATGTTCCCTCTCGGATTTCGAGTACACCAAGATGTCATCAATAAACATGATCACAAACTTATGCAAGTAGGGTTGACACACCCTACTCATCATATCCATGAAATCCGCATATGCATTTGTCAAACCAAATGGCATCACTAGAAACTCAAAATGTCCATATCTTGCTCAAAGATCCGTCTTCGGTATATCTTCTTCCCTAACTTTGAGTTGGTGATAACCCGACCTCAGTTCTATTTTAGAGAAATAACTAGCCCCTTGCAACTGATCAAATAAATCGTCTATCCTCGGAATTGGGTATTTATTCTTAATCGTAACTTTGTTGAGGTCACGGTAGTCTTTACACATCTACATCATTCCATCCTTCTTCACGAAAAGCACAGGCACTCCCCACGACGAGGTACTAGGTCTAATGAATCCCTTATCTAACAATTCTTGCAATTGAGACATCATTTCCTTCATCTCATAAGGTGTTAATCTATAAGACACACGAGCTATTGGTGCGGCTCCAGGCACCAAATCGATTCAAAACATGACTTGGCGATCCGGGGGCAAACTCGTCAAATCCTCAGGAAACACCTCTGGGTACTCACTCATTATTCGCACTTCCTCCACTCCATACTTCTCTTTCTTAGCATCTAAAACATAAGCTAAGAATCCTTGACATCCTTTTCTCAAGCACCTAGTGGCCTTAATCATAGAAATCAGGCTAGTACTCCTATTTCGCCTATTTCCATAAATCACTATTGTTCCCTTATCGAGCAACTGAACACGGATCAACTTCTTATTACATACGACATTGGCACAATTCTTAGCTAGCCAATCCATTCCAAGCACAACATCAAACTCTCTCATCGCCATTGGATACACAACATCGGCACCAGGCTCCCTTCTATGTCTATGACACAATCCTCAATCACATGTCTAATAAACACCTGATTATTATCGGCGATTTCTTCTTCTAACATCCGCTCTAAATGCTTGCGTTTCACC
The DNA here is from genome assembly GCA_954870635.1 of Arctium minus. NCBI lineage: Eukaryota > Viridiplantae > Streptophyta > Magnoliopsida > Asterales > Asteraceae > Arctium > Arctium minus. The sequence goes on along the minus strand of OX941081.1, from coordinate 135,092,906 downwards.
CTCAAACATTTCACAAAGTCAGGAGACACCAAAGAGAAATTTTCCCCTGAATCAAATAGCACCTTGGCACATAAAGATTTCACCAAAAATGTACCTGTCACCACATCTGGAACCTCCTCCGCCTCCACTGTTGTCATATGAAATGCCCATCCTTTCGGGCGTGCCGACTCTAACCTCCTCTCTTCCTTCTTACCCCCTTGGCGATCCACGACTTGAACCGCCCCTCCCTTCCTCACCTGCAGGCAATAAAACCGCAGGTGGTCAGGCGACCCACACTAATAGCACGACCTCTTACTCGAGCATTCTCTCGACACATGCCCAGGCATCCCACATTGGAAATATGACCTCGTCCCCATCCCACATTCTCCTCGATGCACCCGTCGACATTCCCATACGATTTTTTCCCGAGTCCACGGTTTCCACATGGCTCTGGTCTGATCGTTTTTCCCTTCCTCGCATCAATTCCCGTTCCATACCATTTTCTCTTATCCCCGGTCCTCTCCGCCACTTGACGATTGTTTTCCTTTTCAGTCAGTTCAGCCGCATTAGTGGCCGCTTGGAAAGGGGTAGGATTTCTTGTCAAGACCAGTTCCCGAATGTTGATCTTCATCCCATATATTTACCGCTCCACACGCCGCTCTTCAGTCGGCACATATAACTCCATGAAGCAAGATTTCTCTATGAACTTGGAAGTGTATTCCCGCACAGTCATCTCTCTCTACTCTAAACTCAAAAACTCCTCTTCCATCTTTTGATCGCCTCCAGAGGGCATAACTGAGCCTTAAACTTCCCAAAAAAATACTCCCCAGTTCATACTCCGGGTTGTAGACGACCCTTTCCCTTCGTTTTCGGCATCCCACCAGAAGACCGCATCTGATTTCAGCATAGGTAAAGTGAACATCACCTTATCTCCATCAACACACTTGCAAGTGTCGAAGACAAGTTCTATCTCTCAGATCCATTTCAGAGCTAGAACTAGGTCGCACTCCCTTTTGAATATAGGATGCTTGTAAGAGGAGAATGCCTTATAGTTGTGCCCTTTGGATACACCAGAGTCGTTTGCGACTAACGTGGTTGATCGAGAATGACCGCCCACTAAAGTCATGGGTGGGATAGACATTTTTGTGCCCTCCTTACTCTCGCTCCTATCCCTGCTTCCCGATACCGACTTCTCCTGGTGTGCCAACAAAGCCTGCAAGGTCTCTTGAAGTTTTCCCATCTCGGTGGCAAAAGCCTCTTGGGTCACAAAGGCCTGAGCTCGGCCCCGACCACGGCCTCTCGCTTGTCTACGTCCCCTTCCAGTTGCGAAAATTTGTTGTTGCGATATTTCACTCTCTACTTGTATTCGACACTTCTCGCCCTACGAGAGGCACAATTCCTTGCCTAACCCCGGGCCCCGGTGTTGGTTTCATCAATTTGAGTCGTAGCCTTTCGGGGTACTCTCCCTCGACCCCGTCCACGACCCCTTCCCCTTCCTCGGGTAGTCGCTAGCCCTGATGGGTTCACAGGTGCATCTACAAGGACTTCATTAGTTGGATTTGCCTCCTCTACCGGCACCGACCGACTTCTCATGATTCGCTCGGACATGATGGTTACTGTAATAGTACATAAAGACAACACTTAATCCAACAGTTTCCACAAAACAAGGCACCTAAGCATATACATGTACCAGTAAATTTGTAACTTCATTGGCATGATGTAATTCCAAAATTACCTTACATGTTTGTTCTCACTACCCTATTATATATGTCCCTGTTGTGGTAGTTCCTAGGGAATCCTATATCTCGGTTGTGTCCCTCATCCTACAGTTTAAGTTTAGGCTCACACGGTCACCTAAATCTCTTAAACTATGGCTATGATACCAAATGTAACAACCCACAAATTCAACCATAACATATATATAATAATTCCCAAAACAAGTTCCAATACATCTCAAGATAAAACAAAGTCTTCAATATTAGAAACAAAAACATCCTTCCACAGCCGAGATGTCTAAAGCTAACAGCAACTACGAAAGTGCTCTAGACCAGCTATTCAACTCTAAGCCTTCAAATTTTCTCTGTCCCTTTAGAAGAAGCCCCATCGGTTTCCTTACCTGGAAACGGTTTAACTTCTGAAAAGCGAGGGTTAGACCATAAGGTCTAGTGAATTCCCTTCCGAAGACAATTTAAACAACTTATAATAAGAATCACAGTTTAAAAATACCATAGTCAGTACCACGACAAAGGATTTACACAATGGATCAACCTCCATCACTTTCCTACGTTGTCCACACTCGAGGCCCCCAGTAGATCCCCTTTCGGCCCCCAGTAGATGCCATATCCGTGTGCGCAATAAACATATTCAAGGCACACGACTCAAACAATTTCTCAAGGTTTCTCCACAACCTGAGATACCTAAACTCCACTGTGTAACCCGACTCCTCATACAAACAGAAGCTTATAAAAAAAGAACATAATAATCATGTGTAAAAGGAAAGCCCTTCATCATATATTAACGTGAATATGTTGTCATCAACAACGCAGTATTAACATTCACATGCACAAAGTTACAAAAAAAAAAAGAAATCATTTTCCATATAAATGGGGAAAGGATTAAGGGAACTCACCTGTTCGACAGAAATAGGGCACACACAAACTTACTTCAGAAAGACCGAGCACCTATAATTTGGTTAAACAGAACAAAGTTAAACCCCGGGCTAGATTCTATTTATATCCCGGATTAAACTCCCCTGAATCTCCCCGCACACCTGACCCTGCCTAAACGGATTGGATCTTGGTTTCCGGCCCCTCCGAGTTTGATCCTGGTTTTCGGCCCATTCGGTTTTGGCCTCGGACCTCGGCTTATCCGGGTTCGGCCTTGGTTCCCGGCCTATCCAGGTTTGGAATCCCGGTTCCCGCATGAGTGATATCCGGGAGTTAACCCGGTTCGATTCCCGATTTTAGAGTACTTCCTAGTAAGCACTACTACCCGGGTTCCCGATTTCCCGTTGGAATCTAGTCCAGGTTTAGGGCGATTCTCGATCGTTTCCCTTCGACCTCACGAGGAAAATCGCCAGGAGTCTCCCCCTCCCTTAATCTCATACGAAAAACTCTACCGAAAACAACCCACAAAAATAGAAGATTTGATCTACTAAATCATTGATTTCCTAATTCCCAAAACTAGCTTTAAATTTTATAAACTTCTAATAATGAAATTGAACACAGACGAAATCTTCATGAGAGCTTCTAACCTTTAGAAATAGAGAAAAAGATTGGGATATTTACCTCTTAAGGATGAAAACCCCAATCCAACTTCTTCTACACACTCCTCTCTCTCTCCATCGCCGAAAACAAGAAAAAGGTGAGAATGAGGGTTTAGGGCGCGTTTGGTTTGCGGGATTGAAATGGATTTGGAGGGATTTGGATTTCAAATCCATTCCGTTTGGTTTGCAGGAAATGATTTCGTTGACTGGATTTCAAATCCGTTGACCATTTTAAAATCCCTCATATGATGGATTTTGAAATCCTTGACATTGGGCCTGGATTTGAATATGATGGATTCTAAAGCTTGATCCATATTTCAAATTGTATCGATCCAAATTCGACGTTTACCAATAAAAATAAATTCTTTATAAAACAAACAAATAATAAAAAAAACTCAATCCAAGCTAAGCCTATATACTCGGGGGGTGGGTGCAGGGCGGACGATTTTAAAGCAGACTCCCCATTCATTAGATAGAGAAGATGACCAAGATTTCGTGATCCGCTGCCGTAGCGAATAAATTGAAGCAAAATAGTTATTAAATAATGTCTTTAGTTTACTAGAGACATCGACATATTATTTTAGCTCGGTGGAAATAAAATCCTTTTCCTTAGGACCCTCTCAAATAGAAATAGAGAACAAAGTAACTAGAAAGATTGTTAGAATCGCCTTCTTCTAGAGGGATCATCTAGAAAGCGAGTCGATGTACATACAATATGCATGGGATCAGCCGCTTCAATGGGATCAATTCCAAATCCTACAAACCAAGCAAGACTTGTAAAGGAATGAATTTGAAATCCATTTCAAATCCTACAAACCAAACACATGAAGGGATTTCAAATCCCCCCAAATCCAAATCCCTGCTTGAAATCCAATCCATTCCATTCCAATCCCGCAAACCAAACGCGCCCAATATTTTTGCTCCTTTATGTAAAACTTTTAGCTATTTACCAAAATGGTCCCTATAAGTTTTCTTTTTCCCACTTTGACCACCACTTAATCAAGAAAAGAAAATCGAAGATAGCGGTCATTACATCATCCTAATGTGTATCCATTTCTCATCCAACTATTGATAACCATTACTCACGCTTCTCTCGTTAACCTTAACTTCCCACCGGAATCCACCCTCTTATCAAACCAGCATCATTTTATGCACTATTATTAATGCAAAAGTACGTATGTGTGTACATATAGTTATCAACCACACGGTGTTACTTTATCTGCTTTTCTTTTGTGTTCGTATGAACTGTTTGTAACACAATAAAACTATATATATGATGAAACATGTTGGCCAAATTATATGCAGACAGGCAAGATGTTGGTGGTGGGGGGACGAGATATGCATAAAAATATATATATATATATATGTGTAATATGAATAATATGGATGAAGATGAATTGAAGGTGGTTGGAATCACCCATCACCATCAAAAATAGAAAGATGAAAGCAGTACATCCAATAATTTGAAAGAAATAAGATTACAACCACATATTTTTCTTTCTATATTTAATTGATCATTTGCCTGCAAGGCTGCAACAGTAAGGGTGTTTACCAAATTTTCTATTACGTCCTGTATAGATATTTTTGTCTGTCTGGATAAATTTGTATTTTCTGGAATCAAATCGATGGAGACCAAACTTCATAAACGAGAGGAAGAAGAAGGTAGAAGATTAGGGTTACCTGATGAGGAAGAAGACGGTAGAAGATTGGGCTGATGTCTGATACTTTTTTTTTTTTTTGGTTAAGAGTAGAAATGTCAAAATTGTGTCTTAATAGGGACAACACCTCTCTTCCCTACTTAGCGAATAAGTAATTTTTGTCTGCGTGAATAAGTCATTAAGCCACAAGTAAACACCATCAAACGTCTGCGTGGATAAGCCATTTTGTCAATAAGCTCATTAAGTCACAAGTAAACACCCCTAAGGGGTTGTTTGGTTGGTTTTTTCATTAAGTTCTGTATAGATAAATTTGTCTGTGTGGATTAATCTGTCTGTATAGATTTAGAAGCTTTTTATTTGAGAGAGTTTTTTCATATATGGAAGGAACGTGTTTTTTAATGAGAGGGACTGGTTTGGAAAAAACTTGGTTTTCTGCATAAAGCTCCCTTTTGAAATCTTACTGAATAAGCCACTTTCTATATCATTAAGTCATTACCAAACAGTCATATATAGCTGACTGACTGAATAAGCTGTGAGTCTCATTAAGCTCATTAAGCTGCAAACAAACATACCCTAAGTCAGAATTCGTATATATATTTCTATCGATTAATTCTATAATTCGACTAATGTTTAATCATGATTTTTATGCAGTAACAATAAGCATTAATATTCTTAATATAACCCGATCGAGAATCATGATTTATATACAAAAATGACAAAAAAATAAAACAAATAAGAGGATTAATTTATTGGGCTGGGTCGTGATCGACGGGGATTAGTTGGGTGACACTCTTAAGTGGGAGCCCGGATACCCTGGAAACGTGTGTGTTAACTTGCCGTTCAAAAAAAAGAAAAAAAAGAAATACCCTTGTATAAAAATTTCAATTGAGTGATGTCTGTTTTTGCCGTATAATTGGTCGAGAATTCTTTAAGATAATAAAATTAATGACGTCATAAGTTGGAGTCTTAATTACCCTTCGAATATACAATGAATTACTATGAATATGTTAACAAGCGGACGACAATTCACCTCTTCAAATAAAGTTTAGAGTTGGGGTTGTTTGTTTACCTCTTAATGGTTCCATTAACAGGCAACCTCTGAATCGTTAAGAGGTAAATCTTGTTTGGCAAAAAAATGTTTGTCTTAATGGTTCCAAAACTCTCTGAATGATTTAGTGTCTTGACCCTGTCTTAACCATTCAGAGTCCTGATTTTATCCTGAACAATTAGCAAACAACCATATTTCATTTCGTATTATATCATAAGAGTCTCTTAATCATTATGACCACTTAATCATTCTGCAAATAACTATTCGGCAACTGCCAAACAGTCCCTTATACTTCTTTGGGAAAAGGGGACAGAATAAGGTCTTATACTTTGATCGTTATGATATGGTTCTTGTATTTAACTTCTTGTGGTTATAGTATTAGTGACCAATAAAGTTAACAAAAATCCAATAACCCAGTTAACTTATAGAGCATTGATCTTTCACACAATGTTTTTTTTTTTTTTTGTCTTTTTTCATTAAAAAATTATATTATATAACATAATATCTTTTTTATATTATATTTATTATATTAATATATATATATATATATATATATACATGTACAATACCACGACATTATTCCAAACTTAAATTATTAATCATCAACTATCGAACACTTTTTTAAATATATATGTATGTTTGTAAAGTTATAAAAACGCTCCAAAAGAGAGGTAGATTAGGTGACTTAGGGGCCGTTTTTTAATCGCTTACCCGGATAAGCGTTTACCAATAAAATTTAACACTATCATTTACTTAGCGGGTAAGATTTTAGTCCACCAAAACAGTATCGTATGCAACAATTTTCCCGATAAGCGCTTACCGGTAAAATTTAACACTATCACTTACTTACCCGGTAAGATTTTAGTCCACCAAAACGGTATTGTATGCAACAATTTTCCCGGTAAGTGCAAACCGTGGTAAGAGTTTTTGCCATCACTTACCAGGGTAAGACTCTTGGTCCCTGTCTTAGCTCTTACAGGGTAAATTTTTTGGTCATTGCCATCTTCATCTATAAGGTAATATGACTTGGTAAGCACTTACCCGGGTAAGCGTTTGGTAAACGGCCCCTTAGTTAAATATTTTAAAACAACATCAAATTAATTAATTACTTCTATGTTTGCCTTCTTAAAAAAAAAAAAGAGAGAGAGAGAAACAAGGTTTCACAGAATTTATTAAAAACTTAATATAATCAAGAGTAAATTATATGATTTGGTGATCCCTATGGTTTACATAAAATCACACTGTGCATCTTTAAATTAAAATAATTACGGAAAACGTCCATATGATTTATATTTTCACACCTCTTTGGTCCCTTAACCTAACTCTTTTTCCGGTAACTCATTTAAACGGAAGGGCATTTCAGACATTTCTCAATTTTATTTAAAAAGATATACATATTATTTTTTAGAAATCAATTTGACGCATTCACGTGTCTTATTACTTTAACCCATTCCCTCAGGCCTCAGGGGTCATCTTCTACGACCCTGATCATCATAACCAGCAACCCATCACCAATCATCTTCTTCGATGACCAACCAACATACAATCATCTGCCAAGCATATCGGCCTCTCTAGCCATTTCTCTCTCTCTCTCTATATATATATATATATATGTGTGTGTGTGTGTGTGTGTATCTTTCACGCACGTCCATCGATCTACTTCATGGCACACAATCAACTTAAAACACACTTCCAGAACTAATTTAGTTGAAAACGAGTTAAAAAAAAAAACTAATGCAGTGAATGTGCTCTAAATCTGTAGGCGACATGAAAATGATAAACACAGTAAAAATATACCCAGATTTGGCAACCACTCCACTACTCCAGCTGTTAGTTCTTAGAATTAGGATCACAGAAACCCATATAAATAAAAACACAATTATTAAAGAATCAATTCAAATTTGCAGAAAATTATACAAAATAATATATGTATAAATCGTGTATATATAAATATATATATATATATATATACTAAATCAATACAAGAACAAGAATTAAATTACTAACTCGATTATTGCAACGAAACTTGATGAAGAACGTATTTGGATTGAGGCCTGCGATTTGCAGTGTCCTTAGACAGAAATTCGTCCCTCGTACCGTTAGAATTGGACGTCTGACTAGAGGATTCAACAACCCGTTCAAGTTGCAAAACTCGAACCTGACGAATCGAACAATACTTCCAAGATGAATAATTTCCCCAGAAATTTTGTTGTGTATCTCTGTCAAAAACGAAGGCGACCTACGACACGTGGATTGCCTACGTCAAACCAAGAGACCCCAAGTGCACCAAGGCCATCTTGACATTTAATATGGGGCTAACCCATTTAGCTGGGTAACCCATTTTGATAATAGGTAGGGGCATCCTATTATAAGACAACTTGTTTTCCCTCTTGGGATCTATGTGGGACAAACTATATAAGCAATTCCCAACACCAGCATCCTCAAGAACTAGAAACACAAATAACACAAGAACTTGGAAACATACCTGAACCACTTTCCTTCAATTAAACTGTACATTAATTTCATGTATTTGTACCAAAAATACGAAGAACACATTGTAAAAAATCAATAAAAATCAAATTTGTGTTAAATCAAAAGCTTTGTGATAGAAAATCAAAATAAATCAAAAACCTTAAATTTAATTCAAAGAAAAAAAAGTACCCTAGATAAAAAAAAAATGAAAACTAATCTCGGTCTCCTTTTATGCTCCATATGCTTTGCTTAAACAGATATTTGAATGAAGATGGCCCCTAGTCTCGTATGGTAGGTCTAGTGGTTTTGATCTGCATCCCACGTAGTGGTTTGGTGATAGTAGTCCGAGAAGTTGAGAGGGGGGAGTTGAGACGGAGTTGAGAAGGGCAAGAGTTCGTTGTGGTGGTTTTGCCGAGAAAAGAAGGAGTCCACAGTCGGGATAAAGCTGTGGTTGATAGGAGGCCTGGGGAAGGGGGTTGCTTTACCGGGAGAAGGGGAAACTTGGGCGAGGAGGGTTGTCATTAAGAATTGAGACACACGGTGGTGGTTTCATCTTTAGGGTTGTCGTCAAGAGTAAAGATGGAAACACTCGGTGGTGGTTTAGTCGGAGAAGGGAAGGAAGAGAGGAGGCAGGGGTTGCTTCACCGAGAGAGTTACAGGGACCAACCTATGTATAGTATATACACGGTGATAGTAGGTGATGGTGAGTAAATTACATTCTTGGTCTGTGGGGTTTTTAAATCAAAATATAAGTTTGTAATAGAAAATTAAAAAGTAATAAAAAGGCTAAAATACCCTCTAATCAAAATATAAGTTTGTAATAGAAAATTAAATAATAGTAGTAGTAGTAGTAGTAGTAGTAGTAGTATCTAGTTTCACATAATGGAAAAAATGTCCTACAATATGTGGAAACGGGTATCCTTCTGTCATATCTAATTTCACATAATGGTTACCATTAACGTACCCAATTGTAAAAACAACATGTTCATACCACACTGGCGGAGTGGACCTAAGCGGCAAGTACGTCCCATTGCCGGTTTAACTACACTAACTTACCAACTTAAATAACTTAGGAAGAAGTTTATACCTCTAGGAAGGATTCAAAGCGTAGATTCCGAATATGTAATTGTTTCGTCGATTACTTCAATTGATTTAAAGCAAATCTAGAGAGAATTTGGAGAGATTTTTAAAGAGAGAGAGAGATATGAAAAAAGAAGAAGAAGGCGTGAATTAAGGGACGATATGTAGTAATTTACTCTAATTATATATATATATATATATATATATATATATATATATATATATATATATATATATTTACTTTACTTTTTTTTATATATTTATAACGAGTTTAATTAATTGGCGGGTTTAACCCCCCAACTATCTTTGGTTGCTACTTTTAATTACGGTTCAATTCGGATAAGAAATAATTACACGTTTTTAAAACCGAGTCTTACAAGAGAATATTGGAATGTGACTAACATAAAAAAAAATATATTTTACAAAGTTATATTAAAATCAAAAGTTACAAATTTATAAAATAAAATAAAATCAAAAGTTACAAATATTATAAATTTATAAACAAATTTAATAAATTTATAAAATCAAAACACATATACATATATATATATATAAAGATAATGTGTATATATATAAACAAAAATAATAATAATAATAATAACAATAATAACAATAATAATAATAATTATAATAATTATAATAATTATAATAATAATAATAATTGTTGGATCATAAATTGTATTCAAGATTAAAGTTAAATTAGGGGGTCTAACTTGTAATAAGTTGATAGTTATTTAGTAGTTGGGCCCAAGCCCATTAGGCTTATATGCCTAAGTATTTATAGGTTTAATTAATTAGGTTTTAGGTTAATCCTCAATATTACTTTCATAATATTCATTAGAGAGGTAGACGTATTCTCTGTAATCGTATTTGAAAATGTATGTTTCCCAATCAAATCAAGCAATCTCAATCTAAAACAAGATTTAACATTCAAGATTTAGATGTAACAGTGAAATTCTAGAGAGAGAGTAGAGAGAGAAATTCTTCTATATTCATATAATCTGACAATGAATGCTTAGTTACAAGATTAACAAGGCACAAGCTATTTATACAAGGAACTAAAGTCATATGCTTAACCACAAATGACTCTATGAATGACTTAACTAAACTTTGACTAAGATAGACTTTGACATTGTTGACTTTTCTAGACTTGACTTTTCACACTAAATCTTGGATACAATAAAATGCACTAACAATCTCCCCCTTTGTATTCAAGATTTAAAAAAATTTGACACTAGTCTTCAGCGCTTGATTCTTCAACTTTTGTCTTTGACGGCTTTGAACTTTGAAAATTTTTCTGTAGTTGTTGAAGAATCTTGAAAAGTCTTTAACACTTTACATCTTCGGAAAGTCAACAAGTCTTGTAGACGAACCATTTGAAGTCTTGAAACAATACTTTGAAAACTTCTTTAATCTTCTTTGAAAAACTTCATCTTTAAACTTTGAAATAGCTTTGAGGAATCTTTGATCTTGTATCTTCATCTCTTTGATCTCTTGACCATCTTCGGAAGAACAAACTTTTTCAAATCATCTGAATTTGTCTTAGAATCATCTTTGTTTCTTCAGAATCTGTCCGCAAGTCTTTTTGACTTTGACATCTTCTTTGATGACTTTGAAATTGATCTTTGTAAATGTCTCCCCCTTTTTGATGATTGTGAGTTCATAATCATCAAAACATCTTCAATTTCAACATTCTTTTTGATCATCCCCCTTTGTATTCAACGTAACAATCTCCTTCTTTATGATAACTTGACATTTTCCATCCTTTGATCTAAGTATCTGAATCATGAACTGTATATACCCGAATCTTTTCAAATTCAGATATAATGAACATGGTAACCCTGATTCAACAAATGAAACAGTTAGAAGTGCCTGTCAGTAACACGGAGTTACTGTGTACAATGAATGTACAATTTAAGGAGCTGGTTTGATGATGACTCTCCAGGACTTCCATTCAATCATTGAAAAACACAAGGTTTATCTATGAATGTTCTGACAGAAAAACAAATTTTTCTGTGTGCTCGTGCTTGTGTATGAAAGAATTTAGCACAATGATTGTGTTTCATAAGGCTTAAATTGTGTAAACTGTTGAGACAGCAACATGTATTACACGGACTCAATGTGCATGAAAGAGGTGCGAAGGTGGGACAACTTTCCTTCTTTTTCAATATCTAAATCTTCCGAGTGAAGACTAGATAGCAGATATGCTGCGTCCCCAAAGAAAATGAAACATTTCTTTGTTAAGAAAGAAACGAGTGGTTGGTGGGGTTAATGCAAGAGTTGGCATGGACTCACTGCCTTTTTCAATGATGGTCACCAAAGAATGTGAACCAATCAGATTTTGTGGCTGCCCGACTCAGAAAGTGGTTGGTGCAGAGTTTTGATATTCTTTTAACTCTGTTCTCACACCCTCTTTCTTTTCAACATTAAAGCTCATTTCTAACCAAACTCTTATTTACATTTTTCCGCTCCACACAATGAGAAAAACTCAACCGGATGAGTTATCTCCCCCACTCTTTGATTTATGACCCCTCACCCCTCAATCACTCAAGGATTACTTCCTGGGTAGGAAACACTGGTTTACGTGAATCCATGGAAGTTCTTATAAGTTCTCACACGAATCTCATGTAAGTTGTCCTAAAAGAATGGTTGTTCAACAGTTTAACTTTAACAGTTAAGCTCAAAAATGTATGATGACATTGTCAAAATGTATGCTCATGAAAAATATGAATGAAATTTGAGCATTTGAACTTTGAAGATCTCTCGAAACAAAGATATTGAATGAATGAAATGAAATCAAGAGAATTGTTTTGAGAATCTGACAATGTATCAATCAGATCAAATACAATGGTTAGGGTATCAAAGAATTGGATATTTTGTTTATATGAACGAATATAAACAATTTAGCAATGAAAGCACAAATTTGGAAATGATGATTGATGCTCAACAATATTTGAAATCAAACGGGAGTATTACCATCGAAAAATAGGTTCGTTTAGAGACATGGTAATAACAGATTAAAATGAAGTACTGAACCGATGTGTGTGAATACTTTACAGTATATAGGAAAGATGATACACGAGTATTGATCTTTAGAAACACACGGTCAGTTAAACATTAAAGCTCAATATGAAAAACATTTGAAAATCACACTTCTTAATTCATGAAATCTTTTGAGAATAGAGAAGTGGTTTGAACATTTCAGAAAGCGTTTTTCATGTTTGAAAGTTGTTCTTCTTCCAAACAATCAAAGATCTAAGATCAGAAGTTATTTACCTTTAAGCTCCCCCTCAAATCAGTATAGAATGATTTAGGTCTATTAACCTCCACCTGGATATTTGCACAATATTCATATCTTTAAACATTAAAGAACGGGTCCTGATCTGACATATGATCAGAAGCCACAGTCTTTACATTAAAATTCGGGTTTTGAACTGTTTTGTTCAAAAGCCATTGTCTTTGACATTGAAGTGTGGGTCTTGAACTGTGTTATTCAAGAGCCTTAGTTCTATGCTCCCCCTTAAACTTTGGGTGCCTGCAACAAAGTTTTAGCTTTTGGTACCCACTGGTATTTGGGTCCTGATGAGTTAGTTGCAGTTCTTGTGGGGGTTACATAATAAGAACCATACCAGTAATTGACAAAATTTTTACTTACAAAGTCATGTGCTCCACAGTAAGAACAACATATTTTCTTCTGAGCAACCCTGATCAAATGGTTAGTAGAGTAAAACATATCAGGATTACCAAAAGAGTTACCTTTATGCACACTATTCCTTTTGGCTTTAGATGTGGATGCAGATGCTTTGTCCTTCTTCTTCTCTTTATCTGAAGAACTCTTCACTCTCCAGACCATCTGATTTTTCTTAGATTGCTTTCCAAGAGATTTTACATAAAATTATGCTGAACCATCAATAGATTTGTCATAGAATAGATTAGATGGTCTAATCTGATTTGAGTTAACAATGTTTGGTTTGACACTTTTCTTTTTCAAAATTTTTTTCTCATGAATAGAACTTGAAGCTGTTTTGAAAGAACAGACTGATTCTGTTGAGTTATCAACAGGTGATTGACTAATCACATCAGCTGTTACTTTATCTGACAATTCAATGTTTGCAGCTTCTAAGCTATTTATCTTTTTAGTTAAAATGTTTCTTTCATCTGAAAGTGTATCAAACTTTTGTTTCAAATCAGATTTGGCCTTCTGTTCTTTTTGGACATCTGATGATAGAGCAGTTATTTTGGATTGGAGCTTTGATATTTCAGATTCAAAATGTGAACATTCTTGTTCAAAATCTTTTTCCAAGTTCTTGGTTTTATCAGAAATCTCATGGAAGATCCCAACATTTCTCTTTTCAGCATTTCTCTTTTCAAACTTATACGATTGCTTCTTTTCTTTGAAAATCTATCTTTCTTTTTCAAGCAAGTCTTGTAAAGTAGAAATCTGTGTGGGAAGTTCAGTTATTTTATTTTCAAGAACTTGTCTTTCTTTCACAAAAGTGTCTCTTTCAGTGATTATTATCTTTTCAAATTCTGACACTTGCTTAGAAAGTTTTGAACATCTCAGCTCAAGATCCTTTTTCTCTTGGAGTGTTTTGTTTGAAAAATCAGACATCTGTTGAATTGAAGATGTCTCCAGTTTTGATTTTTCTTTATCTGCTTGGATGCTTTTTATCAATTCTGCATTTTTGATTTCCAAGGAAGATATCTTATCTTCAAAAGCCTTAAACTTGTGTTGAAGCTTAACTGATTCAACTTGTAGTGCGGATGATTTCTGTTCAGCCGTCTTCAGTTGGCTTTGAAGATTTGCTTTAGTTTTATCTTCTTTAATGTTCTTCATTAAATCAACATTTTTTACTTTCAATGCATATACATTTTCTTCAGAAGCCATATACTTTTGTTGAAGCTTAACTGATTCATCTTGTAGATCTGAAGATCTTTGTTCAGTTTTCTTCAGTTGGCTTTGAAGATTTGTAATATAAGACTCCTTGAGCTTGATTACTTTCTCAAGAGACTGAATAGTATTATCTTTTATTCCCATCATTTTCTCTCTATCTTTAATCTCTTTCTCTTTCTCACTGATAATACATGCAACAGAGTAAGAATAATCAGTACATTTTGCACAAACAGGAATTTTATCAGAGTTTGACAATTTAGAATTTGAAACAGATTTATTTAAAGTTGAAGTTATCTCTTTTCCATCCACTATGATATGTGAAGTCAAAATGATAGGCTCCAAATCTTTCTCGTTTATCTGCTTTCTCCATGTAGAATATTTACCTGTAAAATACATCTTGAATGATTAGCTTGATTATGAAATGATCGTTCCCAAACAAATCAGAACAGTTGACTAAAAAGTCCAACTTGAATCACCAAAAACAAATTTTAATTTCTGGAAAAAAATCTATCTCGGAAACTCGCAGATCAATGAAACTCGCTAAGAACTAAACTCGCTAGTCACTATTCACTGACGAACGCGCTAGTAGTTGGTAGCGCGAAACTAGAACTCACTAGACATCGGTAGCGCAAAAGTCAAACTCGCAAGGCACTAAACACGCAAACCACTATTCACTGTGAAACGCGCTAGACGTTATGTGCGCGTTTGAAAAACTCGCAGGCCACTGTGTGCGCGTTTCGAGAACTCGTAGACTTATTTTTGTGCATTTTGAGAAGTCACTAATCAAGAAACTCGCATGATGATGAAACTCGCAAACACCTGTTCACCACAGAACTCGCAAGCCTTGTTTTGCACGTTTCTCAAACTCGTACGCCTCACTTAGCGCGTTCAGGACAAAAATCAAATCCTTTGACATGCGCGTTTGATGATGAACTCGCAGAAGACACTTGCGTGTTCTTCACTTGAACCTTGCGCGTTTTACGGATCTTGTGCGTTTTTGACACTTGTTCACGAAATTGATCCAAATATCATTTTCACCTGCAATTAACTCTCAAGATTTGTACTACAATGATCAAATATAATATCAAATACTTTTCTAAACACTAAACATGATTACAAACATCAAAGTACAATGCATTTGATCAAAATACAGATTCTGAGTTCGTGAAACAGAAAAATCAAGAAAATCGAAAATTACTTCAATCCAATGATTAATTCGTGTTTGTGTGAGAATACAAAGTGTTTTCTAACACTAATCGATCACAACTATTACAGTTTTACACACGAATTTCAACAAATGAAGAAAAACTTGATCGAACAGTGAATTTCAAGAAAATGAGTTCGTAAAATCAAAATTTCTCAAATTTGATTCAATCTGATGATCTGATCCTTCTGAATTTGTTTGGTGTGATCTCATACCAATTGAAAATGTATGTTTCCCAATCAAATCAAGCAATCTCAATTTAAAACAAGATTTAACATTCAAGATTTAGATGTAACAGTGAAAGTCTAGAGAGAGAGTAGAGAGAGTAGAGAGAGAAATTCTTCTATATTCATATAATCTGACAATGAATGCTTAGTTACAAGATTAACAAGGCACAAACTATTTATACAAGGAACTAAAGTCATATGCTTAACCACAAATGACTCTATGAATGACTTAACTAAACTTTGACTAAGATAGACTTTGACATTGTTGACTTTTCTAGACTTGACTTTTCACACTAAATCTTGGATACAATAAAATACACTAACAGTATTCAAGGTATCAAGAACACACACAAGGTTTTCATTGTTTAATCAAGGGATCGTGGTATGTTATTGTAATTTATTATCTCTTGATCTATATTATTGTGTGTGATTGTTAATCAACTAGTAATATGGGTTTAACAAGTGGTATCAGAGCCAAAAGAATCAAGTTTTTGGATCAAACAAGTTTATCGATCTTACTATGTTCATCGATATTCAACTGGGTGATAATTGATTTCTTGAACTAATGTGTTTTTATGGTTGAAATCCATCTGATTAGATGAGTTTTGCAGTATTGAACGTTATCTGATAGTTTAATTGCACTTTAAAGCATTAATTGATTGAATTTTTGACGATTTTTGGATACTGGGTTCGACTAGTTCATAAACCTGTCGTATACTGCTTTCATCAAATTGGGTAATCAAAAGTTGTTTTTGATCATTATTGTTAATTGGGTTTAGATCGATGCATGTTTATAGATACAAAAGTCTGATTTTTGCATTCAATTTTTGAATTCTCGATTGGTTTCTGGGCTGTTTATTGATTTTTGGGTCGAAAGCTTCAAGAAAATACTGGTCGTTATTCATCACTCCGGTCCCGGTCTAAACATCGGTCGACTAGGTTTGCGCCACACACTACCCCGGTCGAATATACCATACCGGTCACTCTCAATACCGGTCAGCTTACTCACAAAAATCTCGGTCAGCAGCATACCGATCAAACACACCGTATCGGTCCACATCCATACCGGTCACACCATACCGGTCACGAACTTTGGTCGAGACACTCTTGTCCGGTCGACATTGATCCGGTCCCGATCTAATACCGGTCCATATACTTGTCCGATCGACAATACCGATCGAAGCATCTGTCCTCATGGCTAATGAATATCAGCAATGGAAGAGAAGAATGATTCAGTTTCTGAATCACAAAAACAGAAGTTTCATGGAATCAATCATCAATGGACCTGTAAATCCAATGGTCAGAGTACAGGGTCAAGCTGAAACTGCCACCTCTCCAGAAATCCCTGATAGACTTGTCCCTAAACCGTATCAGTACTTCACTGAAAAGGAGAAAGATCAGGACAAGATAGATGAAGAGGCTCTCATTTATCTGACCATAGCAATTCCGAATGACATCTACAACCGTGTAGACAGTCGGAACTCTGCAAAAGAAGTCTGGGATGAACTATCAAGACAGTTTGAAGGAAGTGAAGCCTCCATCCAAGCTAAGCAGAATCTATGCATAAATGCATACGAGGGGTTTCACGCAAAAGAAGGAGAGTTGCTGCTAGATACCTACAACAGATACAACATCATTCTCAATGACTTGCGAAGGAACAACATCTCTAAATCCGCTTCTGAGATAAATTACAAGTTCATCAAGAACCTGAATCCAGAGTGGAAGAACTTTGCCATCAACCTCCAGATGTCAAAGAACATGGCTCAAGAAAACGTCACTGATATCTTCTCTACTCTTTCTCAGCATGAGGATGAGGTGAGATCAATTAATAATGAGTCCAATAATCTGAAGGAATTCGTGGCTCTCATAGCTGGCAAAGGAAAGAGTGAAGTTCCTATATCCTCTGCAAGGTCAAAGAAAAAGGTATCTAAAGCTCTGGTTACTGAGGTTACTGAGTCCGAATCTGATTCAAGCGATGAAGAACTAGAGATTGATTCTGATCCGGATATACAGAAGTTCTCTGAGGACTTTGCTCTAATTACTCGGCGATTCAAGAAGAACTTTGGCAAGAAGAAATTTTACTCAAAGCCAAAGTACGAAGGGCACAAGAAAGAGAAGTATGGAATGAGATACAAGCCAAGGTTTGGGAGGAAAGAGGAAAGACGAGAAGAGAGAAAGGAAGATAGACGAGAAGAAAAGAGAGAGGAGAAGAAAGAAGAGAGAAAGGATGAACCAGGAAGATGCTACAACTGTGGCAAATTTGGGCACTTCTCCAAAGATTGCAAGTTCAAGAAAGTAAAGAACTCAGAATACTATGCAAGGAAGTCACTCATTGTCAAGAAAGCTGAAGAAGGAAAGGTGCTTATGGCTGAAGAAGAAAACTGGTTGTTCCAAAGTTCTAATGACGAGGAGCAGGCACACTTCACCCAAGTTTCCTACATGGCAAAGCAGGATGGTGACGATGAAGATTCTAATGCACATTCCGAAGATGCAAACTATGAGGTAAGTGATAATTCTGACCTTATTGAATCTCTAATGGCCCAAATACATAGTATGAAAGATGAATTTGCTTTATTGAAAGGTAAACTTAGCTCTGCACATCAATCAGTTTTAAGTTTTCGTGATGAAAACGCATTGTTAAAAGTTGTTGTGGAAGACAAAGAAAAAGAAAAGGATGGTTTAAAAGCTGAAAAAGAATCTTTAAAAAGAAAAATATCTGGCTTAGAAAAGGATCTTGTGAATCTTAATGCTGAAAAGGGTGAGTTTAAAATCAAATTTGAAGTTTGTTATCAAGAAAGAAATGAAGCTTTCACCAAAATCAAGCAATTGGAGAACATTAACATGAAACGAGGTCAGACTGAGCAGACATTAAATCTGCGACCAATAAACTCCAGGATGAAAGGTTTTATAAACTGAAACCAGGTTTGGGTGTGTCAACTAACGATGTTTTCAAAAAGGCACCGGAGCACTTATATAATTTTGATAAATTTGGCTCCGCAATCAGACCCATTCCTAACATTCGTGCAACCTTTGTTAAAGCAAGTACTTCTAAACCTTTTATAGAGACCAAAGGTCGAGGAGAAATAGGGAAGGACAAGTCTTCTGAAACTGATTCTCAAAATTCTTTTAAATCAGTTGGTTTTAAATACAGTGATTTGAACAAAAGCTATGAAACTCGAAAGATCGAATTAACTGAGTTTGATTCATTGTTTACCACATCTTCAAAAGAATCAGACAGGAATGACACTGTTCCATCTGAGACTGCATGCAAATATGATGAGTATGAATCGGATGTTGATCCATCTACTATACCATCCGTCTCAAATCCCATTGCTTCTAAACCTTTACTTGTTGAAGAGGTTGAAGAAGAAACTGTCATCACGAATGAATCTTGTTCTAAAATTGAAAAAATGGAGTTTATTGAGTCCATGACTGAAGAAAGGTTTTCTGAAATGATGAATGCCTCAGATTCTGATCCTGTTTCTACTGCAAAGGAGTCAAATTCTATGAGTGATCATACATCTGAATTGATGAAGCAAATTGATATGTTGCAACAGTCTCTTGATGAGGTTGAAGATGAAAACCTTGATCTCAAATATAAGCTTGAAAAATCTTTGAAAGAAAATCAAGAGCTTTGCACAGAGATCAAGGATTTGAAAATTACTTTGTTTAAGAATGCTTCAAATGATAAACAGATGTTCAATGATCCAAGCTAGAAGGTAAGAACTAATCCAGAATTTGATGCTCTTGCAAAACCTTCAATTGTTTACTCTGATTGTCCTGAATATCCACCTAGTATTTTTGAGAAGGGTGAGACTTCAAGTAACTCTAGAAAAGAACCACCCTCTAAGATAGAGACTAACAAGGTTCCTGTTTCTGTTTCAGATATAAAAGGAAATGGAGTTGGGAGGAGTAAGAAGAATAAAGTTACTAGTTTGAATAAACATGATAATTTGACTTCTAGTGAATCTTTTGTTACAAACAGTTGTATTTCAGACAGTGTTATTTTGAAAAGTAATTCTTTTGATGGACATGAATGTAAGATTTGTTCCGATAAATCTAAGTTTATGAATTTTGCTCGAAAGAATCTATATTGCAAACACAGCTGGGATAACTCTTTCAAATACTACTCCACTTCTAAGTCCAAAAAGAATAAAAGAAAAGCTAAACTGAATCTTAATTCTGATTCTAATTCTTCCACACAACCCAAAGTGTATAGGGCTAACGTTGCCAATCCTAAATCTAAAAAGAACTTTCAGGAATTAAATGTTAAAATGGTTTGGAAATGGGTTCCAAAACCCCATTATGAATGGAGAGTGAAAGTTAAACCTACTGATATTCCTGAATTGCTTGACGCTAACCGCGAAGGACCCATCTTGATATGGGTACCTAAGCAAAACTAATTGTCTCTTTTGCAGGCCTGTCGATTGTGGGTAATAGATTCCGGATGTTCACGCCACATGACAGGATTCAAGCACCTCTTGCATAACTATGTGGAGGAGCCTGCCGAAGCAGTTCGTTTTGCAAATTTTGAAGTAGAAGGTCATGTCAGAGGATATGGAATGCTGGATAATGGAGTTGTGAAGATTCAAAGGGTGTTATATGTAGAAGGACTTGATCACAATATGTTTAGCACCAGTCACTTCTGTGACATGAAATATCAAGTTCGCTTCACAACAACTCATTGCTATCTTGAGGATCCCGATGGGTACGAAATCTTCAAAGCTGAGCGCCATGGAAATCTATATTATGTAGATTTTCCCACACTGTCTGCCACACGTCTAGTATGCCTATTAGCCAAAGCTTCTAAAGCACAAACGTGGACGTGGCATCACCTCTTGTCTCATCAGAATTTTAGATCCATAGCTAAGCTACAAAGACAAGGCCTGGTCAAAGGTCTACCAAAAATGAGGTTTGAAAAAGACTCACTATGTTCTGCATGTGAGATGGGCAAAATGAAGCGAAGCTCATTCAAGTCCAAAACTGAATCATCAACCTCATCTGCACTGGAACTTCTTCATATGGACCTTTGTGGCCCAATGCGCACATCGTCTATCAACGGAAAGAAATACGTGCTAATAATGATAGATGACTATTCAAGGTATACATGGCTCGAGTTTCTTTGCAACAAGTCAGATGCGCCATAATTGATTATCGCTTTTATTAAGCGCATTCAAGTACGTCTTCAATTGCCAGTCCGAACTCTTCATAGTGACAATGGCATGGAGTTCAAGAATGACACCTTGCAGAGTTATCTTATCTCTGTGGGAATTTCACATAACTTCTCCGCAGCCTACACTCCACAGCAAAACGACATTGTTGAACGGAAGAACCGCACTCTTGTTGAAGCTGCTCGTACTATGCTTGCTTATTCGGATCTACCCATGTATATTTGGACTGAGGCAGTCGCAACAACATGCTTTACTCAGAATCGTACCATTGTGGTCAAACGATTTGACAAAACAGCATATGAGTTAATCAACAATCGTCAACCTAACATCAAATTCCTTCGTGTTTTTGGTTGCAGGTGTTACATTCTGCACGAACGTCAAGGATTATCAAAGTTTTATAAGAAAGCGGATGAAGGATATCTTGTTGGATACTCTCTGACATCCAAAGCTTATCGAATTTACATTATTCGAACCAAGACGGTTGTTGAGAGCATGAATGTCTCCTTTGATGAGAATTCTACTCGGACTTCTGGACACAACAGTTCAGAACTCCGACTTAAGAACAAAGCTTCTATTCACTCCAGAATAGAACCAGCATCTAAAATTTTGACAAAGGCATATCTACATCAAGAGCAAGCTCGGAGGTCCCTACTATTTCTGAAAACATGTCTGGGTCGTCCGAAGATGTCACTGCATCTCCATCAGGTACAAGTAAACCGTTAGTTTCTGACTCTACTAATGCTGAATCTGTCTCTGCAGATAATTCTTCTGGAAATGAAGTCACAAGTACTTCAGCTGCTACTCTAGAAGCTTCAGTATCAGAAACACCAGTACAAGATGTCCCGAGTACATCAGTGGATCTACCTACCGTGCATGATGAATATAATGCATCAAACACGTAACAAACAGTTGAATCCTTTCCAAGAACACATCGTTGGACTAAGGATCATTCCCTGCATAACGTGATAGGTGACGTACAATCTGGTGTCACAACACGGTCAGCGACAGCTAATTTCTGCATGTTTTCAAGCTTCCTTAGTTTCCTAGAACCAAAGAAAGCATCAGAAGCTCTACGTGATCCCTTCTGGATTTCTGCTATGCAAGACGAGCTTCTGCAATTCTAACAGAACAAGGTATGGCGCTTGATCCCACTACCTAAAGGTAAAACTGTTATTGGAACAAAGTTGGTATTCAGAAACAAGAAAGACGAGGCTGGAGTAGTTGTGAGAAACAAAGCTCGTTTGGTTGCAAAAGGGTACTGTCAACAGGAGGACATTGACTATGATGAAACATTCGCCCATGTTGCAAGGATTGAAGCCATTAGAATCTTCTTAGCATATGCAGCGCACAAAAACTTTACTGTTTATCAAATGGACGTAAAGTCAACTTTCCTGAATGGCGTTCTGCATGAGGAGGTCTACGTGGCACAACCTGAAGGTTTCGTTGATCCTCATCACCCTGATCATGTCTATGTGTTAGACAAAGTGCTTTATGGTCTTAAACAAGCACCACGAGCCTGGTATTAAACTCTCACTAAATTTCTCTTAGCTTCTGGTTTCAAAAAAGGTACGGTTGACACTACCTTATTTCTTAAAAGGCAAGGTGAGGACTTGATTCTCATTCAGATTTATGTTGACGACATAATATTTGGGTCGACAAATCAGAAATTTTGCAAGAACTTTTCTAAAATCATGGAAACAAAGTTTGAAATGTCGACGATGGGTGAATTAAATTTCTTTCTTGGTTTACAAGTAAAGCAATTACCCGAAGGCAATTTCATTAATCAAGCTAAATATATAAAAGACATGTTAAGAAAGTTCAATATGTCAGATAGTTCAATCATGAAAACACCAATGGCTACTGGTACACTGTTGATCAAAAGGTGTATCGTAGCATGATTGGTTCTTTACTTTATTTGACTGCCAGTCGCCCGGATATAATGTTCGCCACATGTTTTTGTGCGAGATATCAGTCTAATCCTTAAGAGTCGCACTTTAATGCTGTTAAGCGAATCCTTAGATATCTCAAAGGAACTCCTAATTTAGGCCTTTGGTATCCAAAAGATTCTCGTTTTGAACTAATTGCCTTCACAGATGCTGATCATGCAGGATGTAAGATAGACCGAAAAAGAACCTCTGGATCGTGTCAATTTATAGGTGATAAACTTGTCAGTTAGACCTCAAAGAAACAAAACTGTGTTTCAACATCCACTGTTGAGGCTGAATATGTAGCTGCTGCTAGCTGTTGTTCACAAGTCCTCTGGATGAAGACACAATTAAGGGACTTTGGGTACATCTACAAACGCATCCCTATTTATTGTGATTCCAAGAGCGCAATAGCCATAACTGCTAACCCGGTTCAGCACTCAAAGACCAAGCATATAGATGTACGCTATCACTTCATCAAAGATCATGTAGAAAATGGTGATATTGAAATGCACTTTGTTCAAACTGACTTCCAGTTAGCTGATCTTTTTACGAAGCCGTTGGATGAAAAGGGGTTCCAGTTTCTAATCAGCAAAATTGGTATGTTGAACATGTCTTCTTAACCTTAGTAATGATTCTAGGGGGAGTATTCTGAACTTAATCTTGTGTTTTACTTTCCAACTGTTGCTAACGAGAGAGGAATCATTTTCCCAAATGATTACCATGTTTTTTTTATGTGCAGATTTGTTCAAGTGACTATGGCTTCTAATCACGTCTGATTAGAACCCGCACTTCAGTGCTTTCTTTTTCTGTTTTCTATTTTCTTCTGGAAAAAAAAATCTTAAGTTGAGGGGGAGCTTAGTTATCAAAGAGCTTAATTGTCAAACTCTTTTAGTTTGAGGGGGAGAATTGCATTGTCAAACCCCTTATGTTTTGACTTCTCCAAATTTTTATTCTTCATGTTATTCCTTTGTGCTTACATGTACAAAAGACTGTTGAACATCACGTTCTTTTAGGAAAATACATGGGATTCAGTGTGTGAGCTTAACAGAACTTCCATGGATTCACGATAACCAGTGTTTCCTACCCAGGAAGTATTCCCTGAGTGATTGAGGGGAGAGGGGTCAAAAGATTGAGTGTTGGTGTGTGAAGAGGTAAAATGGAAAAGAAAGATTGGTTAGAAGTGAGAATTAAAAGAAAGAGGGTGAGAGAACAAAGTAAAAGAATATCAAACTCTGCACCAACTTCTTTCTGAGCCGGACAGCCACACTATCTGTTGTTTCACATTTCTTCGTGAATGACATTGAAAAAGGCACCTAGCCCATGCCATCTCTTGCATTACACCCCACCAGCTACTCATTCTTTTCTCAAAAAGAGAATGTTTCACATTTTCTGGGGAAGCAACACATATGCTATTGGTTCTTCACTTGGAAGATACTACTATTGAAAAAGAAGGAAAGCTGCCCCACTTTCGAACCCTTTCTCATGCACATTGAGTCTTTGTATAATTTGTTACTGTGTCAACAAGTTTACATATTTTGAGCCTACATTGAAAAGAAATCATCTATGCTTAATTCTTTCATACACATGCAATAGCACACATAAATTTGTTTCCTGTCAGAACGTTCATAGATAACCATGTGTTATTCGATGATTGAATGGAAGTCCTGGGGAGCCAACATCAAAACCAGCTCCTTATATAGTAACTTTGTGTTACTCAGTAACTTTGTGTTACTGACAGACATTTCAACTGAGTCATTTGTTGATTCAGGGTTACCATTTTTTATTATTTAAATCTGAAAAGATTGAAATAATCACTCTTTCCATTTGGGAAGACTACTCTTATTTCCACACAGGGATCTATACATGAAGACAACGCTTACTTGATGACTATACAAAACGGGGAATATTGTTTTGCTATGTTTTGATGATGATGATTCTCACCATTCATCAAAAAGGGGGAGAATAATCAAAAAGGGAGAATACAAGAATTTTTGAAGTTTTGAAGTAAAGATTACTGAAGAATTTTCAAAGATATCAAAGTGTCTGAGCTTATTTGAAGTTTATTTGAAGTCTGACTGAAGATGATCGTCAGAAGGACACTTTATTTAAAGAAAGAGGAAGATGAAGACTAAAAGCTACAAGTTTTGGAGATATCTGAAGTTTTTCAAGAAAAGTGAAGACCCGAAGATAATTGCCAAAAAAAATTTAATCTTGAATCCAAAGGGGGAGATTTTTGTATCATAAATTGTATTCAAGATTAAAGTTAAATTAGGGGGTCTAACTTGTAATAAGTTGATAGTTATATAGTAGTTGGGCCCAAGCCCATTAGGCTTATACGCCTAAGTATTTATAGGTTTAATTAATTAGGTTTTAGGTTAATCCTCAATATTACTTTCATAATATTCATTAGAGAGGTAGCCGTATTCTCTGTAATCGTATTCAAGGTATCAAGAACACACACAAGGTTTTCATTGTTTAATCAAGGGATCGTGGTATGTTATTCTGATTTATTATCTCTTGATCTATATTATTGTGTGTGATTGTTAATCAACTAGTAATCTGGGTTTAACAATAATAATAATAATAATAATAATAATAGGATGGCGCCAAGGAGAAAGTAACCTCTTAATCACAAGGGCAATGGTTGGGCGATTATCCAACACAAGCTACATGGGTTTCAGATATAACGTGCAAAACGTTACTGATCATCTAGCATCAACTGATATTACAGCAATATCAGGGGAACAAAGACGGATACATTTTTATTTGAACTTGCAGAAGCGTACACTGAATTTTTACAATGAGAGAGATGATGAGAGTGAGAGGGATGATCGGTTATTACTAAGATCATACAACCGGTGCATTCTTTAACCCAAATGACATTCCATTCCATTCATACAATCCTCCTGGAATAATGAATGTTGTCCAGGGGTTTGATTCCTATCCATAGCGACTTGATGAAATCCGGATTTGAGATCGAACTTAGAGAATATATTAGCATTGCCAATTCTCTTGAGTAATATATTGATTCCTGGTAAAGAATAATCGTTTTTATAGGTATTATCATTAAGTGACTTGTAATTAAATACCATTCTTTCTTTACCCTTTATCTCCTTTCCTGTTTTTGGATCAATACTTGTTCCTGAATTTACGAGCATCGCCATTGTCTTGTGTCTGCTTGAGCTTGGTCTGATAACTTTAATTTGCAGAAGAGTATCAATGTCATGCTTAAAGGATTTCTCCATTTTCCGCTTAACGTGTTTCAATGGCTTGTCTTGGATGGTGATATCAGGATTGATGATATCAAGTTTGCAAAGCCTTAAGTTCCAATATGCTTAAGCAATCACAGTAAAAAACACAACTGTTAGGTCTATTTTGAATAGTAATCAATGTATTTATTATCTGTGGTTTAAACAGTGTTTAGTTAGCTTATCTGTTCTGTTTAGACCTTGGGGTATTTAAGTCCCCTTGGTTCTTTTGTTTTGTAACTTTGGAACTCATATTGAATATCAGTTTACATTTGGCGCTCTATACTTTCTCTCTCTACTTTGTCTCTCTAAGATTTAGATATCTTGGACTTTCAATTGGTATCAGAGCTATTCTGAATCTGACAGGATTGAGAGAAATTTTTTTTAGTATCTAATTTTGTGATTAAATCAGAAAATTTGATCGATTTTCTTGACTTTTTCAAAAAAATCTCGTTTTTTGATTTTTTTAATCAAATTTGGATTGTTTTCTGGTCGAATTTTGTTGCAATTTGATTAGTTGGATTCGTTTTTGATAGAGGAACATATTTGATTCACATCATTTTGCAAGAAAAACGTTTTTTGATCATCAATTTTGAAGAATTTCGATTTTCTGGAAAAACTCGTTTTACGAACTGTGAATTTCAAGAATTCTTGATTTTTTGTTTTTTGATAGATTTGGTTGTTTGAATGGTGTTAGAAAACAATTTTTGATCGAGTGGGAGTGAAAATATTTCATTAGTTTTGTTTCAGAAATCGTTTTTAGAAGGTTTTTTTCTTGATTATGTGAACTTTGCGCTAGATCTGAACTTTGCGCTAGTTCATCACAGGTTTGCGCGAGTTCATCTGGATTTGCGCGAGTTCATCCAGTGCCTTGTGCGTCTTCAGGTTTTCGTCTTAAGAAATTCAGCTTTTCGCCTTGGGTTAATCATGCAAAGTGCAATTTGCGTCATCCCTGTATCACTCAAATATCAGATTGCGTTTCCTCTATATCACGCAAAGTTCGTTTTGCGTATTCAATAGCTCACGAGAAGTTCAGTCAAGTTGCATCATCTTTACTTCGCGCAACTCATAGTTTGCGCCTTATACAGATCGCGCAAAGTTACATTTGCGTCTTCAACTTCTCACGCAAAGTTCATTTTGAGTCTTCCTCGTCTCACGCAAATCTCGTTTGCGTCATTCACTGTTCACGCAAACCTTCAGTTTGCGCCAGTTTTTCAGTGTTCAGACTTGGCATTTTCTGACTTTCTGCTTCTGTCAAGATGTCTCTACAAGCACAAATTTACAAGAACGACATAATGATGTCTTTGGGATCTGATACTCGCCCTCCTGTTCTGATAAATGAAAATGAGTTTCAGCAATGGCAGGACAGATTCATCAACTTCATAGAGAGACAACCATATGGTGACAATATGATGAAATCTCTGACTGAGGGTCCTATGGAGAGGCTTATGAAAGAAATACCAGCTACTGCAACTACTCTGGATACAAGAGTTGAGAAGTCTATAAGAGAGTATGATGCTGACGAGCTTTTGCGATATCAAGCTGATAGTCAAGCAAAGTCTAATTTGATTCTTGCTTTGCCTAATTCAATCTACAACAGAATTGATTGTTTCAAGCAGAATCCGATGCTCATGTGGACTCAACTAGAAAAGATAATGCTTGGATCAGCTGTGGCTACTCAACTCCGTCAGACCCGATACATGAATAATTTTGAGGATTTCAAAGCAAAGGATGGAGAGAGTCTGAAAAGCGTGTTTGATAGATTTTGGGCAGTAATAAATGATTTGTACAAGATAAAGGTGACAAAGACTGAATTGGAAGCAAATCTGAAGTTTCTGAATGCTCTTCAACCGGAATGGAGCAAATCTTGTCATCGAATGAGGAATGATGTCAGAATTTCCACAATGCCAATTCAAGAACTTTACGAAATCTTGATGACTGATGAGAACATGGTTCAGGAAAAGAAAGCAAAGATGGATAAGAAGTATAAGCCAAAGACTGTTGATCCGATTGCTCTTCTTGCAAGTCAGCTGGCAGAACAAGCTTTATCTGAGAGTGCATATAATGGTTCAACTGAAGATGATGGCGAAGCTCTAGAAGAAGCCATGATCCTTCTCTCTCAACATTATCAGAAAAAGTTTCAGAACAGATCAGGATCAAATAACCTTCATTTCACTTCTGTTTCAAAGAAGGTGGAACCCGGTACTTCCTCAAAGCCATATGTTCCAAAATATGAGCCTCCTAAAGTGGTCGAACCGAAAAAGGAAGAGAAGAAGATTATGAACTGCTTCAATTGTGGGAAACCCGGGCATATTGCAAAAGAGTGTCGAGTGAAGGTTGTCAAAGATTCTGCTTTCTACAGGAAGAAATTGGAACTGGCAGAAAAGAGAAGGAATGGAACAATTCTACTTGCTGAGGAGGAATACTGGCTTGACCATTCAGATAATGAAGCCGAGAATGAGGAAACGGCTGCAATGTGTTTTATTGGGGATGACAAAAGTGATGATGAAGAAGAGGATACTTCAACTGATGAATCTGAGGTAATTTCTGAGTTTGATTACGATTTCATTTTATCTCAAATAAACGTTATTATCAATACTTTACATGATTTACATTCAAAGTTCACATCTGAAAAGCATGATAATCAAGAAAAGTCTGTTTTGATTGAAAAACTGCAAATTTCTCTGAAAGATGAAAAGATTATTTTAACTGACACAAAAGAGAAATTTCAAAAGAAATTGGATGAGTTAGAAAATTCAAATCAGACTTATCGTGATTCTTTGACAGAATTGACTTCTTTAAATCAAAATCTTTATGATAAAATAATGGTTTTAGAAGGAAAATTATATAAGAGAAAACAAACTGAGCAGACCATATATACGAATAAACCAAGGAGTGATGAGGCAATCAAAGAAAGATGGGGACTCGGTTTTGAAAATCCACATTGTTTAAACAACGTTATCACAAAAACCCACACTTTGTATAATGTTGATTATCTAAGTCTTGCACATTATGCTCCTCAATTTAAAATTGAGTGGATGAATGCAAAGCAAGAATTAGAAATTGAAAATCAGAAAAGAATGAACAACAAGAAAATGGAAATGGCATTTGTTTATACTAGTGAAAATGCTAAGTATTTTCCTGAGCAATCAAAGAAGTCCAGAAAATCCAAAAATGTTTTAAATGTCAATTCTTCAATTAAGTCTTCATTATCAACTGATTTTGTTGATATATATGCCAACAATACTAATAAGGAAAATGTATCTCCGGTTTCTTATGATTCTAGGAGATATATTCCCCCATTAGTGTTAGAAGGTAAAATAGTTGATTTTGAAGATAAATTGGAAGAACAAAGTCTTCAAACTGATTTAGAAAATAGTTTATTTCTTTTTATAATGAAATCAAGTTTTGAAGACAAAATTAATTCTGGATTTTTTGTTGATTCCAAGGAAAATACTCAAAATGTTAAGAACAGTGAGCATTTGCGCCAATCATTGGTAGCGCAAACTGACAACTTGCGCCAGACGTTGGTCGCACAAAGTTCATCTTTCGCCACCAAGGGATCGCGCAAACCGTCTTCAGACTCGTGTTTTTCTAAAAGTTCTCACTCCAAGGTAAGTTCAAATGTGTTGAATGCTCAGTCTGATTTCTTAGATAAAATTTCTTCTTCTAATTCAATTGTTAATGATTCTTTTATGCTAAATGATCAGTATTATAAACCAAAGCGTAAAAGAAGAAGATCAAAGAAGTCAAGGAAACAAGATAATGTCTTGTCTGAAAATTCTAATTCTTCTGATTTTTCTGTTTCAGATCGGACTGTGAAGAGGTCAACTAAGCTGATATGGAGGGTTAAGTAGAAATCAATAGAATCTGAACTGTTAGAGGATAAATGTGAAGAGAATCTTTGTCATACTGATACATTTGCCTTTTGTAATAAAAATACAAAATATTCAATTCAGCAAATGATTCACATTGCAAAGAATGTCTCATATTCTTCTTCTAGTTCTGATTCTGATGATTATGTTTCTTCCTCTATTGATGATTACTTTCATGAGATTTCTAAAATAAATGTTCGAAAAATAAAAGACACAAATCTAACAAGAAGGGACCCATAAGCATATGGGTACCTAAATCGGTGTAGTTTCTGTATGTGCAACTTAGTTATTTATGGTATCTGGATTCGGGGTGTTCCAAACACATGACGGGCAACAAATCATTGCTTTCAAATTTTAAAGAAAAATGTTGCGGTCGTGTTAAGTTTGGAAACTGCGAGACTTCTCCCATTCTAGGGTATGGTGATCTTGTTCAAGGAAATATTACTGTCAAGCGAGTTAGCTATGTTGAAGGTCTAAGTCACAACTTATTCAGCATCGGGCAATTTTGTGATAAAGATATTGAAGTTAGCTTCAAATCTAAACGCATTGCTGTGAAGAATGACAGTGGCAGGGATTTACTGGTTGGAAAAAGAAGGTCCAATTTATATACCATTGATCTTTCCAAGGTTAAAATCCCATCAGATATATGCTTGCTTTCTAAAGCTTCTGTTCATGAAAGTTGGATATGGCACCGACGACTAGCTCATCTCAACTTTAAATACATGGATCGCCTTGTCAAGACTAATTCAGTGAGAGGTCTCCCAATACTTCGTTTTCAGAAAGACCACCTCCGTCAAGATTATGAGAAAGGAAAGATGAAGAAAGCTCCTCGTAAGTCAAAGCCTGAACCCTGCACTTCGGACATTCTTGATTTACTACATGTTGATTTATGCGGACCGATGATGACAAAGAGTATCGGAAAGAAAAGATATGTCTTGGTGGTTGTTGATGATTACTCACGGTATACCTGGGTTAAGTTTCTCAAGTCTAAAGATGAAACTCCCAACATTCTCATCAACCTCATCAAAACAATTCAGACCAACAAGCAAAAAGCAGTCAAAGTTGTCAGATCAGACAATGGTACTGAATTCAAGAACAACACTCTTCAAGATTTCTATGAAGATCAAGGTATTCAACAACAATTTTCTGCTGCTCGAACACCGCAACAGAATGGGGTTGTTGAACGAAGAAACAGAACACTTGTCGAGTCGGCAAGATCAATGCTTGCTTATTCTGATCTTCCTTTGTCTCATTGGGCTGCAGCTATCTCAAATGCATGTCACACTCAGAACAGATCAATTCTGCATCGTCGATTCAACAAAACACCATATGAGCTTATGAACGGTATCAAACCGAATGTCAAATATTTCAAGTCATTTGGGTGTAAATGTTATGTTCTGAATGACAGAGACAATCTCAACAAGTTTAGTCCAAAGGCAGATGAGGGTATTTTTCTTGGGTATTCTTCTACTTCTGCAGCTTACAAAGTCTTTCTTACTTCCGCAAGAAAAGTGATAGAGAGTGTCAATGTCAAATTTGACGAAGCTGCAGATTTGGTTTCTGGTCAATCAGGCTCAGAACCCGCACTTACAGGGAATTTAGCTTCTGAACAAGTCAGCTCAGAACCTGCAATTCAACCATCAAATCAGGATCCTTCTTCTTTCCCACTTAATCTTTTTGATTTTGATTTTCTTTTTGAGATTTTTTATGATGATGTACCTAAATCTAATTCTGAAAATGCTTCTTCTGTGAATCAGGAAACTGTGAACGCATCTACTCCTAATTCCGCTGCATCTATCTCTGACACTGATGCTGTTCAAGTTATTTCTGAACTTCCTCAAGATCAATCAGAATCTGAGCATGTGAATACTGAATCTGGGCAAGAAGCATCTGTTCAAGAAACATCTGTACAAGCAGAACCAGTTCAAGAAGCAGAACAAGCTGCTGATATTCCATCAACAATTCTAGAGTCTGATTATGAAGTTGTTGAAATACCTC
The DNA here is from genome assembly GCA_954870635.1 of Arctium minus. Lineage (NCBI taxonomy): Eukaryota > Viridiplantae > Streptophyta > Magnoliopsida > Asterales > Asteraceae > Arctium > Arctium minus. Next base: position 135,060,859 of record OX941081.1, on the reverse strand, counting down.
CTCCTCCAGTTGAAACTGTTGATGTTTCTTCATCTGACATAGAAGCTTCTGAACCTCCTTCTCAACAATTAGAGGTTGTACAAGAAAGTATTGATCCTCTTCCTCATACCACCAAATGGACAAGATCTCATCCTATTCATCAAATTATTGGTGATCCTCAAGCAAGTGTGTCTACACGTTCCAAGACGGCTACTCCTAACGAATGTCTCTTCACTTGTTTTCTAAGCAAGATTGAACCAACTAAAGTATCTGAAGCGTTGGAGGATCGGGATTGTATAATAGCGATGCAAGAGGAGCTCAATCAATTTGACGCGCTAAAAGTTTGGAGACTTGTTCCACGGTCGAAAGGAAACAGCATAATTGGCACAAAGTGGATATTCAAGAACAAGAAAGACAAAGATGGTATCGTCGTTCGTAACAAAGCTAGACTGGTTGCCAAGGGTTATAGACAAGAAGAAGGAATCGACTACGATGAAACGTTCGCGCCGGTTGCAAGACTAGAAGCTATTCGAATGTTTCTCGCTTTTGCTGCTTATCGCAATTTCACTGTGTATCAGATGGATGTCAAGACAGCATTCCTCAATGGTAAATTGAAATAAGAAGTTTATGTTTCTCAACCAGAGGGGTTTGTTGACAAAGAACATCCTGATCATGTCAACTTTCTCGATAAAGCACTGTATGGCCTGAAACAAGCACCGAGGGCGTGGTATGATGAGTTGTCGGCCTTCTTGATCAAATCCGGGTTTACCAAAGGATCTATAGATACCACTCTTTTTATATATCATTCTAACTTGGATATCTCCTTAGTTCAAATTTATGTAGATGATATTATATTTGGTGCGACTAATCAATCATTATGTACTTGGGTTTCTGATCTTATGACCTCAGGTTTCAGATGAGCATGATGGGAGAAATAAATTTCTTCCTCGGCTTACAAGTGAAGCAGCTTCCAGATGGCATTTTTATTAACCAATCAAAGTACGTGTTTGACATCTTGAAGAAATTCAAGATGGACAAATCTTCTTCAATTGGCATACCTATGGCTCATGGTGCAAAGATTGGTCTGGATCCGTATGGAAAAGTTGTGGACGTCAAAACTTATCGAGGAATGATTGGATCACTGATGAACTTAACAGCAAGTCGCCCGGATATAATGTTTTCTACTTGCTTATGTGCCAGATTTCAAGCCAAACCAAAGGAATCGCATATGTTGGCAGTCAAGCGCATATTTCGATACATCAAAGGAACTCCATATTTAGGTTTGTGGTATCCTAAGAGTTCTGATTATAAACTAACTTCTTACTCTGATGCAGATTTTGGTGGAAATCAGTTAGACCGGAAAAGCACATCAGGTCACCTTCAATTTCTAGGTGATAGACTGATAAGCTGGGCGTCGAAAAAGAAGAATTGTGTTTCTATCTCAACTGCGGAAGCAGAATATGTTGCCGCAGCTATTTGTTGCGCTTAAGTGCTTTGGATGAAAACACAACTTCGCGATTACGGGATGTTGTACAAAACTGTTCCTATCTATTGTGATAGCAAATCCGCAATAGCGATATCAGTTAATCCGGTCCAGCACACAAAGACCAAACACATAGATATGAGGTACCATTTCATAAAGCATCATGTGGAAGAAGGTACTATTGAATTATATTTTGTACCAACTGAATATCAACTTGCTGATATCTTTACAAAAGCTTTATATGAAAAACGTTTTAATTTTCTGCTTTCAAAACTCGGCATGTTGAATTTAAAAGCTTAAATATTTACAAATTTTATTCTATAAAGTAAAAGATTTACAAATTTTCTTTCTTTTGAATAAAATGTGTGTCACGGATAAATTTTCAAGTTGCCTTGTTTATATTAAAGTTTTATATGTTCAACTTTCAAGTTTTACAAAAGTCGAAAAGTCAGCAACATGTTTGAAGCTTTTGATACTGCTTTAAAGATGTGTAATTCAGAATATTTATAGTTTACAATGCTTGGAAATCCTAAAAAAAAACTGAATTATGGATCGTAATGAAAATATGGGCTAAGCACTTAGATGTAAAACTGAGTGATTGAGATGAATATTATATATCTAAAATACAGAAATCTCTAAGTTTAAAAGTTTGTACATGTGACCTTTTTGGTTTGGGAAAGTAAGTTTCGTGGGATGCTTGTCATCTGGTCCCCTAAGGTCAATTGGTCTGGGAGTAATCGAACCCAAATCCTTCTATAGAACCAGATCGAAAGTCATGTTCTACTGGTATGAATGGGTTTAGGATATGTCGATGTAGCCTTTCTGATCTGGGAAAGTAAGTTCCAAGGGGTACTTGACACCTAGTCCCCTAAGGCCAACTGGTCTGGGAGTGGCTGACTCAAATCCTGCAATAGGGTCAAATAGAAAGTTACGTTTACGGCATGTTCTTTACTTACCGAACTTTTTGATTAAAAGATGCCAAAGTGCATAAGCTTTAAAGATGCCAAAGAGCACACTCATGTGAAGATGCCAATGTGCACAATACTAAAAGATGCCAATGAGCACACATCTCATGATACTTGTTGATATGTTTGAGTTGCGATAAACCTGTACATTTGTGAAAATCTTAATTTTTGATGGCTTAGTGTGAGTACATGCAAAATTCTCTATTATATTTTTAGAATTGCATTTTCTTGAAGCTAATCGAAGTTCACATGCGAGAACACTGAATAGATTGTTGGAAGTTTTTGAAACTGAACATGTTTTAACTTGATATGCAATGAAACTTGGGTTTGTATCCAAAAACACACACTTGATTTCAACTGATTGATAAATCTGTGATATTTTACTGAGTAGAATTTAATTTGTTTAGTGTTTAAAATTTTATATGTTCAGTTGTTTCAAAATTTATATTCAGTATATTTTTCTTTTTACACTGATGTCTTCATGTTTGTGTATCCATATTTTTTGTCAAATTGGTCTGTGCATTTTTCGAAGGGGAGAGAACATCAGAATGAAATTTGATAATCTTCTGTTTTTTAGGGGGAGTGAATAAATTGGTCAGAGTCATAGCTGATAAAATACTTCACGTGTTGATCAGAAATTCATCAGGTATGTATTTTTGGTTTTCCTATACAAATGATATACTGACTTGTTAAAATTTTATGCATCTGTATAGGGGGAGTAAAGAAGTTTGGTAGGTAAATTTTCAATGTTATGTTCTTTTATTTTTTAAGAGTGTTATTTTTTTTAGAATGCTATTTTTTTTTAGAGTATTTTTTTTAAGTATTAATTGTTTTTAGTATGTATAGTACTTGTCTTGTTCATGTTTTCTTTTCTCGCTTCCTTTTATCTTTTTGAACTCTGTCTCTTCATTTTTTTCCCTCTCTCTGTGCGATTTCTTACTTGTTGATTTCAGGGCTGTGAATCAATTTCAGGTATGTTTTTCGATTACTAATTGCATTTGATTCATGATTATGTTTAGTATTCGTATTGCTATTATCCGACTTTGATTGTTCTTCATCTGATTGTGCGTATTTCTTCGTACTGTTCATCTTCCTCGGTGTTAGAATCGATCTTTGTTGTTCAAATCGTTTATTGGGTTTGTTTCTTATACTTATTTCGAACCCCAAGTATGTCTTTTTACCTTTTATTTTGTTGTTGGTTACTTCGATTTTATGTTTCGTTTGTTGTTTGCAAAATGTGACTGTTCCTCTCTGATTTTTCAATTTTTTCAAAATTTTCAATAGAATACCGACTTTAATCAGTATAAAAGTGATTGAAATATGTTTGTACTCTTTCTTTAATGAATTTCGAACATAATTCATGTTTCAAAATCGATTTCCTTGAAAATATTGACACATCAGATATGAACTCACGCAAATGTTTGTGTTTCTAGGGTTTTGCTTTTTGTGTTGGTTACGCAAAGTGTAGTTTGCGTTACCTTCAGGTGACGCAAAGTGTAGTTTGCGTTACCTTCAGGTCACACAAAGTATAGTTTGCGTTACTCTTTGGTCACACAAAGTATAGTTTTCGTTACATGTTGGTCACGCAAACCTAAGTTTGCGTAATCTGTTGCTCATGAAAACCTTCCTTTGCGTTTCCTTCCTTTCACGCAAACCTTTGTGTTATGTTTTCTTTATGTTCATGAAATGTTTTCCAGGTCAAGTTTGTTTCACAAGTGTATCACGCAAACCTTGTTTTACGTCATGAACTTGATACACAAATCTTACTTTGCGCCACTCGTTCATCACGCAAACCTTCCTTTGCGTTACAAGTTCATCGCGCAAACCTTAGTTTGCGTTTTCCACTTGTCGCGCAAACCTGACTTAGACAATTTTTTCAATTTTTTTTTGTGTTTCATTTCCTAGTCTAATTTTCTTCGTTTCTGTTTTTCAGGTAATTCAATGGCTTCTCAAACCAACATTGATCCAGTAATCCAAGATGAGAATGTTATTCTCGATGACCCTTCTGATCGTGCTTCTCATGAGACGCCTATGCCGTCTGTCCGTTCTGTTGGGGAAAATCTTTCTGCTTTACGCCGATCTACGAATGACGTGTTTCCAACGATGATGTACATCTTGCCCTACAAGCCCAACAACTACTTCGTGGATTTTGACAGGATCAAAATACATCCAGTTATTCGAGCTATTCTAAAAGGACATCCTCTATCTCCGGCTCTCTCTTATTGTACAGATGTTCTTGAGGTCTATCTTCAACAAGCATGGCATTCTATTTCTAAGAATGAGCAAGTTCGTCCTCATAGGTTCGACTTGCAAATCGATCAGTTCGATTCATTTTTATCTTACAAGCGACTAAGACTTATTCTAGAGCTTCCTGAGCCTAATTCCAGACCTGGTCGTACATCTTACGACAGCTTTCCTTCGGAAGTGGATGTCTTAGAGGGTATCCGAAATCTTGGATATCTTGGTACTTTGAACAGAGTAAGTGACTTTGACAAGTCAAATCTACCTCCAGTATTGTATGTTTTATTCTCCGTCCTCAACAGATGCCTCACGTCAAAACATTCTGGCACGGATAATGCGAGTCTGCATTATCTTCGGTTGTTCCATGCAGTCGTATATGACTTTCATGTCGACTATACGTATATCTTCTGGACCGAACTTTCAGAGAGAGTGCAAGACAAACTGACGCATAAGAAGCGCAAGTTTATTCTGTTTGTCCGATATTTGAAGCTGATTGTTCGCAGTATGCTCAGAAGTAATCCTTCTATTCCTCGTCGATTGTCTTGGACTCAAGTTCCAGATACTGAGATGACATACATTCAGAAACCGAAGCAGTCTTTCAACTACTCAATGACAATTCCTTATGCTCTTATAGAAAATTATGCTGATATGACTGATGATAGTGTTGTTCAATATTGCATGGAAAATGAGTTCTTGGAAGCTGACCAAGATGAACCGACTCATGATGAACAAGCATAATCTTTTCATGCAGAACAAGAGGTTGAAGCAGCTGTTGCAGATAAACAAATAGGTGATGTTCTTGAAGCCATCGACTCTGAACCTGATATTCCTCATGATGATGATGCTACTGGTGATGATGCTAATGATGGAGATGAAGATGGAGATGAAGATGGAGATGATGATGACAATGATGGTGATCAGCCTGATATTCTTGTTTATGAAAGGAAATCCAGGGAACCAGAAGTAGATGTTCAAAAAGATGTTATGTCTGATGAAGCGTCTGTACCGATTAATCCTGCAGTTGCTGATCTTCAAATTGATGAGCTTGATATAGCATTTTCTAATGCTACAACTCAGCTTCGAGATCAAGGTACAACATTTTCTCATTCTTCGACTGAACTAATTTCTTGTGTCGAGACTTCTTCAGTTGCAATATGTGACACGACGGAGAAACTCACAACTCTGAATGAGGTTATTCGTCAACTGACTGATCGTATGGATGCTGAGAAAGAGGAACAAGTGCAAAAGCTAAAGGCTCTTTTCAAAGGTAAGATGCCAGAGATTGATGCTACTTCGATTCCACAAGAAATTCCATTCAGACGATCGACTGGGGTAGTTATTCGTGAACCTTCAACTGTGTCTATCACTACTCCAGCGATTGTTTCTATTCTGCTTCCTCCACTATTTACACAATCTGTTGGCGTATCAACTTCCGTTCCTCCTGTTTCTACTTCACGCTCTTCTGTTCAAGATCTTTCGATTACAGAATTGACTGATCTGCTCTATGCTCGACTTCTTTCTATGTCGCCGCCAGAACAGCAAAATCAAGATTTGATCTCTTTGTTACGGACTTTTCAACCGAATCCGCCTCCGACTCCGATTCCAGCTTCTACTTCTACATCTGACAGGGTTTCTACGCTATACGAGGAATTTACTTCTTTCCGTACTGAAGCTCAGAAGAATTTTTCGGAGATCAAGGAAGGCATATCTCTCATGACTCAAGCTCTAACCGCTCTCTGGCCGATTTGATCGTCATGAACTGGACTGCAGAACTGAAGCAGGTCCATCTCTTAAACGAAAACATGACTAGGATGATCCAGATCTTCAAGGTCATGAGGGGGAGATGACTAAGAGACAGAGAGTGGAGGATTTGTCAGTTAGAGAAGATCAAACACAAGAAGAGGCAACTAACAAAGAAAAGAGTGTTGACAATGTTCAAGACTGCAGTATTGAAGATCTTGTGAACATTATGATGGAAAATGTAGATTTGTCTGCGATGTCTAATACTTTGAATTTTTCTGGGCAGAATATTGAGAACAATATGCAGATCGTTGTTTATGTTGATCCTGATACTGCAACAAGAGCACTTGAGCTAGATGATTCTGAAGCAGCTAATGATATGAGATCCTTCTTTGCAAACTTTATAGAAATCAACTCAGATGATGACGATGACATTAGATATGAGAAGCTTTGCAAAGTAAAGGAAGAAGAGTATGAGGATATCATTGTATTGTCTGATACTGAAGATGATTCTGTTTTTATGGATGCTAAGGATGAAGAAATTCCAGACATGCTGTACAGAGATCTTCCTTCTCATGATGAGATTCCTAAAGCTACTCAAGGTCCTGAAATTGCTCCAACTACTTCTACTCCTGTTGAAGGTACAACTCCGACTACCACTGCTCCTTCAAGCACATTTGAAGTTGGTCAGTCGTCCAGAGCACAAACTGATGTTCTTCCTTCTGAACCTGTGATTCCACCGACTATTCTAGAAGAAGGACCAACTTTGTCTAGACAACAGAGACAAAGAAGTTTGCATCTACGACATATGGCTTCAAGGCTAAGATTTTCTTTTCTAGAAGACTCTCAGAGTAATATTTTTGTTTCTAGAAGAAGACAGATCAACATTCATGCAATTCTTGGGGTTGAAAAGGAGTCTGATGATTATCAGTATGAATACTTAATGTTCATCAAGTGCCAGCGTCGTGGAAAGAATCTCGTTTCTTCTCCGCATCTGATTGTCCGAGTTATGAGCGTCACGATAAATAAGTTTGTCAATATCTGGTATCCGGACTTTGAAGTGGAAAGAAGAGATTGCAAGTTATATACTTTCTCGGAGGCAGATTTTAGTGATCTATCTATTGATGACATTGAATTTCTGTATAATCATTTCAGGGATCTTTATCATAGAACACAAGATGTCTCTCAAGCACTGTTTGTGATCAAAAGGTTTATTCGGCGCCAAATCGGATTCTATAGAGTGTTTGATTTTCAAATGGCTGCTGAAAGCTTTCAGCCGGTGGTTAATCTTCTAGGGCCCAATCGTAGCTTGCAGAACTTAGATTCGTATCCTCTATTCAAAATTCTTCAAGATCCTTTTGGAGTTATTTACATGAATGGTTCAAGTGAAAAATGCTTCCTCAGATTTAAAGAGATAAGTCATTACTCAGATGGAACCTTGAAGGTGATCAAGCTACAGTTGGAGCAACGTTTAAAAGCTGCTGAAAGAAGATTTTTAGAGACAAGAAGAAATACATTCCAGCTTGAAAATGATGAAATTCAACTTCTCAAGAAGACATTGAATATTATTGGTGAGAAGTTGATTTTCCGCTCAACTCTAAGATGCCTAGAAGTATTGCTTGGACTGAATAGACTTCGTCAAAGAGAAGAGCGTCATTGATTACTAAGGGGGAGATTGTTAGGTCTATTTTGAATAGTAATCAATGTATTTATTATCTGTGGTTTAAACAGTGTTTAGTTAGCTTATCTGTTCTGTTTAGACCTTGGGGTATTTAAGTCCCCTTGGTTCTTTTGTTTTGTAACTTTGGAACTCATATTGAATATCAGTTTACATTTGTCGCTCTATACTTTCTCTCTCTAAGATTTAGAGATCTTGGACTTTCAACAACCCTTTGAGGAAGAATTCCCACCGCTACCACAACGATATCCTCATGTACTCTTTGAAGAAGAACATGCTAAGAGGAGCATACACATGGAGCCAACGTTGCCAAAGAAAGTAACAAACCAACTGTACAATATCATAGTTGAGTTTCATGTTGAAGAAGTTGCACCATTCACTATTCGTGCGATCCTAGATACCAGAGCAACCACCTGCTGAATCAACAAGAAAGTAGTACCAGCAGAAGCCCTGAAAGAACTCAATTATACTGGATGCTTCAATGGGTTAAACTCAAAACAACCCGCGAACCATAAAGTGAAGCCTGGCGAGTTCTACATTGAGGACAATAAATTTAGTATTCCATTTATCTATGCGTTAGATATGAACATCAGCGATGGAATACAGATGCTGATTGGTTGCAACTTTATTAGATCAATGAAAGGAGGACTGAGATTAGAAGGAAGTGAAATAACCTTTTATAAGAAGGTTATAAAGATTCAGTCTACACCAACGCTTGAATGGGTAGGAGCGTCAATCCAAGAACTCGACTTGGATACTGAAGAATACTATTATATTCAAGAATTAGCATTCTATTCTGAAGAACAAGAAGGAAAAAGGTTCAAATAACGGTTCAAGCCTTTAATTGAAAGCTTGAAAACCAGAGGATTCATTGTTGAAGAACCCATGAAACATTGGCCAAGGAATGGTGAAGTTTGCAAACTTGATATCATCAATCCTGATATCACCATCCAAGACAAGCCATTGAAGCACATTACGTTAGATATGGAGAAATCCTTCAAGCATCACATTGATACTCTTCTACAAATTAAATCTATCAGACCAAGCTCAAGCAGACACAGGACAATGGCGATGCTCGTAAATTCAGGAACAAGTATTGATCCAAAAACAGGAAAGGAGATAAAGGGTAAAGAAAGAATGGTATTTAATTACAGGTCACTTAATGATAATACCTTTAAAGACCAGTATTCTTTACCAGGAATCAATACATTACTCAAGAGAATTGGCAATGCTAATATATTCTCTAAGTTCGATCTCAAATCAGGATTTCATCAAGTCGATATGGATGAGGAATCAAAACCCTGGACAACATTCATTGTTAAGTTCCAGGAGGATTGTATGAATGGAATGTAATGCCATCCGGGTTAAAGAATGCACCGGTTGTATTTCAAAGAAAAATGGACAAGTGCTTCCGTGGAACAGAAAGTTTCATTGTCGTCTACATTGATGACATCCTTGTCTTCTCCAACAATGAAGAAAATCATGCTCAGCATCTGAAGGCAATGTTGAACATCTGTGAAGATAATGGGTTGGTTCTATCACCAACAAAAATGAAGATTGCAGTCTCTGAAGTTGAATTCTTAGGAGCAATCATTGGAAAGAAACGAATAAAACTACAACCGCATGTAATTCAGAAAATTGTGGATTTTGATATGGAAAAGCTTAAGTCTAAATCTGGACTCAGGTCTTTTCTGTGAATTATGAACTATGCAAGGAATTATATTCCTAAACTAGGGGTATTACTTGGACCCTTGTACGAGAAAACAAATCCACATGGTATCAAAGATATCAAAATGAAGGTTCAAAATCTTCTAGAAATGCAGATACCCCCTGAAGATGCATATATAGTCCTTGAAGTCGACGGATGCATGGAAGGATGGGGAGGAGTCGTTAAATGGAAGAAAAGAAAAGAAGATTCAAAGACCATTGAAAAAGTCTGTGCATATGCTAGTGGTAAATTTGGAAACCCTCAATCTGTTATTGATGCATAAATTAATGCCTGCATTAATACCCTGGAGAAACTCAAGATATACTCTCTTGACAAGGAAGAGATTACACCGCGAACAGACTGCCAAGCAATCATAAGTTTCCATAACAAGTCCAATAGCAACAAAGCCTCAAGAGTCAGATAGCTTCGATTTATAGATGCAATTACTGGCACAGGAGTTAAAATCAATATTGAGCATATTGATGGAAAGGTAAATCTAATAGCAGACACACTCTCTCGACTAGTAACAATTTGTGTTGCAGGATGTACAGAAGCACAACAAACGAGCATGGAACTAATCGAAGAGGCAATCCGGGAGGTCAAGCACAAGCCTGGTATGTTACAGAAGAAGGGACAAAGCAGCTCCGAACAATGCATGAAGACCTCAAACCTATGCCAAAGGATTCTTATAAAACTGTTTCCATCTATGATGATCCCACAACAAACTACCGTGCAATGCAAATCCAGTTGCACACGTTCCCTTTACTCGATGATGAACGATACCGACTGGAAATAGTCACATCTTCAATCGAAATTGGAGCAACACGAGAAGCAACAACAACAATCAGAAAACTGCAGGAAATCTTGCAGTTCAAGGCCCAAATTGCTTATGGAAAAAGCCCAAATGATGAATACGCCCGATCCATACTATCAGAAGTACGAATGCAAAACATGGAAGCCCGAGAACTCAGATACAAAACGGAACAAGTGGCAAAGAAAGTTGGGCATATCATCATTTGATCCAGCAACCCAAAAGGAACAGGAAGTCCAGGCCCAACGTAACTTTCTAGAAGCTTACGTAAGGCCTGACGAATATCAGCTAGGCGTTAAACTTCATAAAAAGCTATGCAAGTGGAGCACTGGAGATAATTGGGATAATTGTGGTTATTGTCATAATTGCGCATATACGTGGAAGATGCCAAAAACCACTTGAATCGTCCCAAAGGCAAATCATGAACAACAACTCCACGAACGACGAAGCAAGTACTAACAACTGTTATACAGCTGTCTACCACTATAATAAAGTAGGGACACGTGTTTGTCCTTTTTAATAATTCAGGCCATAATTATTTTATGAAAGGCCCAGTAGTAATGTGTGTTTTATTAAAGGCGAATATTCGATGGTTTATACCATCTTTATTGGCCTATATATAGCAATGATCTTAGTAATAACCGATTATCCCTCTCACTCTCATTATCTCTCTCATTGTAAAAATTTAGTGTACGCTTTTGCAAGTTCAAATAAAAATTGTAAGTTCTTATCTTTCTCTCGATTTTCAGTTTATACTTTGTACTGAGTCGAACTTATTGATCCACAAACTCTATGCTGGTATCAGAGCTTGTAAACAAAGTTATGGCAGGCTAAAACCCCATTCAGGGTTAGCAGGAAAGGAATGCTGAAAAACCTTTTTAAAACCTTTATATTTTGATCAAGTCACTTTAAAAAAAAGGGGGAAGTTCTCCATACAGGTAGGTAAATTGTTTTGAAATTCAAGATTTCAAAAGAACCATCCTGAGCCCGTGAAAAGTACGTCGGGGATGGAAAAAGGGAATTCTGGTGGGTTGAGAAATAATTTTGGATAAACAGTTTATCTTTATGTAAATTCATCAGGCCTGGAACTTTCTTTGAAAAATTAAGTTTTTATGTAAAATTCATGAGTGATCGATTTGAACAAGATATACAAGATTGGTATAGGCATTCCAAAACTGCTAATCTTGAATATTTGAATCTCGAAACAAGTCATACGGTAAACCTGTCTGATTTAAACAACAACATTTCTTGTGTTTATGATAAAATACTTCTTCACGCAAAAGTTTGTATTAAATATTTTCATATAATTACACAAAAACAAAAGGATTTGCATTTGCAATTAGAAGCTTGTGAGGAAACACTACTAAAAACCCATAGTGAAACCAGAAATAGCCTTAAATAGATATTATCTAAGGTTCACGAATCAAAACCACTCACAAAGAAAGAAGTCTTGGATTTAGTCCAAGAAATAGCCAAACAACCAAAGTTAGTAGAAGAGGAGGCTCTTAAACTAACTGAAGACTTGAAGCATAAAGTACAGAGGGTCGAACACCTTCTACTTGAGGTCAAATCACTCATTACTGGTGAATGAGTTGGATTAACGCTAAGGCTACACCAGAGTACAAAGAAGCCGTTGAAGCAACCGAATCTATTGAGTCCCCTTCAATAGGTTTTGCTAAGCCAAGCGAGTAGCGTACAGGAGTAGCACTTCAAAGTGCAGCCTTAATAAAGCAAAATAACACCTTGCTTTATTTACTAGTTCAACAGACACAGAAATTTTAAGTTTTTGAAGAAAATCTTGATAAACTAAAGAAACAGGTGGAAGTTCTAGGGAAAAGAGAGCAACAACCGCTTAACCTAGAATCATCAATCTTAGATCTTACCAAAAGACTAGACGCAGTTTCCTTAGGTGAAATAAATACTCCATCAAAACTTAAAGGCCAGATCTACGCCTTTAAAGATCCAAAAGCAATCTTCAACGAAGAAAAGGATCGAAGTTGGTCAAAATGATAAGGTCAAGACCAAATGTGATGGAACCAACGTCTGCAAACACTGAAGTACTTCCTACATAGGAAGATCAAATCATAAACTACAGACGAATGGCAAGGGTACAACATCAAGCAGCCCGAAGGTTCATAACCGGTTATAACAGAACTATTGAATCACAGATCAATCCTGATCAACAACTGGATCTGTCAAGAAGAAGGAGAACCAATCTAGTACCAGCTGAGGTACTATACACGGCTAGACAAGGCACAACACAATATAGTGTATACCAACCCTATTCAGAACAAAGGATTCTATGTATTGAATAACAGCAAGTTAATCTTCGATTCTGTAACATCTCTTACAAACAACTCAGAATGGCAGGATTGCAACACATCTATCTTGGCCTAGTTATGATACGAATCCATACTTTACACAGGAGAAGTGCAGGCACAAACGCCTTAGTAGTCCCTAGGGATGCTAGATGGCATGATGACAGACAGATCATTGGTACTATGGAGGTAGACTTATCTCCTGAAACGCAATTGGTCTATATGGTTCCTGATATGATCATGAGCATAGATGATTTCCATAATCATCTTGAGGTGGCAATACAAACGCACGGTTATGAAGGATGGCACCAAGGAGAAAGTAACCTCTTAATCACAAGGGCAATGGTTGGGCAATTATCCAACACAAGCTACATGGGTTTCAGATATAACGTGCAAAACGTTACTGATCATCTAGCATCAACTGGTAATACAACAATATCAGGGGAACAAAGATGGATACAAGAACTTGAAGGTCTACGGTGGACTTTACAACCAACAACTACCACTCTACCAAGAGCCCCAACAAGGGTAGATGTTTCAGCAAGGCTTGATAATTCGTTAAGTATGCGATTTGAACGGTATAGAACAGTTCCACAACAACCAAGGTATTCCGTTGATCAAAATGACCAAGAGATCCATGGTGATGAAGATGAAGAATCTGAACGAGAGTTTATTGCTGCTATGGCAATAGAAGCAGAAAGACTAGATGAACTATTTAACCCTTTTTGTTCATGTACAACGTGTGTTGAAGAAGCAGAAAAAACAAGTATGAGCCATTAAACAAGACAAAACCAACAAGACGGTCGAAATCAAAAAAAAAGTTTGATAATGGACAATGGTCCACACTGGGTGTACCATCTGGCAAGTGGGACTACTATGTGAGGTATGATCAACCTAAACACATGAGTCCAATCGAAGAAATCACAGCAACAGGATGGGACGATGACTTTCCTGATGATGATGGTAATTCAGCTCCAACTAATACAAGTGAATTACCAGACGATATGGAATATATTCAACATTTATATTCCATGAGTACACTACCCACCATACCACCTCCCCTATCAAAGTCTGAATGGTCAAATCCATTCGCGCAAACGAAGTGTGGTGGTGACCACGAAGAACCTCAAGAACACATTTTTATACAAATAGAAGATGTGTTACCAGAACTCGATTACCCAAAGCTCAGGAAATTAGAAGAACAAGTAAAAATGGCGGAAAGCAGTGGTAGTGGCATCTATAATCCACCAGCAGAACCAACGATGGGTCCAGTAGTATATCCACCTGCAACAACAATACATTCAGAAACCAGAAATCTATATTCTTTGCCAAGAGGTGGACGATTTAGAGGAGGATATAGTAAACATTATAATTAGCAATGGAATCTGCCATCAGCAATGTCAGAAATAGGGTCCGTGTTGGTTTTTCCAAATGACATAGGACTCTGGTCAGACGTTATTCAACGATTGCAATCAATTACCATCAACAGACTAAATAAAGAGACATGGGCGGATAACAAAGCAAAGCTTGATTTCTTTGAGAATCTACTTGGAGAAAATGAGAAAAGGATGTGCAGCAATGAAGGGTGGCATACTCAGAAGAATTTGAACACTTGGTTGAAATAGCTGATGATCCGCAAAACATCACTTCTCAATTCAGACGAATAGTGATGCTGGAAGATCCATACCAAGGATCAACAGAAGAGCAAGACAAAGCTTACATAGACTTGGAGAGGCTTACATGTGAACACACTAAGGATCTGTGGAATTTCTTAGGAGACTTCAGAATACTTGCAATCAAATCTGGGCGATTGTATTTTCCGACCACAACTGAGAAGCTATTTTCAAAGCTACCACCTTCACTTTCAAAAGAAATATAGCAGGAATTCAGAGCAAAATATCCAGGATTAACTTCTGGCGTATTACCATCAATACATTTCATCTACCAATTCGTGAAAGAAATGTGCACCAAGGCAGCTATGCAGAGAGAACTCAAAGATTTATCTTTGTGTTCTGCAATCCCAATACCAGGATATTACAAAGCGAACAAGAAATACGGTGTCCGAAGATCACAAACATATAAAGTAAAACCTCAAAAAACTCATGTCAAGGTTTTCAAGAAGAAGTACCAAGATGATCGCAGACGCGTAAAAAAGTGCAAATGTTTTATCTGTGGAAAAGTAGGACACTTTGCAAGGGATTTTCGAAACGAGAAAGGAAACATGGTAAGGGTAGCCATGTTACAAGATCTTGACTTACCTGAAGACTGGGATATAGTTTCAGCAGACAATGATGATGCAAGTGTTTGTAGTATCTCTGAAGGAGAACAGGGTTCTACAATACGAAATCTTAAATTTGTAATTGAAGAATTTCCGGTTCAGGAAACAGCTTTTATGGGCTGGTCAGATTATGAAGACAACGGTGACAGCGATGAAGAGTTTGATGATAGAGGAAAATACTTTGAGCTCTACCAAGGATGGACACCTTCCGCACCGCCACAATCATGCTATGTGTTCCAAGGAGAGCCAAGCAATATTCCAAATCCATCAGGACAGAAAGGATGATGGAAGCCAAAAATTGAGCTCCCAAAAAGATGCAAAAACTGCAATCAAAACTGGAAAGAGAATGAGATAACCAGTTATCTCTTTTGTTACTTCTGCAAGATAAAGACAACAGATCTTTCCAGGATACATTGTGATCATTGCAACATCACCGCATGTGCTCTATGTGCATCTCAGTATCTACAGAAGAAGATCCAACCACAAAATAAGAAAGAAGTTGAACTTGAAAAGTCAAGTGAAGACAGTCAGAATAAAAGTGATGAATTGATCGGCCTTAGGATTGAAGTAAATTATTTTAAGGAACTCTGAGCTGAGAAAACAAGGGAATGGTCCCAAATGATCAAAAATCAAGCTACAGAGATTGCAGAACGACCAATGGAGAGATTACTGCATAAAAGGGAATTGGCAGACAAGCAAGAAGAAGTAAACAAAGCTGTAAAGGATTGTGCAAATTTACTCCAACTCAATGTACAGATAAGACAGGAGAAAGATGCTCAAATTGAAGACTTAAAATATAACGTGCAAAAGGAATATGAGCTTCATAAACTTGAGCTACAACAAATCAAGGAACAGATGGAAAGGGACGGAAAACAAGGCATTCAACACCCATTCAATTTTGGTGCAAATAGCATTGCCCATAATTTATTGAATGTGGTTTTGGTTATAAAAAATATAAATAGTTTGATTGTTAATTTTTCAATTTTCTCGTTTGATAATGTAGATGATGATGTTAATTTTACTATAACTATACCTCAATCTCTAATGGCATACTTTCTGAGTATGAAAACTATCTTCAAAATCACATACAATTACATAATAAGTCAACAAATCATTGTTTACAATTAAATTTGGTTGACGGAATGTTGTGTGTTTAATATAATTTTTCATTTTTATTAATAAATGTAAATAAATTAAAATTACACGAAACATTAAAATTTTTAATTTTTATATATAATTATAACCATTTATTTATTGAATAAAAATATGGAATAAATTAAATTAAATATTTTATTTATTTTACTATATTTTATTATAATTAATATATTATTTGGTACCAGAAGCGTACTCGTGCAATGCAGCGAGATACATCACGATTTTAATGTTTCCGTTTATTTTTTGTTTTTTATCGATTTACAGTACGATTTTGGATTGTTTTGAGATAGTGATAATAGTTTTTTTTCATAAATTTGTTTAATTTAGGATTAATAATATAATGTTTTTTATATAAAAAAATTAAGTATTTTGTTTATTTTCAATTATTATCTTATATATTTTAAATTCTTTATATTTAAATTAAGATGTTTATTCTGTTTTGATTATGTTTATCAGTTAGTTATGAATTCAAACATATAGCTTTATAAATTTGTACTCATGCATCATACTTGTAATCTGGAATTTTAAGTAATGTATATCAATAAACAGTACTTAATGCATAAAAGCTTGTTTTTAAGAGTTTCTTAGTTTAATAATAATGTAATTTATTTTAGGTTTAATAATTTATGTTTTTTTTATAAAATAAACATTAAATATTCTGTTAGATTTTCTTAATTATATTTTAGATTTTTTATATTTAGAATTTGATTTTTATCTTCTATTTAGTTATGGGGGAGTGATTTTAGGGAAGTTGAAGTGGAGAGTGATTCTAAAGAGTTAAAGTGGTTAGAGATAAGAATTGAAATTTAATAAATAGCATTGAATGTATGTACGTAAAATTTTAATGATTGTTTTTAAGAGATTTTAAGTAATTAACATTAAATAGTGGTACATTAAGCTTTAGCAATTGTTTTTAAGAGTTTTTTCTAAATATTTTATAATATAGTATAGATTAAGTAATACATATAATAAAGAATATTTAATTGTAGTTTTATCGTTGTTTGATTAAAATATAGATTTTTATATAATAATCACTTTGGAAATTGGTGAAAAATTCTTGTAATGGAGGCACTACAAAAAAGAGGCCTATCACCGACGGAAAATTCCCTCGGTAATCCATCGGTGATCCGTTGGTAAATGGTCCTCAGAAATTCAGTGGTCGGCGTTAATATTTCCGACGGATATTACCGACGGCTACATTTTCCGATGGGTCACCGATGGTGTAGATTATTTCCGACGGATCACCGATGGTCTCCATTTACCGACAGATATTTTTCGACGGAATTAGCGACGGATTTGCTACGGATTATTAAGAAATAAAAATTAAATTAAAATACATTTACCGACCGCCGGTAATTTAAATTTTTATTAAAAAAATAATTAAAAATTAATAAATGTCAGTTTATAACCTGTACAAAACCTGTCAATTTTTCATTTAATATCCATTTTAAAACTGTACAACACCTGCTCATTTTTCAATTAATATCCAGTTTAAAACTGTACAAAACCTGCTCATTTTTCATTTAATATCTAGAAATTAAAATGTAATATCTAAAAATTAAAATGTAATACACTCTATCCTACATCGGAGGGGGGGGGGGAGGTGATCTTGAAACTTATTCATGAACGCCTCAAACTGGTCAAGTCGCTCCTGCATCCGGATCCTCTCTGCTTCCTCTCTCTCTAGTCGCTCCTGCATCTGGATCCTCTCTGCTTCCTCTCTCTCTAGCCTATGTCTCAGCTTATCCAACTGGAATTCAACATTTGACAAACATATATATATAACAATATTAGACAATATTTAACAAACATATAATTAATAATGTTAAACAACATTTGACAAGCATGCCTCCTCATCGCGACGGTCGCGCGAGCTTCCGCTCGTACTGGCACCTGAATCACCGGTCATAACATAATAGGGATCCTGACTGGTCCTCCATCCAAAAATACGGCCTTTATTCCATCCTCCGACATTGCGCTCCCATAACTGGGCATCATTGGGAGGTACAATGCCGGGAGGTAAGTCCGGGTACTCCTTCCTAATCTGATGGTAGTTATCCTACTGTTTACTAAATTAGACATTGTCAAGTCAACTAACCTATAGAAAATTCAGCAGCATTTCAACTGTAATTTGAACATATATATCTATGACCTGCTTTTATCAAAACAATCCTATCGTCTACCCAACAATGGCAACCTAAACTAAGTTTGCTATAATTTCTATCTATCTTATAAAACAAACAAAAATCTAGACATACATAATTGAACTTACCGCCATAAGAGCCGCCTTTGGGTAAACGTAGATCGGAGGATCCGTGGGCGGACCAGTCGCACCCAGAACAAGCTTCCTGTTGGTGCAGTGTGTAGCCTCCCAAACCTCGTCGCTAGTAGGCTCACGACCCCATGCATCTCTCTACAATAGACAACTTAAATTGTTAGTAGGTAACAAAATCATGAATATATATATATTATTCATCAATTATATACATTTAGTCTAGTAGATGATAAATTAGCATGCGGTCCCGATGCATAGCGGTACTAATAGATCCGGTATAGTGTCTGGATGTCATCCCCTCATACTCGGTGGCCCGATTAGCCATATTGGCTGCAAATACACGCCAGAACGCATCGATGTTCCATACCTGTTAAAAACAAGACATAAATCAATATAAATCCTAGTAAAACCAGATACAAGTATTCAAAATAAAACAAACCTGATCAATCATCTCGACCCAAAAATCATGTCGGATCCACTCTGGATGGTGTGCGCGAAGAACCATGTTGTCATGTCCGTCGAACCGGACACCATCAATAGCTAAAGCTTTATCCCTGGCCCAATTACGGGCATCTCTCATCATGTCCGCATACCTATTCGTCAGGGTACGCCGGAATGCAAATAATACGTCGGCTTCCATCTCAAAAGGCCAACTATAATACAACTGCATACACATTGTTTGGATTAAGTAAAAATAAATCCACTCAATTAGTTAAATAGAGTAAAATACATACCCGTAAACGATCCATCATCCGTGGATAGTGCTCCTCAGGGACATCCCTAATATGATCCCATGGACCAGCGAACATGGACCGAATGATGGCAGTGGCCCTCCGGACTACTGACTGACTCTTAAACCTTCACAATTGCAAAATAAACAACATAAAACACATTAGGATCGGTTTATTATGTACTAGAATTAATAATATATCACATCTACTTATCCACTGGCGGCAGACAACTCAATCGTCGGTCGCTGACTCGGATGGGGCGTCTGTGATGCAATATTGGGGCCCCTAACCCTCGAGCTCGCTCCATGCGACGGCGTTTCAAGCCTATCCTCATGTTGGATCTGATGTAGTCCCTCGTCGGTAGCCGCAAAAAAGGTGGACTCGTCCATAGGCTCGTCGGCGCGGGGGTCACTACGCCCAGCAGAGCTGTTTCTGCCCCTACTTGCGCCTCTACCACTACCCCTAGTGTCGCGTCCCACCATATAAAAATAGAGAATGGTTCGCACACAATGATATAAGTGTACATAAATCATAAGACACAAAAACTATAACAAAGAGAGAAACCCCCGACTGTCGTTCTTTCTATACATCCATCCTCTATCTGTCGACATATTCAACAACTACAACAAAGAAAGAAGTAGTTGTTGACATAATCAAGATAGAGGTGGTGTAATGGTTTGACTATTTAAAAGTCAAACCGTAGGTGTCAATGAACACTACATGTAATGGTTTGCCTACTTGAAATTCAAACCGTAGGCTTAGAGGAGCTTTGGATGACTTTAAAACTCTAAGTGTAATGGTTTGACTATTGGAAAGTCAAAATCGTAGGTTACAATCAATGAAAGGTGTTTTGGAAAGTTTAAAACCCTACATGTAATGGTTTGACTATTTAAAAGTCAAAATGTAGGTGTCAAAGAAGTTAGGTTATTGAACACTACATGTAATGGTTTGCCAACTTGAAAGTCAAACCGTATGTTTAGAGGAGCTTTGGATGACTTTAAAACTCTAAATGTAATGGTTTGACTGTTGGAAAGTCAAAACTGTAGGTTACAATCAAAGAAAGGTGTTTTAGAAAGTTTAAAACCCTAGGTGTAATGGTTTTACTATTTAAAAGTCAAACCGTAGGTGTCAATGACGTTAGAAGGCTATTGAACACTACATGTAATGGTTTGCCTACTTGAAAGTCAAACCGTAGGTTTAGAGGAGCTTTGGATGACTTTAAAACTCTAAGTGAAATGGTTTACTATTGGAAAGTCAAAACAGTAGGTTACAATCAAATAAAGGTGTTTTAGAAAGTTTAAAATTTTGGCGGCATAATGGCTATAAAATGAATATTTCCGTATATCAACCTATTGTTTGTCCAACAATTGGCAACCCAACTAATTAATATCACAAGTGTATCAAATCACCATCAAGTTTATCATAAACCCCACATGTAACCAATTCGTCAAATTAATTTATTGGGTAAACATAAACCAAATCATACTAAATCACCAAGTTTTCGGATAAACCCTAAACCAAATCATATCATCATCAAGTTTCTCTATTTTGTAAGACTACTCTTCAAATTACAACTAATCAAGGTTAGTGAAGACAGGTGTGTTAGACCAAAAACATTCTAAGTCACATAACAAAATAACATTCTAATCAATCCATGGTCCCTAATGCACCACTACAATAGCTCAAGAAACAATTCATAAATTTAGTCCTTTAGTCAGAACATAAACAATTCATGATAACAACAGAAACCCAAATACATTTAGTCATTGTTATCTCAAATCAGAAACAATTCATGAATTTTTTTGAAATCAATTGCACATACTAGCTACAATCTGGCACAACTTTGGTGTTATCCCTATTAACAATGTAAACAAGATGACAATTACCAATTCAACTAATTTTCTTTTTATTTCACAATTAGAATTCTTACAAAGATGTTCTCTTAACTTTCTCTCTCTAACTCTGATACGTGTATGACACACTTACAAATCTTACACACACACCACAAACCATATCCCTATTTATACGCAACACACAAACTCTCACAACACTAAACGCACACACTACAGAAACACTCACAAAACATGAAAACAAAATACAAGACTTTGACTTTATTACAAAGAGACGTTGACTTGTTTTGAGAGTTGACTTGAGCTTTGACTTGGTTGACTTTTAGACTTCAGTTTTTATGATCTTGTATCCAACAAATATATGCACTAACAATCTCCCCCTTTGGATTCAAGATCATCTCTAAAAAATTTTGTAATACAATTTTCCCCTTATGTTCAAACTTTAACAACTTTATCTCCACCTTTGTAGATTTCTTTCAATAAAGATCATCTCCAGAGAAATAAGCATTGAAGCACAATCCCCCCCTTTGTCAAATTATCATCAGATTAAGTCTCCCCCTTTACTTAGCAATCTCTCCTTTCATTGATAAATTTGTCTTCAAAAAAACTTTTTGTACTCTCCCCAAAGTTTGTCTTCAAAAACAGTAACAATCTCCCTAAGGTTGTAAAAACCTCTTTCAGACTTCAGAAAGAAATTATCTTCAAATTCAGCTCAGTTTGCTTTAGTAAATTGTCTTCAAAGAAAATTTCAGTAAAATTCAGCAACCATTCTGAAACCTTTGAACTTTCTCTTTCAGCTTTCAACAAACTTCCTCAAATTAACTGTCTTAACAAGATTTTCTTCTTTAAGCTCCAACTTTTCTTTATCATAGCCCATATTTCTTGATCATGTCTCCCCTTTTTGATGATTGTGGCATCGATATCATTAAAACTTTCACAAGAAATGTCATTGATCTGATCTGACCATTGATCTTTCACAAGAATGTAACACTTGAATCAACAAATGAATCAGTTAGAAGTGTCTGTCAATAACACGAATACAAATACACATTGGAAATGAGCTTTTTGATGTTCACTCACCAGGTCTTCCATTCAATCATCGAATAACACAAGTTTATTCAATGAACATTTTGACAGAAAAACACATTTCCTGTGTGTACGTGCTTGTGTATGAAAGAATTAAGCACAGATGATTGCTTTTGATAGGCTCAAAATTGTGTAAACCATTGAGATAACAACAGTTAAACACATAATCGATTGTGCATGATCGAAGTGCGAAGGTGGGGCAGACTTCCTTCTTTTTCAATATCCAGGTTTTTCCAAATGAAAACCAGATAGAGTATGTGTTGCGTCCCCAAGAAAATATGAAACATCTTCTTGTTAAGAAAAAGATGAGTAGCTGGTGGGTTTTTTTATCAAGAGTTGGCATGGGCTAGTTGCCTGGTTCAATGATGTCCAACAAAGAATTGTGAAACACCAGAAATGTGGCTGCCGGACTCAGAAAAAGTTGGTGCAGAGTTTGATATTCTTTTACTCTGTTCTCACACCCTCTTTTTCTAATCTTTAAGCTCGTTTCTAACAAAACTCTCTTTTTCATTTTACCTCATCACACCCACACTCATATATTTTGACTCCTCACTCTTCGATCACTTAAGGATTAAATTCTTGGGTAGGAAACACTGGTTAACGTGAATCGATAGAAGTTCTGTTAAGTCCTCACACAATGAACCCATGTTTTCCTAAAAGAACATAATGTTGCTCAAACTGGTTTGACTTTACAATTAAAGCACAAACATATAAAAGTCAGATATTTGTATGCTCATAGATGTAATCATGAAGAATTGAGCATTTTAAACAGTGAAGATCTTTCAAAACAAGTATACTGAAGGAATGAAATGAATACAAGAAACTTGTTTGAAAATCTGACATTGTATGATAAATATCAAATAGAAATGATTGATCAATTAAAGCTTACGTCAGCAAAAAATTGGATATTGTCTATACGAATCAAAATATAGATACTCTTGAAAGAAACATTTCAAAATGATTCATCGTTCAATATTCTTTGAAGTTCAATCGGGGTGTCTTACGATCGAAAATTGGTTTCTAAATGAGATATGGTAAGAACATTTCCAACAAAAAATAGTAACCGGTGTGTGTGAATACTTGAAAGTATATGGAAAAGATAAAACACAAGTATTAATCTTTAGAAACACACAGTTTATTAATCATTTAAGCACATATAACATGAAAACATTTAAAATCACACTTCTATATTCATGAAATCTTTTTAGGAATTAGAAGTGGTTTGAACGTTTAAGAACATGTTTTCATATATGAAAGTTGTCCTTCTTTCAGATACGTATGAGATTCAGATTTAAACCTTTTGCTCAGTCTTAAATCTCATCAAGTCAGCTCTAAGTCATAATTAGATATTATCATGTAAGCTCTCTCTCAATTCTGCAAAAATCACAAGTCTGTCAAAGTACAAAGCTTTATTCACAAAAAATTATTGAAAAGTAAAGACATAAAGCAATAAAACATATTAAGAACAAGTTCTGATAAGATGTAATCAGAAGTCATATACTCCCCCTGAATGCATATTTTCAGTAGAAAAAATTATGTACTCCCCCTTGAAGGTTGATCACTTCATTTATTCATCGGAGTACAGTCTCATATCAGCACTGGAGTATCATCTCTTTTATCGTTGAAGCACGAGTCCTAAACTGTTGTGTTTAGAAGTCAAACTTCTTATCATTAACGAACAGGTCCTGAACTGTAGTATTCAGAAGCCTTGGTTCCCTTACTCCCCCTTAACTTGAGGTGCTAATATGTCCCAATTTTATCAAGTTCTAAACGTAAATTCAACTACAAACAAGATTATACAAATTGATTACTCAACCTGTTTCTTCAATTCAATTCACAATTCGTATACAATGACTTTGTAGAATTTTCTCTCTCTAGAACTCAACGTACAATGCGACTTCTCACAACTTGCAACTACTAACTTCTACTCTAGTCATATGTCTATTAAAGCAAAACAACACACGCGCTTAAAACACAACTAGAAAGAAAATACAATTTACTTTGACTTTAACTTTATTACAAAGATAGACTTTGACTTTCTTGCTTGAGAGTTGACTTTGAGCTTTGACTTGGTTGACTTTCAGTCTTCTATTTTTATGATCTTGCATCCAACAAATATATGCTCTAACAATCTCCCCCTTTGGATTCAAGATCATCTCTAAAAAGATTTTGCAATTCAAACTCCTCCTTTAAGCACAAAAATTACAATCTCCTCCTTGTAGAACACTTGTCAACTCAGACTATCTTCAGAAAAATAATCATTTGGGCAATCTCCCCCTTTGTCAGAATATTATCAGATTAAATCTCCCCTTTAACTTAGAAAATCCTGTCTTCAAAAAAATAGTAACATTCTCCCCCAATGTTGTAAAAACCTCTTTCAGACATCGGAAATAAATTATCTTTAGGTTTTGTTCAGTTTGCTTCAGCAAATTGTCTTCAAAGAAAATTTCAGTAAAATTTTGCTCGTCTTCAGAAAACTTTGAATTATCTCTTTCAGTTCTGAACAATCTTCTTACAAAATTGCATTTCTTTGATTGAATCTTGTCCATTTCTTGAATCTCTCCCCATAACTTTTACAAACTCTTCTTTATCAAACATTTCTTGAACAACATCTTCTCTACTTCAATCATTTCTTGATGCTCTCTCCCCCCCCCCCTTTTTGATGATTGAAGCATGAGATCATCAAAAATGACTATTCATCGATCCATAAGATATTCATCCAAATCTTTGCAAATTCAGACAAATTATAAGTATAACACCTGAATCAACAAATGAATCAGTTAGAAGTGTCTGTCAGTAACACGAAGTCACTGTGTGTAATGAATACACATTGGAAATGAGCTTTTTGATGTTTACTCCCCAGGTCTTCCATTCAATCATCGAATAACACAAGGTTAAACTATGAATGTTTTGACAGAAAAACAAATTCTCTGTGTGCTCGTGCTTGTGTATGAAAAAATTAAGCACAGATGCTTGCTTTTTAATAAGGCTCAAAATTGTGTAAACCATTGAGACAACAACAGTTCAACACAGACTCGATTGTGCATGATCGAAGTGCGAAGGTGGGGCAGACTTACTTCTTTTTCAATATCCAGATTTTCCAAATGAAAACCAGATAGATTATGTGTTGCGTACCCTTTAAATATGAAACATCTTCTTTTTGAGAAAAAGATGAGTAGCTGGTGGGGTTTTTATCAAGAGTTGGCATGGGCTAGATGCATGTTTCAATGATGTTCACGAAAAATTGTGAAACACCAGTAATGTGGCTGCCCAGCTCAGAAAACGTTGGTGCAGAGTTTGATATTCTTTTACTCTGTTCTCACACCCTCTTTCTTTTAATCATTAAGCTCGCTTTTAACCAAACTCTCTTTTCCATTTTACCTCATCGCACAAACCACATTCAGTTATTTTGGCTCCTCACTCTTTTATCACTCAATGATTAACTTCTTGGGTAGGAAACACTGGTTAACGTGAATTCATAGAAGTTTCAGTTATGTCCTCACACAATAAACCCATGTAATCCTATAAGTACAATGTTGCTCAAAATGGTTTAACTTTGCAATTAAAGCACAACAATATACAAGTCAGATGTATGTATGCTTCACATTATTAATGAGTGATCTTTTGAACATTTAAGATTTCTCAAAACAACGAAATTGAACAAATGAAACGAAGTCAAGTGAAATGTTTTGAGAATCTGACAATGATATAATCAGATCAAATAAAAATGATTTAGCAATCAAGGTTTAGGTCGGCAAAAATTGAATATTGTCTATACGAATCAAAATATAGACATTCTCGAAAGAAACGTTTCGAAATAAAATCAACGCTCAAAATTTTGAATATCAAGCGGGGTGTATCACCATCCAAAAATATATTGAATTTGAGACATGGTGATAACATATTCAACAAAAAGTTAAACCGGTGTGTGTGAATATTTGATAGTATATGGAAAAGACAATACACAAGTATTTATCTTTGGAAACACACAGTTTATGAACATTTAAGTATATAAAAAATGAAAACATTTAAAATCACACTTCTATATTCATCAAATCTTTTTAAGAATCAGAAGTGGTTTGAACATTTAAAAACATGTTTTCATATCTGAAAGTTGTCCTTCTTTCAGACACGTATGAGATTAAGATTAGAAATAAACCTTTTCGCTTAGTCTTAAATCTCATCAAGTCAGCTCTAAGTTATATATGATATGATCATTTAAGCTCTCTCTCAATTTTGCAAAAATCACAAAGTCTGTCAAAGTACAAAGCTTTATTCACAAAATTTATTGAAAAGTAAATGACATAAAGCAATAAAACGTTTAATGTACGAGTTCTGATCAGATGTAATCAGAAATCATATTCCTTACTCCCCCTGAAATAATGCATTAAAAAATTTATCAGTGATAAACATATGCAAAATTTGTTAACTCCCCCTCAAATGTATGTAGATCATCTTATCTTGTAGCATCTGACACTCCCCCTGAGATCATGAACAAGCTTAAGTGCATATTCAGAATAAAAATAAAGAAATGAAGAAAAATAACAATAACAAAACTTTAGTAGGTAATCACAGATTAAGTCTTGAGATTTAACATACCAAGTTTTGAAACGAGAAAATTAAATCTTTTTTCATCTAGAGGTTGGTAAATAAAACAACAAGTTGATAATCAGTGTTTACAAAATAAAGTTCAATTGTACCTTTTTCGACATTATCTTTGATAAAATGATATCGGATATCAATGTGTTTGGTCTTGGTATGTTGAAAAGGATTCACAGATATGGCAATCGTGCTCTTCGAATCACAGTAGATCGGGATCTTGTTGAATTTGAAGCCAAAGTATCGTAGTTATGTTTTCATCCACAACACTTGAGAACAGCAGCTCGCCGTAGCGATGTACTCTACCTCAGCTGTTGATGTGGATACACATAGTTGTTTCTTTGAAGCCCAACTCACGAGTTTATCGCCCAGAAATTGTATGTGCGCCGACATACTTTTCCTGTCAAGCATACAACCTGCATGGTCTGCATCTGAATATGCTGTCAGTTCAAAACCTGTATCCTTAGGTAACCACAGACCAAGATCTGCAGTGCCCTTCAGATATCTAAAAATTCTTTTAACTGTAGACAAATAGGATTCTTTCGTAGAAGTCTGATATCTAGCACATAGACATGTAGAAAACATTATATGGCCTACTAGATGTTAAATACATCAAAGAATCAATCATTCCTCGGTAGGTTCTAACATCGACAGCTTTTCCCGATGGATCCGTGTCAATCTTAGTTCCTGGTGCCATCGGGGTTCCAATAGGTGTACAATTTTCCATTTTATGTTTTCTAAGAATATCGAAAATGTACTTTGATTGATTAATAAAGATCCCCGTTGAAAGTTGTTTGACTTGTAATCCGAGAAAGAAATTCATCTCTCCCATCATACTCATCTGATATCTTGACACCACGACGTTAGAAAAATTCTTACAGTATTTTGGATTTGTTGAGCCAAATATGATGTCATCCACATATATCTGAATTAAAATGATATCGGCTTTTCCTTTTTGATAAACAAAGTAGTATCGATCTTATCTTTAGAGAAGCCAAACTTGACTAGGAATTTAGATAACACTTCATACCAGGCTCGAGGGGCGTGCTTCAAATTGTAAAGAGCTTTGTCCAGAATATATACGTGATTCGGATTTTCTAGATTGACAAAGCCTTCAGGCAGAGAGACGTAGACTTCCTCCTTTAAGATGTTGTTGAGAAAGGCAGTCTTCACGTCCATTTGATAGACAGTGAAGTTCTTGTGGGCAACATATGCAAGAAACATACGAATAGCCTCGATGTGCGCCACTAGGGCATAAGTCTCGTCATAGTCAATTCCTTCCTCTTGCCTATACCCTTTAGCCACTAATCTTGCTTTGTTTCTGATCACGATACCATCTTCGTCCTTTTTGTTTTTGAATACCCATTTTATGTCGATAATGTTTTTCCCTTCAGGCTTAGGCACAAGTCTCCAGATTTTGAGTGCTTCAAACTGATTCAGCTCATCTTGCATTGCAGTTACCCAGTCTGAGTCGGCTAGAGCTTCAGATACGCGTGTTGGCTCTACCTTGCTCATAAATGAGTCATGCATATGCATGTTTAATGTAGCAGACCTAGTTTGCACCGGTTTAGATGAATCTCCTATTATCTGATGTATCGGGTGCTCTTTAGTCCACCTATGTTCATGAGGGAGTGGATTTGATGTAGATTGATCATGATTTTCATCTAAAAATCCACTTTCAGTTTCATCAGTCTGTTCAGTATTTGGTAGGGGTGTAGTTGAAGTGTTTTGTGCAGAAGCTTCAGTTGGTTGGACATTTTCTGTTTGTTAAGTATTCCTTACAGTGCATCCAACTGACTCAGCAACTTCTGGCTCTTCATGAATGTTCACAACTTCAAATGTTGGAGTAGGCGTTTGAATTGGAATCTCTTGCTGAACCGGGGAATTCGATTCAGTAGATACATCTGAAATGGTTGGTAGATTTCTTCGTGAATCTTCTGATCTGTCAACCACAACAGGTTTAGTCACTTTAGTTCCAATAAATTCATCATAAAACAATTCAAACAATAAATCTAAATCAGATAAGTGTGAATTAGACGATGACGCTTCATCTGATTTATTAGCAGTAGGCACAGGTTCTGGACTGATATGCCCAGAAGCTAGTACACCAGTGATAACGGGTTCTGAACTGTCTTAAATAGAAGCCATTTCCTCATCAAATGTAACATTAACGCTCTCAACTACTATTTTTGACTTCTTCAGATACACTCTATAAGTTGCAGACGTTTGAGAGTAGCCGATAAAGATGCCTTCGTCTGCCTTCGGACTGAACTTGTTTAAGTTCTCCTTGTCATTTAGTACAAAGCATCTGCATCCAAAAATATGGAAATGTTTAATTCTAGGTGTACGATTATTGATTAAAGCATATGGTGTTTTACCAAACCGGCGGTGGATTATAGATCGATTTTGCGTTTAGCAAGCAGTCGATACAACTTCAGCCCATAGAAAAAGAGGTAGATCCGATAGACTCAGCATAGTTCGAGCGGCCTCGACAAGCATTCGGTTCCGTCTTTCTACGAATCCATTCTGTTCAGGCGTTCTGGCAACAGAATACTGATGTGTTATCCCGACCGATTCGAGATAATCTTCAACGATTATGTTTTTGAATTATGTGTCATTGTCTGTTCGAAGAAGCTTGACTAGCTTTTGCAGATTCACTTGAGTAGTCTTTAAGAATGTGATGATGACTTTGGGTGTCTCATCTTTTGTTCTCAGAAATTTGACCCAAGTGTACCGCGAGTAATCGTCTACATTCACTAGAACATACTTTTTGCCGTTTATGCTTTGTGTATGCATAGGACCACAGAGATCCATATGCAGAAGTTCCAAGGATGAACTTGTACTCGGCTCAGGTTTCGACTTATGAGCAGCTCTCTTCATCTTGCCCTTCTCACATGCTGCGCACAGATGTTCTTTAACATACTTGAGCTCAGGAAGTCCTTTTACTAAGTTTCCCGTGACCAGTTTGTTGATGTAACGAAAATTCAATTGAGAAAGACTTCGATGCCATAACCAACTTTGTTGCAGCGAGGCTTTTGACAGTAGACATACCTCATTGTTAGTCTTGACTTTTGACAGATTAATCGTGTAGAGATTTGAATTTCTCATGCCGACCAATAGTTCTTTACCGTCTTCAATACGCACATAACACCTCTTGCCTTGCAATTAACCTCTAGGTCTTTGTCACAGAACTGGCCAATGCTGAACAGGTTATGTCCTAAACCTTCAACATAGCTCACCTTCGTAATCATTACGTTGTCTTGAATCACATCACCATAACCCAGAATTGGTGAAAACTGATCATTTCTGAAGCTCACTGTTCCGCAATATTTCTCTGTATAACTAGATAATAAATCTTTCTGCCCAGTCATATGCTTGGAGCAACCATAATCCAAGTACCACATATGACGGGTCTGCACAGGAGAAATCACGAAACAACCGGTTTAGGTACCCATTTATAGATGGGTCCTTCAGTGTTAGCGCAAGATTTTGGCATCTATTTGTATATGGACCCTTTGATCTTTTGAAAAACATTTGAAGCATAAGAATGATAAGAATAGATATGATATGTGCCAAACTAAACATCAGA
The DNA here is from genome assembly GCA_954870635.1 of Arctium minus. NCBI lineage: Eukaryota > Viridiplantae > Streptophyta > Magnoliopsida > Asterales > Asteraceae > Arctium > Arctium minus. Next base: position 135,030,373 of record OX941081.1, on the reverse strand, counting down.
ATATTTTCGAGAAGCATAACCATTTCTTTTATAATTAGAAGACTTTCCAGCAGATATATAATTGGAACAATTGTTTTATTGAATAACGCTTGTAAGAAGTTACAAGTTTTGGTTTTTGAAAAGCAACATTCTCAACTACATTAGTTTTACTAGTAGTTCCGCTATTACAATCAGAATCAGAATATGATTTAGCATTCTTGTCAATCTTCTTCTTTGGTAGCCATTCTGATTTAACTCCAGACTTTTTCTTTCTCACATCTGAAACATTTCAAACTTTAGAGTTAGAACTGTGAGATTTGAAAGATTGCTTTTTCTTTGGCTTACCAGTGGTTTTCTATTTCTGTGAATGCATAGACTTCTTCTTCTTACCTTTGGCATTCTTGAGATTCATAGAAACTGATTCATCAACTTTCGTTGATGTTTCACCCTTTTCATACACACTGGGTAATCCAAAAGAGTTTATAACAAATTGTGAATGATCAGGAAGTTTAGCATTAAAATCAAATTGACCAACACAATCATCTAAACAACCTTAAGAGTTTAAGAAATCAAACTCTTCATCAAGTAGACCATTAAAGTCATTAGATTTTGAAGCTTTGGAAGTTTTAGAAAAATCAGAATTTAGAAGCACAGTAGAAAACACAGTTTATTCTAGATTAATCAAAATCCTCTCTTCTGCCACAGTGTTCTCGAGTTCAAAAATTTTACTTTCTAACACGAGAGGAGGTACATAAATTTTACCTTCAATAGGCTTAGCCTCCAACTCCTTTGAAGAATAGCTTTTAAAATAGTCATTAGAAAGAAATTTTGATTTATCAGAACTATAACTAGAATTCAACCTCTCATATCAAAATGGAAGTTGCATTTCAGTGGTGTTCTTCCTTTTCTCTTTTTCCATAGCTTCATCCTCTTCAGACAGTTTAGTCTACTTAACTTTGAGTTCGGGGTATTGTGGTGCCAGTTTTAAAAATCCAAAATCATAAAGCGTAGGCACTTTAGAAATACCCTTTTTGAGAAAGTGTGGGTTCTCGTAACCAAGACCCCAACACTCACTACTCTCTTTAGGTTTATTCAAATGAATGGTTTGCTCTGTTTGACCCAAAGTGTAAAGTTTTTCCTCCAAAACATTCACTTTATCAGTTAAAGATTTTTTTTCTTTCTTTAAAGAGCAATACTTTTTCGCAACCTCTTTTACTTCAAACTCACACATTCTAAATTTGGAAGTAGTTTCAGACAGTTCATTGTGAATTATAGTCTTCTCTTTCGCGCTAGTATCAATGTTTTTATGTAAGGCCTTAATCAATACATTCTTCTCAGCAATATCCTTGCTAAGTTTCTGTATTGATTGGTTTTTCTCTTTATTGATACCTCTTTCACGCTTAAGTTCTGACTCTAATTCTTGGAGTTTGTTAATCCAAGATCACTCTAAATCTAGTGAGAGAAAGTAGAGAGAGAGATAGAAGCGCCAAATGTAAACTTTATATTCAATGTATGCGTTCAAGTGTTACAAACAACAAAGCCACAAGGGACTTGAATACCCTTGGCCAATACAAGACATATAAGCATCTAATACATAGTATTAGCACAAGACAATAAATACAATGATTACTATAAAATTTGACTTAACAATCTCCCCCTTAGTAATCATTGGCGCTCCGGTCTTCAAAGTAAGCTGTTATATCCATCATTGAACTCTAACCAGACCTGCTAAGCGTCTTAGCGTAGCTTCTTGACTAAAAAAAAATTTCTTCTCAGCATCTTTCAATTTATATTGTCTTTGCTGCCTTGACAAGACTGGACCTGTTTGTAATAAGATTGAAAGAACAATCAGTTCATCAGCTTGTGCTCTAAACGACACACCTCTTTCAAATGTACTTGAATGAACTGTGGTGGTCGGAGCTGGAACAGCAAAAGAACTAATATAGCTGAGAAAATAGAATCTTGAGCAGACAACTCTTTGTCGCTTTAACTTCTCCTTAACATCTCCCCCTCTTAACCTTGATGATCTGGATGAACTTGGTCATGCCTACTTTGGAGACGAGATAGCTTCAGATCTGCAAAATTCAGAATAAAGGAGAAAAGGGAATATTTGCACTACATGTTGATGGCGCAAACATAGTTTTGCGCTACCTGAAGGAGGCGCAAAGTTGAGTTTTGCGCTATCAACTGTTGGTGCAAATCTGACTTGAAAGCTGAAATGAAGTAACTTGTTAAGCTCTTTTACTCCCCCTACACAAATGCACTAAATATGACAGTTCAAGTTAGCATTCGTATAGAAAATCAGATACTCCCCCTCGAAATATGAGATATGATCTTTTCAGAATATTTTCCTTATTCACTCCCCCTCGAATAATGCACAGACCCATTTACAAAGATATAGATACACAAACATAACAACATCAGTGTAAAAAGAAATATATACTGAATATAAATTTTGAAACAACTAAACATATAAAATTTTAAACACTATACAAATTAAATTCTACTTAGTAAAATATCACAGATTAATCCATCAGTTGAAGTCAATTGTATGTTGTTGGATACAGATACAAGTTTCATTGCATATCAAGTTAAGACATGTTCAGTTTCAAAAACTTTCATCAATCTATTCAGTGTGCTAGCATGCGAACTTCGATTAGCTTTAAGAAAATGCAATTCTAAACATATAATAGAGAACTTTGCCTTTACTCACACTAAGCTGTCAAGAATTAAGACTTTCACAAATATATAGGTTTATCGCAACTCAAATATATCACCAAGTATCATGAGATGTGTGCTCATTGGCATCTTTTAGCATTGTGCACATTGGCATCTTCACATGAGTGTGCTCTTTGGCATCTTTTAAGCTTGTGCACATTGGCATCTTTTAATCAAGAAGTTTGGTAAGTAAAGAACATATCGTAAATGTAACTTTCTATCTGATCCTATTGCAGGATTTAGGTAAGCCGCTCCCAGACCAGTTGGCCTTAGGGGACTAGGTGTCAAGCACCCCTTGGAACTTACTCTCCCAGACCAGAAAGGCTACATCGACACATCCTAAACCCATTCATACCAGTAGAACATGACTTTCGATCTGATTCTATAGAAGGATTTGGGTTCGATCACTCCCAGACCAATTGACCTTAGGGGACCAGATGACAAGCATCCCACGGAACTTACTTTCCCAAACCAGAAAGGTCACAGGTACAAACTTTTAAACTTAGAGATTTCTGTATTTTATATATATAATTTTTCATCTCAATCACTCAGTTTTACATCTAAGTGCTTAGCCCGTATTTTCATTACAATCCATAATTCTGACTTTTTAGGATTTCTAAGCATTTTAAACTATAAATATTCCGAATCACATAACTTTAAAGCAGTATCAAAAGTTTCAAACATGTTGCTGACCTTTCGACTTTTGTAAGACTTGAAAGTTGAACATATAAAACTTCGATATAAACAAAGCAACTAGAAAATTTATCCTAGACACACATTTTATTCAAAAGAAAGAAAAAACTGTAAAACTTTTACTTTATAGAATAAAATTTGTAAAGATTTAAACTTTTAAATTCAACATGCCGAGTTTGAAAAAATATTTTTCATTTAAGACTATTGTAAAGAATTCGGCTAATTGATATTTAGTCGGAACAAAATAAAATTCAATAATACATTCTTCCACATAATGTATAATGAATTGGTGTCTCATATCAAAGTTTTGGATCTGGTCGAACTTGCTCAGATTCTTGAAAAAAATTGAGATAACTAGAACAACATCACAGTCAGAGATAAATGCAGCGAAATAAAGTAGATGCACTCACAGTTTCTCATTTGTCCAGAATCTAAATGCATTGAAAAACGAGTCCTAAACTGATATGTTTAGAAGTCGAAGTCCATTGAAGTACGGGTTCTGAGCTGATTTACTCATAAGCCATCGTTCTCTTACTCCCCCTTGACATTAGGTGCCTGCAACTCAGAATTAATCTTTTGTTTTGGAACCCACTTGTATTTGGGTCCATATTTGTTAATTGCAGTTCTAATGGGAGTAATCTTGTTATATTTGACATAGAAAGCACGAGAAAAATAATCAGATGAATGAACAGAATCATCAGTAGAGGATGAAGCATAATCATCTGAACTTGAACCAGAGGAAGAATAGGAGACATCTTTTGCAATTTGAATCATTTGCTTTATTGAATATTTGAAAATTTTATTACAAGTAGCAAATGAATCACTTCTACAAAGTTTGTCTACATTTCGATCCTCATCAGTCGCAGATTCATCAGATTTCCTCTTGATCCTCCATATTTGCCTTGTAGGAGTCCTCAAAGTCCTATCTGAAATATTTGAATCACAAGAATTAGAATTTTCAGAAATATCAGTATCTTGTTTTTTGACTTCTTTGACCTTCTTCTTTTACGCTTTGCTTTATAATAATCATCATTTAGCGTAAAAGATTCATCAAGAATTTTCGATTTAAGAATTGAGTCTGAAGAAACAATTTTACCTAAGAAGCCCAACTGATGAGACAATAAACCTGAACTTGCCTCGGAGTCAGAAATTTTTTTTGAAAAGATTTCAGATTTTAGAACTTCCTTTTTGTTTTCTTTAAAATCAGAAGAAAGACCAGAAACATAATCTTGTTTTTGAGAAATTAATTTTTCTTCAAGACTTGACGTCATGAAAGAAAGAATTACATCTGATTCAATTTCTCTTTGAATAGTTTGTTCTTCCATTTTATCTTCAAGATCAATGATTTTGCTTTCTAACACTAATGGAGGAATATATCTCTTGGAATCATAAGAAACTGGAGATATATTTTCTTTATCAGTGTTAGTGGCACAGATATCAAAATAATCATCAGACAATGAAGATTTAATGAGAGTTTCAACATTTAACCTGTTTCTGCCCTTCTTTGATTTTTTGGGAAAATATTTGGCATTTTCGCGCGTGTAAACAAAAGGAATTTCCTTTTTCGAGTTGTTCAATCTTTTCTCATTTTCGATTTCTAAAACTTGCTTTTCACTAGTCCAATGAAATTTGAACTGAGGAGCATATCTTGCAAGAGTTAGATAATCGTATTCATATAAAGTAGGAACTTTTGTTTTAGCTTTGTCTAAAAAATGCGGATTTTCAAAGCCAAGCCCCCATTTTTCTTTGATAGACTCATAACTTCGTGATTTATTCAAGTAAATAGTTTGTTCAGTTTGCTTCCATAGATATAATTTTTCTTCCAACTTATTTATTTTATCCGAAAAACTTTCTTTTTGTTTGGTCATTTCTGTCAAAGAATCAAGATAAGTCATATTTGATTTTTCTAAATCATCTAATTTCTTTTGAAAGATTTCTTTTGTATGAGTTAAAATAGATTTTTCATCTTTCAAAGAAATTTGTAATTTTTCAATCAAATTCGAATTTTCTGAATTTAATTGTTTTTCAGATAATAACTTTGAACGAAGATCGTGTAAAGCAGTTATAATGATATTCATCTGTGAGGATATAAACTTGAAATCGAATTCAGAAGGTACCTCAGATTCATCAGTTGAATCTTCATCATCATCATCAGTTTGATCATCTCCTATGAAACACATGTGAGCAGTTTCCACATTGTCAGCTTCATCATCGGAGTGATCTAGCCAGAATTCTTCTTCAACCAGCAAAGCAGTTCCATTCTCTCTCTTTTCGGCTAGTTCCAATTTCTTCCGGTAATAAGCCGAATCCCGAAACACCTTTGCTCGACACTCCTTTGAAATATGATCCGGCTTTCCACAGTTAAAGCATGTTGCAGGTTTCTTAACCTCGGGCACTTGGAAATTCTCGTTCTTCTTAGACCCTGAAGTGAAGCGAAGGTTGTTGGAACCCGAACGAGGTTGGAACTTCTTATTGTAGTGCTGAGAGAGAAGAATCATCGCTTTCTGAAGAGCTTCACCATTGTCATCAGTGGCCCCGTCATAAGCATTATCAGACAATGCTTGTTCAGCTAATTGGCTCGTAAGAAGTGCAATCGGGTCCACTGTATTTTTGTTCTTTTTATCAAGTTTAGCCTTCTTGTCCTTGACTATGCTCTCATTTGTCATCAGAATCTCATAAAGTTCTTGAATTTGCAATGAACATATCCGGACATTATTCCTCAATCGATGGCAAGATTTATTCCATTCCGGTTGCAGAGCGTTTAGGAACTTCAGATAAGTTTCTAACTCATTCTTGGTCACTTTGATCTTTTGAAGATCGTTCATTATTACCGAGAACCTATCAAAGACACTTTTCAAAGACTCCCCATCCTTTGCTTTGAATTCCTCAAAATTATTCATGTAGCGTGTTTGCCGAAGTTGTGTAGCAACCGTTGAACCAAGCATAATCTTTTCTAACAGAGTCTACATCATCTTTGGATCATGCTTGAAACAATCAATTCGATTGTAGATAGAATTAGGTAATGCTAACATCAGATTAGACTTTGCTTCACGATCTTCTTTTTCTCGTGTAACCTCTTCGGCAGTCAAAGGAGTATCATTTTCAGGTCTGACAAATGGTCCTTCAGTAAATGACTTCATCATGTTCTCTCCGTTAGCTTGACGCTCGATCAAATTAATGAACCGATATTGCCATTGGGTGAACTCATTTTCATTGATCAAAACAGAAGGATGAGTTTCTGTTCCCAACAACATCATAAGATCGTTCTTGTAAAACTGAGCTTGAAACGAGAACTTTGACATATCCATATCTTCAGAAAATCAGAGAAAAATTCCCAAGTCTTGAATCAGTGAGAGACTGGCGCAAACTTAAGATTTGCGCTAGACGAACGTGACGCAAGAAGAGATTTGCGTGATTAGTAGATGGCGCAAACTTGAACTTTGCTCGAACAATAACTAGGGCAAACTTGTTTTGCGTGAAAAGAAGATGGCGCAAACTTGACTTTGCGTGAGATGAAGCTGGCGCAAACTTAACTTTGCGCGAAATGTAAGTGACGCAAACTTTACTTTGCGTGAGATGTTGATGGCGCAAACACTGTTTTGCTCGAAGAACTATTGACGAAAAACTAAATTCGCGCGACGAACTGATGACGAAAACCTGAGCTTTTCGCGAGAAGACGAGATCTGAACTTGATGAAACCTTTGGCAAAATTCTGAACTTGACGAAAAACTGAATAACCCGGCGCTAATAAGGAGATTTGCACTAATGATATCTGGCGCAAAGCTGTTTTGCGTGAGTAGAAGATGGCGCAAATGAAGATTTGCTTGACTAGAAGGTGGCGCAAAAATCACTTTGCGCAAGAGGAAGATAACGAAAAAACAAGCTTTGCGTGATGAACTTTTCTCGAAAAAACTTGATGAACTTGCGCAAATCCCTGATGAACTCGTGCAAAACTCTGATGAACTCGCGCAAAACTCGAATCTGGCGCAAAACTAAGAAAAACACAAGAAACTTCAAATTTCGATTACAAAAACGAAATTGATGAAACTTGCTCACACAGATGTGTTCGAAAACTGATTTCTAACAACTTTCAAACAATTATTTCGATCAAAAATCACAAAAGCGAGAATTCGTGAACTGAACAGTACGCAAAATGACTTTTCCAGAAACTCGAAAATTTTCAGAAATTGAAGTTCAAAAATTGATTTTCTTGCAAAATGATGTGAATCAAAAATATTCTACTAAGAAAATCGGATCCAGCGAACCAAACTACAAGAAAATTCGATGAAAAAAACAATCTGAATTTGATAAAAAATCAACAAATGAGATTTTCTTGAAAAAATCAAGAAAATCAATCAAATTTTCTGATTCAACCACAAATTTAGAATCAAAACATGTTTCTCTCAATTCTCTCAGATTCAGATTAGGCTCTGATACCAATTGTTAATCCAAGATCACTCTAAATCTAGTGAGAGAAAGTAGAGAGAGAGAGAAGCGCCAAATGTAAATTGTATATTCAATGTATGCGTTCAAGTGTTACAAACAACAAAGCCACAAGGGACTTAAATTCCCTTGGCCAATACAAGACATATAAGCATCTAATACACAGTATTAGCACAAGACAATAAATACAATGATTACTATAAAATCTGACTTAACAGAGTTTAATCATCATGACATGCATTTCATTAAGAAAATCTGATTCAGTCATATCACATACCTCTTCATTGTCATCACAATCTGAATCAGCTTCATCTTCAGTCACTGTCTTACCCATAAAGCACAAGTGGGCTTTTTCTTCTTTCTCTTCTTCATCTTCTGAATGATCAAGCCAGAATTCATCCTCAGCATTAGAGCCTTGCAGCCTCTTGCTGCTTGGCCAAGAGCATCTTATTTTTGTAGTACTCGGAGTTTCGGACCTTGGGCTTTCTGCAATCCTTAGTAAAGTGTCCGAGCTTTCCGTAGTTATAACACTTTGTTGGTTCTGGCTCTTTCTTCTCTTCAGATATGTATCTCTTTTCTTCAGACATTTTCTCTTCTATTATCTTTCCTTCTATGCTCTCCTTATGATCATAGTTTCTTGAACCTGAGGAGTATCTCTGACTGTTCGAACCAGTCTTCTTGTAGAATTTCTTCTGAAAGGCTTTTGTCAGCATTAGCATAGCCTGCTTCAAGTTCTCACAGTCATCAGAATCAGAATTTTCTTCACTGTCAGCCTCCTCGGACTCAGAAACTATAACTTTCTTTTTCTTTTTCAAACTCACTGACTTCTTTTTCACTACCAGGGAAACTGGATCAACAACCACTCTTTCAACCTTCTTCTTTTCATCTTTAATCTCCTCCACCTCTTCTTCGTTTTGCCTAAGAGTCTCGTAGACCTCATGAAGTGGAATCTCGTTCAGATCTTTCATTTGTTTCATTTGTCTAGTAAACCTCTTCCACTCAGGCTGCAGTGTTAGCGCACAGATCTATTGGATTCAAGATCATCCAATATGAAGATCGCAATTTGAAGCTAAAGCCGAAAAGTCGACTCTCGATATAAGTTTAATGTTTATTTGTAAAAAATGTCAAAGTATTGTCTATTGTATTTTATGTTTAGTCTAAATATCTTATAAATAGATATTTAGATATTAGTTAGATATTATATTAGTTTATTAGTTTAATATTGCAAGTTGTTTTGCAAGTTGAGTCAGTGTGTTTGAGAAGCTAGAAAGAGATAGATCAGATCTAAAAGATTACACACAATACACACACAAAAGGTGTAAAACACAGAGAGAGCTTTCAAAGAGAAATCATATCAACCATCTGTATTCCGTGATTATTAATCAAACAGGTTGGTAATCGTATATGTGTTGTTATTGATAAGAACTTGATAATATTAAGGACCGACAATTGGTATCAGAGCCTGAAAACAGATCAAAATCAAGTTTAAAACCATCAACTCTGTGTTCTTCATTTCAAAATCATTTTTGAGTTCTAGTGTGTTTTTTAGTGTGAAATCGATCAGGTTGTGATCGATTAGGGTGCTAGATCGAGTTGTTATACTTTAATTTCAGTATAAACCTGAAATCAAGTTCCATTTTTGGGATTTTGTTGCAAACTTTTCACGTCTTCAACTTCACTGTTCCATCGATCTATTTTTCAAAAAGTGCTTATTTTTGAAATCAAAAGCTTGAAATTTGTTCTAGAAGTGTTAGTGGTCAATCTGACAAACTTTAGGACTACAAATCAAAGTCGAAACAGATTTATTGTGAATTTATGTCGAGTTTATCAAACAGGGACGAACTCGCGCAAAGTTCACATTTGTGCCAGTTCATAGCCACTTTTGCGCCATCAACTTGTCGCGCAAACCTTAGATTGCGCGACCAACGTCTCGCGCAAACCTCAATTCGTGCCAACAACTACTCACGCAATCCTCAACACGCACGACCTTCAACTCGCGCAAACCTCAGTTTACGCCAAACACTTCTCGCGCAAACCTTCAGTTCGCGCTAAGTCACTTTTGCGCCAGCATCTTATAACGCAAAGTTGAAGTTTGCGCCACTAACGTCTAGCGCAAAACTCCGACTAAAGATTGCTCTACCTTCACATCGTGCAAAGTTCTGCTTCACGCCACCTACACCTCGCGCAAAACCCATTTTGCGCCAGCCTCTTCTAGCGCAAAACTTCTTTGTTGCGCCAATTCCTGGGTCATATTATTCAAATGACTTCAAGAGAAGCTCTAGCAATCGGAACTGACTCAAAACCACCAGTACTCTTCAGGGGAGAGTATGAACAGTGGAAAGATCGGTTCATGGACTTCATTGAAAGACATGATTTAGGAGTATTCATCAGGAAATCAATAGAGGCGGGAGTTATGGCACCAGTTTGGAGGACTCCTCCAGAGGGAACTGATGAGCAACCATATCAACTTAAGTATGAAGATCTAGATGGTGAAAACCTAAACAGAGCAAAAGGTGATAGATTAGCTAAGTCTTATATTCTTCAAGGCATTCCAAATGAAATATACGTGAAGATAGACAGCTATAAGGCCTCAGGCAAACAGATGTGGGATCAGCTAGAGAAGATGATGCTAGGCTCAAAGGTTGGGAACCAGCTGAAGATATCCAACTGTCTAAACAACTATGAAGAATTCAAAGGCAGAGTTGGAGAGTCACTAGCAGAAACATACGACAGGTTTGTGACCTTGCTGAACGAACTAAGCAAGAACAAGGTCAATAAATCACAGATAGAGCTGAATGTCAAATTCCTCAGCATTCTCCAGCCTGAATGGAAGAGGTTTGCCAGGCAGATGAAACAAATCAAAGATTTAAACGAGATTCCACTTCATGAGGTGTATGAAACCCTCAAACAGAATGAAGAAGAGGTGGATGAAATACTCGATGAAAAGAAGCAGACTGGGAAGACAATTGATGATACAGTTGCTCTTGTTGTGAAAAAGAAGAAAAAGAAGATGATTTTGTCTGAACCAAAAGAGATTGAAGTTGAAGCAAATTCTGACTCGGATGACTGTGAACAACTGAAACAGGCTATGCTTATGCTGACTAAGGCTTTTCAGAAAAATATATACAAGAAGCCAAGTTCTAACAGTCAGAGTTATTCTTCTGGTCCAAGCAACTATATTCACAAGGAGAGGATTGAAGGTAAAAGAGTAGAGGAAAGGAAGTCGGAAGAAAGAAAGTATAAAGCTGAAGCATCTAGTCAGACAAAACCTCCAAAGTGCTACAACTGTGGTAGACTTGGACATTTTGCAAGAGACTGCCGAAAACCCAAAGTTAGAAAGTCAGACTACTACAAAAACAAAATGCTTCTAGCCAAGCAACAAGAGGCTGGAAAGGCATTAATGGCAGAAGATGAATACTGGCTAGATCATTCAGACCAGGAAGATGACGATAAAGAGAATGACGAGACAGCAAACATGTGCTTAATGGGCAACATAGAAGCAGAAGCTGAAGCTGACTCCGATGACGATGACAACGATGAGGTACGTGATTTAACTCAATTTGATTTCATAAATTAAATGCATTCCATGATGTCAAAACTCGAAGAATTAGAGTCAAAGCTTAAGCGCGAAAAGGGTGTTATTTTTGAACAAAACCAGTCAATACATAAATTTAGCAATGACCTTGCTGAGAAGAAAGTATTGATTGAGACTTTACACAAAAACAATAACACCAGCGCAAAAGAACTGACCATAATTCTTAAAGAGGTTACTGAAACAAAGACTAAATTGCGAGAAAGTGAGTTTGATTTCAAAGAGCTTACAAAATTGTATTCTCCAACTTCCAAAGAAAACGAATCTTTACTTGAAAAATTAAAAGCTTTGGAAGAGAAGTTATACAAATTGTGTCAAACTGAACAAACCATTCATCTAAACAAACCCAAAGAGGAAATAGAGAAATGGGGACTCGGATATGAGAATCCACACTACCTTAAAAAGGGTATATCTGAAGTGCTTGCACTTTATGATATTACTTTTATGAAACTTTCTCACCGATTTCATAATATTAAAGTTTTCAATACTGAACTGTCTAAAGAGGATGAAGCCAAGGAAACTGAAAAACGAAAGAAATCATCTAAAGTTCACCTTCCATTTTATTATGCGAAGCTGAATAATAGTTATAATGATGATCCAAAATATCAAAAGAAATCTCTTTCAAATGACTTCTTTTAGAGTTATTCTGTCCAAAAAATGGAGGCGAAGCCTATTAAAGGTAAATTATATGTCTCTCCTCTCGTGTTGGAAAGTAAAATTTCTGAACTTGAGACTTCTTTAACAGATGAAAGACTTTTGATTGATATTTAACAAAAAGTTTTCTCAACTATGCTTAAGAGTTCTGTTCTTTCTAAATCTTCAAAGGCTTCAAAATCTGATGATTTGTTTGGTTTAGCTAATGGAGGGTTTGATTTTCTAAACTCCGATGGTGTTTTAGATGAGTGTAATGATCAATTTGACTTTAATGTGAAACTTCCTAACCATTCATCTTTGTTGTAAAATCCTTTGGTTCAACCAGTATGTCTGAAAAAGGTAAATCATCAACGAAAGTTGATAAATCAGCTTCTGTGAAAGATAAGAATGTGAAAGGTAAGAAGAAATCTCAGCATTCACAGAAACCGATCACTACTGGTAACCCAATGAAGATGCATTCTGTTGTTGCTCAAAAGTCTAACTCACAAGTTTCAAATGTTTCAGATTTGAGCCAGAAAAGGCAGGGAGTTAAGTCTGAATGGAAACCAAAACAGAAGATAGACGAGAATGCAAAATCTTTTTCAAGTGTTAATTGTAACAAGACTATGTCTAGTAAAGATGTTTTGAATGCAAATGTTGCTACTACTTTGAAACCAAAACTTGTCGTTTATCGCAAGAAATACTCTATGAATCAATTGTTCGAGTTATCTTTATCTGCTAGAAAGTCTTCCAATTATGATAAACATGTTTATGCTTCTCGTAAAGATTCTGATGTTTGGTTTGGAACTTATCATGTGCACTCTTATCATTCTAATGCTTCCAATGAATTTCAAATGAAAAACAGACCCAAATTTTAATGGGTACCAAAATCTTGTGCTAACACAGTTGGACCCAAATTCCAATGGGTACCAAAAGCTAAATCTGTGTTGCAGGAACTCAAAGTTTAAGAGGGAGCATAGAGTATAGGCTTTTGAACAAATCAGTTCAAAACCCGGACTTAAATGTCAAAATGGAGGCTTCTAAGTATTTCAGCTTAGAACCCGTACTTCAACGAAGTATGACTTCTAGACAAAATAGTCTAGAACTCGTACCTCAAAGAACAATGGCTCTTGAATACAACAGTTCAAGACCCGCACTTCAATGCTCAAAAGTCTTTACTTCAAATTTTTGTTTTATGGATATAAATCTCTTGTTTCGTAATTTCTCTTATGCAGATCCGTCATATGTGGTACTTGGATAGCGGATGTTCCAAGCATATGACTGGACAAAAAGGTATGTTGACCAACTTTACAGAGAAGTATTGCGGAACAGTTAGATTCGGCAACGATCAGTTTTCACCAATACTGGGTTATGGTGATATGGTACATGACAAAGTCACGATCAAGAAGGTGAGCTATGTTGAAGGCTTAGGACACAACCTGTTCAGTATAGGCCAGTTCTGTGACAAAGGCTTAGAGGTCAACTTCAAAGCCAAGAGGTGTTCTGTTCGCACTGAAGAAGGCGAGGAACTCTTGGTCGGCACGAGAAAGTCCGACCTCTACACAATCAATTTCTCAAACGTCCAGACTGACAAGCAGGTTTGTCTACTATCGAAATCCTCGATGCAGCAAAGCTGGCTATGGCATTGATGGCTCTCTCACCTCAACTTTAGGTACATCAACAAACTGGTCAGTGGGAAGTTAGTGAAAGGACTTCCAGAGCTCAAGTATGAAAAAGAACACTTATGTGCAGCGTGTGAAAAGGGAAAGATGAAGAGATCTCCACACAAACCAAATCCTAAACCGAGTACAAGCTCTCTGTTAGGGTTGTTGCATATGGACTTATGCGGTCCGATGCGAACGCAAAGTCTAGGCGGAAAGAAGTACATACAAGTTATCGTGGATGATTACTCGCGATACACTTGGGTCAAATTTCTACGTTCAAAAGATGAGACACCAGATGTTCTCATTACATTACTCAAGACGACCCAGGTAAATCTGCAGAAACCGGTCAAGCTTCTAAGAACAGACAACGGTACAGAGTTCAAGAACAAAACAGTTCAAGAATATCTCGAATCAGTCGGGATATCACATCAATACTCTGCTGCTCGTACGCCTTAACAGAATGGAGTGGTCGAAAGAAGAAATCATACGCTAGTCGAGGTTGCTCGTACTATTCTAAGTCAATCTAACTTACCTCTATTTCTGTAGGCTGAAGCTATATCGACTGCGTGCTACACTCAGAATTGCTCCATGATACACCGCAGATTCAAGAAGACTCCTTGTGCGTTAATCAACAACCGAACACCGACAATCAAATATTTCCATATATTTGGGTGTAAGTGTTTTATTCTAAACGATAGAGAGAGTCTGAACAAGTTCAGTGCCAAGGCGGACGAAGGCATCTTCATTTGTTATTCATCTACATAAACTGCATACCGTGTCTATTTGAAGAAGTCAAAGACAGTTATTGAAAGCGTCAACGTTACGTTTGATGAAGAAATGGCTTCTGAACAACACAGTTCAGAACCTGTGATAACCGGAGTACTAGCTTCTGGGAAAATCAGTCCAGAACCTGCGTCTCAAGCGATCAAATCAGATGAAGCATCAACGTCTACTAATCATTTATCTGATTTATATTTATTATTTGAATTGTTTTATGATGAATTTCTTGGATCTAATGTTAAGAAATTTGTTGTGGTTGACAGGAATGAAGACTCAAAGACTACTCATCCAACCAGTTCAGAAATCTCAATTGAAATTCCAATCCAAATGCCGACTCCAACAGTTGAAGCTATGGTCAATATTGAAGAGACAGAAGTTGTTGAACAAGCTGAACCTGCTGAAACTTCTGCACCTACTACTTCAACTGGAACCATAATTCCTCCCGAACTACAAGAAGAAGGTACCAGTGGATTCATAGATGATAATATTGATATATATTCATATAATCCACTACCTCATGAACATAAATGGACCAAAGAGCACCCGATAAGCCAGATCATTGGCGATCCAACAAAACCGGTGCAAACTAGGTCAGTGTTAATGAATATATGTATGCATGAATCCTTTCTGAGCAAGATCGAGCCTACTCGCGTATCAGAGGCTCTTGCCGATTCAGACTGGGTAACTGCAATGCAAGAAGAGCTGAATCAGTTCTACGCACTTAAAGTCTGGAGACTCGTACCCAAACCTCAATGTAAAACTATTATAGGTACGAAATGGGTTTTCAAGATCAAGAAAGATGAAGATGGTACCGTTATCAGAAACAAAGCAAGACTTGTAGCCAAAGGATACAGACAAGAGAAAGGAATAGACTACGACGAGACTTATGCTCTTGTGGCGCGTTTAGAGGCAATTCGAATGTTTTTAGCCTACGCTGCTCACAAGAACTTCACTGTCTTTCAAATGGACGTGAAGACCGCCTTTCTGAATGGCTTTCTAAAGGAAGAAGTCTACGTCTCGCAGCCAGAAGGCTTTGTCAATCAAGAGAAACCGAATCATGTCTACATTCTCGACAAAGCACTCTATGGACTGAGACAAGCTCCTTGCGCCTGGTATGATGTCCTATCTCAATTTTTAGTCAAATCTGGTTTTACAAAAGGTACGGTAGATACCACTTTGTTTATTAAAAAGGAAAAAGCCAATATCATTCTTATTCAAATCTTTGTGGATGATATTATTTTTGTCTCTACAAATCCTAAGTACTGTAAGAATTTTTCAAACCTTATGGTGTCAAGATTTCAGATGAATATGATGGGAGAGATGAATTTCTTTCTCGGTTTACAAGTCAAACATTTTTCATCGAGGATTTTTATCAATCAATCAAAATACATTCTTGATATTCTTCGGAAGTTCAAAATGGAAAATTCTAAACCTATTGGTACCCCAATGGCACTAGGTACTAAGATCGGCACCGATCCTTCTGGAAAGGCTGTTGATGTTAGGACTTACAGAGGAATGATAGGTTCTTTGATGTATCTTACTTCTAGTAGGCCAGATATAATGTTTTCAACATGCTTATGTGCAAGATATTAGGCTAATCCTAGAGAATCCCATATGTCTACAGTTAAGCGTATTTTTAGGTATCTGAAGGGGACTGCAGATCTTGGTCTGTGGTATCCTAAAGATACTAGCTTTGAACTAACAGCATATACAGATGCAGATCATGCTGGTTGTATGTTAGACAGGAAGAGCACATCAGGTCATATACAGTTCATCGGTGATAAACTCGTAAGTTGGGCATCGAAGAAGCAACTTTGTGTTTCAACTTCAACGGCCGAAGCAGAATATGTAGCTGCTGCTAGTTGCTGTTCTCAGGTCTTATGGATGAGAACACAACTGCATGACTACGGTTTTCACTTCAACCATATCCCGATATACTGTGACTCGAAGAGCATAATCGCGATAACAGCTAATCCTGTTCAGCGTACAAAGACTAAACACATAGATGTCAGGTATCACTTTATAAAAGATCGTGTCGAAAAAGGAACAATTGAACTTTGCTTTGTAAAAAATGATTATCAGCATGCATATTTGTTTACCAAACCCTTAGACGAAAAGATATTTAATTTTCTTGTCTCTAAGCTTGGTATGCTAAATCTTAAGACATAATCTGTGGTTACCTATTAAAGTTTCTTATTGTAAATTTTTCATCATTTTTATTCATTTCCGCATGATATCTGTACTTCAATAGGCTGTTCATGATCAAAGGGGGAGTATAAGAAGAAATTGACAGTTCGTCAATGTTATTTTGAGGAGAAAACTCACTAAGTTCTGCATTTACCTTTTTAATGTCAAATTTTTGTGATGCATGATTTTAGGGGGAGCTTTTCAAATCAAAGGAGTTAGGATATGACTTCTGATTATTTCTGATCAGAACTCGTACTTTCATTGTTTTTCGGCTTTTTGTCATTTTAATTTAAGTGAATAAATTTACTTTGACTATGACATAAGACTTTTGCAGTTTTTGAGAGATGCTTACATGTTCATATCTATATGACTTTAAGCTTATCTTAATGAGATGTAAGATCCCACGTAAATGTATAATCCTTTATCTTAATCTCATATATGGATGAAAGAAGGATAACTTTCATTCATTGAAAACATTGTTCTTAAATGTTCAAACCACTTCCCGACTCTTATTCTGATTTCATGATTTGGAAGTGTGACTTTAAATGTTTTCAAGATCTATTTGTGCTTTAACTGAAAAAGTTAAACCAATCTGAGCATCACATGTTTTCTAGGAAAACATAATTTCATTGTGCTAGGACTTAACACAACTTCAATGGAATCACCTTAACCAGTGATTTCTACCCACGAAGTTAATCCTTAAGTGATTGAGTGTGAGAAGTAAAAAGAAATGAGTGTGGTTAGAGTTATCTTAATGTTTAAAAGAAAGAGGGTGTGAGAACAGAGTTAAAAGAATATCAGAACTTTGCACCAACTAATTTCTGAGCCGGGCAGCCACAATTCTTTGGTGATCATTATTGAAACAGGCAACTAGCCCATGCCAACTCTTGATTAACCCCACTAGCTACTCATTTTCTACTCAAATAGAAAGTGTTTCACATTTTAAAAGGGGACGCAACACATTTGCTATCTGAATTTCATTTGGAAAATCTGGATATTGAAAAGAAGGAAGTCTGCCCCACCTTCGCACTTCACTCATGCACATTGAGTCTGTGTTTAACTTACTGTTGTCTCAGCGGTTTACACAATTTGAGCCTTATAAGCAATCATCAAGTGCTTAATTATTTCTATCACAAGCACGAACACACAAGGAATTTGTTTCTTTGTCATAACGTTCATAGAATTTACCTTTGTGGTGTTTCGATGATTGAATGGAAGCCCTGGGGGAGTGAACATCACAAAAGCTCCTTTCCAATGTGTATTTGTTACACACAGTGACTTAGTGTTACTGACAGGCATTTTAACTGATTCATTTGTTGATTCAGGTGTTACACGATTATTTTGTCTGGATTTGCAAAGATCTGGATGGATATCTTTTGAATTGACGGATCAGAGGCTCCAATTGAAGGACATTTCTTACTCAGAGTTTTGATGAAGTCGTTTCTCTATTCATCAAAAAGGGGGAGAACCTATAGCTTGAAGAAATGTTCATTATATTACAAGACTGAAAAAGAGAAGAGCTAACAAAGAAATGCGAAAGATCAAAGTATTCTGAAGACATGCTAATTTTAGAGAAATTTTCTTTGAAGATACTTTGCTAAAGCATTCTGAGCTAAAACCCGGAGATTATTACATATGGAAGACAGAGAAGGAGATTGCATCTTCTGAGCTGAAAAAGAAGACTGAATTGCTAAAATCTTTTTAGTAATGATCTTGATCCAAAGGGGGAGATTGTTAGCACACAGATCTATTGGATTCAAGATCATCCAATCTGAAGATTGCAATCTGAAGCTAAAGCCGGAAAGTCAACTCTCGATATAAGTTTAATGTTTATTTGTAATAAATGTCAAAGTATTGTTTATTGTATTTTATGTTTAGTCTAAATATCTTATAAATAGATATTTAGATATTAGTTAGATATTATATTAGTTTATTAGTTTAATATTGCAAGTTGTTTTGCAAGTTGAGTCAGTGTGTTTGAGAAGCTAGAAAGAGATAGATCAGATCTAAAAGATTACACACAATACACACACAAAAGGTGTAAAACACAGAGAGAGCTTTCAAAGAGAAATCATATCAACCATCTGTATTTCGTGATTATTAATCAAACAGGTTGGTAATCGTATATGTGTTGTTATTGATAAGAACTTGATAATATTAAGGACCGACATGCAGGATATTGAGGAATTTGACATTGAGTTCAATTTGTGACTTTCTGACTTTATTCTTACTAAGCTCGTTCAATAGAGTCACAAATATGTCGTATGTAGCCTCAAGAGATTCACCTTCTTTAGCTTTGAATTCCTCATAGTTGTTGAGGCAGTTAGAAACTTTGAGCTGGTTGTCGATCTTGTATCCTAGCATCATCTTTTCTAGTTGATCCCACATCTCCTTGCCCCTGGCATTGTAACTATCAATGTTGACGTAGTTCTCATTCGGAATCCCTTGTAGTATGAATGATCTAGCCATTCTGTCAGCTTTCTGTCTCGTTCTCTGCTCAGCTGTGTACTCCTCAAGTGGTAGTGGGTACTCTCTTTGTTCCTCTTCTCCATTTTCTCCTACAACAGTGTGGGTCTTTGTTGGAGGTTTCATGATTCCTTCCTTCAGAGATATTCTGATATAGTCCCCCAAATCATTTCTATCAATAAAATCCAAGGAGCGATCCTTCCACTGCT
This sequence comes from Arctium minus, assembly GCA_954870635.1. Classification (NCBI taxonomy): domain Eukaryota; kingdom Viridiplantae; phylum Streptophyta; class Magnoliopsida; order Asterales; family Asteraceae; genus Arctium; species Arctium minus. The sequence goes on along the minus strand of OX941081.1, from coordinate 135,011,009 downwards.
CGTACTCTCCTCTGAATAGTACCGGTGGCTTTACATCAGTTCTGATAGCAAGTGCTTCCCTTGAAGTCATCTTGTTTCAAAAAGTACAATAAGAATTTGACAATGATCGTTAGTCCAAGTGAAATCACAAAATACAGAAAAACTTAGAAAGAATTTTCAGAAATGAAATTTCCAAAAATCTACCAAGTATAGAATTCGCACTTCACTGAAACACAAAGAATTCGCATATACAATTCGCACACAACACACACAATCTCCAGATTTTGCACACAAGTACAACTTCAGAATTCGCATGCAGAAACACTTCAGAATTCGCAATATATAGAATTCGCATGCAGTTATATACGAGTTCTAAGAATTCACATATAACCTTATGCGAAAACTAAACTTAGAAACATTTTGAAAATCAAACTTTTCACATGAACAATTCGTAAAACAAACACATACGAATTCTGAACTTTGAAAATTTTAAAACTTTTTTATACGAGTTCTTAGGAATTCGTATAACACTTTGATACGAATTCTTAACTTTTCGCATACAAGTATTTGCGAATTCTGTCCTTGAACTATTTTTACAAAACTTTTCATTTCAAAGACTTATGCGAATTCTAACTTTTCGAATAAAGCCTTGTACGAAATCTGAGGAATCCTTATCACACACATATGCGAATTCTATGCAATTCGCATAACACACATGTACGAATTCAACACTTGTGATATTTTCAGATAACAAAATTATGTGAAATCCTTTGAGATGCGAGTTCTTGATGTGAGTTCTTCAGGGCTATGCGAGTTCTTGAGAGCTCAATAAAAATATACTCTGATCTCTTCAAAAACCCATCAATTCTTCGATTTTCGGTCTGAAACTTTGACAATTCACTCATTAATGTATCTAAAATCTATTACAATCAATGAATTTCAACAAGAATCACTTAAAAATACAAGTTGATCCTTTCACAGTGTTCGAACTCGTGAACTTTAAAAACTAACAAAATCCAAAAATTAAACCAAAATTACAGTGCAAGAATCAAATCAACCTATACAAGATTGTTCTAGACCATTATATGAATACAATAAAATCAATTACAACAACAAATTCTCACAAAAACTCAAAATTTGATCTACGACTCAGAAAACAGTGCGAACTTCCATATTTCGATCGATTTCAACTTGAATCTGCTCTGATACCAATTAATATGTCCCAATTTTATCAAGTTCTAAACATAAATTCAACTACAAACAAGATTATACAAATTGATTACTCAACATGTTTCTTCAATTCAATTCACAATTCGTATACAATGACTTTGTAGAATTTTCTCTCTGTAGAACTCAGCGTATAGTGCAACTTCTCACAACTTGCAACTGCTAACTTCTACTCTAGTCATATGTCTATTAAAGCAAAACAACACACGTGCTTAAAACACAACTAGAAGCAAAATACAATTTACTTTGACTTTAACTTTATTACAAAGATAGACTTTGACTTTCTTGCTTGAGAGTTAACTTTGAGCTTTGACTTGGTTGACTTTCAGTCTTCTATTTTTATGATCTTGCATCCAACAAATATATGCTCTAACAGGTGCCTGCAACACAGATTCATCTTTTGGCTTTGGTACCCACTGGTATTTGGGTCCATGTTTGTTAGTTGCAGTTCTATTAGAGTAATAGAATAAGAACCATACCAGTAATGATCATTTGTTTTATGAAAAAAATCATATGTACGACAATAAGAACAATAACTTTTCCTTTTAGACAACCTGATTAATTGATCTCTCGAATAAACAAGATCAGGTTTACCTTTTTACACATTGTTCTTCTTGGCATTTGGTGCATGTACACAGGATTTCTTACCTTTCTTCTCTTCATTCTTTTCATCATGAACTGGTTTCACTTTCCAGACCAGCTTTTCATAACCATTTCTTCTTCTTCTTCTTCTTTGTGTACCTGAAGTATCTACATTTCAATCATAAAAAATGTTAGTAGTACGAATCTAATCATATTAATTAACTGACCTTTTTGAAGAAACAGTTCTTTGATGTGAGCTTGCGGCTATCTTTTTAGAGTCAGCTGAATCATCTCTAGGTGTGTGGATAAATGACTCGGGAGTCTTCTGCTCAGTCACCACCACCTTAGAAACAATTTCTTCAAGCTCTTTTATCTTTGAAGATAAATTGTCTCTTTCTTTGATGAGTAGGTCAATCTCTTTCTGGAATTCATACTTCGTTTTCTGATCTTTCAAAGCACATGTTGATAGTTCAGATATCTTGTCAGTAAGCTTCCTTATCTCTGATTCAAAAATGTTTCTTTCTTCTTCAAAGTCCTTTTCGGCATTCGTTCTCTGACCAAATATTTCTTTGAAGATTCCAACGTTTTTCTGTTCAATGGCCTTCTTCTCTTTTTCAAATTTGTCTTTTTCCATTATGATCACTTTCTTAAAGTTTGTCACTTGTTGAGAAATCTTGGAACATTTAAGCTCAACAGTTTTCTTCTCTTCGAAACTCTTCCTTGAAAACTCTGAGAATTTCTTTGCAAACTCTTTCTTTCCTTTATCAAAATTATCTCTGTCTTTGGCCATCTTTAGCTCCAGATCAGAAATCTTCTTATTCAGCTCTTCATTAACATACTCCAAATCCTTAACTTTCTCCTCATACTTACCAACAGAATTTGCTTGCTGGATTTGAACAATTTGATCTTCCAAGACTGAGATCTTTCTTTTCAGCTCAGTATTCTCAGCTTCCAAACTCAGTACCTTTTCTTCATTCAACCCAGAAGTATGTTTCAGAAGATCTTCATTTATCGTCTTTAATACACTGACTTCTTCTCTCAGTAATCTCTTCTCTTCATGATATCTTTTTTATCTTTTCGAATAGTATTCAACTAATGAAGCAAGATTTGTGTTCTCTATTCTAAGTTTGGCAACCTTTTCTTCATCATCAGAAAAAACTCATCTTGTTTTACACTGTTTTGAATGATCGTCAAAAATTCATAAACAACCTGTACTACAAAAAGTCAAATTTGGTCAAATATTGAAAAACTCATAAAATATTCTAAGTATAAAACTCGCAGAGTGAAGGATACAAGCTTCGCGCAAAAACAGTATCGTGCGAGTTTTGGAACTTTGTGCAAGTCGTGTTGTGCGTGTTTGTACTTCGCGCACAAAGAAGACAACGAGTTCTCGTTTCGCGCACATGTAGTCGTACGCGTTCTTACTTCACGCACAAAGAAGGATGCGTGAACTCAGGTTCTCGCACACTGGCTCGTGCGAATTTAGTCTTCGCGCACACCACAGTTTACGCGTTACGCGTTCTTGGAACTTCGCGCACACAGTTCACGCAATACGTCTGCGTGTTCTGGACTTAGACAATTTTCACACTTTTTACTTCTCGCTAAATGCAAACTCGCAAATTGTCCACATCTCACAGATCAACTTCTCGCACGATCCACTTCTCTCAAGTCACTGTTCACGCACAACACGGAAGATGAACAGTACCAACTCGCACACTGAGACGTACGAGTTCTGTCTTCTCGCACAACAATACTTATGAGTTCTTCACTCCAAACACATTTTAGGCCTGTGCGAGTTCTTCAGTGTTATGAGAGTTCTTGAATTTGCATGTTCTTCCTTAGCGAGTTCATTGGATCTTGCGAATTCTTCACTTGTTCGTCCAAAAACTCGATTTTTCACCCTGATTTTGACCCAAATCTTTACTAATTGATCTGAAACTTCGCAGATCACTTCTAATACATGCTACGAACAGATTACAAGTAAGAAATTTCAAGATAAAGCAACAAAATCACATAATTGATTTATAACAGTATACTTTCTAACTTCGAACAAAAATTTTACAAAAATCAAGAATTCATACCAAACATATGTGAGTTAGGCATACTAATACAAACAAAATATGTTCTAAACAAACAATCGACTACAAACAAACCAAAATCAAATCTAAAACACCGCTGAATTGCAAAAATCAAATCTGAACAGGACGTTTTGCGCATTCTTGAACTGTTGACCAAACTTTCTTCAAATTCAATCCATGTTTCTGAAAATTCGTTTGCTCTGATACCAATTGTTATCCCAGATAACAATGTAAACAAGATGACAATTACCAATTCAACTAATTTTCTTTTTATTTCACAATTAGAATTCTTACAAAGATGTTGTCTCAACTTTCTCTCTCTAACTCTTATACGCGTATGACACACTTACAAATCTAACATGCATACCACAAACCATATCCCTATTTATACACAACACACAAACTCTCACAACACTAAACGCACACACTACAGAAACACTCACAAAACATGAAAACAAAATACAAGACTTTGACTTTGACTTTATTATAAAGAGACTTTGACTTGCTTTGAGAGTTGACTTGAGCTTTGACTTGGTTGACTTTCAGACTTCAGTTTTCATGATCTTGTATCCAACAAATATATGCACTAACATTTGGTTTCACAGAAATGTCACACAAAGCATATGTATGTATTTATTAGACAAGTCATTATTGCAAGTTGATTGAGTTTACAAAGTCAAACATCAGTTTCATCATATGTATATGAATATATATATATATATATCTCAAATCAGTTTCATCACATGTATATGAATATATATCACAAAGTCAAACATCAGTTTCATCATATGTATATGAATATATATATATATATATATATATCGCAAGCTGGTTGAGTTCACAATCTGGCACAATATTGGTTTCACATAGATGTTGTAACACCCGTAATTTTGGGTGGATTTTCCTTTTTATATATCGTTTTATGATTCTAGTTATTGGTTCGTTAATGCCGTAAGTGCGTTATTGAGTTTGGTTTGGTGGGCAACTTTCTTACATCATTATCGGATCAGTTTGGGACGGAAAAAAAGGAATTTTTAGAGCACGTCGCACCCCAGGCGACAATGCCCGGCGACTGTGACATCTGTCAATGTCGTGTGGGCAAAGTCGCGGGGAGGAGTAGACTCACGGTACACCCGCGACGACATTGCCCGGGTCACTGTCGCGTGGTCATAATCGCGAGCAGCGTACCGCGAGGGTTCCAACGCGGGCGACATTGCCATGTCATAGTCGCCGACGGGTCTTTTGGGTATAAAAACCAGATTTCGGGAATTTTCAGATTGTTTGAGTTTTGGGAACTGGTTTGGGAGCTTTTCTTCAGCGATTTTTGGTAAGTCCCAAACCCTAAATTCCATCTCTTCATTTATTGATCTTCGACAAACATTAATGAGGAGTTAATGCTTGGTTAGGGTGAACTTTTGGTAGACCTAGCTTGTGTCATCATCTCAAGTCTTCAACTCTCCATCTACCATTTCTAGGGTTTGATTTATTGTAAGAAATCACTAAGGTGAGGGTATTTCTTGACCTTCCTACTTATATACATGTTTATTAATGTGCTAATGACTAGTAATCTTTTCTTATCATTTTAAGTTGATTATGTAAAGTTAACCTAAAATCCCATTTTTGGGTAATGTCTCAAATGAAGAGCATTTAAGGGGACATTTGATCTTAGCATGTAATATGAGTTATGTGAACTACCACGACACATGTTGGTCTTATTAATAGTTGGTTAATGGGTTATAGTATCAGTTGATGGAGGTAAATTAAATAGACTAAAGACTTGGTTTGAGTTGATGTCACAATAAGACTAAAGACTCGGTTTGAGTTGATTGTCATGATAGACTAAAGACTTGGTTTGAGTTGATGTCACAATAGGCTAAAGAATCGGTTTGAGTTGATGTCACAATAGACTAAAGACTCGGGTTGAGTTGATGTCACAGTATACTAAAGACTCGGTTTGAGTTGATTGTCACGATAGATTAAAGACTCGGTTTGAGTTGATGTCTCCAATAACTAAAGATCTAGTTTGGGTTGATGCTATCAAGTTGGATGGCTTTGGTGGAACTATAATCATGATGGCGAAAATTATGTTGTAAACTAACCTTTGATGACAGGTGAAGTAATTCGGTGGTGAATCATATCAATGTGGACGTTTGTGTATCGTAACTTTATTTCGTTAAATACTTTATGATTGTACTTTCTCACTAGGCTCTAGCCTAACACTTGTTTCTTTGGTTGTCATGTATGACAGGGCATCCTAGTGGCGGGAACCATCGGGAATGAGTGGCCGATCGCGTGATCGAGAGCGATCCTTTTTGGAGATCTAGAGACCGGTTCATACATTTTGTTAGCTAACCCATTTTTGGAAGAATAACGACACCCGACCGTAATCTAATGGAATAGTTTAGATTATTAGGTTGTCGTATATTTATTCTTTATTCAATGAATTTGTAAACATTATACTATATTCCCTGTTTGGGACGATACGTTGGGATCTTTTTGGCAGGTCTTTGTATAATCAGGTTTTGATCAATTTACAGCCTTCATATTGTCAAAATTTTAAGTTTTAAATTACCCCAATTTTTAGGGTGTAACAGATGTCACACAAAGCAGAATATATATCTCAAATCAGAATCGATAAGTGAATGTATATACCCTTGATGTTTAAACGATGATCGAAGTGGTGGCGGGAGACAGTGATGGTCGTGGGAGATGATGGCTGGAGACGGGCTGTGGAGCTTCACAGGTGGTCGGAGACGGAGACAGGGGTTGTAGGGGCGATGGCGGTCGGCAAAGTGAAGCTTCACAGGTGTCCGACAACGAGAGATCGAGTGGTGAGGGATAGGGAGTGGCGACGAGAGATCGAGTGGTGAGTGAGTGGCGAGGGAGTGGTGAGGGAGTGGCGACGAGAATCAAGGGATGGCCAGAGAATCGAGATCGATCGAGGGCAGTGAAAAGAATCGGGGGGGGGGGGGGGGAGGAATTAGGGCTTTATGCCCTTTTTTTTAGAAAAAGTCAATCACATCACTGACGGATTTCCGACGGGATTTCTGTTGGTAATTACCGATAGAACATAGCCGTCGGTGATTACCGACGGATTTCCTTTTTTAAATTTAAAATAGTTACTTTTAAATTATTACTAATTATTAAATTATATTGTTTTTAGAATTATTAATAATAATTAAATAAATTATTATATATTATTTAATATTAAAATTATTAATTTATCAAATTATGTTTAAATTGACTAAAATACCCCTGAACTAACTGGACTTAATGGAAACAGTTAACGGATGTTAGGAGAAAGGACCAAAAGTGTTATGAAATTGTGTCATTTTGTAACAGTTTTGGTCCATCCTTCTAACAGCCGTTATCTTTTCCCGTTAATTCCAGTTAGATCAAAGACCAAAAGTGTTATGCACACATACATACATCTATAGACATACATACATACATACATACATATATAGACATACATACATACATAGACATGTATATGACATACACACATTTATATGCATACGACATATGCATGTACATACAAGCAATACATATGTATATAATACACCTATAGACATACATACACATGATATACATAGGCATACGACATATACATAAACATGATATACATATACAATACATCTATAGACATACATACATACATAAATACATGCACACATACATAGACTTGATATAAACATATGTGTTATATACATACAAGCAATACATATGTATACAATATTGTTAGTGTATTGTTGTATCCAAGATTTATTGTAGAAAAGTCAAAGTCTGTAAAGTCAAACTAAGTCAAGTCTTGTAAGTCAACTCTTGTATAAATAGCTTTTAGTGTGAGTGTTTGTAGCTAAGTAGAGGAAGCTAAGCATATGAGAGTTTCTATGTTGTGAGTGTTCATTGTAACATTGTGCTAAAGTGAGATATACGACTTGTGACTTTCTCTCTCTACACTCTCTCTCTAGAATTGCTCATAATTGTCATATCTTGATTGAATTGCTTGAAAACGTGGACTAACAAGTGGTATCAGAGCAGACCAATCTATTCAGATTACTTGGATTTGATCTGATCAATTTTCGATTCTTGAAGAACACGCACGAACTTTTTCTGGAAATCACTGTTGGATTCGAATTTTCAATGTTAAATCGATTTTGTTGCATGAAAATGATTTCTTAGTGATCGATTTGTGTTTATACAACTTTCTTGTTTATATTTCAACTCGAAATTCACACTGAATTGCATCAAATTTTGGATTTTTGTGGTTTACGGTTTCAAGTTTGTTGAACATTGTATTGAATCAATTTTTAGTGATTTTGTTGTTTTTAGCCTAATCTTTGTATTAGAAAAGTGTTCAATTTGATATTTCGATCATCCCTGTGCATTTTCGAGTTTTGATTGTAGGTTTTCAAGAATTTGATCGAAATCCGTGGTTAAGATGAAGAACACGCTAGATTCAGAAAACGCGCAAACTTCATAAGTGAAGAACACGCACAACACTAAACACGCAAGTTAGAAAGAACGCGCAAAATGAAGACTATCGATGTTTTTGTAGGTTTTGCGAGTTCTTGACTAGAACGCGCAAAGAGTGATCTGCGAGAAGTGAAAACGCGCACAAAGTTATTTGCGAGTTTTGTGTTGTTTTGATCTGTGAGTTCTATTAATCTGCGAGAAGTATTTTGCGCGAAGTTAAATTGTCAAAAATTTTCTAAGTATAGAACGCGCTAACACATTGCGCGAAGTTAAAGTCGAGAACGCAGATGTTGTTTTATGCGCGAAGTTAAAACACTCATATCCTTTTGCGAGAACCTTAATCGCGCATATCGCTTCCTGCGCGAATATAAAACGTGCATGTTGTGTTCTGCGCGAAGCTAATACGCGCATAAGCTTGTCTGCGTGAAGTAGTGTGTACTGTGATTTGCGAGTTTGTTCGTTTTACGCAAAGTGAAGTGTTTGCTACAGTGTTTTGTGAGTTTGTGCCTTCAATTTTTTTAAAGGTTTTCTCGTGTTATTCAAGTTTGATTTTCAAGTCAATTTTTTATCTGAATATTTTGGACGATCATTTCAAGCATACTATTCAAGATGTCTACTGTTTTATCAGGGAGAGATTGTGCTATAATGTACATGCCTGAAATACCTGCCATAGAAGCTGAACGGGATAAACTGAAGATTCAGAATTCAAAGCTTCTAAATCAGATTCAGGAGTTGAAAGCTAAATTTTTAAATTTTGAGAAAACTCCTGAATGTGCAAAATGTTTTAACAATTCTAAATCTGATTTTTCAGGTATCATCAAGGCAAAAGAGAAAGAAATTAAAGTAAAAGAGAGAGAGAGAGAGAGAGACATAAGCAATCTTCAAAGCCAACTGAACAAAAATCATCAGAGCTGAAAGCTAAATCAGTTGCTCTACACAACAAGTTTAAGGCTTTGGAAGTGAAGATATCTGCATTGGAAGCAAAAAATGCTGATTTAGTGAAAAATCTTAATGCAGATACAATCAAAGGTGATCTAGAGAAAATCTACACTCAAAAGCTATCTGATTTTTCTAAGAAAACTTTTCAAGAGAAAAAAGATTTGGAGCTAAGATGCTTAAAACACTCAAAGCATGTATCTGAATTTGAAAAGATTGTAATAACTGAAAGAGATACTTTTGCAAAAGAGAGAAAAGTTCTTGAAGATAAAGCAATTGAATATTTGAATTTCCTAAGCAAATTTATACTTTACAAGACTTACTTGAAAAGGAAAGACAAATCTTTCAAGAGAAGAAGAAGTCTTTTGATTATGAAAAGAAAAAGTTTGAAAAGAAAAATGCTAGGATTTTCAAGGAAAATTCTGAGAAAAACAAGAACTTAGAAAAAGACTTTGAGCAAGAACGTCTAATATTTGAAAATGAAATATCTAAGCTCACATCAAAGATATCTGTTCTATCATCAGACATTCAAAAATAACATATGGCAAGATCTGATTTGAAAAGGAAGTTTGACACACTTTTTGTGAAAAAGAACATTTTATCTAAAAAGATAAAGGACTTGAAAGTTGCAAATGTTGAATTGTTAGAAATGATTTCTGCAGACGTGATTAATCAATCACCTTATGACAATTCAATGGAATCAATTTGTTCTTTCAAAACTGCTTCAAGTTCCATTCATGAAAATGTTTTCAAAAAGAACAGTGTCAAATCTAACATTGTCAAATCAAATCAGATTCGTCCATCTAATCTGTTTTATGACAAATCTATTGATAGTCCTGCAAGATTTTATGTAAAATCTCTTGAAAAGTATTCTTCTAAGAAAGAACAGATGGTCTGGAGAGTGAAGGGTTCTTCGGATGAAAAGAAGAATGACAAATAATTAGCATCCACAACAAAAGCCAAGGAGAACAATGCACATAAAGGTGAATCTTTTGGTAAACCTGATATGCTTTATTCTGCTAATCATTTGATCAGGATTGCTCAAAAGAAGATTTGTTATTCTTACTGTGGAGAGAATGATTTTGTTCAAAGAGAATATGTTAATCACTGGTATGGAACCTACAGAATTACTTCTCAGAAATATGTACTCAAAAGTTTTAAAGCTAATGAGAAGTGGATTCCTAAATCTAACCAACCAAGACCCAAATACATGTGGGTACCAAAACCTGTCAAATCTGTTTTACAGGTACCACGGGTTTAGGGGGAGCAAGAACTACGACTTCTGAGTAAATCAACTCAAGACTCAGACTTTAAAGATTCAGGCTTCTGAATACTTCAGTTCAGAACCCGGTCTTAAATGTTAAAGGACTTAGACTTCTAAACACATTAGTTTAGGACTCGGTCTTTAATGTTTAAGGATAAGGATATTATGCAAATATCCAGAGGGAGCTTATCTGAATCTAAATCATTTTATCATGATTTGAGGGGGAGCTTAAATGTAAGTATCATCTAATCTAAATCTTTGATTGTTTGAAAGAAGAACAACGTTCGAACATGAAAAATGTTTTCTTAAATGTTCAAACCACTTCTGGTTCTCAAAAGATTTCATGAATTTAGAAGTGTGATTTTCAAATGTTTTTCATAATTGAGCGTTAATGTTTAACTGGCCGTGTGTTTCCAAAGATCAATACTTGTGTATTATCTTGTCTATATATTGTCAAATATTCATACACATCGGTTCAGTACGTCATATTGATTTTGTTATTACCTGTCTCATAAAGAAACAATTTTTCGATGGTAATACTCCCGTTTGTATTTCAGTGTTGTTGAGCATAAATCATCATTTCAATCTTTGAGCATTCATTTCAAAATTGTTTATATCCATTCATACAAACAAACTATCAACTTCTTTGATACCCTAACCATTTCACGTTCATATCTCGTGATATTTGATCTGATTGATACATTGTCAAATTCTCAAAATAATTATCTTGATTTCATTTCATTCATTCAATATCTTGTTTTGAGAGATCTTTAAAGTTCAAATGCTCAATTATCATTCCTATTCTTGATGAGCATACATTTTGATAGTGTTATCATGTGCTTAACTGGTCAAGTTAAATTGTTGAGCAACCATTCTTTTTAGGACAAAATACATGGGATTCGTGTGAGAGCTTAAACAGAACTTCCATGGATTCACGTAAACCAGTGTTTTCTACCCCGGAAGTAATCCTAGAGTGATTGAGGGGTGAGGGGTTTTAAATCAAAGAGTGGGGGAGATAACTCATCCGATTGAGTTTTTCTCAATGTGTGGAGCGGAAAAATGGAAAAGAGAGTTTGGTTAGAATTGAGCTAAATATTAAAAAGAAAGAGGGTGTGAGAACAGAGTTAAAAGAATATCAAAACTCTGCACCAACCACTTTCTGAGTCGGGCAGCCACATCTACTGATTGGTTCACATTCTTTGGTGACCATCATTGAAAAAGGCAGTGAGCCCATGTCAACTCTTGCAATTACCCCACCAACCATTCGTTTCTTTCTCGACAAAAAAATGTTTCATTTTCTTTGGGGACACAGCATATCTGCTATCTGGTCTTCACTCGGAAGATTTAGATATTGAAAAATAAGGAAGTTTGCCCCACCTTCACACCTCTTTCATGCACATTGAGTCCGTGTAATACTTGTTGCTGTCTCAACAGTTTACACATTTTGAGCCTAAAAAAGCTTAAGTAGCTTCAATCATTTATACACTTTCACGTACATACAAGGAATATGTTTTCTTGTCATAACATTCATAGAAATTCCTTTGTGTTTTTCGATGATTTAATGGAAGCCCTGGGGGAGTGAACATCACAAAAGCTCATTTCCAATGTCCTCCGTTGTACAAAATGGCTCCGTGCTACTTACAGACATTTTAACTGTATCATTTGTTGATTCAGGCTTACAATTCTTATTATATTTGAATTTGAAAAAATTCGGGTATATACATTTCATGAATTGACGGATACACAGATCAAAAGGGCGGAGATTGTCATTTTATCATAAAGGGGGAGATTAATATTCAAAGACTGTGATGACTTGAAAAGGTTTTGATAATTTTGCTGCTCACAATTGATCAAAAAGGGGAGATTAATATTCAAAGATTGTTAGTGTATTGTTGTATCCAAGATTTATTGTAGAAAAGTCAAAGTCTGTAAAGTCAAACTAAGTCAAGTCTTGTAAGTCAACTCTTGTATAAATAGCCTTTAGTGTGAGTGTTTGTAGTTAAGTAGAGGAAGTTAAGCATATGAGAGTTTCTATGTTGTGAGTGTTCATTGTAACATTGTGCTAAAGTGAGATATACGACTTGTGACTTTCTCTCTCTACACTCTCTCTCTAGAATTGTTCATAATTGTCATATCTTGATTGAATTGCTTGAAAATGTGGACTAACAATACACACATATATAGACATGATATAGACGTATGTGCTATATACATATAAGCAATACATATGTATACAATACATCTATAGACATACATACATACATAGACATGATATAGACGTATGTGCTATATACATACAAGCAATACATATGTATACAATACATCTATAGACATACATACACACATACATAGACATGATCTATAGATATACATACATAGACATGATCTATAGACATATACATACATACATATATACATAGCTAGATATGATATAGACATATGTGCTATATACATACAAACAATACATATGTATACAATACATGATCTAGACATATACACATACACACACTTACGACATACACGTATATACATGATATACATATATATGTACTATACACATACAAGCATACACATACATACATACATACATACATACACACACACATACATACATACATACATACATACATACATAATGATCTTGGAAAAAAAATTAGTTTCCGACGGATTACCGACAAATTCCCTAACGGCCGCCGGAAATCCGTCAGTAATTTGCGATGGATTACCGACGGATTGCAGAAAAAAATAATTATTAATTAAATTATTAAGTTTACCGACGGATTACCGACGGATTGCAATTTAAAAAAAATCAAAAATAAAATAATTTCCTGTCGGTTGATGATCCGTCGAAAATGATTATATTTACCGACAGATAGTTCATCCGTCGCAAATAACTTATTTCCGTCGGTGTTCCGTTGGAAATTACCGACTGCTTAGGTCCGTCGGTAATATTTGGTCGGTATTAAGCACTTTCCTAGTAATGAGGGTAATTTCTAGATAATTTTTACAGTAATATAACACTTTGAAAATTATGTTAGAAATTTTATGATAGTGGATGTTCTAATATTCTTTCGTACGTGTTTTTTGATTTTTTTTATCCGTATAGCTTTGTAAAAGTGCTGAATGCTATCTTATCCATATAAATGAAATTTACTGGATACTTTTTAGTTCCTTCTTTTGTTTAGGAACTCTAGTGTTTATTTAGCTTTAGAACTTTTGCTGTATAAAAATCAGATTTCGATTAGTCATATAATGGATTATTGCATGTTAAATCATTTTGAATTCCTTCCCTATTTTATTTTAAGCAACGACACTATTTGACTGTAAGAAAACAAATATAAGGATATTTTTTATAAAATCATTATTTGGTAATTTGGTTAGTTCATTTCTTTTCATATATGAGGTCATGTGTTCAAGTTTTTTTCTAGCACATTTTGTTCAAAAATATAACAAATCTGAAATTAAAACCTAAAAACCAAGAAAATGACACTAATGTGATTCGAACTCAAGTTTATGTTGGAAAAAATGTCTTGCAAACCAACTTTATCAAATAAAACTTATGTTTTTATTGTAGTTTCAAAATATATACGATGACGCACAACAAATTGATACGGTTGCACTTTTTATGACCCAATATTTTTTAGATTATGATAGAGGAATAAAATGGTGGCACAAAAACCCCCTATGGTAAAACGTTTACTCGTTCGATTTAGTTTCTTAGAACAATAGCTTTAAAACAATAATCAAAGAGGTGTTAGCCTAGTGGTAAGGCCCTGGGGGGATAGTGCATGGTATGCCTATCTACCAGGGTTCGAATCTTGGGGGATGCACTTCGACGATACCCAGACCTTGGGTCGGCCTTCGGGTGACCGGGCTTAGTCGTACCTGGGTGGGTCCAGTTGATTTGGGTTGGGCCGGGTCGCTGCGGATTAGTCGGTGCTGCCCAATTGGATGTCCGGATACCGCGTGTGCGTGTGTTTGTGGGCATAGCCCAAGTTGCCATACAAAAAAAAATAGCTTTAAAACAATAATTTTCGTTTTAAGATGAAATTAAACCAAAATTGCTTAATTATATAGGCAAGGTAGCCAAAAATGTTAGTGTAATTTTCCCCCTATTAGCTGTCTGAAGAAAGATGTTATCATTCTCAATTTTATATTTTTATATATCATATCAATTACATTATTTTCTTCTATATAATTTAATTAAATGGTTAATTTAAAACAAAGAAACTAAAAAAGAACAAATTGATAGAAAAAATGTTAGCATCTAAATCATTATTGATGATCTATATTATTTAATTTGATAAAAACTAAACAAAAATGATATGTTTAACATGATTAATAATAAATATAAAATTTGGTAGATAAATCTTAATGTATGACTATGTGATAAAAAAACTATAAAATATTTATTATAATTATATCTATTTTCCTGGTTATATGATGATTTATTCCAGAAAATAAATGGAAATGAAACATCAATGTATTGTAAAAAATTGATTAATAAGGTGTCGTTTGTTTTTTAAGAGATATAAAATTTGAAGTCTTATTTTAATTATGATTAATAAGAGGTGGTGTGTAAAAAGGTCTGAACGGTTCAGACTTAAGAGCCAATAAAAGGTTTTTTTGAAAAAAACAAACAACCCCTAAGTCTCAAATTAAATGTTAAAACCTCTTAACTCATCTTTCTAGCTACCTTCCTTCTAATAGAAAAATGATAACACTCGGCAAAAATCTAAGCATTTCTTTTTTCCTCTCTTCCTTTGGATTTTACCATATGTAACTATAATCTTATTATTAGAAGGATAGTTTAGAAGGATTTAAAGTTCTCTTAAATATATGGGTCTATTTCATATGATGACACGACTTTAAGCTAAGTTATAAACGATCTTAGTTTACACACACACACATATATATATATATATAGGTCATGAGTTTAAGTTAATAATATGTAATCAAGAATATTGGGGTTGAGTAATGTATAGGAAATAACTATACAAACTCTCACTCAAGTGTGTACATATACATACATACATATTCACACAAAATAAAATAAGTGTTAACCATACCATTTCAAGCATATAACAACAATACACAAAACACACTTAAGCATTAGATACCATAAAGTTCTAACATGTCACAAAAATTAAATACAAACACAAATCATGACAACTTGTTGTACCGCCTGAATATATAACAAGATATACAGCTCAGATAAACATTACATCCCATAAAGTTCTGACATGTCACTGATGTCCAATAGATATACAATAATGATAAGTTTACAAAAGCACAGTCTATGACCACACCACCACAAGGACCACACATTTCACATGCATGACATCTCAAGCACAATCGACAAGGGTTATAATTTTCCACTTAAGCCAATCAATCATCATACGTTCGGACATTGTTCCATGCTTTCCAATTAAACGGAAAATCATTAACATGTACATATTGCGATCATACTATTTTGCTAGATCACTACAACAAAGTAACCAAAAATTACCACTCTTGCATAAATTGTTGATATAACAATTCTTATAATATAACATCAATAAGAAAAACCAATTATACATTGTGCATATGAATGTTTTCATATTTTTTTTTCTTTCTAACAATACATATATAGGATATAAACTCGGACATCTACCAAACAAATTCAAGTCATTTATGTTTAACAATCATATACTAGCTTAGAAGCGAACTTGAATTTATTGAAAAAGCTCAGTTACATACGTTATAGCTTATAACATACAAGCTAGATTTTTTAAAACTACCTTAGATAACTTATTGAATTTTTTTAAACCGTTTTTCAATATTTATATTTATATTTATATCTTACATAGATGCTTCTTATATTTTTTTTATTTAACATTTTAATATAACTTTTTAATTAGTTTTACTAAAAACAATTAGTTTATTAGCTACCCTTTCAATTAATTTACAACAAATTTGTAAGATAATTTACTAAAAATAACCTTGGTTAAAGGTATAAATTTTGCATCATATATGTGTATAACTTTTTTTAACATCAGGAGCATTATATTAAAAGACTAACAAAAAAACTATGAAAAAAATTATAAAGAAACGGTCATAGGATTTTTCAATCAATCAACCTAAGAAAAATTTGTCTTACATCTATTAGAGAAATATATTTGTATCATATTAGAAAAATATATAATTCAAGATTTGTAATTCTCATTGGTGCTTATTCCACAAACTTTTGTCCTACAATATTTGCTTATATTCCCTTTTCTATTTCTCTATATAAATATCTCTCTCTCTCTCTCTCTCTCTCTCTCTCTCTCTCTCTTTATATATATATAGAGAGAGAGGACACGGTTATTTTGCAACCTAATAAAAGGTTACAACCCCGTGAAACCCTATTGTAAATCATTTATTTAACCCATTCATTATGTAGACACTGGATTGATTACTAAATTGCATCTGATTTCGTCGAATTTTTGCGGTGGATGATGATGCACGGTTCATTCGATATATCGGATGAATGTTGTACTTTCATGAAACAGTATGCATTTCATGTTATTGTATGCATTTAATGAAAAATTATGCATTGCAAGTAAGATTATTGCATGAAACCAATAATCATTGATGCAATCGAGTAGTCAATCCATAATAAAAGGGCTAAATGAATGGTTTATACGAAGGTTACACGGGGTTGTAACATTTTACTGGGTTGCAAAATAAACTACCCTGATATATATATATATATATATATATATATATATATATATATATATATATATACACACACACACACACACATAGGGGACAGATCAAATTCATATCACCCTAATTTTGCAAACCGTGCAAACCGTCGATTTCATTAGTTAAGTTAATAAAATTGGTTCATGAAATTGTTTAATATAATGAAATTGTTTCATCTAATTCTTTTCTTGATAAATTGTTTCATATATATATTTGTGTCTTTTATGTAAAAATGAAATTGTTTCATGTACTACTTTATCTTTCTTATGAAATTGTTTCATGTATTTTCTAATTCTGATTAAACTTTTTCACTTTTACATAAAAACACAAATATATGAAATAATTTCATCAAGAAAAGAATTATATAAAACAATTTCATCAAATTAAACAACTTAATGAAACAATTTCATTAATTTGACTAATGAAATCGATGGTTTGTATGGTTAGTAGAATTTTGGTGGTTTGCTAATGAAACTACCCCTCTATATTATATTATATTATATTATATATATAGGCGAAGAATCGTGTGAGAAGTTGAGGTTAACGTGAGAAGTGGTTCTGAACTGTTGATCACTTTTAATTAAATGTCTTCCCATGAATTGTGGCTTATAAGAGAATTGATCTGGTGCATCTCAGTGCATCTCATCCTAATGTACATCCATTTCTTATCCAACAGTTGATAATTACCTCTCATGCTTCTCACGTTAACCTCAACTTCTACCAAAATATATATCAAATGAAAACTCCCTAATTTGTGATAACCGTGAGATCTAATGTGAGTCACTCATTTGAGATAATTATGCATATTTATTATTTATATAGTAAAAGGTGAATTAATAATTTTGGGATTGGAAAACAACGAAATAAATTAATTACCATTATTATAGAAAATTTCATTACTATCTCAAGCAATTAAAACGTTCAAATATTAATATTCTTGATTCCCGTAACAAAATTTGGGTATCTCCCAACACCACTAAAAAATGGGAATCACGGTGTATCACAATATACAAAAGAATGTATCACTAAAGCTGAAAATCATAAAATCCACTGTATCACAAATTGCATCATAGTGATAATATTCATAAAATCCACTGTATCACCTTGTAAAACAACATTTTAGTATTCCACATCACATTTCACGTCACTTTGGTTTCTTTTCACATTGTAAAACAATAGTACATTGTTTCATCATGTGAAACAACACTACATTTTTTCACATTAACAATTTTGCGTTGTTTTACAATATGAAATAACACTTTAGTGTTTCACATCACATTTCACATCAACTTTTGTTTTGTTTTGTTTTCAAACTGTGAAACAACACTACATTGTTTCACCTTGTGAAATAAGAATTTATTGTTTCACTTTATCAACATTATATTATTTCACAAAGAACATTACATTGTTTCACTTTTTGAAACAGGAGTACATTGTTTCATCATGTGAAATTGCATTACATTGTTTAACCATGTGAAACAAGACTACATTGTTTTACATTAGAAACATGTGTTGTTTCACAATATGAAACAATTTAGTGTTTCACATCACTTCTCACGTCAACTTTTGTTTTCAAAATTGTGAAACAACACTACATTATTTTACCTTATGAAACAACATTTTATTGTTTTCACTTTAGCGGCATTATATAGTTTCACAATATGAAAGAACACTTTAGTGTTTCACTTTCACATCACATTTTATATCAACTATGTTTTGTTTTCAGCACCGTAACCCAACGCCCATCAAGACGAATCGAGAACATATCGAGTAATTCTGTTGTGAACCGGGAAACAAAAGAGAGCGCGTCACGTCTCCACATCTTCACGGGTCATTCATGTATTATTCATCATGAATAATTTATCATTCAGGATCAATAATAAAACATTCAGGATGAATAATTCACGATTCATGAATTCGTTTATTATTCATCATGAATGTTTTGTATTCATCCTGGATACTGTATTATTCATCACGAATAATGAATGAACGTTCACATTTGTTATTCATACTGGATGTGGGACATATGGGGATGTGCATACATATTCATAATGAATGAAATCAAATTTTGGTTGTGAATTGGGAAACAAAAGAGAGTGCGCCATGTGTCTACACCTTCACGGGTCATTCATATATTATTCATCATGAATAATGTATCATTCATGATGAATAATACAACATTCAGGGTGAATAATACACGATTCATGATAAATAAAACATGAATCATGAATTAGTGTATTATTCATCTTGAATGTTGTATTATTCATCCTGAATACTGTATTATCTGAATACTGTATTATTCATCATGAATAGTGAATGAACGTTCAACTTTGTTATTCATACTGAATGTGGACACCCGAGGACATGCATGCATATTCATAATAAATATAACACATATATAAAATTTCACGTAAAAACGGTTAAAACGAAGAAAAAAAACTATATCGAGATGGATGTCATATCGAAAAACACGAAATTCTCGTTTTCTTGGTGTAATTTGTTTGATTAAAATATTAGTAATTTTAAGATAATTTATTTTAAAGTTTAAGAGGGTAAAATTCTTTTAATTAAAAAATAAAGTAAAAAGTCAAACAAAGTAGGCACTGATTCAAATTTCCAATTTTGTCTTTAATCAATTCTCAATTAACCTTATTATGTATTAACCATTGATTAGTTTTCTAAGTTTTGATCAATGGTTAAGATTTGTCTGTATGTGCACAATAAAAGATGATGTTCATTTGAACTCACCCCCATATATATACCGTCAGATTCATGATCGGCGGTTACAATAGATATGGGGCCCAATATTTTTAAATAAAAAAAATAGAAAAATAAAAATAAAATAACCGTCGATCATGAATCCAACGGTTAAGATGTGGGTTGCAAAATATCCTTCCACTATATATATATATAAAAGTAAATTACACTTTTGGTTATGTTGGTTATCATTCACTTTCAAGTCATGTGCTTATTTTAAACTAATAACACTTTTGATCATTGTGGTTGACACTTTGTTTTGATTTTGGTCCTTGTGCCTAATGGTTGTTAACAAGGTCCGTTGACGTTTTTTTTGGTATTTTTGTCATATATTTACTTTTCTTTTAAAAAACTAAAGAATTGTTTGGTTTGCAAATAAAACGCACCCTATATATATGTGTGTGTGTGTGTTACAAACACCCCAAATGAAAGAAACTTCCCTTTCCCGACGACTACCCACCCCTCCCCCTTTCTTGACGACTCTTCCGACCACTTATATCTCAGATCTGGCTAACCCTGCCCCATTGACAACACCATAACTACCGTGACCCTCATCGACCCAACTCTAAGAGGATTACCTCCCTCACTCCTCCCACAACCCTCTAGTAGCGAAACCACTAGGGGTGTTCAAAAAAACCGTTGGACCACTCAAACCGGTCAAACCAAGTCAATTCATACCGTTTTTGGTGGTTTGAGCGGTTTGGCGGTCCGGTTCGGTCTGAAAAATAGTCAAACCGCTCGGTCCGGTATGGTATGCGGTTTCACCCTTTTTTTGAGCGGTCTGGACCGAACCGACCGCCAAAAATATACATGTTTTAATCATATTTAGTTTTCATTATGTATGCTCAACTTTTATGGCTCAATTAAAAAAAGTCCGTCAACGAATTAAGCCTTTAGTTTTCATTTTCTCAATTGATTGTGTTATCTAAATTGACAAAGTTTTAAGATCCATTAAAAACTCAAATCTAAATCCAAATCGTCCTTAGACTTTCACAATATTTGTCTAAAATTCAACCATTATTGGTGGACTTGTTTAACTTTGTTTCAACTTGCTTAATGTTTCTTTTTAATTTAATGTATAAACGTTCTTTTATAATTCGATAAACTATTTTCTAATAATTTTATATTGGTAAAAAATTTATTTTGGATATAGAGTTTATGTTTTTTTAGCTAAAAGCTTATAAGAGACCTAAACCGCCTAAACCGGTCAGACAAGACCGCCCTTTTGTGGTCCGGTTTGACCGGTTTGGTGACTTGCTACCAAACCGCTCGGTTTGAAAATTTTGTAAACCGCCATTTGTGGTTTGGTTTGGGGTTTGGGGGGTTAAACCGCCCAAACCAGACCGCGAACACCCCTAGAAACCACCATCTTCTACCTCTATGTACGTGTGCGTATGTATATGAACACCTACAACACCTCCTCTTCCCACACACACACTCATCGATCATCTCCATATCTGTATGTGTGTATTAGAAATATCTTGGTTGTGTGTGCATACAAGATTAGGTACGTGAAAAACCTCCATCACAGACCTCGTTTTATTGTGTTAAGGTGAAAAACAAACAACACAGTAGAACACACAAAGAACTCATGTTTGTTCTTTTTCTCTTTAATTGTTGTATTTTTGGAGTTCTTTGAGCTTTGTTTTAATGGTATGCATGTGCAACATGAAAGTAAGTCACCAATTCGTTTCGCTTTTAATTTGTTAACATATTTAAAAATAAACACCTAGATCTAGTGCGTGTATGTGTATGAAAGGGGAAGGAGGCGCGAGAAATGGTGTCCGCACAAGGGTAAGTGTGCCATAAATTATATGTGTGCAAGAAGATATGGGCGCCAGAAATGGAGTGCGTGTAAGGGTAATGGGAGCCATAAATTGTATGTGTGCAAGGAGAAAGGGGTGCCGAAAATGTTGTTTGACTATTAAAAATTTCAGATTTAGGGAGGAGGTTGAAATTCTAAGGGTCGGAGAAGGGATTTATCAAGTGACGGAGCCGACGAACCCATGGTGGCCTATGAGGTCTACAATTGGTGAAGAAAAGGGATGGGGTACTGGGTATATGCAATATAATTTTATTTTTGTTTAATTTTCTAATATAAAATTAAATAAATGAGAAAAATAGCAAAATGTCATTGAGTTAACAGAACTTGTTAACACCGTTTGCCAAAAGAACAAAAAGCGAAACAAAGTGATAACATATATAGTGAACAAAAATGTAATTAGTTTGAATTAGGAACTAGACTTAATATTGAGTGACATCCACGTGAATCAAAAGTTTAATTTACTATATATAATGTCAGGTTCAAAATTCAATATGCATGATGTAAATATAATAAAGTTTGTACACACAAACACATGGAAAAGAGAAACTATCCTACAAACTTGTTACTTGATCTGTGTGCTTGAAACACAGACCTCTGAGATACAGAGAAGAGATCCAGTTTATACTTGAATTAGAACATAATAATAACAAAATAGTTCCACAGTCTATGGAGGAAAAGTTAAAAAAATTATATGATAAGAAGATAAATAGAAATAGACAGGAAAATAAAACAAAAGCACACGTATAATCACAACCTCTAGATTAATGAAATAAAATAAAATAATTAAAGCTATACATTCTTTACAAACAAAGGGAGAAACAGGTGTACATGTGTTGACAAGTAAAAGCCCTAAAAATCACATTATAATTGACAAATGGTTACCCCTCGTCCCTTCCACACCTCTCACACACAATGCCAATATGATGTTATACAATTAAAGTGTTCAAACATTATAGTATCATATATGCATCATATGAACGTAGCTATATGTATAATTCCTATATATATAATATACACACATGAGGGATCTATATAGAAAAGAGTTGTTAGGATTGCAAGAATGCTAACCTTCTGTAACTGAGAGATATGATTCATCGATCATAACATCGGGCGTTGATTCAAAATCACTTGATTTCTGATGCAGCATCATCAAGATTCTCATTTCCCAAAAATTAACAATTAGGTAGTAATGTGAATCTTGAAGATGCCGCACTAGTAAGCAACGACAATCATCGGTTGATCCAGTTGTAAAAGAGCTTAATTGAAGATCGAAAGATGTAGGAAATTTGAGACCTTTTGAAAGTAAAGGACGGAGACTTAGACCTAGAAGTTTTGTGGGTTCCTATATATGGTCTGATTCAAAACTAGCTCAAATAGACCAAGAAACCCTAATCTTGGAACATCAAGAGCAAAACTTAAAGAAAACCACCCACAGATAAAGGATGATATCAACAGTTAACTTTCCTGAGTTGTTGTAGACATGAAAGCGTAAGAACTCAACGGATTCCCTTCTTTGTTTGTCTGATTTGAGGGAGAAGGTCCCGTTGAGTTCTTAATAATTAGAATTTTTCCAGACTTCAAATCAAGAATATAACTTAAAGATGATCTAAAGATTTGACGAGTGGAAAGGGTTTAGAAAATAAATACAAGAATGAAACCTGGAAAACCTAGAAGCCGTAAATTAGGTTTAAATCTGTAATTTTTATCATGGGAAGCAATCTACACACACAGACACACACACACACACACACACACATATATATATATATATGTGTGTGTGTGTGTGTGCGTATGATCTGCAAAAGAAACTATAAGGATGGAAGATTTGAGAAGGATTGAAGTTGTTGAAGAGAAAACATGTACAAGAATCTGATTGAAAGAAAACCCACTGGAGAGGAAAGATTTTTGAAGCTAACCTGTGCTTGCGGCATATTTAATTAGCAGAGAATTGAATGGGATTGGATTGGGGGAGAACATTTAGTAGTCGTAAAGTGTTTGGACTTTGGCGAGTGGAGCCAGAAGTCATGTGGAATCCAATTTTCTTCGAGTAAATATATTATGCCCATTAATTTATTATCTTATAACACATTAGGGCCTTGTTTTCCAAATTTTTTATTAACTCCTTTCTAGATAAATTTATCTATCTGAATAAAAATTTGTTGTTATTTACTTTATTTTTTAAATCAACAGTCTGAATGACAAGAATATCCGATCTACCCCTAAGCATGATATAAGCCCTGTTTGATAAATTGTTGTTTATTTTTCAAGCTGAATGATATTTCTGAGACACAAAAACTACTTGAACATCTAACACTACAAAACAGATGCTTATCACTAGATCAGATCCAGTCCGATGACGGAGTAGCGGGCTCGAGGGTTAGAGGCCCGAATGTGGCATCACAGACACCCCAGCCGAGTCAGCGACCGCCACTTTTGTTGTCTGAAGCGGGCGGGTAAGTAGATGTGATATATTATTTATTCTAGTACATAATAAACCGATCCTAATGTTTTTTATGTTGTATATTTTGCAATTGTGAAGGTTTAAGGACAAGTCGGCAGTTCGGAGGGCCATTGCCGTCTTTAAGTCCATGTTCGATGGTCCTTGGGCTCATTTTAGGGATGTCCCTAATGAGCACTATCCACTGTTGCTGGATCGATTTCGGGTAGGTATTTTACTCTATTTAACTTATTGAGTGGATTTATTTTTACTTAATCCAAACAATGTGTTTGCAGTTGTATTATAATTGGCCTCCTGAGATGGACGCCAAAGTAGTAGCTGCATTCCGGCGTATCCTAAATAATAGGTACGCCGACATGATGAGAGATGCACGTCGCTTCGCCCAGGAAGGGCTTTTGCCATTGATGGTGTCCAGTTCGACGGACGTGACTACACGATTCTTGCGCCACACCCTCTAGAGTGGATCCGGAGTGAGCTTTGGGTCCAGATGATTGAGCAGGTTCGTTTTGTTTTGAATACTTGTATCTGTTTGAACTAGGATTTATATTGATTTATGTCTTCTTTTTAACAGTTATGGAACACCGACGCGTTCCGGCGTGTATGTGCGGCCAATACGACCAATCGGGCCACCGAGTATTAGGGGATGACATCCAGACACTGTACTTGATCTATTAGTACCGCTATGTATCGGGACCGCATGGTAATTTATTATACAGTAGACTAAATGTATATAATTGATGAATATATGTACTATATACATGATTTTATTACCGACTAACAATTTAATTTGTGTATTGTAGAGAGATGCATGGGGATGTGAGCCTACCAGCGACGAGGTTTGGGAGGCAACACACTGCACCAACAGGAAGCTTGTTCCGGGTGCGACTGGTCCGTCCACGGATCCTCCGATCTACGTTTACCCAAAGGCGGCTCATACGGTGGTAAGTTCAATTATGCATGACTAGATATTTGATTGTTTTATAAGATAGGTAGAAATTATAGCAAACTTAGTTTGGGCTGCCATTGTTGGGCAGGCGATAGGATTGTTTTGATAAAAACAGGTCATGGATATATGTTCAAATCACAGTTGAAATGCTGCCGATTTTTCTATAGGTTAGTTGACTTGACAATGTCTAGTTTGGTAATCTGTAGGATGCCTACCATCGGATTAGGGAGGAGTACCCAGACTTACCTCCCGACACTGTACCTCCCAATGACGCCGAGTTGTGGGACCGTAGTGTCGGAGGACGGCGTAAGGGTCGTATTTTTGGATGGGGGACCAGTCAGGATCCCTATTATGCTATGACCGGTGATTCAGGTTCCAGTTCGAGCGGGAGCACGCGCGACCGTCGCGATGAGGAGGTATGCTTGTCAAATGTTGTTTAACATTGTTAATCATATGTTTGTTAAATGTTGTCTGACATTGTTCTATATATGTTTGTCAAATGTTGAATTTCAGTTGGAGGAGCTGAGGCAGAGGTTAGAGAGAGAGGAAGCAGAGAGGATCTAGTTGCAGGAGCGACTACAGAGAGAGGAAGCAGAGAGGATCCGAATGCAGGAGGGAATGGATAGAGATGAAGCAGAGAAGAGACAAATGTAGAAACGAATGGCACAGTTTGACGCGTTCATGATCAAGTTTAACAATCGGCACCTCTTTCCCCCTCCGTAGGATTACGTTTATGTATTTATAGATATTTTGAACAGTTTAATACTTAGTAATATTTAAAAATTGGCAGGTTTTGTACAGGATAAAAACTGGAAAATTTTAATTTTTAATTATTTTTCTAAAAAAAAATTAAATTACCGACGGATTATCCGTCGGTAATCAGTCGGAAACTATTTAGTAATTTAATTTTTATTTAATAAAAATACGTCGGAAATCCGTCGCTAAATCCGTCGGAATTAATTCGTCAGTGAATATCCGTCGGTAATCCGTCGCAAAAAAGAGACCGTCGGTGATCCGTCGGAAATAACCCACGCCGTCGGTGACTGTCGGAGCTCCGTCGGAAAAGTAAGCCGTCGGTGATCCGTCGGTAATATCCGTCGATGATCCGTCAGTAATCTGAACGCCGACCACCTTTATACCGACAGACATTTATTGATGGATCACCGACGGATATCGATATTACCGACGGATCACCGACGGATTCATCCGTCGGTGATAAGCCTCTGTTTTGTAGTGATCCGTCGGTATAGATGTGGTCGGCGTTCAGATTACCGACGGATCACCGACGGCTTACTTTTCTGACGGATCATCGACGGTCACCGACGACGTGGGTTATTTCCGACGGATCACTGACGGCTTCCATTTACCGACGGATCTTCACCGACGGATTATTTCCGACGGATTTAGCGACGGATTTCCGACGGATATTTAATAAATAAAAATTAAATTAAAAGATATTTACCGACGGATTATTCGTCGGTAATCCGTCGGTAATATTAATTTTTTTTAAAAATAATTAAAAATTAAAAAATCTCAGTTTTTAACCTGTACAAAACCTGTCAATTTTTAATTAATACTAATTTTAAACTGTACAAAACCGTCGTTTAATATCTATAAATGCATAAACGTATTACAAAAACGTAATCCTACGGAAGGGGAAAGGGGTGCTGATCGTTAAACTTCCTCATGAACACCTCAAACTGATCTATGCATCGGCCTCCTATCTTCTTCATCTCTCTCTATTCGCTCCTGCATGCGCCTTCTCTCTTCTTCCTCTCTCTCTACCCTCCGTCTCAGCTCCTTGAACTGAAATTCAACATTTGACAAACATATATAGAACAATGTTAGACAACATTTACCAAACATATGATTGAAAATGTTAAACAACATTTGACAAACATACCTCCTCATCGTGACAGACGCTCGTGATCCCGCTCGAACTGGCACGTGAATCACCGGTCATAGCATAATAGGGATCCTGACTGGTCCCCATCCAAAAATACGACCCTTACGCCATCCTCCGACACTATGCTCCCACAAATCGACGTCATTGGGAGGTACAGTGCCGACAGGTTAGTCCGGGTACTCATCCCTCCTAATCCGATGGTAGTTATCCTACAGTTTACCAGATTAGACATTGTCAAGTCAACTAACCTATAGAAAATTCGGCAGCATTTCAACTGTAATTTGAACATATATATCCATGACCTGTTTTTATCAAAACAATCCTATCGTCCGCCCAACAATGACAGCCCAAACTAAGTTTGCTATAATTTCTATCTATCTTATAAAACAAACAAATATCTAGCCATGCATAATTGAACTTACCGCCATATGAGCCGCCTTTGGGTAAATGTAGATCGGAGGATCCGTAGACGGACCATTCGCACCTGGAACAAGCTTCCTGTTGGTGTAGTGTGTAGCCGCCCAAACCTCGTCGCTGGTAGGATCACGACCCCATGCATCTCTCTACAATAGACAACTTAAATTGTTAGTAGGTAATAAAATCATGTATCTACATATATTCATCAATTATATACATTTAGTCTAGTGTATGATAAATTACCATGCGGTCCCGATGCATAGCGGTACTAATAGATCTAGTACAGTGTCTGGATGTCATCCCCTTATACTTGATGGCCCGATTGGCCATATTGGCCGCAGATACACGCCGGAACGCATCGGTGTTCCATACCTGTTAAAAAGAAGACATAAATCAATATAAATCCTAGTACAACCAGATACAAGTATTCAAAACAAAACAAACCTGCTCAATCATCTGGACCCAAAACTCACTCCGGATCCACTCTGGAGGGTGTGCGACAAGAATCGTGTTGTCACGTACGTCGAACTGGACACCATCAATGGCTAAAGCCTTTCCTAGGCGAAGCGACGGGCATCTCTCATCATGTCCGCGTACCTATTATTTTGGATATGCCGGAATGCAGCTACTACGTCGGCGTCTATCTCAGGAGGCCTACTATAATATAACTGCAAATATATTGTTTGGATTAAGTAAAAATAAATCCACTCAATAAGTTAAATAGAGTAAAATACCTACCCGTAATCGATCCAACATCAGTGGATAGTGCTCATCAGGGACATCCCTAAAATGAGCCCAAGGACCATCGAACATGGACTTAAAGACGACAACGACCCTCCGGACTGCCGACTTGTCCCTAAACCTTCACAATTGCAAAATATACAACATAAAAAACATTACGATCGATTTATTATGTTCTAGAATAAATAATATATCACATCTACTTACCCGCCCGCTTCAGGAAACAAAAGTGGCGGTCGCTGACTCAACTGGGGTGTTTGTGAACCACATTCGGGCCTCTAACCCTCGAGCCCGCTGCTAGTCCGTCATCAGACTGGATCGGATCTAGTTAGTCATCGGTGAACTCATCGGCGTGGGGGTCACCACACCCGGCGGAGCTGCTACTGCCCCTACCCCTATTACCCCTACTACCCCTAGAAGGCGTACCGACATCTAAAAATAGAGAATAGTTAACCCAAAATGATATAAGTGTACATAAATTATAATACCCAAAAATGTCTACATAAGAACGGCAAAATAGGGAATGTTTAACACGAAAATGTCTACATAAATGATATAACTGTACATAAATCATAGGTAATGGTTAACACAAAATGTCTACATAAGAAAGACACACTAGTTATCAGACGAGTGATCAAATAACATAAGTTCGTCTTCGTTATCTTCATCATCGTCCACGTCTTCAAATTCCTCTTCCTCGTTGCTAGCTTCGTGATCTGATGCATCTTCCTCGCTAGCTTCGTCATTTGTGGCGACTACGTTGAGCTCCCCAGTGACAAGAGGGACGGAATCGAGGTCCTCATTTACCCAATTGTTTCTATTATGAGTTACCCGTTCGTTGATTTGAAAGAACGGTTCTCCATCCACGTTATCATCATCCAACACATCGATATCCCTTTCTGCAACTTCATATATTCCACAGGCTTTGGTCTTCACAACTGCCCACCAGTCCTTTAAATCCTTACTTCCTGAAGGATAGGGTGTGTAATACACTTGTTCCACTTGTGATGCTAGGACGTAATTGTCCTCACCTCTGAGTCTAGACTTGTATTTGATATCAACCAACCCATGTTTAAGGTCGACTCTAACTCCTTCTGGACTATCAAATCATGTACACTTGAACAAAACTACAACACAATAGCCTACACCGTAATACTCCACCTCTAACACGTCGTCCAACAATCCGTAATAGTCAAACTCGGAGTCGTCATAACAAAATCCTCTCACACATACACCACTATTATGTGTGACATGCCCAACAGCATGTGTTACCGTATGAAACTTGTAACCATTCACAAAATATCCCTTATACGACCAAGCATATCGGCCTGGTCCACGTGCTAGGGATTTCAAATGGTCAGAGAAATTGCCTGATCCGAGCATGACCCATAAAACCACAAATAAGAAATAAATTACATATGTGTAACATTACATACGTAAATTTCATATTTTTGTACTCACGTGTTGTTTGAACCAAGTAGAAAACCTTTCATCCCGAGCTTTATCCCGTGCAACTGCATCAAGATGAGGTTCTCTTTGCCGTATCCACTCATCGAAGGTCCATTGAAAAGGTCGAACTTCTTCACAATTCAACAACACATATGTGTGGATCTTGTGAATCTCGGCTTGAGTCAAGATGGTCTTTTTCCCCCCTTCTCGAATAATCTACGAGATGGAACCTTGAATATGCTCAAGCGATCGTCTATTCCTGAAGAACTAGGAATATCTGGGGCAAAGTTTCTTGACTCGCGATTATGTCGAGTATCTATCTATGGATCAAAATACAGGGAGAAATTGGTGGAGAGTTCATTTACTAGATAAGACTCAACGATAGACCCCTCCACCCTTGCTTTGTTTCTAACAGTCCTCTTCAACGACCCAAGTTTCCTAAACAACGATTGAAATACGTGTTAGAAAATAAATGGGTAAGTATTTGAATGAAAAATATTTGAATGGCAAAGTTCATTTACCTCTCATAAAGATACATCCACCTATATTGGATCGACCCACCATTTATGGCTTCTCGTGTCAAATGTATCACTCAGTGTTCCATAGAATCAAAGAATCCGGGCGAGAAGACTTTTTCCAACTTACAAATTGTTTGAACGATACTTGTTTGCAATGGAATCAAGTCTTCTAAGTGTAAAATCCTTGAGCAGATTACACGAAAGAATGTGCATAACTCCGTCATCGCATCCCATATGGGAGTCGGTATCATCCCTCGTAACGTAATAGGAAGCAATCGTTGCATAAACACATGACAATCGTGACTCTTGAATCTATAAAAGCTGTAACCTGCCATGTTTACACAGCCCCCAATATTCGAAGCATACCCGTCCGGAAATTTCAGTCTCTTCAACCATTCACATAATTGTTTTACTTGTTGTTTCGTCAAAGTGTACGACGACTTCGGCTTCACTACTTTATTGCCTGACGTGGCAATGTGCAACTGCGATCGGTTGCAATAAATCTCTACATCCCTCCTTGCTTTTATATTGTCTTTCGTTTTTTATGTGTCCATGACAGTGTTAAAGAGATTCTCAAAGACGTTCTTCTCAATGTGCATGACATCCAGGTTGTGTCGGATTAACAACGTCTTCCAATATGGCAGCTCCCAAAAGATGTTTCTCTTCACCCAATTATGAGTGATTCTGAAACTGGTAATTTTTCTATTGGTCGGTCGAAACGGGGAGCCATCGTAAATAGTTGGACGATGACGGACCTGTTCCTATATTTCTTCACCGGTTAACTCGGGTGGTGGACCGGCTAACACCCTAGATCCGTCCAGAAACCCTGTTCAATCACGTCGGAAGGGGTGTGCACTAGGTAACCATCTCCGATGACAGTCAAACCAACAAGATTTATGTTAGGACTGAAAGTCCTGGGTGTTGAAAGTGGAATAAAGAATTTATAAGGGTTTGATTTGTAATTATTTGAAAGTTATTTTATTAAGATGGGCCCAAGCCCATAAGCCCAATTGCTTGTAAAGCCTAAGTATATAAAGGCTTATTTGTTTCATAATTAAGGGGGAACAAATTAGAGAGGTTAGAAATTCATTATTCAGTTTACTAGTCATTAGGTTTACATTTCCAAATCAGAAATTCTCTCTGTAAACCTTAACCCTTTGAAGTTATATCAATCATATGACTAGTTGTTGTGGCCTATAATCTGTTCATCATTGTTCATTATTACTTATGATTGCACTGCACTGGGATCTACAATTGGTATCAGAGCAAGTAGGCAAAAAGGTTTGATCCAGTAAAAAGGCTTGTCTGAAACCCTAAAATCAATTACTTGTGATAATTGCTATATTTGCTTTAATTGATTATTAGTGTTTATTTTCTGTGTTTATCTGATTTTCTCGTTATCTGCAAAATTATTTTTTTTGGTATCTGTGTTTCGATCGAAAGTTATCTTCTGGAATTTTTCTTATCGATCGAATCTGGGTTTATGTGCAAATCTTCGGTCGATTCATCGTGTTTATCGGCTTATTTGTTAATTGTGTTTATCGCTTTCATAGTCATTCGACCTGAGCATTCGACCGGATACTTGTTTTCTCGGTCTTACTCATTTGACCGGACTCTTGTACTCCGGTCTTGCCCCTTCGACCGGATACGTGTATCCCCGGTCTTGTCCTTCTACCGGATACGTGTATCCCCGGTCTTGTCCTTCGACCGGATACGTGCATCCTCGGTCTTGTCTTTCGACCGGATACGTGTATGTCCGGTCTTGCACCTTCGACCGAATAAGAGTATTCCCCAGTCTTACCCATTTGACCGGATACCTGTACTCCGGTCTTGTCTTTTGTCTCACGATCTTTTTGCAGTGTATTTATTTTAGCCCCCGTACTTCAAGGATTCAGCGTGTCGTTTGTGACCCTAAACTTTCAAGTTTCACATTTTGTCACTTTTGGTCCCTACACTTTCAAGTTTCATCTCTCTTCAAAGCCGGAGCGAATACATTCTATTCAAACGATCAAAATGGGGCACATACCAAGGCTGCTGTCCAAAAGAGAATATGAAGAGTGGAAAGCTGATTTTTTGTCTTTTGTAGATGAAAATGAAGTGGGCCCCTATATCAGATTATCATTGACTGAAGGAGAGAACCAATCCCAAATTCCGCCAGAAGCTTCTCCTGTGGAAAAGGAACAAAGAGAGAGGGCCAATAATAATGCTCGAAATTATATGAAACATAGTATTTCGTGTGAATTTATTAGTGACATATTTAATGAACTTATTGGTCAAATAAATTCTAACAAAATGACAGGAAAAGAGCGGTGGGATTGTACTGAATGGTTGGTGTTAGGGACAAAGGGTTTATTAACAGGAAGAGAATTGGAAGCTGAGAACTCTGAGCTAAAAGGAAAGATCTCTATTTTGGAAGCTAAAACTCAGCAAACAGTCTCTGTTAAAAGTTCTGAGGAAAAGATTTCTGAACTGAAAGATGCAAATGCAGATCTTCAAAAGCGTTTATCTGATTTGGAGCAACTGCTTGCTAAACACAAATCTGATTTTGAGACTAAAGAGAAATCTTTCGCAAAGAAGTTCTCAGAATTCTCGAGAAAATGTGCTGATGAGAAGAAAGAAGTTGAGCTGAAGTGCATAAAACTTTCTCAGCAAGTTTCTGATTTTCAGAAAGTAATCATTCTTGAAAGAGAGAAGTTTGTAACAGAAAAGAAGACCTTTGAACAAAAGAATGTTAGCGTCTTCAAAGAAATATCCGGCCAAAGAAATGATGCTGAGAAGGGATTTGAAGAAGAACGAAGCTTGTTTGAGATGGAGATCAAAAGGCTTACTGCCAAGTTGTCTGAACTATCTGAGAAGGCACTAAAAGAGCAGAAAACGAAGTCAGAGTTCACGAAGAAGATTGACCTGCTTGTTCAAGAAAGAGACAACTTCGCTTCAACGATTAAAGTGCTTGAAAAGTCTGTATCAAGCTCAAATCAGAAATCTGTCTCTACACAAAGGTCAGTTAAATTTTTTGACCGGATTCGTAAAACTAACCTTTTCTATGATAGCAATATAGATGGTTTAGGTACACACTCTAGAAGAAAGAGATACATAGATGAGGAACTGGTCTGGAAGAAGAAACCAGTTGAAGATGAGCTGAAAGAAAAAGAATCATGTGTACATGCGGTAAATGCCAAGAAGAACAAAGCGACTAAAAGTAAACCTGATCATATCTACTCGAGAGATCAATTACTCAGGTTATCAGGTAAGAAATACCACTGTTCTTATTGTCATACACATGATCACATTCACAAAACCAGTGATCATTTCTGGTATGGTTCTTATTCTATATCCCCTACAAGAACTGCAACTAACATTCGAGGACCCAAATACCAGTGGGTACCAAAACCGAAAACTGATTCTGTGTTGCAGGCACCTACTGTCAAGGGAGAGTAGAAGAACAATGGCTTCTAAGTAAATCAGCTTAGAACCCGGACTTCAACGAATTTTGGCTTCTGATCAAATGACAGATCAGGACCCGTTCTTCAACGTTCAGACCTGGCTATTTTGCAACTATCCAGGGGAAGCTTAAAAGACCTAAATCATTATATCATGATCTGAGGGGGAGCTTAAAAGTAAGTATCTTCTAACTCTAGATCTCTGATTGTTTGGAAGACGAACAACTTTCCGGCATGAAAAACAGTTTCTGAAATGTTCAAACCACTTCTGATTCTCAAAAGATTTTATGAATTTAGAAGTGTGATTTTAAATGTTTTTCATTTTTGAGATATAATGTTTAACTGACTGTCTGTTTCTAAAGATCAATACTTGCGTATTATCTTGTCTTTATACTGTCACGTATTCACACACACACAGGTTCAGTACTTCATTTGTATTTGTTATTACCATGTCTCATAACGAAACAATATTTCGATGGTAATACCCCCGTTTGATACTCAATATCGTTGAGCATAAATCATTATTTTTAATATTGTGCTTTCATTGCTAAATTGTTTATATTTGTTCATATAAACAAAATATCCAATTCTTTGATACCCTAACCAGTTTATTTGATCTGATTGATACATTGTCAGATTCTTAAAACAATTCTTTTGATTTCCTTTCATTCATTCAATATATTTGTTTTGAGAAATCTTCAAAGTTCAATTGCTCAAATATCATGAGCATACATTTTGACAATGTTATAATACTTTTTGAACTAAAATGTTCAAGATAAACTGTTGAGCTATCATTCTTTATAGGAATTACATGGGATTTGTGAGTGAGCTTAAACAGAACTTCCATGGATTCACGTAAACCAGTGTTTCCTACCTCGGAAGTTATCCTAGAGTGATTTGAGGTGTGAGGGGTCATAAATCAAAGAGTGGGGGAGATAACTCATCGGGTTGAGTTTTTCTCATTGTGCTGAGCGGAAAAAAATGAAAAAGAGATTTTGGTTAGAAGTGAGCTTTAATGTTAAAAAGAAAGAGGGTGTGAGAACAGAGTTAAAAGAATATCAGAACTCTGTACCAACCACTTTCTGAGCCGGGCAGCCAAATATTCTGATTGGTTCACATTTCTTGGTGACCATCATTGAAACAGGCAGTGAGCCCATGCCAACTCTTGCTATAACCCCACCAGCCACTCGTTTCTTTCTTAACAAAGAAATGTTTCATTCTCTTTGGGGACGCAGCATATCTGCTATCTAGTCTTCATTTGGAAGATTTAGATATTGAAAAAGAAGGAAAGTTGCCCCACCTTCGCACCTCTTTCATACACATTAATTCCGTGTAATATCTGTTGTTGTCTAAACAGTTTACACAATTTGAGCCTGATCAAGCTAAGTAGCTTCAATCATTTCTACACTTTCACGAGCACACAAGGAATGAGTTTTCTTGTCATAACATTCATAGAAAATTCCTTTGTGGTTTTTCGATGATTGAATGGAAGCCCTGGGGGAGTGAACATCACAAAAACTCCTTTCCAATGTACATCCGTTGTACAAAGTGGCTCTGTGCTACTTACAGGCATACTAACTGTTTCATCTGTTGAATCAGGGTTACATTGTCCATTATGTCTGAATTTGAAAAGATTCAGATATATACATTTCATGAATTGACGGATACTCAGATCAAAGGACGAAGAATATCATATTATCATAAAGGGGAGATCAAAGAATGCGTTGAAATTGAAGAAGTTTTGATGATCATGATGCTCACAATCATCAAAAAGGGGGAGAAGTTTTCAAAGTTCAATTTCAAAGTTTTGAAGAAAGAAAGTTTGTTTTTCTGAAGATGGTCTAAAGATCAAAGAGATGAAGATATGAGTTTAATGTTAAATTTGTTTGTCTGAAGACAGAGAAGTTTTCAAAGATTATATTGATTATTTCCCGTATCATGTGGTGTATGCTACAAGTTTGTTTATCATTCCTCCTATGCGCTGATTGAAACAAGTTTTTGTGAAGAAAACAAATCTATTCAACTTGCGGTTCAAAGACATATTCTTTGTTTTAAACTGAAGAAGCACCGTGGAATGTCAAGTAACTCTCACATTATCTTTCTTGTGTGCTAATTCGATGTGATTGAGGCTGCTTGATAGTGCGTTCAGTCGAGGCTACTGTACATTGAATCTGGTTACAAAGTTGATACTATGAAGATCAAGAGCTTTATTCAAGGGGGAGTGTGGAAAGTCATGAAGTCAAGCAACACCAAAGTTCTTCAAAGATTCAAGAGGGAAAGAAGATCAAGGCCTAAAGTTTTCAAGTTGTTAAATGCTTTATTCAACTTTAGGGTGAGATTGTTAGGACTGAAAGTCCTGGGTGTTGAAAGTGGAATAAAGAATTTATAAGGGTTTGATTTGTAATTATTTGAAAGTTATTTTATTAAGATGGGCCCAAGCCCATAAGCCCAATTGCTTGTAAAGCCTAAGTATATAAAGGCTTATTTGTTTCATAATTAAGGGGGAACAGATTAGAGAGGTTAGAAATTCATTATTCAGTTTACTAGTCATTAGGTTTACATTTCCTAATCAGAAATTCTCTCTGTAAACCTTAACCCTTTGAAGTTATATCAATCATATGACTAGTTGCTGTGAACTATAATCTGTTCATCATTGTTCATTATTACTTGTGATTGCACTGCACTGGGATCTACAATTTACTTCCATTTCTTAACTGAAACGAATCGACTGTACCCATGCAGTACGGGCAGGCTAGCTTGCCGTGCGTGCCAACCCGACCACATTGCGTAGGCAGGGAAGTCGCTGATGATCCATAGAAGTATAACCCTCATCTCAAAATTATTCTTACGATAATCATCATACGTAAGAGCGCCCACTGTATACAACATCTTGAGATCATCTATTAGCAGCCTAAGAAATACATCCAAATTCTGACCGGGGCTCTTTCTACCTGGAATGACCAATGCAAGTTTCACATATGAATCTTTCAAACTCAACCAAGGAGGTAAATTGTATATGGTAAGAAACACTGGCCAAAGTGAATACGGATTCGAATTTGAATTATTCAGGTTGAAACCGTCGGTGCATAAGCCAAGACGCACATTCCGGACCTCAGAAGCGAAGTCAGGATGTACCATGTCGAAATGATTCCAAGCCGCACCATCACTTGGATGTACCATCACCCCAGGTTCTGTCTGATGATCCTTGTGCCAAGTCATCTCTTTAGACGTCTTCTTTGACATATACAATCTTTGAAGTCTAGGAATAATCGGCAAGTACGTCATCACCAAGTTATGGACCTTGCTTCAACCACTTGTCTTGAAACGATATTCATTGCACACTCGGCAGTGGGTCAACTCAGAATCATCCTTATAAAATAACATGCAATGGTTTTTGCAAGCGTAGATCTTTTGTTT
The DNA here is from genome assembly GCA_954870635.1 of Arctium minus. NCBI lineage: Eukaryota > Viridiplantae > Streptophyta > Magnoliopsida > Asterales > Asteraceae > Arctium > Arctium minus. The sequence continues at coordinate 134,973,858 of OX941081.1, read as the reverse complement.
TGGCAGAGCAAGCTTTTTCAAACTCTTTTTCGTCTCATAGAAGTTACCGGGTAGTTTATAACCCTCGGGTAACCTCTCTTTAATTATAGCAACATTGCAGTTATAAGTCATCTCATGTACATTACATTCTGCCTTCTAATTCAACAATCTCGTCGCAGCTCCTAATTTCGAGTAATTTGGACACCTGTCCCATAGTGGCTCGTCAACAACTTGTAACATGTCATAAAATCCTTAGGCAGAAGGATTAGGGGTTTCTTCTTCCCATGTCATGCCATCATGTATCATGTGATCGTTCACCATTTCAACATAACCTTCATTATGATCTACTACCGGAGTAGAAGATTGACCCACGTCTTGATGCCCTTCATTATGGTAAAAAGTTTCACCATGTGCCCACCATGTGATATAATCAGGCATGAAACTGTGCTTCATCAAATGCAGCCTCACGTCAGTCCTTTCTTTATAGCGTAAGTTTTGACACTTCTTACAAGGGCATCTAATACGAAGCACTATCCCATCACGTGTAGGTTTCCTTTCAACAGTCCTTTCATCGGCATAGGCATAGTCCAAAAAACTGTCCATTGCAACAATATAGTCAACACTAAGAAACCCCCGACTGTCGTTCTTTCTATACATCTATCCTCTATCTGTCGACATATTCAACCACTACAACAAAGAAAGAAGTAGTTAATCGACATAATCAAGATAGAGGTGGTGTAATGGTTTGACTATTGAAAAGTCACACCATGGTTTAGATGAGCTTTGGATGACCTTAAAACCCTACGTGTAATGGTTTGACTATTGAAAAGTCAAACCGTAGGTGTCAACGAAGTTAGAAGTCTATTGAACACTACATGTAATGGTTTTCCTTCTTGAAAGTCAGACCATAGGTGTAGAGGAGTTTTGGATGACTCTAAAACTCTAAGTGTAATGGTTTGACTATTGGAAAGTCAAAACCGTAGGTTACAATCAAAGAAAGGTGTTTTGGAAAGTTTAAAACCCTACGTGTAATGGTTTGACTATTTAAAAGTCAAACCGTAGGTGTCAACGAAGTTAGAAGTCTATTGAACACTATATGTAATGGTTTGCCTTTTTGAAAGTCAGACCATAGGTGTAGAGGAGTTTTGGATGACTCTAAAACTCTAAGTGTAATGGTTTGACTATTGGAAAGTCAAAACCGTAGGTTACAATCAAAGAAAGGTGTTTTGACTATTTAAAAGTCAAACCGTAGGTGTCAACGAAGTTAGAAGTCTATTGAATACTACATGTTTTTTAAAATTTCGGCGGCATAACGGCTATAAAATGAATATTTCCGTATATCAACCTAATGTTTGCCCAACAATTGGCAACCCAACTAAAATAAATAAATAAAATCAAGTATAATAAAATGCTAAATCATACCAAATCATCAAGCTTTTCGGGTAAACTCTAAACCAAATCATACCAAAATATCATATTACATACCATTACACCCTAGATTTATTTTAGTAATGGCATATACATAAACACACACAAATTCATAAACATGGAAGATTAGTGTTTATTAACATTCATAGTTTCATAAACACAAACAGTACATACCCAAAAAGGTAAACTAATCCAAAACAATAAACTAATCCAATAGCATAAAATCAACTAAACACACAAATTCAAATTTAACTAATTAATAAACACATATTCAATAGCATAAAATCAACTAAAACTAATTCATAAACACACACATATTCAAATTTAACACTACATACCCAAAATTGGTACAATAGCATAAAATCAACTAAAACTTAAAGTGTATACATACCCAAAATTGGTACAATAGCATAAAATCAACTAAAACTAAAACTACATACCCAAAATTGGTACAATATACATAAAATCACTGACCTAACATAGAAGTGATTATCAAGAAGTTAAAAACATATAGCAAATTAGAACTCAAACCTAAATCGAATCTGTGGAGGTGGATCACCGGAGACAAGGGTTGTGGAGGTGGTGGTCGCCGGTGGTCGGATGTTCGACGGCTGTTCTCCGGTGGTCGGCTGTTCACCGGTGGAGAGGGTGAGATGGAGAGATCGAGAGATTGAGAGGGAGAGATGGGTTGTTCGACGGTTGTTCGTCGGTGGTCGACTGTTCTCCGGTGGAGAGGGTGAGATGGAGAGATCGAGAGATTGAGAGGGAGAGATGGAGGGAGTCTGAGAGATCGAGAGGGAGAGATGGAGAGATCGAGAGGGAGAGGACGTGGAGAGATCGAGAGATTGAGAGGGAGAGACTGAGAGATTGAGATCGAGATTTGTGAGATCGAGAGACTGAAATGAGGGCTATATGCCCCCTAGAAATTTCGGAAATTCACCGACAGAAATTTCGTCGGTATTTATCGACAGATTATATCCGTCAATGATTACCGACGGATTTTATTTTTTATTAAATAGTTTTTGTTTAAATTAATAAATTCTCATATATTATTTAATATTTAATTTATTAAATAAATTATTAATTAATTTATCAAATTATATTTAAATTGACTAAAATACCCCTAAAGTAACTGGACTTAACGGAAATAATTAACAACCGTTATCTTTTTCCGTTAATTCCAGTTAGATCAGGGACCAAATGTGTTACACACACATATATAGATACATACATACATACACATATGCGTACACACATACATAGACAAGCATGATACAGACATATAAATGTCCTATATATATACAAGCAATACATATGTATACAATACATCTACACACATATATATACATATACATACAAGCAATACATATGTATACAATACATCTATAGACACACATACATAGAAATGCATGATATAGACGCATATGTGGTATATACATACAAGCAATACATATGTATACAATACATCTACAGACAATATACACTACATATACATACAAGCAATACATATGTATACAATACATCTATAGACATACATACATACATACATATATAGACACATGCATAAACATATATACATACATACACACATGACATAGACATGATCTATAGACATACATACATACATGATCATATGATACGTACATACATATATATACTATACATGATGTACACATATATATATATACATGATCACATACGTACATATACATACATACATGATCACATACGTACATATACATACATACATGATCACATACGTACATACATACATATACATACATACATACATACATACATACATACATACGTGATGTACATACATACATACATGATCACATACGTATATACATACATACATACATACATACATACTATACATGATGTACATACATACATGATCACATACGTACATACATACATATATACATACATATACATATATACATACATACATGATGTACATACATCCATACATGATCACATACGTATATACATACATACATGATGTACATACATACATACATGATCACATACGTATATACATACATACATACATAAATACATACATACATACATACACAAAGAAAGGTAATTACCGACGGATTACCGACGGACATCTAACAGTCGTCGGTAATTCGTCGGTGATCCGTCGGTAATTTCCGACGGATCACCGACGGACATCGGGAAAAAATTATTTTTTATTAAATTATTATAATTACAGACAGATTTCCGACGGATTTAAATATTAAAAAAAATTTATATCCGTCGGTAAATATATATATTTCCGACGGATCACCGACGGATGGTCTATCCGTCGCAAATTTTATTTTTCCGTCGGTAATTACCGACGGATATGGTCCGTCGGAAATGGGTGGTCAGTGATAAGCCATTTTCTAGTAGTGTAAACATAATATCATAAATTCATTTATATCAAATTTAAGTTCAAACACAATTCTTAAATTTACATTCCAAATCAAGTTATTTGAAATTCCATCACATAAAGTAGCCATATATATTGGTCTCTTCGTGAATCACCACTCATTTGTTCCATATCTAAAAACAAAGGCATATAACATTCTATAAGAAACAAATAAATCAACAAGATACCAATTCATTAGGTCTTCATGTGTCACTTGTCATACATGTAACATCCTAAAATTTAACCAACAATAAATAGGGGTTTTCCGGAAATGGATCAAATTAAAACTTCTAAAAGTAGCTACAACTATAACCCACTTGGGGAAGTTTGAGCAATAAATCAATAAAGAATGAGGCATAAAGTAACAACCTAATTAATCTAGTTAATTGACGACTATATTACACGGGGTGTCACTATATCTCCAAAAAATTTCTTCTCAAAAGTCTCTTAAAAATAGTCGCCGTGAATGCTCCTAATGACACCAACAGACAATTCAAGTCAACCTAGAACCCCCATTAGAAGTGCCTGTCCACATAGAACACAACCACAGGTGTTAGGCAAGGAGCCTAGTGAGAACAGTCAAGAATATCAATAACAATTAAATAAGGGAAAAGTCTCTCTTACAACTTTATAATTACTCGGCCCGTAATAGTTTGACATCACGGTATTTCACAAAATAATATGCGAGGCTCCACACCTGAACATTCACACAACATAATAACTTTGACTACGGCGGAGACCCGTTTCCATCTGGGTGACAAGAACACGTGAGCGGAGTCACCGCTTGATGTTATTGAGACTACACCTCAAGTTACGAACTTTAGTGCACATACCACTTGGGCATTACCTCAACCCCTCATCTTTAATGCTTACTCCGCCGAGTTCCACCTCAAGAGTATGTTGAACCTTAGTGCCTACTCAATCTAGATGAGTTCCATCTCAAGGATATCACAGTCCTTTAGTGTCTACTCCCTAGTGGCCCAAATCTCGGCCTTCATGATATTAAAGCAATATCCCAATCCCAATCCTCGTGCACAAGGAATTTGGTCTCAAATCCATATATATATATATAGATGCTCAAATCGATTTAGGATACAACAATGTAACACCCTAAAAATGGGGGTTAATTTAAGCCTAAAATAAATGCGGAATAAACGAGTCTATCATAATAGTATCACCCAAAAAGGGGAATAATTGTATGGCGTTTACAAAAAGGAATCAAGTGAGATTGAACTCAACAACCTACTAATCTAGACCAACTATTTCTAGATTACGCACGGGTGTCGACATCTCACTTCCAAAAGTATATCATCATTATATCAATGTACGCCTCTATAATCTTCAAAAATGCTATTATCCTTCAACGGCTCTCCACTCAAGCCCGAGGAATCCCACCTCTAGAATGACCTATTATACATGTAATTTTTAAGAAAAAGCGTTAGGCTAACGCCTAGTGAGATCAAACATTTATATGGAGAAATCAGTAAATTCCGAAAATATAGTTAAGAAAATTCGGGGAATAAATAAAGACAATTCTTCACTGTAATATAAATACCTCTTGGGTTAACGGGTGAGACCCACTTACAAACACAGTGACGGAACACAAAAGTAAGCCACTTGACGTATTAGTAAAACCAAACACATGATAAAGTACCTGCAATAAATGTTAGGCTCAGTAGCTTTAAACGTACACCCACGAAAAGTCAACTTCAACCACATAGGTCCTTACGTTGAGATCCTCACCCAATATCGCGTACTAGCACGTAGGGCTTATATCCCATCCGATGCTTTAGCGTGCTTCGATGTGGAAAACTAGCGTTCCATCATCGGATCAAAGATTATAAATATATGTAGGTTCATGAGGCCCAAATGCAACCAAATAATTCATTCAATGTCCACAAAATCAATCAATGACTTCCAACAGCTAAGATGCCACCATATATGCAAGATAATGAATCCATATAGTTACTCCCAAAAGTTCCAAGAGGTTCCATTCTAACTTGTTTAATGGTACTTCCACACACACCAAATCATTTTACCCAAGTCCTCATTCAATAATACATGACCATATGTCAAACCCTAATTTTGATTTCCAAGTATTTAATCACAAGGTTATAGAAAAAACATGTTTCTCATGTGCAAAATCCACAACTAAACCAAAATGTAAGTTCTTGACCTTAAAATCATCCCCTTCCACATAAACCCCCCAAAATCTCAAAAAATTAGGTTTTAGTGAAAACTCAACCAAATCAAATAAATCAAGGATGGAGATGTTGAGAAGATTAAAATCCACATTTTTACATGTATAAAGTTTATAAAAGAGAATGAACTCACTTTGTAGGGTTGTAGCTTAAAACCCTAGAACTCAAGAGCTTAAAGATGTGAGAATGAGATCATTGAGAACTTGAACTAGCACAAATCAATGCTCAAGAACACCTAAAATGTCATAAATGATCAAGGGTTTGGAGTGGGTGGATGACATTAATGGTAAAATAGTGAAGGAGGGAAGACTTACCTGGTTTCCTTGAGAGAAAATCGCACCCTATGATCTTTTATTGAGAATAATGGGGTAAATGAGGGTTTGTGGTCGATTTACTCTATTTAACAGGTTACTGTACGCGCGCGCGGTTGCCCGCGCGGTTCCACTCGCGCAGTGAGCCGCACGGAGCACTGAGGCTGCGATTGAGCAGAGTCTCCCGCGGATGGTCGCACGGTTCCTCCCGCGCGGTAAGTCGCGCCAAGCACTGGAGGGGAATTTCTACCTTCAATCCAATCTTGCTCAAGACAAAAAATAATATGGGGATTCCATGTCTAACCACAAATAAGACCCAAAATTCGAGGTATTACAATCCTCCCCACCTTGGAATGTCCCCGAAATCCCGATTACTAAAATAAATGGGGATATCGATGTTTCATGTCCTCCTCCGCTTCCCACGTCACATTAGCACCGCGGTGGTGCTTCTATTAAACCTTAACCATCGTGACCTCTTTCTGACGGAGTCTTTTGGTCTCTCTCTCTAGAATAGCTTCAGGCTCCTCAACGCAACGATTGTCATCAACCCGAATTTCTAACAACTATATGACGCTTTTCTCTTCTGCCATACACTTTCGCAGATAACACACATGGAACATTGGGTGGATCCCGTCCATATCTGGTGGCAAGTCTAATTTGAATGCTTGTAGTTCAATGTGCTCGATCACAGTGAACAATCCAAGAAAACGGGGAGTCAACTTCCCGCGCTTTCCAAACCGCACCAGGCCTTTCCATGGGGACACGTTTAGCATCACACGGTCCCTCACTTGAAATTCTACTAGTCGCCTTTTCTTGTCAGCATAACTCTTTTGTCGATCTTGTGTCGCCTTCAATTGTTCCTTTATGGTCTTGACTTTGTCGGTCGTCTCTTGCACAATTTCTGGCCCGAAAAACTGCTTTTTGCCTGACTCTAGCAAACATACGGGGGTCCTACATTTCCTCCCATAAAGCCTCAAATGGTGCCACACCAAGGCTAGAGTGGTAACTATTATTGTATGTGAATTCTACCAAAAGTAAATGGGTATCCCAATTACCACCAAAATCGATCACACACGATCTAAGCATGTCTTCCAAGGTTTGAATTGTCCTTTCGCTCTGTCTGTCTATCTGTGGATGGTAGGCCGTACTCATATTCACCCTCGTACCCAACTCTTGATGCAAAGCTCCCCAAAATCTTGATGTAAACCGTCTATCACGATCGGAAACTATAGACAGGGGTATACCATGTCTAGAGACCACTTCATCAATGTAGAGCTTCGACAATTTATCCATTGGTAATGTTTCCCGCATTGCAAGAAATTTAGCACTCTTAGTCAAACGGCCCACAATCACCCAAATAGTGTCATTACCTCTTAACGTCTTTGGTAATCTGGTCACGAAATCCATGGTGATCTTGTCCCATTTCCACTCAGGTATCTCCAAGTATTGTAAGCTCCCATACGGACGTTGGTGTTCGGCATTCACTTGCAAACAAGTCACACACCTCTCAACATAGTATTCAACATCCAACTTCATAACCGGCCAACAATAGTACAAATTTAAGTCCCTATACATCTTGGTGCTTCCCAGATGAATGGAGTATTTGTATTTGTGAGCGTCCTACAGAAGTAGCTCCCGGTTTCCCCCGATCTTTGGCACCCACACACGCCCATTAAAGCATTTGATCCCACATCTATCATCCGTCAAGAGTAGTCGTTGCTTGGTCATCACTTCTTCCTTGAGGTTTTCTTCCAATAAGGCATCGGCTTGAGCCTCCTTAATTCGATCCATGAGGCTTGATACCAATTCAATTCTTGCGAGTTTGGCTCGAAGTTTCCCACTATATTCTTTTCGACTCAAGGCATCGGCCACAACGTTTGCTTTACCCGGATGGCAGAGCAACTCACAGTCGTAGTCCTTAAACAATTCCAACCATATCCTTTGCCTCATATTTAGCTCCTTTTGATCAAAAACATACTTCAAGCTCTTGTGATCCATATAAAAGGTACACCTAGTGCCTTAGAGATAGTGTCGCCACAATTTTAATGCGAACACTACCGCAGCTAGTTCCAAATCATGAGTGGGGTAATTCTTCTCGTGCACCTTTAGTTACCTCGACGCGTAGGCGATCACCTTTCCTCTTTGCATAAGCACACAACCTAAACCCATCTTGGACGTATCGCTGTAAACCACAAAATCCTCTGATCCCTCTGGCAAGGATAGGATCGAGGCTTCACACAACTTCTTTTGCAATGTCCATAATGCCTTCTCTTGAGTGTTGGTCCACACGAATTTCACATTCTTCTTAGTCAGAGCCGTTAACGAAGAAGCAATCTTGGAGAAGTCTTGGATGAATCTTCGATAATAACCCGCTAAGCCCAAGAAGCTTCGAATTTCGGATGGACTCTTGGCCGGTTCCCAATTCATCATAACTTCTATCTTGGAGGGGTCCACCTTCACACCGTTTTTCGTGACCACGTGCCTTAAGAATTGCACATCTTTCAACCAAAATTCACACTTGGATAATTTGGCGTACAATTTCTCCTTCCTCAAAACTTCCAACAATTCTCGAAGGTGGTGTACGTGATCGAATTCATCCTTGGAGTAGATTAGGATATCATCAATGAACACGATTACCGACCTATCAATGAACGGTCGGCACACTCGGTTCATAAAATCCATGAACACCGCCGGGGTTTTCGTTAAACCAAAAGGCATCACCAAGAATTCATAATGTCTGTAGCGTGTTCTAAAAGTCGTCTTTGGAATGTCGCCTTCCTTCACTCTTACTTGGTGGTAGCCCAAACGTAGATCGATCTCCGAGAAGCATCCCACCCCTTGGAGTTGGTCAAATAAGTCATCGATCCTAAGGGAGTGGATACTTGTTCTTTACGGTTACCTTATTCAACTCCCTATAATCAATGCATATTCGCATGGTACCATCCTTCTTCTTCACGAATAGGACCGGTGCTCCCCACGGTGACGAGTTCAGTCTCACGAATCCCTTCTTAAGAAGGTGTTGTAAATGCCCCATCATCTCTTTCATCTCTGATGGGGCCAAACGATAAGGAGCTTTAGCTATCGGAGCCGCTCCCGGTGCTAAAACAATCTTGAACTCTATTTGGCGATCGGGTGGTAGTCCAGGCAAGTCATCCGGGAACACATCGGGAAATTCATTTACCACCTTCACATCTTCAAGCCTTTTCTTCTCGAGCTTGACGTCTATAACATATGCCAAAAAGGATGAGCATCCTTTCGATAAACACTTCCGTGCTTTCACCATGCTGATAGGTGCCACCTCGCCTTTCCGTTTTTCACCGTACACGATCACCGTCTCAACATCCGAAACTAGAATCCGAATCATCTTCTTTGCACAAAGAATCTCGGCATGATTATTTGCTAACCAGTCTATTCCTATGACAACATCAAATCCTCTAATAACCATTGGCATCAAATCGAAAGGAATTTTCTTTTCTTCAATTTCCAATTCACAACCTCTAAGAATATCACGAACCATTACTTGATCCCCATCTGCTAGCTCTACCACTAATGCATCTTCTAAGCTACTAGTGGGCATGGACAACCTTTGACAGAAGGAACTCGACATAAACGAAAAACTTGCGTCAGAATCAAACAATATATGTGTAGGTACGGAGTTTAGAAGAAATGTACCCGACACTACATCGGTCGAAGTCTTCACCTCCTCGGTGGTCATCTGAAAGGATATTCCCGTTGCTCTTGGAGGGTCCATCTTCCCCCCCCCCCCGCGCTACTTCCAGTCTTCTATTTTGGGCACTTGCTTCTGATACGGCCCGACTCCTTGCATCTAAAACAAATTTTCCTCCTAATCGGGCAATCCCTATAATTGTGTCCAGTCTTGCCACACTTGAAACAGGGTTCGGACCCCAAATTACACAAACCGAAGTTTTTACTCCGACACTTGGAGCAGTATGGGACCTCTCGTCTAGGACCGGTCCCCCGTTGATTGTTGTTGAACTGCCTCGGTCTCTTGGAGGGTACTGAACTTCCCTCCCATATTCTCTTCTCGAGTACTCCACCTCGTTCGGCCTTATTTGGACCATAAGAATCTTCCACCAATTGGGCTTCCTCAATCGCCTCCCGAAGGGTAGAGGCCTTAGACACCCGTACCCTATTCATCATCTCAGTCGACAAACCTTTGATGTAGGCTTTGATCTTTTCCTTCTCAGTGGGGACCAGGTGTCCTACCAAACCCATCTTGTCCATGAACAATTTGTTGTATTCTTTCACAAACAAATTCCCTTTCTTCAAACTCCGGAACTCGTCGATGATCCGGTTCATAGATCTCTCGTTGCAATATTCTTCAAGTACCTTCCTCTTGAAAGTTTCCTAATCCAACTTGTCTAGCACTGAAACTTCCACCATGTGAGGGATGCCCCTCTTAGCATTAGAGAGCCAAAGGTCACTTTTTGGCCCTCTCTACATCCATTTGTTCGGAATGCTTTCTCCATTTCATGAATCCAATTAATACACACTATTGGATCGTCATTTCCCTTGAACTCGGGTGGTCTACAGCTTAAGAAGGTCTAGAAAGAGTATGACTTTGTTGGTTGCCTTGCTTCCAAAGTTGCCACTCCGTCCGTGGGGATTTCATTTCCAATTCCTCCGGATCCCACTTCAATTATATTTTTTGCAACCGTCTCGTGTCTGCAACTTCAGAAACATTTATTGTTGTTGAGCCATAGCCGCATTCATGGCTTGCATCATACGGTCTATCATTCTTGTCTCTGGAGTTACCTCTTTGTTAGAACATAAATGTTCTATTTTGGAAGTTTTGTAAAGTAATCCATTTGTATTTGTATTGGGCCTTGTACTTGGGTTTAGGCTTAGTGTGTACAAGGGTATTGGGATGTATAAATAGGATCTGTTACTTAGTTTTGTAAGTAACTTTCATTTGTAACAATGTAGCTCATACGAAATCTGTTCTCTATAGTTTTTAGTTTTACTTTCTGTGAATAAAACTACAGATTCAATTCCCAATCTCTTGTCAATACTTGTTTAATCAATCAATCTTGATCTTAATGGACCTAACAAGTGGTATCAGAGCCTAACAAAGAATTTTTCATTGCACGATCGAGATCAAATTGATTGAAGGAACAGTCGCTGTAAAAATTTTCAAATTCTTCAATATGTGTTAATTTGGATGCTCTTTGATGTTAAATTGATTCTGAGGTCATCGATGAATCATATGGAATCAATTACATTGTTTAATTTGAACAGTTTTGGATGAATTTGATCGAGTTTGAGAAATTTTGTTCGAAATGTTTTTGTCACTGTGTGATGATCAAAATTTGCTATGGAGTGCTTTCTAGACAAAATCATCAACAACAAATGTGCTCCATTGTAATTTTCGAACCTGCTCACAAAGTCTTATCTCAAAATTCAAAAAATTGAAGTTGAATTTATTTTGGAAAAACAGTTGCAGATCCACAAAATTCACATGATACTCGAAGAACTCGCTTGTTTTGAAAGAACTCGTATGAAATAATTCGCATGGTGAAAATTGTTGAAGAATTCGCATGACATAATTCGCACGATGAAGGACTTTGAAGATGAAAATTTTCAATTATGGATTTCGCATGACAGAGAGATGCGAAAAGTTCAGAATTCGCATGCTAGTCTTATGCGAAAAGTTAGATACAAATTCCTGTCGTTAAAAAAAATTTGAAGTACAGAATTCGCATGGAAGAGTTATGCGAAAAGAAGGAATTCACTTAAGAGAGATATGCGAATTGCGAGGAATTCGCACATAGGCATATGCGAAAAGTAAGAATTCGCATATAGGCCTATGCGAGTTCTGAGGATATCAGCTAAGCCTCATGCGAATTGTACTCCACATGAATAGTGATCTACGAATTGTGGTGTTTATGCGAAAAGTTTTGTGATTTTTTGAGAAAAGTGACTGTTCTGAACCTATTTTGCTACAAGTTTACCCTGTTCCTGAGATTTTTACGCGTAATGCATATGTGACATCACTCTTATCTTCCGTTGGTCACATATCCTTAGCAACTGATCTAATTTTCACGAGTGCTCATGTTTGTCAAGATTTTTAGATACTGGATGTTCGGATTTAGTCTCTGCTTGGATTGACTTAGCAGTTTGAGTATCTGCAATCATCAGTCTGGAGAGCTTCTTTTGTTGTTAGACCGTTGAGTGATCATTATCATTCTTTTGACCTGATCAATCAGTAGTGTGAGCGACTTCAATCATGGTTCTGATGCTTGAGTAGTGATTCAGAATCTTGAGTGCTTATAATCATCCAGCTGATTCGTGAAGAAAGGAGTTCTGAGTTCTTTCGTTCAGTGTTCTGAAAAGTAGTTGAAAATGAGCGTCTTTCATTAGTTGTTGAAGAATAGTTGCCTTCTAACCTTTGCCTTGTAGTGTTTGCTACCAGATGCTACCTTCTATAAGCTGATCAGATTAAGTTCTTAAGCTGAATTCTTATTCAACTCGAGGTTCAAAGACAGATCAGATGTTATACACTGAATATGCACTTGGTTGTCATTCCATAATTCAACACATACTATTCTTGTGGGCGTAAGGAATATGTTGGGTTTACAAAAGTCAAAAGTTGTCTTTATGTGCACGCAGTCGAGGTTACTGTCTACATCAGATCTGACATTAAAGTTGAAACTTCAAAGATAAGAGCTACTTTCAAGGGAGAGCTAGAGGAGCTTTGAAGTTTATACAATGCTAAGTTTTCTAAAGAAATCAAGGGGAGAGGAGCTGAAGTGGATGATTACTTTACAAAACTTAGGGGGAGAATGTTAGAACATAAATGTTCTATTTTAGAAGTTTAGTAAAGTAATCCATTTGTATTTGTATTGGGCCTTGTACTTGGGTTTGGGCTTAGTGTGTACAAGGGTATTGGGATGTATAAATAGGACATGTTAGTTAGTTTTGTAAGTAACTTTAATTTGTAACCATGTAGCTCATATGAAATATGCTCTCTGTGGTTTGTAGTTTTACTTTCTGTGAATAAAACAACAGATTCAATTCCCAATCTTTGTCAATCTTTGTTTAATCAATCAATCTTGATCTCAATGGACCTAACACTCTTCCATTATTGGCTCGGACGTGGCTATGTTGCGGCGGGGTATATGCTCAGGCCCTCCGCCCAAAACGTTATGCTGGGGCGGGGGCAATTCAACCACTGTTACCCTTGGTTGGTCGGCCGTGGATGTCGTTGCATCATGATCATCCGACCTATTACGAGTGTTTACCATTTAGTCTGCCACACATATAAAAGAATAGAGATGAGAAATAGACTAGAGGATTTAAACATAAGGAAAAGTACAACCACATTCATCAATCAACATCACAGTAGTAATCTAAGTATGCTCACGTAACAACACATTCATAATAGCAGTAGCTAATTGAAATTATGAACACGTCACACATAGGAATCCTTACTACCACCGTCACAACTCTCAACTTATGTAGTTCCGTTGGTTCCAAGACCATCTTATCTTAAGAGTTCTACCCAATCTCACCATTCAAAACTTATCCAATCTAAGCTTAAGTCTAGGCACTTTACTTTCATACCTAGTTCAATTAAACTACTGCTCTGATACCAACTTGTAACGCCCTAAAATGGGGGTTAATTTAAGCCTAAAATAAATGCGGAATAAACGAGTCTATCATAATAGTATCACCCAAAAAGGGGAATAATTGTATAGCGTTTACAAAAAGGAATCAAGTGAGATTGAACTCAACAACCTACTAATCTAGACCAACTATTTCTAGATTACGCACGGGTGTCGACATCTCACTTCCAAAAGTATATCATTACTATATCAACGTGCGCCTCTATAATCTTCAAAAATGTTATTATCCTTCAACGACTCTCCACTCAAGCCCGAAGAATCCCACCACTAGAATGATCTGGTATGCATGTCATTTTTAAGAGAAAACGTTAGGCTAACGCCTAGTGAGATCTAACATTTATATGGAGAAATTAGTAAATTCCAAAAAGATAGTTAAGAAAAGCTAGGGAATAAATAAAGACAATTCTTCACTTTAATACAAATACCTCTTGGGTTAACGGGGGAGACCTGCTTACTAACACAGTGACGGAACACAAAAAGTAAGCCGCATGACGTATTAGTAAAACCAAACACATAATAAAGTACCCGCAATGGATGTTAGGCTCGGTAGCTTTAAACGTACACCCACGGAAAGTCAATTTCAACTACATAGGGTGCTTACGTTGAGATACTCACCCAATATCGTGTACTAGCACGTAGAGCTTATACCCTATCCGATGCCTAAGCGTGCCTCGATGTGGAAAACTAGCGTTCCATCATCGAATCAAAGATTATAAATATATGTGTTGATCTAACTCTCTCAGTGATTTAATAATGACCTTCTATTATACTTAGTGAAAATTATGTTTAACCTCTGTATATATAACTGTTTCACTATCAGCGATCAAATACTGAGTATGTTCAGTATCGCTGATGATTTCTTATGTAAACAGTTAGACGTAATCCCTGAAGACAAGTTTCGCGACAAAAGATGTTCACTGCTGAATCAAAGACAAAATTGCTAAACAAAGGACAAGTCTACTCATGACCTGATGTGGATATCTGAGAAAACAAGACAAGTCTACTCATACGCGAAGAAGTCTGAGGAAAAGCTTCAGCGATAGCTAAACTTCTTTCTATCTTTGAGAAGGAAGAGATATTCAACGATCGATTATCACATTGCTTATACCTCAAGTATCTTTTGTCTTATCAATACACACATAGTACGAGTGTCAGAAAATACATACCTATGCAACATTTCGTACAACAACTTTGATATCTACACTGTTCATCATACGACCAAAAGCATGTCTCCAAAAGTCAGACTCATGCAACCAACCAGAGAAGGTTACGTGTAAAGTACCCTGCCATGCATTTAATGCATAGAGTATAAATAGAAAGATCACGACTCTATCTGAGAGATTCCCCAAAGCCTTCAGCCTTCAATCTTTCTAACATATAGAAACCCATGCTTTCTATATTCTCTTAATCTCTATTCTCTAATTATTGTGCAACCATTTTAGTGTTTCTTAAGTTTGTTTAGATTTGGTTCTTACTTAATCTTATTCCGCAACAAACTTGTAAATTGTATTTTGATTTATCAATAAACAATTTATTAAACCTTAAATTTTGTGTTTGTATTCAACCCCCCCTTCTACAAACTTGTTAAGCACCTTCGGGACCAACAACTGGTATCAGAGCAGATTGTTTAATCTCATAAACAAGATCTTGCTTTATTCTCTTCCTCGCTATTCTCAATATGGCACTAAACACAAACACTAACTACTATGATAATGGTTCTTTCTCAAAACCTCCTCGATTCAGCAAAGATAACTTTGCTCTCTGGAAAAATCGAATGATGTTATTTCTAGAAGGAGTAGATCCCACTATACCTGAATATGTAGCAAATGGCCCTTATGAACCCTTCACAATCATAGTTGCAGTTCCAGCTACTGCCACCACTCCTGCTGTCCCTGAACGACATGCTATTAAAGAAATAAGACAATTGAGTGATGAAGATAAAAAGAAGGTTGGTTTAGATGCAAAGGCAAAGACCATTATCTCTATGGCTCTGCCTGATGAAGCCTTTCATTCCATCATGCTTCTAAAAACTTCTAAAGAAATGTGGGACACTATATGTGTTCAATATGAAGGTACCACTGAAATCCAAGAAACCAGAAATATTAACTTGGTAAGACAATATGAAAGTTTTATCTGTGGTAAGAATGAATCCCTATCTGATGTTCACCAGAGATTTAACTGTCTAATCATTTATCTAAGGACTGTTGGTAGGACCTACTCTAACTCTGAGGTCTTAACTAAATTCTTAGAATGTCTTCCTGAAAGCTGGGACAGTTACTCAATGTGTCTTAAGCTGACAAAAGACATAAATTCTCTCTCTCTTAGCACCTTATATGGACTATTTCCCAACTATGAGCAATCAAATATTCTGAAGAAGAATCTTGTAAAAGATTCTAAAGACTCCAAAAGCACACCTGTTGCTTTAGTCTCTTCAGAGATCATTCCATCTCAGCGATCTACTCTCACTATCACTGAGTTAGATTATGACTCTGAGGAGTTATCAGACACTGATCTTTTAGAGTTTGATGAATCCTTAGCACTCTTAACAAACTCTTTCAAAAGATTTGCAAGAAAGAGCAATTTCAGAAGAAATAAGCCTCTCTCTATAACTGACAAGCCAAAATCAACCCATGTTGATAAGGCTACTGCTGCTTGATTTGACTATGAAAAAGTTGGACATTTTGCAAGTGAATGCAGGTCAAAGAAAGTTTTCAAACCTTCTACGTCCAGGAAAACCAGTGATAGAAAATACCTTAAGCTAAAAGAGAAATATCAAAAGTTGAAAAACTTTAAGCGAAAAGGTAAAGGTCTTATCGCTGAAGAGCATGACTAGGCTGAATCAGAAGAATCAAGTTCTGATGAAGAAGAAGATGCTAATCTCTGTTATATGGCTGAGATTAAAGAAGAAGTGGAAGAACCAACAGGAACTTCCATGAGTTATATCTCCTCTCAGTTATCAATCTCTACTAATCCCTCTCTTTATGAAGCTGAGAGAAGTCGCGCAGTAGATGTGCTGACAATAGACTTGTACAATGCTCTCAATGGAAAAACTCTAGCTGAAAACAAAAACATTGATTTAACTAAACAGTTAAAAAAATGTCATGAAAGGATCAAAGAACTAACTCTTCTAGAGGAAAGTTTAAAAGATCAAGTCATTGTCAATGAAATTATCAACATTGAACGCGAACAAGCCATCACTGCTTTAAAAGCTGTTAAAAGGAAATTGTTGAGGGATGGTGTAAATCTTCAACCAAGATCACTGAAATCATCAGGGCTCAAATCCCTGCTAATGACAAAACTGGTCTCGGTTATCATCCTGAAAAGGATGAATCAAGCAGAGACTGTTCCATGCCCAAGTTTGGAATGTTTGTCTCTTCTATCCCTGACACTTCTTCAACTCATTGTTCTTCGTATTCCAATCCTATTCTTGAGGACTTATCAAAGAGCTCTAAGCTCGCTGATAAAAGGAAATCCATTTCTTATCCTCATAAGGCTACCAAGAAAGCAAAACTGAAAGTTATTTCCAAATCATCAGTAAGTTAATCTTCCAGTTCTGGAACTAAAATCACTGATATCTCTCAGAGATCAACTCCAAAGCTGAAAATTGATATTAAGCCTAAGAAATCTGAAGAACAGAAAGTTCCTCCTAGATCGTATGCTAAGGGCATTGTTGGAGTTGGCCCTGCTCATCTCATGTTTTCTAACTCAACTGCTCATAGTCACAAGGCAAATTTCGTCTATAGAAAATGTTATCACTATGGAATTACTGACCATATTGCAAGTAAATGTCCTACTGCCACAAAAGCTAAAAAGACAACTAAAGTGAAGATGATTGCCTCCAAGGCTAAGAAGGTCACCAAATCTGATAAAACCGCTAAGGTGAAAAATACCACTAAGGTTATTCAAATAACCAAAGTGAAGGTTACCACTGAAGCTGAATCTTCAAATGCCGTGAAGATTGTTGAACCTTCCATCTCCACTAACTCTGCTGGACCAATTGGAAAGTGGGTACCAATCCAAAATTAATCTTCCTTATGTTTGCAAGGATCGAAGGGTATCTGGTATCTAGATAGCGGATGCTCTCAAAACATGACTTGGCAAAAAGACCTGCTCACTGATTACAACGAAGAGAAAGGTCCCTCTATGACCTTTGGTGGAAATGGAAAAGGCTATACCAGAGGGTTTGGTGTTCTCAGCAATGGAACAACTACCTTCAGAAGAGTCGCTTACGTAGATGGACTAAAGCATAATCTTCTTAGCATCAGTCAACTATGTGACAAAGACTACAAAGTTCGCTTTTGTAAGAAAGCATGTTCAGTGATGAATGAAAAAAGAAATCTCAATCTTAGTGGTTATCGTATGGAAAATGTCTATGTAATAAACATGGACTCTACTACCACTGAAAACGTTTGTTTTCTCTCTAAGGCCTCTTCAGATGTCAACTGGGTTATGGCACAAAAGGCTATCTCATCTCAACTTCAAAACACTGAATTCTCTCTCCTCAAAGGAACTAGTCTCTGGTCTACCTCAACACTCACATGCCAAGGAATCTCTTTGTTCAACATGTGAAAAGGGAAAGCAGACTAAATCTAGTTTCAAATCAAAAAAAGTTTCCTCAGTGGTAAGTCCTCTTCAACTCTTGCATATGGATTTATTTGGCCCTGTCAATATCCAATCCATAGCTGGAAAAAAATATACACTTGTCATTGTAGATGAATATTCTCGCTACACCTGGGTAATCTTTCTTCGCTGTAAAAGTGACACTCTAGAAGAACTGATATCTTTTGTTAGAAAGATGAAAGTGCTAAATAATTTAACTATTCGTTCAATAAGAAGTGATCATGGAATTGAATTCAAAAATAGTTCTCTGAATAACTTCTTTGAGAGTAAGGGAATCTCTCACAATTTCTCTTCTATAAGAACTCCTCAGCAAAACGGCATCGCTGAAAGAAGAAACCGAACGATCATTGAAGCTTCAAGATCAATGCTCAACGATTCTCATCTTCCAACTCAAATTTGGGCAGAAGCTATCAATACTGCTTGTTGTACTCAAAACAGGTCTCTGATAGTAAAATGTTTCAGCAAGACAGCCTACGAACTCTTTCATGGAAGAAAACCTTCTATATGATTTCTTCACATCTTTGGTTGTTAGTGTTTCATTTTAAACAACAAAGATGCTCTTGGAAAGTTCGACCCAAAAGTTGATGATCGAATCTTTCTTGGTTATTCCTCAATTTCCAAAGCCTACAGAGTCTTCAATAAGAGAAGACAAACTGTAGAAGAAACAATTCATGTCACTTTTGACGAATCCAGATTAGAGAACTCTAAACCTATCGTTGACAATGATGAACTGAATGCTTGGATGTTCTCTCATTATAGAGAAACAGAACCTCTCTTCAACACTCATCAGCATACAAACTCTTCTAATGCTGATGAAGATCAAAACATCATACCTCCTAACGCTAAATCCACCTCTTGGGTTTCAACTATTCCTATAAACACATTTCCTCCATCAGAACTTCCCTCTTATGAAAACCTCTTAGTAAACAAGGGTTTATCTGACACTCGTCAACTGATAGCTGAAGAACCTCAAGTTTTATCATCAGTAAACATTCCTGTTGATGATTCAACTCCTGAGATAAGCGATCATGCCCCAGCTCAGCGATGGACTAGAGATCACCCCATAGATCAAATTATTGGTGATCCTAATGCAGGTATTCAGAGACGACGATGCTCAGGTAACATCTGTCTCTTGTTAACTTTCTTTCTAGTACAGAGCCAAAGAAGACTGATGATGCCCTCAAAGATCCAAACTGGGTCAGCGCCATGCAAGAAGAGCTGACTGAGTTTTCTAGAAACCAAGTTTGGAATCTCGTTCCCCGACCATCTGATAAATCTGTTATAGGCACTAAATGGGTGTTTAGAAAAAATTAGATGAACATGGGACTATGACCCACAACAAAGCTAACTAGTTGCTCAGGAATACAGACAAGAGGAAGGCATAGACTATGATGAAACCTTTACCCCTGTGGCTAGGCTCGAAGCAATTCGACTCTTCTTAACTTATTCAGTTTACAAAGACTTCAAAGTATATCAAATGGATGTCAAATCAACATTCCTAAATGGAAAGCTGAATGAAGAAGTCTATGTTGAACAACCCCCGGGTTCTTTGACCCTAAGCATCCAAATTATGTATATAAGCTGGATAAGGCTCTCTATGGTCGAAAACAAGCTCCTCGTGCTTGGTATGATACTCTCTCTTCTTTTCTTATCTCTGAAAAATTTGAACGTGGTAAAATTGATAACACTTTGTTTTTCAGAAAGATAAAAGGTCACATTATTCTTGTACAAATATATGTTGATGACATTATATTTGGTTCTACTAACCCATCTTTGTGTACTCGCTTCGCTGAAAGAATGAAGAAAGAATATAAAATGAGTATGATGGGTGAACTAACTTACTTCCTTGAACTTCAGATCAAGCAAACTGACAAAGGTACATTTATTAATCAAGGAAAGTATGTTAAAGATATGCTGAAGAAGTTTGATCTCACTCAAACTTCAGCGATGAAAACTCCTATGGCACCTCTGTTGACATTAAACAAGGATCCAACTGGAAATCCTGTAAATGTCACTACATATAGAGGAATGATAGGCTCCCTGCCGTATCTTACAACGAGCCGACCTGACATCATGTACTCTACATGTCTCTATGCACGCTATCAATCAGAACCCAAGGAATCCCATCTGATCGCTGTAAAGCGGATCTTCAGATATCTTAAGGGAACTCCTAACCTCAGTCTTTGGTATCCCAAAGGTTCAGGGTTCAATCTCACTCGTTATTCAGATAGTGATTTTACAGGTTGCAAACTCGATAGAAAAAACACAACTGGAGGATGTCAACTTCTTGGAGGAAAGCTGGTAAGTTGAACAAGTAAAAAACAAAATTCAGTATCCACTTCCACAACTGAAGCTGAGTATGTAGCAGCTGAAAGTTGTTGTGTTCAAGTCTTATGGATGAGAAATCAACTATTAGACTATGACCTTCAGCTATCCAAAATCCCAATCTATTGCGACAACACTAGTGCCATCGCTATAGCAAACAATCCAGTTAGGGGTGTTCGCGGTGCGGTTTGGGGTAAAACTGCAAACCGCACCGCATATGCGGTTTGAGCATTTTTCCAAACCTCAAACCGCAGTGTATATACCTCAAACCGCACCGCAAAATGCGGTGCGGTTTATGTGGTTTGTACCTTACGCATTTTACATCTACAATTCAATAATTATAAGATCAAATCTTCATTTTAAAATTAACGATAACGTGATCGTAGTCCCTAAAAATAAAAATATTCAATACGTCCGATTCTAAAATACATATTATATAAATATTGCAATTATTCTATATATACATATATGTGTGTTTAATATATAAAATTAAAAAAAATATACGTTTATAATGTGCGGTGCGGTGCGGTTTGAACCGCGGTTTGATAACTCAAAACCGCAAACCGCATAGTGCGGTTTCGTAAAAATGCAAACCGCAAACCGCACCGCGGACGTTCTAAACCGCGCTTTGCGGTGCCGTGCGGTGCGGTGTGGGCGGTTTGTGCAGTTTAGCGGTTTAGATGAACACCCCTAAATCCAGTACTACACTCAAAGACGAAACACATAGAGACTATATATCATTTTATCAGAGATCATGTGATGAATGGTGATATTGAACTACACTTTATCCCGACTGACTATCAGCTCGCTGATCTTTTTACCAAACCTCTTGATGAGACAAGGTTTAACTTTCTCATCAGTGAGCTTGGAATGTTGTATCTTGAAGATTAACTCTTCAGCTTTTATGCATTATGTCAGTCATAATACGTTCCACTTCATCATATAATCTCTGACTAAATGTTTCTAACTCTTAGGTATGTTTTCTCATTCTTTCTCGCTGAATCTTATTCAGTAAGACGTTTTCAAAAATCAAAACTTCAATCACTGAATTTTTTCAAGTGGTTAAAAGCTTTTTGATAAACAAATCTTATCACTAATATTTCTCGTCAGTGATCCTTTGAAAAGAAAATTTATCTCTGAATTTCTATCAGTGATACTTTCTAAAAATGAAACGTTTTCTCTCTCCTATGACGTCATTCTAACCGATAATCCATGACATGCATTTTTCTGACACGTTCATCCTTTGCACTTCATGTCTAATCAACTTCGTGGGACGTGTTCGTGTTATGATGACCTCCTTTTCCCGCTCCAAATTCATTATCTCACCTCATATAAAAGAAATGTCATTTACATTTTTGCCTTTTACGCTCTCAAAAACTTCCAAGGAAAGAAAAGTACTTAAGGCATTCAAGCAAACAAAGAAATCACCTTAATCTTCAATCCTTCAAGATTTACAGGTTTTTGTTCTTCATCTTTTTCTTCAAAACACACTTATTTGATCCTAAACATTCTTCTTTTTAGGATTTAAAGTGTTTTACTCTCTTAAAATCATTTTCTTTATGATTTTATTGTATACAAAAACCTTTGGTTTTTTAGACTGTTCTTCTTACTTCCTTTCATTAGAACACTGCTTTACTCTGAAAACAAACTTATTTTTCAAGTTTCTTTCCATAAAAGGGAAACTGGTAAAATATTTTATATTGTTTTTAGACTCTAAACCTTCTATTCTATTCTCCTTATTTCTATTCCAGAAACGGCCCAAGCTACTATTGTTGCCTCCAAAAACGTCAAGTTTGCCCTCGCTGACTCTGAAATTCCAAAGAACAACCATCTGGCACGTTTGGATTTTGACGTTGCAAAGTTCCCTCACCTCGTGAAAGAAACTAACTTTCTAAAGCAATCCTGCCAATCGTATGCCCTGCAAGTTGACCCTAAGCCAAGCAAGGCTCGTCTTCAGCAATTCTGGTTCACGGCTGACAAGGGTGCAGTGACCAACAAGAAAGGTGAATCCATCCCTGCCATATCCTTCACAAATCAACATGGCCCAGGGAACATCAATGCCCTTGCAATCCGCACAGCTTTGCGGTTCCCCTCCAAGACTGCTCAAGGCTTCGGCCCTCTACCCACTGACGCTGAACTTATTCAGTTTCTGAATCAGATGGAATAACAATGGGACAACAAGCCTTGCACCACCATTCCCAACAAGAAGCTGACGAAGATCCTGAAGGCGAACATGCCTTCAGAGCTGAACTACATCTTCACTCATATCATCCAAAGTATGAGTGGAAAGATTGGATCGCTGGACCAAGCCAGTAAGGTTCAACTTCAGATGGGATACTCGCTGCTCACTGGCAAACATTTCGACTATGCCGGAGCAATCTTTGACGATCTCATGTCAAAGATTGAGAAGCCTAAACGGGACACAAAGATTCCCTATGTCCGGTTCATCTCTGCAATCCTCTTTTTCTTTCTCAAAAAGAAGTACCCCACTGAAGGTGACTGCAACTTCTCCAAAATTGGTCCACGAGTGCTCGAGGTGAAGCCCTCTGACAATGAGGTAAGTCTTCAGACCTTACGCTTACGAATATCCTCCACTTCTTCTACTTCAGTGGCCACACAGATGGTTTCTTCATCCGCTATCCCTGCCACTACCACCCCTCTCAAGCGACAATCATCAGCTCTTCCTAGCCCTTCTAAAAAGGCCAAGAAGACTAAGGAGTTAACCCCTTCATTTAAGGAACCTGAGGTGGTCTCTCAACATACTACCTTAGATGATTTCGTGGCTCGCTCCACCACTACTGCTCAACCATCAACAACCATACCAGTGACATCAATCGCTAATACACCACCGGTGATCAACCTAACTCCTCCAGTCTCTCAAACAACTGAGGTAATTACTATAATCACCAGTGTTCTTCCTTCTATCCCCATTAATTCTCCTTCCACTACTTTGGTCACTAACCTTCCCACTTTACAGCAGCCAACTCCTATCGCTGCTAATGTAGGACCTGTCGTGGTTCAAACATCTCAGCCCTTCTCTCAATTTGAGGGGGGATTGCATTTTTTCAACATGTTTGACACTTCAGGTAAACCCAAAACCATATACACCTCTCCCACCTCTATAAATAATCCTGAGCATAATTTTGCTCAAATTCTAATTTCTTTTTCAGGTCCTACTTTGGGAACCGTTGACGCCAACATCAACAAGCTCGCTGAGAAGGTGGAAAATCACGCTGCCTCCCTTAACATCAACACCACTGCCGTTCATCAGGCAGGTGAAGAGCTGAAGGATTTATCATCAGCCACTGCAACCAAAGCTGAGGCTTCTCAGCTCAGCTCCCTTCAAATCGAGGTAAACCAGTTGAAGGACAACATGGTTGTTTGTCCCTGAATCTAGTTTCTAAAATGCAATTAATCAAACAAACAAGATTTATCAATCAATTACCTGTTTGATTTCTCTTTCAAATTCCACAATTACAACTTTCTCTCTCTAGAACTCTCTCTCTCTCTACAGATCTCTCTCTAACGAATTCTCTCTCTCTCAGATTCTCAATTAGACAACTTACAGACTACTAATTACAAAGGAAAGGAAACTATTTATACCTACAACTAAAACAACAAGGAAACAAAATTAATAAAAATGTTGACTTTGACTTTTATTACAAAGACTTTGACTTTCACTTGAGAGTTGACTTTTAGCCTTTGACTTCTTGAACTTTGGTCTTCAATCTTTATGATCTTGAATCCAATAAATCTGTGCTCTAACAATCTCCCCCTTTGGATCAAGATCATTACTAAAAGATTTAGCAGTGCGATCTTCTCTCTTTAAGCTCGATTGAAATAACTCCCCTTTGATCAACCTTTATCTTCTCTTGTAATCTCCCCTTTGATACAAACATGATTTACAATCTCCCCCTTAACACTATGAAATTCCTCTTTGATAAGTCTCAGAAAAATTCTCTCCCAAAGATGGTAGAAACAATCTTCAATAATCTCTTCAGAACTATCACAATACTCTTTCAAACTTCAGAAAGAAATTATCTTCAGATTTAGCACGACTTGCTACAGCAAATAATCTTCAAAGAAAATTTCCTCAAAATTGAGCATATCTTCAGAAATTATTTGATCTTCTTCAAAACTTTACTTATTTCTGAAAATCATCTCTCAAAACTTTATCATTTCTTGATACCATCTCCCCCTTTTTGATGATTTGAGCATTCCAAGAAATGTCTTTGACCATTCTGATTTGTCAAACTGAGCCTCTGATTCTGTGATCCATAAACAAGTATTCATCTAGATCTTTGCAAATCCAGACAAAATAAGAACATGTAACTCCTGAATCAACAGATGAATCAGTTAAAATGTCTGTTAGTAACACGAAGTCACTGTGTGTAACGAATACACAATATAAAGGAGCTTTTTGATGTTCACTCCCCCAGGGCTTCCATCCAATCATCGAAACACCACAAAGGCAATTTCTATGAATGTTATGACAAGAAAACATATTTCTTGTGTGCTAGTGCAAGTGTAAAAAAAATTAAGCACTTGATGATTGCTTTTAAGGCTCAACATTGTGTAAACCACTGAGACAACAGTAGATAAACACAGACTCAATGTGCATGATTGAAGTACGAAGGTGGGGCAGACTTCCTTCTTTTTCAATATCCAGATTTTCCAAATGAAAACCAGATAGATTATATGTTGCGTCCCCTTGAAAATGTGAAACATTTTCTTTTTGAGAAGAAAATGAGTAGCTGGTGGGGTTTAGTCAAGAGTTGGCATGGGCTATTTGCCTGTTTCAATAACGTTCACCAAAGAGTTGTGAAACGCTAGTAATGTGGCTGCCCGGCTCAGAAAGTAGTTGGTGCAGAGTTTGATATTCTTTTACTCTAATCTCACACCCTCTTTCTTTTTAATCAGTAAGCTCACATCTAACCCAAAAGGTTCGATTCCTGCTGGATGCACTTTTTACGTTCAGTTCAATCGCTGCTCGAGTGAACTAGGTTTTGGTATTCCTTCTTGAGCTTCTATTTCTTCCGTTAAAGGAGATTCGAGAAAAGATGGAATAAGAAGACGTGTTTCCAGAACGAACAAGATACGGGTTGAGAGGGGGGAGTTAGCAAAGTTAGACAAGATTGGAATGGGCATAGGAACATGTATTGATGTACCATATCGGCTTACCTCATCACACCCACACTCATTTCTTTTTGACTCCTCACACTCAATCACTAATAGGATTAACTTCTTGGGTAGAAATCACTGGTTAACGTGATTCCATAGAAGTTCATTGAAGTCCTAGCACAAAGAACCCATATAATCCTAGAAAGCATCTGTTGCTCAAATGGTTTAACTATATCAGTTAAAACTCATATACAAATGTCAGATAAAGTGAATGCTCAGATGATATAATCATGAAGATATGAGCATTTTTAAACATTGAAGTATTTTCAAACAAGTATATTAAAATAATAGATATGAATGCAAAATACTTGTTTGAAAATCTGACATTGTATGAAAAATAATCAGAAATGAATGATATAACAATCAAAGCTTAAGGTCAAGAATAATGGATATTGTCTATACGAAACAAATATATAGACATTCTTGAAATGACGTTTCGAAATGAAATATCGCTCAAAATTCTTTAAAGTACAAGCGGGGTGTCTTACCATCGAAAAATTGTTTCAATTTAGAGACATGGTAAGAACAATTGGATCAAAAATTAAACCGGTGTGTGTGAATACTTGAATGTATGTAGAAAAGACAATACGCAAGTATTTATCTTTGGAAACACACGGTTTATTTATCAATTAAGCACAAAAATAAAATGAAAATATTTAAAATCACACTTCCAAATTATAAAATCTGTTTAAGAATCGGGAAGTGGTTTGAACATTTCAGAACATGTTTTCTATATCTGAAAGTTGTCCTTCTTTTAGATATATTTGAGATTAAGATAAGAAATTTACCTTTTCGCGCAATCTTAAATCTCATGAAGTCAAGCTGAAGTCATTAAGATATGATCTTGTCAGCTTCTCTCATCCTGCACAAGTCTCAAAGTCTAGTCAAAACAAATTTATTCACAAATTTATTCGAAAAAAAAATGACACAAAGCAATAAAACGATTAAAGTACGAGTTCTGATTTGAAATAATCAAAAATCATAGTCTTACTCCTTTTGGTATGACATATAAGCTCCCCCTAAAATCATACATTACAAAAATTTTGTCATTTAAGTAAAATGCAGAAATTAGTTATGCTCCCCCTCAAAAAAAATGTAGATCATCTTTAATCTTCTCTTACTCCCCCTGAGATCATGAGCAAACAATTAAAGTGCAGATATCCTTCAAACATAATGATAAAGAAAATGATGAAAAATAGCAATACGTAACTTTATGAGGTAACAACCGATTATGTCTTAAGATTTAACATACCAAGCTTAGAGACAAGAAAATTAAATCTATTTTCATCTAAGGGTTTGGTAAATAAATCTGCAAGTTGATAATCTGTTTTTACAAAATAAAGTTCAATTGTTCCTTTTTCTACATTATCTTTTATAAAATGATACCTGACGTCAATGTGTTTGGTTTTCGTATGTTGGATAGGATTAGCAGATATTGCGATTGCACTCTTCGAGTCACAATAGATTGGAATTTTGTCGAACTTGAATCCATAGTCTCGTAGCTGTGTTCGCATCCACAGGACTTGAGAGCAACAACTGGCAGCAACTACATACTCTGCTTCAGCAGTCGATGTGGAAACGCATAATTGTTTCTTTGATGCCCAGCTAACGAGCTTGTCTCCAAGAAATTGAACATGACCTGAAGTACTCTTTCTGTCCAACATGCAACCTGCATGATCTGCATCTGAATAGGCAGTCACTTGAAAACCAGTATCCTTAGGATACCACAGACCAAGATCTGCAGTCCCCTTAAGATACCTAAAAATCCTTTTGACAGCAGCTAAATGGGATTCTTTAGGAGCAGCCTGATATATAGAACATAAGCATGCTGAAAACATAATATCTGGCCTACTTGAAGTAAGATACATTAATGATCCTATCATACCTCTATAAGTTCTAACATTAACACTTTTACCTGAAGGATCAGTGCTAATTTTAGTACCTGGTGCCATCGGAGTTCCAATTGGTTTACAATTTTCCATATTGAACTTCCGAAGAATATCCAAAATGTACTTAGATTGGTTAATGAAAATACCCGTTGAAAATTGTTTAACTTGTAATCCGAGAAAGAAATTCATCTCTCCCATCATACTCATTTGAAAACGTGACACCATGAGGTTAGAAAAGTTTTTGCAATATTTTGGATTTGTAGACCCAAATATTATATCATCAACATACATTTGAATAAGGATGATATCGGTTTTTTCCTTTTTGATGAACAAAGTGGTATCAACCTTACCTTTGGAAAAACCGGACTTGACCAAGAATTTAGATAGAACATCATACCATGCTCGAGGGGCTTGTTTTAAACCATATAGGGCTTTGTCCAAAATGGAGACATGATTTGGCTTATCTGGATTGACGAACCCTTCTGGTTGAGACACGTATACTTCCTCCTTAAGAATACCATTCAGAAAGGCTGTTTTCACATCCATCTGAAAGACTGTGAAATTCTTATGAGCTGCGTAGGCTAGAATCATGCGGATTGCTTCTATACGCGCTATTGGAGCATACGTCTCATCGTAGTTTATGCCTTCCTCTTGCCGGTAACCTTTGGCAACAAGTCTATCTTTATTCCTTATGACGATACCATCTTCGTATTTTTTATTCTTGAATACCCATTTAGTGCCAATTACGGATTTTCCTTCCGGTTTTGGAACTAATCTCTAGACCTTCAGAGCTTCAAACTGATTTAATTCTTCTTGCATAGCAGATACCCAATCCGAATCAGCTAAAGCTTCTGATACACGTGTGGGCTCTATCTTGCTGAGGAATGAGTCATGCAGACATTGATTCAAAGTCGCTGACCTAGTTTGCACAGGCTTGTTAAGATCTCCAATTACTTGGTGTAAAGGGTGCTCTTTGGTCCAGCGATGCTCATGAGGGAGTGTATTAGATACTGATTGAACATGATCATCATCTTGAAATCCACTATCAGACTCTTCAGTTTGATTAATAGGAGGGAGGTTTGCAGTTGAAGTTTCAGGTGCAGAAGCATTAGTTGGAACAGCAGACTCTGGCTATTGAGTAGACAGTATATCACACCCAACTGATACAGTTACTTCTGGCTCAGCAGTTACTTGTATATCTTCAACTGTAGGAGTAGATGTTGGAATGTGAGTTTCTGAATGAATGGGGGATACAAGTTCAGTTAAAACATTTGAAGTGACTGGATGATTGCAGCTTGTGTCTTCAGACCTGTCAGTCACAGCAGATTTAGGTATATTAGATCCTAGAAACTCATCATCAAAGAACTCAAATAACAAATCTAAATAAGATAAATGTGAAATAGAAGTAGAAGCGTTATTCGAATTATTCGCTGTAGAAGCAGGTTCTGGACTGATCTGCCCAGAAGCTAATACTCCAGTGATCACGGGTTCTGAACTGAGTTGTTCAGAAGCCATATCTTCATCAAATGTTACATTAACGCTCTCGACGACTGTCTATGACTTCTTCAGATAAACACAATATGCTGCAGATGTTGAAGAATAGCCAATGAAGATGCCTTCGTCCGCCTTAGCACTGAATTTATTCAGACTCTCTCTGTCGTTAAGCACAAAACATTTACACCCAAATATGTGAAAATACTTGATTGTTGGTGTCCTGTTGTTGATCAGCTCATATGGAGTCTTTTGAAAACGGCGGTGTATTATGGACCGATTTTGAGTATGACATGCAGTTGACACAGCTTCTGCCCACAAAAATAGAGGTAGATCGGATTGGCTGAGCATAGTACGAGCGGCCTCGACTAGCGTCCGATTTCGCCTTTCGACTACTCCATTTTGTTCAGGCGTACGAGCGGCAGAGTACTGATGTGATGTCCCGACCGATTCGAGATATTCTTCAATTATCTTGTTTTTGAACTCTGTGCCGTTGTCCGTTCGAAGAAACTTGACTTGTCTCTGCATTTTCACCTGGGTCGTCTTTAAGAAAGTAATGAGAACTTCAGGCGTCTCATCTTTTGATCGAAGAAATTTGACCCACGTGTATCTTGAGTAATCGTCCACAATAACCAACATGTATTTCTTTCCACCTAAGCTTTGTGTTTTCATCGGACCACATAAATCCATATGCAGTAACTCTAGTGGAGAACTGGTGCTTGGTTCAGGCTTCGGTTTATGTGTGACTCTCTTCATCTTACCCTTCTCACATGCAACACATAAGTATTCTTTCTCGTATTTGAGCTCAGGAAGTCCTTTTACCAGTTTTCCACTAACCAGCTTGTTGATATAAAGAAAATTCAGATGTGATAGTCTTCGGTGCCAGAGCCAACTTTGCTGCATCGAAGCTTTTGACAATAAGCAAACATGGCTGTCATTCTGTACCTTTGAAAGATTGATCGTATAGAGGTTTGTCTTTCGATTTCCGACTAAGAGTTCATTGTCGTCTTCAGTACGAACTGAACATCTCTTAGCTTTGAAATTGACCTCTTACCCTTTATCACAGAATTGACCGATACTAAACAAGTAGTGCCCTAAACCTTCGACATAACTCACCTTCCTAATCGTTATGTTGTCTTGAACGATGTCACCATATCCTAAGATTGGTGAAAGTTGATCGTTTCCAAATCTGACATTTCCACTGAATTTCACTGTATAATTAGACAATAAAGCTTTTTGCCCAGTCATATGCTTGGAACATCCACTGTCCAAGTACCACATATGCCGGGTTTTCAAGAGAAATCAGGAAACAATAGATTTAGGTACCCATTTAAAAACGGGTCCTAACAGATTAGCACAAGATTTTGGTATCCATTTGAAAATGGATCCTCTTTTTCTTTGAAAACTTTTAAAAACATTTGATCTTGAAGAATAAACATGATAAGATACAAACCAATCAGAAGAATTATGAGAATAAGCAAAATCATTTCTCCGATAATGATAAGATTTAGTAGTAATAGGAGATAATTGAATCAATTGCTTTATTGAATAAAGCTTGTAAGAAGTTACAAGGTTTTGTTTATGAGAAGCATATTGACCAACTACATCAGAATCACTACTATCCGATCTAGTACAAGAATTATCAGAAACTGATTCAGTTATCTCATCATCCTTTCTTTTTGGTCGCCATTCGGTTATCGTTTTCGAGCTTTTCTTCCTTATATCTGAAACAAAAGATTTAGATTTATTAGGAAAATTAGATTTCTGAGATTGAGTTTTCTTTTGTGTACCAGTGTATTTCTGTTTCTGTAATCGCTGTTTCTTATGTTTCTTACCTTGAGCATAGTAATGAGCAGTTACAGAAACTGATTCACCAACCTTAGCTGATGATTCACCAAAATTAAACCACTTGGTAACACCTTTTCATTTATAAGACAAGTAGAATGATCAGGAAGAGAAGCATTGAAGTCAAACATATAAATTTCTTCTATGCACCCATCATCAGAATTAAGAAAGTCATTTGCAGACTCAAATAAGTCATCAAAATTATCAGACGAAGTTTGAGGTGCCTTTGAAACTGTAGAACACTCTGTAGGTTTAAATTTAAAAACAATGTTCTTTAAAACTGTAGAAAACACACTTTGTTCAATATCTACCAAAAGTCTTTCATCAAAAACAATATTTTCAAGTTCAACTATTTTGCTTTCAAGAATGAGTGGAGGAACATAAACCTTTGCAATTGCAGGTTTTGCCTTCATCTCAGAAACAGAATAACTAGCAAAATATTCGTTTGAAAGAACTTTTGGTGTCTCTGAAAGATAACTATCATTTAACTTTGCATAGTTAAATGGTAGTTGCATTTTATTTACATTCTTTCTATTTTCAGTTTCTTTGGCCTCAACTTCTTCTGGTAATTTGGTAACAAATTTGGGTTTTAAATGAGTATGTTTACCAGCACAAGCAAGAAAATCAAAATTATATAATGCTGGTTGTTTTCTGATGGCTTTCTTTAAGTAATGAGGGTTTTGAAAACCAAGACCCCATTTTTCCTTAACATCAGCCTCTTTGTTAGGTGCATTAAGAAAAATGGTATGATCTGTTTGGCCTCTTGCATAAAGTTTGGCTTCCAGACCATTTACCTTCTTATTTAAAAGCTTGTTCTCAACCTGCAATTTATGAACAGTTAATGCAGATTCTCTTTTCTCAAACTCATACTTAGAAATTTTAACTTCAAAATCAGAAATCTTCTTTTCAAAAAAATCTACTTGAAGTTTAGAATCAGAAGCAGACTTGCGTAAAGAATCAATTAGATCTTTGTTCCCAATAACAGACTTATTAAGCTCAAAGATCTTGTTGTTTCTTTTAGCAACTCTGTCTTTTTATTTCTTCAGTTTTACTTGAAGATCATTAAGCTCAACCATCATAGCTTCCATTTTGGTTATGAAATCTTTTTCAGTTAAGTTTAATACCTCATCAGTTGTCTCGTCATCTGACTCATCATACTTAACTTCTTTTCCCATTAGACAGAGATGAGCAACTTCTTCCTTTTCTTCCTCTTCACCTTCTGAATGATCCAGCCAAAATTCGTCCTCAGCCATTAAAGCTATGCCCGCTTCTTGCTGTTTGGCCAGTAGCAGTTTGTTCTGATAGTACTGAGAATTACGAACTTTTGGCTTTCTACAATCTTTTGCAAAATGTCCATCCTTACCACAGTTGTAGCATTTGACTGGATCACTTGCTGGCTTTTCGGCAACAGTGTAATCATTCACGAACTTCTTCCTTTCATTAGGTTTCTTCTCAACATATCTGTTTTCTTCATATCTCTTTCCTTCCACCCTCTCTCGGTGCTCATGATTCTTTGAACTTGATGAAGAATACCTTTGAGAATTTGATCCCGGCTTCTTGTAGAATTTCTTTTGAAAGGCATGGGTCAGTAACATCATGGCTTGTTTCAGACTTTCTCCATCATCACCATCTGATTCAGATTCTGACTCAGAACTCGTAAGCACTTTCTTCTTTTTCTTATTCTCTGCCTTTTCTTTCTTTTCTTTCTTCTTCTCTCCAACAACCAAAGCAATTGGATCAGGAACCTTTTCAGCCTTCTTCTTTTCAACTCTTTTCTCCTCAACCTCTTCTTCATTCTGTCGTAAAGTCTCATAGACTTCGTGAAGAGTTATTTCATTCAAGTCTTTCATCTGCTTCATCCTACGTATATGTTTCTTCCATTCAGGTCGTAGGATACTCAGGAATTTGACATTGTTTTCCAGCTGCTTCTATGTCACTTTGTTCTTCGTCAGTTCATTCAGAAGCAAAGTAAATCCTTCATAAGTATCTTCCAAACTCTCATTCTCTTTGGCTTTGAATTCCTCGTAGCTATTGATGCAGTTAGCCACTTTCATCTGATTCCCGACCTTGGATCCCATCATCATCTTTTGTAATTGATCCCACATCTTTTTAGCATCATCCTTGTAGCTATCAATCTTGATGTAAATCTCATTAGGAATGCTTTGAAGTAGAAGAGATCTTGCTTGCTTGTTTGCTTTATACCGGCTTTTCTGTTCTTCAGAGTACTGTGATACATCCACTTTAACTGGTTTTGTCTTTTGTTCTCTTTCCTCATCACCATGTCCACTATCAGATGAATCATCATCAGCAGGTACTTGAACTATGATTGGTTTCATAGGACCATCTGTAATTGACTGCATAATATTTTCCCTGTTTGCATGTCTGTCTATAAAATCCAGAAATCTATCTTTCCACTACTCGTACTCTCCTTTAAACAGAACAGGAGGCTTGACATCAGTGCCAATGGAAAGTGAATCTTTAGAAGTCATCTTGATTAAAACCTGTTTGAAAATATATCCAATAAGAAACTAGAACTGATCGTTAGTCCAAATATGAAATCACAAGAAAAATCTTGAAATTTAGAAAAATCAGAAATTTCGAAAATATTGACTAAGTATCAAAACTCGCAAGTCAATATAGAACTCGCAGGTACTTAAACTCGCAAATCCCTATTCTCTGATAAACACGCAGATCAAGACATGCACGTTTGGGAAAGTCGCAAACACTGGCTTGCGTGATCTGAAAAACTCGCAGATCGACCAAACTCGCTTGACACTGAAACTCGTAAGTGACTATTCCCTCTGAAACTTGCTGACGCCTAAACACGAAGATTACTATTCACGACGAAACTCGCTAACTGAGGCGTGCATGTTTCCAAAACTCGCTCGTCAATGCTTGCGCGTTTTGAACAAACTCGTTAGCTATACTTGCGCGTTTCCACACTTAGAACTTTTTCTTGAAATTTCAAACTCGCAAGTCGAATGAACTCGCAAACCACTGTTTCATCTCAAACTCGCACCCTTTGATTAGCGCGTTTGAAGAACTCGCTAACCACTATGTGCGCGTTCTTGTCCTTAGAAATTTATCCAACTTTTTCAAACTCGCAGACTTCAACTAGCGTGTTTCTAAAACTCGCTAATCGTTACTTGCGCGTTTTGACCAAAATCGATTTCCTTCAGCTTGCGCGTTCTAACGACGAACTTGCGCGTTCTTCAGATCTAGTGCGTTCTTCAGAATATCGACCCAGAAATTGATTTTTCCATCTGTTTTGCGATCAAACCTTTGTGAATTGGTCTGAAACTTTGAATGGACGCTCGATTACAATACTAGAACATATTACAATGCAAGAATTTCGATCTAAAACTCAAAAGTTACAAATTTGATTTGAACACAGTGTCAAGAACTCGTGAACATAAAAACCACAAGAATTCGAAAAATTCGAATTGATTACAGTGCAATTCACAAATCTTTCTATACAAACTCAATCTATTACACTTTTCTAACAAAACCTAATCAATTTCATCAACAAAATTGCACTAACACTCCAAAATCAAATCTCTCGTTCAAGAACACATAGTCGACACTTTTCTTGATCTGATTTCACTTTTGGATCTGCTCTGATACCAATTGTTTGTCCCTGAATCTAGTTTCTAAAATGCAATTAATCAAACAAACAAGATTTATCAATCAATTACCTGTTTGATTTCTCTTTCAAATTCCACAATTACAACTTTCTCTCTCTAGAACTCTCTCTCTCTACAGATCTCTCTCTAACGAATTCTCTCTCTCTCAGATTCTCAATTAGACAACTTACAGACTACTAATTACAAAGGAAAGGAAACTATTTATACCTACAACTAAAACAACAAGGAAACAAAACTAATACAAATGTTGACTTTGACTTTTATTACAAAGACTTTGACTTTCACTTGAGAGTTGACTTTCAGCCTTTGACTTCTTGAACTTTGGTCTTCAATCTTTATGATCTTGAATCCAATAAATATGTGCTCTAACAATGGCCCGCAATACAAATCAACTCCAATTCCTCATCGGCCATGTTGACCACTTAACTGGCGAAGTCTGGGCTCTTAGCGGCAAGATGGAATCTGCCAATCAACTGCTCTCTCAGTTGCTTGCAAAAATGAATGAACCAGCTCTTGCTCTCACTCCTTCCTTTACTGCTGACGATCAGATGTCGCTGACTGTGGCTATTGATTTTATTGATCTAGAAACTTCATCTATTCTTGAAATTGAAGGACAGTTGGACAAGCTGGAGGTTGATGCACGCTGGACGCCTGTTGCTGTTGCTGCTGTTGATACAAACGTTGACCTTCCCCATGATGATGACAAAGAGGGGGAGAAGAATACTGAAGAAAATACAGCGGTTGAGGCTCAGGTAGCTGCAGAAGAATCTCCCTCTCAAGCTGAGGGGGAGAAGACAACTGATGTTTCAACCATTGAAGATCAGGTCCCTCCTTCTTCTTCTCAAACATTAAATGAAGAAGAGGATGCAGAAGAAGAAGAAGACGAGGATGACCTTGATCTTCAAGATCCAGAAGAAGACGAGGAAGACTATGGCAGGACACGTGTAAAGTACCATGCCATGCATTTAATGCATAGAGTATAAATAGAAAGATCACAACTCTATCTGAGATGTGCCCCTAAGCTTTCAGCCTTCAATCTCTCTAACATATAGAAACCTTTCTTTCTATATTCTCTTAATCTCTATTCTCTAATTCTTGTGCAACCATCTTACTGTTTCTTAAGTTTGTTTAGATTAGGTTCTTACTTAATATTATTCCGCAACAAACTTGTAAATTGTATTTTAATTTATCAATAAACAGTTTATTAAACCTTAAATTTTGTGTTTGTATTCAACCCCCCCTTCTACAAACTTGTTAAGAACCTTTGGAACCAACAATATGTGGGTTCATAAGGCCCAAATGCAACCAAATAATTCATTCAATGTCCACAAAATCAATCAATGACTTCCAACAGTTAAGATGCCACCATATATGCAAGATCATGAATCCATATAGTTACTCCCAAAAGTTCCAAGAGGTTCCGTTCTAACTTGTTAAATGGTACTTCCACACACACCAAATCATTTTACCCAAGTCCTCATTAAATAATACATGACCATATTTCAAACCCTAATTTTGATTTCCAAGTATTTAATCACAAGGTTATAGAAAACCATGTTTCTCATGTGAAAAATCCACAACTAAACAAAAATGTAAGTTCTTGACCTTCAAATCATCCCCTTCCACATAAACCCCCCAAAATCTCCAAAAATTAGGTTTTAGTAACAACTCACCCAAATCAAATAAATCAAGTATGGAGATGTTGAGAAGGTTAAAATCCACATTTTAACATGTATAAAGTTTATAAAAGAGATTGAACTCACCTTGTAGGGTTGTAGCTTAAAACCCTAGAACTCAAGAGCTTAAAGAGGTGAGAATGAGATCCTTGAGAACTTGAACTAGCACAAATCAATGCTCAAGAACACCTAAAATGTCATAAATGATTAAGGGTTTGGAGTGGGTGGATGACATTGATGGTAAGAGAGTGAAAGAGGGAAGACTTACCAGGTTTCCTTGAGAGAAAATCGCACCCTATGAGCTTTGATTGAGAATAATGGGGTAAATGAGGATTTATGGCCGATTTACTCTATTTAACTGTTACTGTGCACGCACGCGGGTGCCCGCGCTGTTCCACTCATGCGGTGAGTCGCACGGAGCACTGAGGTCGCGATTAGGCAGAGCCCCACGCAGATGGTCGCACGGTTCCACTCGCGCGGTAATTCGCGCCAAGCACTGGAGGGAATTTCTACCTTCAATCCAATCTTGATCAACACCAAAAATAATACGGGAATTCCAAGTCTAACCACAAATAAGACCTAAAATTTGAGGTGTTACAAACAATGTTCGATTACACATCATATCATCCATATAACACATATATCAGTCCACAGTTAAACTACTAGTTCATAGTTTCCACATAATAATCTTTCCACCTCTTTGAGTCCTAGTACATGGGCACACATAAATACGGTAACATTGGTCATAATCACATTTAGAGTTCCATTCAATCACTTTCTTGTTAAATGGGGTTACAATAGTTTCAGGTCAAAACTCTCTTTTCAACCATAACTTCAGTCATTAGGTTAAGCATGTAAGATTTATCAAATATAGTAAAGATCATAAAATAATCATATTTAAAGTTAATAAATCACATAAACTCACCAATAGGGTTGTAAGAGAAAACCCTAGAAAATGTTAGAACTCTAGAATAGGTGGGGATTTGAGGTCTTGAACTTTGAAATCTTGTCTCTAGATGTTAGGAGTAGTAAATGCTAAACAACCACCAAATATTTAGTGTTTGGGACAAGAATTAAATGTGGATAGATGAGATTTGTGTGGAAATCGCCCAAACAGAGAAAACCTCAAAAAATCTGATTTAGAGAACAATGCCCAAAAAAAAACATTTGTCCTAATAAAGCTCGTCCAGACCTCAGTGATTATGCCTTAGGCGATTGTGCCATGACACAGTCGCAGGCCATACTTGCCCAAACTGTACCGCGACTGACCCCAGGCCTACGACATTGACACCGCGAGAGTACCAATGGCAATCTCGTCAGGCACTCTCGCCTCGGAGCCTTGAACCTTTGATTTGTCGATTTCAATTCCGGAATCCTTGACCCACGATGTACAAAATATGTCCTAAGTCTTTAAACGAGCATAACAATAGAGAATAAGCATATACTTCATAATTGCAAATAGAACTCCACGATGCTTTAATGACCATACAAATCCTTAATGAATTAAAGGGAACTACATGGCTCAAAATTCCGGGGTGTTACAATACTCCCCTCCTTGGAATAGATTTCGTCCTCGAAATCTCATGCTAACCGAAAAGGTTAGGGTATATCCTCTTCATGTCTTCTTTCGACTCCCACTTCATGTTTGCACCCAGATGGTGCTTGCACTGGACTTTCACCATGACGACCTCCTTATGATGGAGCTTCTTAGTCTTTCTTTCCAAGATGGCGTAAGGATCTTCGATGTACCAATTGTTATCCATTTAGATCTCAGATAAAGGTATAAGGCTTTCCTCCTCCGCCAAGCACTTACGCAAGTAACACATATGGAAGGTGTTGTGAATTCCGTGCATCTCCGGTGGTAGATCCAACATGTAGGCTTGGAGTCCTACCCGCTCAATGATGGTGAAGAGTCCGAGAAATTAGGGACTAAGCTTCCCCCGCTTCCCGAACCTAATGATCCCTTTCCATGGTGGTACCTTTAACATCACCCTATCACCTACATTAAACTCTATGGGTCTCCTGTTCTTATCCGCATAGCTCTTTTGAGGGTCTTGCGCCGCCTTCAAACACTCTCGTATGCCTTTTAACTTGTCGACCATCTCTTGTACGATCTCTTAGCCGACAAATTGCTTCTCTCCCGCCTCCAACCAACACACTGGCGTCTGACACTTCCTACCATAAAGGGCTTCGAACGGTGTCATTCTAGTGCTTGAGTGGTAATTATTATTGTACGCAAATTCCACTAAAGGAATATGTGAGTCCCAATTTCCTCCAAATTCGATGACGCACGATCTCGACATGTCTTCTAACGTTTGGATGGTCCTTTCACTCTGACCATCCATTTGAGGATAGTATGTGGTACTCAACTTCACCTTAGTACCTAACTTTTTCTATAGCCCATCCCATAAATGTGACGTAAAACGATTATTACGATCAGACACAATAGACAACGGCACTCCATGCCTTGAAACTACTTCGTCGATGTACAATTTGGCCAATTTATCCATCGGTAGAGTCTCTTGCATTTCCAGGAAGTGTGCGCTTTTAGTCAGGCAATCTACTATCACCCAAATAGTGTCGTGATTCTTGAAGGTCTTCGGTAGTTTTCTCACAAAATCCATGGTAATGTGTTCCCATTTCCACTCCGGGATGGTGAGGGATTCCAAGCTACCATAGGGTCGTTGGTGTTCGACCTTCAGTTGTAAACAGGCGATGCATCTCTATACATAGCCGACAATATCTAGCTTCATCACTTTCCACCATTAGTTTATCTTCAAATCGCGGTACATCATTGTGCTTCCGGGATGAATTGAGTATTTCGACTTATGTGCATCGTCCAACAGTAACTCTCGACACCCTCCCAATTTGGGCACCCATATCCTTCCTTGAAAGAGTTTCAAGCCTCAAACATTTTCAGTAAGTGTAGGCACTTCTTCCCCATGGCTTCGCCCTCGAGTTTTCCTTAAAGTAATGCCTCGACTTGTGAGACCTTGATTTTCTTATGTAAGCTCGAAACTACTTCGATCCTTGCGAATGTGGCCAGTACATTTCCACCATACTCTTTCCTACTCAAAGCATCTGCCACCACATTAGCCTTCCCGTGGTGGTATAGTAGTTCACAATCTTAGTCCTTAAGTAATTCTAACCAACGCCGTTGCTGCATGTTCAACTCTTTTTGGTCAAAGACGTAATTCAGGCTTTTATGGTCGGTGTACAACGTGCATCTCGTACCATACAA
The DNA here is from genome assembly GCA_954870635.1 of Arctium minus. NCBI lineage: Eukaryota > Viridiplantae > Streptophyta > Magnoliopsida > Asterales > Asteraceae > Arctium > Arctium minus. The sequence goes on along the minus strand of OX941081.1, from coordinate 134,933,959 downwards.
GTAGTGTCGCTACAACTTTAATACGAATACTACTGTGGCCAACTCGAGGTCATGGGTTGGGTAGTTATTTTCATGATCTTTAAGTTGTCTTGATGTATAGGCAATCACTTTGCCTCGCTAGATCAAAACACAACCCAACCCCATTTTAGATGTGTCTCTATACACTACGAAATCTTCTGTCCACTCGGGTAGGGACAAGATTGGGGCTTCACACATCTTTCTTTGTAAAGTCTTGAAAGCTCAGTCTTGAGCATCAGTCCAAAGGAATTTCACGTTCTTCCTTGTCAGTGACGTCAATGGAGAGGTGATCTTGGAGAAATCCTGAATGAACCTTCAGTAGTAACCGACCAACCCCAAGAAACATTGAAACTCTGTTGGGCTCTTGGGTTGTTCCAAATTCATCATCGCCTCGATCTTTGATGGTTCCACTTTCACTCCTTCCCTAGTCACCACGTGGCCTAGGAATTGGACTTCGCGTAACGAAAATTCGCACTTGGAGAACTTGGCGTAAGGTTGCTCCCTCCGTAGCACCCTCAATACTTCTCTCAGGTGTTGTTCGTGTTCCTCCCCACTCTTTGAGTAGACCAAAATGTCGTCGATGAAAACAATGACGAATTTGTCTAGAAAAGGTCGACATACTAGGTTCATTAGATCCATAAATATTGCCGGTGCATTTTTCAACCCAAAGGGCATGACTAGAAACTCGTAGTGTTCGTACCGAGTTCTAAACGCCGTCTTTGAGACATATTATTCTCTTACTTTCACTTGATGATAACCCGATCAGAGGTTGATCTTGGAAAAACACCTCGTCCCTTGCAATTGGTCGAAGAGGTCGTCGATTCGGGGGAGTGGGAACTTATTCTTCACTGTCACCTTATTTAGTTCACGGTAATCGATACACATGCGCATTGTACCATCCTAATTTTTGACGAACAACATCGGAGCTCCCCAGGGTGAAGAACTTGGTCTCACAAAACCTTTATCCAATAATTCTTGCAACTACTTCATCATTTCTTGCATCTCCGATGGTGCAAGGAGGTAGGGCGCACGAGCTATTGGTGTCGCTCCTGGGATTAATTCGATCCTGAATTCTACTTGCTGGTTGGGTGGTAAATTCAGTAGGTCCTCGTGGAAAACGTCCGGTGTAACACCCTCAAATTTGGAAAAAGCGACTAATTAAAAAATTTCAACAATACCTTAAAGGATAATAAATCTCTTACTACCAGACTATAATTGAAATACATTTCTAGGTTGAACCATCAACAAAATAATTAAAGTCTTACATAAAGACTAACTAAAGTCGGGTGTTACTATAACCCAATACCAAAACGCTATCTCCAATAATAATGTGGAAGACTTCATCAAGTTAAACACTTCTTCGAGCACACAACTAGCACTCATCACTCCACGGTGTCGCTAGAACTAATCCCCAGATGAAACCTGATGCACATGCCGACAAATAAAAAGGTTAGGCTAACGCCTAGTGAGTTCAAGAGTTTAATCGTGTATTATTCACCCAAAATATTGTATTATTCATCTTGAATGATACATTATTCATGATGAATAATATATGAATGACCTGTGAAGGTGTAGACACATGACACACTCTCTTTTGTTTCCCAATTCACAACCGAAATTTGGTTTAATTCATTAGGAATATGTATGCGCATCCCCGGATGTCCCACATTCAGTATGAATAACAAATGTGAACGTTCATTCATTATTTATGATGAATAATATAGTATTCATGATTAATTACACAACATTAATGATGAATAATACACGAATTCATGAATCGTGAATTATTCACCCTGAATGTTGTATTATTCATCCTGAATGATACATTATTCATGATGAATGATACATTATTCATGATGAATGATACATTATTCATGATGAATAATACATGAATGACTTGTGAAGATGTTGAGACATAATGTGTTCTCTTTTCTTCCTCGGTTCACAACAGAATTACTCGATAGGTTCTTGATTCGTCTTGATGAGTGTTGGGTTACGGTGATGAAGAAACGCGATGCCTTATGGCGTTGAAGAAGTGTTGAAGAAGGTGTTGTCGAGTTACATACTTACGGTGTCGATGTGTTGTACAAACATGAACGTACATAAATATTTATAATGAATATAACACATATATAGCATTTCACGTAAAAAACGGTTAAAACGACAAAAAAAACTATATCGAGATGGATGTCATATCAAAGAGCACGAAATTATCGTTTTTTTGATGTAATTTGTATGATTAAAATATTATTAATTTTTAAGATAATTTATTTTAAACTTTTATTGGGTAAAGTTTTTAATTAAAAAAGAAAAAAAAAGTCAAATATGGTAGGCGAGAGTTTAAATTATCTTTCATTTTTACCCCTAAGCATCTTAAAATTAAAATCTCTATTTAATAAGAGTTGTTGGATTAAAAGAGATGGAGTGACTGAGATTTTGTACTCACATACACAATAAAAGATGGGTTTTTATTTGAACCTCTCTCTCTCTCTCTCTTTCTCTCTCTCTCTCTATATATATATATGAAAAATGAGTTTTCATTTGAACTTTTCTCTCCCTCTCTCTCTCTATATATATATAGAGAGAGAGAGAGAGAGAAAGAGATAGGCTCCTTCAAATAGAAACTTTTTTTAGTAGAAACTATGCAACCCAAGGGTATTTCAGTCTTTTTACAAAATTTCGTATTTTTAGGAAAAAAAACCAACTTCCTTAATTATCTCTACCTCTCTCTCCCTCTCTCTCTCTCTCTCTCTCTCTCGATCCACCATCACCATCCACTTCCGGCAGCGACCTCCTCCCACTCCGGCGAGTTATTGAGCTCACCATACTAGGACCCATGGCCACGAGCACGTCGACTCGTACTAAGATGTGAGGGAGGGCCCCCGAGGATCCTAATCATGCTCATTCGCTAGGATTACATTTACGATCCATGGCTAGTAACCGGTCTCACATAACCGTACCAAACGCACCTGAGGATCCAATGTCTCAACTAGCTACAAATGGGAAGTGACTATCCCATAAAATACAGGCTCAGAATTTAACTCGCGGATCCAGGCCTGGGTATTGGACTATACGAGCCCTCACCGTAATCTCCTCGAAAATCCCAAGACTAATTATGACCAACATAAAATTAATAGCCCAATTTCTTTTTAAATAATAAAGACCGACTCATATGCCTATGGATCCACTACATTACAGTCTAAACAGTACATGACTCCAATTGAATGACCAACGCACTCAAAACATGTAATTCTCAAATGATGCGCATTAACCGCCATCATACTCGGTATTTCACAACGGGCTATTAAACCGGACAAATGTCCTCAAGACTCATTTATTTTCAAATATGCGTTTCCATGTTTAACTGCTGATAAGAATGGAAATCATAAAATGAGACTATACACATTCTTTCAAGTACCTCACATAAATGAGCAAGTAATACTTCATAAAACATCCCCTTTCATGAATGATGCATAAACCCGGCAAACACTTAAAAGTATATTTTCAACCAAAGACCCATTTATGTAATAAATCATCAAAAACCCATTCATTTGTGATCCTTTAACAAAATACCCAAAATCCCAAATGTGGGTGATTTACAAGTTTAATAAGCTAAACATTTAAATAATCAAAAGTTACCAAAATCCGATAGTTATAATTCATGTAAAACACATAAACACTTTAAAATAGACATTTTGGCATGTACAACGTTTTCACAAATCAACTTGAACTCACCTTGCTAGATTTAGGCTAAATCTAGATTTTACCCACTTAGAGATTTCCTTGAAGAACTTGATTCTTCAAACCAAATCTTCCAAAACCTATATCCGCAAGGTTCCAACCATAAATGTACATAATCAACCACAAATAAACGTTTCCCAACCTTATACATGAATACCTCAACTGATACCGAAACCCTAACTTCCAAAAATGAAGAGAATAGGAGATTACCTTAATCCAATCTTGAATCCACCCATCAAAACACCTCTAGTTCACCAAAATGGTTACAAACCTCCAATCTATGAAAGGGAGAACAAAGAGTGGATGAAACCCTAGAAAACTTTGGTGAAGAAGATGAATAGTGAGAGATGAGAAGCTTACCACCACAAAATACTCTAGTATACTCCAATAGACTTCCAATATCTTGCTATATCCTTGAAGATCTCTCAAAAACGAAACCGTAGCAACTTGAATCACCTAAATCGGAGTTGTGGATCAAAAGATATGAAGAAATGAAGTTTTGGGTGAAATGAGGCTGAAATCAGGTTTTTAACCCGAGATGTTGTCTCTGATGTAGCGCACGACCCGTACGCCTTTGTGAAGGGAAAACGCACGACCCGTGCGTCCCACAGACCGCAAGAAATGTGCCCAAACACTGATTTGGTCATAACTTCTTCGTTATAGCTCCGTTTTCGCTCCGGAAAGAACCGTTGGACTCGTAATTGAATCTTTCATCTATCAAGACTATAAAATCAAGGATTCAAGCCCAAAATAAAATATCTTATTTTTCCTTAATATATCGGTTTCTGTATTAACTTGAAATGATACCTTTCGAGAATCGGGGTGTTACATCCGGGAACTCTTGAACAACTCTCACTTAATTCATCTATTTTCTTCTTCTCTGCTTTGGCATCAATAACGTATGCAAGGATTGAGGGGGATTTCTTTGACAGGTACTTACGTGCCTTAATGGAAGAAATGATCATAACGTCACCTTTGTGTTTCTCTCCGTAAGCAAGAACGATGTCTCCGTTCGTTACGGGTATTTTGATGAGTTTCTTTGAACACAAGATCTCTGCTCAGTTCTTTACTAACCAATACATCCCTATTACAACGTCGAACCCTTTTATGGTCATTGGAAGCAAGTCTACCTCCAAACGTGCGCCCCCAATTTCCAAACAACACTTCTCTTGTCATTCGCGTATCATTACCTTTTCACCATTCGCCACTTCTATTACTAGAGTGTCACTAAGAGTGCTTGGAGGTACTTTAAAAAATTTGCTAAATATCGACGACACGAAAGAGCAATTGGCTCTGGAATCGAAAAGTATACTAGTGGGTATGGAGTTGAGTAAGAACGTACCCGATACTACGTCGATATTCTCCTTCTCCTTGTCCGTCGTCATTTGGAAGGTCCTCTCAGGCACCGTAGAAGTAGCTTCCTTCCTCCCTTGACTCACCGCGCTTGATCCCTTCGAATTATCTCTTAATTGGGGCATTCATTCCTCATATTCCCCATCTCTTTACGTTTATAGCAAGCAGTCCTTTTGATGGAGCAAATTCGACTCATATGCCCTGGTTTTCCGCACTTAAAACACACCATTGGGTTAGGATTGCAAGGCCCAAAATGCTTACTCTTGCATTTAGGACACCACCTTGCTTCCCTTCGATTATCAGTTCCTTTTCTCTAGGGTTGAACCTCGATCGTTTGAATGAACCTTGTGGGCTCTCCCACTTCCTTTTATCTCCTATACCAGCTTTCTCTTTTTTCTCCCGAGCGTATACATCTTCCATAAACTTAGCCTCTTCAATTCCCACTTGGAGAGTTGAAGCTTTAGGGGGCGTTTGGTTCGCTAGATTCCGCCGGAATCTGATGGAATTGGAATGGTCAATTCCATTGACCAAATTCCATCCTACTGTTTGGTTACCAATGGAATGGAATTGAATTCCATGAAATCCTTTAATCATGGATTTGGTTATTCCTTCTTAACATGGATGGAATTGAATTCCATTCCATCAGATTTTCTCAAAATAACACAAATACCCTCCTAACCCCTCTCTCTCTCCTCTCTCTCTTCTTTCTCACTCTTCTTTCTCTCTCTCCTCTCTCTTCTCTCTCTCTATTCTTTCTCTCTCCTCTCTCTCTTCTCTCTCTCTATTCTTTCTCTCTCCTCTCTCTCTCTCTCCTCTCTCTTTTCTCTCTCTCTCTCCTCTCCTCCCTCTCTCTCCACTCTCTCTCCTCTCTCTCTCTCCTCTCCTCTCTCTCTCTCCCTTTTCTCTTTCCTCCCTCTCTCTCCTCTATCTCCTCTTTCTCCTCTATCTCTCTTTCCTCTCTCTCTCCTCCCTCTCTCTCCTCTCTCTCTCCTCTCTCTCTCTTCTCTCTCTCTCCTCTCTCTCTCAATCTCACTTTCCTCTCTCTCTCCTCTCTCTCCTCTCCCTCTCTCTCCTCTCCCTCCTCTCTATCTCTCTCGGCGTTTAAAAAAATAAAAATAAAAGAAAGGGTATTTTTCTCATTTTTCAGAATTCCATTCCAATTACTTTGCAAACCAAACAGACAAATTTCAATTCATTTGACTGATTACATTCCATTCCTGCCAACCAAACACTTGGTTAAACCTGATAACATTCCATTCCAATTCCTTCCAGATTCCAATTCCTTAGACAGATTCCATTCTTTCAGAAATCATTCTGCGAACCAAACGCCCCCTTAGGGTTTCGGACCATGACCATCATATCTGACAGGCCCTTAAGGTAAGCTTTCACCTTCTTCTTCTCCGTTGGGGCCACGTGCCACACCAAATTTAGTTTTCCACGAATAGTCGAGTATAGTCTCTTACCGAAAAATTTTCCTTCTTAAGCGATCGAAATGCTTCTTCAATCCTGTCCATCTCACGCTCGTTACAGTACTCCTCTAGAATCTTCTTCTTGAAAGTGGCTCAAGTCAATCTGGCTAGTACAGATTCTTCAAGGGTAGAAGTGGTGACGTTCCACCACTGAAGAGCCTAGCCTCTAAGCATTTGATAGGCGAATTTCACCTTCAGATCTTCTCCACACTCACTGGACCTAAAGGCTTGTTCTGTCTCTTGTATTCACTTCATGCAGTCGACCGGATCGTTCGAACCTGAGAATTCTGGTGTGTTGCTGTAGAGAAACCTCTTATAAAAACAAATCATTCCACCCCTCCCCCCGTCAGTAATGGCTTGGTCTTCGATCATGATGACGTTTCCGGTGCCTCCAGATCCCACTACTATATTTTCAGAAACGGTGTCGTGCCTTTGAAGACTGGCATCCTTATCATCCAACATCTTCAGGAAGGCCTCTTGTTGTTTCTCCATAACAGAGGTGACCATTTGCATCACGTTGGTCATTAGCTCTGTTTGGGGGTTCACCTCTTGTAGAACCGGGTTAGAGGATGCCAAGGTTACTGTTAAGTGCATTTTATGCACCTAACTTTGTATATTTTAGTTGCATTTTTCTTCATATTTTAGTGTTTGTTTTAGCTTTTTCATTCATTTTTTTTCATTTCTCTTGTATTCTCTGTAATCACGGTTGGAAGTTCTTTGGGGATAGTTTTTATGCTTTTGGTATATGTTTTGTGCAAATAATGTGTTCTAAAGGTGAGATAGGTAAAGATGTGCTCAAGGTGCAAAGAGAAGAGAAGAAGATGACCGAGAGCAAAGAGGAGAAGCCGTTGAAAGCGACAAAGTCGGAAGGGAATAGTTATTCTCCAATCTTCGCCGGCGCGAAGAAATATATTTGACTCAAGATTTAAAGTTCCTGCCACAGTTTCGCGGGCGCGAAGATTTCTTTGGGGTCGCGAAGCACTGCTCCTGAAATGTTTTTATTTTTCTGTTGCACCTTCACGGGCGTGAAGATTTTTTCACGTTCGCGAAGGTCGTTGGGATTGTTCTTTTTGTTGGGCTTTTATTGGAATTTTAGCTTACACTTTTAAAAACCCTTTAGTTTTGTTTTAGGAGGAGACGTTTTTGAGAGGGCATAGAGAGAAGAGTCAACATTTTGGGTTTGCTTAGGAACTTCTTGGTCGATCTCCAGGACTTGAGGAAGATGATTGCATTACAATCCTAGGCCATTGGGATCCGATTCACCATCGGTTTTTCATACATCTAGTATCTTCTTCCCTATTCTCTTGAATGTATTTAGTTGAATTCTTGTTTTCGTGTGAATATTGCTAATTATCTAATCGTTCTTGAATTTTCTTCTTCAATTCTTCTTTACCCTTGTTTATTTGCACTAAGTTTTAGTTTTTCTACATCTTCCCTATGTTTGTTGCCTTATCTCTTACGTTTATGCATCTCTACCTTATGCTCTCTATCCTAATTTACTGCATTTCTTTAATTTTCTGAACCTATTAGGTTAGATTAAATTAATTTCCTTCATATGTTTATTTAGTAGTTTTATGTTTATTCCTAGTTTTCGTTAATGTTAATTGTTATTAGATTGCATCCTATGTAGTTATTGTTTTAGTCTAGGTTTCTTTTATATTTAATTTTGTTAGAGTTTAAACAAATAACTTATTTCTTTGTCCCGAGTCGGTTTTCGTTTTATTGGGTAATCGTCCCTTAGGATCGAGGTTTTGGTATTGACCATATTGTTCTTAAAACGAATGTTGGGTTTTAATCCATTTTGATTCTAATGAAAGTTGGAGTTAATTTAATTGGTTTTTAACAAAGCATTTAGTCAATTTAATTAATTTTTGACGAAACGAAAGTTTGGTCTTTTACTTAGGTTAAATTGTTCAATGACAAAGGCTCTAACATGGGAATAGTTAGGGACATTGATTGGGAAAAATCATTTGTTTTAAATCTTAATGTTCCTTCTCGATGTACATATATTGCGAAAATAAGTATGTGTCTTGGTTTAGAAAAACTTTTCCACCTCGAGAGAGGGTTAAAGTAGTTTTGCAAAACGAATTCCCACGATTACCAAAATCCTAGGTTGACGTTACCAAGTGCCCTTTAGTTATAGTTTTCTTTTATTTTTTTAGTCTACTTTTAATTTCTTCTTTTTATCTTTCCTTCCCTTAGTCACGTTTAATTTTATTTCCACTTAGTTTAATAATCAAATCAAATATCTGATTCGCATAGCTAGACATGATCATTAAGGGGTTAGTGTTTAGACCGTCACCTCCCTGTGATCGACACGTATGCTACAAAACCCGTACGCTTGCGGTTATAAATTTAAAACACATCAAGTTTTTGGCGCCGTTGCTGGGGAGACGACTAGCCTAGCACCGACTTACTTTTTGATTTACTAGTCTATGTCTTTACCCCATTTCTTTTTTATGTTTTCTTTTTCTTTTTCGTCTTCTTATCTCTTATTTTGTTTAACCGTGCGCTTGAAGTTTTTGTTTGTGTAGTTTGGCCAATTTGCAGACGGGAATGAAAAATTATGATTGACGAAAAAGGCAGTGAGTGACGGGCCATTGAGATGCTTGTTTGGTAAAACCGAGATATGATTACCTTTAAAAATGATGAGTGATTTTATCTCTATCTCATTAATTGCTTCTCACGTGCTATTTTTATTATTCTCTCGGTTCGGTATTTTTAATGTCAAGTCGGACATCACCGATCCTTCTTTCTCTACCCCCTTGTTTAATTCTCGGCTATGGGTAACGTAACATGTTTTGCAATGAGTACACATAGATTATCCGGTGACTTTTATGTGTTTACGCAACCCGTACAAAACGGTGAGTATTTAAGTCAATCATTTGACTTTCACCAATTTTTACACTCTCTTCTTTCTATTTGTTTAATTCTTCATTAAGCTCGTGACGATAAATGAGTCATTCTCTCTTCTTTGTTTAATTCTTAATCCAAAGTCAAACTCGCGACTTAAAACGAGTCTCCGTTTTCCTTCTTTGTTCTACCATCAATTTTTTGGTCTCTCGGGCTTAATTGCTTGAAGACCGACCCCCCGAAAGTGTTCCTTAACACTGTTTTGACGTTCTGACCAAACGGCCCTAGCGCGAATTTCCCTTCCCGGACGTGAAGTTGGATGTCCCTACTTTCTGCCTAAGCTTCGCGGGCCTGAACATTTTGGCCCGGGCGTGAAGTTGGATGTCCCTACTTTATGCCTGAGCTTCGCGGGTGTGCACATTTCGACCTGGACGTGAGGCTTATAGGTCCTACTTTCTGTCATAGTTTCGCGGGCGCGAATATTTCGGCCTGGGCATGAAGTATTTTTTTTTAAATAAAAAAAATATTTTATTTATTAATTTCAGTAAGTTTGCTTTAAAAAAAGTTTTGTTTTTGTTTTATTTTTATTCTATTTTAATTAGTTTTATAAAAAGAAAAAAAAAGATTTTGTTTTGTTTAGTTAGTTTTATATTAAAAAAAATAATATATTTTTATTTAGAATTCCAACAGTAAAAAAAAGTTTGATTTTTGTTATTTTTGTTTTTATTTAAGTTTTATCTAAAAAAACCCTAATTGTTTTCTACCCTCCCTCTCTTTCACGACCTTTTCCCCCACCCTCTTGATCAGTCGCACACCACCATCACCACCTTCAATCTGCCACCGACCACTCCCCCAACCACCGACTTCTTCACTCTGCAACCACCGTCAATCGGTTCAACTAATAGTCGCTCGATCACCATTCTCCCCTCTCTGTCGCCGTCGAGCACCACCGTGGTGCCATCCCTCTCCCTCAAGATCGACCACCACAGCCGCTCGACCACTTCCCCTCACTCTCCTCCATCTTGATCAACAATAGTACCTACGTGAGCATCACCATTCGACAGTCCTCCAACAACAACTTCTTCCCCTCTTGTTCTCTTCGGAAGATTTGAGCATCTTTTCGGCAAACCAGCCACAGTAGCTCTGAGCAAAGCTTGGGTACACTCTTTCCATTAATTGTTTTAATTTTAAGTGTTGTGGTATTTTGTAGCTTGATCAATTGCTTGTGGATACTCCGAATGGAGTTGATATAATGTGTTATTCTAGTCAAATTGCACGTTATTGATTTGTTATTTGATCTGCTTGTGGGTTTTGTTTCTTCCGTACTTAACTGTTGAGTGTTTGCTTGTTTGAGTTATTTTTGTGTGTTTAATAGATTGGGCCACCACCATTGGGCGGACGTAGATTATGTACACATTAATCGCATTGCATTTTGCACTCACACACCTACTTGCACACACCATGGCTTCTACAAGTCGCACAAAGCGGCAACATTCTAGCCGGTCGTGGCGAGATGAAGTTGTTCAACCTAATATAATCTCTGCCGCCAATGTTGTGGCCCCAAGCATCATCAACGCCTATCCTTAGAGCATTTTTGTAGCCAACACAATCTCCCCCCTCTTTCCCCGTGGTTTCTTTTTTTTTTCTTTCTATACACCCTAACCCGAGCATTGAGGACAATGCTCTTTTTTGCTTGTGGGTGGGTGTTTTTCCTTTATTTTATTCTTTTTCCCATTTTCTTTGCATATAGTGTTACTTTGCTTTGCATATACAAAAAAAATCCAAAAAGATTTTTTATTTCTCTTTGTTGTGTCAAGACTCGTAGTACACCATATCTCACTTCACATGATTTAGCTGCTTGATCCACACTTGCACATCAATTTTATGCCATCATGTTAACTGGTTTTTTTGTAGAAATAAAGTTACCTTAGCTGTCACTTGCACACACTGTTAAGCATGTTGTTCCACGTATCCTTTTAGGACTAGTTTGCATACCATAATCCCCCTACATTACAAATATGACTATAATTGATGGATTTACCTAGTGAGATTTTGGGTCTTTTTGGATTGACACATATGTAATCAATTCCAATTCTCATTTCTTGTGTGTTAACTCCCATCGAGGTGTAGTCCAGGCTTTTAAGTGGTTTCTCGTCCAAGTTTATCATGAACATACATAGAGGCCTTCATTTCATGAAAAATAATCTTGAAAAAAGTCAAAAAAAAATTCCTTTCTAACCCACTTTGAGCCTAAACACCGACCCTTCTCTGTACACCCATACACCCAATAAAAATATGCACGTTAAGGTTGAACTCTTCGAAATGATAGATGGATTTGGCATTTAGTCTAGAAATAAACACAAGCATAACTTGTGGGTAGTTCTTTGAGCCCCCAAAACAAGCATAGCTTGTGGGTTCGTGAAGCCGCATGCACACACAAACGAAAAAAAAAAACAAAAAGAAAAAAAGAAAAAAAAGAAAAAAGAGAAGAAGAAGAAAAGAAGAAAAAAAAGGAAAAAAAAAAGGATCAAAAGTAGAATAAGCCTTCAATCCATCAAAAATATTAGAAAAAGAGCCCTTATGTGCATACAAAAAAAAAGATTTACCCATAAACCGATATCCCCAACACCAATACACGAGCATAACCATACCCTACACCCTTAACCTTACGCCAAAGCCCTCATTGCACGTATTGTCATGGAAAATTTTGTACTTGAGAATAAATTCGATCATGTCAAGACTACATTTCTTTGTCTCGATCGGGACGTGTTTGAGCGTATACACGTCCCTATACACACTTGAGAGCTTAGAGTGATATCGTGAGCATCCATCTTTATAGATCACCATCCCTTCCCTTAGCGGCTTTGGTATATTTGCGAAATCTTATCAGGGTCCGAATTTTTTTTGCGATATGTTTGATTAGTGTTTGTTGGTTTAACGCTTTGGTAATAATAGGTTTGTACTTATTTTTACTCTAATCCAACATGTGGAATTTGATTGTTTGTTTTTGATACGTGATCTTAATGCTTAATTATGTTGGCGAGATTGTGGAATAACTCGTCATGACATCTTCAAAGGTTTTCGTTTATTTTCTTTCTTTTCTTTATTTTTCAGGGTATAAATTCTATTTCTTTCTTGGGGACAAGAAACTTTAGCTTGTGGGTGGTTTCTTAAGTGCATTTTATTCACCAAACTTTGTATATTTTAGTTGCATTTTTCTTCATATTTTAGTGTTTAGTTTAGCTTTTTCATGCATTGTTTTTCATTTATCTCTTATTCTCTGTAATCACGGTTGGAAGTTCTTTGGTGATAGTTTTTATGCTTTTGGTATATGCTTTGTGCAGATTGCGCGTTCTAAAGGTGAGATAGGTGAAGATGTGCTCAAGGTGAAAAGAGAAGAGAAGAAGATGATCGAGAGCAAAGAGGAGAAGCCGTTGAAAGAGACGAAGTCGGAAGGGAATAGTTGTTCACCAAGCTTCGCGGGCGCGAAGAAAGATATTTGACTCAAGATTTAAATTTTCTGCCACTGTTTCGCGAGCGCGAAGATTTCTTCGGGGTCGCGAAGCACTGCTTCTGAAATGTTTTTAATTTTCTGCTGCACCTTCACGGGCGTGAAGATTTATTCACGGTCGCGAAAGTCGTTGGGCTTGTTCTTTTTGTTGGGCTTTTATTGGGCTTTTTAGCTTACACTTTTAAAAACCCTTTAGGTTTGTTTTAGGAGGAGACGTTTTTGAGAGGCATAGAGAGAAGAGTCGACATTTTGGTTTTGCTTAGGAACTTCTTGGTCGATCTCCAAGACTTGGGGAGGAGGATTGCATTACAAGCCTAGGACATTGGGATTCGATTCACCATCGGTTTTTCATACATCTAGTATCTTCTTCTCTATTCTCTTGAATGTATTTAGTTGAATTCTTGTTTTCGTGTGAATATTGCTAATTATCTAATCGTTCTTGAATTTTCTTCTTCAATTCTTCTTTACCCTTGTTTATTTGCACTAAGTTTTAGTTTGTCTACATCTTCCCTATGTTTGTTTCCTTATCTCTTACGTTTATGCATCTCTACCTCTTACTCTCTATCCTAATTTACTGCATTTATTTAATTTTCTGCACCCATTAGGTTAGATTAAATAATTTCCTGCATATGTTTATTTAGTAGTTTTATGTTTATTCCTAGTTTTCGTTAATGTTAATTGTTATTAGATTGCATCCTATGTAGTTATTGTTTTATTCTAGGTTTCTTTTATCTTTAATTTTGTTAGAGTTTAAATAAATAACTTATTGTTTGGTCCCGAGTCGGGTTTCGTTTTATTGGGTAATCGTCCCTTAGGATCGAGGTTTTGGTATTGACCAATTGTTCTTAAAACGAATGTTGGGTTTTAATCCATTTTGATTCTAATGAAAGTTGGAGTTAATTTAATTGGTTTTTAACAAAGCATTTAGTCAATTTAATTAGTTTTTAACGAAATGAAAGTTTGGTCTTTTACTTGGGTTAAATTGTTCAATGACAACGACTCTAACATGCGAATAGTTAGGGACGTTGATTGGGAAAAATCGTTTGTTTTAAATCTTAATGTTCCTTCCCGATGTAAATATATTGCGAAAGTAAGTATGTGTCTTGGTTTAGAAAAGCTTTTCCACCTCGATAGAGGGTTAAAGTAGTTTTGCAAAACGAATTCCCACGATTACCAAAATCCTAACCAGGTGCCCTTTAGTTATAGTTGTCTTTTATTTTTTAGTCTACTTTTAATTTTTTTTCTTTTTATCTTTCCTTCCCTTAGTCTCATTTAATTTTATGTCCACTTAGTTTAATAATCAAATCAAATATCTGATTCGCATAGCTAGACATGATTATTAAGTGGTTAGTGTTTAGACTGTCACCTCCCTGTGATCGACCCGTATGCTACAAAACCCGTACGCTTGCGGTTATAAATTTAAAACACATCAGTTACTCTTGGGATGTGCTCTATTCTTCGACCAACCAATGGAGGCAATTTTGGTGGAATATCATTTACGGTCCTATCCGCTTGATTCGGACTAGACACACTTGCCTCTTGGCCATCCGCTTCAATTGTCGGTTTACTCCTTGTATTAACCATAATGGCAATCACACACAAGAAAGAGGATATACGAAAGATATGTACTACTACATTAATCAATCGTCATAACCATAGTAAGTCAAGCATGCTCACGTAACAATATATTCATAATAGCAGTAGCTAAATGAAATTATGAACACATTATACACAAGAATTTTCGTTGCCATCGTCATAGTTCTCAACTAGTGTATTTCCATCAACTCTAAACCATCTTATTTTATGAATTCTACCCACATCTCACAAATCATAGCTTAGTATCTCAACTTAAGTCTAGGCATCTTACATTCATACCTAGTTCGCTTAAACTAGCACTCTGATACCAACTTGTAACACCTTGCAATTTAAACAACAATAAATAGGGGATTTCCATAAATGGATCAAATTAAAACTTCTAAGAGTAGCTACAACTATAACCCACTTGGGGAAAGTTTGAGCAATAAATCAACAAAGAATGAGACGTAAAGTAACAACCTAATTAATCTAGTTAATTGACGACTACATTACACGGAGTGTCACTATATCTCCAAAAATTATCTTCTCAAAAGTCTCCCAAAAGTAGTGGCCTTGAATGCTCCTAAACGCACCAACCATCAACTCAAGTCAACCTAGAACCCCACTAGAAGTGCCTGTCGACATAAAACACAACCACAAGTGTTAGGCAAGGAACCTAGTGAGAATAGTCAAGAATATCAATAACAATTAAATAAGGGAAAAGTCTCTCTTACAACTTTATAATTACTCGGCCCATAATGGTTTGATATCACGGTATTTCACAAAAAATCATATGTGAGGCTCCACATCTGAACATTCACACAACATAATAACTTTGACTACGGGGGAGACCCATTTCCATCTGGGTGACAAGAACACGTGAGCGGGGTCACCGCTTGATGTTATTGAGACTACACCTCAGGTTCCGGGCTTTAGTGCACATACCACTTGGGCATCACCTCAAGCCCCTCATCTTTACTGCTTACTCCACCGAGTTCCACCTCAAGGGTATGTTGAACCTTAGTGCCTACTCAATCTAGATGAGTTCCACCTCGAGGATATCATGGTCCTTTAGTGTCTACTCCCTAGTGGCCCAAATATTGGCCTTCATGATATTAAAGCAATATCCCAATCCCAATCCTCGTGCACAAGGATTTTGGTTTCAAATCCATGGATATATATATATATATGCTCAAATCGATTTAGGATACAACAATGTCCGATTACACATCATATCATCCATATAACACATATATCAGTCCACAGTTAAACTACTAGTTCATAGTTTCCAAATAATCATCTTTCCACCTCTTTGATTCCTAGTACATGGGTACACATAAATAAGGTAACATTGGTCATAATCACATTTAGAGTTTCATTCAATCACTTTCTTGCTAAATGGGGTTACAGCAGTTTTAGGTCAAAACTCTCTTCTCAACCATAACTTCAATCATTAGGTTAAACATGTAGGATTTATCAAATATAGTAAAGATAATAACATAATCATATTTAAAGTTAATAAATCACATAAACTCTTCAATATGGTTTGTAAGAAAAAACCCTATAAAATGTTAAAACTCTATAATAGGTAGGGATTTGAGGTCTTGAACTTTGAAATCTTGTCTCTAGATGTTAGGAGTAGTAAATGCTAAGTAACCACCCAAGATTTAGGTTTTGGGACAAGAATTAAATGAGGAGAGAAGAGATTTGTGTGGAAATCGCCTAAAGAGAGAAAACCTCACAAAAATATGATTTTGAGAACAATTCCTACAAAAAAAAACGCATCTGTCCTAAAAATCCCATCCAGACCTCAACGACTATGCCTTAGGAGATTGTGCCACTTCACAATCGCAGGGCATACTCGCCCAAACTGTACCGCGGCCGACCTTAGGCCCGCGACATTTCCCTCCGCGATTATGTCGCGACAATCTCGTCCGGCACAATCGCCCCGTTTGTACTGAAGGGGGTGGCTCCAAGCGACATTGACACCACGAGAGTGCCAATGGAAATCACGTTGGGCACTCTCTCCCCTGTGCCCTGCCCCTTTGATTTGTCGATTTCAATTCTGAAATCCTTGATCGACGATGTACACACTATGTCTTAAGTCTTTAAACGAGCGTAACGATAGAGAATAAGCATATACTGGACAATTGCAAATAGAACTCCACGAGGCTTTAAAGACCATACAAATCCTTAAATAATTAAAGGGAACTACATGGCTCAAAATTCTTGGGTGTTACAATACAACCAACAATAACATGGACATTAGATCCCCTTGACACCTTTAGAGTGCTTGAACAACTCTGTGTTTAGTTATGGAAAACAAGGCAAAAATGCATCAACTAGAAACATATATGCATGGAACATATAATTAATAAGGATTACCTGATAAGAACATATGACAAGTGAATAAATTGATCAACTTCAAATTATTTGAACACTCTTGAGTATTGGCATCAATGCAATCCATATTACATCATTGTCATGAAAGTTAAAATTATTTTGACACTCTTGCTATGGAGATCTCTAAATCTCTGAAATACTATAATGTACACATGGATAGAAGATAACCAAAGTACCTAAAATTAAGGATTTAATTTACCTAAGTTCTTACTGTTTAGTATGAAGCACATAAAAATCAATTAGAACATCAATGTAGAAGTCAGATATAGAAACCAATATAGAAACGCATAGAAATCGATGTATAAACACATAAAATCAATTAGAACATCCATAGAAGCAAGACTAGTTGTTTAATTTCTCCCAAATCAACAAGTAGAAATCGATATACAAACATGTAAAAGTAGATGTAGAAAACAAAGTACAAACATATAGAAATCACAGAGAACATCTATATGAGTGAAATTCATTGTAGAACTGATATACAAACGAGTAGTACTAGATTGAACAATCTTACCATCTCTTTGATTCTCTACATCTTTGACAAACTGTTTTCCACATTAAACCCCATCCATCTCGTACCCTCTCTTTAATCTTGTTTGGATCATGGACAAGTAGCAAAACCAATCGAATAGTACAAACAAGAATGATAATCCTCCATAAGGTCTGAAATCTGAAATATGTAATCGAGCCCTAAGGTCATAAAATCGAGCCCTAAAAATTGGTACCTGATATTATCGCGGATTGAAGGTTTGTAGGAAGAGAGGTCGTTGTGGAGCAATGGTCTTCGGGAAGAGAGATCAGGTCATGAAGATTCAATATTGGAGCAGCAATGGTATGTATGAGGAAGAAGAGAGGCGTCGTACAGGTCGCACGTTTTTTTAATTGATCAGGGGTAGGAAAGGTAATGTTGTTGGCTAAACCTGGACAAGTGAGCATCATAGACTGTGCGAATAAGTTGAATTTCTTTTCAATAAACTGCAACTAAACAACCCAAAGTGTTTGTGCAAATAAGCCCATTAAGTCATTAAGCCCAATAAGTCAAAAGTAAACACCGTCTAACACATGGATTAATACAAGCATAATAAAATAAATGAAAATAAAAATAAAATCATCATCGAATATATTGTGTAATTAATCTCATTAAAACATATGTTTCACGAATATTATCCTATCTTTTTTTCCCACCAAATATATGTTATTCATCATGCCTCGTTAAACTTACTATTTAATAAAATTGCGTGATTAAAAAAATAAGTATACCAAGTAAAATTGATAAGATTCACTAAAATACCACGAGATATATATATATATATATAGAGGGACAATCATTTGCAAACTTACAAACCCATCTAGACCATCCGAAATTTTGATCAACGGTTGAGGATTTTTCAGATTTAAATTTATTAAAAAAAATAAGGGAAGGGTAGTTTGGGAATAGTTTTAACCATTTTTAAATTCAAAATATATTAATTAATTTGAATTAATCTAAATATGGTTACATAATCTCTCCTTAATTTTCTCCATCATTATCTAATCTATCTCTCTCTCTCCATCAAAAATCCGGCCACCATTTCTCTCTTTCTCTCTCAAAAATCCGGCAAACCATCTATCTCTCTTTCTCTCTCGAAAATCCGGTCACCATGATGAACAAGAATCCGACAACCATGATGAACAAGAAAGTGAATTCGTCTATCTCTGAAAAATTCCGGCTACCATGATGAACAAGAAAGTGAACCCGAAAGGGATGCCAAACTCCGGCGAAACCTTCTAAACTCCGATGGTTTTTCTGCATTTTCATAAATGGGTTCATATGTTTTTTCTCATATGAAACATGAAATTTTCAAAATAATCATATGTTTTTATAATTTCATATATTTTCATAAACCGTCTTCATATTTTTTCATAAATGGTGTTATATATTTTTCTCCCATTTAAATAATCGAATTTTTAAGTTTCATATATTTTCTCCTATATGAATATTCAGATTTTTTCGAAGTAATCATATATTTTCGTAGTTTCATATGTTTTTTTCTCATATGAATCGTGAAAATTTCGAAGTTTCTTATGTTCTTTCTCATATGAAACTCGCCGGAAAGGAAACGTAAAATGGAAATATTGTAACTTATAATCATGATCCTTTTAAATGATTTACTTTGAAATAATGGAACAACTCATTTAACAATAATATGCATTTCATAGATGGACGTCTCCACGCCAAAACATTTTTTCATGAAGTAATGTAATCCAATGCTTACTCAAAACGAAGATAATGGTAATGATCAAATAATGACATTTGAATAAGCTTTATAAAAACAAACGACCAAAATATGAGTAAACTCAAATCTCCAAACTTATAGCATAAGGAGATAACCCAAATCTCAAACGTCACTGAAAACGAGGATAAAATCAAATACCTCAAAACAACACCTAACGGTGACGGGGAATCCCGAATTCCAAGGCCACACGATAAATAATACATGAATCATGGATTCATGTATTATTCATCCTGAATGTTGTATTATTCATCCTGGATACATATATTATTCATCATGAATAATGTATCATTCAGGATGAATGATACAACATTCAAGGTGAATAATACACGATTCATGATAAATAATACATGAATCATGGATTCGTGTATTATTCATCCTGAATGTAGTATTATATATTATGAATATTGTATTATTTATCATTAATAGGGAATTAATGTTCACCTTTGTTATTCATACTGAATGTGGACAACCGAGGACGTGCATGCATATTCATAATGAATATAACATATATATAGAATTTCACGCAAAAAACGGTTAAAACGAAAAAAAAAAAAAACTATATCGAGATGGATGTCATATCGAAAAGCACGAAATTCTTTTTTTTTATGTAATTTGTTTGATTAAAATATTAGTAATTTTTAAGATAACTAATTTTAAAGTTTAAGGGGATAAAAAATTTTAATTAAAAAATAAAATAAAAAGTCAAACAAGGTAGATGTTGATTCAAATTTTCAATTTTATCCTTAATCACTTTTCAATTAACGTTATTATGTATTAACCATTGATTAGTTTTCTAAGTTTTAGATTTGTTCTTATGTACACAATGAAATATGAGTTTTCATTTAAACCCACCTTTTATATATATATATATATATATATATATATATATATATATATATATATATATATATATATATATATATATCATAATGATCATTATAAATGCCATTTAAAAAAATGGATATATTAATTTCAAAAGATTCTTCAATATTAAGACAAGAGTGAATTACACTGGTAGTCCTGTGGTATGTTTGAATTTTGGGTTTGGTTCCTCAAACAAACTATCTATATTAATAATCCCTAACTTTTTAATTTCATAACACTGAAAGTCCCTAAAGTTAACATCGTTAATTAACAACCGTTTAGAGGAGCAAATTAGTCTTTAAACAAACCACATGGACTAAAAAAGTAATTAACTGTAAAATTAATTTGTGGTTCAATTTTTTGAAAAAGTTTCTTTATTAAAGTTTACGTCGGAAAAACAATATTAGGGGGAAGTGGGTTGTTGGGGTTGTTCATGATGGCATGGCCACTATGGATTTTGAGTCCCATGTACATCTTGATCAAGAAAGAATATCTTCTGTTTGTTTTCCAATATCCCATTTCCGGAATATCTTTTCAACCCCATTTCAAAAAATAGTGCCTTGATTTTTGTTGTCAATCATCAGAACGAGATGGAGACCCAGTTTTTGGAATCTCATTTTCATGTTGCTATCGCCTCCACATAAATCATCAAGAACCAGATTTTGGTTTCATCATCCCTGGAACAGGTCTTGGTCCTGAAACACAAACAAAGAGTCCGGCGACGAACCTCTACTTGGTCCTTTGCTCAACCCACAAAGTCTATCGAGAGGGAGGGGATCACGAAACCCCATCATTCTGTTATCCCCTTCACAGCCCTGTGTTCGTCCATGTGATAACCAATAAGAGAAGCAGATGAAATTACAACATCGAACTCAATTTGGAGAAGATGAAGTTTCAGGCTTTCAGCGGCGATTTACGACAGGGAGGGGAGGGGTTTCCAGTGATTGTTTCAGAAGATTCCAAATTTTGTATGAAGATTTCAGATTTGGTTTTGATTTTAGTGGGTTTGAGTTTGATTTTATGGTGTTTGAGTTTGAATTTAGGGTTTGGTTGTGTTGACAAAGGATATGAACATTCAAATCAAAAAGGATAAGACTATAAAAAAAGAAAAAATGTGAACCACAAATTAATTTTAGAGTGAATTACATTTTTAGTCTATGTGCTTTGTTTAAAGGCTAATTTGTCCCTCTAAACGGTTGTTAACTGACGGTGTTAACCTTAAGGACCTTGAGTGTTATGAAATTAAAAAGTTAGGGACCATTAGTGTAGATAGTTTGTTTGAGGGACCAAATCCAAAATTCAAGCATACCACAAGGACCACCAGTGTAATTCACTCTAAAACAATTTCTTCTAGTAACTAGAGATTATTTGCATAATAAATACTAGATACCAATCATTAGGCATGGAAATGGGGCGGGGATGGGGCGGGGACCTCAATCCCCATCCCCGTCCCCGATCCTCATCTCTATCCCCGTCCCCATCCCCATCCCCGCCGGGGAATATGATCACATCCCCATCCCCATCCCCAACGGGGAACGGGGATCCCCAACGGGGAAACGGGGATTTTTTTTCGGTTTATATAAACTATTTTGAATCAAATATGTGAGACGCAACACGTATTTAAATTTCACAAATTTCCAAAAACCTAAAATCAAAAGGAATTTAATTTTATACAAAAAATCACATCATATGATACTTAATTAGCTAAAACCAATATAAATCCAGTTTAATTAAAAAAAAAACCTTAACGTCACACGTCCAAAACATATCGAGTAATATCCAAAACACATCGACTAATTATATATTGACTTGACATCCAAAAGATTACATACTAACATCCACAAAATGACAATTTTAGATTATAAACCTAGTTAGAAAATAAAATATTATGAATTACCGATTTAGTTGAAATAAATAATATATTTAATTTATTAGTTAATATATAACGGGTACGGGGATGGGCGGGGCGGGGAGTACGATACCCGTCCCCATCCCCATCCCCAGTTTGAGACAAACGGGGATCCCCATCCCCGTCCCCATCCCCGGCTTAGCGGGGAATCCCCGTCCCCGATCGGGGCGGGTGAACCGGGTTCCCCAACGGGGCGGGGACCATTTCCATGCCTACCAATCATACGATGATTTACTCACAGCACCAAATATTTAATTGTTTTATATTAGTTTTAACAAAACAACAAAACATTTAATAATTTTATATTGGTTCTAACAAAACATGAACATATTCATCGATGATGTAATCAAATACTTAAAATATATTTTAGATTAGATAAATAACTTCTATGTTATGATAAATCTTAGAGAGCTTGGCATAAATGGCCAAATCAGGGGTTGGCCTCTTAGCCATCCCTCTCCCTGACTTGCAAAAATGTCCAAATGGACGTAAATGGAGTCCCAATGACGCAAATGGAGCCTTGGACACAATTTGCTCTTTGGGCTCCATTTGCGTCCTTGGGACTCCATTTGCGTCCATTTGGACATTTTTGCAAGTCAGGGAGAGGGATGGCTAAGAGGCCAATCCCTCTCCTAGATTTGGTCATTTGAGCTAATTTTACTAAATCGTAACTATATACCTAATAACTCATGACAAATTAAATTTTCATCAAAAATTGTAAAAAGATAAAATGTTAGTATTTTTGTAATACTTCAAAATGATAGATGGATCCATTTTGCAAATTTGTTATTATTGGTAGTTCCTACAAAGGAACAAACAAAATACGTATATAATACTTGAATTAATTTTTGGACATTACAAGAAAACTGGATTTATACGACGTCAAAATTGTATGAGTGTTTCAATAGACTATTTTATTGGACATAAGTTTATAGGATCAAACGTTAAAATGTATTAACAAATTAAAGATGTTGCAATAGGTTTATAAGATGTTTTGAACATTTTAATAAATTTTAAGACTTTTAAAATAAAACATCATATTACCTATTTTATATGACATTATTTGAAAAAGTGTCTTATAAGAACAAATGTCTTATAAAAAGATGTATTTATGGCACATTTCTCAACAGTGCCTATAAAATAGCTAATACAACACTTTATTTTAAAAGTGTTTTGTTAAAACGCAGAAAATCATCTTGTACAATTTTAGATAGGACACTTTAACGTTTAGTCTTATAAACTTATGTCATATAAAACAATATATTAGGACACTAGCTTACACAATTTTGACATTCTATAAACCCAATTAATTTTCTTGTAGTGGGTGTAGATATACATGGTTGGTTCTCATCCTTCACGGATTGAGTATAATAGGAGCATCTATCAACAGAAGGGCCACCCTAAGATGATCATCTCATTACTATTGAAAACAAATCAAATCAGATGATTCTACTTTATGACTTGCTCCTACGAGCAGGATCGAAAACTTATTGGAAAAAGCAGCCATTTACAACCACAAATGTTATATTATAAAATATATATGAAAGTTGAAAAAAAAATAGAACCAATATAATATTTTGGAGAACATAGCTATCATTGACTTATAACATCTGACAAAATATTTCATTGATTTATATACTTAATTATATTCATTTTTACTAGCTAACTAGTTGTTTAATAAAAGTTCATCTAATTAATAGTAATTTACATAGATGTAACATTAATCTCAAAACTAATGTTACTTGTAATATATAGATCTAATTGAACATATATAATTAACTTTAATTAACCTTAATACATATGGTCTATTTATACATAAACCCTAACCCTAGTCTGAACTCGAATCCAAACCCATAGCCCCCCATTTGAACACACACATATATATATATATATATATATATAGGGAGATGTTTATTTGATAAATGCTAAATATATGA
Source organism: Arctium minus (assembly GCA_954870635.1). NCBI lineage: Eukaryota > Viridiplantae > Streptophyta > Magnoliopsida > Asterales > Asteraceae > Arctium > Arctium minus. The sequence continues at coordinate 134,910,050 of OX941081.1, read as the reverse complement.
GAAATAGAGAAGTAATCATAGCCTTTCATTCGGTTAAGATCGCCTTTGACCGGTCAAATATTGCGTCTTTGACTGGTCAACAATTACGGCTTTTACTGGTCAAAAGTTGCGACTAGCGACTATTCCAAAAATAGAGGATAGTTTTGTAATTTTTACAAATACACGTAACGAGTTCATATATAAACTTGTATGATTCATATACGAACTCTTTTAAATGATTTATATATGAACCTTTGTGATTCATATATGAACCTTTGTGATTCATATATGAACCAATTAACTAATTCGCATATGAAATAATTAACTGTGGATTCATATGTGAATCAGTTGAACTAATTAACAGATTCATATATGAACTATATATAGTTCATATATGAATCCTCATATATGAATCAGTTAAAAGAGTTCATATGTGAATTACACTAGTTCATATATGAAAATATAATTCATATGTGAATCATTCAGGTTCATATATGAACTCGTTCTACGTATTTTACGAAACTACCCCTCTATCATCTACAGACCACACAAGGAATTATCCGGTGTTTCACGGTCAAAGACGCAAATGTTGACCAGATAAAGGGTTATGATCATTTATTTATTTTCTCATATTTTTAGCATTTATTAAATGAACCTAATCCTATATATATATATATATAACCCAAACCAATTTTAATCATTTTTTTGCAAGACTTTCAATCATTCATATTGAACCCTTCTAACACCAAACTCTAGATTGTTCAAGCTCTAATCGAACACAAATAACTTTAATCGAGCCTATTACACATATATTGGAATGATTTGATTGATTTAATCTAACACCAAAGTATGATCCCTAAATGTAACCTTAATCATGACATAATTTGATTCCATTATATAACCCAAGCCCATATATAAACATTACTTGAACTTAGTTACAGTACTACAAAACAGAGGCCTATCACCGACGGAAAAATTCGTCAGTGAAAGTCAGATCCGTCCCATCGGTAAGTGTCCCTCGGAAAGTAATGTTTATATATGGGCTTGGATGGTCGACATCCATATTTCCGACGGATCACCGACGGATATTACCGACGAATCACCGACAGCTAGTTTGCGACGGATTACCGACGGCCTGGGATATTTTCGACGGATTACAGACGGTCTTCAATTACCGACGGATAGCTTCCGACGGAATTAGCGACGGATTTTCTATGGATCACTAATAAATAAAAATTAAATTAAAAAACATTTATCGACGGACTATCCGTCGGTAATTTAATTTTTTATTAAAAAAATTAAAAATTAATAAATGTTAGTTTATAACCTGTACAAAACCTGCCAATTTTTCATTTAATATCCAGTTTAAAACTGTTCAAAACCTGCCCATTTTTCGTTTAATATCTAGAAATTAAAACGTAATATCTAAAACAAGTATAACGTAATATAACCTATCCTACATCGAGGGGGGAGCGGGGTGATCTTGAAACTTCTTCATGAACGCCTCAAACTAGTCAAGTCTCTCCTATATCCGGATCCTCTCTGCTTCCTGTCTCTCTACCCTCTATCTCAGCTCATCGAACTGAAATTCAACATTTGACAAACATATAACAATGTTAGACAACATTTAACAAACATATAATTAACAATGTTAAACAGCATTTGACAAGCATACCTCCTCATCGCGACGGTCGCACGAGCTCCCACTCGTACTGGCACCTGAATCACCGGTCATAGCATAATAGGGATCCTGACTGGTCCCCCATCCAAACAGACAACCTTTACGCCATCGTCCGACACTGTGCTCCCACAACTTGGCGTCGTTGGGAGGTAGAGTGCCGAGAGCTAAGTCCGGGTACTCCTCCTCCCTAATCCAATGGTAGTTATCCTACAGTTTACCAAATTAGACATTGTCAAGTCAACTAACCTATAGAAAATTCGGCAGCATTTCAACTGTAATTTGAACATATATATCCATGACCTGTTTTTATCAAAACAATCATATCGTCTGCCCAACAATGGCAGCCCAAAGTAAGTTTGTTATAACTTCTATCTTCTTATAAAACAAACAAAAATATAGACATACATAATTGAACTTACCGCCATATGAGCCGCCTTTGGGTAAACGTAAATCGGAGGATCCGTGGGTAGACCAGTCGCACCCGGAACAAGCTTCATGTTGGTGCAGTGTGTAGCCTCCCAAACCTCGTCGCTAGTAGGCTCACGACCCTATGCATCTCTCTACAATAGACAACTTAAATTGTTAGTAAGTAACAAAATCATGTATATATATATTCATCAACTATATACATTTAGTCTAGTGGATGATAAATTACCATGCAGTCCCGATGCATAGCGGTACTAATAGATCCGCACGTGTGTCTAGATGTCATCACCTCATACTCGGTGGCCCGATTGGTCGTATTCGCCGCAGATACACGCCTGAACGCATCGGTGTTCCATACCTGTTAAAAATAAGACATAAATCAATACAAATCCTAGTACAACCAGATACAAGTATTCAAAACAAAATAAATCAATCATCTCGACCCAAAAATCATGTCTGATCTACTCTAGATTGTGTGCGCTAAGAATCGTGTAGTCATGTCCGTCGAACTAGACACCATCAATGGCTAAAGCCCTATCTCTGGCCGAATTACGGGCATCTCTCCTCATGTCCGTGTACCTATTCGTCAGGGTACGCCGGAATGCAAATAATACGTCGGCGTCCATCTCAGGAGGCCAACTATAATACAACTATATACACATTGTTTGGATTAAGTAAAAATAAATACACTCAATTAGTTAAATAGAGTAAAATACACACCTGTAAAAGATCCATCATCCGTGGATAGTGCTCCTCAGGGACATCCCCAACATGAGCCCATGGATAAGCGAACATGGACTGAAAAATGGCAGTGGCCCTCCAGACCACTGACTGATCCTTAAACCTTCACAATTGCAAAATATACAACATAAAAAACATTAGGATTAGTTTATTATGTACTAGAATTAATAATATATCACATCTACTTACCCGCCGGCAGCCAACACAAGCGTCGGTCGCTGACTCGGATGGGGCGTCTGTAATGCAATATTGGGGCCTCTAACCCTCGATCCCGCTCCAGGCGACGGCGTCTCAAGCCCGTCCTCAAGATGGATCTGATCTAGTCCCTCGGTGGTAGCTGCAACAAAGGTGGAATCATCCATAGGCTCGTCGGTGCGGGGGTCACCACGCCCGGCGGAGCTGCTACTGCCCCTGCTAGAGCCTCTACCCTAGTGTCGCATCCCACCATCTAAAAATAGAGAATGGTTCGCACACAATGATATAAGTGTACATAAATAATAAGACATAAAAATATGAGTGTACAAATATATAATAAGGATATAATTATTATGAATAATGTCTATATAAGAAAGTCACATTAGTGATCAGATGACTGATCAGATAACATAAGTTCGTCTTCGTTATCTTCATCATCGTCCACGTCTTCAAATTCTTCTTCCTCGTCACTAGCTTCATGATCTGATCCATCTTCCTTGTTGATAGATTCGTCATTTGTGGCGACTATGTTGAGCTCCCCAGTGACAAGAGGGACGGAATCGAGGTCCTCATTTACCCAATTGCTTGTATTATGAGTTACCCGTTCGTTGATTTGAAAGAACGGTTCTCCATCCACGTTATCATCATCCAACTCATCGATAGCCCTTTCTGAAACTTCATATATTCCACGGGCTTTGGTCTTCACAACTACCCACCAGTCCTTTAAATCCTTACTGCCTGAAGGATAGGGTGTGTAATACACTTGTTCCTCTTGTGATGCTAGGACGTAATAGTCCTCACCTCTGAGTCTGGACTTGTATTTGATATCAACCAACCCATGTTTAGGGTCGACTTTAACTCCCTCTGGACTATCAACCCATGTACACTTGAATAAAACTACAACACAATAGCCCACACCGTAATACTCCACCTCTAACACGTCGTCCAACAATCCGTAATAGTCAAACTCAGAGTAGTCATAACAAGATCCTCTCACACATACGCCACTATTATGTGTGACACGCCCAACAGCATGTGTTACTGTATGAAACTTGTAACCATTGAAAAAATATCCCTTATGCGACCAAGCATATCGGCCCGGTCCACGTGTTAGGGATTTCAAATGATCGGAAAAATCGATTGATCCGAGCATGACCTATAAAACCAAAAATAAGAAATAAATTACATATGTGTAACATTACATACGTAAATTTCATATTTCTGTACTCACGTGTTGTTCAAACCAAGTAGAAAACCTTTCATCCCGAGCTTTATCTCGTGCAACTGCATCAAGATGAGGTTCTCTTTGTTGTATCCACTCATCAAAGGTCCATTGAAAAGGTCGAACTTCTTCATAATTCAACAACACATATGTGTGGATATTGTGAATCTTGACTTAAGTCAAGATGGTTTCCCCCCCCCCTTCTCGAATAATCTACGAGATGGATCCTTGAATATGCTCAATCGATCGTCTATTCCTGAAGAACTAAGAATATCTTGGGCAAAGTTTCTTGATTCGCGATTATGCCGAGTTTCTATCTGTGGATCAAAATACAGGGAGAAATAGGTGGAGAGTTCATTTACTAGATAAGACTCAATGATAGACCCCTCTACCCTTGCTTTATTTCTAACAGTCCTCTTCAACAACCCAAGTTTTCTAAACAACGATTGAAATACGTGTTAGAAAATAAATGGGTGGGTATTTTAATGGAAAAGTTTATTTTCCTCTCATAAAGATACATCCACCTATATTGGACCGACCTACTACTTATGGCTTCTCGTGTCAAATGTATCACTAAGTGTTCCATAGAATCAAAGAATCCAGGCGGGAAGACTTTTTCCAACTTACAAATTGTTTGAACGATACTTGTTTGCAATGAAATCAAGTCTTCTAAGTGTAACACCCTTGAGCAGATTGCACGAAAAAATGTGCATAACTCCGTTATCGCATCCCATATGGGAGTCGGTATCATCCCTCGTAAGGCAATAGGGAGCAATCATTGCATAAACACATGACAATCATGACTCTTAAAGCTATAAAAGCTGTAGTCTGCCATGTTACACCCCCCCAATATTCGAAGCATACCCGTCCGGAAACTTCAGTCTCTTCAACCATTCACATACTTGTTTTACTTGTTGTTTCGTCAAAGTATACGACGACTTCGACTTCACTACTTTATTGCCTGACGTGGCAATGTGCAACTGCGATCGGTGGCAATAAATCTCTACATCCCTCCTGGATTTTATATTGTCTTTCATTTTTGACGTGTTCATGACAGTGTGAAAGAGATTCTCGAAGACGTTCTTCTCAATGTGCATGAAATCCAGGTTGTGTAGGATTAGCAATGTCTTCCAATATGGCAACTCCCAAAAGATGCTTATCTTCACCCAATTATGAGTGATTCCAAATCCGGTAATTTTTCTATTGGTCGATCGAAACGGGGAGCCATCGTAAACAGTTGGAAGATGATGGACCTTCTCCCATATTTCTTGATCGGTTAACTCGGGTGGTAGACCGGCTAACACTCTTGATCCATCCAAAAATACTGTTCGATCACGTAGGAAGGGGTGGGCACTAGGTAACCATCTCCGATGACAATCAAACCAACAAGATTTACCTCCAATTTTTAACTGAAACGAATCGACTGTACAGTACGGGCATGCTAGCTTGTCGTGCGTGCTCTAACCTGACAACATCGCGTAGGTAGGGAAGTCGCTGACGATCCATAAAAGTATAGCCCTCATCTCAAAATTATTCTTACGATAAGCATCATACGTAAGAGTGCCCACTATATACAACATCTTGAGATCATCTATAAGCGGCCTAAGAAACACATCCAAATTCTGATCGGGGTTCTTTCTACCAGGAATGACCAATGCAAGTTTAACATATGAATATTTCAAAGTCAACCAAGGAGGTAAATTGTAGATGGTAAGAAACACTGCCATAGTGAATACAGATTCGAATTTGAATTATTTGGGTTGAAACCGTTGGTGCATAAGCCAAGACGTAAATTCCGGAACTCAGAAGCGAAGTCAGGATGTACCATGTCGAAATGATTCCAAGTCGCACCATCACTTGGATGTACCATCACACCCGGTTCTGTTTGTTGATCCTTGTGCCAAGTCATCTCTTTAGACGTCTTCTTTGACATATACAATCTTTGAAGTCTAGGAACAATAGGCAAGTATGTCAACACCAACTTTGGGACCTTTCTTCGTACACTAGCCTTGTAACGACTTTCATTGCAATACCGACAATGGGTCAACTCAGAATCATGCTTGTAAAGTAGCATGCAATGGTTTTTACAAGCGTCAATCTTTACTTTCGGTAGAGTAATCTTTTTCAAACTATTCTTCGTCTTGTAGAAGTTACCGGGTAGTTTGTCACCCTTGGGTAGCATCTCTTTAATTATAGGAACAACTCGATTATAAGTCGTCTCGGTTACATTTCTGCCTTCCAATTCAACAATCTCGTCGCAACTCCTAATTTTGAGTAATTTTGACACCCATCCCATAATGGCTCGTCAGCAGCTTGTAACATGTCATAAAATCCTTGGGCAGAAGGATTAGGGGTTTCTTCTTCCCATGTCATGCCATCATGTATCATGTGACCGTTCAACATTTCAACATACCCTTCATTATGATCTACTACCGGAGTAGAAGATTGACCCACGTCTTCATATGGTGCATTGTAATAGGTTTCACGATTTGCCTACCATGTGGTATAATCAGGCATGAAACTGTGCTTCATCAAATGCATCCTCACGTCACCCCTTTATTTATAGCGTAAGTTTTGACACTTCTTACAGAGGCATCTGATACGAAGTGCTATCTCATCACGTGTAGGTTTCCTTTCAACAGTCCCTTAATTGGCATAGGCATATTCCAAAAAAATGTCCATTCCAATAATATAGTCGACCCTAAGAAACCCCCGATTATCGTTCTTTCTATACATCCACCCTCTATCTGTCGACATATTCAACAACTACAACAAAGAAAGAAGTAGTTAATCGACATAATCAAGATAGTGGTGGTGCAATGGTTTGACTATTTAAAAGTCAAACCGTAGGTGTCAATGGAGTTAGAAGTCTATTGAACTGTTAGAGCATATATTTGATGGATACAAAATCATGAAGACTGAAGCTGAAAGCCAAGAAAGTCAAAGCTCAAAGTCAACTCTCAAAATGAAAGTCAAAGTCCCTTGTAATAAAAGTCAAAAGTCAAAGTCTTTGTGTTGTAGTGTGTTTGTAAGCGTGTGTGTTTGTTTTCCTTTAATAGACATGTGACTAGAGTTGTAGTGGTAACAAGTGTATTAAGTCAGAGTAGTTGCAAGTTAGAGAGAGAGAGTACGCTGAAAACTGTAGAGAGAGAAAGTTTGATTGTATACGAATCTTTGACTCGAATCATATAAACAGGTTCAGTACTCAATGTGTAATCATCTTGTTTGTGTTTAATTGATTTAGAACTTGATAATTGGGAATTAACAATTGGTATCAGAGCAAATCCGAGTTGAAATTAAGAAAATATGGAGTCGACACTGTTCATTGAGTCTTAGATCGAATTTCGAATCTTTGTGAGTTTTTCGAGTTGTAATTGGTTAAATGATGTTCGTATAGTGTATTAGATTGTTCTTGTATTGGTTAATTAGAGTCTTGCACTGTAATTGATCATCAATTTTTGAGATTTGTCGAGTTTTGAGTTCACGAGTTCTTTGCACTGTATTGGATTGAATTTGTAAGTTTGAGTTCACCGACTCACGACCTGAATTCTCGAGCCAACTTCTAGATAAGATTGAATACATGGCTTAGAAATTTAACATTAACTTTAACAAATTATAAATAAACAAATATTAAAACACAACGACTTGGAGCCTAACGAGATATTATCTTACTTTAAAAACTACGGGTGTTACAATCCTCCCCACCTTAGAAAAAACTTCGTACTCGAAATCTTGCCTGAAGCAAACAAGTGAGGGTATCTTCTATTCATATACTTTTTGGCTTCCTATATGACATTAGCACATCGATGGTGTTTCCATTGAACTTTAACCATGGTCACCTCCTTGTGGCGAAACTTCTTATATTTTTCTCTAAAATGGCTTCCGGTTCTTCCAAACAATGGTAGCCTTTATCCTCTCGAGTTTTTGAGAAAGGGATGACGCTCTCTTCCTCGGCCAAACACTTACGTAGGTAGCAAACATGAAAAGTGGGATGAATTCCATCAATTTCGGGTGGTAAGTCTAACTTATACACTTGGAGTCCAACTCGCTCTAAAATAGTGAGTGGTCCAAGGAAACGGGGACTAAGCTTCCGCGATTCCCGAAATGGATAATGTCCTTACACGGAGACACTTTCAGCATTACTTGGGCTCCCACTTAGAATTCAACTAGTCTTCGCTTCATATCCGCGTAGCTATTCTATTGATCTTGGGTTGCTTTCAAGCGTTCCCGGATGTCCTTTACTTTGTCCGTCGTGTCTTGTACAATTTCCGGTCCAACGAATTGCTTCTCTCCCGCTTCCAACCAACACACCAGCGTCCTACACTTCCGTCAATACAGTGCATCGAAAAGTGTCATCCCGATGCTAAAATGGTAACTATATTATAGGCAAATTCTACCGACGGTAGGTGTGAGTCCCAATTTCCATCGAAGTCTATGACACACGACCTTAACATATCCTCGAGCGTTTGAATGGTCCTTTCACTTTGATCATCCATTTAAGGATGGTAGGTCATGCTCAACTTGATCTTCATACCTAGCTCTTTCTGTAGGTCATCCCATAACTTGGAAGTAAACTAACTATCCCTATCCGAGACGATTGATAGTCGTACACCATGTCTAGACGCCACTTCATCAATATAAAGTTTAGCTAATTTGTCCGTTGTCAATGTTTCCTGCATTGCCAGAAAATGTGAACTTTTAGTTAATCGATCTACTACTACCCATATTATATCATGTTCCCTCAAGGCTCTTGGTAGCTTCGTCATGAAATCTATTGTGATATGTTCTTATTCCATTCAAGGATTGTCAAGGGTTGTAAACTCCTATACGGCTTTCGATGTTCCGCCTTTACTTGGAGGCAAGTGACACACCTATCCACATAACTTGCTACGTCAAGTTTCATCACCGACCACCAATAATTTAGATTCATATCCCTATACATTTTTGTGATACCAGGATGTATGGAATATTCAGACTTATGAGCATCCTTTAAAAGTTATTACCATTTTCCTCCCAACTTTGGTACCCAAATTCGACCTTGGAAGATCTTGAGGTCCCGACTGTGTTTCGTTAGCAAATCACGTTGTTTCACCATGACTTCGGTCTTGAGGTTTTCTTCTAGGAGTACCTCGCCTTGACACGCCTTGATGATTTTAATTAGGCTCGACACCACGTCGATTCTTATGAGAGACAATTCAACACCACCATTATAACTCTTCCAACTCAAGGCATCCGCTACAACATTGACTTTATCAGGGTGGTACAACAATTCACAATCATAGTCCTTTAACAACTCTAGCCATCTCTGTTGACGCATGTTGAGCTCTTTTTGTTCAAAAATGTACTTCAAGCTCTTGTGATCGGTGAAGAGGGTAAATTTTGTCCCATAAAGGTAATGTCACCACAACTTTAACGTGAAGACCACCACAGCTAATTCTAAGTCATGAGTGGGATAATTCTTCTCATGATTCTTGAGTTGGCGTGACGCATATGCTATCACCTCCCCCATTTTCTTCAACACGCATCCAAGACCCATCCTTAAAGCATCCTTATACACTAAAAAAATCTTCCGTCCCCTTAGGTAATGATAAAATTGGTTCTTCACACAATTTCTTTTATAGAGTCCTAAAATCTTGATCCTAGGTCTCGGACCACATGAATTTGACATTCTTCCTTGTCATAGTCGTGAGTGGTGAAACGATCTTTGAGAAGTCTTGGATGAACCTTCGATAATAACCTGCTAATCCCATGAAACTTCTAATCTTCGTTGGACTTGTTGGTGGTTCCAATTCATCATGACTTCAATCCTTATTGGGTCCAATTTCACTCCATCTTTGGACACTACGTTACCCAAGAATTGGACTTCTAGTAGCCAAAAATTCGCACTTAGAAAACTTAGCGAATAAATTCTCCTTTCGAAGGACTTCTAACACCTCCCGCAATTGTTTTCCATGCTCGACCTCATTCTATGAGTAGACTAAGATATCGTCAATAAAAACTATCAACGACTTGTCGAAGAAAGGACGACATACACGGTTCATAAAATCCATGAATACGGCCGGGGCGTTTGTCAAACCGAATGGCATTACTAAGAACTCGTAGTACCCATATCTCGTCCGAAAAGTCGTATTTGGAATGTGGTCTTTCTTCATCCTTACTTGATGGTTTCCGGATCGTAGATCAATTTTGGAAAAGCATCCCGTGCCTTGCAATTGGTCAAAGAGGTCGTCAATTCGGGGAAGCGAATATTTGTTCTTCACTGTAACCTTGTTTAATTATTGGTAGTCTATACACATCTGCATAGATCCATCTTTACTCTTCATGAAAAATATTGGATCTCCCCAAGGCGATGAACTCGGTATTATAAACCCCTTCTCTATAAGCTCTTGGAGTTGATTCATCATCTCTTGCATCTCCGTCGGTGCTAGGCGGTAAGGTGCATGAGAAATTAGAGTCGCTCCCGAAATAAGGTCGATGTGGAACTCTACTTGGTGTTCTGGTGTCAAGCCAGGTAGACCTTCCGGTAAAAAATTTGGGTAATCCCGAACCACATCTTCAATCTTCTTCTTCTCTAACTTGGCATCCACTAGGTAGGCCAAATACGAAGAGCATCCTTTGGCTAGGAACTTCTGCGCTTTTAGTGATGAAATGATCTAGGTAGTCCTTTTACCCTTTTCTCCATAAACGATCACCCCACCACCATTCGCTAAAGGTACTTTAATCATCTTCTTAGAGAAAAAGGTGTCAACGCTATTCTTAACCAAAAATATCATACCTACTACCACATCGAATATTTCCATAACCATAGGAAACTACTTTATCATAAAGGGTTCTTTGTCTACACTCGTTGATTAAATTTTGGTCTCCGTTGGCTACTTATTGCATCAGATAAAGTACTAATGGGAGTGAAAAATTGCTTGCAAAAAGAACTCGATATGAATGAGCGGTTTGTACCCGAATCGGAACAATACACGTGCAGACAAGGAGTTTACTAGGAATGTACTCGATACTACGTCGGTGGATCCCTTGCCTCCTCGGAGGACATTTGAAAGGTTGAACTTGGTGTCTTTGGTGGATTCTTCTTAATTGATGCGGTTCCTCTTACAACCCCTCGGTTCCCCCGATAAGCTTTGGGCATTCTCTCTTTATATGCTTCGGATCCCAGCATTCAAAACAAATCGACCCCCGAATGTGGCAATCCTAACTCATGTGATCCTTCTTTCCACACTTAAAACATTCGGATGGGGCCGAGTAAGGCTTACTCTTGAATTTGTGACACCACCTATCCTCGCGAAGGGAGTCTACATTCCTCCTGTAACATCATAAAATTTAAGATGAATTTAAAATTCGAAAATTAGGCAATATAACGTCTATAATTGGAGGAAACCTGTTCACCCTAAAATAGGGGTCGATTGAACCTGAATAATATGGTAGTGACATTTCAAAACTAAAGTGTATCATCCCAAAACGGGGAAACAAAGTATGGCGATTACAAACACAATAAGAATGAAGAATAAAATCGACAACCTAATAATCTAAATTTGTCAAATAGATTAGTCGGGTGTCGCTATCCTTCCAAAATATGTATCTTCAAAATCAAATATGTTGGTCACTATATCTCCAAAAAGACCACTCACGACCCCAAAGTCGTCCACTCAGTCCCGACGAGCCCTACCGCTAAGATGGCCTGCCATACAAGACAACCAAAGAACAAGTGTTAGGATAAAGTCTAGTGAGAACAAATAAATGAAAATAGAAGCAATAAACCCATTTGCTGTCGTACGGTAGATATAGCCGCGAACTAAATCAAAGTAACCAAGTAAACCATTCGTGATCATAATATGGTACAAATAAACACCACTCACATAGTGAGCTCAACTCCTCTAAGTCTATTGCTCGAAAACATCAAGCCAACTCCTCTGAGTCTAATCTTGATAGTTCTAAAATGGGAACTCATGCACAATGGAATTACATCTTACTGCCAATGGGACGCTGCCCGACCATATAGGCCCACACCTTACTTACCATGGTGACCCGGTGCCTATTTCGTGCCAAAGTGGTGAACTCAATGTCCAAAACGGGACATTGGAACACTGTGCCTATAGATCCATTGAACTAAACCCAAAACCAAACCAAACCAAAACACCTTCCATTATCACATTATTTGTCTAGGCATAGAGGTTTCATATCGATGAACATCCATTGGCAACTAACCAAGTTAATGGTGCAATAACACATATAAACTAAAATCACCATATGCTATTAACAATGTTTATTTCAATGATAAGGCCACAACATGTACCTTTGAACAAAATCGAACTTTCTCAAAACCCTAGTTTTATTTGGAGTTCCAAAAATACAATAAGAGTAAAATGTTAACAATGGGATATATATAGAAACCATATTTATCCTTTGTTTATAGTCCATATATGTTCTCATACCATTCCATTCATACTCAAAGCCCTAAATCTAAAAAATAGTTTTTTAGGTCAAATGCTTACCAAATCCAAAATCCTTTAGTTTAGGAGTGTACAATAACTTAAATGCAAGACAACAAACATGTATGAAGTTTAAATATGTAATTACAATCACCTTGTAAAGTTGTATACAAACCCTAGGTGATGAGAGAACTTGAGAAGGAGAAGAGATGAACTTGGAACCTTAATCACTTGAGTTCCTAAACCCAAAAACAACCTATATCAACCATATAGCTTCATTTAATGCCTTCATCAAAGAGAATTTAATGAAGGAAGAAGAAGCTTACCTAGCCTTGGGAGAGAAATTCATCCAAATGCAAGAGAGAATGAAATAGATGAGGTTGGGGCCAGTTTTCCCCTTTTAAGTTCGTGCAGAGGTCGCGCGCAAGTGGTCGCATGGCTCGACCCGCACGGAGGGTCGCACGGAGCACTAGAGTCGTGCTGGGCAGAGCCTCGTACAGATGCTGACACAGTTCAACCCGCGCGGAGGGTTGCACGAAGCACTGGAGACAACTCCCTAACTTGAAACTTTTGATACAAACCAAAAGGCTAAAACTACACTACGAGCGGTGTACAGATTAAATGAATATTTTGCTCACCCAAAATTCAGGGTGTTACAATCCTCCCCAACTTGGAGAAGATTTCGTCCTCGAAGTCTCGGCTAAGTGAAGCGGTGTGGATATCTTCACATCATATCTTCCTCCACCTCCCAAGTCACATTTGCACCCTGATGGTGCTTCCATTGGACCTTAACCGTTGTGACTTCCTTGTGAAGAAGTTTTTTCGTCTTCTTATCCAAAATCGCATCGGGTTTCTCAACACAACGGTTACCTTCATCAACCCGAATCTGTGAGAGAGGGATGATGCTTTCTTCCTCCGCTAGGCTCTTCCGAAGATAGCAAATGTGGAAAATGTTGTGAATTCCACTCATCTCCGGAGGGAGTTCCAATTGGTAGGCTTGAAGTTCTACTCATTTAATCATGGTGAATGTTCCAAGGAAACGGGGACTCATTTTCCTGCGCTTTCCAAGCCTGATTATTCCCTTCCAATGGGACACTTTTAGCATAACACGGTCCCCCACTTGGAACTCTATCGACCGCCTATTCTTGTCGTCATAGCTTTTCTGTCGGTCCTAAGCTTCTTTTAAATGCTCGCAAATACCTTTAACCTTGTCCCCCGTCTCTTGCATGATTTCGGGCCCGACAAACTGTTTCTCTCCTGGCTCAAGCCACCATACGGGAGTCGGCAGTTCCGTCCATATAATGCGTCATACGATGCCATTCCAATACTCGAGTGGTAGCTATTGTTGTACGCGAACTCCACCAAAGGTAGGTGTGAGTCCCAACTACCCCGAAGTCGATCACACGAGATCTCAACATGTATTCAAGCATCTGAATTGTCCTATCGCTTTGGCCATCGGTTTGGGGATGATAGGTCGTACTCAGCTTCACGCGTATGACCAATTCCTTTTTCAAACCATCCCAAAATGTGACATGAACCGGCTATCGTGATGCGAGACAATAGATAGAAGCACGCCATGGCGAGATATCACTTCATCAATGTACAACTTTGCTTGCTTGTTCATAGGCAAAATTTCCCACATGGCCAAGAAATTGGCGATTTTGGTCAAGCGGTCCACTATCACCCAAATGGTGTCATAACCCCTTAAGGTCTTTGGCAATTTCGTCATGAAGTCCATAGTGATATTTTCTCACTTCCATTACGGAATCTACAAAGATTGTAGACTCCCATAAGGTCGTTGGTGCTCAACCTTCACTTGTAAACAAGTCACACATTGCTCCACATAGCACGCTACATCAAGCTTCATGACCGGACACCAATAGTGTAATTTCAAATCTCGGTACATCTTTGTGCTCCCCGGATGGATAAAATACTTTGACTTGTGGGCATCCTCGAGAAGAAGTTCCCAATTGCCCCCGATTTTGGGCACCCAAACATGCCCGTTGAATAGATTTACTCCCTGATTATCTTCCGTCAAAAGTAGATGTTGCTTTGACATAACCTCTTCCTTGAGGTTCTTTTCTAGAAATGCTTCGGCTTGCGATGATTTGATTCTATCAATGAGCGTTGACACCAACTCGATCCGCGAAATGGTGGCACGAGAATTTCCCCCATAGTCTTTCTGACTCATAGCATCAGCGATGAAGTTTGCCTTACCCGGGTGGTAAAGCAATTCGCAGTCCTACTCCTTTAGTAACTCCAACCACCTCTTTTGTCTCATATTCAGTTCCTTATGATCGAATACGTGTTTCAAACTCTTGTGGTTCGTATAGAGGGTGCACTTCGTGCCGTAGAGGTAGTGTCGCCATAACTTCAAAGCAAACACCACCGTCACCAATTCCAAATTATGGATAGGGTAGTTGATTTCATGGACCTTGAATAGCCTTGACGCGTAGGCAATCACCTTGACCCTTTGCAATAGAACACAACCTAAACTAATCTTCGAGACATCACTATATACTACAAAATCTTCCGGCCCTTCGGGTAGAGACAAGATTGGAGCTTCGCAAAGCATCCTTTGTAGCATCCAAAATGCCTTCTCTTGACTCTCGGTCCACACGAACTTCATTTTCTTTTGGGTTAGGGCCACCAACGATGAAGCTATCTTGGAAAAATCTTGAATGAATCTCCGGTAGTATCCTGCTAACCCTAGAAAGCGTCGTATATCTAACGGACTCTTGGGAGGTTCCCAATTCATCATAGCCTCGATCTTTATGGGGTCCACCTTAAATCCTTCCTTCGTGAGTACATGACCCAAAAAATGCACTTCCCACAGCCAAAAATCACACTTTGAAAACTTTTTGTAGAGTTTCTCCCGCCTTAGCACTTCTAGGACTTCTCAGAGATGTTGCTCGTGATCCGCTTCGTCCTTGGAGTATATTAGAATGTCGTCGATGAACACTATTACCGACTTGTCAAGGAATGGTCGGCAAACTCGGTTCATCAAGTCCATAAATATTGTCGGTGCATTGGTTAGGCCGAACGGAATTACTAGGAACTCGTAATGACCGTATCGTGTCTTAAACACCGTCTTTGGGATGTCGTCATTCTTCACCTTCACTTGATGGTATCTCGAACGGAGTTCAATCTTTGAGAAGCAACCCACACCTTGAAGTTGGTCAAACAAGTCATCGATCCTTGGGAATGGATACTTGTTCTTCACCGTCACCTTGTTCAACTCTCTATAGTCGATACACATCTGTATAGTGCCGTCTTTATTCTTAACGAACAAGACTGGAGGTCCCCAAGGCGAAGAGATCGGTCTTATGAAACCTTTCTAAAGAAGGTCTTGGAGTTGAGTCATCGTCTCTTGCATTTCAGAGGGAGCTAACTGATAAGGAGCTCGAGCAATCGGAGCCGCACCCGGAACAAGGTTAATCCGTAATTCCACTTGGCCATTGGGTGGCAAGTCGGCAAGTAATACGAGAAGACATCTGAGAACTCGCGCACCACCCTAAGATCTTCAAGCTTCCTTTTCTCGAGTTTGGTATCTATCGCGTATGCCAAGAAGGATGTACATCCTTTCGCTAAACATTTCTGCGCCTTAGCCATAAAGATAACCCCCACTTCGCCTTTCCTTCTTCCACCATAGATTACTACCGCCTCGCCATCCGACACTGGCAGTCGGATCAACTTCTTGGAGTACACAATATCGGCTTCGTTATCCGCTAGCCAATCCATTCCCACCATTACATCGAATCCGCCGATTTGCATAGCCATCAAGTTGATGGGAAACTTCTTCCCGTTAATCTCAAGGGTGCAATTCTTCAAAACATCCCGAATTACTACCTGACCACCATTTGCTATTTCTACCACTATTGCATCTTCTAAACAACTAGTGGGTACGACAAGCTTTTGACAAAATGTATCAGATATGAAAGAGAAGTTGGCACCCGAGTCAAATAACAAATGCGTAGCTATGGAGTTTAGGAGAAACGTACCCGATACTATATCGGTGGATGCCTTGGCTTCATCTGCTGTCATCTGAAAGGCTCTTCTGGGCACTATCGGAGGATCCACTTTCTTCCCACCGGCTCCCTTGGTCTTCAACTTCGGGCATTCCGCCCTAACATGCCCCGGATCTTTGCATTCGAAGCACATCTTTCCTTTGACGGGACAATCCCTAAAAGCATGTCTCGACTTTCCATACTTATAGCAAGTTTCGGGAACAAAATTTCACGAGCCAGAATGCTTGCGTCGGCATTTGGAACACCACCTAGCATCCCGCCTATGATCGGTTCCACGATGGTTGTTGTTGTTGAAAGGTCTCGTCTTCATGGAGTGTTTAGAGTTTCCTTCCCACTTTCTCTTCTCAACATGTCGAATACCTTCCTATTTACCTCAGTTGTAGGCATCTTCCATCAATTGCGTTTCTTCAATCGCCTCTCGAAGAATGGAGGCCTTAACATCATATCGGATGGAAGGCCCTTGATGTAAGCTTTGATATTTTCTTTCTCGGTTGGAACCAGATGCCTTACCAACCCCAACTTGTCCATTAATTTTCGGTTGTACTCTTTCACCGATAATTTGCCTTTCTTCAGATTACGGAAATCTTCTTCGATCTAGTCCATCAATCTCTCATTGCAATACTCTTCCAGCAATTTATCCTGGAAATTTGACCAGCTCAACTTATCCAAGGTAGTGACCTCTATAGAAGTGGAGTAGATATTCCACCAAGTGAGGGCCGCCCCTTTCAACATCTGGGATCCAAACTTAGCTTTTTGCCCCTCACCGCATTCGCTAGTCCGGAAGGCTTGTTCTATCTCCCAGATCTAGTTCATGCACAGAATCGGATCATCCATACCTTTGAATTCGGGTGGTCAACAACTTATGAAGGTCTTGAAGGAACAAGTCTTCCATTCTGATCTTGTATCCAAGGTCAGGGGAACTTCGGTGGGGATTTCATTTCTGGTACCCCCGGATCCCGCCACCAGAGCATTCTCGGCAACCGTCTCATGCCTACGGTTGTTGGTGTCCCTATCTTCTAGAAGCTTCAAGAATAATTCCTGTTGTTGTATCATGGTCTTATTCATGACCAATATCATCCGGTCCATCATTCGAGTTTCCACCGTCACCTCTTCCATGATAGGTTTCGATGTCTCTAGATTGCGTCGAGGAATGTGCTCGATCCTTTCCCCCATCACTTCATTTAATCGGGGAGGTTCTTTCGCCCCGGTCACCCGACGTTGGTCGGCCTTGGATGCCATCGTTTCGGGGCCCTCCGGTCTATTTCGGGTATTAACCATGTTAGATCACAGATTTATGGATTCAAGATCATCCAATCTGAAGATTGAAATCTGAAGCTAAAGCTGAAAAGTCACTCTCAATATTAGTCTAATGTTAGTTTGTAATAATTGTCAAAGTTAATTATTGTATTTTATTATTATTCCTAAATATCTATTTAATAGATATTTTAGGATATTTAGTTTTAGATATTATTATTATTAGATATTAAGTTAGATATTATAGGTAGAAGTTAGATATTATCTCATAATCTAATTATCAAGAAAACTGTTCATCCAGAGAGAAAAATAGAGAGAGCTTCAAGGAGAAAAACGAAAACATCAAATCCTGTAATCCGTGGATTGTAATCTAAGAGGTTGGTTAATCATATTTGTTTGTGATTGTTATTGTTTCATAAGAACTAGATCAAAGTTAAGGGACCGACAATTGGTATCAGAGCTGAAAACCAGATTCAAATCAAAAACTAGAACTCGACACTGTGTTCTTCAAAATAAAAATCATTTTTTAATTTTAGTGTGTTATTCGAGTTGAAATCGATCAGGCTTTGATTGAATAGTGTTCTAGATCGATTGGGTATAGTTTAATTTCACTATACCACTTTAATCGATTCCAATTTTGTGATTTTGGTGTCTAACAGTTCACGAGTTCAAGCTCACTGTTCTATCGATCAAATCTTCAAAAAGTGTTTGTTTTTTAGATCAAAAGCTTGTAATCTGTTCTCGAAGTGTTAGTGGTCTATTTATCAAAATTTGGGACTTCTAATCGAAGTCTAGATAGGTTTATTTGTGAATCAATCATTTTTCGAAGCTAACAGGGAAGAATTCGCGAGATTGTTACTTTGCGCCAGTTCATAAGCAACTCAGTGCTTAGCGCAAATCTTCTTTTGCACCGTTCAAGACACCGGTCGAAGGTCACCGCGGTCACAACACCGGTTGAAGGTAGGACACCGGTCGCGCAACACACCGATCGCAACAGCACACCGGGCCTCAAGACCCCGGTTTGTGCCAACAGTTCATCGCGCAAACTTCCACTTCTCGCGACCAACTACTCGCGCAAACCTCCAGTTCGCGCGACCCACTTCTCGAGCAAACCTTCATTTTGCGCCATCAACTTCTCGTGCAAAGTCCATTTCGCGTGACCCGCCTATCGCGCAAAACCCTTCTTGTGCCACCTTCTTCTCGCGCAAAACTCCTCAAGGGTGTCAAAGTACTTCGCGCAAACTTGTTTTTGCTCCAGCTTTGCTTAGCGCAAATTGTGCTTTTGCGCCAGTTCCTGACTTAGTCTTTCTGAATCGATGACATCAAGAGAAGCTCTAGCTATCGGAACAAACACAAAGCCACCAGTAATCTTTAGGGGAGAGTATGAGCAGTGGAAAGATCGGTTCATGGACTTCATAGAAAGACATGATTTGGGTGAATTTATCAGGAAATCTTTAGAAGAAGGAGTTATGCCACCTGTTATGAAGACTCGTACGGTTGGTACTGAGGAGATACCATACCAACTTAAGTTTGATGAACTCGATGGTGAAGACCTAAAGAGAGCAAGAGCTGATAGATTAGCAAAGTCTTTCATTCTTCAAGGCATTACTAATAACATATATGTGAAGATTGACAACTACAAAGCTACAGGAAAACAGATGTGGGATCAACTAGAGAAAATGATGCTTGGTTCAAAAGTTGGGAACCAACTCAAGATATCCAACTGCTTTAACAACTATGAAGAGTTCAAAGGCAGAGTTGGAGAATCTCTAGCAGAAACATATGACAGATTTGTGACCTTGCTGAATGAGTTAAGCAAGAACAAAGTCAATAAATCACAAATAGAACTGAATGTCAAATTCCTAAGCATCCTCCAGCCTGAATGGAAAAGGTTTACAAGACAAATGAAGCAAATAAAAGATCTGAACGATATTCCACTTCACGAGGTCTATGAAACCCTCAAGCAGAATGAGGAAGAGGTGGATGAGATCATGGATGAAAAGAGACAGGGTGAGAAGACAGTTGTTAATTCAATTGCTCTTGTTGTGAAGAAGAAGAAGAAAAATAAGAAGATGATTGTGTCTGAATCAGAAGAGGTTGAAAGTGAAGCGAACTCTGACTCTAACGACTGTGAAAAACTAAAGCAGGCTATGCTTATGTTGACCAAGGCTTTTCAAAAGAAGTTCTACAAAAAGCCTAGCTCGAACAGTCAGAGGTATTCATCTGGTCCTAGTAACTATGTTCACAAGGAGAGATTTGAAGGAAAGAGATTAGAGGAAAGGAAGCCAGAAGAGAAAAGGTATAAAGCTGAAGAGACCAATCAGCAAGAACCTCCAAAATGCTACAACTGTGGCAGACTTGGACACTTTGCCAAATACTGCCGAAGACCCAAAGTTCGGAACTCCGACTACTACAAGAACAAAATGCTTCTAGCCAAGCAACAGGAAGCTGGAAAGGCATTGATGGCAGAAGATGAGTTCTGGCAAGATCATTCAGACCAAGAAGATGAAAATGAAGAGAAGGACGAGACAACACACCTATGCTTTATGGGCAAGCTGGAAATAGAAGTTGAAGCTGATTCCGATGAAGAGGACAATGAAGAGGTATGTGATTTAACTTAATTAGATTTCTTAAATCAAATGCATGCCATGATGACAAAAACCAATCAATACAGAAACTTAGCGAGGTTATTGCTGAGAAGAAAGTATTGATTGAGACTTTACATAAAAACATTGACACCAGCACAAAAGAGAAGACCATAATTCTTAAAGAGATTACTGAAACAAATTCTAAATTGAGAATGTGTGAGTTTGATTTCAAAGATCTTACAAGAATGTATTCTTCGTGTTCCGAAGAAAACAAATCTTTACTTGAAAAATTAAATGCTTTGGAAGGGAAGTTATACTCATTGGGTCAAACTGAACAAATCATTCATCTAAACAAACCCAAAGAGAATAAAGAGAGTTGGGGACTTGGTTATGAGAATCCTCACTACCTTAAAAAGGGTATATCTGAAGTGTCAGCACTTTATGATTTTACATTCTTAAGACTTTCTCAATGATACCCTGACCTTAAAGTTTTCTGGACAGGATTGTCTAAAGAGGATGAAGCCAAGGAAACAGAAAAATGAAAGAACACATCCAAATTTCAACTTCCATTTCGTTATGGGAAGTTGAATCATAGTTATAGTTCTGTTCAATCAAAATCTCTTTCAAATGATTTTTTTGAGAGCTATTCTGTAAAAGAAATGGAGGCTAAGCCTGTTGAAGGTAAACTTTACGTCCCTCCTCTCATTTTGGAAAGTAAAATTTCTGAAATTGAGAAATCTTTAGCAGATGAAAGACTTTTGATTGATGTTGAACAAAAAGTGTTTTCAACTGTGCTTAAGAATACTGTTCTTTCTAAATCAACTAAGGCTTCAAAATCTGATGATATTTTTGGTCTAACTGATGGAGGGTTTGATTTTCTAAACTCTGATGGTGTTTTAGATGATTATATTGATCAATTTGATTTTAGTGCCAAACTTCCTAATCATTCGTCTTTTGTTGTGAAGAATCCAAAGAAGAAGCATTCATTTGATTCTCACAATTCTAACTCAAAAGTTTCAAATGTTTCAGATATGAGCAAGAAAAAGCTTGGAGTTAAATCTATGTGGCAACCAAAACAGGAGATTGACGAGACTGCTAAATCTTTTTCTAGTGTTGATTGTAATAAGACTACTACTAGTAAAGATGTTTTGATTGCGAATGTTGCTATTTCTAAACCTAATCTTGTTGTTTCTAGCAAGAAATATTCTATGCAGCAATTATTCCAGTTACGTCTGTCTGCTAGAAAGTTTTCAAATTATTATAGACATGATTATGCTTCTCGTAAAGATTTTGATTTTTGGTTTGGCACATATCATGTACACTCTTATCATTCTAATTCTTCATTTGATTCTCAAAAGCAAAAAGGACCCAAATTTAAATGGGTGCCAAAATCAAGTGCTAACACAGTTGGATCCAAATGCAAATGAATACCAAAGACAAAGGATGAATCTGTGTTACAGGAAGGTCAAGTCAAGATTCAGTGAAAGAACAATGGCTCTTGAATACAACAGTTCAAGACCCGCACTTCAATGATCAAAAGACTTTACTCCTGTGATGCTAAGAGATTGTACTCCTAGATACATATATGAGAAGATCAACATTTAAGGGGGAGTACATATTTGTCTGAAATTTTATGCATCCGACAGATATGATGATCTACATTTGAGGGGGAGTTAATGCATATCTTTTACACTGATAATTTTTCTGATGCATAATTTCAGGGGGAGTAAAAGATTGATGACTTCTGATTATTTCAGATCAGAACTCGTACTTTAATCATTTTATTGCTTTATGCATTTTAATTTCTATGAATAAAGTTTCTTTGACTATGATTTTAGACTTTTGCAGTTTGAGAGATGCTTACAAGATCATATCTTTATGACTTTAAGCTTGACTTCATGAGATGTAAGATTGCACGTAAAGGTATACTTCTTTATCTTCCTCTCATATATGGTTGCAAGGAGGACAATTGTCAATCATAGAAAACATTGTTCTTAAATGTTCAAACCACTTCCCGATTCTCAAACCGATTTCATGAATTGGAAGTGTGATTTTAAATGTTTTCTTAATTCATTTTTAAGCTTTAACTGATATAGTTAAACTATTTTGAGCATCATATGCTTCATAGAAAAACATGGGATTTCATTGTGCTAGGACTTAACACAACTTCTACGGATACACGTTAACCAGTGTTTCCTACCCAAGAGGTTAATCCATAGTGATTGAGTGTGAGGAGTCGAAAAGAAATGAGTGTGGGATGTGTGATGAAGTATACAGAAAAAGAGAGTTTGGTTAGAGTGAGCTAAATGTTTAAAAGAAAGAGGGTGTGAGAACAGGGTTAAAAGAATATCAGAACTCTGCACTAACTTTTTCTGAGCCGGGCAGCCACATTTCTAATGTTTCATAACTCTTTGGTGAACATGATTGAAACAGGCAACTAGCCCATGCCAACTCTTGATCAAACCTCACCAGCCACTCATTTTCTTCTTAACAGGAAAGTGTTTCACATTTTCAAAGGGGAAGAAGCATATTTGCTATCTGATTTTCATTTGGAAAATATGGATATTGAAAAGAAGGAAGTTGCCCCACCTTCGTACTTCGATCATGCACAATCGAGTATATGTTTAACTGTTGTTGTCTCAGTGGTTTACACAATTTTGAGACTATAAGAATCATTTGTGCTTAATTTTTTCTATCACATGCACGAACACACAAAGAATTTGTTTCTTTGTCATAACGTTCATAGATATTGCATTTGTGGTGTTTCGATGATTGAATGGAAGCCCTGGGGGAGTGAACATCAAAAAGCTCCTTTCCATTGTGTACTCGTTACACACAGTGACTTAGTGTTACTGACAGGCATTTTAACTGATTCATTTGTTGATTCAGGTGTTACACGATTATTTTGTCTAGATTTGCAAAGATCTGGATGAATATCTTTTGGATTGACGAATCAGAGGCTCCTTATGAAAGACATTTCTTGCTAAAAGATTTTGATGAAATCGTTGCTCTTTTCATCAAAAAAGGGGGAGAAGAGCTACTCAAGAAATGGGAGAGAACAAAAGTTTAGAGAAATGTCCAAGTTCGAGTTCTTCAAAGACAAAGCATTCTTAAGACATGCTGATTTGAGAGAAATTTTCTTTGAAGATACTTTGCTAAAGTATTCTGAGCTAAATCTGGAGATATATTTCTTCCCACCATCTGAAAGAGTGTTTATCTACGTCTTTTGGGGAGATTGTTATATCTTGAAGACAAAGAAGGAGATTGCATCTTCTGAGCTGAAAGAGAAGACTGAATTGCTAAAATCCTTTTAGTAATGATCTTGATCCAAAGGGGGAGATTGTTAGATCACAGATTTATTGGATTCAAGATCATCCAATCTGAAGATTGAAATCTGAAGCTAAAGCTGAAAAGTCACTCTCAATATTAGTCTAATGTTAGTTTGTAACAATTGTCAAAGTTAATTATTGTATTTTATTATTATTCCTAAATATCTATTAAATAGATATTTTAGGATATTTAGTTTTAGATATTATTATTATTATTAGATATTAAGTTAGATATTATAGGTAGAAGTTAGATATCATCTCATAATCTAATTATCAAGAAAACTGTTCATCCAGAGAGAAAAATAGAGAGAGCTTCAAAGAGAAAAACGCAAACATCAAATCCTGTAATCCGTGGTTTGTAATCTAACAGGTTGGTTAATCATATTTGTTTGTGATTGTTATTGTTCGATAAGAACTGGATCAAAGTTAAGGGGCCGACAGACCATCTCAGTCTGCCATACAATCGAGAATTGAGGTGAGAATAAGTTGCAGAAATAAAACACCACCTAGCCTCGCGATGGGAGTCCACATTCCTCCTGTAACATCCTAAAATTTAGGGTGAATTTAAAATTCAAATATTCGACAATATGACGTCTATACTTGGAGGAAACATGTTCACCCTAAAATAGGGGTCGATTGAACCTGAATAATATGGTAGTGACATTTCAAAACTAAAGTGTATCATCCCAAAACGGGGAAACAAAGTATGGCGATTATAAACCCAATAAGAATGAAGAATAAAATCGACAACCTAATAATCTAAATTTGTCAAATAGATTAGTCGGGTGTCGCTATCCTTCCAAAATATGTATCTTCAAAATCAAATGTGTTGGTCACTATATCTCCAAAAAGACCACTCACGACCACAAAGTCGTCCACTTAGTCCCGACGAGCGCCACTGCTAAGATGACCTGCCATACATGACAACTAAAGAGCAAGCGTTAGGCTAAAGCCTAGTGAGAACAAATAAATGAAAATAGAAGTAAAAAACCCATTTGTTGTCGTACGGTAGATATAGTCTTGAGCTAAATCAAATCAGCCAAGTAAACCATTAGTGATCATAATATGGTACAAATAAACACCACTCACATAGTGAGCTCAACTCATCTAAGTCTAATCCTCGAAAACATCAAGTCAACCCCTTTGAGTCTATTCTTGATAGTTCCAAAATGGGAACTCATGCACAATAGAGTTACATCTTCCTGCCCATGGGACGCTGCCCGACCATATAGGCCCACACCTTACTTACCATGGTGACCCGATGCCTATTCCGTGCCAAAGTGGTGAACTCAATGTCCAAAATGGGACATTGGAACACCGTGCATATGGATCCATTGCACTAAACCCAAAACCAAACCAAACCAAAACACCTTCCATTATCACATTATTTGTCTAAGCCTAGAGATTTCATACCGATAAACATCTATTGGCAACTTACCAAGTTAATGGTGCAATAACACATATAAACTAAAATCACCATATGTTATTAACAATGTTAATTTCAATAATAAGGCCACAACATGTACCTTTGAACAAAATCTAACTTTCTCAAAACCCTAGTTTTACTTGGAGTTCCAAAAATACAATAAGAGTAAAATGTTGACAATGGGATATATGTAGAAACCATATCTATCCTTTCTTTATAGTCAATATATGTTCTCATATCATTTCATTCATACTCAAAGCCCTGAATCTCAAAAATAGATTTTTATGTCAAAAGCTTACCAAATCCAAAATCCTTTAGTTTAGAAGTGTACAATAGCTTAAAGGCAAGACAACCAACATGTATGAAGTTTAAATATGTAAATACACTTACCTTGTAATGTTGTATACAAACCCTAGGTGATGAGAGAACTTGAGAAGGAGAAGA
Source organism: Arctium minus (assembly GCA_954870635.1). NCBI lineage: Eukaryota > Viridiplantae > Streptophyta > Magnoliopsida > Asterales > Asteraceae > Arctium > Arctium minus. The sequence continues at coordinate 134,884,299 of OX941081.1, read as the reverse complement.
GATGAACTTGGACCCTTAATCACTTGAGTTCCTAAACCCAAAATCAACCCAAATCAACCATATAGCTTCATATAATGCCTTCATCAAAGAGAATTTAATGAATGAAGAAGAAGGTTACCTTGCCTTGGGAGAGAAATTCGTCCAAAAGCAAGAGAGAATGAAATAAATGAGGTTGGGGCTGGTTTGCCCCTTTTAAGTGCATGCAGAGGTCACACACAAGTGGTCGTGCGGCTCGACCCGCACAGAGGGTCGCGCGGAGCACTAGAGTTGTGCAGGGCAGAGCCTCACGCGGATGCTGGCACGATGAAACCCGCACGGAGGGTCGCACGAAGCACTGGAGAGAACTCCCCAACTTGAAACTCTTAATTCAAACCCAAAGTCCAAAACTACACTACGAGCGGTGTACAGATTAAAGAAATATTTTGCTCACCCAAAATTCGGGGTGTTACACCTCCCTCTAAAAAACTACTTAAATCGACAAGCAGGCCCAATTGGCCCTTCCCACATCCTCTTCTCTCCTACTTGCCCTCTCTATTCCCTTCCTTGGGAAATGTCATTCTCCACTAACTGGGATTGTTCAATAGCTTCTTGCAAAGTAGTCACCTTGGCGTTCCTTACCGTCGTCTTCATCTCCGTCGGTAGTCCCCTTTAGTACGCCTTGATCTTCATCTTCCCATTGATGGCTAGGCTTTCCACCAAACTCAACTTCTCAACAAATTTCCTTAAGTAATAGACAATAAACTGGTTTCCTTTCTTCAGGTTTTTGAACTCCTCTTTGATCCTATCCAGAGTTCGTTCATTGCAGTACTTGTCCATTACTTTCTTGTCGAAAGTTGGCCAAGAAAGTTTAGCCAAAACCACCAGAGTAAGAGACGTTTGGGTGAGATTCCACCAACTCAATGTTTCTCCTCTAAACATTTGGGATGCAAAATTGACCCTTTGAGAGTCATCACATCGCTCGCCTCGAATGCCACCTCTATCTCTCTGATCCAGTTTATGCAAGCAACCGGATTGGTAGTCTAGGACAACTCCGACGGCTTGCTACATAAGAAGTTTTGTAGGAACAACCTTTCTCCCTCCTTTTCTCACCACCTACCACTTGCTCTTCCATCCCAACAACATTTACCACATATCCAGAACCATTCACGGTGTTTTCTGCAACCATCTCATGCCTTCGTTTGTTGGCATCTCGATCTTCTAGTAGTTTCATAAACCTTTCATCCCGCTTGTCCATGGCAGAATTCATCATTTGTAAGAAATTGGCCATTATGACCTATTGAGGGTCCACTTCTTGCATGATCGAATCATCGGTCTCTAGGTTCACTTGTGGCACCACATCAATAACATCCCTCAATATTGTTGGGATTGGAGGGTCAGGTGGGTTGATAACCGGTCTTGTTTTCCTTGGTGGTTCTTGAGTTTTCACACATCAATAACATCTATCATCTGGAGTTACCACTCGACTTCTAGTGTTTACCATTATGAACTGTCACACATGATAAAGATCATACCGGTTAATTCCTTAAAAGATTAACGGTTTGGAACGTACTACTACAATCATCAATTATCATAATAACAATTTCAAGTACACTCACGTAACAATATATTCAAAATAATACAGGCCCTTTGAAAATTTGAATATATCGTACACAAGGATTATTGTCGTCATCAACACAAATTTCAATTAATGTATTTCTGCATTTCCTAATGCTCTCCACGCTTATGAATTATACCCAAGGTTGACAATTTACCACTAAAGTGTAAAGTTTAAGTCTAGGCATTTTAAATCTAACACCTAGTTCACTTAGACTAAAACTCTGATACCAACTTCTAACACCCCAAAAACTGGAATAAACAAAAATTTCCAAAAACGAAAATGTGGTATATAAATGTCAAGACACGACCTTTCCCAAAAAGGGAAACAATACACGACTGTTTAATTACATGTTTGTAATTTAAAGGTAAGAGATAACAACTTATTAATCTAATTCCTATCAAGAAAAAAAGATTACAAATGAGTGTCATCTATAATCCAAAAATAATATTCTTCAAGAATGGCGCCCCAAAATTGTATCCCCAAGCTCACGCCTAAAGTCTGCCTAACTCTTCTTAGTGATCACGCCGCTAGAACCTGAGATACATGTCGACACCAAACAAGTGTTAGGCCAAAAAGCCTAGTGAGTTGAACAAATAATATAAACTAACAATCAAAGAATAGAGATCATTCATACAATATTATAATTTCATCATTTGGGATCAATGGGGGAGACCCATAGCATCGATCAAGTTTCACCTCAAGTTTCGATTTACCTTAGTGTCTACTCTCACGAGTAACACCACAAGGCCCGCCATATTAGGGACTACGTTCAAGACATTACCCCAAATGGTGCTACCACAAGACTAAATCCTCCTAGTGCCTACATGACGGTTCATCCACGATTTCCATATACCAATATACATATTTACTCCAAGCAAATTGTATAAAGTCCTAATAAATGTTAGCTTGTGGTCCAAACACTAAATCCCATATAACATGAACCTTACATAATATTCAAAGACCTCTAAAAAGGAAAAATAGGAATATGACACCATATAGGTTATTCTAAAGTAGTAGTACCACATATAATGGGCACAAAGGCACAAAACCCATGAACAGTTAGTGCTTGAGTACCAAATGTCTCATATAGTCCAAATCCTTAAGTTAGGTCCAAATCCCAAAATATGGATATTTTCATATAGGCATCAAATCATCAATGAGTTTCCATAAAACTTCTCCAAAATACTTTAAGTATAAACCCATAAGTTTTAAGACACAAATATTAGAGTTTACACCAAAACACTAAATGGCTTCAAAATATGTTAGTTGGTTGCCTTTACCAAATAAAAAAGGTATAATCAAGATGAAGCATAAAATAAGGATGGATAAACACATAAGGACATGTATCTAGTTTTACAAAGCATTTAGAAGTCATATATTATGTTTTTGGAAGAAAACCTATAAACTTGCAAAACCCTAGAAATGTGGAGGAGTTGAGATTGAGACTTGAACCTGCTTGAAATTTCCCACTTGATGATCCAAAAGAAGCTAGAAGAATTCACCAAATGGCCTCAATAAACCTAAGGTTGGAATTTAATGAGTAGGGAGGTTGAGAGGAGAAAAATCACTTCTAAGGCTTCAAAAAATCGCTCCCAACACTGAATGTTGCAATAAATGAGGGAGACATAATCTGAAAAGGGTTTTAAACTCGTCTGACCATGTGGGCGATTGTGCCCGACGATTGTGCCATATGGCACTCTCGCCGACACTTCCGCCGAGGATGTACTGAGAAAGGGGAGGCCATGATGATTGTAACATGCAAATGAGCCTTTGGGCACAATTGTTGTCGCTTTCGCCTATAGTGTGTTCCCTAGAAATTGTGATACGCGATTGTGCCCCGGGGCGCTCTCGTAGTCACTCTCGCACACCCACACGCACCAAATCACGACATAATTTCTAGAGCCGACTTCCAGATAAGATTGAATACATGGCTTAGCAATTTAAGATTATCTTTAAAAAATTATAAATATACGAATATTAACACACAACGACTTGGAGTCTAACGAGAGATTATCCTACTTTAAAAATTACGAGTGTTACTAAAGCACACGTTTATAAACTTGCCCACATATGTTGTTTTCTAACTCCTTTGATGCACACCATTCACTTAACTTCATGGATATGCAAGAAACTAAAAGTTCATCTCTATCTCTGTTTCAAATAAATAGTTTGTGGGGAGATTCAGAGTTTGATTTTGCGGAGACATAAGCTAATGGTAGGGCAGGGGGTATTGTATCGATTTGGGGCATGAGATATTTCTCCAGCAACAAGAGCTATGAGTTCATTTTAAACCCTGAATTAGTCGAAATTCGGTCCAATGGCAGAAAATTCACTTGGTCAAATGTTGAAGGCTCTAAACTCAGTAAATTGGACAAATTCCTTGTCCCAAGAAAGTTTGTCAAAATGTTGCCCAATTCAAAATGTACGATCCTTGCGACAGACAAATCTGACTATTGATCGATTGTTCTAAAAAAGGTAGTTTCTGATTATGGGTCGATTCTTTTTTGAATTTTCAATCCCTGGTGTTTAATGGCTGACTTCCGGTCATTGGTGGAGAGAGTTTGGTTGGAGCGTCGGTATACGAAGTCGGAAAATAAATTGATCTACTTGAGGAACAAGCTGAAAATGACCAAAACTAGTATTGGCAATTGGTGTGTCGAAAAAAAGAGCTCATTTGAGACTAGAAAAGAGGAAGCTTCGGTGGTAATTTATGAAGTTGACTCTCGTATTGAAGCCGGTATAGCTATCCCCGAACACATGGAGAGGAGAATGGAGGCCATAAAAATAAAAAAGGAGATGGAATTTAAGGATAAGGCAGATTTGTCTCAAAGGGCTAAAATCAAATGGGTCGTGGACGGAGATGAAAATTCAAAAATTTTCCATGGAACAATTAATTATAGGGGGAATAAATCAAGAATATGGGGGATTTTTGTAAATGGAAGATGGACGGAGGATCTGGGAGAAGTGAAAAAAGAATTTTTTTTCTTTTCTTTTCTTTTTCTAAAAGCAGTCTAGGAATCCCGTTTCAGCCCAGATGTAGTTTCAATAAGGAAGGAATGAAAAAATTATCGAACGAAAAGATAGAATTACTTGATAGTTTAGTCAATGAGGAGGAAATTAAGAGGTTGTGTGGGAATGTGGAGATGATAAATCCCCTGATCCGGATGGGATTTCTTTTGGGTTTCTAAAATCATTTTGGTCTACCATCAGTAGCGACGTAGTAGGAGCGACGACAAAAAATTCCAGCTCGGGTTGGCTTCCAAATGGATGTTACGCTTCTTTCATCTTTCTGATTCCCAAATCAGCGAATCCCCAAGTTTGCAAAGACTTTAGACCCATTAGCCTTGTTGGTTGTATTTACAAAATTTTAGCTAAAATCCATGCAAACAAAATCAGCCAAGTCATCAACTTTGTTGTTAGTGACTCCCACTCAGCTTTCAGCAAAGGCAAATATATTTCAGACGATGCTCTGATCGTTAACGAATTGATCTACTCGGATAGAAAGAACAGAAGGAAGATTATCCGCTTCAAAGACAATTTTGAATAGGTATTTGACAAGATGGACTGGTGTTATCTATTTGAGATGATGGAAGGTATGGGATTCTCGAGAAACAGGAGAAGATGGGTAAAAGCTTGTCTGAGTTTAGCCACTGCCTCGGTTTTGGTTAACGGGTCACCAACGGTTAAGTTCCAGCTTCTAAGAGGTCTCCGCCAAGGGGATCCTATATCTCCATTTCTCTTTATTATTGCTATGGAAGGCCTACATATGTTCATGATAGAGGCAAATAACAGAAACTTGATAAATGGTCTGGAGATTGGTAATGATAAATTACCCTTAACCCATTTATTTTATGCAAACGACACTATATTCATTAACGAATGGTTGATGGAAGATGGGAGAAACATTTTACGGATCATGAGGTATTTCTATCTTACTTCGGGTCTGGGATTAAACTTGTCGAAAAGTGAATTATTTGGTGTCGGAGTAGGGGTAAATGTAATTTAAATAGCAACTACGTAGCTTAAATACAAAGCCGATAATCTTCCAAGTAAATACCTCGGGGTGCCATTGGGAGCAAATACTTCTAGGGTCGAAGATTGGCCCCTATTATTGAGAAATTCTATAAAAGGTTATCTAGATGGAAAGCCAAAGCCCTATCAATCGGAGGAAGACGAGTTCTGGTCCAAGCGGTTCTCGATAGTATTACTACATACTATCTCTCGATTTTCAAAGATCCAAATATAGTTATTGATTATATGGAGAGACTTCGTAGAGCTTTTTTTGGGGTTCAAGATCGGAAGAAGACACCAGGAAAATTTCTTGGGTTAAGTGGAAAACGGTTCTGAGAGACAAAGAAGACGGAGGCCTCGGTATTGGAAGCATTGATGTTTCTAATGTTGACCTTCTTGTTAAATGGGCCTATAATTTAGGGGTGATTAAGACACACGTTGGGTGAAATGATAAAGTCCATTTACGGTAAATAGGGAGGCTTAAACTCGGACGAGGGAACACTTTTAGGTCCAATCCATGGGGAAACGTAATCGATGTTGTCCATTTTTGAAAATGGAACTTTAACTTTGATGAATTGTGTGTGAAACAGGTCGAGAATGGTATAAAGACGACCTTCTGGACTGATCATTGGAAGGATTCCTCTACCTTTGCATATGGATTTCCAAGACTCTCCACTCTCCAAAATGAGAAACATGCGATTGAAACAGACAGGATCAAGGATGGATACAGATGGGATTGGCCTAGACCCATTCATGATCGAAATGAAGTCAAGTCCTCCGACCAACTCAAGGAAACCATCAAAGATTGCTCCATGTCCAATAAACCTGACAGTTGGAGATGAGTTTTAGCTCTGAACGGTATGTTATCAGTTGGGTAGTTGAGACGTGTCGTTGAGAAGCATCTGATTCCTCAGGAAGTTAATGTATTTATGTGGAGAGTTATGCTCGATAGAATTCCGACCCAGATCAACTTCAACAAGATGAACTTGGATATAGATTCTATGTTATGTCCGGTTTTTGGAGCCGAATTTGAGACTACTCACCATGTATTGTTTGAATGCAATATGGTGTTAGAGGTATGGAGACTCATTGGAAGATGGTAGTTGATATCCTTCTCCGAGGAAAGGTCGATGAACTCGATGATCATCGAAGTTAATTTAGTCTGCAAGGACAGTCTCGTCAAGACAACTTTGGAAGGGTTGTTTTTCATCAGCTGTTACATTCTCTGGTGCTTTCGAAACAAATGCGTTTTTGATAGTTCTCATCCCCGTAAAGATATCCTCCTCGATCAGATAGTGGAAAAATCATTCAAAAATCATTTACTTATTTAAATGTGGTTAATGAACAACAAAGACATAAACACCAGTTAGTACACGTTATTTATACATTCATACATCCAGTGCGTGGTTTATCAACACATGCATATGTACATTATATGCGGTTACCAAACAACACACAAATATATATTATCAATACTTTCACATATACACATGGGTATAAACACACACACACATACATACATACATACATACATACATACATACATACATACATACATACATACATACATACATACATACATACATACATACAACACAACACAAAAAATAGATTCAATCGCAGTTAGCAACCAACACACACCGAGGAATACATATAATACGAACACATGTACAAACATAACACATACACATTAATATGTAACACATGCAAATGAGAAAAGAATAAAATTTTGGATTCCGTCACTAATCAGCGACGGAATACAAAATTTTCTATTTGAAAAATAATAAAAAATGAAAATCCACGTGTCTGTCGCTAATCAGTCGCTAATTAGTGACGGATTAGCCACGGACATGTGGATTTTCATTTTTTATTATTTTTTAAGTAGGAAATTATGGATTCCATTGCTAATCTGTCACTAATTAGCGACGAATTCATCTATGTCGCTGATTAGTGACGAATTAGTGACGGGCCTAAATCTGTCACTAATCCGTCACTAATTATTGACAGGATTTCCCGTCACTAATACCTCTTTTTCTAGTAGTGAAATTAAAAACCCGATTACATGGAAACATCATCCTATCGATTGTTTCGGATTCCATAATTTACTCGTTTTCATGTGCTAGCTTCTTGCTAGCCGTTAAGAAAATTCCGGTTGTTGTTTAAAAAAAACAAGCGCACGTGTGTGTGTGTGTGTATATATATATATATATATATATATATATATATATATATATATATATATATATAGGCAAGGGTTCAAACGAGAACCCCTGTGATTTACTAAAATGCGAGAACAGTCTATACGCCAAGTATTGAGATTTAAATAAATGTTTAAGAGGATTTAAAGGATTTTAAAAAATAAAATTAATATTTAAAAGATTTCAAAAATATGAAAGTCGTGCAGGGGTAAAATTGATTTTTTTTATCGCAGTTCCATTGTTAATCACAGTTATCACACAGTTCCTTTGTTTTGTTATATCACAGTTCCATTGTTATCACACATTTATCACAGTTAAAGACATTGATTGTTTATCAAATATCATAGTTACAGTGTTTTGTTATCACATTGTATCACAGTTCTACTGTTATCACACATTTATCAGAGTTAACCACAACAATATTAATCACAATATTATCATTAATGTATCACAGTTCACTTGGTTATCAGACTATTATCACGGTTGGTTTATCACAAGAATCACATGATTTATCACATTATTATCACATTGTTTATCGGACTTTCTTTCTAGTCTTCAGTGAAGTAATGTTAAACTGTTGCAAATTGCTTTGCTGGATTATCACAAGAATCACATTGTTCTTAATAAAGTCATCACACTATTAACCTAATTCCATGGTTTATCACTTATCACAGTTCCCAGACTGTTATCACTATTGGTTTATCCAAGACTCACATTGTCATTAATGATATCATCATACTATTATCACGATTACATTGTTTATCACACTTTTATCATAGTTCTATGTTATTGGACGAATTAAATGTATCACGATTCAATCTTAGAATTTGTTCGAAAGTTAAGGGGAAATTTTCATTAATTAAAATAACATAAAAATTGTAAAAAAATAAATAATTACATTACGACCCTTAGGGTGCGTTTGGTACACTGAACATGACAATACAGAACAGAACATGGACCATTGTCCCATGTATGACAGGACTATTAGGTGGAACGGACAGGAACATAGTGGAACAAAAGTGGAACATACGTGTTCCACCCCCTCCCCATGGAACAAGCTGAAACAAGGTGGAACAGACTTATGTTTTACCAATATAACCTCAAAATAAAATATAATTCTCTTCTAAAACATTAAATACACATTCTTTTTTATATTTTTATTCATTCTTTAAATTTTATTTATTTTATTTTATGTTATTTAAATTTTCACTTTATTGTCCTCACATATTATTTTTATATTGTTACTATGTTTTGATTAATTTATTAAAAATATAAAATATTAATAGTAAAAAAATATATAAAAGGTTAAAAAATAAAAATTGAAAACTATATAAACTTTTTATTTTGGTGTCCTTTTAATCACTACTACATAAATGACTTTTTTAAACGCACTTTTTTAAACGGTTTTTAAAAAAAATTCGAAAAAACCTTTTAAAAAGGTGGTCCGCGTTTTTTTAAGACTTTTTTTAAACGGTTCTGCGGTTGTTGTACCATTTAAAAAAGTCATATGACTTTTTTAAACGGTTGTTATAAAAAACCATTTAAAAAGGGATACGTATTTCACACGGATAATTGAACAAAACCGTTTAAAAAGTCGCCTAACTTTTTTACACGGTTTTTTCATACAACCGTTTAAAATACATACATCTTTTTAAACGGTTCTCTAGAAATAACCGTTTAAAAAGGCCAAACACTTTTTCAAACGCTTTCACTATCACAAAACCGTTTAAAAAGGCCTTTAAAAATTTAGGGTAAAACCGAACTACATTAATGCGTTTTTATATTTTGATATGTTCGGAACAATTTGGAGCAAAAAAGAACAAAACGATAATTTTTGACAGATTTACGCAACTGGGGCGTTTTGATCATATCTCACTTGTCCGATCTCCGATTTGAGTGATTCAAGATGATCTGGAAACCCAACACACAGATCTACAATGTTCGTGTTTTGAGTGTTTGGTAATTTGGAGTAAATCTGGGCCGAATCTGAAGTTGAAGTTGGAAGTACAAAGCTGGACAGAAAATGAATAAAAGAATTAAAGGTGCTTCTATAAACATAGAAGAAGATGTGGCAGAATGGTAAGTGTCATGGGTTTGCATGACTGTGGTTCTGACATCAAGTCCTATGTGTAGCAGATAGCATTCTTTTATTTTTTAAACGGTTTCGTTTAAAAATGTGACTTTTTTAAACGGTTCAAAAACCGTTTAAAAAAGCTCCCGACTTTTTCAAACGGTGCCCTTTCAAACGGTTGTAAAACCGTTTAAAAATGTCCAAAACAACCGTTTAAAATACCTATTTCTGTAGTAGTGAATCTATCTTGAAGAGAATTTTCTAATACTATATTTTATTATAATACTTTTTTCGTTATAATTTAATAATTTACATAATTAATCAAAAAATATATATAATATATATACAAATTATTAGGGTTAAATTGGTCATGTTATATGTTCTGTTTTGTCCAGTTCTGTTTTTACCAAACGTTGAATAGTTGTTCTGTCATGTACCATCCTATCCTGTTCTATTTTTTTTGCATACCAAATGCACCCTCAATGATTTCTTTTTATTTATTCTAAATTTAGTTATGGGTTAAGGAAGTTGGAGGCTCAAACTTGTTCTCGCATTTTCGTAAAACAGGGGTGTTGTCGTTTGAACCTCCACCGATATATATATATATGTATATATATATATATGTATATATATATATATGTATATATATATATATGTATATATATATATATGTATATAGGGTTGGGTTCATTTGTTAACCAAAATATTAGTCATTGATGTTAGAACTGACGGATGAGATCAAATGTAACAACATATTAATTATAAATCGGGCCATGTATAATATTTAATGAAGCAAACATCACTGTTAGGGGTATTTGTGGAAATTGGGCCAGTATAATATTTAATGAGTTTATTTGATGTTAACACATTGGTTAACGATGAACAACACATATTCAAATGTTTAGTTTATTCCACACATGAACAATTTATCCACACATGAACTATTAACCCATACGACTAGATTACATGAAGATCAAGTATATTTGTTTATATGAACTATAAACTCACGCATGAACACACATGAACTATAAACTTATACGACCAGATTAGATGAAGATCTGATAAATTTTTTCAACACGTGTTCATAATCAAATTGTTCATAAATGTTCAACTTCAAGTTCATAATCACGATGAACATATATATGCATACAATAGTCCTTTTGGTTAGCATTCATGTTACAAATGAACTCACATGAACAATTTATCCAAACATGAACACACATGAACTATTAACCGATACGACTAGATTACATGAAGATCTGATAAATTTGTTTACATGAACTATAAACCCATGCATGAACACACATGAACTATAAACCCATACGACTAGATTACATGAAGATCTGATAAATTTGTTTTCATGATTTACATGAACCTAATTATGAAAATAAATCATTATAACACATTCAAAAAACTTACCCATACAATCGTTTTCTTTGGATTCAACATTTCCAACTCTACGTTTATCCGTCCCTTTATTATTGTTTGTATAATATTCACCATGATCGAGTTGCATTCATCATCTTCATCAATCGTTGTCGAATGAACATCAACGTTGACTCTCTCCTCATCATCGTTAAAATCATTGTGATTCATAATGTGATTGTCTATGTTCATGATGCAACAATATTTTCATAAACTAATTTCATACTAAAATCTTACAAAAATTTTAGAGTTAATTACGGATTTGGTCCTATGGTTTGTTGGTTTTTACGAAAATGGTCCCTAAACTCTATTTTCGTAAAAACCAACAAACCACACGACCAAATCCCTAATTACCTCAAAATTTTATCATTTAAACTTAGGGCTAGAATCAAGGAAGAGATGATATTTGTAACTCCTAAATAATTAAATGTTACAAAAAAAAATTCCATTGATACCCCTATTTAATAATTGGACATAAACATTACAAAATGTTTTCTTATTGGTTGAAAAAGGTTAACAAAGTTAACATGAATTTTGAGGTTAACAAAGTAACCTCCCTCTGTCCTTCATGTTGTAGCCCAGTGGAGGTAACATCCTTGGGAGGTCAGTGGATGGTATCTCTGACTACCCAGGTTCGAACCCTGTGGTAAGCATCCTGTGACATCCATGATCATGGGTCTGCCACATAGTGGTACCCTTAATTGGGTTGGGTCGTGATCGACGGGGATTAGTCAGGTGGCACCCTTAAGTGGGAGCCCGGATACCCCGAAAACGTGTGTGTGTTAACTTGCCGTTCAAAAAAAAAAAAGTAACCTCCCCCTCTCTCTCTCTCTCCTATATATATATATATATATATATATATATATATATATATATATATATATATATGTTAGATTTGTCATCCAATAATTCCTCGGTTGTAGTTGAATAACCTATTAATCCATATTTTTTTTTATATTTTTACTAACAAAATGACAACAATTAATCTTAAAATTCATACGATATTCGCTTATTCGGAGCTAGTCTATCTAGAATGATCCCTGTTTTAAGATTGTTCCCTATCGTATGATCTTTTCTACTTAGTTTGGTGATAGCCATGACGCCTTATTTTGACAAAATTTGGAAGGCATATCTCCAAACACCTCTCTAAAATGCATACTTTAGGCCATCTTAAATGTTAATGAAACTTCATTATGGAAACGCTTGAGTAGGTTTGTACAAAAAATAGCCATTCCATTCAAGCCGTCTAACCCAATCCGCAAACAACCAAACTAATCCAACCTCTAAACGGTCTATCCGTCAATTACTACGATTAAAATTGGGTTAGGCCTAACACAACTTTACTCAATCTAACTCAGCCTAACTCGATCCACCACTAATATATATAATTTTGATAAAACTTCATTTATATTTATTAAAATATCAAACTTTATTTATATTTCATTCTCATTTTATGGAGCACAATTTTCTCCATTTTTTGTTGACTAATTCTCGTTCGTCTTACACTTTATTGCTATTTTACGTAAATTCAATAGCAGCAAAAAATTGGATTAAATTATACATAATAATGTATTAACCTAAGCAATACAAGATCATATAAATATGTATGTATATATATAGGAATTTCATTTCCAAACCATCTAATTCTAACAAACTATATAAACCATAATCAATGTTTATATGAGCAAACAATATAGATACTTATAGACATGAAGGAGGTTCAAACGAAAGCAATAACAATAATTATTTAAGTAAATAAGAAAACAGTCAAATTACTTGCAAAAATCACATGTCATTTTACATTAACGGTCAAAAAAGGTGTGCGTGCGACTTTAGCTGCGACTTCAAGTCCCGGGGCGAAGTAGCCTGAATCGCATGTGATTTTATACGTGATGTTAGCTTAAAATCACATGTAAATCGGCCGTTTTTTTTTTATTTTTTTAAATAAGTGTTGTTCCTGTTTGAACCCGACTCTAATGGACAATTAACACGATTCATTAATTATGATTGAGATATTATGGAAGATGGTATGGTTCATTCATTATAATTATGATTTTAGATTAGAAAACACAATGGAATCAAATATTTATTAGATCAGATGAAAGGTTAAGATTGGTTTGTGTAGTTTGTTAGAATTGGATGGTTTGTAAATAAAACGTCATATCTATACTATATTATAAAAACGACATAAAAACTCTTAATTAAAACATTTTAAGCACAAGTTACAACTAATTAAAGCCAATTACTTAATTTACAATTTCTTAATGCTTTGGTACAACCTTTCCAAGCATAGTATCTCACATAATCATCTATTTGTGGAATGGATACTCATTTATTAATATAAATATTTATTTTTTTGGTGGAAGATTTTATAAAATAGATTTTTTTATAGCATAATCTATTTTAAATGTAGATTTTACATTTAAATTTATATTAATGAGATGTAATATAAAAGCTTTTTTCTTCCGTATTTTTTTATATTACATCTCATAATGATTTTTCCATATTTTATTTTATAAATTTTTTTTACATAATGAGATGTAATATAAACTCTTTTTTCTTCCGTATTTTTTTGTTAATATAAAATCTATTTTATTTTATAAAATCTACACGTATTTTATATTAACATAATATAAAATTTACACGTATTTTTTTGCTAATATAAAATCTACACGTATTTTTTTTTCACGAGCTTTAAAAGAACAAAAAAAGGTTGATATGAATTAAAAATAAAAAATAACGAGATACACTAATAAATTAGCGTATTCTTTAAAATAAAAATATTCCGCAATACTTTCCAAATTAATCAAGTGTAAAAAAAATAAAATAGAAACGATGTAGATATAAAAATATTCTTCCATACTTTTAATATATTTACATTTAAATGTAAAATCGAAAATGAAAATAAAAGATTTTAAAATATTCTTTACATTCACTATAAATATATATATCTTCTCTATTTTATTTACTGAGAATTTGTTTATATTTTTCAAAACCCACAATCATATTTTTCGAAGTAGGGGAATAAGATAATACTATGAGGTCTTGAAGTCAATAGTCAGATAAATTTTCAAGTGGTACTGAGTGAATTTGAACTATACCAGTTGAGTTGCCGGTTACAAAAGATACAAAATCATTTATTTTCTTTGTCATATTTTATGTGGGTTGAATGTTGTTAATTAATCTACAGATTTATACGTTCAAAGTGATTGTCAAGTGTTGTCGAGGAGGTTTCAGAAAAATTGCAAAATCTGTAAAAACGTATGTTCATATTTATAATTATTTCAATAATAGTGATATGTTGTGAGACATGTCGTTTGAGTTTTAAATAATATAATACAAAACTATTACCAATATTATTGCACAAACTCATAACAACAAACGATTAAAAATATATGCAAGTTAACCACTTATGAAAATACATTTGTTTTTCACAGAGAAATTACGTTTCATTTTAACTCGGTTTCAATATTCCAACAAAAAATTTATCCTCCCGTGCAAAGCCAACACTAGTATATATATATATATATATATATATATATATGTATATGTATATGTATAGAGAGAGAGAGAGAAAGAGAAAGGTTCAAACGAGAACGCTAACTATTTAAGAAAACAACAAATTATGTGCAAAATCATATATGATAAGGTATTAATAGCAAAAAATAGAAATGTGCGACTTCGCCCGCGACTTTAAGTCGTGGCAAAGTCCCATTATATCATATATGATTTTGTACATGAATCATATATTTTATGTATGCACTCGGTCGTTCTCACGTTTTCTTAAATGGATACTCTTCTTGTATGAACCCACATCCCCCTCTCTCTCTCTCTCTCTCTCTCTCTCTCTCTCTATATATATATATATATATATATATATATATATATATATATATCTTGGTTGGGCGAAGACATTAGACATGAGTTTTGGAGTGTAGACATAAATTTTCATCGTTTGCAAGCAAAATTTGTTTGTTTGTTTGTTGTATATACTAGTGTATCAATAATAATTCAATATGGTTACCTATTTATTATAATTTATATGTATAAGATTTTTTCAACGATGTACAATACTCCTAGGTCACCAAAAATCAAAAATACCTACTTCTTCAAAAGAATGATCGACCCAATCCGTTTGAGTTGGATTGGGTTATACTTTGTAACGAGTTGGATTTAGTTGAGAATTTTTTAAACCGTCGTAATTGGATTGAGTTGTTTAAATGCCTTAAACCACCCAACCTAACCCGCATACATCCCTACACTTGAGCCGGTATGATCATTATTATTGAAAGAAATTTGTGCAACTTGACCCACATTCGAATGCGTAAGACTTTTGACATTCATATATTGATGCATCCATGGTAGTTGATTTGAATTATGAACTTAGAATAAACCCTACTAGACAATATCAACTAATATAAAGTACATAAAATATTAGTTTTGATGTAGAAGTAATTTAAGATAGGTACATGCAGTGAGTTTAAATAATAAACAAATTGATAATATAAACACAAATCAATTTTATTAATATTTTTTGGTAACCATGAATATAAAAATGAGGTAATTGTAAGTTCAAGTTTGTAGAAAATAAAATGTTTCGGTTAAATTAATTCTAGAAATAAATATAACTTTAACAAACAAAAATATATTAATCCGTCATCAAGGCACGTGAACATGTGAAGACTAGTAATCGTTTCACATGCAAGATGTCTATTCTTTAGAGATGATCTAGTTCATCATTCAATGATTATTCTTTACAACCTATTTTCGATCCATTTACAACCTGATTTCGGCTCATTTATAACCTGTTTTTAACCCACTTACAACATGTTTCTAACCCATTTACAACTTATTTCTAACCCATTTATAATATTACCTAATATTTTATTTTTAATTATTAATCAATATTTAATACAATTAGTATTTTAATATAATTCTTAAAGATTAAAAATAGTTTCTATATTGAAACTTGAAAGTTGAAAACCCTAATCGACTAAATCAGTAAATCTTATTCCTAATTTGAAAAGACATACGCTTCCAGCCTCCTCTCCTCCTTCTTCCCTCATACGCCACCGGCGCAGATTTTCCTCCCTCTTCACCGGTGACTCCTCTCCTCTCCCTCTGTTCCACGGCTTCACGATGAGCAGTCCACAACGAGTTCAATTCCATTGTTCACGGTAAACTTGTAACCTTAACTTGATCGACTATAGTTCCATTGTTTCATTGTTACTTATATATATTTATAATCTTAACTTGCTCGACTTCATTTCCAATGTTCATGACGGAGAAGATAGAAGATCGAGAGGAAAGTAATACCGAGAGTGAAATTGGAGTCGATGAAAGTGCAAGTCGAGTTACTTAGAAACTTTTTTGGAACTATGATTTATTTAACTTTGTGGTTGTGGGAAACTTTGAACTATTTATTTTACTTTATGGTTGTGTTTTATTAAACTTCGAACAATTTATTTGACTTTGTCGTTGTGTATTTGTCGTGGAATGAAGTACTTTAAGCATTTTTATTTTATTTACAATTTTAAAATTAAATGGGTCAACCCAGGTTCAACCCATTTATTTAACAGGTTGAGTTGAGATAATCATAAACAGGTCAACCCGCTACTAACCCATCAACCCAACAGATTGGATTGGGTTAAAAATCTCAACCCATTTAATTAAACAGATTGGGTTGGGTTAAGATTTTCAACCCAATTAATAAATGGGTTGAACCCGAACCCAACCCAACCTGACCTATTTACACCCCTAAGGAAGACCCTGTAATACCGCTGATGGACCTAGGAACTTGTTATTTTCCTTTTGTCGAGACATGACTGTATTTAAAGAATCAGACTGACATTATCTTAAATATAACATTGAAATATATAATAGAATTAATTATTGTTCGTTTTAGTATTATATTAAGGGCTAAACCCTTTCTTTGTTTAGTGGGAGTCTAATCCCATGTTTAAATATTCAAAAGCATTTCTTAGGGAAGTGGTTTAGGAATTTTGTATGTGTTTTGCTTAAAACTATGGGCTGTTTAAGCATTAATTTCTTAATCACACTTGACTTTTTTTTAAATAACACTAATAATTCTATGTTGCATCGATTGGCAAAAGTGGTTGGGTACTCATATATACCTTACTCGATCGGATACATTTTTATTAACATTAATAAAATGGAATGTGATTAATCGCTACTAAAAAAAGATTTCATAGACGGACATTTCCGACGTATTTTTCCATTGGAAAATTGTGGCGGATCATTAAAAGTCAAGTTTTAAATTAGTACTGTCACAAACAAAATTTAAAATATAAATATATATATATAATTCGATTCATATTACTGCGGATTTGTGGCGGAATTTATTTTAAAAATGTTCTGCCACAAATCCAGCACAAATTTTTAGAATTAAAAATTAGAAAATTTAATCAACTACCATTACCGGCGGATCGGTAGCGGATTTCAATTAATTAACTAAAAACCACCACAATTCGCTGGTAAAATTAATTAATGAAATTTTTTATTTTTTATTATTCCATGAAATAAAAATAAATTAAAAATTCAATTTAATAAAATTAGTGACGAATTTGTGACGGGTATGAGGATGCACCACTAATCCGGCATTTATTAATAAATTTTTTTTTATTATTGTTCAGACACTACAACAAAATTAAGTTTATAGGATGCGAGAATTGTCTAAGGGATTGTTTGTTTTTTTTTAAAAACCCTTTTAATGGCTCTTAAGTCTGAATCGTTCAGACTTTTTTTACACACAACCTCTTATTAATCATAACTAAAATAAGACTTCAAACTTTAGACCTCTTAAAAAACCTCCATAGATTGTTTTATAAGATATATGTTTATAGGACCAAACGTAAAAAAGACTTATCTCTAAGTGTTGTAATAGGTTAATAGGAGGCTTTTAGGATACTTTTAAAATAAAACGTCGAATTAGTTATTTTATAGGACACTATTTGAAAAAAAAAATGTCTTATAAAAACAAGTGTCCTACAAAAATGAAAATTTTAAAAATAAAAACACCACAAAATCACCGACAGATTAGTGGTGGATCCTCAATTTTGCCATAAATCCACCACTGATTTTTGTTAAATTGAATTTTTATATTTTAAAAAGTTATATATTCGTTATATTTTTTGACGGAATTTAGAATCCACTACAACTTCACCGGTGATTTTATTGTTTTAATATTTATTTGTGGCGGATTTGTGAGACAAAGAAAATACTGAAGCAACTTGGTCTTTCGAAAGAAAAGACTCATGCTTGAAGAAACCATTGTATGCTATTCTATAAGAAATATGCGGATTATAACAGTTGTCGATTGTGTGGGGAGTCTCGTTACAAGACAATTGAACGAAACAATAAGGTGTCTAATTTGGTGTTGACGTATTTGTTGATTGCACCAAGATTACAACGATTGTATATGTCTAAAAAACAGCAAAGGAAATGACTTAGAATTGTAATCATCAAACTTAGTCAAGAAAGATAGTACATCCAAGTGATAGGGAGACTTGTAAACATATTTGATGCATCCATGTTTTGCTTAAGATATTGGGAATGTTCGTCTTGGGTTATGTACAGATAGCTTCAACCCCAATAACTCAAATTCAAATCCATATTCATTATGACCTGTTTTTCTTACAAATTACAATCTACCACCATGGATGTGCTTGAAAGAGTGTTATGTCCACCTAGCTGCTTCCTAGAAAGAAGATCTTTACACATAATTTGAATATATTTATTCAGCCCTTGATCGGCGAGTTGAAAATGTTATTCTTCGAGGGTTCCATTACGTACGATGCACATGAGATGAATTTCACAATGAAGGTCGTATTGTTGCGGACGGTTAGTGACTTCCTAGCTTATGCCATGTTGTCTGGTTGAAGCAACCATGACAAGTTAGCTTGTCCATATTGCATGGGTAAGGGTAAGCTCGTTACCCATTATGGTTTAACCCGTTGGATAAGGGTATGGATAAAGAAAATTTTATCCATTTATCCACTTATCCATTACCTGTTTACATGACATTTTAGTAGGTAATGTATGGATAAACGGTTTTTCACTATTCATTGCCCATTACCCGTTACCCATTACCTGTTAAGATATATATATATATATATATATATATATAGAGAGAGAGAGAGAGAGAGAGAGAGGGGGTCAGGTTCAGGTTATATATATATATATATATATATATATATATATATATATATAGAGAGAGAGAGAGAGAGGTTCAGGTTCAGGTTCAGGTTCAGGTTCAGGTTCAGGTTCAGGTTCAGGGGAAAACCTCAAAAAACGGAAAATTGAGGAACAGTCTGATAGCCCTTCATCTGGACGATATGTGCTTGTGCATACAAGTAATATGTAATATGCACGCGTGCATAATGCACTTGTGCATAAAAACCAAAAAACAACTTAATTTGGACGGTAAATCAAAGGCTATCAGGGTGTTCCTTAGTTTTTTCATTTTTGTGAGGTTTCCTTTGAATCTCCCTCTATAATTATATATAAGTTAAATATTAATATTTTTCATTATAATGTTATCATATATGTCATATATTAGTGTGTAATTCAATTTATTTTTTTATTTATCAAGTAAAAGAGTTCATGATGATTAAATGTCAAACAAAACGGGGTCGGAAAAATAAATACAACGGAAAGTGTTGTCTTTACAATTTTTAAATAGTTTATAAAATATTATCCTATAATTATATCTAGAGTAATATTAAATGTTTACTAGAATATATTAGATATAAGATAATTACCATATTTACGAATTTATGTTTTATTTACGTGTTTCAGGTTTAACAATATTATTTGTAGTGGAAAAAGAAATTTGTTTTACCATTTATCCATTATCCGTTTTGTTACCCCATAATTTAGTGGGTAGGGCAAGAGTTTTATAAAATGGATAATTACCCATTTTGTTACCCATTATTTTAAATGGATAGGGTAACGGAATAACCCTTACCCTACCCGTTGTCGGCCCTAGGCGTGATACGAACTGATTTCGTGATAGACATGTCGAGAAAACTGATCCACTCTCGTTGATAACCGATGAGCAAACATGGGAACACGTCTACAACCTCCAAGAGTCATGATTGTCATGTGTTCATGCAACGACTGATCTCTATTTCCGTTAGAGGGATGGTATCGAATCCGATATGGGATGCTACCACTAAGTTGTGCACATTCTTTGATGCAATATGCTCGAAAGTGTTAAATGTTGACGACTTGCTTCAGTTGCAGACAAGTATAGTTGAAATTATCTTCATGTTGGGAAGAGTCATCCCACCAGGGTTCTTTGATTCCATGGAACACCTTGTGGTACATCTAGCGCATGAAGCATTAGTTTAAGGTCCTGTTCAATATGGACGAATGTATGTCTACGAGAGACTTCTAGGGTCGTTGAAAAGGACAATAAGAAACAGAGCAAGGGTAGAATGGTCGATTATGGAGGCATATTTGGTTAATGAACTATCTACCTATTGCTACTTGTATTTTGATCAAATTGTAGAGAGATAGCTATATTGTGAGCCTCGATATTTTTCCCCCAAATGCTTGTTTCTGAACCAACGGTTAAGCATATTTAAGACCTCGTCTCAAAAATTATTTGATAAGGCCAGAACATATCTTCAGATATTAGCTGAATATATGCACAAGGCTTACACATACATCTTGTTGAATTGTTAATGAGTCTTTCGTTTTGTATACATGTTCAATGATTGGATTAGACTTAACGAACCGTATGTTGATCAAGCGGGATCGACATACGTAGAGGTGAAAACTTTCTTGATTGGTTTGAGAGCTACGCAAGGGTGTATATATTGTAATTATTCGTCATTATTTATATGTACTTGATAAAATATTACAAATTATATGATTATTCGTCATTATTGGTTGTCTTAGTTGGACCCCAATACCAATCATCTGAAACTTTTGGCATAAAGACCGGTCTGTTATGTTTGGAGACACCTAGGGTATTTTGTAAATGATAACAAATTCCACATGCTAACTCAATGTACCAGGCGCACCACAGATAATAGTGGAGTATGCGTGAAAGGCTTTTGTTACAACGGTTATGAGTTTCCCTACTATAGATTGTTGGATGAAGTCCTAGAGATAGAATATCATGGGATGGACTTAGTTGTGGTGGTGGTGTTTTATTCAGATGCACATAGTTTGATACAGTTTCAAGCGCATGAGTTGACCTAAAACATAATCTCGTGGACATAGAACACAGATCAAGACATCTTTCAGACAAACCGTTTATTCTAGCATCACAAGGTGAACAAGTCTATTATGCACCATTTCTGCCGAAAGAATTAAAAGATTGATCTTTTGTGGTAAAGACAAATCCAAGAGAGGTCTATGAGTTAGCTTCATGTCACATGAAGTACCTTCCAATGAAAAAGTGGATGCAGAACAATTTTCCAAGAAAATGATAGAATAACATCTATAGGTAGAAATAAATATGTGGATAAACCCGTCTGTTTTGTCATAGAGGAAGAAAACATCAAAGTTGTCATTGATCATCACGACAACCGGCAAGTTGACGAGACTAGTGACAAAGAAAAAGAGTTCGAAGACTCATATAGTGACTCAAACGACGAAGAGTTTCACTTGTCTGATCACTCCTCAGATGATTAAATATTAGGTTAGTTTTAGTCTTAGTAAACTTTGTCTAGATATTTTAAATCTTTATTGTTTACATTTTTATGTCTTCGTTTATAAAGTGTTCATGTCTTACCTTTATGTGTTACCTTTATGAATTTGACTACAAAGTGTTTGTGTTTGGCTTTCAACTCTGGGTGGAGTCTAACATTGTGTTGTATACTTGAGTTATTATTGTATGTTTTCAAATGTTGTCTTACAGCCTTATTATCATGTTGCGTACACCTACTAGTGGACGAGGTAGTGGCAAATGCACTCTAAGGCGAGGCACTGGAACCTCTAGTAGTGGCTCAATCCGACCAGATGTCTGGAAATGTATGCGGCATCAATGCTCTGGAGCAGATACCCGAATTTCCATCATAGAGGGTAAGGATTAGCATTTTCGATGGAGAGTAAGTGTTATATTAATTAATTGGTCAAATTAAATGTTTTTTTTATTGATGCTAGTTGACATTCATTATATAGTTTTGACAACATCGACACCGTTCGACAGCTCGGACAGATTAACCAGTCGAAGATTGATAGGCCATGGTTTACTTGGAGAGAAATCCCTAGGGATGTTTTCAGGTTCATATACATTCAAATTATTATATTTTTGAAGTTTTATTTTGAACTTAAAAACCAACTAACTTTTTAAGGGTATGGCCTTTTTTTATTGGGATGATAGCCTGAACGGTCTTATACAAATGGCATGGGAGGCGAGGTCAACAAAAAATTACATTGATGGGTTGAGTGCCGCAAGAACAAAAGTCGACACTCAAGCCAGGAGGAATGAGTATGACTATAACCCAAACAATCCCAATAGGGATATGTCCGACTTGAACAACTCCCTCACCCCCGATTGGATCTCTCCAACTATCTGGGGCCAGATGATTGATCATTAGAACATGCCCCATCAGATCGCTAAATCCATGACAGTGCATCGAAGCCGGTACACCAAGGTCGACGATGAAATAACCAAACACACCATCGATCTCATTCGTAAAGCATGGTCATCGACCAATAAGACCTTAAAGCAAAGTAGTCAAGACACGGTTGATTTTTAATATGTTATAATTAACTACCAATCGTATTATTTAATCTTTTGTAGGCAAAAGAAGACAAGGCACGACTTTGATCGTTGTGGAGCTGTTTTATCTTCCCCATAGGAAGAGGTCAAATCCAAAGTTGTCCTCATCGGACAGTGGGTCATGAGGGGAGTATGTGACTTCGAGGTGTAGCCGAGTTGTGGTGTAATTTTTTTGCATACTTGTTATAATGAATAAAGTTCAGTTCCTCGTATATATCTAGTTTGAGTTTCCATTTATTGGACAAATGTTGAATTGTTTAACTTTAATTCCAAATCTCTATCTAGTGTTGGTTGCCATTTGTTGGCAATATAATTGTTTAAGTTTAAATTCTTGTATATATATATGTATCTAGCTTGGGTTGCTATTTGTGGGCACATGTTAGGATTATTTAAGTGCAAATCCTCGTATATATCTCTATCTACTTTGAGTTGCCATTCGTTAGGCAAACATTAGGATTGTTTAAGTTGGAAACGTCTGATTTACAACCCTTATGCTATCGAAATTCACTTGTATTTTTTTAAACTACGGTTTGAGTACAAGATGAATCTTAGCCAGAAGTACATCGACGACCCGAATGCCCATCCCATCGTTGATACAAATCTATGGCAACAAACAGTCGCCAAGAGCAAGGAAGATTGCCTATTTGACTTTAGGTAAAATCAAGATCCAAGTTGGGTCATGTGACAATGTGTATGGACACCCGAGTGTTGGCTCGTCATCCGATGCTCGAGTGTGTACCTCTTTTCCCTTGATGTTATCTACTTCAAATATTATGC
Source organism: Arctium minus (assembly GCA_954870635.1). Taxonomy (NCBI): domain Eukaryota; kingdom Viridiplantae; phylum Streptophyta; class Magnoliopsida; order Asterales; family Asteraceae; genus Arctium; species Arctium minus. The sequence goes on along the minus strand of OX941081.1, from coordinate 134,860,462 downwards.
TTATTAAAAATTCTAACATTTACGTTTTCTTGTTTTTGTAAATTCAAGAATTACAGACCCAAATTGAATAGTTGAGGATGCGAGACAAGGCCCGATACAAGGCGTATGAAGAGATGAGGGTGAGGGTCATGAAGTTGTCCAAATCACAAGAACCTGGGTTTCCACATTCACCACAGCTAGAGTTTTCATTTGGATATTTTTCATTGCGGTCAGGGTTTTCATTTGGATATTTTTTGAACCAAACAATCGGTTTTTTAACCGAATTTGTATTTTTAACCGAATTTGTATTTTTAACCGCATATTGCTATTTTATTTTTGATGTATCATATTTAGGTTTATATTTGTGTCTTTTACATTTTACTAGTATTTTTATTATTTGCAGGAAATTAAAATTATAAAAATTGGAAAATTGATTTTCTTGAACTTTGTATTTATTGGTGGATTAGTGGGTGAAAATCCACCGGTGATTTTTTTATTTTGATATAAAAAATGTTTAATAAAAACAGATGTAATCCGCCGATGAGTGAATTAAAATATATGGCAGATTTGAAGCAGATAATGTGTCTGTGATTTGGTTAATTAATTACCGTCGTATTTGTGGCGGTCGTATTCCGCCGATGATGGTCAATCCGTCAGGGATCAAGTTTTCCTGAAACAATTTCTCTGGCTGTGAAGAAATCAGTCATTTTTCCGGTGGATTTCCGACGAGTTTGTCCATTGGTGAAAGTCCTGGTTTTAATAGTTTATATATGGACTTCAAAATTATTTTCTTTGGAATGATAGCTTTTGAAGAAACGGTATGTTAGATTTTATATATGACATTCCATTCTATTATGGTTCTTAATTATAGGAGTGCGTTTCTTATCATTTAAAATTGTTGGTTACTAATAACTTTCCATCACAATTTTTAGAGTAGTCTACGTTTTTCCTCGTGGTTTGTTGAAATTACGATATTTGTTTTTATGGTTTACAATTCATTTTTGCTTTTGTTCATGTGATTTACAATTCAGTGTCTTTTTCGTCCCTCTTACTTAACAGTAAAACCACCGATGGAATTAGGCTCAGGACGAAAACAACAATGAATTGCAAACCTAAGGGATGAAAAACATAGTTTACTCTAGTTTTTATTTTGTTTTGAAGGTATTGATCTAACATGCTACTTTAATTTTGGGAGTTAAAGTTGCAAACGATATCAAAGCAATACCCCATGCATCTCTTGGAAATATCAAATATATATAGGTTTTTTTGTGGTTTTGTCTCTTCGGCTCGTGCAATTGCCCAGGACATGCAACGCAACCTAAAAGGGAGTAAAATGCCCTAATCATCTCCATTCATGGATCTTTGTCTATTGCTTAACTACAAATAACACAAACCATATTTCAATTAAGGGCAACAAAGTCCTATCTTCATCTCCATCTCCATCTCCCTTCACCCCCTCAACTTGCAACCTACACCTACACACACATAGAGGTTAAACCCAAAACACTATTGCAAGACTTAATTATTTTTAGGTCCTTTTTGTGAGACATGTCTCTTAGTTAATGTTGGGCATGTTTCTTGTCTTGCTATATGAATAATGAAAGAAAAAGGTTCACTTATATTAATCTTGCTTAGGTGGTGTGCTTTTTGTTGTAAATAATGATATTCTTCCATAGTTGTTGAGGCAATATTAGTAATATGTCTAACACCCCAAATCTGTAATAGAGTGACTAATTTAATTTTTTTTTATAACACATCATATAAAGAATGACTTCTTTCTAAAGGTCAACACTTGATTACCTATAATGGCAATATAAAATTTGATGTCAACAATATATAAACCATACCTTACACAAAGTCTAGGTTAACGACATGTGTTACTAAAACCCAATAACAATCGTTATCTCCTATTATGAAACGCGTTCGAATGACTAAATCCTTCCCATACCTCTAAGTAGCATCAACTCTTCACAGTGTCGCTAGTACCATTCCCCAACAAGAACTGATGCACATGTCGATAAGAAAAAAAATGCTAGACTTAACGCCTAGTGAGTTCAAATAGTTTTCTTCTTTATTATAAAATGGTAAAACTAAATTAAAGCTTGCTATTTAAACAACAATTTCCCCAAATGAAATGTATTTTATATGAAACAACATTTTTCCCAAAAGCCACCATTTTCACGATGAAAATCCGGTGACCAAAGCACCCGTTGCAACATAAAACCAAAGCTCAATACTCACCAAAACATGAATAAAGTTTAATATTATGATACTGAAACATGGATAAAACGCATTTATCCATAACACCAAAAAGTGAATAAGGTTCAATATCCCAAAACCACAAGTAAGGGATAACACTCCCTACCCAAAACGACACCGAAAACATAGATAAAATACAACACCTTTGGATTACGGGGGAGACCCGATTCCATCGATCGTGGTGAACACAAAGTAAGAAATATATCAATTTTATCAAATACTACCATAAATTCACGATCCCGGTGTCTAACTCCTCTCAAGTTTCCAGCGCAATACCAAAGGTCTCTGAGCCCGACCCCACACGAGTTCATCTCTATAATATTCCCGACCTTAATACCTACTTACGCACCAGTCACACCTACAAGCCAATAGTTCTGGGGCCGACTCCACACGAGTTCATCCCCAAAAAACCTTCATGACTTAGGTCAGCCCTACTTGGCCAAAGCCTTAAGACATGGGTCCTGATGCCCGACTCCTCACGAGTTCATGGCCGCATACCCAGGGTCCCAAAGTCCGATTAAACAAGAGATCACATTCGCAATATCCACGGTCCCGTAGTCCGACCCTATACAGGTCCCTCTTCATAATACCAAATTCAAGCCAATAACCCACACTTATATGACTACTCAAATAAAAGTCAACACAAGCAATAAAAATTCATTTAACCAACGTTTATATAAATACATGCTCCAAAAGTATAATTAATACAATTATATGAATTTTACAAAAGATTTATAAAACCCAATACACTAAAAATGCATTGACGTCAAATAATATCCATTTATACAATAAATGATCAAAAGAACACACTCTTATGATTTACTAGTGTGGGAACCGCGCGATGCGCGGTAGTGTAAGGGCTTTTTGTATTAATATGTAAATTGTACATATAAAAGAATTATAAATATTAAATATTACAATCAATAAATCATATTGTAAATGACAGTGATTGAATCAACCTTCAAGCCACAAAAAATAATCAGACGAAAGTCATGAAAATATTTAAAGAAACAACTAAGATAAACCAAAACAACGTATGTTGATCCCTATGCATAAGGTTCAGGTTTTCCGGTAGTCGAAACATCTTCTTCCGCGTTCACTCAATCCCCAATCATCCATCTCTATCTTCAATATACTCTAATCCTCAGATTGTCTTCTATATGATGTGGAATAGAATGGCATGAACGATTGTAGGCATAAGCTGATAAATCAAGCATGTTTGGTAAAAACTAAACTGATAAGCGAGCTGATGAATGTAAAATAACCTAAAAACGACATTTTGAAAACTTACTTAATTATATCATTAAGTAACAAAACTAAAAACTTTTCAACATTTGGGTTTCATGAATGAACTTCCAAAAATTACCAATTAGTGTCAGCAAATATGAATTCTAAAATAATTTTCACTTCAGTTGATAATTTATCTATGTTCCACTAAGGTAGCCTACCTTAGTGGAACAGAGCTGTTTCAAGAAGCTCAAAAAATAGGCTATGTTTTGCCAAACATGGCAGTTCAAGCCACACAGGAGTAACTGTGTGAAAGTATGAGAGAGAGAAATTTACCTCAGCCATGAAGAAATTCAGAATGTCCTGTTTCTGCATCTCATCGCTTGTATTTTTTAAAAAATACAAAAAAATAGATTATGATGAGACAAATAGGGTTTAAAATCCTTTGGTATCTGCATAGCACAAAAACCATGTTTTGATTCTCAACCTCTCAGGTACATTTCATGTATTTCGAGTTAGGCCACTTGCCTCCCAAAGGCTATGTTGTGTGCTTGGGCTGTGGCCTTAGGTATTGGTCGTCTCAAAAGAATCATATATTATGACTTCAAGCTTCCACTCTATCAGTATTCCGGTGCAATAACGGTGGCACCACATATATCTTGCATAGGTCTGTCTAGCAGGGGTGGCTCAAAATCACTATCAGGTTTTCATTTATCTCTACTCATGATCAAATAGCAAATATCTCTACAAAGCCACCGGGACATACCACAACTACTATTCTTGGAACAGGCAGAAGGTGGTTGGCAGAACCTCTAACACATGATAGGCATTTGCGCATGTTCTTAATGCCCTTAGTATTGTGCACTATAGGTAATTCTAATACTATAATTAGCTAGTTCTGTTAACTTGTTTTACATAGGATCTCAAATTCTCAAACCATATACATCATCGGATCATTTTCAAGTCTGAATCACTTCAAATTCTCCTTGAGATCAACCAATACACAACTTACTTAACAACACAAAACTAAAAATAAAACAAACATGAAGAACTGAAGAGACTCTTGAATTCAAAAGTGAGTGCAACTCACTCACATGTAATGATGGAAAGCATGTTCTCTCATCTTCAATCCTTTAGGGTCCTGAATTAAATCGAATATCAGACAACAATTTAAAACTCGAACATACAGAGATTTGAGAAAGGGGGCAGAGTTGATAGAAACTTACAGGGCCCTGAACCCTGATCATGAGGGAAAACATAGCCTATGTTTTTCTTCAGAGTGTCTTGTTTCTGACAAGTGACCATAAGCGATAAAACTATACAAACTTTTAAATCTGTGATGAGCTTCCTACCATAATCTTTTCAACAGTAGATCGAGGTCAGCTAGTTTACTGTTCTCGGGTTCTACTTTATGAGTGTCGATTTCAGGTTCACCCTTCACCAAAAATTTCCACCATTCCATTTGATCTTGTTTAGTTAAAAGTATCGAGATAGATTTTTGATCATCTGAAAGAAAAACAACAGAAAGATAAAGTGGCGTGAAGAAGATGCAATGAAACAAATCACATAAAAAACCAACTAAACCAACGAAAATTGATCATAATAAAAGAAGATGGATGAAGTACCCTAGCCTCGTAGGATGTCGTTGAAAACAAATCGCTTGATAACCCTTACCACGACATCGCCTCTCCACCCCCTGAACTCTATTTCAGCCTCAACAGCGATGCCGTTGCAGATCAACCCTTTTCTTCCCAAACCCCAATAGCGATCGATAGGGAGGAAATCGAAAGCAAGAAGCCCCAAATAATAGATGAGGAAGATGGCTCCATTTCAGCCAGCGATCCAGATGCAGATCGACCTTTTTCTTCTCAAACCCCAACAACGATTGATAGGGGCCCTTTTCTTCTTAAACACCAACAGCGATCGATAGGGAGGAAATTGATGGAGACAGTCGTTGGGAAATCGATGGAGAGAAGATAGATGGATACAGACGTGATGAGAAGAAAGTGGAAAGGCAAAAGACGGTTACGAACGAGGAGAAGGAATTAAGAAAAAGTCGATTGAAGGAGAAAATAGAAAATGGTGATTCTTGGCCTAAGGAGAGGCCACGTCAGCAGACGTGGTTTCTCTTTTAATATATATATATATATATAGATAGATAGATTTATAGAATTTCCAAAAACCCCAAATGTATGTACTTCTCAAGATTTTATAAACCCATATGTGCAAAAGATGCAATTTCATCAAGTAATCAACAACATTTGATTTATCTCATGGAAACACTTTAAGACTCCAAAATACACATTTTTGGCATGCACAAAGTTTTCACAAAGCAACTTGAATTCATATCGCTAGGTTAAGTTAAACCTAGTGTTCAAATACAAATCTTTAACATCCAAAATGATGACTTGAGATCCACAAGTAATCCTCACAATAACTTCTCAAAGTATCTTTTCATGGCTAGAATTAAACCAAATATGAACACAATATTTTGATGCACAGAAATCCCCAAAATGGAGCTCAAAACATCCAAACACTTACCTATCAAGATCTTGAAACGTCCCATCATAGATCTTCAAATCTCCAAGGTTCTCCTCTCCATTTTCTCAAAAAAAAACGTCCAAAAATGTCAAAATCGCCAAGAGATATGGGAAGGAAGATGGAGGAAGAAATGAGTGAATTTTCCAACCATTCTTCGATCTTTTTTCCAACCATTTTTCGACCGTTCTCCTACCGTTTTTTGACCCAAAGACTTGAGCGACTTTTCATGCGGTTTCAGCCAACAAAAAACTTAATATTTCCAATTTGGCTACCGAATACTTTGATAAATCCCGAAATTCATATTTTAATAATAACAACGGAATTGCAAGTGTTACAATATCAATGAAATCAATTAACTTTTTGTCTTAAAAAATATTAAGTAATGCTTCTCAGTGTACATTTTTACAGAATTTGGTGAAAAGTATTCTGATTAATTTATTAACTTCCTCGTATACCTTGGGGCAACAAAGAAGTTGATGTTGAGGTGCCTGCTGATGAAGATGAACCCGTCGATGATGAAGAAAAATAGGAGTCGTTGGAAAGTCTTGTTGAACTTGTGATGTTTGTGGGTTATATATATGTGTGTATATGTATATATATATATATATATAGAGAGAGAGAGAGAGAGAGAGAGAGATGGAGGGAGGGACGATCAAACGAGAACATAACCTATTTAAAAGAACACGAGAACCAACAAAATCAAATATGATTTTATATTAACGTGCGGAAAAGCCATGCGGACCTGAAGTTGCGGCCAAAGTCATCCGCATGGCTTTTTTCGTGCGTTAATGTAAAATCATATGTGATTTTGTTGGTTCTCGTGTTCTTTTAAATAAGTATTATTCTCGTTTGAACCTGACTATATATATATATATATATATATATATATATATATATATATTTATGGGAGAGATCAAATGCAAACCATGTCATTTGTACAAACCGTACAAACCGTCGATTGCATTGTTTAATTTAATGATATTCTTTCATGAAATTGTTTAATATATTGAAATTGCTTCATATAATTCTTTTCTGGATTAAATTGTTTCATATATTTTTGTTTATATGTAAAAGGGAAATTGTTTCATATTTTTCTCATTTTGTTGAAATTTGTTTTCTACAATTAATAAAATGAAGATGACAATGTCCGACATTTTGAATGCTTTTAGACGGCTAATTATCAATTTCTTTAAGGTGCTAGCTGCTTAGCTTTACTAGAAGGTCGATGAGTTGGGTCAATCTTTATGCCCTTATCTTCTTCAATTCCTTAAGGCTAAGAAGTCAAAACTCGATGGAGTCATTCTTGTGTGTATTTGTCATTCGTAATGGTGTTCCTGGATAAATAAATTTCGAAATCTTTACTCGTGTTCAGTGTCCCCTTCGCCGTCAGCTAGTTGCCTTCTTAGCCTCTAGCCCTTCTAGTTGCCTATCTCATTCATATAACTAAAGCGCACACTAGAAAGTGTCGAAAGGTGTCACAGTAGGTGCACGGAGCTGGAGGTAAGTGGTTTCGCTTAGACCTATTCGCTAATAATTAACGCCCTCCACAATAAAAATGACTAATCAACCCTCATAATTAAGAAAAAGTGAAGAAACAATTATGATTGGTTGAATGAGGTTTGTACGATTTGTACAAATGGTTTAGTTTACAAAGTAAACCACTCCTCTGTGTGTGTGTGTGTGTGTGTGTATAGAGAGAGAGGGAGAGAGATGAGGTTTAAAATACAAACCATGTCATTTACACAAACCAATCAATTGAGATATGTATGGAAACGAGGGTTCGTTTATTATGATTTGGATAATGATGGAAGATTGTTAGAGTTCATTAATTATGATCAACTTTTTGTGTTAGAAAACAATCGAGATATTTATGAAAATCATATATTTAATAGACTAAATGGACGGTTCAGATTAGTTTGTATGAATGACCGTGGTTTTTATTTGAAACCTCTTCTCACTCTCTCTCTCTCTCTCTCTTTCTCTCTGTGTGTGTGTATATATATATATATATATATATATGGTTGGGTTCCGGTGAGAAGTTGAGGTCAACGTGAGAAGGGTGAGAAGTGGTTATCAACCGTTAGAGGAGAAATGTATGCACGTTAAGATGAATTGCACCGAGATAAGATGCACGGAGATGCACCGGATCAATTCCCTTCTAAGGTGCAATTCATGGGAGGGCATGAGATTAAAAGTGATCCACGGTTCAAATCCACTTCTCACGCTTCTCACGTTAACCTCAACTTCTCACACAATCCTTTACCTATATATATATATATATATATATATATATATATATATATATATATATATATATGTGTGTGTGTGTGTGTGTGTGTATGTGTGGAGAGATTCAAATGAGAAGTGCTAAATGTATGAGAAGTACAGAAGTGTTCCCATCCCTTCATCTGGTCAACATTTGCAGCTTTCACTATGAAGCACCGGATAATTCTCGCATTGTCTACAAAAGATAGATGGGTAGTTTCATAACTTTTATAATTAGACGACAAACAAGTTCATATGTGAACCTGTTTGATTCACATTTGAACTATATGTTCATATGTGAACCCATTGATTAGTTTACATGAGAATCAGTTCATATGCGAATCACAATGGTTCATATGTGAATCACAGAGGTTCATATGTGAAACAGTTAAAATAATTCGTATGTGCATTACACGGGTTCACATATCAACATTTAGTTTATATGTGAATCACACGGGTTCACATATGACCTGTTTGCCACTATTTATAAAAGATATGAAACTACCACTCTATTTTTGGCATAGCCGCAAATTTTGACCTGTCAAAGTCGTAACTATTGACCAGTCAAATCGGATCTTGACCGTATGAAGGGCTAAGATTACTTATCTACTTCTCCTATATTTAGCACTTCTCATATGAGCATATGGATATATGGATATATATATATATATATATATATATATATATATATATATGGTTGGATTCATTTGTTAACCCAATATTTTGTACTAACTTTGTGAACCCAAATATCAACCATTGATATTGTAACGTCCCAAATTTTTTTTTATATTAAAACATCCATATATATAAACAAAGCCATAAGGTCTAAATAGTTTAACGCAACAGAATATTTCAAATAATAAAACTTAAGGGAAAAGTTGTTTAAATCACAATCACTTAAAATCTCGAACAACGTTCTTCGTCATGCCTTTATTCCAACGATAATCCGACTCCAGACTTTCTCCTTCCCTTTGCTACTACTCCCAATTGAGTGACGAACTAGTTGCATAATTATTTTGAAAAGGAGTTGGGTGAGCCTAGGGCCCAGTGAATTCACGGTTTTTATGCATGAATAATATCAATAATGAATTTCACAAAGCATCATTATTTATCATGCATGCAGTAAAACAATTTAAATCACAAAGCTAATGGCATTTTGGGAGGTATTTAATTCAGACAACTTTACCTGGCAAACTCACACAGCATGTTCGCACTTACGGTTTAGACAAGCTCACACAGCATGCTCGCCTTACGGTCTTACACCGTAATACACCCCCATTGCCACACAAATCTCAAACACATAACATGAAAATATTTCACGTTTAATGCATAAACGACATTTAAAAATATCAATAAGCCTGTAAATAATTTTTAATAAAACATGCAACCATTTTATAAAAAGTCTCGTATAACTCACAGTATAAGTCATTGTCCAAATCGTTCCTTGAAGTGGCTAGCATCTCCCCTATAAATCCAAGGCCACAATCTTTAAATTTAAAAAAAAAAAAATATATATATATATATATATACGATGCCACTACCTATGATAATCATAGACGATCAAGTGGTTCCCTTGACACAAATTACTCTAACGATCCATGATTCGATGCATTTGATTTTGACTTTATTTAGATTATAATTACACCTAAGTATATATATATATATATATATGTATATATATATATGTATATATATACATACATGTACCATATCAATCAAGCAAAGTCACGACTTCGCTCCATTATATATATATATATATATATATATATATATAGAGGGGTGGGTTCAAATGAAAAGCCATATTTCATTGTGCACATGAGGACAATTATGGACCGTTGATAAAAAAAACTGAATAGATCAAAGGATAAAAAATGCGGTGGCAATTTTGTAAATAAATTGAAAACTCGGTCCATGGCTTATTGAATATTTAGCGCGTAGGGGCAATTTTGTAAAAAATCTTTGACGGTTCAAAAAACGAAATTAGATCATAATCATGGTGCATAGCCTGCAAATACGGCTTATTCAGAAACTCTCTCTCACTAAAACTGCCATTTATCTACTAAAATTCTCTCACTAACTCTCTCATTAATTCTCTCTCTTAAACCGCCATTGTCGAAGATCATCAACGAAAAACTTTTGCTGAAAAATGAGTGATGCTACCGAAGAGCAAAGAGATCACATTCCGATAGCACAGGTTTTTGCAAGAGGTAACTTCTAAAACCTAAATATCTGTATATTTTGAATAGTTAGGGCTTGTATTCATTATTAACTGATTAACAATTACTAGATAAAGTTGAAAATATAAGCAATAAAATCTCATTCGAAAACCCTAAAACGGAAAAAATGAAGAAGAGACGTTATTCGAATAAATACTTGAAATAAAGAGTTATTATCTGAAAAAATGATTATTAGAAAAGTTATTCGAGAAACTTTACCAAAAAACCAGAAATATTTTGTTAGATCTTGTAACAAACTAAATAAACGTATATATTCGGTAGGAATATCAGTTATTTTGTTAGATCTGTTTTCTTCATAGTGCTTAAAACATATAAAGGTATACATTTGGTATGAATATGACTTCAAAAATTTTGAAATAGTTTTATATTCATAGTGCATAAAACATATTAAATGTGATTGACTATTAATTCTGAAAACTTGTCCTCAAGCTCTGGAGGTCTGATATTCATATTGAATATACGGCTTTATTCGGTTTGAATAAAGGTATACATTCGGTTTGAATATGACTTCAAAAGTTTTGAAATAGTTGTGATATTCATAGTGCATAAAACATATCAAATGTGATTATCTATTGATGCTGAAAATTTGTCCTCATGATCTGGATGTCTGATATTCATACTGTAACATCCCCCGTCCCCGTGGTCCGGAACGGGTGATGTCACATACGGGACTTAACATAATTACACAACTAAATCAGAGCTACTAATAAACTCCAAACATATATTACAATCCAAAATCTTACACTTCAAAAAGTGTTTATAAACTTAGAACGTTTATATAATAATGCGATTCTAAGAACTCCAAAATTTCACGCTCGATCTCAAGTCCCGTCCCCGTAAACGTCACTTCGTACCTGCCGTGTCAGAAAACAAAAACACGGCTGAGCACAGGGCTCAGTGAATGGATTATAATATAAGTTCGTAAATAATAATGAAAACATCGATAACGAAGCGGAAGACTTAAAAATTCAATTCGAAGAAAGTTTTTGAGACTGAAGTTCATAGTTCATTTAAATCAAAAGAAACGTTCGGTAATATAATAAAAAGCAATAATCTCAAGAATAGTTCACACTTTAACTTCAAAATGTAATATAAATAAAGTCCGTCAATTCCTGTCATTGTGTTCGTGGGTGGCCATACCACACGAACTGGGTCGGCATGCGGGCACACACAACGGATCCCCCGTGAATTTAACCACGGTCACATATTCTGTGGGTAAAATCTAGAATCGATTCATCCGTCCTGGAGCCAACAAGGTCAGCCAAGTCCTCCCGGAGTGGGTTCACGTAAGCCACATAGGCTTAACTCTGGTAGACCGTCATCTGCAGGACGCTATGACAACAAAGCCGCCATAAAAGGCATCCCAAATAATGTGCCCATTTATTGGGTTCTTCTAAAATCAACGAAAACTAAACAAATGCCACTTACCCAAATGGCAATCACATAAATTATAATCTATATACTTCACATTTTTTTCATAAACAATCTCATACGAGACACATTTTAATAAAACATCAAAATGTTCAAACAATTGATTCAATAAACCAAAATCAATGTGTAAGTGTGTGTACAATTTCGTATTTTTTGATCACGTTCGGTTGATCAATCACAAGGCGGTGAACCACCTTTCGGAAGGGTCAACTACAACAAATAGTTGCCCACGATTCAAAAGAATTGAAATCCATACCTTGATCAGATTGAGATGCAACACGTGATCAATCGAGACTCGGGATGAAGTTTAACCCGTTCTATTGCCTATTTAAACCATAAATTACTATTACTCGCATATCATAAAATTCAATGCTTATTATCCTAAGCTTAATCATAAAATTATATTCTCTTGAACATTAAACCGATTACTTGGTGTGCGGTTAAACATCTAGATATAAATATCACCATTTTGATTCTAAACTTTACCCGTTTGTAATTTTGACAAAAACAAACATTCCTATCCATGTAAATGATTATAACTTTACAATATGTAATCATAATCTACCAACCAACTTCAACTACTCTAACTTACCAACTTAAATAACTTAAGAAGAAATTTATACCTCTAGGAAGGGTTCGACGAGTAGATTCCGAATATGTAATTATTTCGTCGATTACTTCAACGGATTGAGAAAAAATTAAGAGAGAAGAAAAAGAATTTTAGAGAGAGAAAGAGATGAGAAAGAGTCATGGCGGTTTGAAATGAATTACAGGGACGATGTGATGTAGTTTTCATTTTTTTTTCTTATTATATATATATATATATAATATATAATCAATAAGTTTGGTTAAATGACGGTTTTAACCCCTCAACTATCTTTGGTTGCTATTTTTAATTACGGTTCAATTCGGGTAAAATAATTATACTTTTTTTTAAACCGAGTCTTACAATTATTCCCCCCCTTAAAAAGAGATTTCGTCCCCGAAATCGAATTTAGATATGAAACTTACATCGATTAAGGAACTCGGGGTACTCCCGTCGCATGTGTTCCTCAGTTTCCCACGTCGCCTCACGTTCCGAATGATTTTTCCAAAGAACTTTTACAAAAGGAATCACTCTCTTTCGTGTACCTCTCTCATCACGATCAATAATCGCTTCAGGTTTCTCGCGATAAGAAAGATCAGGTTCTATGTGTTCCAAGGGATATTCAATGACGTGTAAGGGATGATAGTTGTACCCTCGAAGTGAAGAGACATGGAACACGTTATGTATATGAGATAATTGCGGCGGTAGGGCTAACCGGTAAGCCACAACGCCAACCCTTACCAGAATTTCGAAGGGACCAATATATCTCGGGCTCAACTTTCCTTTTAGACCGAAACGTCTGATACCACGAGTTGGGGAAACTTTCAAGAAAACTTTATCTCCCGGTTGGAACTCGATAGGTCGTCTTCGCTTGTCGGCGTAGCTCTTTTGACGAGCTTGAGACTCTTTCATCAGTTGACGCGCAATTTCGACCTTCTCGGTAGTAACTTGTACCAGTTCTGGGCCTTCAAGAATACGTTCTCCAACTTCATTCCAACAAGTCGGTGTTCGACATTTTCGGCCATAAAGTGCTTCATACGGGGCCATGCTGATACTTGACTGCCAACTATTATTATAGGAGAACTCTATTAGGTACAAATAACTATCCCAACTTCCATGCCATTCCATCGCACATGCTCGGAGAATATCCTCCAGTGTTTGAATCGTACGTTCAGATTGCCCATCAGTTTGCTGATGAAAGGTTGTACTAAAATTCAAACGTGTGCCCCAAGCTTTATGTAAACGTTTCCAAAATCGAGATGTAAAGCGTGGGTCTCGATCGGAGGTAATCGATACAAGAGTGCCATGGAGACGTACAATCTCACGTTGGAATACTTCTGTCAATTTATCAATTGACCATGTTTGTCGGATAGGAAGAAAATGAGCCGATTTTGTCAGTCGATCAACCACTACCCAAATTGCATCGTGTTTCAAGGTCGTGCGGGGTAGTCCGACTACAAAATCCATAATTACATGTTCCCATTTCCATACGGGAATGTTCAGCGATTAGAGAAGACCACCCGGATGTTGATGTTCACTTTTAACTTGTTGACAAGTGAGACAACGAGCTACAAAATCGGCGATATCTCGTTTCATTCCAACCCACCAGTAATGGGTCTGTAAGTCGCGATACATTTTTGTTGTACCCGGGTGAACAGAAAACATAGATTTGTGAGATTCGGTCATAATTTGATCTTTAAGCTCCGAGTTATTCGGAACGCAAAGACGATCCCGAAACCACAACACGTGATCATCATCGATCTTGAATTTCGAACTAACATTCTCTTTTGCTTGCTGGAAGTTCGACCACAATTCAACGTCGTCTTGTTGGGCTTCTTTTATCCGAGAAATTAGAGTCGGTTCTACCATCAAATTCGATAGAATTTCTGTTTGTGAACTCGGATAGATTTCCAGTCCGAACCGTTCAATCTCCAAAGCTAACTCTGTAGGAACAAGTAACGAGGAAACCTGTCCCACAGCTTTACGACTTAAAGCGTCGACGACTACATTAGCCTTACCCGGATGATACTGTATATGAACATCGTAATCCTTTAGAAGTTCGAGCCACCTCCGTTGACGCATATTTAACTCTTTTTGAGTAAATATATATTTAAGGCTCTTTTGGTCGGTGAAAACTTCACATGTTTCACCGTACAAATAATGACGCCAAATTTTAAGTGCGAAGATAACCGCAGCCAATTCGAGATCATGAGTCTGATAATTGACCTCATAAGGCTTTAATTGACGTGATGCATATGCGATAACTCTACCGTTTTGCATAAGAACACAACCGAGACCTATCTTTGAAGCATCACTGTAAACTTGAAAACCTCCGGTGCCAGATGGTAATACAAGAACAGGTGCGGTAACCAATCGATGCTTCAATTCCTCGAAACTAGATTCTTGTTCGGAACCCCAATTGAATTTGACTCCTTTTCGGAGTAATTGGGTTAACGGTAGAGATATTTTAGAAAATCCTTCCACGAATCGTCTATAATAACCGGCCAGACCTAGAAAACCATGAACTTCAGATACGTTCGTAGGTCGAGGCCATTTAGTGACAGTTTCAATTTTCGTTGGATCGACTTTGACACCTTCCGCAGAAATTACGTGTCCGAGAAAAGATACTTGATCAAGCCAAAATTCACACTTAGAACGTTTTGCGTATAACTTTTTCGTTCGAAGAGTTTCCAAAACGATGTGAAGATGTTGATCATGTTTCTCTCTTGACTTTGAGTATATCAATATGTCATCAATAAACACGATAACAAAGTCGTCGAGATAATCTTTGAAAACCCGATTCATAAGATCCATAAAGACCGCTGGAGCATTAGTTAGCCCGAAAGGCATTACTAAGAATTCGTAGTGCCCATAGCGAGTTCTAAATGCGGTTTTCGGAATATCACAATCTCGGATACGAAGTTGATGGTACCCGGACCGAAGATCAATTTTGGAAAAGTATCGTGCCCCTTGTAATTGATCGAACAGATCATCGATTCTCGGCAACGGATACTTGTTACGGATCGTTACTTTATTAAGCTTTCGGTAATCAATACAAAGACGCATCGTACCGTCTTTCTTTTTGACAAAGAGAACCGGAGCTCCCCAGGGTGAAACGCTGGGTCGAATGAAACCTTTCTTCAATAGATCATCGAGTTGAGTTTTGAGTTCCTTCATTTCAGTTGGAGCCATTCGATAGGGAGCCTTAGAAATAGGAGAAGCTCCCGGAACTAGATCGATGGTAAATTCGACTTCCCGGACTGGTGGTATACCCGGTAAATCGTCGGGAAACACATAAAGATATTCGGAAACAACAGGTACGGGTGCAGATGTAGGGATTATCTGTTCGGGATCTTGTAACGAAGCCATAAAACTTTCGCTACTTTGCCAAGTATACTGCTTCACAGTAATAGAAGTTAAAGCACTAATATCTTCTTTTGGAGTACCTCCTTGAAAGATCGCCTCTGGTTTGTCAACATCCCCAAACAATATTTGTTTGGTGTTACCGTCTATAGTTGCATGGTGGTGTGAAAACCAGTCCATCCCCAATATTAATTGAAAGTGGGACATATGCATTGGAAGTAGAGTGACCTCTCGTATGCGATCTCCAACAAATAACGGACAATTTGAAAATCGAGTTAACACACAGATTGAACCACCCATCGGGGTAGATATCACGACTGGAAATTCGGTGGTTTGTTCATAAGGTTTTAACCGGGATTCTAATTGTTCAGAAACAACAGAGTGTGTTACTCCGGTATCAAACAAGGCATAAACAGATAAATCATTTAAGTTAACATGGCCTGAAATCATACCCGCTTGAGATTTGTCGCCAGGTAATGCAAAGACTCGCCCACTAGTAGTTGCTTGTTTTCCTTTTCCTTTTCCAACTTTAGGACAATCTCTGGCCATATTCCCTTGTTCTTGACAATTAAAACACGAACCGATCATCTTTAGACACGGACCCGACCGATGTCGAAGATTGCACTGGTCACAAATATTAATTGGACTTGAAACATTTTGACTCCCCCTGTTAGAAAACACTGGAAGTCGTGGCGTGAATTGACTTGAACTTTTATGTGGGTTAATGTTCGACTTTGACTTTACAAAACGAGGGTTGCCTTGGAAAGATTCAGGTCCACATTTCTTATTGTCAACGCGTGAAGTTAACTGTTGTTGTTGTGACCGATCAATATTCTTCGCTGCGTCGGCCACTTCAGTAACGGTATTAAAAGGAAGATTCAAGAGACTATCCTTATACTTCGAGTTAAGTGTCCATTTAAACTTATTGGCTTGTTGCGCTTGTGTGCCTGCGGTATTTCCTGCAAAACGAGAAAACTTAAGAAAACGAGCCATGTAGTCGGCAACGGTTTCTTCCTCGCCTTGTTGGATCGTTGAATAGTCTTGCACATAAGCATCGCGATCTGCCGCCGTAAAATACTGATTGAAGAAAAATTCTTTGAAGTTATCCCAAGATAAGTTCTTAACAAATGGGTCAATTTGAACGCAAGCTTCCCACCAATTGTTCGCTTCTTTCTCAAACTTGTAAGTAGCCAAGCGGACCCTGTACTGATCTGGAATATCTAAGACATTAAAAATCTTTTCGATGTACCGAATCCAGTGTTCAACATCTACTGAATCTACGACCATTGAGAAAGATTGAGGTTTCTGTTTATTAAACCTCTCTAGCCATGTATGCATTTCTCCCGTTGGATTACCCGAACTTGATCCAGGATTTCCAATATTTGATGTAGGACCAGAATTTGGATTTGGATTTGTATTCATATTTGGAGGAAGATTTTGTGCCGTCTGTCACATAGCCTGGATGGCTTGCTCAAGATATGCATGCATCATACTTGACATGGTCTGACGGACCACATCAGCAATATTAGGTTCACTAGTACCGCCCACTGGGTTGGGAATTGGGTTACCCTCATGTTGAGATCTGGACTTGCGTGGGCGACCACGTCTCGACATTCTAATACAGAACAACATCAATATCAGAATTCAAAACAGTTACGAATTGAAAATCAGTAAATAGAATTAAATTCTAGTATACCCATTCTAATGTCTACCTAATTCTCACAGGTCAAACTTATTTAATCTACAAGTCGTAACCTATGCTCTGATACCATATTTGTAACATCCCCCGTCCCTGTGGTCCGGAACGGGTGATGTCACATACGGGACTTAACATAATTACACAACTAAATCAGAGCTACTAATAAACTCCAAACATATATTACAATCCAAAATCTTACACTTCAAAAAGTGTTTATAAACTTAGAACGTTTATATAATAATGCGATTCTAAGAACTCCAAAATTTCACGCTCGATCTCAAGTCCCGTCCCCGTAAACGTCACTTCGTACCTGCCGTGTCAGAAAACAAAAACACGGCTGAGCACAGGGCTCAGTGAATGGATTATAATATAAGTTCGTAAATAATAATGAAAACATCGATAACGAAGCGGAAGACTTAAAAATTCAATTCGAAGAAAGTTTTTGAGACTGAAGTTCATAGTTCATTTAAATCAAAAGAAACGTTCGGTAATATAATCAAAAGCAATAATCTCAAGAATAGTTCACACTTTAACTTCAAAATGTAATATAAATAAAGTCTGTCAATTCCTGTCATTGTGTTCGTGGGTGGCCATACCACACGAACTGGGTCGGCATGCGGGCACACACAACGGATCCCCCGTGAATTTAACCACGGTCACATATTCTGTGGGTAAAATCTAGAATCGATTCATCCGCCCTGGAGCCAACAAGGTCAGCCAAGTCCTCCCGGAGTAGGTTCACGTAAGCCACATAGGCTTAACTCTGGTGGACCATCATCTGCAGGACGCTATGACAACAAAGCCGCCATAGAAGGCATCCCAAATAATGTGCCCATTTATTGGGTTCTTCTAAAATCAACGAAAACTAAACAAATGCCACTTACCCAAATGGCGATCACAGAAATTATAATCTATATACTTCACATTTTTTTCATAAACAATCTCATACGAGACACATTTTAATAAAACATCAAAATGTTCAAACAATTGATTCAATAAACCAAAATCAATGTGTAAGTGTGTGTACAATTTCGTATTTGTTGATCACGTTCGGTTAATCAATCACAAGGCGGTGAACCACCTTTCGGAAGGGTCAACTACAACAAATAGTTGCCCACAATTCAAAAGAATTGAAATCCATACCTTGATCAGATTGAGATGCAACACGTGATCAATCGAGACTCGGGATGAAGTTTAACCCGTTCTATTGCCTATTTAAACCATAAATTACTATTACTCGCATATCATAAAATTCAATGCTTATTATCCTAAGCTTAATCATAAAATTATATTCTCTTGAACATTAAACCGATTGCTTGGTGTGCGGTTAAACATCTAGATATAAATATCACCATTTTGATTCTAAACTTTACCCGTTTGTAATTTTGACAAAAACAAACATTCATATCCATGTAAATGATTATAACTTTACAATATGTAATCATAATCTACCAACCAACTTCAACTACTCTAACTTACCAACTTAAATAACTTAAGAAGAAATTTATACCTCTAGGAAGGGTTCGACGAGTAGATTCCGAATATGTAATTATTTCGTCGATTACTTCAACGGATTGAGAGAAAATTGAGAGAAGAAAAAGAATTTTAGAGAGAGAAAGAGATGAGAAAGAGAGTCATGGCGGTTTGAAATGAATTACAGGGACGATGTGATGTAGTTTTCATTTTTTTTTCTTATTATATATATATATATATATATAATATAATCAATAAGTTTGGTTAAATGATGATTTTAACCCCTCAACTATCTTTGGTTGCTATTTTTAATTACGGTTCAATTCGGGTAAAATAATTATACTTTTTTTTAAACCGAGTCTTACACATACTGAATATATGGCTTTATTCAGTTTGAATAAAGGTATTCATTAGGTTTGAATAAAGGTATACTTCAAAAAAATTTGAATAGTTGTGATATTCATAGTTTATAAATCTTACGTTTATTAACAATATAATTTTAAATTCAATAGCAAAAAAAAGAAAGAATGAAGAGGAACAATCTTCAACAAAAAAAAAAGAAAGAAAGAAGAAAAAAACAAATAGAAGAGACCACAAAAAATGACAAAGGAGAAAATCAAGAAGAGCAAAATTGAAAAGACCAAGAAGAAAAAAGGAGAAGAGTATAGCAAGAAGAAAGAGGAAGAGAGATTAAAAAAGAAAAAAGATGAAGAAGAGAAGAAAAAAAAGAAGAGAAAAGTTGAAGAAGAAGAAAAAACAGAAGAAAAGGAAAAGAAGAAGATATAACACATAGTTCTCTCTATTAGAACAACACCAAAAAAATCTCATGATGGTAATTGGGAAGATGAAGATGAGAATGCCCCAAATAAACTGTGTCAAGAAGTTTGGGTTTGAAAGTTTATTAGAAATGAAGATTGACTCAATCCCGGCAAAATTGGCACATTACATTGTGGACAATTTTGATCCAGTAAACATGGTTATAAGAACAAGAAAAGGGCCAATTCAGGTGACAGAAGAGTCAGTGAGTCACATTTTAAGATCGAAAATGAAGGACTAGATATTAATGAAGTTAAGACAGACAGTGAGTGGGATGAAATAATAAAGGTTTGGAGACAACAGTTTGGGAAACCTCTGGTTAGACCGAAGGATATTGTGGAGAAGATACAAGACTCAAACAGTACAGACTGGAATTTCAAGTTAAATTTCATAGTTTTGGTTATGAATACAATGGCAGTATCAATGAAGATGGGGACTTGCAATCTTGCAATTCTTTCACTTCTTGGAAAATGTTTGGAATTAGCAAACATCAATTGGTGCAAATACATTATTAATCGTGCAAAAGAAAGCAAGATTGGCTGGAATAGTGGATCAGATGCAAGCTTCTACACTGTTCCGATAACATTTTTGACGGTATGTAGTCAACTTTAATCTCTTTTTATTCAAGATTAATATGATAGTTAGGATTGTTTTGATATACATGCTAATCGATGGATTATTAATGTTTTAAAAATGAATGAATTTATTATTAAGTGTGAATAACTTAGATAGTTTGATATGAATGGAGTTTGATATACATTCAAAATTCAGTGTGAATAAAACTACATATTCAGTGTGAATATATAGAATATGGAATGTTTTAGAATTCAGTATGAATAAGATTTAATATGCATTCAATATTCAGTGTGAATAAAACTACATATTCAGTGTGAATATATACAATATGGAATGTTTTAGAATTCAGTATGAATAAATTTTGATATGCATTCAATATTCAGTGTGAATAAAACTACATATTCAATGTGAATATATAGAATATGGAATGTTTTAAAATTCAGTATTAATAAATTTTGATATGCATTCAATATTCATTATGAATATAGTTTGATATTCACTCTGAATATCATTTTTTTTTAATTTATATATCTGAATTATAAAAAATGTAGCTTCTTTATCTTGACTCAACCACATGCAATGGACTGGAGCATGAGATGATAAGGCCTGCATTGAGAGGATGGAATACAAAAACAATGAAGAAGAAAGAGAAAATGGAAATAATGAATGGAGGTTTTCGAAGAGGGGAAAATGGCTAAGAAGTATGTTGAAAAAGCAGAGCCTTCAACAGAGGAGAAGACAGTTAAGGTAAACATATATTTACATTTGCATTATAGTACTTGCTTTGATAACTGAAATCTCTATAAAAAATAACAGGATTACTTGAAGATGCTTGATGAAGGTCTAGAAGAGCTTTATGCAAACAAGGTAGAATTGGAATACAACTTGAAGCAAGCAATTATGATGTATCCACAACATAGTTCGTTGACAGAGTGGAAGTCAACCTATGAAAGTTCTTTTTTCATTAAAACAGAATCAATTGTTGAGCAACATATTGAGATTGGAGAACAGATTGGTGGAGATGGAGAGAATAGAGAAGGAGATCGAAATGAAGACAATACAGGGAAAAAAGAATGTGAAGAAAAGGAGAAAGAAGATAAGGAAGCTTGTGAGGAAAAAGAGCAAGCACTTGAGGTATAAAATAATACAGAGTTGATTAGAGTGGATGATGTTATTGAGGGAACAACAAAAAAGGTGAATAATGAGCACATAGAGAAGGTTGTTGATTGGTCGTCCAACACACAGTACTGGAATGAGTTGGAAAAAACAGGAGAGATTGATAATGCATTTAAGAATGCAAATGAAGAAAGCCAAAATGCAGTTCAACAAAGATTGGATATTGAAGCAACAGAAATCATAGAGGAGGTTGTTGCAGATATCGAGATGGGAGAACGAACTAATGAAAACAAAGTAGTGAATGATAAGGGGAAGGTGGAGAACAAGGAAGAGAACAAGCAGAAAGAAGAGAACAAGGAGAAAGAAGAGAATAAGGAAGAAACACAAGAAGAGGATACAAAAGAAGAGAAGAAAGAAGATGAGAGCAAGGATGAGGAAAAGAAGCAGGAGAGGGAAGAAGGTAATAAAGAATAGAAAGAGACAGAGAAGAAGGAAGAAGAGAAGATAAAGGAAGAAAAAAAGAAGGGAAGATGATGAAGTTGAACCACAAATATCAGATACTCCACATTTTAGATTGGGAATATCACAGGTGGATACTCCACAGAAAAAAGAAAAAGAAAAAGAAGTTGAATAAGAGATTACAAGCAAAAAAGTCCCACTTGTAATAAGAATAAAACAAAAGGAAGTGAGTGAGCAAGAGAAAAAAGAAAAGAGGACAGAGAAGATAGGTGATCAACTCAAATCACCTTATATTCAAAGAAAAGTGGATCCAACAAGGAATATAACAACAACAGAAAACAAGGTTGGCAATTGGATATTTTCACTTCAGGGAGACAAATTGTAAGTAAAAAACTATTATCTTTTATTCATATTGAATTATCATCTTTTATTCAGACTGAATACAACTAAATATTCAGAAGAAGTTTGATGTGCATGCTAACTTATAGATCATGTATTGTGCTAATCATGAATGCATTGCATATTCAGTATGAATAAGTTATATATGTATGCTAATTGATAGAATATGAATAAGTTGAGCATTATCTTTTATTCATGGTGAATTGTCATCTTTTATTCAGAATGAATAAAACTAAATATTCAGTATGAATAACTTGTAATATTCATTATGAATATCAAATGCATTCATCATTTTTTTTGTAATATTTATATGTTTAATTCAATTTTTAACAGGGATGTTGTCTTTCAAACAAACGAGGGACAAACCAGTTTTAGAGTAATGTTTGAAACCCTGATTCCTGAATCAGAACCATTTTCAAATGTTATTGACAGTTGGCCAGTCCTTCTTAATCATGAAGAAAGACTAAAGAGCAAGGATTCTCCAAAAAGATTATTCTGCACAACAGAAATTCTTGTAAGTTCACTAAACTTTTAAAATAAATTACAAAAATAATAATAATATTTATATATCAATGGGAAAGTTCCCTTGGAAAAGGATTTAAATATCTTCACAAAAAACTTTTGTGAAAACATGAAGGAGAATGCAGAGTTTGAAGCTCTGAAGAAAGTTGAATTGGTATGAAACAAATACATTAACAAAAATCATTTCATTATTTTTATTTCATATATTATAAATAAATTACATAAATGTATTATAAATATATTATTTTCCCAGTTGTAAAGCATGATCATTTTTATGTAATATACTTTGATCTGAAGAATGAAGCATCACACATCCTGGACAACAGTACAACTGATGTACCAGATTCTGCAAAATACGGCACTGTACCAAAAACAGTTGTAAGTAGAATATTATATTATCTACTATACATTAATAATAATTATGTTATTAGACAACCTAAATAATATGTACGATATAAATATAATACAGCAAAAACTGTTTATGAAGTTCTTGGTGAAACTTGCAGATGGAAGATCGAAGAAATTCACTCGAATAGTTCCCAAAAGAGAGGTCATGAAATGGAGAACAAAAGAGAACCACAAGGACTATGTTGTCTTCATGATGAGACATATGGAGACGTTCATGGGGGACCCAATCAAAAATTGGGATTGTGGACTGGATGAGGAGTCACCAGCTCAAAGATCACAGTTGAAGAAACTTCGATCAAATATGTGACAAAAGTTCTTTTGTCAGATATTAATGAAAAGAAAGAATGGGTGATCAAGGAGGCAACTAAATTTGCAGAACTACCACAAGATAAAATCAAGGAGATACAAGAGAATGCAGAGAAAGTGAAGGAAGAACGACTGAGCAGCATAGTGTAGATAAAGCTTGTGAATGAAGATAACTAAGGTTGGGGATGAAGTTTGGTGAGGTTATTTGAACAATTGATTTGGTTGTTATTTTGCATGAACAGTTATTTTGTGGATTGGTATCATATTTCTTAGTATGATATCATTTGGTGGATTAACTTGAACAATTATTAGGTGAATAAGTATGACATGATTTGGTGGGTAGGATGTATGAACAATTAAGTTGGTTTTTTTGGTTCGATGTATGAACAATTGATTTGGTGGTTTAGTATGTCACATGATTTAGTGGTATGATGGGTTACTAATATGGATTGGAATCATAAACAATGGTTGTTTTGATGGATCATAGAAATATAACAATGTCTATGTTTGTTTTGATTGATTATAAACTTCTAATGATGTATGGTTTGTAATAGAATAATATTCAGAATGAATATAACTTTTTAGGATTGAATAGAGATATATTCACTCTGAATAGTAAATATATCCTTTTATTCATAGTGAATAAAACTTATTACTTTGATAGTTGAAAAACATGTAATTTTATTCACTCTGAATATTAACTAATCTTCAGAGTGAATAAAACTAAAATGGAACTAAATGTAATTTTAATCACTCTGAATATTAGTTAATAAAATATTCAGAGTGAATTCACTCTGAATATTATTTAATATTCAAGGTGAATAAAACTAAAATGAAAAACATGTAATTTTATAGATTCTGAATAATAAATATACCCTTTTATTCATATTGAATAAATTTATTACTTTCATAATGAAAAAAATGTAGTTTTATTCACTTTGAATAATAGTTAATATTCAAACTGAATAAAAAGATATGTCAAAAATATTATTGAAATTCAAAAAATATCATCATATGAATTGTTTTATTACTCGATATTCAAAATGAATACAAAAGAGAACTAATTATGAATACCACTACTAGAAAGTAAAAAAATACTCTATTTACAAACATATTTTCTAAATTGGACAATTTCGTGAGTCATGGTTAAACATTTTATTATACAACCAACACAATCTCTTTGCCTTTTTACTCTTTTCAATTGTTTTTTCTTTACCACTCTTCAACCTCTTGCCTGTACCACAACCTTTGTTTCTTATTGATTTAGGATTGTGAATATCAACAACTTCTAGTTTTGACACACCAAGCAACGACTCCATAAGCTCTTCCCTATTGCGATGAGGAAGACTACATCCACTAGCCTCCAAATTACTCTTCAACTCTTGTATTTTCAAAACAATGTCTTCAAGCTTCTCCATATCATTAACTACTAGACCAATGCAATAATCAAACGCAACTTGAACATCATTTTCAAGTTTCTCACGACGCTCATTTCTTTCTCCATACCAATGACGTTTCTTCAACAATTCAGAAGAAATGAGATATTTTCTCCAACGCTTCACTATATATTGCAACGGTATCTCTTCAATGCACATATTCTTTAATACACAAAAAAAATATGACGACAAAGCAAACCGTAATGATGATAAAACAAGCAGCTACAATCCAAACAACAGTGGTCTTATTATGCACAACCTGCAAAAAATAATTCAATTCATTATTCACATTGAATAAATAAATATAATTTAAAAACTAAACAATCCTTGTGATCAAACTCTTTCACATAAACTTCTAGATTTGAAGTGCATTCACCATCTTTCCTTTTATTTTGAACCTTCTTCTTCTCAACAACAACAATAACATCAGAACCATCTACCAAACTCATAGATGATTGGAAACACGACCAAACAGATTCATTTATCTCATTATGAACATCTCTGAATATAGCACGAGTATATATCTTAGAAGCATGAACCTCAATTGGAAGGGGTGTGCTAAACTTACGTACCGTTGTTCTTGTCTGATGATTAAGCAACCTATGATTATTCTGTTCCTTGTCCATAGCAGAATCAAATGAGTCAATAAAGGCCATAAAGTTTGCACCATGATGAAAAAATAGGGAAAAGAATGAATTTTCACTCTCAGATCTTGATGTTGTTCTCATTAGACGAGCCATAGGAATATCCCTATAAA
Source organism: Arctium minus (assembly GCA_954870635.1). Classification (NCBI taxonomy): domain Eukaryota; kingdom Viridiplantae; phylum Streptophyta; class Magnoliopsida; order Asterales; family Asteraceae; genus Arctium; species Arctium minus. The sequence continues at coordinate 134,834,607 of OX941081.1, read as the reverse complement.
ATGATGGAATCCATCTATGACTATTTTCATACATATAGCCCAACCACTTGTGGCCAACAAGATCAAACTCAACAACTAAAGAATTCCATTTCTCTTCAAATTGAATAGCATCAATGTGTTCATCCCATATAAGAGCATGAAACCGTTTCTTGAAATCAGTATTTGAAATAATATTTGAAGAAATCTGAAAAAATTAAAATAATAATGTCATAATATATTAAAAATGAATACATTGAATATTAATGTTAACTGGTATAAAACTAAAAATTGAAGATGAGATGTATTATTCAGTATGAATACACTTACTATTCAGTATGAATATACTTATTAAGTATGATTAAAAAAATTGGACTCATGATCTGGAGGTGTTATATTCACACTGAATATGTAGATTTATTCAGTTTGAATAAAGGTATATATTTAGTAGAAATACCACTTCAAACAGTGAACAAAACACTTTATTCATAGTGAATAAAACATATGAAATATGGTTGTTTATGTATAATAAAAATAAAAGAAATACCTTTGAAGGCAATTTTGTACTAATGTGCCACATACAAAATCGGTGCCTTGAATCCGGAAAAACCTCAAAAACAACTTGCTTAATTGCAGGACATTCATCAGTAACAACCAATTTTGGTCGCCTCCCAAAAGTTTTCAAGAAAGAATGAAGCAACCATTTATATGCTTCAATGTTTTCACCATCAAGAAGACCAGCACCAAGACTAACACAATTCTTGTGATTGTCAATTCCAGTGAATGGAACAAATACCATACAATACCTAAAACAAATTTAATTAATAAAAAATATAAAGAAAAAAAATACTAAAAGATATTATAAAACAAAAAACGATGCTTACTTATTTGTTTGAAAGGTTGCATCAAATGAAACAATGTCACCAAACTCTTCAAAGTTGCATTTAGTTGTCTGATCGGCCCAAAATACATAATTCAATACACCTTCATCACATTTATATTCAAAGGAATAATTTGGAACATATAACTTCCTATTATTCATTTTCCTCACAAATAAATTTGCATTTTATCACCAATGAAACAATTACGATCCCGTTGAAAATTCTTATACTCAACCTTAGTACCACCTACCATTTCATACCCACCCTTCAACTGACAAAAAATGTTATGGGCTTGCGTAGCACCAATATTTGCATTAGACATCTTAAGAATCCACCTTTGTTGAGAATAGTCTAATTTGCGACTACTTTTCAGCAAGTGCTTCGAATCTTCATCAAACAAACAATGGTTATGTTTCTCTTCAAATGCATATAATCTTAAAGACCTCGCTCCCGGAATAACTTTGAACTTTACACAAGCTTCACAACCAGTTCTATGAATGTTAGTACTTCTTATCTTCTTATCTGATCCATCCAATGTATCTACCGGAACAGAATTAGGAAATCCAGCTCTATTGCATACAATATACCTCAAAACAATCATCGAATATGCATTTCTTTTCACAGAAGATAGTCTAACATCAAATCCTGCTTTAGCAGCATAATTCTTATATATTTCAATACGTTTCTCCAATGATTCATAAACTTTCCCCACAACAAGCTTCAAACCATCATCAACAACACGGATCCAAAACTTCACTCCATCACTACCATCAATTCCAATACTTGAAGGACCGTCTTGTCCTCTACTATAAATTTGATCTACAAAACATATTCATAATGAATAAAAATTAAAATAACAAAATACAAAATACATGTAGAAAGAAAATTACAAAAAGATGATTATACATACATTTTATTCATCATGAATAAAATATATCACTCAACATATTCAATATTTACACTATTCAATATGAATAAAGATGATATACATTTATATGATTTCAATATTAAGTATGAATAAATATGACAACACATATTCAAACTGAATATTAATGAACTATTCAGTCTGAATAAAGAATAACTGTTAATTAAATAACACAAAAACAGAACATGAATATTTACACTATTCAATATGAATAAAGATGATATACATTTATATAATATCAAAATTAAGTATGAATAAATATGACAACACATATTCAAACTGAATATTAATGAACTATTCAGTATGAATAAAGAATAACTGTTAATCAAATAACACAAAAACAGAACATGAATATTTTAACGATTCAATATGACTAAAGATATTATGAATATTAAGTATGAATAAAGATAATATGTATTGATGTAATTAGAATATTCACTATTCAATATAACTAAAGAGCACAAATATAACAACACATATTCAAATTAAATATTAATAAGAAACAGATTCATAGTGAATATTGAATATTGTAGTTAGATTACAAAAAATCTAACTACAACAAGAACAAAATTAATTAAAAAAACAGAAACATCAAAAAGAGCTAATTTAAAGAGAAATAATAACTTTAAAACTAACAACTAATACAAAAGAACATTCAGTTACACATTAATTAGATTACATTACAAGAAAAAAAAACTTACAGATCGATGATTCCTCAACATTCAATAAACTGGAAAACATAGAAAAAGAATCAATTTCAGTGTTTCCTGTATCCACAGAATCATAATCATCAACAAAATCTACTCTTTGATCAACAAAAAGTGTAGAATTTTCAACAGGAATAGAATCCATAGAAATCGATAAAAGAAAAAGAATCAAGAAAGATGAAGAAATCGATAAAGAAATCGATAATCAATAGATCTATTTAGAAGAAATCGATGAAGAAAACGATAATCAATAGATCTATCTGGAAGAAATCCATGAAAAAATAGATAATCACTAGATCTATTTGAATGAAATCGAGCTAAGAAAAATAAGGAAAGAATCGTATAACTGGAGAAAGAATCGCGACATTTCAGTTATTTAGAACAAATCGATTTGAGACAAAAATAGCGAATCTGCCAAAAATACCCCTGGAGCCATATTACACAATCGCCTCAAATATGGCTGCGATCAAGGGTTGTGATCTGTCCTCATATGCACAATCAAAAATGAGTTTTAATTTGAACTTTCCTATATATATATATATATATATATATATATATATAGCAACTCAATCCAGTAGACCTATATCAACAAATTGCACCTCAAGCATGGATTTTTATATAAATGAACCTATGGTGGCTGTTAATTCTTTTTTTTTTCTGTTTCTTCTCAATTACTCGGAGAATCTCGCCTAGAAGCCTTTCTTCATAGGGAGTTCTCAACTTTCGAACAATCGTAATGGCGTAATATTGGACCATCCATTACATATATATTTACCGACACCACATCACAATAGGTTCTAATTTTGGTGTCGGATGAGAGCATGGTTTGACAACCCGGTGTCACCGAGATACAATTGTGAAGAACGGTGGGGGTGTTAGCGGTGGTCGTTGGCCATCGTTGCCCAATGGGAACCCGCCCGAATAACCGAATTACAAACGTAACTATCTAATAAACAAAATTTAGAGACGACAGGTACGAAACACTTACCGAAGTTGCGTCGAACTCTTTACATTTCACCAAACCGACGTCCTTTACTTCGTTTATATGAGCTTCTTCTCTCGGTTGCTTTTGCATCTATGATTGCAAGTCTAACTCCTTTATAAACATGATTTTTATCGTCGGTTTTGGCTAGGTGAAGAGCCAAGGTCTTGAGCTACTAATGTCACCGGTCGTTTAAGGCCTTTCACTTGCAAGCCATAAAGATCACATTTCATTTTTTTCTTTTTATTCTTTTTTTTTTCAAAACTAGAGTTATTACAAACTTCCCCCCTTGACAAAATTTAGTCCTCGAAATTTTTTCTATACAAATAAATGAGGGTACTTGAATCTCATCTTGTTCTCGGGTTCCCAAGTTGCTTTAGGTCCTCTATGATGTCACCATTGAACTTTCACGAGAGCAATCTCTTTGTTTCTTAGTTTCCTTACTTTTCTATCAACGATAGCTTCCGGTTCTTCAATATAGCTCAAAGTTTTGTCCACCTTTACACCCTTAAGAGTTACCTCAGTACTTTCATCAGCCAAACACTACCTTAGATTCGATACGTGAAACATGTTATGGATCCCTTGAAGTTCTTCAGGAAGCTTCAACTTATAGGCAACCTCACCTACCCTTTCAATTATCATGTAAGGACCAATGTAATGAGGACCTAGCTTCCCTTGTTTTCCAAAACGAACTACACCTTTCCATGGTGAGATCTTAAGCATAACTTTGTCCCCAACTTGAAATTCTATCGGCTTCCGTCTTTTATCAGCATTACTTTTCTATCTGTCTTGAGTTATCTTCAATCTTTCCCTTATCTGGTTTATCTTATCAGTAGTCTGCTGAACTATTTCAGGGCCAACCAATTGTTTTTCGCCTACCTCATTCCAACACAATGGCGTTCGACAGTTCCTTCCATACAAAGCTTCATACAGTGCGACTTGGATGCTAGGGTGATAGCTGTTGTTATAGGTGAATTCTATCTGTGGAAGATGGCCCTCCCATGACCCTAAAAAATCAATAGCACATGCCCGCAACATATCTTCTAGAGTTTGATTGTTCCTCTCGCTCTAACCATCCATTTACGGGTGATAGGCTATACTTAGCTTTACTCGCGACCCTAATTCCCTTCGAAAGCTTTGTCAACATGTTGAGATAAACCGACTGTCTCTATTAGAGACTATTGACAATGGAACACCATGTCGAGTCACGATCTCGTCTATATAAAGCTTAGCTAGTCTTTCCATCGAGTATGTTTCCTAAATTGGCAGAAAATGTGCTGACTTGGTGAGTCTATCAACGATTACCTATATTGCATCATAACCCTTTGGTGTTCTTGGCAACTTTGTCACAAAATCCATTGTGATGTGGTACCACTTCCACATCGAAATTTCTAAGTGTTGCAACTTACCATACGGTCGTTGATGTTCAAATTTAACTTGTAGACATGTCAAGCACCTTTCGACATAATGGGCTATGTCTTTCTTCAACCCTGGCCACCAGTAAGATTAGCGAAGATCTCAATACATCTTATTGTTTCCCGGGTGGATGGAATACCGAGATTTATGAGCTTCATCTAACACTTGGTTACAAAAGTTGCCTAAGCGAGGAATCCAAATCCTACCCTTGTAGCACTTTAACCCTTGATTGTTATCTTCAAGAAGCGAAACAACCCCTACCATTCTCTCAGCCTTCAAGTTCTCTTATGTTAAAGCTTCTTCCTAAACTTTCTTGAGTTCATCAGTCCAACTAGGAGTCACCTCTATCCGCATTGCTTTAATCCTCACCCGATCACTCCTTCCTTTGTGACTTAACGCATCAACCACCACATTTGCCTTCCCAGGATAATACAAAATTTCACAATCGTAATCCTTCAGCAATTCCATCCACCGTTGTTGTCTCATGTTTAGTTCCTTCTGATCGAACAAGTACTTTAGAGTCTTGTGATCAGTGTAAATTTGACACTTCACCCCATATAAGTAGTGTCTCCAGATTTTCAATGCAAACACCACAGCTACCAGTTCCAAGTCATGAGTTGGATATCGCTTCTCGTGATCCTTCAACTGACGAGAGGCATATGCAATAACTTTCCCTTGTTGCATTAATACACAACCAAGTCCTAGCTTGGAAGAATCACTATAAAATACAAATCCTTTGGTTCCTTCTAGTAAAGTCAATATCGGTGCAGTGCTCAGTTTTTCCTTCAAGACTCCAAACGCCTCCTCTTGAGCTGGTTTCATTCAAACTTTATGCCTTTTCTTGTTAGCGATGTCAACGGCGTTGCAATCCATGAAAAGTCTTGAATGAACCTTCTGTAATACCCTACTAACCCCAAGAAACTATGTACCTCAGACGGGGTCCTTGGTGGTACCCACCTTTTTATAGCATCCACCTTGGCCGGATCTACTTTTATTCCTTCTTCGGTCACCACATGCCCTAGAAATTGAACTGCATGAAGCCAGAACTAACACTTAGAAAACTTTGCATACAGTTTTTCCTGTTTCAGCAAACTCAAAACCGCCCAAAGATGTTACTCATGCTCCTTTTCGGTTCGTGAATAGATCAAAATATTGTCAATAAAAACAATGACGAACTTATCTAGGTAGGGTTTGCATACCTTATTCATTCAATCCATAAAGGTTGCGTGTGCATTTGTCATCCCAAATGGCGTCACCAGGAATTCATAATGCCCATACCTAGTCCTAAAGGCGGTCTTAGGCACATCCTCCTCTCGAACCTTTAGTTGGTGGTAACCCGATCGTAGATCGATCTTCGAGAAATAACAGGCACCCTGGAGTTGATCGAAGAGATCATCAATCCTTGGAAGAGGGTACCTATTCTTTATCGTTACTTTGTTAAGTTCACGATAGTCGATGCACATTCGCATCATACCATCCTTTTTCATAACAAATAACACAGGTGCTCCCCAAGGAAAGGTACTAGGGCGTATAAAACCCTTGTCTAACAACTCTTGTAGTTGAGACATCAACTCCTTCATTTCTGACGGTGCAAGACGGTAGGGTGCCCGATCGATAGGTGTAGCTCCAGGTACGAGATCAATCTGAAACTCTACCAATCTTTCGGGTGGTAGACTTGTCAGATCATCCGGAAAGACTTCAGGAAACTCTCTTACAACAACAATGTCTCTCATATTCTTTTTCTCTTTCTTAGCATCTATCATGTATGCTAACTAACTCTGACATCCTTTTCTCACACATCGTCTTGCTTTTGCCAAAGAGATCATGCTAGATTTCCTATTTCTTCTGTCTCCGTAAATAACTATGGTTCCATTATTAGGTAATTCAATTTGGATTATCTTTTTGTTGCACATAATTCTTGTCTGGTTTTCAGCTAACCAATCCATTCCAATTATTATATCAAATTCCCCAAGGGTCATAGAGAGTAGTTTTAATGGAATTGAACGACCGTCTATCTGAATATTGCAGTCATCATACTCCTCTTTAATAATCACCCAATTATCATCGTCGGTTTCTACTTCTAAGGCTGAGCTTAAAGTTTTGGGCACTCTATGCAAGTAATCACATAATGCATTAGATACAAAAGAAAGATTGTTTGGGTAAATTTTCACAAGTCACGACTGACGCAAGAAAATCAAACGTCTTCAATCTAAGGACCATCCTTGTATTAAGATAAGGTCCTGACGATCATATATATCGGAAGTCAATGTCGTCCCTGATGACGATAGTCGAAAGTTTCTCACGTCCACAACTAGAAGAAACCCATCGATAGATCTATCTCTCACGATCTGTGTAATGTAACTAACGATTATTAATCATTTGTTACATACAACCGTTTTTCCTCTATGAGTCTTTTATTACAGGTTTAAGGCACATAATGACCAACGGATATAACGGACGAACACCATCAAGATCAATCATTATCAAGACTGTTGGACATTCAAAGCTCATTTATGGCGACCAAATGATATGTATAGCAGTTCGAAGAATCATTTGAGGACAACAAGTGATATATAAACTCATTATACCTATACAGCGCTCGAGAACACTCTCAAACAAGAAATCTCGACGAAGTTTACACGACGCATAGCCCGATCGCACGATTAATTTACTTTCCATTGTAATATTGTCAATTATACTTGCGATTACTCCTTCTAAAGGACGACGTCCGTGATTGACGTCTATAGTGCACTTGACGATCTCTGCTATCGTCCACGGTTTTTACCCTCGGCGGGGTTTTCCACGTCACCAAATTCTCTGTCTCTTATTTATTTTTTATTTTGTCATACGATTTGTCAATCGATCGCTTACTTTAGTTGTTAAAGCTCCACACCGACCTTAGATCTTCCTTTGGACGATTTTTGGCATTAACAGTTTGGCGCCCACCGTGGGGCCCCACCTAGAGTAAAATCCTCGACAAATAGTGCGGCTTACTAACGGTTTCAGTGCAGCTTTTTGATTGACAGGATCATGGAAGCTCAGGGAACACAAACTCACATCATTACTCAAATGCGCATGGAGCTTGATGCTGCTCACAACCGTATTCACACTCTGGACAAGAAAAATCGCAAAGCAAATGAAGAACTTTCAGCAATAAGGAATTCTGCAATAAGGAATCAAAATATGGGAAACCAGTTAAGACCTCAGTATGGTCCAAGACCACATTTTTACATGCCTTTTGCAGGTGTTCCACCGCCACCACCTCTATACCCCAGGCCAACACAAGGTATTGGAGCAACCACCAGAGTCACCATTTTCTCTATCCTGACGATACCAATGATGCCACCGCCAACGACAGTGTTTCCATCGATGTTCGTTTCCCACATGCATGCACCAGTCAATGGAAACACTGGAGAGATATCGTTGTGCAATGAGTTTTTTCCTAATGCAGGTGTAACATCTCAGGATTCTGGGTTCATGTTAGTCTTGCTCCCTACTGGAAATGGCTTCAATCTAGACGATCCTGTCACACGACGATTGAACCAATTAGAGGAACAGAATGAAAAGATGTTGTCGTTACTTGCAAAGCTTCCAGGAGATGTTGTGCCTGTGGACGTCGAACCAAGGATCGGATTCCAAGCATCACCTTTTGTTGATGACATGGCCATGGTCGACGTCCCAAAAATGTACAACATCTCGATGTTCACTCCGAAGTATTATGGAATCAACGATCCAACCGAACATATCGTACAGTATAAACAGTTGATGTGGATTATGTCGATACCTCATCAGTATCAAAAGGTCTACATGTGCAAGAGTTTTGTTGCGACCCTCACAGGTGATGCACTTCAATGGTTGATCAACTTGCGACCAAGTCTATCGGCAGTTTCGCAGAACTAGTCAACCAATTCTTTCAGCAGTTTGCTAGTAGTCGCAATGGAAAAGAAAACCAGCGATCTCTACTACATCACTCAGAAGACAGGCGAATCAGTTCGAAGCTACTTCAATCGCTTTAATTCTGAGATGATCAACATACGAAATTGTGACGTCCGCACCGCGATCAAGGCTTACAAGCGAGGTCTCGATGACAGTTTAGACCTGTATATGGATCTGACAAAGTATCCGCCATAAAACTTTAAAGACGTTCGAGCTCGAACATTAGCTTACATGTGGGTTGAGGATGATGCAGCCTTTCGTCGCAAACATTCCAATGACAAAAAAAGCGATAAACGTCAAGAAACCGGACTTCAAGGCTAAATTCGACCGCCAGGGTCAAGACGTCCAAACAAATCTCGAACGTGAGATTTGACAAGAACAAAAGTGCTCCAGCAAACAAGTTCCCCCAGTATCCTAAGATTTCATCTTACGGATTCAAAGGAACATCAAAAGATGTGGTCGAAGCCCTAAAGAATGTCCAAACTAACGTCAAGTGGCCTCCAAAAAGTGAAAGAGATGATGCTAAGAAAGATAAAACCAAATGGTGCGACTTTCATAGCGACCATGGCCACACGACGGACGATTGCATCGCCTTACGACCATAATTGGCTTGTCTCACGCCAAAGCGCCACTTGTTAGACCTGTTAGTCACAAATTCATGACCAGCTTCGCCTGAACATGCAAAGTTCGTTAATTGCATAACCGGAGGTTCCGATAGATGTGGACTAACTTACTCGACATCTAAGCAACATGCTATTCGAGGACCTGAAGAGCTTCCTGTCTCGCGATCGTTACGACCAAAACACGAGTTGGAGTTGGAAGCCATGCCCATCACTTTCGATCAGGAGGATCCCGACAAGCAATGGCAGAGACATCATGATGGCCTGATCATCTAACTTACGATTGGCAATTGCTCGACCAAAAGGATCCTGGTCGATGGAGAAAGTTCTACTAATATCATCTTCCTCAATACAATCAAAGCCATGAGAATCGACAAATCAAAAATCATACGACGTTCGACGGTCCTTGTAGGCTTCAATGGTGACATGGCTAACACCATCGGGGAAATCATTCTCCCAGTATTCGCTAAAGGGGTCAACAAGCAAACCAAGTTCAACGTCATTGACTGCTCGTTGGCATACAACCTTATCCTAGGGCGACCTTGGATACACGACATGAAGGTCGTGCCCTCGACGTATCATCAGACGGTCAAGTTTCCAACAACTTGGGGCGTCCAAGAAGTCAAGAGTGAGCAAAAGATTGCTCACAACTGCTACAAAGTTTTGATGAAGCCTAGAAAGCAAAACATCTAGCAATTACAGAACCAGGCAGATCCTGAAACTGTCGACGACTATCGACTAGAAAAAGTTGTCCTGGATCAGAAGAAACCTGACAGAGTAGTTTGCATCGGTACATCCCTTGACCCTATCATAAAGAAATCGTTAATTTCTTTTTATAGGAATATGTCGAATGTTTCGCCTGGACGCATGAAGACATGGTCGGCATCGACCCAGAGGTCATCTCTCATCGACTCAATGTCGATCCTACGTTTAAACCTATTAAACAGAAGTGTCGAAAGTTCATTCCAAAACGCAACAAAGTAATCAACGACGAAGTAGATAACTTGCTCAAGACAGGATAGATCAGGGAAGTGAAGTATCCCGACTGGTTGGCCAATGTCGTAGTCGTACAAAAGAAAAACGAAAAGTGGAGGGTCTGCATAGACTTTACAGATCTCAACAAGGCTTGTCCTAAAAACCCATTCCTACTACCTCACATTGACGCTATGGTCGACACAACTGCTGGTCACGAGCTACTCACGTTCATGGACGCATATTCGGGATACAGTCAAATCCTGAAGCATTGCGACGATCAAGAGAAGACAACATTCATTACAGACAAAGGGATATATTGTTATAAGGTCATGCCCTTTGGTCTTAAGAATGTGGGGTCAACATACCAGCGACTGGTCAACAGGATGTTCAAAGAGCGTTTTGGAGACACTATGGAAGTATACATCGACGACATGTTGGTCAAATCAAAACAGGTGATCAATCATATTGATCATTTAAGGCAGTCGTTCGATATTCTCAAAAAATATCAAATTAAGCTGAACCCAAAAAAATGCTCCTTTGGAGTAAGAGCAGGAAAATTCTTGGGATACATGCTTACCCGCCGAGGGATCGAGGCCAATCCCGGCCAAATAAAGGCGATCATGGACATTAAGTCCCTGCATAACCTCAAAGAAGTCCAGCGACTTACTGGACGAGTCGCAGCACTAAACAGGTTTATCTTTCGATCTTCCGACAAATGTCATTTATTTTATGATATCTTGAGAAAAAACAGGGGCATCGAATGGACGGACGACCATGAACACGTGCTCCAATAGCTTAAGAAGTACATGTCGTCTTCACCCCTGTTGTCAAAACCTGAGGACCATGAGGTCCTTGAGCTTTATCTAGCCGTCAGCTCAAACGCTGTAAGTGTTGTTCTGACCCGAGAAGATAAAAAGCAACAACGTCCAATCTATTACGTAAGTAAATTGTTAGGGTATTATTGTATCCAAGATTTAAGAGTAAAAGTCAAAGCATGTAAAGTCAAACATAGTCAAAGTATGATTAGTTTACCTTGCATTTGTACATGGTCCTTGACCATATAAATACTATTGTAAGCCTTGTTACATAGGTGTGTTAGTGAGAAGTGCATACCTTTTATGACATGTAACTCATTGTTAGATCTATGACATCAACACTTTCTCTCTCTACACTATCTCTCTAGATATTATTTTCATTGTCATATGTTGATCCATCTTGATTGTTTGTGCTTGAAATCTGGAATTAACAATTAGTATTAAAGCAAACCAAAGAATTTCAGACATGGATTGATACGAAATTGTGGTCAAAATCATAGAAAACTTCCATTGTTGGATGAACTCGCAGAAACAATTTTGGAAAGTAGCTGTTGAATTTGAATTTCTTCGATTGATCGATTTTGGAGCAATTGATTGATTCTACAGTGATCGCCTAATCATTTGGGATGTTTCTTGTTTGAATTTCGCATTCAAATTCGAACTGTATCCTTGTTGATTTTGAATTTTTTTGTTCATATTTTCTTGAAAAATTCGAACTCACTGTTTTGGGATCGAATCCTCGTATTTTGTTATTTTTAGTCAATTTATTGTACTAAAGAAATGTTCTAGTATAGTAATCGATCAACCCTGTAAAGTTACAAATCTTAATTACGGGATTTGAATCAAAAATGGCCAAAAATCTGCAAGTTCAGTGAAGAACTCGTAAGATCTGTGGTTGTCACAAGTTCATCTGAAGAACTTGCAGACTGAAGAACTCGCAGACTCGAAGAACTCGCAGACTGAAGTGTTTTTGTGTCTTTGTGTTGTTTGCGACTTCTATACAAGAACTCTCAAGGCCCTCCTTTTGAATTTGTTTTTTTGAAACTTAGAATTTTTCTAAGTATCAGAACTCGCAGGGTGCCTTTGCGACAAGTAAGAACTCGCAGAGCTCTATTTGCGACTTCTTGGTATTGGATTTATGTGATTTGCGACTTCTTCTCTGCGACAAGTGCCTTCTGCGACAAGTGATTTTCTTGAAATTTTTCTAAGTACAAGAACTCGCAGACGCATTGCGACAAGTTAAAGTTCGAAATTTTTTCTAAGTAAGAGAACTCGCAGACGCATTGCGACAAGTGAGCTTCAGAACTCGCAGACCTCAATCTGCGACAAGTGAGAACTCGCAGACCACTATCTGCGACAAGTGACCTTTGATTTGCGACTTCTAAGGATTTGTGACAAGTTACTCTTCCTTTCACAGTTGTTTGCGACTTCTGACACTTAGAATATTTTTTTTGAGTTTTTCTAGTGTTTGACCAAGGTTGACTTTCTGAGTCAAATTTGTTTCTGAATTCTTTGGACAATCATTTTTAAGCATACTGATCAAAATGGCAACCAGGATGTCTAGAAGAGAATGTGCAATTGCATACATGCCTGAGATACCTGCTATAGACGATGAACTAGATAAATTGAAGATTCAGAATTCAGATATTCTAAATCAGATTCTGGAGTTGAAAGCAAAATATATTTTTTTCAACAAAATTTTAAATGTTATTCTAAATTTGATTTAGCAGGTATAAGAGAGAAAGAAATTAAATTGAAAGAGAGAGAGAGATAAACACTCTTCAAAGCAAATTGAAGACAGCTGAAAAGAATTCAACAGAGCTGAAAGTTGAAGCAGTTGATTTTCAACTAAAGTTTAAAGCTTTTGAAGAGAAAAAAATCTGCATTGGAGGCAAAGAATGTTGATTTAATGAAGATATCTAAAGAGAAATCATCAAGTTTGAAAACTGATAAAGATGATCTTCAGAAGAAGTGTCATGCATATAAAGTTGATCTGGAGAAGGTTTACACTCAAAAACTATCTGACTTTTCTAAGAAAGCTTTTCAAGAGAAGAAAGACCTTGAGCTTAGGTGCATAAAACTCTCGAAGAAAGTCTCAGAATTTGAAAAGATCTTAATAACTGAAAGAGATACATTTGCTAAAGAGAGAAAAGTTCTTGAAGAAAAGACTATTGAACTTCCTAAGCAGATCTCTATACTACAAGACTTACTTGAAAATGAAAGAAAATCTTTTCAAGAAAAGAAGAAGTCTTTTGGTGCTGAAAAGAAAAACTCTGAAAAGAGAAATGTTGGGATTTTCAAGGAAATTTCTGAAAAAAAACATGAACTTGGAAAAAGACTTTGAGCAAGAGCGTCAAATCTTTGAAAGTAAAATATCTAAGCTCGCAACAAAGTTATATGTTCTATCATCAGATATTCTAAAAGAACAGATGGTCAGGTCTGATTTACAAAAGAAGTTTGACACAATTTTTAAAGAAAGAAATGTTTTAACTGAAAAGATAAAACTTCTGGAAGTTGCAAATAATGAATTGTCAGAATAGATTTCTGCAGATGTGATTAATCAATCACCTTATGACAATTCAACTGAATCAATTTGCTCTTTCAAAATTGCTTCCAGTTTTATTCATGAAAATGTTTCTAAAAAGAATAGTGTTAAATCAAATATTGTTAAATCAAATCAGATTCGTCCTTCTAATTTGTTTTATATTAAATCTGTTGATAGTTCAAATAGTTATTATGTCAAATCTCTTGAAAAGAATGCTTCTAAGAAAGGACAGATGGTCTAGACAGTGAAGGGTTCTCCTGATGAAAAGAAGATTGATAAATCATCTGCATCCACATCAAACACCAAGGGGAACATTGCACATAAAGGTAAATCTTTTAGCAAACCAGATAAGATTTATTCTGCTAATCATCTTATCAGGTTGGCTCAAAAGAAGATTTGTTGTTCTTACTGTGGAGCAAATGATTTTGTAACAAATAATTTTGTTAATTATTGGTATGGCTCATACTATATTACTCCTAAAAGAACTGAAATTAACAAATATGGATCCAAATACCAGTGGGTACCAAAAGCGACTCAATCTGTTTGCAGGCATCACAATTAAAGGGGGAGTAAGAGTAATGGCTTTTGAACAAAGCAGTTCAAGACCCGGTCTTCAATGATAAAGAATATAGACTTCTAAACACATCAGTTTAGGACTCATTCTTCAATGATTTTGGTTTCTGAATACGACAGTTCAGAACCCGGTTTTAAATGTCAAAGAATATTTTGTTCAAATAAGGTTATTTTGCAAATATCAAGGGGAGCTTATCTGATTCTAAATAATTTTATCATGATTTGAGGGGGAGCTTAAATGTTTGTAAGTATCTTCTGATCTAGATCTCTGATTGTTTGAAAGAAGAACTTTTGAGCATGAAAAATGTTTTCTTAAATGTTCAAACCACTTCTGGTTCTCAAAAGATTTCATGAATTTAGAAGTGTGATTTTAAATGTTTTTCATAATTGAGCGTTAATGTTTAACTGACCGTGTGTTTCCAAAGATCAATACTTGTGTATTATCTTGTCTATATATTGTTAAGTATTTATACACACTGGTTCAATATTTCATTTGAATTAGTTATTCCATGTCTCTAAACGAAACAATTTTTTGATAGTAATACCCTCGTTTGATTTCACTGTTGTTGAGCATCAGTCATCATTTCAGTCTTTGTGCGTTCATTGCTAAATTGTATATATTCGTTCATATAAACAAACTATCAAGTTCTTTGATACCCCAATCCTAAATGTTCACATTCATGATATTTGATATGTTTATACAATGTCAGCTCTCAAAACAATTCTCTTGATTTCATTTCATTCATTCATTATTCTTGTTTTGAGAGATCTTCAATGTTCTTAAGCTCACACATAAATGCTATTTCTTTGGAGCTTACATCAATTTGACATTGTTATCATATTTTGTGCTTAATTGTTCAAATTAAATTGTTAAACAACACCATTCTTTTTAGGACAAAATTACATGGGATCAGTGTGAGAGCTTAAACAGAACTTCCATGGATTAACGTTAACCTGTGTTTCCTACCCCGAAAGTTATCCTAGAGTGATTGAGGGGTGGGGGTCTTAAATCAAAGAGTAGGGGAGATAACTCATCCGGTTGAGTTTTTCTCATTTGAGGTAAAATGTAAATGAGAGTTTGGTTAGAAGTGAGCATAATGATTAAAAGAAAGAGGGTGTGAGAACAGAGTTAAAAGAATATGAAAACTCTGCACCAACTTTTTCTGAGTCGGGCAGCCACATTACTGTTGGTTCACATTCTTTGGTGACCATCATTGAAACAGACACTAGCCCATGCCAACTCTTGCATTAACCCCACCAACCACTCGTTTCTTTCTTGAAAAATAAATGCTTTAATTTTCTTAGGGACGCAACATATCTGCTATCTGGTCTTCACTCGAAAGATTTAGATATTGAAACAGAAGGAAATCTGCCCCACCTTCGCACCTCTTTCATGCACATTGATACTTGTTGTTGTCTCAACAGTTTACACAATTTGAGTCTGTTCAAGCTTAAGTAGCTTCAATGATTCCTACACTTTCATGAGCACACAACGAATAAGTTTTCTTATTATAACATTCATAGAAAATTCCTTTGTGGTTTTTCAATGATTGAATGGAAGCCCTGGGGGAGTGAACATCACAAAAGCTCATTTCAAATGTACATCCGTTGTACAAAGTGGCTCTGTGGTACTTACAGACAATTCTAACTGTATCAGTTGTTGATTCAGGGTTACAACTCTTATTATATCTGAATTTGAAAAGATACGGGTATATATATTTTATGAATTGACGGATACACAGATCAAAAGGGCGTAGATTGTCATTTTCTCAAAAAGGGAGATTGGTATTCAAAGACAGTGATGACTTGAAAAGGTTTTGATGATTTTGCTGCTCATAACTCATCAAAAAGGGGGAGATAATTTGGAATTTTCAAGTCATAATGTTAATATTTCAAGAGATTTTCTGAAAAAGGGATGTAATCATCAAAAAAGGGGGAGACAAACTGAAATTTCAAGTCATATGAAAGTTTTGGTCAAGGGATACATCTCATTAAAAGGAAAGGCTTTGAAACCTGAAGAAATTATTCCGAGATGATTTGAGAAAGTATATTTTTCAAAGACTGATCAGAGACCAAAAACTGAAGATACAAGTTATCCAAAGATCCCTCAAAGTTACAAAGTTCAAGAATGTTCAAAAATGTTCAAGAATTTTTAAAGATTTCAAATTCTTAAATATTTCAAATTCTTGTTTAAGACTTGATGACTTTACAAAGCAAAAGTGAATGACTTTTCAAGATTCTTCAAAGCGTCAGAGTTTAAAGAATGTCAGAGCTTTAATGTTTAAAGCTATCAGAGTTTAAAGTGTTGAAGAATCAAGAGCTGAAGATTGCTGATAATTTTTTTTAAATCTTGAATACAAAGGGGGAGATTGTTAGGGTATTATTGTATCCAAGATTTAAGAGTAAAAGTCAAAGCATGTAAAGTCAAACATAGTCAAAGTATGATTAGTTTACCTTACATTTGTACATGGTCCTTGACCATATAAATACTATTGTAAGCCTTGTTAGATAGGTGTGTTAGTGAGAAGTGCATACCTTGTAAGACATGTAACTCATTGTTAGATCTATGACATCAACACTTTCTCTCTAGATATTGAATTTCATTGTCATATCTTGATCCATCTTGATTGTTTGTGCTTGAAATCTGGAATTAACATAAATCACTTCTCGATGTCGAAACCAGGTATTCTTCCATGGAAAATTTTTGTTAGCTTTAATAACAACAGCAAAAAAGTTACGTCACTATTTCGAATCACATCTTATAACTGTCGTGACTAACTTTCCTCTTAAAGTGTCTTGAGAAAATCTGAGTTGACAAGTCAAGTGGAAAAATGGAGTATCTACCTTAGTAGTTACGACATTGAATACAAACCCAGGACCGCCATCAATTTGCAAGCATTGGCCGACTTCGTCGCAGACTTCATCCCAGAATTAGATGTACCGACGAAACTTGTGACAACTCTCGACGATCCAAGCAGGACTTTACACGTCGATGGATCATCCAACGCCCGGGGGTCAAGACTTGGTGTCGTCCTCAAGTCGCCACAGGGGGGCAAAATGGGGTACTCCATACGATGCGATTTCAGGGCTACAAATAATGAAGCTGAATACGAATATTTGATCATAGGAATGAATATGGCTTACGACCTAGGGGAAACAAGACTTCATGTCAAAAATGATTCACTCCTAATCATGAACCAAATGAATAGGGAGTTTGCAGCTAAAGACTCTAGAATGACGGCTTATCTCAAAATAGCCAAAGCCAAGTCCAAAGAATTTCAAGAATTTTCTATTTCACAAATCCCGAGGGATCAAAATACTTAAGCTGACGCATTAACTAACCTTGGGTCGGCACTTGGGCAGTCCCCATTCGACGTTGTCCCAATAGTTCATCTGGAGGCACCATCCATTGAAAACGAAAACGACGTCCAAATGATCGATGAGGAAGACAACTGGTCAAGTGATATCAGAAAATTTCTAACAAGCGACCAACTTCCTAAAGACAAAATGGAAGCCCGAAAAATTCGATTCATGGCGTCTAGATACATTATGATCAGAGGACAACTCTACAGACGATCGTCGATAGGACTGAACTTACGATGTGTTACCAATAAGAATCAAGTCCAAAGAATTTTGCAAGAAATGCACGATGGTGAGTGTGGTAATCACTCGGGAGGTCGCAGTTTAGCAAATCGTATCTCTCGACAAGGATACTATTGGCCAACTTTACGACAGGACGCAATAAGGTACGTCCAAAGTTGCGACGCATGTCAACAACAATCAGGTATGTCACACAAACCTTCTTAACCCTTGCACTCGACTCTAACTCCATGGCCCTTCATACGGTGGGGAATGGATATTGTCGGCAAGTTACCTCCGGCTCCCGGGAAAAAGGTATATCTTCTAGTCCTTATAGATTATTTCTCAAAATGGATAGAAGCGACTGCTTTCTCCTAAGTTTGGGAAAAAGAAGTTATCTCCTTTATACAGACTAACATCAATTGCAAATTCGGAATCCCATCCGAGATCGTATGTGATAACGGGCCGCAATTCATAAGCGACAGAACCCAGCAGTTCTGTGAAGATTGTAACATCAAACTTACGACTTCAACGCCTCAATATCCTCAATCCAATGGACTTGCTGAGTCGAGTGACAAAACGATCATCAATTCGATCAAGAAAAGACTCACGGCAGCAAAAGGCAAGTGGGTCGAAGAACTTCCGACAATTCTTTGGGCCAATCATACGACGCCTCGTACATCTACAGGACAAAATCCTTTCTCTCTGGTATGTGGTTCTGAAACAATCTTGCATGTCGAGAACTCAAATTCCGACCTCACCACACATGTCGGTTGATCAAAACATAGTCGACCTAAGTTACGACCTCGACGCATTGGAAGAATTACGGGAGTCAGCATTAATCATAATGTCTTCACAGAAACAATTGGTCGAACGACATTTCAATAAGAATGTTAAGGCCAAAATCTTTCAAGAAGGTGATTACGTCTTATGGCGTGTGATTCAAAACACTCAAGAACCTGGTTCTGGTAAATTATCCATCAAATGGGAAGGTCCATACCGTATAATCGAGGTTGTCGGAAAAGGATCCTACCGATTGCAAATCCTCGACGGTCATGACATTCCCCAAAGTTGGAATGCGGTACATTTAAAGAGGTATTTCTTCTAAAACCCATTTCTTCTTTCCTTAAGATTATCTTCCTACAAGCATTACTGACTTAAGCATCGGAGAGTCGTCGGCCTAGCCAACGACCCCCTCTAATGTTGTTTCATCGCAGGATTTGTCGAACAATCGACTTCATTTAAAGATCATACGACCAAGTCGTACGATCTATAACCCATTATCAAAATCTTGCTCTGGTCGCAAGTTCCTTAATCCACATCTCGAATGGTATTTGCAATTGACCTCGAATGAAAGGTCCCTTTGATTGGAAACTGATTCAATCACTTAATAGGTTTGATATTTACTTCAATTGTAAGATCAATATTGATTGACAGGTTTACAATTTGCATCTTGATAAAGTTGTTTGCTTGTCCCATCATAAATTTGTTATCTTATACTAGATCTAATCAGGTGTCGTGAGTTACCTAGGCAAATCTTTATTTGATCTTTTCTATGTTTGTCATGAGTAATCTATGCAATTATTCTAATGTTTGTCTCAACAATATAAAAGTTGCGACAGTCTTATGTGTTCAAAATTTCTTATATTAATATCGCAAGATATCACAAAACATGGCACGACCACCAACAGTCGTCCGACTAGAAAAAACAAAAAATTACAAAAAGCTACATTAAGGAGTCGGTTGCTCCTGCTCCTGTTGTCACTGTTGAGGGTCGATCGCAGCACCTCTACTCCCAGGGACGTCATCCCCCGCTTCCACTTCCTGTTCGTCCTCTGAATCAAGATCTTTCTCGACACCGATGGACCCCAGGAAAAAGGAAAGTTCACCTTCCGTTGACGCCAGGGGATTCTGACCCCTCAAGTGACGTCTCATTAAGGCCGCTCGGACCTTGAGACGAGTGAAAGCCTCGATGGACTTCACTTCTTCCTCAAGGCCAGCGACCTGTTTTTTTGCCGCCCCCAGTTCTGCCCTAAGGACCTCGATCTCTTTTTCATTCATGGTCGAGGCTTACTTAGTCATCTTCAGCTCCGCCTCAGCCGTGGACGCTCGACTCAAGGCCTCTTTCAGCTGCCCCCGCATCTCATCCTTCTCGTGACCGTCGACCTCAGACTTGTTGAGAGCATCATCAAGACGAACGGAGGACTCTTTCTTCTTGGCCTCCGCCTCTCTGGCCTTGGCCTCTGCTTCAAGGGCCCTAGCCAATGCCTCCTGTTCTTTGGCCAAAGCAGTCAGAACTAAACTCCTCACCTGGTCCATGCAGGTGACCAGTCCCGCTTCGAGAGCCTGTACAATCGAACGATCACAGATTAAATAGTAAATATGAAAAGCAATTCTTTCAAAACAACTTATGACTAAAAGTAAGAAAGATAACTTACCATGAAAGAGAGCCCCGAGACATGGGTTGCCAAGTCGTCAACGGACACACCCTTGTATCGGTCGAAAAACGATGGCAGAAGGAATTTCCCCAAATGGGGAAACAGGGACCTCCTGACCAGTTAAACGGACGGCATAAAGTCGCCCGGGAGGGTGAAGCTCAT
This sequence comes from Arctium minus, assembly GCA_954870635.1. Taxonomy (NCBI): domain Eukaryota; kingdom Viridiplantae; phylum Streptophyta; class Magnoliopsida; order Asterales; family Asteraceae; genus Arctium; species Arctium minus. The sequence goes on along the minus strand of OX941081.1, from coordinate 134,814,077 downwards.
GTCGATCGGAGTTGGAACCTCACTGGACGCCCAACCCTTCCCCTTGTCTATCGACGAAGAGGATTAACCTTCCAACCCGGCTGGTGGAGCCTGGGAGATCGGCTCCGCGTCCACGACCGGAGACGTCTTCGCCTTCTCAGAAGCAGTAGCCTCAGAGCCACTACCCTTTGAAGACAGTTCCTTCAGGACCGTCTTCGGCTTTTTGACCCCCGACCCAGATGTTGAGGGAGCTTTTCTTTTGATCTCTCGCCCTTTGTGGGTGAGTTCAACAAGGGCCTCTCTTTTTGAGAGAACCATCGTTGACTTCACGGGGGACGATCCTACTGACAATAACAAAAGACAAAAACATGAGTGGCGTCCATGACTAAAACTTATGGTAAACAAGTAAAGTTACGTCTTAAAAAACTAGACCGTACGAAATCTAATGATCCAAAGGTAACGTCTTACGACTAAACCCTAAATGATCTTACGAGTCCTACGACTAGATCCCATAAAAATCTCAAGTGGTGACATTTTCACGACTAGACCCACTAAACCCTACGATTAGTAGGTAACATCCTAGTGACTAAACTCATAACTAACGGATGACGCCTTTAAGGATAGACTCCATAAAGTCTTTTCGACTGCCAGGTGATGTCTCACGACTAAAACCCTATAAACTGACGAGATAAAAACTTACTCGTCATCTCTAGAGTCCTTTCAACGGCCTCCTCCTTTTCTTCTATTTCTGCCTCTACGGAAGTAGCGGCTGATGACCCAATGTATTGTACGTCGTCGTCTTTGTCCCAGTTGGCAGTAGGACGAATGGTATAAAAGGAACGTTCCTCGACGCTAAACTTGAGGAACCTTTCGACCTTGGCGGCCGAATCTTCAGAAGGTGCCACTACAGTGAAGTCAATCACTAAAAATTAAAGCACGCATGTTAGTAAAATAATTCTCGACGAATAAACTAACGACAAAAAGACATTACGTCTTACCTTCAGTGTTCCACCCCATGGTGATCCACTTGTCACGATCGCCAAGCGATGCGATGCGGCCGAAGACATACCTCTTCTTCTACTTATGGTCATTGACAGTGGTCGCCTGAACCAAGTTACGAGGCCCTCTGTACTTTGAGAAGAGGTTGTACCGGTGGTTCGCCTCTGCCTTGACTGTATAAGCCAATAGGAGGTCATAAATGGTAAATGGTGACTCCCTTTTATCCGTCAATCGTTCAATAACTTGAACGATTCTCCAAAACTGGGGCATCATCTGCCCCGACGACAAGTCGAAGATCGTAAGAAACGATCTCGACAAAGGAGAATAGGTCCATGTAACCCTATTTTAAATGGATACTCGTATATAACGAAGTACCCGTCTGGCATTGCTCTGGACAAAGCAATGTCGTAGGACAAAGCCACACGTCTTCAGAAATTCCAGCCAAAAGCAGAAATGCCTCAGCGTCTTCCTCTTCGTTGAGGGTGCTAATGGGGTCCGGCGACATCGCAAAGTCAGGATCGTCAATGGTTGCCACGTAAAAACCAAAAGCGTCCCAGTTATTCCTAGGATTTCGGGCTTAGGTCTTAAAGCGCATAAAACTAAGAGTCAAGAGATCGGACCCTAATATATAGCTCTAAACCTCGACCGGATTTTGGCAATGATTCACTACGTTTTGCAGGTTTTGGCAAGGATTTAGAAAATCTCTCTCTCTAAAAAACATGATCGCGTAAATGGTAAAGATCCAGAAAAGGATCGTTATTTGTACGAAATTCGGTTTCAGGTGGAGTCGACAGATAGTTGACACCTGTCATCGACCTTTTGTACGCCAGCCGTCGGATGAACGACACATGTCCCTTTGCCTGACACCACACTCCCCACGTCGCCATGACGTCACAACCATTAAGCGGCTGCACGTTTTCCCTTAAAATCGCTTCGGTTTTCGAGGAACCGATTCAGTTACAAAGTTTCCACACGTGTCCAATCCGGTTACAAAATCCGAAAAGTCGACGTGCCGCCCATTTTTTAATTTTAGGGGCAAACTGTTTGGGTAAAATTTCACAAGTCACGACTGACGCAAGAAAAGCAAACGTCTTCAATCTAAGGACCATCCTTGTATTAAGATAAGGTCCTGACGATCATATATATATCGAAAGTCACTGTCATCCTTGATGACGATGGTCGAAAGTTTCTCACATCCACAACCAGAAGAAACCCCTCGATAGATCTATATCTCACAATCTGTGTAATGTAACTAACGATTATTAATCATTTTTTACATACAACCTTTTTTCCTCTATGAGTCTTTTTTTACAGGTTTAAGGCACATAATGAACAACAGATATAACGGACGAACACTATCAAGATCAATCATTATCAAGACCCTTGGACATTCAATGCTCATTTATGGCGACCAAAGGCTATATATACCAGTTCGAAGAATCATTTGAGGACAACAAGTGAATACCTAAACTCATTATTCCTATACAGCGCTCGAGAACACTCTCAAACAAGAACTCTCGATGAAGTGTTCTATTACACGACGCATATCCCAATCACACGATTAATTTACTTTCCATTGTAATATTGTCAATTGTACTTGTGATTACTCCTTATAGAGGACGACGTCCCTGATTGTCGTCCATAGTGCACTTGACGATCTATGCTATCGTCCGCGGTTTTTACCCTCGACGGGGTTTTCCGCGTCACCAAATTCTTTGTCTCTTATTTATTTTTTATTATTGTCGTACGATTTGTCGATCGATCGCTTACTTTAGTTGTTAAAGCTCCACACCGACCTTAGATCTTCCTTTGGACGAGTTTTGGCATTAACAGCAATTTGTTTAGAATCAAACAGTACTCTAGCATGCACAGAGTTTACCAGAAAGGTACTTGTCACCACGTCTGGTGTCTCCTCGACCTCTGTTGCTATCATCTGAAAGACTCTTCCCTTTGGCTTTGATGCTTCAGGTCGTTATTCCTCCCACTTACCATTTCGACTTCCGCCCTAACCTGAGGCATACTCATTCTTTTGCTGAGGATAATTTACTTGTATATGGTTAGGTGACTTACAGATGAAACATAGTCGTTCTCTCCTCTCAACTTTGCAATCCTGAGACTGGTGTCCTGGCCTCCCACATCGGTAATACACCCTTGGTTTAATCAAGCATTCCCTTTGTGCACACGATTGATTCTAGGACATGGTTTGGCAGTTTGTCCTTGCCATGTCTTCCTTTCTGCACCCGAGAACTTTGACTTTTTGGTTTCATTGCTTGGAACTTCCTATTTCCTTTTTATATTGCCTCGCTCAGCCTCTTGGCGATTCTTCTCTTTTTCTCTAACCTCTGTCGTGTTTACTGAAACCTGGAATGTGGTTGGGTCCATAGTAAGAACAAATTATTGGATGGTTGTTTTTAATCCCCCGATATACCTCTCTACGCGTCTTTCCTCTGTCGAAATATAGTGTTCGGCAAACCTGGTCTTCTCGGTAAAACTGGTTGTATACTCCCTCACCGTCATTGTTCCCTGCTCCAACCTTAGAAACTCCTCCTCCAGTTATTTTACTGCAATGCACGGACATAATTTCTCGTTAAATAGTACCTTAAATTCTTCCCATGTCATTCTTGCCACCACCTCATCACCTTTTAGGTTACAGACTACTTCCCACCAGGAAAGAGCTTCTGATTTGAGCATCGTCGTCCCATATCTCACCTTATCTTCTTCTGCACATTTGTTGATTCTGAATACGACTTATGTCTCTCTTATCCACCTCATCGCCATCACTGGGTTGCAATCACCTTGAAAAGGTTGGGGCTTACAAGCCATAAAGTTCTTAAAGCTACAACCTTTTTGTCCTGAACTCATGCTGATAGGACTCGCTGGTCTTGACCGCACATGTACGTCTTCCATGTTGCGTGAATTGGTATTAACCTCCCTTATGCTGCTTATCACCCTATCTTCTTGATTTTCAATTCTGTCTCTCCCACCTGAGCTATAACCATGAGCAAGGCAGCTTGCAAAGCTTTTGTTACCTCCTGAGCAATTATGTCTACAGGAGTTGTCGTGCTTGCTTGGGTACGCCATCGTTCCCTACCTCGACCTCGACCTCTTCCGGATGCAAAACTTGCTTTTACAAAGGGCTCAGGTTCATTGGGGGCTGCTTGACTTCTACCTCGTCCCCTTCCCCTTCCATGACCTCGTCCTTGCGTGCTAGCGGTCCTTGCAGCCGCGACAGATGTTGGTCGGGTTTCATGTACATTTGGGGTAGCCCTTATTGGTGGCGGGTCTACCGCATCAGGTGTAATTGATGTCGTCCTTCCTGACCGACGTGACATATTTGTTGTATGCGATGAAAACTTACATTTATAAGCATAACTAAATCCATACATAACCTAATTATCTGATTAGTTCAATATTTGCATAATAAGATTAACACCAAAATATTATTATTTTAGAAGGCGATTTAGTACATAAGTCTTTTGCATATTCTGCCAAACCGGCTCATACATATTCCAAAATAAACTCAAGATAAACCAAGTTCAAGACTACTAAACATTCAAAACACTTTATTAAGACAAAAAGTACTTAAAAGAGAAAACTCTCTCTTTCTCCCACTCTTTCTCTCATGGCATGTACGTAGGGTAGTAAGTAATCCTCACGAATTCTTCATAGGTGTTATCTGGGCGGTATTTCCAGATAAATCCCAAGCTTGGACCCTGATGGAATTGACGTGTCTAGTCGGAAAAGTACCATTTGATCAAACCTACATACTCCGAGGCCGCTCCCCGATAGTAGCGAGCTCGATCTCCCAATCGCATATTCCAAGTACGGGCAACGATCCTTCTCTCCCACTCTAATTCCACACACTTCCATTCCATGTCGTGGTTGTTTTCCCAAAGCTCCTCATTTTCTTTCAATACCTTGTTCAACTCACCTCCTAACTTAACATGCTCTCCTTGAAATTTCCTCAACCAGCTTCCTACTTTGTTCTTTTCAGCTTGAACCTTAGACAATTCAGTTCTTAATTCAGTATTCTCTCCACGCATGTTTGCTACATTCTCTTCCAAGTCCTCACGGGTAGGCGTACGTGGGGTGTATTCCTTATAAGGTTCCTCCGTTGGATCATAAGAAGAATCCTCGTCCAGGTTGGGTTGAGATGACTCAACCCTCGGAACACTCGCACTACCCCTGGAACTGCTCCTCGCACTTCTAGATCTTCTGCTAGAGAGGCTAGAACTCACACGGTCATGTTTCCCGACTCCACCTCTTGGACCTAGTCCGGAAGCTACCGCACGACTTCTGCCCTGCCCCTTCCTCGACCAATGCGCCTAGTCGTCTTTGTGTAAACCATTTTCCTACAAAACCACAATGATGAACCTATAACTTTTCGACACATTTGTCGAAACTTAAACGCAGACTAAAACATTTCCCTCATTTCTAACATTTATAACTCCCCTTCAGTTTAAGCTTAGGTTAAAATTAATAACCTATTTCTCTTAAACCTAGCTCTGATACCACTTGTAACGTCCCAAAAAATTTTTTAAAATAAAACATCCATATATATAAACAAAGCCATAAGGTCTAAATAGTTTAACGCAACGGAATATTTCAAATAATAAAACTTAAGGGAAAAGTTGTTAAATCACGATCACTTAAAATCTCGAACAACATTCTTCGTCATGCCTTTATTCCAACGATAATCCGACTCCAGACTTTCTCGTTCCCTTTGCTACTACTCCCAATTTAGTGACAACTTGGTTGCATAATTATTTTGAAAAGGAGTTGGGTGAGCCTAAGGCCAGTGAATTCACGGTTTTTATGCATGAATAATACCAATAATGAATTTCACAAAGCATAATAATTTATCATGCATGCGGTAAAACAATTTAAATCACAAAGTTAACGGCATTTTGGGAGGTATTTAATTCACACACCTTTACCTGGCGAACTCACACAGCATGTTTGCACTTACGGTTTAGACAAGCTCACACAACATGCTCGCCTTACGGCCTTACACCGTAATACACCCTCATTGCCACACAAATCTCAAACACATAACATGGAAATATTTCACGTTTAATGCATAAACGACATTTAAAAATATCAATAAGCTTGTAAATAATTTTTAATAAAACATGCAACCATTTTATAAAAAGTCTCGTATAACTCACAGTACAAGTCGTTGTCCAAATCCTTCCTTGAAGTGGCTAGCATCTCCACTATAAATCCAAGGCCACAATCTTTAAATTTAAAATAAAAAAATATACGATGTCACTACCTATGATAATCATAGACGATCGAGTGGTTCCCTTGACACAAATTACTCTAACGATCCATGAGTCGATGCATTTGATTTTGACTTTATTTAGATTATAATTACACCTAAGTATATATATACATGTATATATATATGTATATATATACATACATGTACCATATCAATCAAGCAAACCATGACTTCGCTCCAGTAACCATCTGCATGAATTATATATATATATATATATATATAGCAACTCAATCCAGTAGACCTATATCAACAAATTGCAACTCAAGCATGGATTTTCATATAAATGAACCTACGGTGGCTGTTAATTCTTTTTTTTTTCTTTTTCCTCTCAATTACTCAGTGAATCTCACCTAGAAGCCTTTCTTCATAGGGAATTCTCAACTGTTAGAACAATCGCAATGGCGTAATATCGGACCATCCATTACATATATATATATTTACCGACACCACATAACCATAGGCTCTAATTTTGGTGTCGGAATGAGAGCATGGTTTGACAACCTGGTGTCACCGAGATACAATTGTGAAAAATGGTGGGGGTGTTAGCGGTGGCCAACCCCTATGGGAACCCGCCCGAATAACCGAATTACAAACGTAACTATCTAATAAACAAAATTTAGAGATGGCGGGTACGAAACACTTACCGAAGTTGCGTCGAACTCTTTACGTTTCACCAAACTGTCGCCGTCCTTTACTTCGTTTATACGAGATTCTTCTCTCAGTTGCTTTTGCATATATGCTTGCAAGTCTAACTCCTTTATATAAATGATTGTTATCGTCCGTTTTGGCTAGGTGAAGAACCAAGGTCTTGAGCTAGTATTGTCACCGTCCGTTTAAGGCCTTTCACTTGCAAGCCATAAAGATCACATTTCATTTTTTCTTTTTTTTTTCAAAACTAGAGTTATTACAGATATTGTAATGGATGGCTGAGATCAAAACCAAAGAAGCATTAATCACGAATTGGGGGACTTGTAATAGTTAATGACATTGAACATAGGTGTATATGGTCATTTTAGGAAGTTAACACTAACCCTTCTTTTACATCTACCATATAAACAGATAAGTCTCCCACAATTAACTCTCGCACAATTTACTATCAACCATTGATTATGTTTTGATGTACGAATGAAGCTGTATTGAACATGAATTGATACCATCGTCCACTGTGCACATGTATGAACAATACGATTGTATATTAGATTTGCTACCCATAGTAATATACACATACTTTTTTCATACATGTTCAACCATCTCTATTGTTCAATTTTAACTAACACAAACTATTTATTGAAGCTGTTAACATTTGTGACCAATTCGTAAGTTTGTTTTTATTTAGTGGTTTTTTTATTAGTTGTTAGGTGACATATGTTTTAAAATTTAGCGTTTGAGCACATTTATGAACAATAAGATTGTATATTAGTTTTTCTATCCATATTAATATTTGGATACACATACTTCTTTCATGCATGTTCAAACTTCACAAGTGTTCACTATCCATATTAATTTATCGGACACATGCATGTTTAACTTTTGTATGTGTTCATGCAAGTGTTCATTTTTCATATGTTTATGAACAATTATGAAGTAACAATCAATTTCATACACACCATAATGATGAAAGCAATGAAAATATTATTAACATAGAACATATCGTATTTACAACAACCATTGATCATATTTTTTGTATGTTTATGAATAATTATGAAAATATTATTAACATAGAACACATTGTATTTACAACAAACCATCAAATTATGTGTTCACTTTTCGTATGTTTATGAACAATTATGAAGTAACAATCAATGTCATACACACTATAACGATGAAAGCAATGAAAAATATATTTAATATAGAACACATCGTATTTATAACAAACCATTGATCACATTTTTCGCTCGTTAACATCGTTGCTTATTACATATAGCACGAATTCAAAAATGATAAACATGAACCTAACTATGAAAATAAATCTTTATAGCACATACAAAAATCTTACCCATACAATCGTTTTGTTTGGATTCAACGTTTTTAACTCTACGTTTATCCGTCTCGGTAATCTGGTTTGTATAATCTTCACCGTGATCGAGCTGTGTTTCATCATCTTCATCAATCGTTGGTGATATCATTATCGAACGAACCTCTACGTCGACTCACTACTCAACATCGTTAAAAAACACTGTGATTCATAATGTTGTTGTCTATGTTCATGATGCAACAATATTTTCATACACTTATTTAATACTGAATCTTACAAAATTATTAAGAATTAAACTTATGGCTAGAATCAAGGAAAAGATGAGATTTGTAACTCCTCAATAAATGAATGTTACAAAAAAAATACATAAAACTCCATTCATACCCCTATTTAATTATTGGACATACATGTGAAACCACAATTGAAAATGACTTCCTATTGGTTGAAAAAGGTTAATAAAGTTAACAAAAATTAAGAGGTTAACAAAGTAACCTCCCTCCCTCTCTCTCTCTCTCTCTCTCTCTCTATATATATATATATATATATATATATATATATATATATATATATATATATATATAAAGGGGTGGGTTCAAACGAGAACGCTAATTATCTAAAAAAAACACAAGAACGACCATTAATGTACAAAATCATACATGATTCACTTACAAAATCATATATGATTCACGCGACTTTGCCCCGTGACTTAAGTCGCAGCAAAGTCGCCCGCGACCATTTTTTGTCGGTTAATGTAAAATCAAATATGTTTTTATACATGATTTGTTGTTTTCTTAAATAGTTAGTGTTCTTCTTTGAACCTTGCTCTCTCTCTCTCTCTCTCTCTCTCTCTCTATCTATCTATCTATCTATCTATATAAGATGTATGATCTTTTGTTAACCAATTCATTGGTGTTAACTCTACAAACTACTTTAGACCAATAAGAAACCAATTTCAAACAAAATTGTTTCAAAGGATGTAGGTATTGATTGAGGGTAATTAGGTAGTTTTCTGTTTTAATTATCCTTCTTTAATGACTTTAAATGATCGTTACAATGTAGACATGATTCCATGATTTAAGGCATTTTAATTATATCGTTTGTTTAAGTTTCTTAGTAATCAAGACCATTGAATAATAAAGATGGATGACCAACATGAACATAGTGGCAGTCAACATGAAGATAGTGGTAATCAACATGCATTAACGTGCACTCAATGTTCATTAGTGAACATTGTTCACATGGCAACTTGTTCATTGGTGAACATTGTTCACCTGACACACATGCATACACATTCATGTATGTGTTCACTAATGAACATGTTTATATATGCCATATTTCATCTGTGGAGATTGTTCATAAGCAATTGATTCCACATATGACAAATGTTATATACTAAACATCGTTCGTATACGACAATTGTTCATTAGTTCACCCAATTCATAAGTTACACATTCCATATTGAGCGTTCCTAATCTTTAATTGATGTTGGTTACAAAATGATGGATTAATTATCGGAAAAATAACTTATACAGAGATTGACGTTACAAAAATCTTTATGATTTATTTCCAAATATACCCCTGTTCATAAGTGTTCATCTATGTCTAAAACGCATATTATTTTGATTTATTACAAAATGCAATAATGAATGTAAACCATAGATTTCCAAGATGAAGGGTTAAGAGTGGTTCACAAAGTTAACACCAATTATTAGGTTAACAAAAGAACCAACCCCTATATATTGCATTCATAGCTTCATCTTATTTGATTAATGTCTTGAATGACTTTGAACAGAGAAATGTATGTCGTTATTAGAAAGTCTTGTTGAACTTGTGATGTATGTTGGTTTTATATATATATATATAAATATATATATATATATATATATATATATATATGTGTGTGTGTGTGTGTGTGTGTGTGTGTGTGTGTGTAGGGGTGGGTTCAAATGAAAACTCATTTTCATTGTGCACATGAGGACCATTCTTAGCCATTGATCAAAACTTAGAAAACTAATAAATGGTTAAAGCATAATAAGATTAATTGAGAAATGATTAGGGGTAAAACTGATATTTGAATCAGCGCCTACCTTATTTGACTTTTTATTTTCTTTTTTAATTAAAAAACGTTTACCTCCTTGAAGTTTAAAATAAATTATCTTAAAAATTACTAATATTTTAATCAAACAAATTACATCAGAAAAACGAGAATTTCGATCTCGATATATTTTTTTTTCTTTCATTTTAACAGTTTTTACGTGAAATGCTATATATGTGTTATATTCATTATGAATATGTATGCACATCCCTGGGTGTCCTAATTCAGTATGATAACAAAGGTGAACGTCCATTCACTATTCAGGATGAATAATACAATATTCAGGATGATTTATTCAACATTCAGGATGAATAATACACGAATTCATGATTCGTGTATTATTCATCATGAATCGTGTATTATTCACCCTGAATCGTGTATTATTCACCCTGAATGTTGTATTATTCAACCTGAATGATACATTATTTATGATGAATAATATATGAATGACCCGTAAAGGTGAGGACACATGGCACACTCACTTTTGTTTCCCGATTCACAACCGAAATTTGGTTTAATTCATTATGAATATGTATATGCATCCCCAGGTGTCCACATTCAGTATGAATAACAAATGTGAATGTCCATTCATTATTCAGGATGAATAATACATTATTCAGGATGAATTATACAATATTCAGGATTAATAATACACGAATTCATGAATCATGTATTATTCACCCTGAATGTTGTATTATTCATCCTAAATGTTACATTATTCATAATGAATAATACATGAATGACCCGTGAAGATGTGGAGACGTGACACGCTCTCTTTTGTTCCCCGGTTCACAACTGAAACTCGATAGGTTATCGATTCGTCTCGATGGGTGTTGGGTTATGGTGATGAAGAATGTGATGCCTTACGACGTTAAAAGGAAGTGTTGAAGAAGGTGATGTCGAGTTACGGACTTACGGTGTCGAGGTGTTGTACACACTTGAACATACATAAATATTCATAATGAATATAACACATATATAGCATTTCACGTAAAAAACGGTTAAAACAACAACAAAAAACTATATCTAGATGAAGTCACATCGAAGAGCACGAAACTCTTGTTTTTTTTTAATGTAATTTGTTTGATTAAAATATTAGTAATTTTTACAAATGCCTGTCCTTTGACCGCCTTCATAGGAATGTACCGAAAAGTGAACTCGGATAGCCTTAGAGACTTTTTTGTATATGATAATCAAATGGAGTGGGAAAGCTGCAGTAATTCATTGGAAAAGCCCGCTTCTCTTTGTTTTCGAGCTTGAATTTTCGCAGAAAGGTTCAGTCTTTAATCTATATCAATAGCAAACCAACCGAATCTCCATCTCTCTTAGGAAGGTCTTCTGTCTTTTTAAAATTATATATATTTTTCAATCTGCAGGAAGTAAACGAAGTCTTTCCTTCCTAAATCCACTCCTCGAAGAACGAACAAGAAAAGGCTTACTGTTTAGGTAGCATAGATCGATGTGGTCCAATGGCTAAAGCAAATCACACTTCCTGTATGAACAAACAAACTTTGCAGAACCGTTTCAGGGTATTTTCGAGGGGTGAAGGGTGCATGTGGGGTTTTCGTACGCGGCTTAAAGCAAGCATTTCAGACATTTCTTAATGAATAGTTTTAAGATAATTTATTTTAAACTTTAAGTGGATAAATTTTTTTAATTAAAAAAAAAAATAAAAAGTCAAATATGGTAGGCGTGAGTTTAAATTATCTTTCATTTTTACCCCTAATCATCTTAATTAATAATTTTAATTAAAAGCTATATTTAATATGAGTTGAATCAATAGGGATGAAGGGGTCGAGATTCGTCCTCACGTGCACAATGAAAATTGAGTTTTCATTTGAACTTTCCTCTCTGTGTGTGTGTATATATATATACATACATATATATATATATACATATATATATAGGCATGGGATCATGTGAGAAATGTCATTTTTGGTGAGAAGTGTGAGAAATGTTTCTAAGTCGTTGATCACTTATAATCAAATACCCTCCCATGAATTGCGGCTTTAAAGGGAATTGATCTGGTACATCTTATATCGGTGCATCTCATCCTGATGTTCGTCCATTTCTCATCCAACGAGCACAATGAAAATTGAGTTTTCATTTGAACTTTTCTCTTTCTGTGTGTGTGTGTGTGTATATATATATATATATATAGGCATGGGATCATGTGACAAGTGCCATTTTTGGTGAAAAGTGTTTTTAAGTCGTTGATCACTTATAATTAAATATCCTCCCATGAATTGCGGCTTTAAATGGAATTGATGTGCACCTCGGTGCATCTTATATCGATACATCTCATCCTGATGTTCGTCCATTTCTCATCCAACGGCTGATAACCACTTCTCACGCTTCTCACCAGAACCCAACCCATATATATATATATGTATATGTATATGTATATGTATATGTATATGTATATGTATATGTATATGTATATGTATATGTAGAGAAAAATTCAAATGAAAACTTAACTTTCATTGTGCATGTGAGGACAAGTCTCGGCCCCTCCATCTCTATTGATCCAACAACTCATATTAAATAGAGTTTTAATTAAAATTATTAATTAAGATGATTTGGGGTAAAAATGGAAGATGATTTAAACTCGTGTCTACCATATTTGACTTGTTATTTTATTTTTTAATTAAAAAAGTTTACCCACTTAAAGTTTGAAATAAATTATCTTAAAAATTATTAATATTTTAATCAAACAAATTACGTCAAAAAAACGATAATTTTGTGCTATTCGATATAACATTCATCTCAATATAGTTTTTTTTGTTGTTTTAACCATTTTTTATGTGAAATAATATATATGTGTTATATTCATTATGAATATTTATGTACGTTCAGGTGTGTACAACACCTCAACACCGTAAGTCTGTAACTCGACATCACGTTCTTCAATACTTTCTTCAACGCTGTAAAGCATTGCGTTCTTCATCACCGTAACCCAACACCCATTAAGACGGATCGAGAACCTATCGAGTTTCGGTTGTGAACTGGGGAACAAAAGAGAGCGCGTCACATCTCCACACTTTTCACGGGTAATTCATGTATTATTCATCATTAATAACGAATGAACGTTCACATTTGTTATTCATATTGAGTGTGGGACACCCGGGGATGTGCATACATATTCATAATGAATTAAACAAAATTTCAGTTGTGAATCACGAAACAAAAGAGAGTACGCCATGTGTCCACATCTTCACGAGTCATTCATATATTATTCATTATTCATGTATTATTCATCCTGAATACTGTATTATTCATCATGAATAGTGAATGAACGTCCACCTTTGTTATTCATACTGAATGTGGACACCCAGGGATGTGAATACATATTCCTAATGAATATAACACATATATACAATTTGACGTAAAAACGGTTAAAATGAAAAGAAAAAAAATTATATCGAGATGGATGTTATATCGAAAAGCACGAAATTCTCGGTTTTTTATGTTATTTGTTTGATTAAAATACTAGTAATTTTTAAGATAATTTATTTTAAACTTTAAGAAGGTAAATTTTTTTAATTAAAAAAGAAAATAAAAGGTCAAATAAAGTAGGCGCTTATTCAAATTTTCAGTTTTGTCCCTAATCACTTCTCAATTAATCCTATTATGTTTTAACCATTGATTAGTTTTCTAAGTTTTAATCAATGACTAAGATTGGTCCTCACGTGCACAATGAAAAATGAGTATTCATTTGAACCCACCCATATATATATATATATATATATATATATATATATATATATATTTGTGTGTGTGTGTGTGTGTGTGTGTGTAGGCTCAAGTTCAAGTGAAAACGTTAAATAAATGGAAAACTGAAAAAATACGAAAAAAATATATCAATATGGATGTCAAATTAACGAGTTTGAATTTTAATTATATTTCGTATTCTTTCCAATTTAAAAATTGGAGATGAGAATTTTTTTTAAATTAAAAATAAAATTGTGATCTATTACTTAATCACATCTATTGAATCAGTTAATCTAATGGTTGATGGAATGTTTTTCGGTTTTTCATTATATATATATATATATATATATATATATGGAGAGGTTCATTTGAGAAATAGTAAATGTTTGAAAATAGAGAAGTAATCTTAGTCATTCATCTAGTCAACATTTGCGGCTTTGACCGCGAAGTACCGGATAATTCTTTGCATGATCTATAGAAGGTAGAGGGGTAGTTTCGTAAAATAGGCGAGATGAGTTCATAGATGAACCTATATGATTCACATATGAATTATACGTTCATATATGAATCAGTTTATTAGTTCATATGAGAATCAGTTAATTAGTTAATATATGAGTCACAAAAGTTCATTTATGAATATGTTAATTAGTTCATATGTGAATCAGTTATTTAGTTCATAAATAAATCACAAAGGTTCATATATGAATCAGTTAAAAGAGTTCAAATGTGAATTACACTGATTCATATATGAACATATAGTTCATATGTGAATTATACATGTTCATATATGAACACAACCCGTGTATTTTGTAAAAATTACGAAAGTGTCCTTCAATTTTTGGAATAGCCGCAACTTTTGACCAGTCAAATCCGATCTTGAACATATGAATGGCTAGGATTACTTCTATATTTCTCATATATTTACCATTTCTCAAATGAACCTAAGGCTATATATATATATATATATATATATATATATATATATATATATATATATAATGTCTTCAATGACTTCGAGCAGTTGAATCCACAAAGGAGGAAGAGAATGAAGATGAAAATACTAATAAAGAGGAAGATGAACATAAACCAAAGACCAAAACTATCAAGAAAACAACCCGTCACGGACCCATAAATTTCTCAGCGGGTGCACCCTTAAAGTGGGTCTGCAAAATCATGGTTTGTCCGAGAGGTAATCAATACTGTTTGACCATAGAAGAGTCGATCGTGTCGATTTTGGAATAAAGTGCATTTTTCAAAGGGGAATCGAACTTGATCTTTAAAATATATATAGAGTTTGTTTGAAAATGAGATAAAAATGGATGATTTTTAAGATGAATTGGCGTTGAGAAGAAAATAAATCATGAAAAAAAATAGAATCGAAATGGAAGAAAAATTAACAAAAAGTTTAGGGCCTAAGTTAATACTTGGCCAGCCCATAAGGCTAAAATTAAAAGATAAAAAAAATTAATTGTACTTCAAATAAGATTTGAAACCATGACCTCCCCACCAATGTTTAATTTATGTCAAAAACTTGATTCCAAAGTATTTAAGAGCACCCCTCAAAATCAAGTAGGTGCACCTTTCAAACATCTAATTTTTTTTTCTCTTATAATAATCGAGTGAGCGGGTGCACAGGACCTGCTCCCCCTTACTAGGTCCACCTCAGAAAACAACTTTTGTGTGCTCTGTGGGTGAGGTTGGAGATGGATGTCACATGTCAATGGGAATGGGGATGGGGATGGGGATGGGGATAGGGATAGGCCATCGACGTTGGGGGTGGGAGACATCACTATTTAGTATAAAATCTTTTTAAAAGTTTATTAAAAATAGACAAAAAGGTGTATTGATCAAGTTGCATCATAGGGGTCGTTCATCCAAACACTTACTCAGTAAGCGCTTATTTTAAAAATTGACACTCTAACTAATTTACCGGGTAAGATTGTAGTCCAAAGCCATCGCTTGCAACAATTTATCCGGTAAACGCTTACCGGGTAAGAGTGTAGTCCAAGTTTTGGTTGTTTTGCATTAAAATATAAGAACATTACGTAATCGGTGGTCCTAAATGGGCTTTGGGCTAAATTTTAAACTGGGATCAGGCCCAAACATGTTATTAATTCTCTCCTATAATTTATAATAGTAATCATGCAACATATCAATTGAATTATCAAAAACTGTGTCCAATATAATTGAATATATTATTTCGAGTCGAATTAGTAAATTACAAATTTTATTAGTTAGGTCTTATTGATCAAGTCATCTTGTGAATTTGAAAAATAATTGGTTATGGAACCAATTAATGTTATTTGTGTTGTAGGATAAGTGTGTTATCGTTTAAAGGATATGATGATAGAGATAAAGATAGAGATAGATATAAGTATATCAGAGTTAGATTAGAACTGAAATATCTCATAGTTATCTACTTGTAACTCATCCCTATTTAAAGGGTTTTTTGATTAATGAGAATTACAGATTCATTCTCTGCATATATTATTGTTCTGTTCGGTTTTTCCTTTAACACGTTATCAACACGTAAAGCTCAAAACCGTTTTCCATCGCCGCCAAACGGTTGTTTTTGTCCATTGCCGGTTACTGTTGAACTCGTCAAATTACGTCGCTACTGCGTTATCCCTCGCTCATTGTCACGTATGTCAAAAATTCTAGTAAGTTTTCTATCAACTTTTTCGTAAGTGAATATTATAAAATCACGTTAGAAAAAAAAAATATTTTATGATTTGATCTATAGAATACTTCTATTGTATTTTTGTTGTTGATATAAATTGAATTGAAAAAAAATTATAACAAAATCTTATTCATAATTATCTAATTTATTGAAATAGTTAACTATATAGAAATGGATATCGATGTGAGAAAAAAATACATTAAAAAATAATCATATGAATTTTTATGAGATATTATTGTGATTTAGATGTAATTATCTAAATTAAATAGTTATATAATTTCGATTTTTAAGTCATTTTTTCTGTTGTAATAAAGAAAAAAACTTAATGATTCACATCTTTTGAGCCAATGGGTTCTTTTTTCTTTTTTAATTAATTAAATAAGAATTTAATATGTTTTCTATTAATTGTTTATTGGATTTTTTATTTAATAAATACTTTTTATTTTTAATATTGTTTTTAATTCATCTCATTTATTTTTAATTGGATAATTTAAAATATATTATTTTGAACATATTAGTGTTATACATCCACGTAAGTTTGTTTTGATACGTTAAATCTTGTTAATTTAACTATTTAAATATTGTCGTTTATCTTCTTAGGGGATGAATTTAATTTACTTCATTTAAATTAAAATAAATTATATTATTATGAGATATGATAATATTTATCGTTTTGAACTATTAATGTTTATCAAATTAGATTACAATCTTCATATATTTAAATGGTTAATTTAAATGTTCATCTTAATATTCGTATGTATAGATGCTTATCCAATTAGTTTACAATGTTATTGTTTATTTATTTATTTATTATTTGTTTATGTTAATATTTAAATGTTTATCTTAATCATAATTCACGATCTCATAATTAATTTTTGAAAGTTACACTTTTAACCCCCATAACTTTTATTATTTTGCCAAATGCTCCAAAATAGCATGAATGTTAAAATATTATTCAAATACTTATTTTAATTGTGAGTTCCTACTCATAATTTTCAATTTTATAATTAATTTTTGGAAGTTACACTTCCAACCCCATATATTTTGGTTTTCCAACCAAAAGTTCCAAAAATAGTATTAAGATGTTAATGTTTGAATTTGACTTTATGTCAAAACCAATAATTATTTGTCTAATGGAAAAAATCTTTATTAAAATACTATTAATGTATTAAAATATTAAAATTGACTTCATATGCCAAACTCATAGTCATTTTGGCCTCATGTCAAATGCTCTATAATTAACAATGTTATATTTAAATGAAATAAATCACAAGATATCGATTGGATTTTGTCAAACGGGTGTAAACAGCCCTAAGGTTTATAGGGACTTAAGAAATCCATGTGATTTCCTCTACTACCTGGAAATCCAATAGATTGAGTGATTTCTTTTTCGCATTTGAAATATTGATGAAGTATTATCAACAAAATTAAAGCATACAAAAATCCAATATGGTTATGATAATGAAATTTCAAACATAAAATAATAATTATAACCACAATCCGTTGTCTTATCAAACAAAAAATCATATATTATCCCTTATATATGTAAAGGGTTGAAACAACTCATCCCGAAATCAACGTCGTAAATTCAAAAGAATCTGGGTACCATAAATGAGTATATAAATCTCATTTTGAAAGGTACAAAAAAATACCTAAAGTTATCAACTCCCTATTGACCCTAAAACCAACTTCTTGAAAAGGTATAAGCAAATACCCTCATATTTTGAGACGACATATAAGTCCTAACTTTCATAGTAATACCTTTACTAGAAACCCCCAAAGAACTGTGGGATGTCCTGAAAGGGAGAATCGGGCGTATTCATGAATATGTACTTCCTGAACTAATCGTACAGTGGAATGAAACCCACTTACTCGATTACAAAAAGGTAATTGATTTCAACCAACAAATGTTATATCCAAAACGCGTCTCAATCTATGTGGCAAGGAACTCACAGAAGATGATATGATTACTAACATTATTTCCAGCTTTCATATATAAGTAAATATTAATGAACCAATATAAGTTGGAATGAATCCTTTAGACAAAGTCATCAACCTACTGCAAGTGGTTGAGAGACACAACAAGGTTATTTCAAATAACAACACCAGGGATAAAGAAAATTTCCGAGATCAATAATGAAAGTATTAGAGGTGGAAACAACTCTAAAGAATAGTAAGTGAAAGACAATTTCTCACACGTGGCATCTATGTACCACGTGGACAAGACCGTGGAAAGGGTCAGGGTCATGACACTAGCTGGAAGGATTTTCCAATCCTTGGAGCAGAGATGCAACTATTGCCCAGTTGATATTGGATAGTCAAAGAAGAAATACATTAATTACCAGTCATTTCGAAAAGGGAACAAGTTGAAAATAAACTATATCATATCTGTAATTGGTTGAGTAAAATTTTATTTGAATGTGTTTTAACTATCAAACTAGTTGCTTCTGCAAATATACACCCGGGTTTATAACAATTATAGATGTAAAAAAAAGAAAATACATCAAAACAAATACAAAACTCTCAATATTCTCCGTTCCGTGTAGGAATGTATCGAGAAGAACTTAAATTTTTTGACCTCTCACACAATTTAAAGAGAGAAACTAATATTTACTTTATAATTCATCCAACCAGAATACTTAGACGATGTACTGTCATTTTTCTTGTTGGTACAAGATTAATAGTCACTGAAACACTATATTAATAGAAACCATGCTAAGATATTCATTATAAAAATGGAAATGGGTATATGTACGTTAACTCTAATGATATGAAAGGAACATATATTAGAGAAATTAACGTGTCAAATTAGTAGATTATCCAGGTCATTAAATCATATTTTGTCACCAATAAAGAACTTTGGGACAATGACAAATATATGTTTCGACATGACCATATAGGACACCATGGTCATGACATAGTGATTCATGTATTGCAAAATACGCATAGACACATTCTCTTTCGTGTGAAAGGAAAAATGAGGTAAATTGCAACTGTTGACTTTTGCAGCATAAGAAGCAACAACACCATCATAATATGCCCTCTCGAATATCTAAACTTTTGTATTCCCTGATCCTTAGCCAAGACAGGAATGAGACCATCCTAAATATAAGGACATAATATAAAAATATTGCATTCTTACAACGAATACAAGGTGATATTTATGGACATAAACATCCAAAACACGGGCCATTAAAGTACTTTATGGTTTTGGTTTTGACACGATGAACGCATGTCGCATTATTGTCCACATGAAATGTTGCACTCCTAGCACTAGTTATACATTTAAGGGCTCACCACCCTGATTATCTCATCAAGTCTACATGACATGGAATGCTAGAGAATCTATATCATAAGGATTTGATGGTTATTGCATATGTATTGGGATCAATGTGAAGTTTCCTATACCCCATGTGTATATATAAAATGCTCTCGTAAAAGTTGTTATCAAAAGAATATTGATTGTATCTAGGGAATTGGTTATGCGCACTAATTTACCCACATCTACCGGGGGTTATGCAAATTTACATGCAGTTTTATTATTCGTTTTTAGACCCACTACTAGCTAACCATTCTCATGCGTACCAGTTGGTAACTGGATATAAGACTGATATTTTACATTTACACATGGTTGGTTATGTAGTATATGTGCCAATTGGGCCCCACAGCGCACCAAAATGGGTCCTTAAGAAGACGATTCGATATATGTTGGATATGAATCCCCAACAATTATCTGCTAATTATAAACCTTGACTATTGATGTCTTTATCGCTAGATTTGCGGGTTGTCACTTTGAGAAGACAGTCTTCCCGTCGTTAGGGGGAGATAGGAAAAAGTATTTTCCAAAGGAACGACAGGAACTGTTCATGGAATATTCCCACTCTGTCTCATATTGATCCCCAAACTTCACAATGTAAAGTTGAAGTCAAACGAATCAGACTCGATACCTGATACGTTTAATGTTATTCCAAAAGTGACAAGATCACATATACGAGCTACAAATATACTCGCAAGGTTAAAAGTCTCCAACAGGGGCACAATGCCATTGGAAAGTGCGTTGTAATCACACATAGTGGAGGTGTGGTTGAGGTCGTAACTACCAAATGGAAGTGGTGGAAGCTACTTGGTTCGATGGATTCTATTCTAAAGGGAGAGAATAGTGAGGCACATCCATTTATCATCAATATACAAAAATCTCATGAGATTGTCTCTAATTATAGTTATGTCCATGAATCATCACTGGAAGGCGCTCTGAAGTTAATATTGATTCTAGAGATGAAAAAAATCTAAAATAAACTATGAGATTACATATGAGTCGATGGACAGATCGTATATAATCATTGATGATTTATTCATATGTACTATGGCTCATAAGATGATAGAGCACGACGACATCGAACCAGACTCATTTGAATAATATCAACAAAGAGCATATTGGCCTAAATGCAAAAAAACAATCCAGAAAGAATTTTATTCTTTGGCAAAGGATCAGGTATTTGGTTTGGTAGTGCTAACCCACCAAGTGTAAAGCTTGTAAGACATAGATAAATCATTTGTCATAAAGCGTAATGAGAATAATTAAGCCATAATGTATGAGGCTCTCATTTGGCGCAAGGTTTCTCACAACGCCCTGGATTGACCACGAGAAGACTTACTCTCCCGTGATGGACTTTATTCTGCTAAATAATTAGCCTAGTAGTTTCCGAAGGACTGGAAATGCAGCTCATGAATGTGGTTACCACATATATCTACGGGGATCTAGATTTAGAGATATATAAAAGTGCTTAATGATATTTGTTAAGTCTAAATATTGTATCCAAGATTTAATAGGAAAGTCAATGATGTAAAAGTCAACATTGTCTAAGTCAAAGAATGTTTAGTTTCCTTAGCCTTTAAGGCTTTGTAATAGTTAGGTAGTATAAATAGGTTTGCCTTGTAATAGTTTGGTAAGCACTTTCATTGTAAAATCAGATACGTGAGATTTATGAGACTTATGAATACGAGATCTACTTTCTCTCTCTCTAGACTTTAATGTTGATTTTATGAGAATTGCTTGATTGGATTGGGATTTATTGATTAACAATTGGTATCAGAGCTGAACCAAACTTTTCAGAAAAGATTTGATCATGATTTGAATTGAAATCTGGTATTTTGATTTGAAAATTTGAGTGTTTCGAAAGTTTTTCAAGAAAACTGTCACTTTTCATCTAATTTTTTTGTGATAAAATCGTTTTTAGTGCATGAAAATGGTTTCTTTAGATGCGGTTTATATTTGTGATTGATTCTTGTTTGTATTACATCTAGTAATTCGAACAAAATCGGTTTCAATTTTTCGAATTTTGAGTTTTTCTTGAACTCGAGTTCCGTGTCTGTTCTTGATTGAAAATATATGATTTGATGTTTTTAATCGAAATTTGATTGTATTTTTGTGTTTCGTACTGTTTGTTGTTGATTCTGATAAGTTCTTGAGATCAAATGTGCAGGTTTGAATCGAATTGAGAAAGAAAATGTCAAGATTCACGGTTTGCGCAACATTCATACACTTTGCGCAAGTTACATCGACAGTTTGCGCAAGATTCATTAAAGGCATATACGCAAAGGATTGAAAAGTAACATTTGCGCATCATTCAGAATACTCAGTGTACTTTGCGCATCATGTCTCATACGCAAACCTAGTTTGCGTATCACACAGGACCCGAGAATCATATTTTTCGCATCCTTAGGCGTACGCAAAGTCTCATTTGCGTATCCTTCAGCCTACGCAAAGTCCACCTTGCGCATCAAGCCCAATACGCAAACCTTAGTTTGCGCATCACTCAGTTCACACGAAGCTTATCTCACTTTGCGCATCTTGCCCAATATGCAAATCATACTTTGCGTATCTCACTTGGTCCGAGAAACTTACTTTTGCGCATCCTTCAGCGTACGCAAACCTTCATTTACGCATCAAGGCTGACACGCAAACCATTATTTGCGCATCTAGTTGGATCCGAAAACCTACTTTGCGCATCTCGTAGCTTACGCAAATCTCAATCTTGTGCAAACAGTGTCATTTCCATACTTTGTCAAAATTTTCAAAACTGTAATATGTCCTTTAAATGTGAAATTTTTTTCTCTATGGGGCGCTGCCCCCAGACCCCGCAAGGGCATTGCCCCTTGACCCCACCCGCTAACCGGGTAGCGGGACCCCCGTGCTAAGTCTGCGGAGGGGGACATTGTTCTAATTCTGATCAAATATTTTTTGATTTACAGTTTGGGAACGATCTTTTGTTTTATCAAGCTGTTTCTCATTCAAAGTTTTCTGAGAGAGAGAAAATTTTAGTTTGCTCGTATTTTGTTTTTGAATTCATTTCAACTCACGATAATTTTGTCAAATTTTTTTTTTTGGAATCAGGATGAGTTCACCAATTTTGCTCAGAGGAAGATTCGAGCAGTGGAAAGCTGATTTTTTTCAAATTTGTAGATACACATGAGCTGAGTTGTTATATTAGATTGTCGTTGACTGAAGGAGAGATGAAATCTCATACTCCAACAGAAGATTGTACTGAGGATTGGGAGAAAAGAAAGAATGATGATAATATGGCTCGAACTTTTATGTTGAATAGTATTCGTCATGAGATTAATGGTCACATAAAAACCTATCAGTTGACAGGGAAAGATTTATACAAGTCAACAGGAAAGGAGATATGAGACTATCTTGAATGGACGATGTTAGGGCCAATGGTTGTGTCTGAGCTAAAAGGAAAGATTTCTGAGATGGAAGCTAAAATTCAGCAGACAGTCTCTGTTGAGAGCAATGAACAGAAAGTTAAGCAATTGGAATATGAAAATGCTAAGCTTCAAAGAAGAATATCTGACTTGGAACAAACGATGGTTAGAGAAAAATCTGATTTTGAAAGTAAAAAGAAAGAGTTCACTAAGAAGTTTTCAGAGTTTTCCAGGAAGAGTGCTGAAGAGAAGAAGTCAGTGGAGCTCAAATGCATTAAACTTTCTCAACAAATATCTGATTTTGAGAAAGTACTGATTTTGGAAAGAGAGAAGTTTGAGAAAGAAAAGAAGGCCATAGAACAAAAGAATGTAGGATTATTCAAAGAACTATCAGGCCAGAGAAATAATTCAGAAAAAGGGTTTGAAGAAGAAAGATCTATATTTGAAGCTGAAATCAAAAGGCTAACTTCCAAGTTATCTGAACTGTCTTCTTCTGCACTGAAAGAGCAAAGGACGAAGTCTGAGTTCTCAAAGAAGATTGACCAACTTATGAAAGAAAGAGACAACTTTGCTTCAAAGATCAAAGAACTTGAAAAGTCTGCTTCAAGTTCAAATCAGAAACCTGTCTCTTCACAAAGGTCAGTTAAATATTTTAATCAGATTCGTCGATCTAACCTTTTCTATGATTAATTTTTAGATGGTTCAGATACATTTTCAAGGAGAAAAAGTTACAAGAAAGAGAAGATGGTCTGGCAAAAGAAACCAGTTAAAGATGACAAGTCAGATGAGCTGAAAAGAAACACATCATGTGTACATTCTCACAAAGCCAAAAAGAACAAAGAGCTTAAAGGTAAACCTGATCTCAAATACTCAAAAGATCAATAACTCAGGTTTTCAGGTAATAATTTTTATTGTTCTTACTGTTTTACACATGATCACATCCACAAGACCAGTGATCACTTCTGGTATGGTTCTTACTTTGTTACCCCCACACAAACTGCAACTAACATTTCTGGACCCAAATACCAGTGGGTACCAAAGAAGAAAATTGATTCTGTGTTGCAGGCACCACACGTCAAGGTGGAGTAAGAAAGACTATGGATTTTGAACACAACAGTTCAAAACCCGGACTTCAATGTCAAAATTATGGCTCTTGAATAACACAGTTCAAGACTCGCACCTCAATGTCAAGAATATGGCTTCTAAGTAACTCAACTTAGGACCCGGACTTCAAAGGATTAAAGCCCTCTACTCCCGTGATATCATAAGAGATCGTATTCCAACACTCAAATGAGGACATCAACCTTCAAGGGGGATTACACTCTTTCTGCAATAGAGAGATATGATGGACTACATTCCAGAAGGAATTGTGGATCTCTATCCTAGACTTTTCATTGATAGATTTTCCTGATATGACGGACCGCATTCCAGAAGGAGTTGTGGATCTCTATCTTATTTTAATTGATATATCTACTAATGCATAAATTATAGGGGGAGTACAGATGATGGCTTCTGATCACATTATAGATCAGGACCCGTTTTTCAATGATCAGAAAAGGATATTCTGCTAATATCCAGGGGGAGCTTCAAAGATATAAATCATTTAATCATGATTTGAGGGGGAGCTGAAAAGGTAAATATTTTCTGATCCTAGATCTCTGATTGTTTGGAAGAAGAACAACTTTCAAGCATGAAAAACACTTTCTAAAATGTTCAAACCACTTCTTATTCTCAAAAGATTTCATGAATTTAGAACTGTGCTTTTAAATGTTTTTCAAAATTTTGAGCTTAATGTTTAACTGACCGTGTGTTTCCAAAGATCAATACTTGTGTGTTATCTTGTCCATATACTGTCAAGTATTCACACACACCGGTTCAGTATTTTATTTGAATTTGTTATTACCATGTCTCTAAAAGAACCAATTTTTCGATGGTAATACCCCCGTTTGCCTTCAAAGTTGTTGAGCATCATTCATCTTTTTCATATTTGTACTTTCATTGATAAATTGTTTATATTCGTTCATATAAACAAAATTTCCAATTCTTTGATTCCCTAACCATTTGATTTGATCTGATTGATTCATTGTCAGATTCTCAAAACAATTCTCTTGATTTCATTTCATTCTTTCAATATCTTTGTTTTGAGAAATCTTCAACGTTAAAAATGCTCAAATTTCATTTCTGATTTTTGATGAGCATACATACACTGACATATGATTTCTTGTGCTTTTCATATCAAGAAAATCATTGACCAACATGTACTTTTAGGAACATGGGATTCAGTGTGAGTGCTTAATAGATCTTCTATGGATTCACGATAACAAGTGTTTCCTACCCCGAAAGAAATCCTTTGATTGAGGGGGGAGAGGTCTAAAAGAATTGAGTGTGGGAGTGATCTGAGGTAAAATGAAAATGAGAGATTGGTTAGATGTGAGCTTATATGTTTAAAAGAAAGAGGGTGTGAGATCAGAGTTAAAAGAATATCAGAACTCTGCACCAAACATCTTTCTGAGCCGGGCAACCACATTACTGATTGGTTCACATTTCTTTGGTGACGATCATTGAAATAGGCAAATAGCCCATGCCATCTCTTGCATCAACCCCACTAGCTACTCATTCTTTTCTTAAAAAGAGAATGTTTCACATTTTCTGGGGAAGCAACACATAATCTATTGGTTCTTCTCTTGGAAGATACTGATATTGAAAAAGAAGGAAAGTTGCCCCACCTTCAACCCTTTCTCATGCACATTGAGTCCATGTACAATCATTGCTGTCTCAGTGATTTACATACTTCGAGCCTTATGAAACACAATCATTGTGCTAATTCTTTCAAACACAAGCACGAGCACACAGAGAATTTGTTTTTCTGTCAGAACATTCATAGAATTACCTTGTGTTTTTCAATGATTGAATGGAAGTCCTGGGGAGTCAACATCAAACCAGATCCTTATATTGTACATTCGTTGTACACAGTAACTCCGTGTTACTGACAGACACTTCTAACTGTTTCATTTGTTGAATCAGGGTTACACGCTCATTATGTCTGAATTTGAAAAGATTCGGATATATACAGTTCATGATTCGGCTCTTCAGATCAAAGTACAACATCTGTAAAAGGGGAGATTGTTAGTTGATCAAAAAGGGAGAAATCAAAGTCTGTGCCGAAATTGATGAAGTTTTGATGATCATGGTGCTCATATCATCAAAAAGGGGGAGAATTATACAAAGTTCAATTTCAAGTTCAATTTCAAAATGCTTCCACTGATTTAAAGTTCAAGTCTGATAAAGAAATTCAAAAGGCAAAAGATTCTGAAGGAAGAATGGTCAAAGTTTAATCAAGATGGTTTGTGAAAGTTTGTTTCTTCCAAAGATGATTCAGAGATCAAAGAGATGAAGATACAGAATCAAGTTGTTTTCAAAGAATTTTCAGAAGTTTCAATGTTTGTTTCAGAGTTGTTAAAGTGTTTCAGAAGTTTCAAGAAATCTGTTTCCTGTTCAAGACTTGTTGACTTTTAAAGCTTCAAAAAGAGAAAAAGACTTACCAAGATTCTTCAAGAGCTGAAAGATTAAAGATTGTGAAAGCTTCAAAGAGACAAAAGCTGAAGAATCAAGAGCTGAAGATCTGTATCAATTTTTTATTAAATCTTGAATACAAAGGGGGAGATTGTTAAGTCTAAATATTGTATCCAAGATTTAATAGGAAAGTCAATGATGTAAAAGTCAACATTGTCTAAGTCAAAGCATGTTTAGTTTCCTTAGCCTTTAAGGCTTTGTAATAGTTAGGTAGTATAAATAGGTTTGCCTTGTAATAGTTTGGTAAGCACTTTCATTGTAAAATCAGATACGTGAGATTTATGAGACTTATGAATACGAGATCTACTTTCTCTCTCTACTCTCTCTCTAGACTTTAATGTTGATTTTATGAGAATTGCTTGATTGGATTGGGATTTATTGATTAACAATATTACATTACCAAAATCAAGTAACTCTAAATCACGAAATGTGTTTGCAATAAAATTGAAACGCTCACTTTATCAATTAAATAAATTTATGCGGATGTGGTATACTCGCCTAAGTGAATACTTGATTGGGAAATGATATATAAGAATGATGAATTGTGCCCTTGCGTTTTTATTTCAGGAAAACAAGTTCCAAATTTTCAAAGCAACTTTATATGTCGATGTTATGAACATAATACGCAGTCTTGATGAAATAAGAGAAAGCACAAGCTACTTGAAATCTAAATTTGAGATGAAAAATCTTGGGAAAACTTGGTTTTATCTAACTATTTTATATTAGACACCAAGTTTGTGGAATATTAATCCACCGATCCGCATATGTCTAGAAAATTTTAACAGGCGATTTAACATGGACAAAGCGCATCCGGCTAGCACTCCCATGATCGGTCGAAGTGTTAAATCTAAGGAAAGATCCATTTCGTCTAAAGGATGATGACAAAAGAAGTGTTGGGAGCTGGAATTCCCTATCTAAGTACAATATGCGCATTATCGTACTTAGCATAATACAATTAACCATATATTATATTTCTAAGTGAACTTGTTAGCTAGATTTAGCTCAGCGCCAACGCAAAGTCATTGGAATGATATCAAATTAATCTTTTGGAACCATTGACATGGGCTTATACTTTCCCTATAGAAAGAAAAATGGGATTGATAATGAAACTTCAATACCTACTTAGAATGTAAGCAACAAAAATACTAGCCCTTATAGAAAAACACCAAACAATGTCTTGGTATGTGTTTATTGATATTAGGTATATGTCTGACTCATAGAAAGGTTGTTCCCAAAGTGGATAAGGAATTACCACAGGGAACACCCAGATTGCTTGAAAGTAAGCTAAGTAAAACCTTGTAACTACCTCCTTGAATTATCCAAGAATATTACTCTCCATGAGATAATTAAACAATGTATATGATTAACAACCATCATTACACATAATAGATGAGCTAGTAATTTGAGTTCAATCAGTATCCTACTTGTATATATGGAAATAATGCATCATGTATCAAAGAAATGAAAGAAAGATACATCAAGGGTGATAACACAAAGCATATTCTGCTTAAGTTTCTATACAATCAACAATAAAAGACTCTCATTTAGATTCAAGTGAATCAAGTAAGGTGTCAAAAAATGTGACATATTTTACCAAATCATTACCTAAAACCATATTTTGGAAACATGTAGAAAGTATTAAAATACAAATGTTTTCCAAACTCCATTGATTAATACACGAATCAGGGGGAGTAGTAGACAAAAGGGGGAGTTTACTATACATGTGATATTGGTATGTTGTGCTCTTTCCTTCAACCAAGGTTTTATTTTTCCCATTGAGTTTTGTTCCTTAGTGTAAGGTTTTAGTGAGACAACTGTTTATATACCATGATGCTTTCCTAACTCTCATGATTAATGTACGAATCTAAGAGAAAAAATAGACTGAAGGATAAGTCTATGTATTGCAAAGAAGTTGGTGCGTTGTACTCTTTCCTTCGTTAGACTTTTATTTCTTCCCACTAAGGTTTTATTTTGGCGAAAGGTTTTAACGAGGCAACAATTGTGAACCGTCACTCCTTTAACTCGGCTCAAGGGGGAGTGTTGTAGGATAAGTGTGCTATCGTCTAAAGGATATGACGATAGAGATAAAGATAAGTATATCAGAGTTAGATTAGAACTGAAATATCTCATAGCTATCTACTTGTAACTCATCCCTATTTAAAGGGCTTTTTGATTAATGATAGTTACATATTCATTCTCTCCATATATTATTGTTCTGTTCGGTTTTTCCTTTAACACTTTGGCCTATTTTGTTTTTGACATCAAACAAGTTTTAGAAAACTTGTTATTTTACGATAATAAGAATGATTTGATTTTGGTTTACATTGTATTTGCAGTATGGATATGAGAATCATTGTGTGAAATCGATTTGAATTCTAACAAGAACATATGTTTTTCATATCGATGCTACAAGAAGTGGTTGGGTTTTATATTTGGGACAAAGTTTTGGTTTTAATTTTGTTTCAGTTTTTGGTTCTCGAATACAATTTGGATTCGTAAAAGAAAAGAATGAGTGGTGGGTTAAGAAGAATAGGGAGAACGTAAACGGTTACATTTTTTTGTTTTTTTTAATTGAAAAAAGAGATTTAATTACAATAATAAGTATTGGAAAAGATGGCAGTTTGTTCGGTTTTGGACCCGATTATTATTGATGAATTGACTTTTTGCCAAGAATTTTATTGGGTTATATTCTCTTCTATGAGTGCTTTATAGGATGTTCACGGTTCGGTTCGACTCGATTAGTAAGAAAACTGTGAACCGAACCGCATGAGGCGGATACCTGGTTACCCGAACCGAACCCGAACCACGGGGTGAACTAAACCGAACCGAACCGAACCGAACTGAAATTAGTCGGTTACCAGCGGTTCGGTTCACGGTTACCCGAATTTATTAGAAAAATATTATTTGCAATATAAAAATTATATCAAAATAGAAAATTTAAACCAATTACAAAACAAATACATAAAAATAATTCAAGAAAATTAAAAAATTTGAAATAAGTTTTATTGTTTAAAAATATCCAGTATTTAGTTTGATGACTATTTAAAAATTAAATAGTTAATATTAAATATAATATTATTAATTGCTTTATATATCGGTTCGGATTGGTTACCCGCGGATATCTATAATTTAAAACCGAAACTAACCCGCGAACACCCGGTTTTTCGGTATTCGGTTTTCTCGGTTTTCGGTTTTCTCGGTTTTCGGGTTTTCCGGTTTTCGGTTTTTCCGGTTTTGGATCAAACGGTTCGGCTCGGTTTCTCGGTTTCCGATTTTTTTTAACACCCCTACTTGGTATGACATAAATATCGTCCAAAACGGATATAAGGTG
This sequence comes from Arctium minus, assembly GCA_954870635.1. Classification (NCBI taxonomy): domain Eukaryota; kingdom Viridiplantae; phylum Streptophyta; class Magnoliopsida; order Asterales; family Asteraceae; genus Arctium; species Arctium minus. The sequence continues at coordinate 134,783,742 of OX941081.1, read as the reverse complement.
AATGGTCAAGAAATTGAGACTAAAAAAATGTCATTGAAATGGGTTTTAAGAGGTGATTATGTAGAAAAAGTTTGTCCCACAAAGGTGGGAATTGGGATATTCACTTGTTTATATGCAAAGGTTCTAGAAAGTTAGTTAAAATGTTTTTGGAGGAAGGCTCTCTTTTGGATACCATTTCAGCTTCTAGACCACTGAACTTGTGTGCACGAACACAAGTGCCATACCGAAATCAACTAGAAGGTCCTAATTGTACCCTGAAAAACATATGTATGCCGACAAATATGCTTTAAAGGAATTGTGTCAATCCAACACAAGTCTCCCCCACTCCAATGGTTATCGTTTTTCCCGTTAAATTTATGTTACTTTCATCATCTTCTCTAACAATAAGGGGTTGTTTGGTTCATGGAATTGGAATGAATTTGAAGGAATTGGAATGGCCAATTCCATTGGCCAAATTCCAAGCCCATGTTTGGTTCACGGAATGAAAGCGATGGAATCCTTCCAATACCATTGAATTCCATAATTTAAAGAAATTAATCAATCATTGGCTTAAGTAAAGGAATTGAATTCCTACCAACTAAACACTTGGTCAAATTCCATCAAATTCCTTCAAAGTCAAATTCTTCGATGGATTCCAATTCCATCAAATTCCATTATGCGAACCAAATGCCCCGTAAGATTTAAATTACTTGGATGGTTGAGAGTGATTCCTTAGTTCTCAAAATATTTTTGTTTCTTAACTAAACCTAAATCACATAAACATGCTTTTGTTTTCAAAAAATATGTATGACATGACGAATATTTGAAAGTTATCTTGAAATAAATATATGTAGATCATAACTTTACAAGTCTAGTTAATAAATTCGCAATTGCATATTCATTATCTTTTCAAGATTATTCATTTTATAAGAACAATCGATTAGTTTACAATGAAAACCCGAGTATTATATTAACATGTATCAACATAAAAAATTGACTCAATTTACACCTCACACTACAACAACAAAAATAGTTTTATTATGACCTCTAATCGTCGTAATACAATACTTACTGAAACTTATAAGGGGGTGTTTGGTTGGGGGTATTGAGGGGTAAGGAATAAGAATGATAATGAAAACTGTTGTTTGGTTTGATATAATATAATCGACACATTACCTCAGACAATCAATTTCCATTCCTGACCAAATTGGGAGGAATGAAAATTTTATTCCTGCTCAATCATCTTTTCTCATGTGTTCCTTCATTTGTCGATGTTGAATGTAAAATATTTTTTTATTTTCATGTTGGATGTCACATATTTGGATTAAAAATATTATATAAAACATTTTTTTAATAATTATATTGGTTTAACCATACAGCAATGCCCATTCCTATTTCCATTCCCATTCCCATTCTCATTCCTTATGTTGAACCAAACATCCCCTAAGTTTATAAGATCAAAACTATACATATAAACAAAAAACGTTACAGTAAGTTGTTAGAACAAGATAAACACCCAACAATTTCTATCCTTGTGAAAAATAAGTTGTTAGGAAGAAAAATTATACTTTTCTTTTTAGTATACTTCTTCAAAATTGTCTATGAACGTATCTTATAGACCTTTTCTAAAAAATGTCATATAAAATTCTAGTATGACGTTTTACTTAGGTTGGTTGGCTAATGTTGCCATAATAACTTTTTTTTATATTGATCGAAATTTCTTGCTTCCCTAACTTTATTCAAATAATTTATTGTAGCACAGACTTGTGTCGATATGAAATATAAAATTCCATTAAATAATGTACTAGAACGGTTGGAAGTCTTAATACACCAAATTTGTTGTAGTGAGAGTTTTTCACTTATCTAGTTTAAACATAAAAGTTATCGAGTAACCTATTGCATAATGAACCAATAAGTCTTGGGTTGAATTCTGTTGAACGCTATGAATCCTTTATGATAACCCGTCCAACATATGGAGAGGGTGAGATTTGTTAGTTACTTATAAGCATTAAGTTGTGGGCTACCAATAATGTAACACCCTAAAGATGGCGTCAAATAAAAATTGGAATTTTGGCAATATGACGTCTAAAATATGGACATCCAATTAGCCTGTAAATAGAAACCATCGAAGAATAAACATTTCCCAAGGGGAAACTAGAGACCCACAAACAATTGGGATAATTTGCACCATAAAGTTTGCAAAAGAATAAGACATAAATAAATTACAACAACCTAATTAATCTAGAAGTAATTCAAGAACTAGATTAAAATGGGTGTTGCTAAACCACCATAATCTCTCTTCACAAAAATCCCTAAAAGACCGGCACTCCGAGATCTCCTACATGCACGGCAACCTAGGTTCCACCGCTAGTGGGATCTGTGGGAAAACAACAATCACAATAAGTGTTAGGACGAAGCCTCACATGAATTATATAATTCATAAAACAAGAATCATCATAATACAATAATTCAAGACTTATGTTACCGAACTCCATTGTCTCATAGTATTATTTCCACCGCCACCGTGTTCTCAAACCTGAACACAAACATACAAGAGATAACCCTTGAAAACTACGAGGGAGACCTGTTTCCATCGGGGTGACATATACACGGGAGTGGAATCATCCATGGTGTTATTGGATTACACCTCATGTCCCGGTCTTAGTTCCCATGCCATCAAGACATCACAACCTCAAACCATAACCATTGCCTTTATTGCCTACTTCGTCGAGTTACACCTCAAGGTCTTACAGGACATTATTGCTTATCCATATCTAGACGAGTTACACCTCAAGGGCTCGCGACCCCCTATTTCCTACTCACTAGTAAACTACAAGGACCAACACAATAGGTCCAATAAAGCGTATGACTACCTCCTCGTGCACAAGGAGTAGTGTTCACATTCTTATCAGGTGATCACATTTAGGTAAACATTTATAGTCACATATACCCCTCTTTTCCACATGTAAATGCCATAATTACCACATGAGTCACTACAACATGAACATAACCTTTTTCGTCGGAATAACAATTCATCTTTACTTTCAAGGTATCACATTTCTCAAGTTCCCATACATAAAGTCATAAATAGTTATAATTACTTACACCATGTTACCACAAACTTATCAGTAATTAGATCGAACTCAAGGAAACAAGGGCTTCCTCATGTGTCAAATATACAAGTATGAAATCCAAGACCCACAAACAATTAGTAAACATATAAGTGGATAATCATGGTTTATGAAGAATACACCCCATTTAGGGTTTGCAAGATGAAACCCTAAAAGTTGGGTTAAAATCCAATTTAATGACATATATGCATATAATGTGGGAATATTGCAAGTAGTATTGAGTAAATGTACATTTAAGGAGTAGATACTCACATCTAGGGTTTGTAAGTAAAACCTAGAAATCAAGTCAAAACCCAAATAAATAGTATTTATAGATGATGTAGAAATCTTTTGCAAGTATTGATAAGGTAAAAGAGTAATTAAGGAGTGTGAACTCACCAACTAGGGTTTTTAAAGAGAAAACCCTAGAAATTAACTTTGTAGGAAAACTTGATCTTCTAGTAGCTTTAACACCCAAGAAAGATGATTGCTTGGTCCCAACATCCCTTTTTGTAGCACTAAATGCTAGGGTTCCTTACTTGCGATGAATGAGGAAGAGGGAGGAGAGAAGTAGAGAGAAAATCGCCCAAGAAGAAAGGGTTATCGATCTGAAGTCTAATGTGGAGAAGTGATTTATTTTTGGTCTAAAAATCGACTTTAAACTAAAGTCTCTCGTCCCCCATATGCGACAATGACCCGGTGACTTTGCCTAGGTCATTGTCGCTGGGCAATGTCGCTCGCGGCTCTCACGTCACTGGAAAAATGGCAAAAACTAAGAACCCTCTCCCCTCCATGTGACATTGACGCTGCGACATTGCCCAGGGCATTGTCGCTGGGCAATGTCGCCCCTAGCCTCCCACACGCTGATCGGTCGAAGTGATGTGCTGTCCATTCCAAGCTTGAGGAGTCTAAGGGGATGTTTGGTTCATGGAATTTGAAGGAATTGGAATGGCCAATTCCATTGACCAAATTCCAAGCGTATGTTTGGTTCACGGAATGAAAGCGATGGAATTCTTCCAATTCCATTGAATTCCACATCTTAAGGAATTCATCATTCCATGGCTTAAGTGAAGGAATTGAATTCCTACCAATCAAACGCGTGGTCAAATTCCATTCCAATTCCTTCAAAGTCAAATTCCTTCGATGGATTCCAATTCCATCAAATTCCATTCTGTGAACCAAACGACCCCTAAGTCTTCCAATGGTTCATGTGCTCAAAAGTACAACATGCTCAAACCCAACTCATCACTTTAGCCGACTTATACAATTATATATATATATATATATATATATATACACACACACACACATAGCTACCTGATACCAATTGTTATTCCCTGAAATCAAGTTTCTAATTACAAAACAATCAATCAAACAAGATGATTAACCTACCTGTTTAGATTCAAAGCACAAATCAAAGATTTAGAATCTGATTATCACTTTCTCTCTCTAAACGTCTCTCTCTCTCTCTCTCTCTCTACAACTTTCTCTCTATGAATACTAACTCAATCACTAGCCATCTATCTACTAAACACAAATCAACCTATTTATACCAACTAGTTAAAACAAGGAAACAAACAAATACAAGTAACTTTGACTTTATTACACTTAGACTTTGACTTTCCATGAGAGTTTGACTTTTCAGCTTTTACTTCTTGTACTTTGGCCTCTAGTCTTCGTGATCTTGTATTCAACATATTTCTGCTCTAACAATCTTTCCTTTTGGATTCAAGATCATCTTTGTAAAGATTTAGCAGTTCAGTCTTCTCTTTAAGCTCAAAAAGTATAATCTCCTCCTTTGCAACAAATTTCTTCTAAAGACACAAGCATTGCAATCTCCCCCAAATATGGTAGAAACGATCTTCAATAATCTCTCCAGAATTATCACAGAAACTCTTTCAGACTTTAGAAAGAAATTATCTTCAGAATTAGCTCAGTCATCTTTAACAAAAATAATCTTCAAAGAAAATTTCTGAAAATCAACACATCTTCAAGCATCTTTGACTTTGCTTGAACAATCTTTCAAACTTTCAAACTTTATCTTCTTCAAATCTTTAACTTTGAAATTTCTGAATCTGACATTTCTGTAAATCATCTCCCCCTTTTTGATGAATAGAGCATCTATAGCATCAAAACTTTTATCAAGAAATGTCGTTAACCATTCTGATCTGTCCAAGAGCCTCTGATTCGTTGCCAATTCGAACAATGTATTCATCCAAATCTTTGCAAATCTAGACAAAGTAGGAATGTAACACGTGAATCAACAAATGAATCAGTTAATGTGCCTGTCAGTAACACTAAGTCACTATGTGTAACGGATACACATAGGAAAGGAACTTTTTGATGTTCCCTCCCCCAAGGCTTCCATCCAATCATCGAAACACCACAAAGGAAATTTCTATGAATGTTATGATAAGAAAACAAATTCCTTGTGTGTTCGTGCATGTATTTGAAATAATTAAGCATATGATGATTGCTTTTATAAAGGCTCAACATTGTGTAAACCACTGAGACAACAGTAGATAAACACAGACTCAATGTGCATGATTGAAGTGCGAAGGTGGGGCAGATTTCCTTCTTTTTCAATATCCAGATTTTCCAAATGAAAATCAGATAGATTATGTGTTGCGTCCCCAGAAAATATGAAACACTTTCTTTTTAAGAAGAAAATGAGTGGCTAGTGGGGTTATATCAAGAGTTGGCATGGGCTATTTGCCTGTTTCAATAATGTTCACCAAGAATTGTGAAACATTAGTAATGTGGCTGCCCGACTCAGAAAGTGGTAGGTGCAGAGTTTGATATTCTTTTACTCTGATCTCACACCCTCTTTCTTTTAATCATTAAGCTCACATCTAACCAAACTCTCATTTCCATTTTACCTCAACGCATAACCCACACTCATTTCTTTTTGACTCCTCACACTCAATCACTATGGATTAACTTCTTGGGTAGGAAACACTAGTAATCGTGAATCCAGAGAAGTTCATTTAAGTCCTAGCACAAAGAACCCATATTCCTATTGAAGTATTTTCAAACAAGTAAATTGAATGAATGAATATGAATGCAAGAGACTTGTTTGAAAATCTGACATTGTATGAAAAATGATCAAATAAGAAATGATATAACAGTTAAGGATTATGGTCAAGAATAATGGATATTGTCTATATGAATCGAAATATAGACATTCTTGAAATGAACGCTTCGAAATGAAATGACGCTAAAAAATTCATTGCAGTACAAGCGGGGTGTCTTACCATCGAAAAATATGTTTCAAAATTTGAGACATGGTAAGAACATTGTGAACAATAAGTCAAACCGGTGTGTGTGAATACTTGAAAGTATATAGAAAAGACAATACACAAGTATTTATCTTTGGAAACACACTGTTTATAATCATGTAAGCACAAGTAATTTTTAAAACATTTTAAAATCACACTTCCAATTCATGAAATCTGTTTAAGAATCGGGAAGTGGTTTGAACATTTAAGAACATGTTTTCTATGATTGAAAGTTGTCCTTCTTTCAACCATATATGAGATTAAGATAAGAAACTAACCTTTTTCGCTTTGTATTAAATCTCATAAAGATATGATCTTGATAGCTTCTCTCATTCTGCACAAGTCTCAAAGTCATGTCAAAGCAACTTTATTCAAAATTAAAAGACATAAAGGAGTAAAACAATTATAGTACGAGTTCTGATCAGAAGTAATCAGAAGTCATATCCTTTACTCCCCCTGAAATTATGCTTCAGAAAAATTATCAGTGTAAAATATAAGCATTAACACCCCCTCAAATGTAGATCACCATAGCTATAAAAAGCATAACTTTCAGACAAATATGTACTCCCCCTTGAATGTTGATCTTCTCAGATATGTACCAAGGAGTACAATATTATTCAGCTTAGGAGTAAAATCTTTTGATCATTGAAGTGCGGGTCTTGAACTGTTGTATTCAAGAGCCATCAGTTCTTTCACTCAACCTTGACTTGACATTCCTGTAACACAGATTCATCCTTTTTCTTTGGTATACATTTGTATTTGGATTCAACAGTGTTAGCATATGATTTTGGCACCCATTTAAATTTGGTCTCCCTTTTCTTTTGAAAACCATATGAAGAACTAGAACGATAAGAGTATACATGATACGTCTCAAACCAAACATCAGAATATTTCCGAGAATCATAATCATTTCTATCATAATTGGAAGACTTTCTAGCAGACGAAAATAACTGGAATAATTGTTGTCTTGAATATTTCTTGTAAGAGGATACAAGCTTTGTTTTAGAAATAGCAACATTCATAATCAAATCATCTTTACTAGTAGTATTCTTATTACAATCAGTACTAGAAAATGATGTAGTATTCTCATTCATCTTCTTCTTAGGTTGCCACTCAAACTTAACACCATGTGTTTTCCTTTTCACATCTGAAAAGTTTGAAACTTCAGAGTTAGAACGGTGAGAATCAAACAAATGCTTCTTCTTTGACTTACCAGTGGTGGTCTGTTTCTGTGAATGCCCAGATTTCTTCTTTTTACCTTTGGCAACTTTGGCTTTCACAGGAACTGATTTATCAACTTTCGTTGATGTTTCACCTATTTCGTACACACTTGATAATCCAAAAGAATTAACAACAAAAGATGAATGATCAGGAAGTTTAGAATTAAAATCAAATTGAGCAATACATTCATCTAAATCACCATCAGAGTTTAAAAAATCAAACCTATCATTAAGTAAACTAGACATATCATCAGAATTTGAAGCTTTAGAAGAATTAGAAAAATCAGAATTTTCAACACAGTTAAAAACACATTTTGTTCTAAACCCATCAAAATTCTTTCTTCTGTCAGAGTATTCTCAAGTTCAGAAATTTTACTTTCTAAAACAAGAGGAGGAACATAAATTTTACCTTCGATAGGCTTTGCCTCCAACTCTTTTGAGGAATAACTCTCAAAATAGTCATCTGAAAGAAATTTTGATTTATCAGAACTATAACTATTATTCAACTTCTCATAACGAAATGGAAGTTGAACTTTAGTTATGTTTTTTCTTTTCTCATTTTCCTTGGCTTCATCCTCTTCAGATAGAACTCAACATGAATATCAGGGTATCGTGATGCTAGACTTAAAATTGTAAAATCATAAAGTGCAGACACTTAAGATATAGCCTTTTTAAGATAGTGTGGATTCTCATAACCGAGTCCCCAACACTCTTTGTTCTCTTTGGGTTTGTTTAGATGAATGGTTTGTTCAGTTTGACCCAATGTGTATAACTTCCCTTCCAAAACATTCACTTTGTCAAGTAAAGATTTGTTTTCTTCTGAAAGCGAAGAATACATTTTAGTAAGCTCTTTTGATTCAAACTCACATAGTCGATATTGTGAAGTTGTTTCAGCTAACTCTTTAAGAATTATAGTCTTTTCTTTAGCGATGTTATCAATATTTTTATGTAAAGTCTCAATCAATACTTTCTTCTTAGCAATATTCTCGCTAAGTGTCTGTATTGATTGGTTTTTATCTTTGTTGATACCTCTTTCACGCTTAAGCTTTGACTCTAACTTTTGAAGTCTAATCATCATGACATTTATTTGATTTACAAAATCCGATTCAGTCATATCACATACCTCTTCAATTACTTCTTCATCTGACTCAACTTCAGCTTCCAACTCTATCTTACCCATTAAGCACAGGTGTGTTGTCTCTTCCTTCTCTCCTGTCTCATCTTCCTGGTCTGAATGATCGAGCCAGAACTCATCCTCTACCATTAATGCTTTTCCAGCCTCATGTTGCTTGGCTAGAAGCATTTTGTTCTTGTAGTACTCAGAGTTCTTGATTTTGGGCTTTCTGTAGTCCTTAGCAAAATGACCCAGTTTGCCACAGTTGTAGCACTTTGTAGGTTCTGGCTGTTTCTTCTCTTCAACTGGCTTCTTCTCTTCCATTCTCTTTCCTTCAATTCTCTCCTTGTGCTCATAGTTCTTAGACCCAGAAGAGTACCTCTGACTGTTTGAGCTAGGCTTTTTGTAAAACTTTTTCTGAAAAGCTTTTGTCAACATCAGCATGCCTGCTTCAAACTTTCACAGTCATCTGAATCAGAGTTATCTTCACTCCCTGCCTCTTCTGATTCAGAAAGTATTACTTTATTTTTCTTCTTAAGACTCACACTCTTCTTTTTCACAACCAGAGCAACTGTATCAACAACTACCTTTTCAACCTTTTTCTTTTCACCCATAATCTCATCAACCTCTTCTTCATTTTGTCTAAGAGTTTCATAGACTTCATGGAGTGGTATTTCATTCAAGTCCTTCATTTGCTTCATTTGCCTAGTAATTCTCTTCCACTCAGGCTGCAAGATACTAAGGAACTTGACATTAAGCTCAATTTGTGACTTATTCACTTTATTCTTGCTGAGTTCGTTCAACAAAGTCACAAATCGGTCATAAGTAGCCTCCAGTGATTCACCCTCCTTAGCCTTGAACTCTTCATAGTTATTGAGGCAGTTGGATATTTAAAGCTGATTCCCAACCTTCGATCCAAGCATCATCTTTTCCAATTGATCCCACATTTCCTTTCCAGTAGCATTGTAACTGTCCATCTTGACATATATCTCGTTTGGTATGCCTTGAAGAATGAAAGACTTTGCCAATCTATCAGCTCTTGATCTATCTTTCTCCTCATCAGTGAATTCATTAAACTTAAGTTGATATTCTCTCTGCTCATTTCCAACAGTACGGGGTGTTGTTGGAATTGGCATAACTCCTTCCTCCAAAGATTTCTTGTTGGGTCAGAAATAACCAAGTCTGGTTAGTACTGCTAGGTGAAGAAAGATTACTACTGCTTAGCATGTTAATACTGCTATGTAATATTTGTACTGCTAGTAGTTAATATTGCTTGGAAATTACTACTGCCATAAGAGATTAATACTGCAAGCATGGTTAGTACTGCCAGTGACAAAGTTAATACTGCTATTGAGTTAATGCTGCTTCTGAAGATAAAGATGGATTGATGCGGAAGAATAGGATATGAAGATAATTATGGACTGGATTCTGAAGAATAATATTTCCTTCGTAATTATCTTGTAATTAATTCTGTATATATAGTCTAGAAGTTCTTGATAGAAATATGCACATTGATAGAGTTTTTTTTAGAGAATTAACCTCAAGACTAGTATTGATCCTTTCTATAGAGAAGTGTAGAACGTCTGTTGAGTCTGTTCAACAGATTGAGGTTGAGTTTGTAATCATTAGGTTTTATGCAATATAAACTTATGATTTGAGTTCATATTCTGTGTTTTGATTAATTTTTAAAGTTTTATTCCTCAACTTCTTTAACATTGTTTCTGAGTGTGTTAATTAAATTCTTGTTTAGAATTTTTCGATCTTGACAAGTGGTATCAGAGCTAGAAAACTGAGAAACCTATAATCATGGACAGTTCAAGCGATAGCGTTTTGGTATCAAAGGTTCCCATGCTCAAACCTAATGAGTTTGACAAGTGGAAGATCAGAATCAGGCAGTACATTCTTCTCACAGACTTCTCAATGTGGGACATCATTGAGAATGGTCCCTCAGATGGAGGAAAGATGGATGCAGAAGGCAAGAGACCTCCACCAAAGACTGATGGAGAAAGAAAGATGAGGCAGACAGAGATGAAAGCCTTGAGCACTCTGCTCTTGACTATTACTAATGAGTACCAACATCAATTCTGCAACTGTTCTGATGCACAAATTCTATGGAATGCACTGGAGAAAAGATTTTCTGGTACCAAAAGTACCAAGAGAAATCAGAAGGCCATCCTAAAGCAGCAATATGAAAACTTCATGTCTACAAAGAATGAGTCCATGACTCAAACTTTTGATAGATTTAATAAGTTAATTGGTGAATTGGCTACTGTTGGTATCCAGATAGATCAAGATGATGTCAACAGAAAATTTCTAAGATCTCTTGGTGATGAATGGACTATGTACACTGTCTCCTTCAGACAGAATGACCAACTAGAGGACAAGGAACTGGATGACCTCTATAATGACCTTAGGGTGTTTGAAGCAGAGGTAGAAGCAAAGAAGAGGCCCTCTGGATACTCATACAATACTGCTCTTTTATCATCTTCTACTGATTCTGCTGCTAATACAGAATCAGTTAGTGCTGCCCATGGATCAAAGCAAGATGGATCTAATGACTCAGTTTTAGAAGTTTTTCTAGCCAGTCATGCTAATTCCACTATAATTAATGATGACTTAGAACAGATAAATGCTGATGATCTGGAAGAGATGGATATCAAGTGGCAGATGGCTATGCTCACAATGAGGGTAAAAAGATTCATCAAAAGGACTGGAAGGAATAACTTTGCTCAGAAAAGAGAAGATGGGGTTGGATTTGATAAATCCAAGGTTGAATGTTACAAGTGTCACAAGCTGGGGCACTTTGCAAGAGAATGCAGAAGTGGAATTCCTCAACAGCATACTAGCAACCATCAACCATCACAGTCCACTAGTTTCAACATCAGGAACTCTTCTTAAGCTCTTGTTTCCCAAGAAGGAATGGGATTTGATTGGAGTGACCAAGCAGAAGAAGCAGTTCAGAATCAAGCTTTAATGGCTAAAGTTTCAGAGTCAACAAGCACTGATATTCCCACAGAGGTAAAATCTAACATTTGCTCAAAATCTTGCATAGAAACTGTTAAAAAGTACAGGGATCACAATCAAAGCATGTGTGATGACCTAAAAAGATTAGAAAAACATAGAAGAGAGTATGTTGTGATTGTTGAGAATTTGGAAGAACAGATTAAGGCATACAAAGCCAATGAACTTCAACACACATATGATACTAACTACTGGAAGTGGGAAAAGAATCAATTAGAAATTAAGCTTAAAAAGTCTGAAGAGGAATGTGAGAAGATAAGGAGTGATTTTGAGAAAGCCAAGTTGGACATTGAGAAGTTTTCCAATGCTTCTAAAGCAATGGACTCACTTCTAAAATCTCAAGTCCATGACAACCTGAAAAGAGGTTTAGGATACAACAGTACCCCTCCACCCCATAACAATAACTCTATCCCTCCCACTTCAGACCTCTTAGAAAGACAAGAGAAAATAGACTTACCTGCAGGAGCCACAGATGTAGATCATCTTGACAGTGTAGTGATTGAGGAAGAGGCTGAAGAAGAGACCACTAGGGGTAAGAATAAGGATGACCTTAAAGAAATCTCTTTCGAAAATCATATTCTTACTAATGAAGGGGGGGGGGGGGGTAAACCTTTTGTAAAGAGTGAGAAGGCTAAAAGTTCTAAGAGAGGGAAGGGAAAGGTACAGGGAGTCCATTACATGAAAACCACTGTTGTTAATCCCTGTACTTGTAAACAGAATCAGCCCCAACAACATGATAAAACAAGGGGAAATCAAAGAAACATAAATAATCAGTGGGCTTTAAAACAAGGAATTGATCTAGAAAAAATTAACAGACCAAAGCCTTGTTTTATCTGTGGCAAATTAAATCATCTAGCCAAACACTGTTATTTCAATCCTATTAACCAAATGATCACTTTTCAAAGAAATATACAAAATCCTGTTGGTTATAGGAAGCAAATAAGGAATCATATGGCTGAGAATGTGAGAAGGGCACCTATAAAATCTCATGCTCAGAATAAGTTTTCTAATTCAAAGAAAAATACGCCAAATAAGCCAAGGAGTAACTTAAAGAAAAAGAAAGCAAACAACTTTGTTCAGGTTTGGGTTCCAAAAGTAAAGAAATTTGTTAGTACTACTACTTCAAATAGTACTGCTGACAGAAATAGTGCTGCTGCCAGCAATACTACTGCTAACCCAGTTAATACTGCTAACAAAGTTAGTACTGCTAACCCAATTAGTACTGCTAATAATGTTAGTACTGCTAACAAAGTTAGTAATGCCAATCAAGTTAGTAATGCTTCCAGTGACAGGCCCATTCTTCTGACAAAGTATTCAAGCAATAAGATTCCTCAGTTTGATAATCTCATCAAGTCTGAATATGAATATGTTGATGAAAATGGGAAACCCAAGACCACTTTGGCTTGGGTTCCAATTAAAAACTAACCGCTTTATTATATGTGCAGGGCAACCAACAGCTCAAGGGAAGGAGCATTTGGCATGTTGTTAGTGGTTGTTCCAGGCACATGACAGGTAACATGGCCTGCCTTCAAAACTTCAAAAGAATTGATGGAGGACATGTTGCTTTTGGTGATAATCCAGCAGGTGGAAAGATAAGTGGAAAAGGTAATGTGTCAAAAGGTAAGATGACCTTTGAGGATGTATACTATGTTGAGCAATTGAAATACAACCTGTTAAGTGTATCACAGGTCTGTGACAAGAAACATAGCATATTATTCAATGATACTGAATGTATTATCCTTGCTCTAGGGTTCAAGGTAGTTGATGAAAGTATGATACTACTTAGAACTCCTAGAAAGGACAATGTTTATTGCTTAGACTTGGAGAATGTAGCTTCTGATTCATCTTTAAATTGTTTATTTTCAAAAGCTTCTTTGGATGAATCATCTCTTTGGCATAGAAGGATGTGTCACATGAACTTTAAAACAATGAACAAACTTGTGAAAAACAACCTTGTAAGAGGTTTGCCACAAAAGGTATTTTCATGTGATGATCATTGTGTTGCATGTCTTAAAGGCAAACAACACAAAACTTCTCATAAGTCCAAACAGACAAATACAATTTCTTCACCTCTTAATTTAGTGCATATGGATCTGTTTGGTGCTACAAATGTGATGAGTATTGGTAAGAAATCCTACTGCTTGGTTATTGTTGATGATTTCTCTAGATTCACTTGGGTCTATTTTCTGAGGACTAAGGATGAGACAAGTGGACTGATCAAATCCTTTGTACTTAGAGTTGAAAACCAAACAAATCTAAGAGTTAAAGTCATCAGGTCTGATAATGGAACTGAATTTAAAAACAATGACCTAAATAGCTTATGTGAGGAAAAAAGAATTGAGAGACAATACAGTGCTCCTAGGACTCCTCAACAGAATGGTGTTGCTGAAAGGAGAAATAGGAATCTAATAGAAGCTGCTAGATTTCTGTTGGCAGATTCAAAACTTCCAATTACTTTTTGGGCAGAAGCAGTTAGAAGCAATGCAAGAGGAGCTACTGCAGTTTGTGCTGCAGGATGTATGGGATTTGGTTGACCTTCCAAAAGGACACAGAGCTATAGGCACTAAATGGATCTTCAGAAACAAGAAAGATGAGAGAGGAATAGTAATAAAGAACAAGGCCAGAATAGTGGCACAAGGGTATACTCAAGAAGAGGGAATTGATTATGAAGAGGTATTTGCACCAGTGGCCAGGATTGAGGCAATCAGGCTATTCTTAGCCTATGCTTCTTTCATGAAGTTCAGGGTCTACCAGATGGATGTAAAGAGTGCTTTCCTGTATGGGAGAATTGAAGAAGAAGTGTATGTCTGTCAGCCTCCAGGGTTTGAGAATCCAAATTATCCTGACAGAGTATACAAATTGAAAAAGGCACTCTATGGGCTACATCAAGCACCAAGGGCATGGTATGACACTTTGTCTACCTATCTCTTGGAAAATGGTTTTCAAAGAGGAATCATAGACAAGACTTTGTTCATTCAGAGGAAGAAGAAGGACATCCTAATAGTGCAAATCTATGTGGATGATATTATCTTTGGATCCACAAATGATTAGATGTGTAGAGATTTTGAAGATTTGATGCACAAGAGATTCAAGATGAGTTCTATGGGTGAACTTACTTTCTTCCTTGGGCTACAAGTTAAGCAGAAGAAAGATGGGATATTTCTAAGCCAATCCAAGTATGTGCAGGACATTCTTACTAAGTTTGGATTCTCAGATTCAAAGCCTGCAAACACACCCATAGAGACACACAAATAGATCACTGCAGATCTTGAGGGGGAGGATGTGGATGTTCATCACTATAGATCCATGATTAGATCCCTCATGTATCTCACTACTTCAAGAGCAGATATCATGTTTCCTGTTTGTGTGTGTGCAAGATTTCAAGTAAGGCCTAAGCAGTCACACTTTCAAGCAGTCAAGAGGATATTCAGATATCTCAAAGGCCAACCTAGATTAGGTCTTTGGTATCCTCATGACTCACCATTTGACCTACTTGCTTATTCAGACAGTGACTTGGGTGGTGCAAATTTGGATAGAAAGTCAACTTCAGGGGGATGTCAGTTTTTGGGTACAAGACTAGTGTCATGGCAGTGCAAGAAACAAACCACAGTATCCACCTCTACAACAGAAGCAGAGTATATAGCTGCTGCAAGCTGCTGTTCACAAGTACTCTGGATTCAGAATCAAATGCTGGACTATGGTATGACTTTTCTTCACACTCCAATCTTCATAGACAATAACAGTGCTATTAGCATTGTTAATAATCCAGTCAAGCACTCCAAAACAAAGCATATAGAAATCAGGTACCACTTTATCAGAGACTATAATGAAAAGAAGCTCATTCAGGTTGTGAATGTCCATACAAGTAACCAATTTGCTGATCTATTCACCAAAGCTTTTGATGTGGGTAGATTCACATTCTTGGTCACAAGTGTGGGCATGATAAACACTGAATAAGCCTCCTTTGATCTGCTTTATGTACCATTTCTGTATAGACTCCTTTCTGTCTACTTTCTCATATTGTATTGTGCATGGTACTGCTAACCTTGTGTGTTTAAGTGTTTCAGATTACTTCAATTGAATACTTGGTACTTCTAGTTAAGTTAATATTGCTCTCTATATTACTCATGTTGATAGTTCAAATATGGTTAAGTATGGTTACTACTGCTAGGTAGTTTATACTGCCACTGCAAAGTTACTACTGCTTACCTTGTTTCTACTGCTAATCAGTGTTACTACTGCTGGCATGTGTTAATACTGCTAGTCTGAGTTAATATTGTTAGTCTGTGTTAGTACTGCCAGTATGTGTTACTACTACTAATATGAGTTAATACTGCGAGTTGGTTAATACTGCTAGGGTACTTAGTACTGCTTCTAACTGAAACCCTCCACCTATAAATACCCTTTGTGACCGCCAAAATACAAACGGCTCTTTGAACTTCCATTGCTTCTCTCTCTCTCTCTCTCTCTCTCTCGATTTCTTGCTCACCAGTGTACACCCTAGTTGTGATTCGAACCATAGAATCAATCAGAACGATGGCAGGCCTACAATTCTTTGATGAACACAATGAGGTTGCTATGCTGCAAAAACCCAAACAGGTTGAAGGTTTTCATCAGATTGTGGATTTCCTCAAATCGTCACACATTGCCTATGCCCTCACTGTCAATCCCACAATCCATGTGGAACATCTACGACAGTTCTGGGCAAATGCTTCAATTCAGACTGTGGAAGGAGGGCAGGTCATTCAATCAAGGGTTTGTGATAAACCCATTACCATATCAGAGGAAAACATACGCATTCATCTACGATTAGATGATGCCTCAGGTATTACCTCTCTTCCTAAGGAAGATCTTTTCCAAGATCTAAATCGTATGGGGTATGAAGGTCCCACAGAGGTATTCAAGTTCTTCAAGAACATATTTTAACCTCAGTGGAGATTCTTTGTTCATACCCTACAACACTGCATTTCAAGAAAAACAACTGGCTGGAGTGAGTTCAGCAGCACCATAGCCTATGCTTTGGTCTGCTTAGCGACCTCTAGAAAGTTCAATTACTCTCAAATGATCTTGAATGATTTAATGTCAAACCTGGATACCAAATCAAAAAGTTTTTTTTATGTATCCAAGGTTTGTACAAGAAGTACTTAATAAGGAATTGACGGATTTACCTACCTTCAAGGAGGTATATGTACCAAAACTCCCTAAGGGGAAAGTGTTCTCAAACATGAAAAGGCCTTCCAAGGACTTTTCTGGCCAAGATACTCTATTGTTCTCTACAATGATGGGTGTGTCTCTTTCCCATGGTGAGGCATCAGGGTCACAGCCCACATCTGACCACCCAACTGATGACCTACCCACACCATTCAATTCTGTTAACATTCCTCAGATCCCTATTGTCAAGGCCAAATCCCCCATCACCAAAACATATATCAGGAAAAAGGTACAGAAGGTTCCTTCCCTTCTTGTATCTTCACCCCCAAAGCCTTTAAGCCCTCTAATGGAGCATTATCCATTAGAGAATATCGAAAGGGAAACCACAGGGGTGTCTCCCAACCCTCAGAAGGTGATCTATAAGGAGAATGATGAGCATGTGGGCAGTGAGGCTCACACTACTGACTTTGCACAAAGTGCAGGGCAGGACAGTGTGATCATCTTTAAGACCTTCCCCACGGAAAATTTGGCTGACCAATCATCCAAAGGTCCCAGGTGCCAAGAAACCAAGGGGGTAGAGGGTGCTTCTGCTAGGCAGAAGACTCCTACTAAAACTTCCAAGGATCCTTCAAGGGTGGTCAACACACCCAAAGGAGGTGAGGATAGATATACTTATGATGAATTGATGGATACACTTGGTACATTAAGTCAGGAAATTATTGATCAAGCACTGGAGATAAAAGATATGCAACAGGTGATACTTTCCCAACAACTTCAGATCACCAAACTGAAGAAGATGCTTCTGTGGCTAGTGCACAAAAAGAAGAAAACCAAATTTGTGCTAAAGAAGAGGAGCATAGATCATGATGCTTCCAAAAAGGGGGAGACAACTGAAGCTGAAACTGAAAAACAAAGTCCTGTTGGCATGGAATCTAAATTTGAGGGGGAGTTGGGTACAGAAGCAGAAGGTACCCTAAACCCTAAATTTGAGGGTGAGTTGGCTACTCAAAAGGCTAAGGGAGTGGAAATCAAAGAAGGTGGGCTAGCAAAGAAAAGAAAAGAAGCTAGTATTACTGAGATAAAGGGTAAAGGCAAAGAGAAGGTGGTTGAATCTGTAAAAGCATCAAAGAAACAAAGTCAAATAGCTCTGGATGAAGAATTGACAAGGAAGATGCAAGCAGACCTTGAAAAGGAAAATGAGATTCAATCTGCCAAAGACAGAGAGATTGCATTGGAGTTGGCCAAGAAGATCAATGAAGAATATCAAAAGATTCTGAAGTCTGCAGCTGCTGCTAAGAAAGTCACAAAGAAGGCTTCAAGGCAAAGGCTACCACTGAAGATTAGACAAAGACAGCCTTCCAAGACATACTTAGCCAATCAAGAAAGAAGAAAGATGATCAACTTTCTAAAAGGGTCAATTGGAGTTAAAGAAGGAATGTTTACCAACATGTCTTATGGTAGAATAGAGGAGCTATACCAGAAGGAGATGGCCAAGCTGAAAGGGGACTTCATTCAAAGGGTTGAGGTTGAAAGAAAACTAAAAGAAAGACATGATCTCAACATCCAACAGCCTTTCCCTGACAGTCAGGAAGGCACTCCTATCAAAGAAAAGACAGAAGCCATGCAAGAAGAAACTTTGGCTCAACAGATTGGAATTATAAAAAAAGAAATCTATTTCTACCAAGCCTAAGGCAAAGAGGTCAAGAATAGAAGAAGCTGAAAAGGAGATTGAAAGTGCAAGAGCAAAACCTTCAGCAGAGCCAGAGCAGAATCAAGAGCAGTCCAATCAACAATCCAATGAGCAATTCCATTTGTACATGACTTTGACAAATGAAGAACCAGTGCAAGCTGACCCTATATCAATGCAGGCACCAGAGATCATTCACTGGGATATTCTGAAGGACAATAGAAAAGACTATTTCAGATTCAAAAGAATGGGTGATCAGTATGAGGTGTATGCAACCTGGGGAAAGATAGTGAGAAGCTGTACAAGGTCTGATTTGGAAGAATTATACAAAGTTGGACTTATTGTGTATAAAGATGTGGCGGAAGGGACTAAAATGAGCTTAATCAAGATTTCCATGGAGTACTTATGTATGATGTTTGAGCCTGAAAGAATAAAGTACAGAATCAAAGACTTACATCATGAGTATGGATTCAAAAAGATTGATCATTGGATGTTATTTGAAAACTGTGGTGTCTACATGATCACAATTGACAAAAGATACCATGAGTACTACTTGGTTGACAAGATCTATGACCACAACAAAGCTAAATTGCAAGGTATGTTGAATGCTAAGCTGGTATGTTCAAAGGATTCTAAAATGGCCAAGATAGTAGTCAGAAGAACTATCAATCAGAGTTTGGGTCTGGATCCTAATCTATGCAACTAAGATGGAGTTTTGAAAGCATCATGGAGAAACACATCTTGAAGAACTTAACTTCTCAATCTGAAAAGTTAAGTTAGGGGGAGATTGTTGGGTCAGAAATAACCAAGTCTGGTTAGTACTGCTAGGTGAAGAAAGATTACTACTGCTTAGCATGTTAATACTACTATGTAATATTTGTACTGCTAGTAGTTAATACTGCTTGGAAATTACTACTGCCATAAGAGATTAATACTGCAAGCATGGTTAGTACTGCTAGGGACAAAGTTAATACTGCTATTGAGTTAATGCTGCTTCTGAAGATAAAGATGGATTGATGCGGAAGAATAGGATATGAAGATAATTATGGACTGGATTCTGAAGAATAATATTTCCTTTGTAATTATCTTGTAATTAATTCTGTATATATAGTCTAGAAGTTCTTGATAGAAATATACACATTGATAGAGTTTTTTTTAGAGAATTAACCTCAACACTAGTATTGATCCTTTCTATAGAGAAGTGTAGAACGTTTGTTGAGTCTGTTCAACAGATTGAGGTTAAGTTTGTAATCATTAAGTTTTATGCAATATAAAGTTATGATTTGAGTTCATATTATGTGTTTTGATTAATTGTTAAAGTGTTATTCTGCAACTTCTTTAACATTGTTTCTGAGTGTGTTAATTAAATTCTTGTTTAGAATTTTTCGATCTTGACATTTCTTGATAAGTTCACCCAATGCGTGTCTTTCTATGAAGTCCATGAACCTATCTTTCCATTGCTCGTACTCTCTCTTGAAGAGTACTGGTGGCTTTGTGTCAGTTCCAATGGCGAGAGCTTCTCGTGATGTCATCCTGTTTGAAAAGATATGCAATAAGAAACTTGAAATTGATCGTTAGTCCAAATGAAATCAAGCAATACAGAAACACTTAGACAGAAAATCAGAAATGAAAATTTCCAAATTTCTCAAGTCTAAAATTCGCAAAACACCAAAGAGATTCAAGAAATTCGCAGATAACACTAAAACTCACACATAATTCGCAAATTACACAAAGAAGATCAAAGAATTCGTAGGTTACAAAGATAACCACAGAATTCGCAAGGGACAAGAAATAACACTTTGCGAATTCTAAGAAATTCGCAAGTAACACAAGTGAAATCTTCGATTTTCGCAACACTCTAGATTACGAATTCTTTGCAATTTGCAATATAGCTCTCTGCGAATCCGGTACTTTATGTTTTTTTTCAGAAAAAATCAACTTTGCGAATAAAGAAAAATTATGCGAATTCTTAAGACTTTATGCGAAAACTAGACAATCTGCGAATTTCTCAAGGTTTCTGCGAATCCTTGAGAAAAACATACAAGCCAAAAGGAATCCTTAAGGATTCTCAACACAAAGGCCTGCGAAAATTTAGAACATTCGCAATATACACTAGCGAATCCTGCACTTGGAATTTTTCAACAACAAACTTTATGAGAAATCTGATTTCTGCGAAACTCTAAACACTCTGCGAAGTTTAGCACTCTGTGAATTCTTCATGTCTATTTGCGAGTTCTTCAGTAACACTTGCGAGTTCTTCATTTCTGAGATACGAAAACAATCTGATCTGCCTGTGTTAGAGCATAAATCTGTTGGATACAAGATCAAGAATACTGAATGTCAAAGTTCAAGAAGTCAAAGCTGGAAAGTCAACTCTCAGTGAAAGTCAAAGTCTTTGTTAATAAAAGTCAAAGTCAACATGTTGTATTTGTTTGTTTCCTTGTTTTTAGTTGTGGGTATAAATACTCTTATTTGCTGTTTAATAGATAGATGGTTAGAATTTGAGTTGTGCATATCCAGAGAGAATTTGTAGAGAGAGAGTCAAAAACAGAGTTGTAAACACTTTGAATTTGAATTGAATCAAACAGGTAATTGTAATCATATTGTTTGTTTGATTTGATTGCAATTAGAATCTTGATTTCAGGGACACACAATTGGTATCAGAGCAAATCCAGATCGAAATCAAGAAAAAAAAATAGAAAGTCGACACTGTTTCATTAGAGTTCAGATTCAATTATGAAATTGTGTTGTTTTTCAGTGTTGTAATTGATTGTACTATGGTCGAATATTGTTTTAGAATGAGTTTGTTTAGTTAAATTCATGAATTGCACTGTAATCGTTTGTAATTTTGATGAATTTGTTGTTTTTGAGTTTCACGAAGTTGAACACTGTATCATAGATTGATTTGTATTTTTGTGTGTTTGTTATTGAAATTAATTGTTTGTAATCTATTTGTGGTATGAAGTCGATGTGATCTGCAGAATTTCAGAACAATTGGTGAAGGATTCGTCGAAATCAAGAAAATACTTGAGTTTTTGTTCTAAAAACCTAAGAACAAGCAAGATCCTTCAAACGCGCAAGTTCATTGGAAGAACGCGCAAGTTGAAGAATATTGATTTTTGGACGAAAACGCGCAAAGTGTTGTTTGAGAGTTCTAGAAACGCGTAGATCGAAGCCTGCGAGTTTGGTCTTCAATCTGCGAGTTTGGTTAAATCTGCGAGTTTCATCTTCAATCTGCGAGTTTAAACACTTGCGAGTTTGAAAATTGGGAAAAAGTTTCTAATAGTTGAAACACGCAACCATTGCGAGTTTCATCTTACGAGTTTAGCTTGCGAGTTTGTTAAAACGCGCAAGTAGACCTTTGCGAGTTCTCCAAACGCGCAAGACTAAGTTTGCGAGTTTCTTCGGAATAGTAATCTGCGAGTTCTTTCGATCTGCGAATTTGTTAAAACGCGCAACTAGGCATTTGCGTGTTCAGGAAAAGCGCACGCTGCTATCTGCGAGTTTCAGCGATTCCTTTCAGTCTGCGAGTTTGTCAAAACACGCAACCCTTTGCTTGCGAGTTTCACAAACACGCACGCTTAAGCCTGCGAGTTCTTTTTGAACAGTGGTTTGCGAGTTTTAGCGTCTGCGAGTTTCAAGACTCTTTAGTGATTTGCGAGTTTCAATACTTAGTCAAAAAAAAAATTCTTTGTGATTTCATTTGGACTAACGGTCAATTTCAAGTTTCTTATTGCATATTTTTATCAAACGGGATGACTTTAAGAGATGCTCTCTCAATTGGCACTGATGTCAAGCCCCCAGTTTTGTTCAAAGGGGAATATGAACAATGGAAAGACAGATTTCTGGATTTTGTGGATAGACAGAAAAATGGAGAGAACATTCTAATATCTATCACAGAAGGTTCAATGAAAAGACCTACTGATGAGATTCCTACTGAAGGTAATGACTCAGATGGAGCTCATAATACAAAGAGAGTTGATAAAGATTATGCTAAATTCACTGATGAAGAAAAGAGTCGGTTTGATGCTGATAAACAAGCCAGATCTTTGCTTTTACAAAGTATGACCAATGAGATCTATGTGAAAATGGACAACGACAATGAAACTGCCAAATCAATGTGGGATCAACTAAGAAAGATGATGTTGGGTTTAAAGGTAGGAAACGAAATGAAGGTGGCCAACTGTATCAACAATTATGAAGAGTTCAAGGCTAAAGAAGGTGAGAGTTTGGAGGAAACCTATGAGAGGTTTGTGCTTCTTCTAAATGAATTGTCTAAGAACAAAGTTAAGAAGAAGCAGATTGAGAACAACGTGAAGTTCCTCAGCATCCTGCAACCAGAATGGAAGAAACATACACGCAGGATGAAACAAATGAAAGACTTGAGTGATATACCTCTCCATGAAGTGTACGAGACTCTAAGACAGAATGAGGAAGAGGTTGAGGAGAAAAGAGCTGAGAAAAAGAAATATGAGAAAGTGCCCGATCCCATAGCACTTGTAGATGGAGAAAAGGAGAAAGAAAAGAAAGAGAAGAAGAAAAAGAAGAAGATAGTTATTTCCAGTTCTGAATCAGAATCAGAATCTGATGGAGATGATGGAGAGAGTCTTAAGCAGGCAATGCTGTTACTGACCCGTGCTTTTCAAAAGAAATTCTACAAGAAACCGGGGTCTAATTCTCAGAGATACTCTTCATCAAGATCAAAGAACCACGAGCATAGAGAAAGAATGGAAGGAAGTAGATTTGTTGAGAAGAAGCCGGAAGAAAAGAAAAAGTTTGTAAATGACTACACCAGTACTGAAAAGAAAGGTGATGATATGATCAAATGTTACAACTGTGGCAAGATCGGACATTGCGCAAAAGAGTGTCGGAAGCCAAAGGTTCACAATTCGGAGTTCTACAAAAACAAAATGCTCTTGGCCAAGCAACAAGAGGCAGGCAAGGCATTAATGGCAGAAGACGAATACTGGTTGGATCATTCTGATGAGGAGGAAGAACAAGAAGAGACTGCTCATTTATGCTTGATGGGAAAAGAAGAGAAAGATGATGACACTGCTGATGAGGTAATGAACTTAACTGAAAATGATTTCATAACCAAAATGGAAGCCATGATGGTCGAACTTCAAGACCTTCAAACCAAATTGAAAAAGGAAAAAGACAGAGTTGCTAGGAGAAATCAACAAATCTTTGAACTTAATAAATCAGTTATTGGGAACAAAGATTTAATTTATTCTTTACGCAAATCTGATACTGATTTTAAAAATGAAAAATATTGTTTTGAAAGTAAGATTTCTGAATTGCAAAAACAATTGTTCAAGTCTGATTCTGAAAAACAAGAATGTGTTCTAAAAGCGTGTAAACTGCAGGTTGAGAACAAGACTTTAGAGAAAAAGGTAAATGGTCTGGAAGCAAAACTATATATTCGAGGCCAAACAGGTCAAACGATTTTCTTGAATACACCTAATGAAGAAGCTGATTTTAAAGAAAAATGGGGACTAGGTTATGATAATCCTCATTACCTAGAAAAAGCTATCAGAAAACAGCCAGGTATATATAATGCAAATGTTGGGAACTGAAGAATTCATCAAGTATGGTTAATACTGCTAGTCGCTGCTAGTTCAGAATTACTACTGCTAGAGGATTTAAAAGTTAATACTGCTGAGTATTACTACTGCTAGTAGAATTAATACTGCTAGTCAAAGTTAGTGCTGCTTGAACAAAGTTAGTACTGCTTAGCTAATTAGTACTGCTAGTGGTTAGTGCTGCTTAGTAGTTAATGCTGCTTATGATTAATGCTGCTTATGAAGTGGAGATTCGGATGGAGAGGATGACAGCTGTAAAGAATAAAAATATTCATGGAAGGATTGAAGATAACTATGCAAGATATACTGAAGATATTCTATTTTTTTGTAATTATCTTTTTATTCAGTATATGTATAGTTTTGACAGAATAGTTTAGGAAGATATAGTTTTTAATTCTAAGTTTTTTTTAAGAGAGAATCAACCTCAAGGCATAGATCCTAATTCTAGAGAAGTAGAATTCGTCTTGAAAGAGCTTGTTCTTCAAGATTGAGGTTGTGTGTGTAATCTTGTGATTTTAATACAAGTTTGCAAGTTGTTAATCAAATACTGTTTGTTTACTGTTACATTGAATATCAAAGTGTTATTCCGCAACTTCTTTGATATTGTTTATGAGACTTTATTCTTGTTAAGAATTTGATCCTGACAAGTGGTATCAGAGCCTGTTCTCTCAGAAACATCTATTCATTCATCATGGAAAACTTTGCAGAATCAAACAGTACTCTGGTTTCAAAGGTACCAATGCTCAGACCCAATGAATTCGATATGTGGAAGATCAGAATCAAGCAGTACATACTCCTCACTGACTATTCTATGTGGGATATCATAGAGAATGGTCCTTCTGAAGCAGGTAAGATTGGTGCAGATGGAAAGAGAACTCCACCAAAAACTGATGCAGAAAGAAAGGCTAGACAGACAGAGATGAAAGCCTTGAGCACTTTGCTCTTGGCCATCCCCAATGAATATCAACATCAGTTCTGCCACTGCACTGATGCAGAGATGCTCTGGAATGCTCTAGAGAAGAGATTCTCAGGTACCAAAAGTACCAAGAGAAATCAGAAAGCTATTCTGAAGCAACAATATGAGAACTTTATGTCAACCAAGAATGAGTCCATGACTCAAACTTTTGACAGGTTCAACAAGCTTATTGGTGAACTTGCTACAGTGGGAGTACAAATTGATCAAGATGATCTGAACAGAAAGTTTCTAAGGTCCCTGAGTGATGAATGGACCATGTATACTGTGGCTTTCAGACAGAATGATCAACTGGAAGAAAAGGAACTTGATGATCTATATAATGATCTAAGAGTTTTTGAATCTGAGGTAGAGGCTAAGAAGAGGCCTTCTGGGTATGTTCACAATGCTGCACTCCTTTCAGCATCAACTGATTCTACTTCCAACCCTGAATCAGTTAGTGCTGCCAATGGAGAAAATCTAGAGAAAGGCAATGAAACTGTATTTGAAGCCTTTCTAGCAAGTCATGGAAACTCTTCTCTCATTAATGATGACTTGGAACAACTCCATCCAGATGATCTTGAAGAGATGGACATTAAATGGCAGATGGCCATGCTCTCTATGAGAGTTAAGAAGTTCATCAAAAGAACTGGAAGGAACAACTTCTCACAAAGAAGAGAAGATGGAGCAGGTTTTGACAAGTCAAAGGTGGAATGCTATAAATGTCATCAGAAGGGACACTTTGCTAGAGAATGCAGAAGTGGAATGCCTCAAAACAATAACCACCAACAAGCTCAATCTGGAAGCTTCAATAATAACAGAAACTCTGCTCAAGCCCTTGTCTCTCAACAAGGCATGGGGTTTGATTGGAGTGATCAAGCTGAAGAGGCCATCCAGAACCAAGCTCTAATGGCAGAGGTGTCTGATCTCCCAACAGAGGTAACTTCCAATCTTTGTTCTCAAAATTGCATTAACACTGTTAAGAGGTATAGGGATCACAATCAGAACATGAGTGATAACCTTAAGAGATTGGAAAAGGACATAAAAGATTATGTGAGGATAGTTGAAAGATTTGAAGAGCAGATTAAGGGTTTTCAAGACAATGAGCTTCAACACTCTTATGACACAAACTACTGGAAGTGGGAGAAGAATGACTTAGAACTTCAACTGACCAGATCCAAAGAGGAGAATGAGAAGATAAAGAGGGAGTTTGAGAAAGCCAAGCTGGATATTGAGAAATTTTCCAATGCTTCTAAAGCAATGGACTCTTTGCTCCAAACTCAAATCCATGACAAACTTAGAAGAGGAATAGGGTACAATACCACACCACCACCCTATAACAACAACTACATCCCTCCTAGTTCAGATTTGTTAGAAACAAAGGATAGGAAGGACCTACCTAAGGGAGCCATTGAGATAGATCCCTTAGATGAAGTAGTTGTTAAGGATAAAACTGAGAAAGAAGTTGTCAAGGATAAAGACAACACTGTGAGTGGTGAGATTCCTATAGAAAACCACATAATCACCAATGAGGGATGTGGAAAGCATTGGATCAAGTCCAATGAGATAGAGAAGACTGAGGGAAAGAACAAGAAGGTTTATTATAAGCAGACCACTATTGTGAACCCTATCCCTTGCAAGCAGTGTGCATGCAATACTTCTAAGCCCCAAAAACATGATAAACCAAGGGGAAATCAGAGAAACTGGAACAACCAATGGGCACAAAAACAAGGCATTGATCTGAGTAAAATCAATAGACCAAAGCCTTGTTTCATATGTGGAAAGTTAAACCATTTGACTAAGCATTGTTTCTTTAATCCTATTAACCAACAGATGAACTTTCAAAGATTTGTGCAAAAACCTGTTGGTTATAGGAAGGCTGGAAAGAAACATGTGATGAAGAAATCTGTTGAAAATAAGGGTCCCATGAGGAAAAAGGTTTTAAAAGAAAGTATTAAAATGTGGGTACCTAGAAGCACTAAAACTGTTAGTACTGCTGACAGGGATAGTGCTGCTGGAAGCATTACTGCTGCTACCAGTGTTAGTACTGCTGAAAATATTAATGCTGCTAATACTGTTAGTACCTCTTCAAAGGTTAATACTGCCAACACAGTTACTGCTGCTAACACAGTTACTACTTCTAACAAGGTTAGTACTGCTAAGCATGCAAGTGGTGCTAAGGCAGTTAGTACTTTTAAAACCAGTACTGCTTCTAGCAAAAGTGTTTCCAAGCCTATCATTGTGACAAAATACTCCAGAAATGAGGAGTCAAAGTTTAAAAATCTTGTCAAGAAAGAATGCAAGTATTTTGATGAGAAAGGGGTACCCAAGACCACTTTGGCTTGGGTTCCCAGTTCATACTAACTGATTTATCTTATGTGCAGGGCAACCAACAGCTCAAGGGGAAGAGCATATGGCATGTTGATAGTGGTTGCTCTAGGCATATGACAGGCAACATGTCATGTCTTCAGGATTTCAAGCATATCAATGGAGGACATGTTGCATTTGGAGATAATCTTACTGGAGGTAAAATAAGTGGCAAAGGTAATGTTACAAAAGGTAAGATGACATTTGAGGATGTATACTATGTTGATCAGTTAAAGTACAACCTGTTAAGTGTATCACAGGTTTGTGACAAACAACATAGCATATTATTTACAAACACAGAGTGTATGATCCTTGCTCCAGGGTTCAAGGTAGTTGATGAAAGCATGATACTACTTAGAACTCCAAGAAAGGACAATGTTTATTGTCTAGATATGGACAATGTGGATAGTGATTCATCCATAAACTGTCTTGTTTCAAAAGCTTCTGTGGATGAATCCTCTCTTTGGCACAGAAGGATGTGTCACATGAATTTCAAGACTATGAACAAACTTGTTAAAAACAACCTTGTAAGAGGTTTACCATCAAAAGTCTTTTCATGTGATGATCATTGTGTTGCTTGTCTTAAAGGCAAACAGCACAAAACTTCTCATAAGACCAAAGAGTTAAACTCTATTTCTTCTTGTCTCCAATTACTACATATGGATCTGTTTGGTCCTACAAATGTTATGAGTATAGGCAAGAAATCTTACTGCTTGGTTATTGTTGATGATTACTCCAGATTTACTTGGGTATATTTTCTAAGGACTAAGGATGAGACAAGTGGACTGATCAAATCCTTTATCCTAAGAATTGAAAACCAAACTAATCAAAAAGTAAAAGTCATTAGATCAGATAATGGGACTGAATTTAAAAATCTTGATCTAAACACCTTTTGTGAAGAGAAAGGCATTGAGAGACAATATAGTGCCCCTAGGACTCCTCAACAGAATGGAGTTGCTGAGAGGAGAAATAGGACACTAATAGAGGCTGCTAGATCTCTGTTGGCTGATTCAAAACTGCCAATTACCTTCTGGGTTGAAGCAGTCAATACTGCCTGTTATGTCCAAAACAGAGTTCTAGTGGTCAAGCCAAAGAACAAGACCCCATATGAGCTTTTAAATAAAAGAAAACCCTTTATTGGATTTTTCAAACCTTTTGGGTGCCCTTGTACAATTCACAATACTAAATCTCACTTAGGTAAGTTTGATAGCAAAGCAGATGATGGATTTCTTGTTGGTTACTCATCTCAGAGTAAGGCTTACAGAGTCTTTAACTCTTCTTCTAGAATTATTGAAGAAAGTGACAATGTCAAATGCAATGAGAACACACCAAATCCAATTAAGTCTGGTCCTCAGTGGCTATTTGACATTGATTCACTAACTAACTCTTTCGGTTTCAGTAGTAATGATTATGCAGGTTCAGGGAGTGGAGAATCAAGAACTACCCAAGTTAAAGACAGATTATCTCAATCTGTGATCTTTCCCATACCCACAGTGGATCCTGTTGAAGACTGTGAAAAGGAACCATTTACTGTACCAAGTCAGAGTGAAGAAGAAAGTAGAGATGAGGAGACTCAAGACAAAAAAGAATCAGAAGTAGCTGCTGAAAACACCTCAGTTGAGTTGAATGACTCCAATCTAGAGGTGGGACTTAATGAAGAACCTAATCATCACACCAGAATTCAAAAGAATCATCCTCCACAACTGGTAATAGGAGACATATCCTCTCCTATGATGACTAGAAATCAAAGCAGACTGCAAGAAATGCAAGATCAACAGCATACAGTACTTTCTTGCTTTCTATCCCAGCTTGAGCCTAAAAAGGCACATGATGCTATGAAAGAGTCCAGTTGGATAGAAGCAATGCAAGAAGAGCTACTGCAATTCAAGCTGCAAGATGTTTGGGATCTGGTAGACCTTCCTAAAGGCCAAAGAGCAATAGGAACAAAATGGGTCTTCAGGAATAAGAGAGATGAAAGAGGTATAGTGATAAGAAATAAAGCAAGGCTGGTGGCTCAAGGGTATACACAAGAAGAGGGAATAGACTATGATGAAGTATTTGCACCTGTGGCCAGGATAGAAGCAATTAGATTATTCCTGGCTTATGCTTCTTATATGAAATTCAAAGTCTATCAAATGGATGTGAAAAGTGCATTTCTTTATGGCTCAATTGAAGAAGAAGTATATGTCTGTCAACCACCAGGGTTTGAAAACCCAAGCTATCTAGACAGGGTATACAAATTGAAGAAAGCACTTTATGGACTGCATTAAGCTCCAAGAGCATGGTATGACACTCTGTCATCCTATCTCTTGGAAAATGGCTTTGAAAGAGGAGTCATTGATAAGACTCTATTTATCAAGAGAAAGAAGAAGGATATCTTGCTGGTCCAAATCTATGTTGATGATATCATCTTTGGATCTACAAGAGACAACATGTGCAAGGAGTTTGAGGATCTAATGCATCAAAGGTTCAAAATGAGTTCCATGGGGGAACTTACTTTTTTCCTTGGACTCCAAGTTCAACAGAAGTCAGATGGAATCTTTATCTGTCAGTCCAAGTATGTGCAGGACATTCTAACCAAGTTTGGTTTCTCAGATTCAAAACCTGCCAGCACACCTATGGAGACACACAAGCAGATAACAGCAGATCTTGAGGGGGAGGATATGGATGTTCATCATTATAGATCCATGATTGGCTCTCTCATGTATCTTACAGCCTCTAGGCCAGATATAATGTTTCCAGTCTGTGTATGTGCAAGATTCCAAGTTAGGCTAAAGCAATCTCACTATCAAGCTGTTAAGAGGATATTCAGATATCTCAAAGGGCAACCCAGATTGGGACTTTGGTATCCTCATGACTCATCCTTTGACCTACTTGCATACTCAGATAGTGATCTAGGTGGAGCAAACTTGGACAGAAAATCTACTTCTGGAGGATGTCAGTTCTTAGGTGCAAGACTAGTTTCATGGCAGTGCAAGAAACAAACCACAGTGTCCACATCTACAACAGAGGCAGAGTACATAGCAGCTGCAAGTTGCTGTTCTCAAGTCTTATGGATTCAGAATCAAATGCTGGACTATGGGGTAACCTTTCTACACACTCCAATTTTTATTGATAATAGCAGTGCTATTAGCATTGTGAATAATCCTGTCAAGCACTCAAGGACAAAGCACATTGAGATCAGGTATCACTTCATAAGAGACTGTAATGAAAAGAAACTTATTCAAGTTGTAAAGGTTCATACTGACAACCAGTTTGCTGATCTATTCACCAAAGCATTTGATGTGGGTAGATTCACTTTCTTGGTAACAAGTGTGGGAATGATCAACTCTGAATAAGCTCCTACTTAAAAAGTGGTTCAATACCTGTATATTGTTTATTCTTGGTGGTCCTAATCTTCTTTTTCAGGAAAAGTAGAGCAGTACTCAGTCCTTCACAAAGCTTAAAAGTGTAAGTATTGTTAATGCTGCCAGTGCATTTTTAATACTACCAGTGCATTGTTAATACTGCCAGTGCATTTTTAATACTGCCAGTGCACAGTTAATACTGCCAAGTAGTTAATACTGCTAGTTAGTTAATACTGCAAGTGGTTAATACTGCTTTAAGTTAATACTGCTAGTAGTTAATACTGCTTTCAGTTAATACTGCTAGTGGTTAATACTGTTTTCAGTTAATACTGCCAAGTAGTTAATACTGCTAGTTAGTTAATACTGCAAGTGGTTAATACTGCTTTAAGTTAATACTGCTAGTAGTTAATACTGCTTTAAGTTAATACTGCTAGTGGTTAATACTGCTTTCAGTTAATACTGCTAGTGATTAATACTGCTTTCAGTTAATACTGCTAGTAGTTAATACTGCTATCAGTTAATACTGCTTGTCGTTAATACTGCTAGTGGTTAATACTGCTATCAGTTAATACTGCTATCAGTTAATACTGCTAGTGGTTAATACTGCTAGTAGTTAATACTGCTTGTCGTTAATACTCCTCTTGATTACTACTGCTTATGTCCCAAATACTATAAATACCCTTTGCCCGCCTAAAAGTTCATAACGACTCTTTGCATACTGTTCACTTGCGCTTTAAACCCTTTCTCTCTCAAGTTCAAAGTTTTCAGGCAAGAACCTTCAAGGTCAATGGCATCCATGGCGTTCATAGACGAGCACAATGAAATCGCGATGCTCCAAAAGCCAAAACAAGTTGAAGGTTTTCACCAGATAGTCGACTTTCTGAAGTCAAGCCATATTGCCCATGCTCTCACTCTATCTCCTACCATCTTCATAGAGCATCAGAGGCAATTCTGGGCAAATGCCACCATTGTTACTGAGAATGGTGTGCAAATGATCAAAACAAGGGTGTGTGACAAACCCTTGACAATTACTAAAGAGGTACTTCGCATCAGTCTACGTCTAGACGATGCCTCTGGTATAACTTCTATCTCTAATGATGACCTGTTTGCTACTCTTACAAGAATGGGGTATGGAGGCCCATTGGGTGTGTTCAAGTTCTCAAAAGCAAAATTTTCACCCCAATGGCGTTTCTTTGTCCACACCCTTATGCATTGTATCTCTAAAAAGACTACTGGATGGAGTGAGTTCAGTAGCACCATTGCTTATGCTTTGGTATGCTTAGCCACTGCCAGAAAGTATAATTTTTCACAAATGCTTTTTAATGATCTTGTCTCAAACCTGGGAAGTAAAAAGAGCTTTTATATGTACCCCAGGTTTGTCCAAGAAGTTATTACCCATGAATTGACGGATATACCTCATTTTAATGGGGTATATGTACCAAAAATTCCCAAAGGTAAGGTCTTTTCAAACATGAAAAGATCCCCTCTGGACTCGGAAGGAGTTGACACCCCATTGTTCTCTACAATGATGGTGGTGTCCCAAACTGATGAAGGTATGGCAGCAGGGTCAAGGTCCCCATTAGACCAACCCACTGCTAGCCAATCCCAACCTTCCCACCCTAAATCAATTCCCCAGTCTCTTCTTGATAAACCAACTTCACCAATCACCCAAATATACAAAAGGAAACAGGTAAAGAAGGCTCCTTCCCTTCTTGTACCATCAACCCCTAAGCCTTAAATCCCTCTAAGGGAGGATTCTCCCTTAGAGAATATCTACAGGGAAACCACAAGGGTGTTTCCCAACCCAAAGAAGGTGCTCTCTGAGGAGGAGGAAGAGCATATGGGTGAGCAGGCTGCCACTACTCCTGCTAACACAGAGGAGGACAGTGGTAACATAACTAAGACCTCCCCCATGGCAACTTTGAATGAGCAATCATTCAAAGGTCCCTGGTGCCAAGAAACCAAGGGGGTGGATAGTGCTTCTGCTAGGCAGAAGACTTCCACTACAAAAAGATCCAATGATCAATCAAAAGAGGGTAACACTTCTGGAGAAGGTGAGGACAGATATACTTACTATGAATTGATGGAAACAATGGGCAACATCAATCAAGATGTTCTCAAACAAGGGAAAGAAATTGAAGAGATGAAGCTGGTAATCCTGTCACAACAAGTCCAGATTACTAAGTTAAAGAAAATAGTGACAAGGCTGATACAAAAGAAGAGGAGAAAACAATTTGTACTCAAGAAGAGGACAAATGTTCAAGATCCTTTCAACAAGGGGGAGAAGCAAGAGGGAGAACCAGAGAAAGAAAGTTCAGCTGAAAAGAGAGTTGAAGTTGAGGGGGAGACAGAGCATGGAATAGAAGCAGAAACTGTTAATGCTGCTAATATACAAGAAGCAGCAGAAACAGAAGCAGCAGTAACAGGGCTTTCTGTTGAAGAAATGGAGATTGCAGAAACACTAGTCAAAGCAAAGAATGACACTCCTGAGGCTACTCAAAAGGCCAAGGGAGTAGTCATCAATGAAGGAAAAGTTCCACAAAAGGCAACAGAAAAGGCAAAGGAGACAAAAGGAAAAGGAAAGGAGAAAATGGTTGAAGCTGAACTGCCTGCCAAGAAAAAGAGTCAGATTGAGTTGGATGAAGAAATGGCAAAGCTACTTCAGGCTGAATTGGAAAAGGAAGAACAACTTAAATCAGAGAAGGATAGAGAGCTTGCAAAGATCATGGCTAGAAAATTGAATGCAGAATATCAGAAAAGCATTAAAGAAGCAGCTCAAGCCAAGAAACTTCAAGTTAAAAAGATGCCAATTCAAAAACAGAAAAGACAACCCTCCAAAACATTTTTGGCCAATCAGGAAAGAAGAAAGATGATAAAATTCCTGAAAGGTGCAATTGGTGTTAAGGGGGAGATGTTCTCTAACATGGCATACACTCAGGTTGAGGAGTTGTATCAGAAAGAGATGCTCAAGCTTCAAGGGGATTCAGTCCAAAGAGAAGAGGCTGAGAGAAGAACGAAGGAAATGCATGACCTTAATATTCAAAAGCCATTCCCTGAGGAGACCACACCCTCAAAAGACAAAGCTGAGGAGATGAAGGAAGAATCTGAGAATGTTGGTGTAGAAGCCAAATCTGGGAAGAGTGTGAAGTCAATTGCCTCCAAGAAGCAGAACAAAAGGCCAAGAGTTGAAGAAACAGAAGAAACAGCAGAACCTTCAGTTACTTCTACAACTGAATCTGTAAAGAACCCAGAACAATCCAATAAGCAATATAATCTTGATCTATATATGACTACAACAGCTGATGAACCAGTTTCAGTTGATCCCATCTTTATGAAAGCTCCAGAAGTCATCTTTTGGGATATTTTGGAAGATCAAAGGAAGAAATACTTCAGGCTTAAGAGAGTGGGAGATATATATGAAGTGTACTCTACTTGGGGTAGACTCATAAGAAGCTGTTCAAGATCAGATTTAGAAGAGATGTTTAAAGTTGGGTTGGAGATATATGAAAAGGAGCTGAAAGGAGAAGGAATGAGCTTAATCAGATTAGCTATGGAGTACTTATGCATGATGTTTGATCCTAGCAAAGTTCAACATGTGATCAGAGATTTGCATCTACAGAATAAATTCCAAAGAATAGAAAACTGGATGATATGTGAAAGGTGTGGAGTCTATGTCATCACTGTGGACAGAGCTTATCATGAGTACTATTTAGTTGAT
Organism: Arctium minus; assembly: GCA_954870635.1. Taxonomy (NCBI): domain Eukaryota; kingdom Viridiplantae; phylum Streptophyta; class Magnoliopsida; order Asterales; family Asteraceae; genus Arctium; species Arctium minus. Next base: position 134,749,216 of record OX941081.1, on the reverse strand, counting down.
AAAATCTATGATCACAGCAAGGCCAAATTACAAGCAATGTTAAATGCTAAGCTTACATGTTCAAAAGATTCAGAAATGGCAAAGATTGTGGTTAGCAGAATCATTAATCAAAGTTTGGGTTTGGATCCTAATCTAGGAGTGTAAACTGAAGTGTTGAAAGCATCTTGAAGAAGATCTGAAGAACTTGACTTCTTTTCTTAAAAGTCAAGTTAGGGGGAGATTGTTGGGAACTGAAGAATTCATCAAGTATGGTTAATGCTGCTAGTTCAGAATTACTACTGCTAGAGGATTTAAAAGTTAATACTGCTGAGTATTACTACTGCTAGTAGAATTAATACTGCTAGTCAAAGTTAGTGCTGCTTGAACAAAGTTAGTACTGCTAGTGGTTAGTGCTGCTTAGTAGTTAATGCTGCTTATGATTAATGCTGCTTATGAAGTGGAGATTCGGATGGAGAGGATGACAGCTGTAAAGAATAAAAATATTCATGGAAGGATTGAAGATAACTATGCAAGATATACTGAAGATATTCTATTTTTTTGTAATTATCTTTTTATTCAGTATATGTATAGTTTTGACAGAATAGTTTAGGAAGATATAGTTTTTAATTCTAAGTTTTTTTTAAGAGAGAATCAACCTCAAGGCATAGATCCTAATTCTAGAGAAGTAGAATTCGTCTTGAAAGAGCTTGTTCTTCAAGATTGAGGTTGTGTGTGTAATCTTGTGATTTTAATACAAGTTTGCAAGTTGTTAATCAAATACTGTTTGTTTACTGTTACATTGAATATCAAAGTGTTATTCCGCAACTTCTTTGATATTGTTTATGAGACTTTATTCTTGTTAAGAATTTGATCCTGACAGCAAATTATATGTATGCTGCTGATAAACATCCTCATTTGAAACCCAAATTTATCACCAAAGCATCAAAAGAAGTTGAAGCAAAAGAAGATGAGAAAAGAATGAATTTAAAGAAAATGCAACTACCATTCTGTTATGAACGACTGAATGATAGTTATCTTTCTAAAACATCAAAATTTCTTTCAAATGATTATTTTGCTAGTTATTCTTTTACTGAGATGGAGGCAAAACCTATTCAAGCTAAGATTTATGTTCTTCCACTAGAATTAGAAAGCAAAATAATTGAATTAGAAAATATTTTATCTGATGAAAGAATTTTGGGTGATCTAACGCTAGATGTATTTTCTACAGTGTTGAAGAACACAAATTTTCATTTTACATCTAAAGTGTGTTCTCCATCTTCTAAAGTACTTCAAACTTCTGCGACTTATTTTGATGATTTATTTGAGTCTGCAAATGATTTTCTAAATTCTGATGAAGGGTGTATAGAGGAAATTGATATGTTTGACTTTAATGCTCCACTTCCAAATCATTCTACTTTTGTGATAAATGGAAAACTTTTACCTAGTGTTCATGAAAAAGGCGAATCATCAACTAAGGTTGGTGAATCAGTTTCTGTGAATCATGATTACTATGCAAAGGGTAAGAAACATAAGAAACAGTGTTCACAGAAACAAAACAACACTGGTAAACACAAGAAAAATCAATTTCAGAAATCTGATTTTCCTAATAAATCTAAATTCTTTGTTTCAGATGTAAGAAAGAAAAGGTCAGAAGAGAGATCTGAATGGCGATCTAAAAGGAAGAGTGATGAAAAGGCAGAATCAATTACTGATAGTTCTTGTAATAGATCAACTAGTAGTATGTGTGATGTAGTTGGTTCTATTGCTTCTAATAATAAAAACCTTGTAACTTCTTACAAGAGATATTCTATAAACCAATTGTTCCGATTATCTCCTCCTACTACTAAATCTTATTATTATCAGTGGAATGATTTTGCTTATCATCATAATTCTAATGATTGGTTTGGATCTTATCATGTTTATTCTTCTAGATCAAATGTTTTCAAAAGTTTTCAAAAGAAAAGAGGATCCATATTCAAATGGATGCCAAAATCTTGTACTAATCTGTTAGGACCCGTTTTTAAATGGGTACCTAAAATTGTTGTTTCCTGATTTCTCTTGCAGACCCGGCATATGTGGTACTTGGATAACGGCTGTTCCAAGCATATGACCGGGCAGAAAGCTTTATTGTCTAATTATACAGAGAAATTCAGTAGCAATGTACGATTTGGGAACGACCAGTTTTCAACAATCTTAGGATTTGGTGACATCATTCAAGGATATCTAAGCTTTAACATTTTGTTCATGATCTCAGGGGGAGTGAAACAAGATTATAAGATGATCAACATTATTCTGAGAGGGAGCTTATAGACTTGTTTCATTTACTTAACTCTTAATTTTTTTTTGTGATGCATGATTTTAAGGGGAGTTTATGCGTATAACAAAAAGGAGTAAAGGTGATGATTTCTGATTACTTCTGATCAGAACTCATACATTCAATGTTTTACTGCTTTATGTCTTTTATTTTTCAATAAATTTGTGAATAAAGTTGCTTTGACATGACTTTGAGACTTGTGCAGATTGAGAGATGCTTACAAGATCATATCTTTGTGACTTAAGCATGACTTCATGAGATTTAAGACTGCATAGAAAGGTTAATTTCTTATCTTAATCTCACATATGGTTGAAAGAAGGACAACTTTCAATCATAGAAAACATGTTCTTAAATGTTCAAACCACTTCCCGATTCTTACACAGATTTCAGTACTCGAAACTTTGACAAATTGATCTACAACACATTTAGAACTCAAATCTACCAACTAATTACAACAAAATTCACACAAAAGAACATATTGATCAATAGAACGATGTTCGAACTCGTGAACGTGAAAACTCAATGAAATCTCAAAATTGATGAGAATTACAGTGCTATACAGAAATTAAACTACACAAACTCGATCTAAAACATATTTCGATCATAACCTGATCAATTACAACTCGAAAAATACACTAAAACTCAAAATTGAATTTGAAAAACAATGGAACAGTATCGACAAAGCTTTCTTGATTTGCTTTCGATTGGATCTGCTCTGATACCGATTGTTATTCCCTGAAATCAAGTTTCTAATTACAAAACAATCAATCAAACAAGATGATTAACCTACCTGTTTAGATTCAAAGCACAAATCAAAGATTTACAATCTGATTATCACTTTCTCTCTCTAAAATACTCTCTCTAAATTCGTATTCAAAACTCTTAACCATCTATCTATTAAACAGCAAATCAACCTATTTATACCAACTAGTTAAAACAAGGAAACAAACAAATACAAGTAACTTTGACTTTATTACACTTAGACTTTGACTTTCCATGAGAGTTTGACTTTTCATCTTTTACTTCTTGTACTTTGGCCTCTAGTCTTCATGATCTTGTATCCAACATATTTCTGCTCTAACAACTTAGTTAACGTAAATAGGACACATGCGACGGAGAAACCTAAATCATTACCTAACAACAAGACAAAGGGGCGGGTCAACGGTACAGATGTAAAATATAAGAATAAAGAACTAACGAGTTACTTGGAAATTTCGAGGTGTTACAATCCTCCCCCACTAGGAATAGATTTCGTCCCAGAAATCTCACACTACTCAAAAAGATGAGGATACCGCCTCTTCATATCCTCCTCTGCTTCCCACGTCACGTTTGTGCCTCGATGATGTTTCCATTGAATCTTCACCATCACTACTTCCTTATGACGAAGCCTCTTCGTTTCCCTCTCTAAGATGGCCTCCGGTCCTTCAACGCATCGATCGTTATCTACACGAATCTCCGATAACGGTATAACATTCCCCCCTTTCGCTAAACATTTCCGCAAGTAACATACGTGAAAGGTGGGGTGAATTCCACTCATCTCAGGCGGTAAATCAAGCTTGTAGGCTTGGAGCCCCACACGCTCAATAATAGAAAAAGGCCCGAGAAAACGAGGGCTAAGCTTTCCCCGCTTTCCAAACCTTATGATTCCTTTCCAAGGTGACACTTTTAACAAAATTCGATCGCCCACTTGAAATTCCATCGGCTGTCTCTTCTTGTCCGCATAACTCTTTTGGCGATCTTGGGACGCCTTCAAACGCTCTCATATACCCTTGACTTTGTCCGCCGTCTCTTGTCCTACTTCCGGTCTGGCGAATTATTTCTCGCCCGCTTCAAGCCAACAAGTTGGCGTTCTACATTTTCGCCCATATAATGCCTCGAAAGGTGCCATACCCAAACTCGAGTGATAACTATTGTTGTAAGAGAATTCCACCAATGGAAGATGGGAGTCCCAATTTCCCCCAAAATCAATGACACACGATCGTAACATGTCTTCTAACGTTTGAATTGTCTACTCGCTTTGTCCATCCGTTTGAGGATGGTAAGCCATGCTCAACTTCACCTTTGTTCCCAATTCTCTTTGGAACGCACTCCAGAAATGGGAGGTGAAACGATTGTCCCGATCGGATACAATGGACAATGGCACTCCATGCCTTGAGACCACTTCGTTGATATACAATCTTGCTAGCTTGTCCAATGGTAGTGTCTCCCTCATGGCTAAAAAGTGTGCGCTTTTCGTCAATCGGTCTACTATTACCCAAATGGTGTCGTGGCCCTTCAACATCTTTGGTAATTTTGTCACGAAGTCCATCGTGATGTGATCCCACTTCCATTTCGGTATTTCTAAGGATTGTAAGCTTCTATACGGTCGCTGGTGTTCGGCCTTCACTAACGAGCAAGTAAGGCATTTCTCCAAATAATTCGCCACATCAAGCTTCATCACCGGCCACCAATAGTTCAACTTTAGATATCAATACATTTTTGTGCTCCCGGGGTGAATAGAATATCTGGATTTGTGCGCTTCTTCCAAGAGTATCTTTCGGCATCCTCCTAACTTGGGTACCCAAACTCGTCCTTGGAAGAGTTTCAACCCTCTACTATCTTCCGTCAAGCTAAGGTGTTGTTTCGTCATCGATTCATCTTTGAGATTCGCTTCGAGAATCGCTTCAGCTTAAGCGGTCTTTATCATGTCCATAAGGTTTGAGATGATCTCGATCCTTGCTAAAGAGGTTTTCACCGCTCCACTATACTCTTTCCGGCTTAACGCGTCCGCCACAACATTAGCCTTGCCCGGGTGATACTGAAGTTCGTAGTCGTAATCTTTCAATAGATCTAACCATCTTCTTTGCCGCATATTCAACTCTTTCTGATCAAAGACATACTTCAGGCTTTTGTGGTCGGTGAAGAGTGTGCACTTGGTGCCATACAAGTAGTGCCGCCACAACTTTAAAACAAATTCAACCACCGCTAATTCAAGGTCATGCGTTGGGTAATTCTTCTCGTGCTCCTTCAACTGTCTTGACGCATACGCTATCACCTTAGCTCTTTGCATGAGGACGCAACCCAATCCCATCTTGGATGCATCGCTATAGAGGACAAAATCTTCCGTTCCCTCGGGTAGGGATAAAATTGGAGCTTCGCATAATTTCCGTTGCAAGGTACGGAAAGCCTTCTCTTGAGTCTCGGTCCAAGCAAACTTCACATTCTTTCGAGTCAATGCGGTCAACGATGAGGCGATCTTGGAGAAGTATTGAATGAACCTGCGATAATAACCGGCGAGTCACAAAAAGCTTCGGATCTTGGTTGGACTTTTCAGAGGCTCCCAATTCATCATCGCTTCTACCTTCGCAGGATCTACTTTCACTCCTTCACGGGTCACTACATGGCCGAGAAATTGAACTTCTCGCAACCAAAATTCACACTTAAAGAATTTGGCGTAAAGCTTATCCCTTCTTAACACCTCTAGGACTTCTCTTAAATGTTGCTTGTGCTCCTCTTCATCCTTGGAGTACATCAAGATGTCATCGATGAATACTATGACCGACCGGTCCAAAAATGGTCAACACACACGGTTCATCAAGTCCATAAATATTGTCGGCGCGTTCGTCAATCCGAAAGGCATGACTAGAAATTCGTAATGCTCTTACCGAGTCCTAAACGCCGTCTTCGGAACATCTTCTTCTCGAACTCTTACTTGATGTTAGCCCGATCGTAGGTCGATCTTGGAAAAGCATCTGGCCCCTTGTAGTTGATAAAAGAGATCATCTATTCGGGGTAGCGAATATTTGTTCTTTATAGTCACCTTGTTCAACTCTCGGTAGTCGATGCACATACTCATCGACCCGTCATTCTTCTTCACAAAGAGTACCAGAGCTCCCCACGGAGACGATCTCAACCTCACAAACCCCTTCTCTAGCAATTCTTGAAGTTGGGTCATCATTTCTTGCATTTCGGTTGGTGCAAGATGATACGGTGCACGAGCTATGGGTGTCGCCCCCGGAATTAAATCGATCCGAAATTCCACTTGCTGATCGGGTGGCAAGCCTGGTAGATCGTCGGGAAACACGTACGGAAATTCATTGACAATCTTCATGTCTTCCATCTTCCTCTTTTATGTCTTAGCATCTACCACAAAGGCTAGATACGAAGGGTACTTCTTCGTCAGATATTTCCTTGCTTTGATGGATGAGATTATGACTACTTCGCCTTTTCGTTTCTCGCCATACATAATTAGGAAGTCACCATCCCGTATGGGAATCTGGATGAGTTTCTTTGAGCAAAAGATCTCCACTTGGTGCTTCGCCAACCAATCTATCCCGATCACCATGTCGAAACTCCCGATGGTCATGGGAGGCAAGTCTATCAAGAAAGGTTCGCCACTAATCTCTAGACGACAATCTATCAAGATATCTCTTAAGATTACTTGTTCCCCATTGGATACTTCTATGACTAGCGCATCACGAAGAGTACTAACAGGTACACTTAAGGATTTGCAAAATATAACAGATATGAAGGAGAAATTTGCACCGGAATCAAACAACACTCTAACGGGTGTGGAGTTGAGTAGAAACGTACCCGATACCACATCGGCGGTCTCTTTCGCTTCCTCCTTCGTCATTTGAAAAGCCCTTCCTTGAGCCTTGGGAATGGCTTCTCTTCTCGGTTGGCTTCCCGAACTTCCTCTTCCTCTCGCAACACCTCTCAGCTTGGGATACTTTCTTCAGACATGGCCCATCTCCTTGCATTCATAACAAATTGTCCCCCGAATGGGATATTCGGTACTGATGTGACCCAGTTTGCCACATTTGAAGCACGAGATCGGGTTAAGGTTGGAATTGGAAATGGTCTGGAAAAATCTGAAGTGCTTGCTCTTGCATTTAGAGCACCACTTCGCCTCCCGACGATTTTCAAAACTTTTACCTCTCAATTGAAACTTCAGTTTCTTGAACGAACCTAGTGGGCTCTTACACCTTCTCTTCTCTCCCACACTCGTCTTCTCTTCCTTATCATGTGCATAGAGCCTCTCCATAACCTTGTCCTCATCGATGGTCTCGCGAAGGTTGGAGGCTTTGGAGTTTTGACCATTGGCAGCATGTCTGCGGGTAGGCCCTTCAAGTAGGCCTTTACCTTTTTCTTCTCGGTCGAGACCACATGCCCCACCAAGTTTAGATTTTCCATAAACAATCGAGTGTACTCTTTTACTGACAAGCTTCCCTTCTTGATTGATCGAAACTCCTTTTCTAATAAGTCCATCTCTTCTTCATTGTAGTATTCTTCCAACAACTTTCTCTTGAACTCGGCCCAAACCATTTTGGCTAATACAGATTCTTCCACTATTGCGGTGAACACATTCCACCATGTTAAAGCCGAACCCCGCAACATTTGAGACCCAAACTTCACTTTCTGGCTCTCGTCACAATCACAAGCTTGGAAGGCCTGCTCAATCTTTCTGAGCCAGTTCATACACTTTACGGGCTCGTCAGTACCGACAAACTCCGGTGGTTTGCAACAAAGAAAGGATTTGTATGAGCACCCTATCCCCGGTTGTCTCGTCTCTAAAGTCACCAATCCTTCTGTGCGGTTCTTGTTTACGGTACTCCCGGATCCCGCGATAATCACGTTTTCTTCAATTGTCTCATGGCAACGGTGATTTGCCTCTCGGTCTTCAAGTAGTTTCATGAACAACTCTTGTTGTTTCACCATGGGCTCATTCATGGCTCTCATCATATCCATCATCTAGGCCTGAGGGGTTGCCTCAGTCATGATTGGATCGGCAGTGGCAATGATGATCCTCGGAACTTGTTCCAACCTTACAACCAACATATGTGGAATTGGGGGTTCGACCGATACGGTCGGATTCGGCCTATCGGTCATGGATTCGGTCACAGCTTGACCCTCTGGTGACGCTTGAAGATGACTCCGAGTATTTACCATTTTCGTCTGTCACCAATTCAAAAGAGAGTGAGAGATGGGCTACACAAGATTACACACAAGAAACATACTAATACAATTCATTGATTATCATAATCGTAGTAATTCAAGTATGCTCACATAGAATTACATTCATAATAGAAGTAGCTAATTGAAATTAGAGTGAATTGTGGATTTGGTCCCCGTGCTTTGTTACTTTCTTTGACTACGGTCCCTATAGTATGTTTATTGTGGATTTGGTCCCTGTGGTATTCAATTTATCTTGATCATGGTCCTTATGACTAACGCATCCGTTAACTCCATTAAATCAAGGACCATTTTAGTCATTTTGCCTAATTTGTGTCTTTTAATGATAAGAAAAATAAAAAATATATTTTTAAAACACACACACACACACACATATATATAGATATCAAAATAAATAAAATAGGATTTTATTGTATGACTTGATTCTTTAAATTTAAAAAAAAATAATTATATTAAATATGATTTAATTTTATTATTTTATGTAATGGAAAAAGTTATGGTTTTATTGTTTTAATGTAATTAAATTTTAATTTAAACAAACTAGATCATAAAATTATATCTTATTTTATTTAGAGCGAATAAAATAAGATATGTTTTTATGATTTGATTTATTAAATTAAAACTTTAATTATGTTAAAGGCAATACAATTTTATTGTTCTTTACTATAATTGCAACAAACAAGCTTATTATCGATATTTTGACACCAAAATCATTGAAAACCATTGAGAAATGAACTCTAATTTTATCATTTTAAAATTAGAGGTTCCAATTTTCATATTGTTTTTCAATAAAAAAAAAACTCAAAACAAACCGTTTAGATTTTAACGAAATAATATATTTAAGTTATGAATATTTTAACTCAACCACAAGGCAAAACATAGATCATCATATGTCAGGTAACACCAACATGAAAACATGTTATCATTTAGAAAATAGCGAAGATTAACTACAACATCCATAAATAGAAAGATACGACATGGTCTTATCATTATTCAGTACTCCTTCCGTCCCAAAATAAATGTTCATAATAAAAAAGGCACACAGTTTTAGAAATGTGTAATTATTAGTTTATTACACTTGTTAATTTTATTGTGGGTTAAAATATTCGTAACTTAAATATTTTATTTCGTTAAAATCTAAACAATTGATTTTTAATTTTTGACTGAAAAACAATATGAAAATTGGAACCTCTAATTTTAAGATGATAAAATTAGAGTTCATTTCTCAGGTTTTCAATGATTTTGGTGTCAAAATATCGATGATAAACTTGTTTGTTGTGATGATAGTAAAAGAACAATAAAATTATATCGTCTTTAACATAATTAAAGTTTTAATTTAATAAATCAAATCATAAAAAACATATCTTATTTTATTCGTTCTAAATAAAATAAGATATAATTTTATGATCTAGTTTATTTAAATTAAAATTTTAATTACATTAAAACAATAAAACCATATTTTTTTCCACCATTACAATAAAATAATAAAATTAAATCATATTTAATATAATTAAATTTTTAAAAAAATTTAAAGAATCAAGTCATACAATAACATCCTATTTTATTTATTTTGATATTTATATATATATATATGTGTGTGTGTGTGTGTGTGTGTTAAAAATATATTTTTTATTTTTCTTATCATAATAAGACACAAATTAGGCAAAATGACTAAAATGGTCCATGATTTAATGGAGTTAACGGATGCGTTAGTCAGAGGGACCATGACCAAGATAAATTGAATACCACGGGGACCAAATCCACAATAAACATACTATAGGGACCGTAGTCAAAGAAAGTAACAAAGCACGAGGACCAAATCCACAATTCACTCTTGAAATTATGAACGTACGCTACATAAAGATTCTCGTTACCACTTTCATAATTCTCAACAAGGTAGTTTCCGTTGACTCCAGAACTATCCCATCTTAGAAGTTCTACCCAAATCTCACACTTGACTGCCTAATAGTCTCAGCTTAAGTCTAGGCATCGAGATTTCATACCTAGTTCACTTAAACTAGAGCTCTGATACCAACTTGTAACACCCTAAAGATGGCGTCAAATAAAAATTGGAATTTTGGCAATATGACGTCTAAAATACGGACATCCAATTAGCCTGTAAATAGAAACCATCGAAGAATAAACATTTCCCAAGGGGCAACTAGAGACCTACAAACAATTGGGACAATTTGCACCATAAAGTTTGCAAAAGAATAGGACATGAATAAATTACAAAAACCTAATTAATCTAGAAGTAATTCAAGAACTAGATTAAAATGGGTGTTGCTAAACCACCATAATCTCTCTTCACAAAAATCCCCAAATGACCGACACTCCGAGATCTCCTACATGACCGACAACCTAGGCTCCACTGCTAGTGGGGTCTGTGGGAAAATAACAACCACAACAGGTGTTAGGACGAAGCCTTGTGAGATCACATGAATTATATAACTCATAAAACAAGAATCATCATAATACAATAATTCAAGACATATGTTACCGAACACCCTAAATTCTGGAAATAGCAACTAATTTAAAATTTTCTAAATACATCGAAAATCGAATAATCTACAATCATGAATTAAGGTTTATCCTCAATACACACACTTCATTCTATACATACAGTCAAAATACGGACGGGTGCTAATAAAAACCCAATAATTGTCGCTACCTCCAACCACGGAAGACTTCGCCAACTACTTACCCTTAGGCAAGGCTAAGCCTCAACTCTTCATGGATCTGCTAGAATCCAAACCCCCAACTGGAACCTGATGCACATGCCGACAAATAAAAAGGTTAGGCTTAACGCCTAGTGAGCTCAAGAGTTTTCAACATATATAAATAAATCGTTTAAAATGGACGAATGCAATTAAAATCATAATCTTTCAAAATGATATGCTTTGCTTATGAAAACGACTCGTTTACCAATAAACATGCATTTTAAACGAAAGAGACGCCAAGTTGATCACTAACCAAACCAAGCAATTTTACAGAATAAGATTTCAATATAAAACCTTCTTTCATAAACTTAGATTTAACCCAAAACTTACTCAAAATGAGAATAGAGAGAGAGCTCCCAATTTTTATAAAACGCGGGTAAATGTTATATCTCGAAATACCCAACGCGGGTGGAACAAGTTGCACAACTCATAAACCATAGGTGAAAATCTATATAAATAAACATTGTCGTGAATACAGACAATAGACCCAAAACTCACGCAACCATAAAATTGAAAGAAACCAAATACTGAAAAAGTAGAAATGACGCGTTACATTCAAACCTTAATATACGTGGGGAAAACCCAATATTAAAGCCATCATTTATCGTCGACCACATAAAAACCAAGTTGGTAAAATACGACATTACCATTTAAAATACCACGAATCAACGATGAGGAGATCCGTAAATACCGAGAATAGAGAAACACGCAAGTAGGTCGTTCACGCGACTTCCTTGCATGTCCTCTAAACGTTTCCATCTAGGGTGGGGAGAACACGTGAATGGGGCCACCCGTGATGTTATTGGATTTCACCAACGTGCCCCGGTCCTAGTTCCCATGCCATGCAAGACATCACAATCCTCGGACCTGTTTCTGCCCCTTGCCATACTCCATCGAGTTCCACTCCGAGGTCTTACGAGCCCGGGTGCCTATCTAATCTAGACGAGTTTCAACTCTGCGGTTCGAACCACATATTCCTACTCGCTAGCAAACCCGAGCGGTCACTAAAAGTAACCCAAAACCTCAGGCCTTACACAACCGACAGACTTACGTGCCTCTGGATCCATAACGACACTGTCTAACATTACATGACTCCAAATGAATGACCAAAGCACCCAAAGCATGTAATTCACCAATGACATAAACGATCGTCATCATACTCAAAACCCACAACGGTTATAAATCCGAACAAATGTCCACACGACTCAATTAGTCAAAACCGAGCCAAAGGCCCAACTCTTTACGTAAATACTCAAATAAAAGCCGATATAATTATTGGAACCCGTTTGACCGTCTAATACGCAAACACGACCAAAAGTATAAATAAATAAAATCTCATCGTTGGTTAAGACAAACCATTTTCCCAAATGAATTCATACCCTTATGTTTTCAAAATGCCTCATAACACAATAATGTGCACTTTCTAAAAAGGTTTATAAAATCAAATACACAAAATGATACTTACTCCAATTGAACTCCAACTATATATGTAAAAATCATCAAATAAACATTTCAACATGATTTATTTACCAAAATACCCAAAGATCTCAAAATGGGTATCTCAACATGCTTATAAGACTAAACATTTCAAAATAACTAAAACTTATCAGCAGTTAAAAATTTGAGGTAAAACACAAACAGTTTAAAATAAACATTTTGGCATGTACACCGTTTTGACAAATCAACTTGAACTCACCTTGCTAGATTTAGGCTAAATCTAGATTTCACCCAACGAGCTCTTTTGAAGGCCACTTGAATCCTCAAGCCGAGGATTTCCAAAACCTAGATCCATTCATACCAAACCATTTAGAAACATTCCCCAAACATTATTTACTAAAATCCCCAACGAGAGCAAAACCCTAGTTTCCCCAAAACCACCAAATCCGAGATTTGAGAAATCAAACACTAAGAAACCATCAATGGAGCATCTATAACATTAAATCAAGGAAGATTACCATTCTAGATGATGAGACTTTCCGAGGACATCCATTCCAACTCTTCAACCCAATCTCCCACACGTAGAACTTGATGAGGAAGATGAAGATAGAGGTTTTGTGGTTCAAGATCCCACTAGCTAGATGATGAAGAATCATGTGGTTCAAGGGGGAAAACCCTCAAAATGGGTTAGGGTTCGACTTTGAGGTTTGGGAGAGAAAAGGGAAGAAAGATAGAAGTGAGAAATGTGAAGAATGGTGAAAATTTCGGGCATTTAGAAGGTCAGACGCCGCACGCGACCTTGACACGCGATAGTGACAATGTCACTATCGTGAGTCACTATCGCGCGGATTGTACCACGAGCTTTTTGGTACTCCGGTGATTGTGACACGCGATAGTGACATTTGTCACTATCACGAGTCACCATCGCGCCGACAGTACCGAAGCCTAAATTGGCTGAAAACTCACGATTCTCGCATGGGTCGACTCAAGGTTCAAAAGCACAACATTTTCCACCTAAAAAGATAGGCGAAAGGCAGATAGATTACCAACGAAGGACGGAATTTACTTACGAAAAAACTGGGTGTTACACACAACAAGTGTTAGGACGAAGCCTAGTGAGATCACATGAATTATATAACTAATAAAACAAGAATCATCATAATACAATAATTCAAGACATATGTTACCGAACTCCATTGTCTCATAGTATTATTTCCACCGCCACCGTGTTCTCAAACCTGAACACAAACATACAAGAGATAACCCTTGAAAACTACGGGGGAGACCTGTTTCAATCGGGGTGACATATATACGGGAGTGGAGTCACCCATGATGTTATTGGATTACACCTCATTTCCCGGTTTTAGTTCCCATGCCATTAAGACATCACAACCACAAACCATAATTATTGCCTACTCCGTCGAGTTACACCTCAAGGTCTTACGAGACATTATTGCTTATCCATATTGACAGAATCTAAATTCTTAACAAGAATAAACACTCAGAAACAATATTAAAGGAGTTTGCGGAATAACACTTTAATATTCAAAGATCAATGAAACAGTGAATCAGAATAATAACTTGTAAACTTTATTGAATGGTTATAAAGCTACAAGATTTCACACACAACCTCAATATTGATGAACAGGCTCACCAATACGAATTCTACTTCTCTAGAACTAGGATTGTAAACCTTGAGGTTGATTCTCTCTATGAAAAACAAAAACTCAGAATTAATTGTCTATTCTAAAGTTACAAACTATTCTATACTTATACCGAAGATAAAAGATAACTACAAAATAATAAAAGATCTTCAGTATAATCTTCCATATTTATCTCCAAGCCTTCCATGATCTTCAATCAATACAGCTGTCATCCTTGCCATATGAAGTCTTCATCTCATAAGCAGTATTAAGTCTTCAGCAACATTAATACTTTGAGCAGTATTAAGTTCAGCAGTACTAACTACTAGCAGTACTAAAATTGCTTAGCAGTAGTAACTTCTTCTAGCAATATTAATCTTGGTTAGCAGCATTAACCTGTATCAGCAGTAGTAACTTCAGAAGTAGTAACCAGGTTGTGCTGGCAGTATTAACTGTACTTGAGCAATTCTTTCAGTTCCCAACAATCTCCCCCTAACTTGACTTTTAGGAAGAGAAGTCAAGTTCTTCAGATGCTCCCAAAACACCATTATTCATAGCCCTGTATTAGCATCCAACCCCAAACTTTGATTAATTGTCCTTTGGATCAAATACTTTGCCATTTCTGAATCTGGAACACATCCAAGCTTCTTTTTCAACATTGGATGCAGCTTCAATCTACTGTGGTTGTACACTCTATCCACTAGGAAGTATTCTATGTGATTTGAATCCATAGTTAAAGCATATACTCCACTAGTTTCATATAGAGTCCAGTTGTTAACTGTTTGAAACATATTTCTGATAATGTCCTTCACTTCTTCAGGCATGAACAACATACAAAGATACTCCATCACAAGTTTTGTGATTGGTATCCCTAGATCTTTCAGTTGATCAGCATACAACTTCATTCCTACTTCAAACATCTCCTCTAGATCAGATTTGGAACATGTTCTGACAATCTTGGCCCAAGTATGATATACTTCATACTTCTCATCTTTCCTCTTGAGCCTGATATATTCTTTTCCATCAACTTACAGTATATCCCAGTGAATGATCTCTGGAGGCTTAACACCAACAGGTTCAGCTGTAATAGGTTCAGGCACTTTGTCCATCACTACCATGTACAGATTCACATCATCAGTACTTGATGGTTCTTCCTGTTCAACTGACTTAGGTGCCCCTTCTTCTTCAGCAACCTTCTCACTTTCTTCTTTATCCACTCTAGGCTTCTTGGGTGATTTTCTTCTTGCCATCATTTTAGTTCTTTTTAAAGTCCTCAGACTTTCACCTAGAGTGGCTTCCTTCTTTGGTGTTTTTGCTCATCAGGGAAAGGTTTTTCTATCAGAAAATCATTACTTTCTTTCATCCTCTTTTCCATTTCAACTCTGGCTTTTTCATTCCCTTGAAGCTTAATCATCTCTGAGTCATACAGCCCTTTGATCTGTTCAAATGACATCTTTGAGAACATCTCCTTTCTGACTCCCACAGCACCTTTGAGGAAAGTAATCATCTTCTTTCTCTCTTGAGTACCAAGGTAGGTCTTTGAAGGTTGTCTCTTCTTTGCAGCCATTTTGACCAACACAGACTTCTTTAGGGTTGCAGCTTTCTTCTGTGCTATTTCAGTTGCCAAACTCTGTTGATAAACTTCATTTAACTCTGCTGCTAGAGCCTTAGCCATCTCTCTATCTTTTTCCACTTGAGCTAATTCTGCTTGGTTAAGTTCAGCTTGAATCTTCCTGGCCAATGCTTCATCTGACTCAACTAACTTTTGCTTTTTAATTGGTTGATCAGATTCCACTAACTTTGCTTTGCCTTTGTCTTTGCTTACCACCTTCTCAACACTTGCTTTCTTGATCACTTCACCTTTTTCTTTGAAGATAACTCCTTTGGCCTTTGAAGTGACCTTGGGAGTATCATGCTTAGCCTTGATTAAAGTTTCTGCTATCTCAAGGTCTGTTAATACCTCTTGTATCATTTCTGCTGCTTCATTCAATTTAGCAGTATTAACAATTTCTGCTGCTTGTTCAAACACACTTTCTGTTTCTACTGCTTTCTCTTTTACTGCTTCTATGCTTGATGTTTCTGCTGCTTGTACAAACTATGTTTCAGTTTCCACTACTTGAACTTTATCTCCACTAACCTCATCAAACTCCCCCTCAACTTTGGCATCTTCCATGTTGGCATCAGCTTCTGACTCCCCCTTTTTGGGAGCATCAGTCACTGGTTTCCTTCTTCTGAGCACAAACTGTTTTCGTCTCTTTTTCTGTACCAATCTTTTTACCATGTTCTTCAGTTTGGTAATCTGTACTTGTTGAGACAGAATTACCAGTTTCATTTCTTCAATGTCTTTTCCTTGCTTGATTACATCCATATTAATGTTGCCCATTGTTTCCATCAATTCATCATAGTCATATCTGTCCTCACCTCCTTTGGGTGTTTTTACCACCTTTGGAGAATCATTGGATCTTTTTGTAGTAGAGGTCTTCTGCCTAGCAGAAGCACCTGCTACCCCAATGGTTTCTTGGCACCTGGGACCTTTGGATGATTGCTCACCCAAAGTTGCCATGGGGAAGGTCTTATGGATGTTACCACTGACCTCCTCTGTGCTAGCAGGAGTAGTGGCGGCCTTTGCACCCATATGCTCATTCATCTCCTCAGTGAGCACCTCCTTGGGGTTGGGAGACACCCCTGTGGTTTCCCTATATATATTCTCTAATGGAGAATTCTCCATTAGAGGGCTTAAAGGCTCTGTGGGTGAAGGTACAAGAAGGGAAGGAGCCTTCTTTACCTTTTTCCTCATGTAGGTATTGGTGATTGGAGAAGTTGGTTTTTGAACAAGGGACTGTGGGATGGATATGGTGATTGAAGGTTGGGATTGGCTTTCAGTGGGATGGTCTAATGAGGGCCTAGACCCTGAAGCCATACCTTCTTCATTGTGGGACACCACCATCATTGTAGAGAACAATAGGGTGTCAACTCCTTCCGAGTCCAATGGAGATCTCTTCATATTTGAAAAGACCTTACCTTTGGGGATTTTGGGTACATATACCTCATCAAATTGAGGTATATCCGTCAATTCATTGGTTATAACTACCTGGACAAATCTTGGGTACAAATAAAAACTCTTTTTGTTTCCCAAGTTTGATACAAGGTCATTGAAAATTATTCTTGAAAATTTGTACTTTCTGGCAGTGGCCAAGCAGACCAAAGCATAAGCAATGATACTGCTGAACTCACTCCATCCAGTAGTCTTTTTAGAAATGCAATGCATAAGGGTATGAACAAGAAAACGCCATTGGGTGAAAAATTTAGCTTTTGAGAATTTGAAACCACCCAATTGGCCTCCATACCCCATTCTTGAAAGGTTAGAAAACAAGTCCTCATTAGGAATAGAGGTAATACCTGCAGCATCGTCTAGACGTAGACAGATGTGAATCACCTCTTCAGAAATTGACAAGGGTTTGTCACACACCCTTGTCTTGATTAACTTCACACCATTTTCTGTAGCAATGGTGGCATTTGCCCAAAATTGTCTCTGATGCTCTGTGTAGATTGTTGGAGACACTGTAAGAGCATAGGCGATATGGCTGTTCTTGAGAAAGTCTACTATCTGGTGAAATCCATCAGCTTGCTTCGGCTTTTGTAGCATTGCAATCTCATTATGTTCATCAATGAACGCCATAGCTGCCATCGAGCGTGAGTATTCTGGACTGAAACACTTGGTGCTTGAGAGAAAAGGGTTAGAGAGAAGATGAACAGTATTCAAAGAGTCGTTATGAGCTTTTAGGCGGGCAACAGGATATTTATAGGATTCGGGACATAAGCAGTATTAACCACTAGCAGTATTAACTAACTAGCAGTATTAACTAACTAGCAGTATTAACTGAGAGCAGTATTAACCACTAGCAGTATTAACTAACTAGCAGTATTAACTGAGAGCAGTATTAACCACTAGCAGTATTAACTTTGCACTGGCAGTATTAAAACTGCACTGGCAGCATTAACTATACTTACACTTTTTGAAGCTTGAGGTACTCTGAGCAAGGTAATAACTTCCTGAGAAAGATGTTAGTAGCACCAAAGAATAAACCAATAACAGGTATGAAAACACTTTTTAAAACATGAGCTCATTCAGAGTTGATCATGCCCACACTTGTGACCAAGAAAGTGAATCTACCCACATCAAAAGCTTTAGTGAATAGATCAACAAACTGGTTGTCATTATGAACTTTAGCAACTTGAATTAGCTTCTTTTCATTACAATCTCTAATAAAGTGATACCTGATCTCAATGTGCTTTGTTTTGGAGTGCTTGACTGGATTGTTAACAATGCTTATAGCA
Source organism: Arctium minus (assembly GCA_954870635.1). Classification (NCBI taxonomy): domain Eukaryota; kingdom Viridiplantae; phylum Streptophyta; class Magnoliopsida; order Asterales; family Asteraceae; genus Arctium; species Arctium minus. Next base: position 134,730,830 of record OX941081.1, on the reverse strand, counting down.
CTGCTATTGTCAATGAAGATTGGAGTGTGAAGAAAGGTTACCCCATAGTCCAACATTTGATTTTGAATCCATAGAACCTGAGAGCAGCAACTTGCAGCAGCAATATACTCAGCTTCTGTTGTTGATAAGGACACTGTGGTTTGTTTCTTACACTGCCAAGATACTAGTCTTGCACCCAAAAGTTGACATCCACCTGAAGTAGACTTTCTATCCATATTAGCACCACCCAAGTCACTGTCTGAGTATGCAATCAAGTCAAAGTTGGATTCATAAGGATACCAAAGACCTAATCTAGGTTGCCCTCTTATGTATCTGAAAATCCTCTTGACAGCTTGAAGATGTGATTGCTTTGGCTTGACTTGGAATCTGGCACACAAACACACTGGAAACATGATGTCTGGTCTTGAGGCTGTGAGATACATGAGAGATCCAATCATTGATCTATATAGATGGACATCAACATCCTCCCCCTCAAGATCAACAGTGATCTGTTTATGAGTCTCCATAGGTGTGCTTGCTGGCTTTGAGTCTGTTAAACCATACTTATCTAGGATGTCTTTCACATATTTTGATTGACTTATAAAGATCCCATCTTTCTTCTGTTTCACTTGAAGCCCAAGGAAGAAGGTAAGGTCACCCATTGAACTCATTTTAAAGCTCTTGTGCATCAACTTTTCAAAGTTCTACACATCTGATCTTTTGTGGATCCAAAGATGATATCATCCACATAAATCTGAACAAGTAGGATGTCCTTCTTACTTCTTTTAATGAAGAGGGTCTTGTCAATTATTCCTCTTTCAAACCCATTCTCTAAGAGATAGGTAGACAGTGTATCATACCATGCTCTTGGGGCTTGATGAAGACCATAAAGTGCTTTCTTCAGTTTGTATACTCTGTCTGGATATGATGGATTTTCAAATCCAGGGGGCTGACAGACATATACTTCTTCATCAATTGTACCATAAAGAAAGGCACTCTTCACATCCATTTCGTATACCTTGAACTTCATGTATGAGGCATAGGCTAGAAATAGCCTAATTGCCTCTACCCTTGCCACTGGAGCATACACTTCTTCATAGTCTATGCCTTCTTCTTGAGTGTACCCTTGTGCCACAAGCCTTGATTTGTTCCTGGTCACAATTCCTCTCTCATCCTTTTTATTCCTGAAAATCCACTTGGTGCCAATAGTTCTATGACCTTTTGGAAGGTCCACCAAGTCCCAAACTTCTTGCAATTTGAACTGCAGTAACTCTTCTTGCATAGCTTCTATCCAACTAGAATCTTTCATTGCATCATAAACCTTCTTAGGCTCAATCTGAGATAGAAAGCAAGAGAGTACTGTGTGTTGCTGATCCTGCAGCTCTTGAAGTCTGCTTTGATTCCTTGTTATCATAGGAGAAGAGATGTCTCCTATGACCAGCTCTGGAGGATGGTTCTTTTGAGTTCTAGTTAGATGACTAGGTTCTTCATTGATTCCCACATCTAGATTGGAATCATTTAAGTCAGCTGAGGGGATCTCATCAGCTGCTTCTGGCTCTTCATGCACTTGATTCTCCTCATCTCTTCCTTCTTCTTCACTCTGAATTGGTTCAGTCATAGTTTCCTTTTCACAGAACTGAACATGCTCTATTGTAGGTATGGGAAAGATCACAGACTGAGGAATAATGTCTTGTACTTATACTTGTTCATCCCCTGATCCTCCACTTCCTGAACCTGCATGATAATCACTACTGAAACCCAAAGAGTTAGTTAGTGAATCAATGTCAAATAACCACTGAGGACCAGACCCAATAGGATTTGGTGTGTTCTCATTGCACTTGACATTGTCACTTTCCTCAATTATTCTAGAAGAAGAATTAAAACTCTGTAAGCCTTACTCTGAGATGAGTAACCAACAAGAAAACCATCATCTGCCTTCCTATCAAACTTTCCTAAGTGAGTTTTGGTATTGAGAATGGTACAAGGACACCTAAAAGGTTTGAAAAATCCAATAAATGGTTTTCTTTTATTTAAAAGCTCAAATGGTGTCTTGTTCTTAGGCTTAACTACTAGTACTCTATTTTGGACATAGCAAGCAGTATTAACTGCTTCAGCCCAAAAAGTAATTGGTAATTTGGAATCAGCTAACAGAGATCTAGCAGCCTCAATCAGTGTCCTATTCCTTCTCTCAGCAACACCATTTTGTTGTGGAGTCCTAGGAGCACTGTATTGCCTCTCAATTCCTTTTTCCTCACAAAAGGTGTTTAGGTCATGATTTTTAAATTCAGTACCATTGTCTGACCTAATGACTTTTACCTTTTGATTTGTTTGGTTTTCAATTCTTAGAATAAAGGATTTGATCAGTCCACTTGTCTCATCCTTAGTCCTTAGAAAATATACTCAAGTAAATCTAGAGTAATCATCAACAATAACTAGACAGTATGATTTCTTACCTATACTCATAACATTTGTAGGACCAAACAGATCCATATGCAACAACTGAAGAGAATTAGAGATAGTGTTTAACTCTTTGGACTTATGAGAAGTTTTGTGTTGTTTGCCTTTGAGACAGGCAACACAATGATCATCACATGAAAAGACTTTGGAAGGTAAACCTCTTGCAAGGTTGTTTTTAACAAGTTTATTCATTGTTTTAAAGTTCATGTGACACATCCTTCTGTGCCAAAGTGATGATTCATCCAAAGATACTTTTGAAACAAGACAGTTTAGGGATGAATCAGTTGAAACACTTTCCATATCTAAGAAATATACATTATCATTTCTGGGAGTTCTTAGTAGTATCATCTTTTCATCAACTACCTTTAATCCAGGAGCAAGGATAATGCATTCAGAATCAGTAAATAATATACTATGTTGTTTGTCACAAACCTGTGATACACTTAACAGGTTGTATCTTAACTGCTCAACATAGAATACATATTCAAAGGTCATTTTACCTTTGGTTACATCCCCCTTACCACTGATCTTACCTCCATCTGGAGTATTACCAAAGGCAACATGCCCACCATCAATTTTCTTGAAATTCTTGAGGCATGACATGTTCCCTGTCATGTGCCTAGAGCAACCATTATCAACATGCCAGATGCTCTTCCCCTTGAGCTGCTGGTTGCCCTGCACATTAGATTAAACAATTAGTATTGATTGGGAACCCAAGCCAAAGTGGTCTTGGGTCTCCCTTTCTCATCAAAGTATTTACATTCCTTTTTGATGAGATTTTTAAACTCAGATAACTCTTTATTGGAGTACTTTGTCAATATGATTGGTCTAGCAGCACAAACACTAGGAGCAGTACTAACTTTAGAAGTACTAACAGAGTTAGCAGCACTAATAGGTTTAGCAGTACTAACCTTGTTAGCAGCACTAACAGAGTTAGCAGTATTAATATTCGAAGAAGTACTAACCATGTTAACAGCATTAACATTGGTAGCAATAGTATTGCTTCTAGCAGCACTAACATTGTCAGCAGTACTATTTGAGGTAGCAGTACTAACAGTTTTAGTGCTTTTAGGAATCCACATCTTGACACTTTCTTTCACAGTCTTTTTCTTCATGTGGCTTTTAGATTTAACAGATTTCTTAGCCACATGGTTCCTTTCATTCTTCTTATAACCAAAGGGTTTTTGCATAGATCTTTGAAAATTCATCCTTTGGTTCATTGGATTGAAATAACAATATTTGGCAAGATGGTTCGATTTGCCACAGATAAAACAAGGTTTTGGTCTATTGATTTTACTCAGATCAACCCCTTGTTTTTGTGCACACTGATTATTCCAGTTTCTTTGATTTCCCCTCTTTTTATTATGATTTAGGGGCTCAGTCTTCTTACATGCACACTGTTTGCAAGGAACTGGATTCACAACTGTGGTCTGTTTGTAATGGACCTTACCAGACTTTCCCTCTGCCTTCTCTATGTCCTTTGATTTGACCTAAATCTTTCCACACCCTTCATTGGTAATGATGTGATTCTCTAGGGGAATCTCACCACTCACATTGTTCTCCTTACTCTTACCAACCTCTTTCTCAGTCTTGTCCTCAACAACTACCTCATCTAAGGGATCTATCTCAGTGGCTCCCTCAGGCAAGTCCTTCCTATCTTTGGTTTCTAGCAAATCTGATGTAGGAGGAATGTAGTTGTTGTTGTATGGTGGTGGTGTGGTATTATATCCAATTCCTCTTCTCAATTTGTCATGAATCTGAGTTTGTAGTAAAGAGTCCATTGCTTTAGAAGCATTGGAAAACTTTTCCACATCTAGCTTAACCTTGGCTAGCTCCCCTCTCAACTTTTCACTCTCCTCTTTAGACTTTGTCAGTTGGAGTTCTAGATCCTTTTTCTCCCACTTCCAGTAATTTATATCATATGAGTGTTGGAGTTCATTTGCTTGAAAACCTTTAATCTGTTCCTCAAACCTCTCAACAATTCTCACATAGTCTTTTATATCTTTTGCTAATCTCTTAAGGTCATCACTCATCTTTTGGTTGTGATCCCTGTACCTTTTAACAGTGTCTATGCAAGTTTTAGAACAGAGATTAGAACTTACCTCAGTTGGGAGATCAGATACTTCTGCCATAAGAGCTTGATTTTAGATAGCCTCTTCTGCTTGATCACTCCAGTCAAACCCCATTCCTTGTTGAGAAACAAGGGCTTGAGCAGAGTTTCTGTTATGGTTGAGGTTTCCAGACTGTGCTTGTTGGTGGTTGTTGTTGTGAGACACTCCACTTCTGCATTCCCTGGTAAAGTGTCCCTTCAGATGACATTTATAGCAGTCCACCTTTGATTTATCAAAGCCTGCTCCATCTTCTCTTCTTTGGGAGAAGTTGTTCCTCCCAGTCCTCTTGATGAACTTCTTCACCCTCATGGAAAGCATGGCCATATGCCATTTAATATCCATCTCTTCAAGATCATCAGGATGAAGTTGTTACAAATCATCATTGATTAAAGAGGAGTTTCCATGGCTGGAAAGAAAGGCTTCAAACACAGATTCAATGCCTTTTTCTTGATTTGCTCCATTAGCAGCATTAACTGATTCAGGGTTAGCAATAGAATCAATTGATGCTGATAGGAGTGCAGCATTATAAATATATCCAGAAGGTTTCTTCTTTGCCTCCACCTCAGCTTCAAATACTCTAAGGTCATTGTACAGATCATCAAGTTCTTTTTCTTCCAATTGTTCATTCTGTCTGAATGAAACAGTATACATGGTCCATTCATCTCCAAGGGACCTTAAGAACTTTCTGTTTACATCATCTTGATCAATCTGTACTCCCATAGTAGCTAGTTCACCAATCAGCTTGTTAAACCTGTCAAAAGTTTGAGTCATGGACTCATTCTTAGTTGACATAAAGTTTTCATACTGTTGTTTCAAGATTGCCTTTTGATTTCTCTTGGTACTTTTGGTACCAGAGAATCTCTTCTCTAGAGCATTCCAGAGCATCTGTGCATCAGTGCAAATGCTGAATTGGTGTTGATATTCATTGGGAATAGCCAAGAGCAGTGTACTCAAGGCTTTCATCTTTGTTTGCCTTATCTTCTTTTCTGCATCAGTCTTTGGTGGAGTTCTTTTTCCATCTGCACCAATTTTTCCTTCATCAGATGGGCCATTCTCAATGATGTCCCACATGGAGTAATCTGTGAGGAGAATGTATTGCTTGATTCTAATCTTCCACATGTCAAATTCATTAGATCTGAGCATTGGAACCTTTGAGACCAGAGTACTGTTTGATTCAACTGTGTTTTCCATGATGAATAAGATTTCTGAGAATACTTGCTCTGATACCACTTGACAGGATCTAAATTCTTAACAAGAATAAACACTCAGAAACAATATTAAAGGAGTTTGCGGAATAACACTTTAATATTCAAAGATCAATGAAACAGTGAATCAGAATAATAACTTGTAAACTTTATTGAATGGTTATAAAGCTACAAGATTTCACACACAACCTCAATATTGATGAACAGGCTCACCAATACGAATTCTACTTCTCTAGAACTAGGATTATAAACCTTGAGGTTGATTATCTCTATGAAAAACAAAAACTCAGAATTAATTGTCTATTCTAAAGTTACAAACTATTCTATACTTATACTGAAGATAAAAGATAACTACAAAATAATAAAAGATCTTCAGTATAATCTTCCATATTTATCTCCAAGCCTTCCATGATCTTCAATCAATATAGATGTCATCCTTGCCATATGAAGTCTTCATCTCATAAGCAGTATTAAGTCTTCAGCAGCATTAATATTTTGAGCAGTATTAAGTTCAGCAGTACTAATTACTAGCAGTACTAAAATTGCTTAGCAGTAGTAACTTCTTCTAGCAGTATTAATCTTGGTTAGCAGCATTAACCTGTATCAACAGTAGTAACTTCAGAAGTAGTAACCAGGTTGTGCTAGCAGTATTAACTGTACTTGAGCAATTCTTTCAGTTCCCAACACATATCTAGACGAGTTACACCTCAAGGGCTCGCGACCCCCTATTGCCTACTCGCTAGTAAACCACAAGGACCAACACAATAGGTCCAATAAAGCGTATGACTACTTCCTCGTGCACAAGGAGTAGTGTTCACATTCTTATCAGGTGATCACATTTAGGTAAACATTTATAGTCACATGTACCCCTTTTTTCCACATGCAAATGCCATAATTACCACATGAGTCACTACCACATGAACATAACCTCTTTCGTCGGAATACCAATTCATCTTTACTTTCAAGGTATCACATTTCTCAAGTTCCCATACACAAAGTCGTAAATAGTTATAATTACTTACACCATGTTACCACAAGCTTATCAGCAGTTAGATCAAACTCAAGGAAACAAGGGCTTCCTCATGTGTCAAATATACAAGTATGAAATCCAAGACCCACATACAATTAGTAAACATATAAGTGGATAATCATGGTTTCTGAAGAATACACCCCATTTAGGGTTTGCAAGATGAAACCCTAAAAGTTGGGTTAAAATCCAATTGAATGACATATATGCATATAATGTGGGAATATTGCAAGTAGTATTGAGTAAATGTACATTTAAGGAGTAGATACTCACATCTAGGGTTTGTAAGTAAAACCTAAAAATCAAGTCAAAACCCAAATAAATAGTATTTATAGATGATGTAGAAATCTTTTGCAAGTATTGATAAGGTAAAAGAGTAATTAAGGAATGTGAACTCACCAACTAGGGTTTTTAAAGAGATAACCCTAGAAATTAACTTTGTAGCAAAACTTGATCTTCTAATAGCTTTAACACCCAAGGAAGATGATTGCTTGGTCCCAACAACCCTTTTTGTAGCACTAAATACTAGGGTTCCTTACTTGCAATAAATGAGGAAGAGGGAGGAAAGAAGTGGAGAGAAAATCGCCCAAGAAGAAAGGGTTATCGTTCTGAAGTCTAATGTGGAGAAGTGATTTATTTTTGGTCTAAAAATCGACTTTAAACTAAAGTATCTCGTCCCCCATATGCGACAATGACCCGATGACTTTGCCCAGGGCATTGTCGTCGAGCAATGTCGCTCGCGGCTCTCGCGTCACTGGAAAAATGGCCAAAACTCAGAACCCTCTCCCCTCCATGCGACATTGACCCTACGACATTGCCCAGGGCATTGTCGTTGGGCAATGTCGCCCCTAGCCTCCCACACACTGATTGGTCGAAGTGATATGTCGTCCATTCCAAGCTCGAGGAGTCTAAGTCTTCCAATGGTTCATGCGCTCAAAAGTACAACATGCTCAAACCCAACTCATCACTTTAACTGACCTATACAATTATATATATACACACATAGCTACACACATTTGCACATACACGTAAAAACTTAGTTAACGTAAATAGGACACATGCGACGGAGAAACCTAAATCATTACCTAACAACAAGACGAAGGGGCGGGTCAACGGTACAGATGTAAAATATAAGAATAAAGAACTAACGAGTTACATGGAAATTTCGAGGTGTTACAAATAATTTCCACCATGGTATTATATAACACCACAAATTTTATCGTCAATACGTTAGAAGGGCTTGTTTTGCCAATAGACAAAAAATTTGAAATTGATATTTGGGTTTGAGACTCCAAACTCAGAACCAACGGTTAGGCTACATTTCACCCTCATTTTAACATTGTTTGAAGGAGTTAGGAAATTGTTCGCCTCTCTTTCCCGAGCAAAACCCATCTAGTCTTGCAATAAATGAGAGAGAAATCAGGCATGGAGCAATCTAGGGCTCGTTTAAGGAAAAAACGATGATAAGAGATAAATATTAAACCAAACTCAATGTTTCATATGTGGATGGTTTCGTTCTTTAATTCTCTTTTGAATGGTATGTGTAGGGAATGGCAAATATGGTTGTGCATTGTCAATTTGAGGCATAACGTCGTTTTTGCAATGGTTAGCAGCAACCAGACTAAGATAGCTTCACATAGGAACAAGCTAGATGCAAGGTTGTCCCAATCTTTTTTAAGACCATATTACACTGGTACTAAAACTATAGATCGTCTGAAACGAGTAATAAAAATATAAAAGTTCATATCATATTAAAAATTACAAATTAAACAACATAAGATTTTTAAAATGACAAAGTGAGAACAATATCAAAGAGTCATTTTTTGTTGTTGATCGACAAATTCTGAAACTAAATAACCGTGTCTCATTTTAAAAGAAGTTAGATAAGTTAACACGTTGAGCTATATAAAACAGTGCCCCAAGCACACGTAAAATTTTAGAGGTCCTATTTAAAACCCATTTTTATCATACTAATAAACACCCTTGAGTAGATGGTACAAAGAGCTTAATGGAATAGAAATTAAAAAAATATCTAAAATGGAGTTAATTAAAAAAATCATAAAGGGGATGATTTGGGTTGGGAGTGGGGCGGATCCGAAACCCACGAGCCTCTAAATGGGCCGGTTCAGGTCAGAGCATATGACATACCCGTTCCCCCTGGACTTGGTCTTGGGCCGAGTTTCTCACTGGGCTACTGATTTTGATTGTTTGTTTTGTTGGGATCACTTGTTAATTATCAATTTTATATGGCCCAATATTAATAGGTAATTTATGTAGATTTTGGATTTGATCTATATTTCCTTTCTACCATTTATTTATTGGTTTAATGGTAGATCAAAATATTTAAATAATAATTGTTAATCAATAAACACTATTTAGATGCGTGGGAAATCAAATTTTGATGACGTTTTTATGGATGTTTTAAGATATTCAAGATTTGTTTCCGATTTACATTGTCGTTATGATTTTATGCAAGAAGCTATGAAATCATGAACAAACTTAGCGTAAAACTAATGCTATGATATATCTTAGGATGTAGCAGGGTTCGAGAGTCTTAAGAGCAAATGTATGATGCAAGAACGTAAGTAGTAGCTCGTGTGTACCTAGTTTATGTTATTTAAGCCAGATAAAATTGTCTTTTCCTTAAGTTAAAATGGTATGAATTTAAATATGATGTCTAAGATTGTAAGTAAGTTCTGATGCTATAAGCCTCGTGCTACGATTTGATAGACATTTTGTATGTTTTAAGTTGTTAATATGGTTACTACCTGGTTAAATTTTTTAGGGTATAACATATTAAGTTGATTTGAAGATTATTGGTTAGACTACTATTTTGGGTTTGAGGAGTTACAGAATGGTATCAAAGTCGATTCTTATGCTATCAACATGGTGATGATGAGTCTTTGATGGGAGTCTTCAGAACATCTTAGTTGAATCTCACATCGCGAATAAACAAGAAGGATGTTGGGTAGGTTTGACGAGGATGTCAGAAAATTAAGTGGGGGTTGTGACAACCGGTCCCCTATAGGTAAAACATGGTATTTCTAAAATTCTTATAAATCTTAAGACTTGACTACCAATAATTTTTACAATGATTGTAACTTGATTCGGAGCTTAATGGGTTGGCCTATTGCTTTGAACTTTAGTGGAACCAGAAGACTTGTAAACGGGGACACATTTATAAATAGATTATAGTTTTTGTTTCCAAAGCAAAAAGTTTAAATTTATAATTTTATACTAAAAGTTTTAGGTGCTATTAACTAGAAAAATTGCTCTGTCATTTTATCCCACACGTTACAGTATATATAAGTAAATCATCGTTTATATAGTTTTATTAATTTCAATCTTAATCCACAAACATATAGTTTTTTTTTTATTTTCATAATCATATGAATTATACTAGTTTCTCCTTAATTAATCTCATCAACTAACATAACTAATCAATTTGAGAAAAGAAGACGAAACAAACTCTGGAATTGAAATTTATTTATACTAGAGTAAATTATGGATTTGGTTCGTAAGGTTTGTCATTTATTATGGAACTGGTCCTTTAATTTGATTTATTTCAAAAGAACCCTCCACCCATACAAATTGTCATGAATTTGGCCCCTGAGACAAATGATCGTCTATTTTCTCAGTTAAGTTCATAGGTATTATGGTCTTTTTACCCATTTTTATTATTTTATAATTATTATTTATTATATTATAATTAATTGGATCTGTCCCACGTGGGATAACATTTTCTATTATGCATCTTTTTTATTTTTCATTTTGATTTATAAATATTCTACCACCGTAAGCCAAATGCACTCACCTACAATTACCATAAACCACCTACAGCCTTTGTAAGCCACCTACAACTACTGTGGTTTAAACCACCTATAACCACCAACCAATTTGAAAACACCACATTAAAATATCAAGAAAATCAAAATAAAGTCACAAACATTTAACATATAAACCACAATTCATTTTTATACAAATTCATCCAAATTTTTTGTGATACAAACCTTAAAACCTAAATCAAACTAAAAAAAATCTAAAACCTAACATCAAACCCAAAAACCAAAATTAAAACCAAAATCAAACCCCTTGGAATGGATTATCTGAAAGAAGGAGAAACCCAAACACTAGAAGGCGGTGTAAAGCTCTTCACGATGAGGAATCTTCGAATGGCGATACAAAACATCATAAGATGACTCAGAGAAAGAAGGAGAAACTGAACCCAAATTAGATCTAGATCCAGACGCAAGTGGAGATGGTTGTCATAACACGGGTGACGAGAACAGTGGTCGAGAGTTGACAACAACAATGGTGTAAGGGTTGAAGGCAACGGTGATGCAAGGCATGACGCGCATAGGGCATGACGACAACGATTGTGCAAGGGGTGGTGGTCGCAACGGTTCAGACGATCGTGGGATGAAAGCGCCAGGACTATTGGGTAGGACAGATCAATTTTTAAGAGAATTAGGTGATTGGGAGAGGATGAGGGGGGGGGGGGGGGGAGAGAGAGAGAGAGAGAGAGAGAGAGAGAGAGAGAGAGAGAGAGGGCGTGGGGGAAGTGTTTTCTTAGGGTTTTATTTTATTTTTTTGAGTCAACTACAAATTTGGTCCATGTGGTTTGGTAGTTATAACACTTTTGGTCCCTACAATTTCAAAATTACAAAATGGCCATCTTGGTTTGCAAAACGTCCGGATTTGGTCCCTCCCTCTAGCGATTGTTAAAAATCCCGTTAAATGAAGGGAATTTTCATCTTTTACCGAATTTATCTTTTACCCAATCAAAAACCAAGGGACCAAAATCATAGTTTACTCTTTTTTACTGTCTTTTTATTTTGGTCTTTCTATTTTTTTTCTATTTTTATCATCGCATCCTCCCTCCTTGATCTATTCCTTCGGCCATATCACCACCGTCACCTAACTCCGACCATCTTCTCTAGTTGCCACCATCGTCGCTTACCATTATCCACCACTAGGGGTGTAAATGATGCGAGTCGAGTTCAAGTATCATTATACTCGACTCGACTCGTTAGTATATCGAGTGAGCTCGAGTTGAGCCTATTCGAGTCGAGTGTTGACCGAGTTTTGACTGAGTCGATCTCAAGTGACTCGATCTCGAGTAGCTTGCGAGTTGTCTCGTCTCATTTACACCCCTACATAGGCTCAAGCCATTTAGCAAAGACAAAAGATGTAAAACAAGGGAGGAGAAAGATCTATATATAGTGGAGTTCAAAGCATTGGGTTCTATATCCCGCCAATGTGGGATTGATTAGACACACCATCAAGAGTTTACCCATGTCTTTTACACCATCATTTTCCCAAAAAAATCAAAAAAATTGAGTTTATTATTATTATTATTATTATTATTATTATTATTATTATTATTATTATTATCAATCAAATTAAAATAATATTACTAATTATTATTGTTATTTTGCTTATCGAGTATCTTACGAGCTTATCGAGTCGAGTATCAGGTCGCTCGACTTGACTCATTAGTATATCGAGTCGAGCCTATTCGAGTCGAGTGTTGACCGAGTCGATCTCGAGCAGCTCGCGAGTTGTCTCGTCTCATTTACACCCATATCCACCACAAAAAAATATAACCACAAAATCTAAATCAAATCCAAACTTCTAAACCAGTCCCTAAAATCCCAATCAAACCAAAAAGAAGAACCCTATTAATTGATATAAGAAGTGAAATCTCAATCATAAACAATAACCCTAATATCTAAATCAAATAAAAAATAAGAAACCTAGCTTAAAAGATGACAATTAATTTGTATTGAATCAAAGCCTTGATCTGTTCAATATGTAATTTTCGTTGGTGGAACTGGACCTTCGATGGGTTTGAAGCAAAGGCAGTTCACGGTGGGAGATTTAGAGGAGGTTGGAGGCTGGTCATGATCATAGGCACATAATTGTGGTGGTGATCTACGACAACAGAGGAGCTTTGGTGATGGAAGACAAAAACAACGAGTGCTTTGATGGGCCGGGGGGGAGTGAGATTAAGGGAGAGGGATGCTGGTGAGGTCTATGACCAGATCGAGGGAGAGGGGTTTGCTTCGGCGAACCAAAGTTTGTTGTGGCCAGAGGGAGAGGGACGCTGACGAGGATCCCTGAAGGTTTGATTTGGGTAGAGAATGGTGGTGATAGTTTGGGGTTTGCCGATGGGGAGGGGTGGGGTAGGGTGAGGTTCGACAGTAGTGGGATGGAGGTCGGTCGTTGGGTAGTTGTTGTCAGCAAAAACCTGGTTCTGGGTTTACACTTTGATATATATATATATGATGCATGTACATATATATATATATATATATATACATATCTATACTATATTATAAAACACGGATAAAAAACTCTTAAATATAAATTATTAGGCACAATGTACCATCATTTTATGCAAGATTTTAAAAATCTCTTAATTTACAAGTATCAAAGCACAAGATACATATTACTACTGGAGACTTCTAACACCCACTAATTTGGTATGTGCAGGACATTTCTTTTATGCAGACATTTCCATGTATCACTATTAATTAATATATTATATTACTATAAATTTGTTTTAATTATATTATTAAATATGTAATTGGTTATTTTTTTCTAGATGTCATTAAAATATATAAGATAATCATTGAATTCTAACAAAATACTTAATTTTTTAATACAAAAAACATTATATTATTAAACCTAAATTAAACAAATTTATAAAAAAAACATTATCATTTTCTCAAAACCATCCAAAATCGTACTGTAAATCGACAAAAAAATAAAATGAAACATTAAAATCGGGATGTATTTCGCTGCATTGCGCGAGTACGTTTCTGGTATATATATAAAAGAGTGAATTACATTTATATTCATATATATATATATATATATATATATATATATATATTATAGTAAGTTACGTTTTTTGTCCTTGTAATTTACATATTTATTTATTTATTAAAGAAATGAGATAAAAGTAGAAAAGACTCGATTATCGTTGATTTAACGGGTTTTTTCTAACGGCAGTTAAATAGAGGGACCAAATCCGGTCATTTTTACATATCACAATGGCCAATTTGTAATTTCAAAACTGTAGGGACCAAAAGTGTTATAACTACCAAATCGGACCAAATTTGTAGTTTACCCTATGTTTTATAAACTCAAATTATACTAATATAATATAATGTAGAGTAAATTACAAATTTGTGTGCTTTGAAAAAAATGGTAAAAATAAAAGAAAAAATAATGCTAAAAAGACCAATTACTCTCATAGTTAACAGATAAGTTGGATGATCGTTAATATAAAGAACCAAATCCAATACAAATTGTAAAGGTGAAGGTTTTTTTTTATTTTTTTTTTATTTTTATAGTAAATGAAGATAAAGAACTAGTTTCGTAAAAAAAGAAAAACCTTAAGAACCAAATCCATAATTTAATCTTTATATAGTAATTTGATTAAATTGAAAATATATAATGTTATTGGCTATAATCTATACTATATTATAAAGATGACATAAAAAACTCTTAATTACAACTCACTAAACTTTATGTACTATCATTTAAAATTATCTACTTAAAATCTCTTAAAAATAACTACTAAAGCCTAATGTACTACCTGTAAAGCTTTTAACCCTAATTAATATATTTCATCCGCATCCCCCAAAATCCTTATCTATAATCCCCAAACCCTAAAATTATGAAATTTGAATTCTGATAAACATAATCAAAACAGGATAAACATTTCAATTTAAATATAAAAAATTTAAAATATATAAGATAATTAATGAATTTTAACAAACTACTTATTTTTTTTTATATAAAAAATATTATATTGTTAAGCCTAAATTAAACAAATTTATATATAAAAAACCATTATCACTCAATAAAAACCATCCAAAATCGTACTGTAAATCAATAAAAAACAAAAAATAAAAATAAACATTAAAATCGTGATGTATTAAGCATTATGTACTATTATTCAATGCTAATCTACTTAAAATCTCTTAAAAAACAATGAATGAAGCAATATGTACTATTTTTAAATGCTTTTAACCCTAATTAATAAATTTCATCCTTATCCCCCAAAATCCTTATCTCTAATCCCCAAATCCTAAAATTATGAAATTTGAATTCTGATAAACATAATCAAAACAGGATAAACATCTCAATTTAAATATAAAAAATTTAAAATATATAAGATAATTAATGAATTTTAATAAACTACTTAATTTTTTTATATAAAAAACATTATATTGTTAAGCCTAAATTAAACAAACTTATATATAAAAAAACCATTATCATTCAATAAAAATCATCCAAAATCGTACTTTAAATCAATAAAAAACAAAAAATAAAAATAAACATTAAAATCGTGATGTATCTCGCTGCATTGCGCGAGTACGCTTCTAGTTATAATAAACCTACATATATGTTGCAAGAATACGGGTAGGTGGCTATTACGAGGGACATAACTAGAAATTTTGAAGTGCTGGTATCATTTGATAATAAAGAACAAATATATAGATATTTTTCATAAACTCAAAATTGGTCTCGTAATTAGTTCCTTACTTTTCCAATGTGAGGTCCAGTGTTCAAGTATTGTTTTGCAACTTTTTTTAGAAAGATAATAAATTTGAAATTAAAAGTTTAAAACTAAAAAAAATGACAATAACATGACTCAAACTCAGGTATGAGGTGGAAGAAAAAGTCTTGCAAACCACCTCTATGAAAGGAAATTCGTGTCCTGATTGTAGTTTTAAAATATATATGATGGAAGAATAAAAAGGATGACACATGCCACCGTATGTTCAATATTTAGTATGTCCCTGACTATTATTGAAATATGTAATCTCCAATTAATACGTTAGCTTAAAAATTGCCCTTCCACCTTTTAATTAATTTAACTCTCACGTTTCATTTATCAAAGTCACACCCAAAACAACCTCAATCCTCATGTTTAATTTGATCTATGGCTTAGATTTCAAATCTCTTTAAAGATATTATTAATTAGAACTTTACTTATCAAACAAAAACAAGATCAAAGTAAAAGAATAAAAAAACGGCCAAATCATATGTGTTTACATGTGATTAGAGAACAGGGTCAACGCAAGGGTGAGCGGGGTGGCCTGACTCGCGACCTTTAGTCGCGGCCAAAGTCGTGTGAATCAAATGTGATTTTACATGTGATTTGGTGTAAAATCACATATGATTCGGTTGTTTTCGTATTTTATTATGTGGTTACTATTATCGTATGAACCTGACTCTACTTGAGATATATATATATATATATAGAGAGAGAGAGAGAGAGAGAGAGACATTTTACATCAAATTTTTATATTAATGAAAGTGTGTGTATGTGTGTGTGTGTATATATATATAGCCATAGGTTCAAATGAGAAGTGTTAAATATATGAAAAGTAGAGAACTACTCCTAGCCCTTTATACGGTGAAGATCGAATTTGATTGGTCAAAATTTACAGCTATGCCAAAAATAGAGGGGTGGTTTCGTAATTTTTACAAATAGGCGGCGAACAGGTTCATATGTGAACCCGTGTGATTCACATATGAATTATATGTGAACCTGTGTAATTCACATATGAACTATTTTAACTGATTCACATATGAACCCTTATGATTCACATATGAACTAATTAACTAATTCACACATGAACCCTTGTGATTCACATATGAACTAAGTAACTGATTCTCATATGAACTAATTAACCGATTCACATATGGGTTCATATGTGAATCGGTTAAATAGTTTACATGTGAACTAATCAACGGGTTCACATATGAACTTGATTGCCGTCTATTTGTAAAAATTACAAAACTACCCCTTTATCTTCTACAGACCATGCAATGAATTATCCGGTGCTTCACAGTCAGAGCAGCAAATGTTGACCAGATGAAGGGCTAAGATCACTTCACTATTTCTCATACATTTAACACTTCTCATTTGAACATTTCCATATATATATATATACATATACATATATATAGGGAGGTTCAAACGAGAACGGTAACCAAATAATAGAACTCGAAAACGGCCAAGTCATGTGCAAAATCACATTGTGGTTTTACACTAATGGTCAACGCAAGAGTGTGCGGGCGACATGGCCCTCGACCGCAAGTCGCGAAAAAAGTCGCGTGAATCAAATGTGATTTTACACGTGATTTAGGAATAATATCACACGTGATTCGACTGTTTTCTTATATTCTTAGTTAGTTGATGTTCTAGTATGAACCTGACTATCTCTCTATCTATATATATACATACGTATGTATATATATGTGTGTGTGTAAAAGATGTTTCAAATACAGACCATGTGATTCTTACAAACCCTAAAAACCAATTTTAATCGTCAATGTAGTCTAATAAATATCTGGTTCCTTAAATATCTTGATTATTTCATAATCTAAATCCATGATCATAATGACTGAATCTTATCATCTACCATAAATATCTCGATTGTTTCCTAATATAAGAATTGGTTATAGTTTGTATCGAAACCTCAACTCTCTTTCTCTTTGTGTGTATGTGTGTGTGTGTGTATATATATATAGGGAGACGTTCAAATGATAAATGCTAAGTATATGAGAAGTAGAGAAGTTGTAGATCCCAGAAACAGTGCAATCACAGATAATAATCAATAAACAATAAAGATTGAATCACAACTGCTGGTCATATGATTGGATTTACCGATAAAGAGTTTAAGGTTTACAGAGAGAATTTCAATACGACTAGGTAAACCTTTCTAATGACCATTAAACCTAAAAACTAGGTTTAGCAACAAATATATATGGCACGCATAAGACCTAGGGCCCAAAAGCCCAACAACCAAATAACTTTAAGAAAATTACATTTTGCACCCTGAACTTCTATTCAACATAAATTCACCCTAACAACCCCCCTTGAATTGAAGTTCGTAATCTTGCCAGTTTGGAACATGTGTCTTCCGAAAACCAAAACTGATCTCGAAGTGTCTCATTGAAGTTTTGTACTCCAACCTTTCTTTAATCTGACCCAAAGCTTTGAGGACAAGACACCTGTAATTCGAATCCAAAGACTGGACCCCTTTGTAATCTTGATCAATGAAACGCCTCAGTTTGTCTCGAAGCAAAATCAGTGTACCATCGCAGTATCGGGCAATCTGACTGAATTAAATAAACCGCACATCAACTTTACCATTAGTGTCAGTCATGCCGAATTCTGGATATTTGATCACAGTATAAGCAGGTACATTCTGAACATTGGGAGGAAGACTTTGATCAGGATTGAGTAGATTGATCTTTGCTTGGTTGCTTTCTAACCCAATCTGGAAGTCTTCAATAGATGCAAGCTTCATGGCACACTTCATGTATCGCTTGACAGCTTCCAGTGCATCTATAACTTCTCCTGGTCGAATAGTTATGGTCTTCATGTCTCGGAGCAAGAATAGAAGATCTGGCAACTCGAGACTTACAAAATCAGCTTCAGAGAACAACCATTGATTTCCATCTTCTCTGGTCACAACAAAGTACGAATACCATATGCTCATAAAGCGGCATGAATAAATCTGATCAACTGATCTGATTTTGTGCTTTGTTCTATCAGGGTTGTTCGCTTTTCTTAGACTTTTGTACATAAATATATACTTGCATTGCTTCTTTCTATCTGTCACTGACTGAAGACCATTCATTGCGATCTCATCATACGGGCGAATCCAATGGGCAAAGAGCTTCTTCTGAATTTCTTCAAGAAATGGAATGTTGATTCTCAATCTTTCCCATTTTAATGGTGGAGCAGGCTGAGTACTTGCAGTTTCATGAACTGGTGTGACTGGCGGAGATCGGATGGGGTGATCTGGCTGAGATTGATCGGGATGACCTGTTGAATAGGTGATAAGGGGTATACCGGTAGAAGAGTGTTTGGCTGAATGATGATCATGAACCACGTGCTCGAAATTGAATAACTCATCGATTTCAGCTTGAAAGACTACTAATTCTTTTTCTGTGTCAATCGGTTCCTCTGACGGATCTATATTTGAATATGGATCAACAATAATTGCCTAATTTTATGGATCATAGGATGAACCTTTGTCACAGTCCTCGGGATTTTCAACCGTTGGATTTGTGTCGTATAAAATTAAATCCATAATCTGGTCCTGAGCCTGACCCTGTCCTTCGTTCGGTGTATCTGTAACCATCTATGTCTGTATGTCTACAGAAACCACTGCCTGTGCTGACTCGGGCTCTGATGTGCATTGGCGCTTCTCCCCCTCATGATGATTAGGTTAATCTTGGTCACAATGTCTGCGCTTGTGCCCTTCTGCCTGACCTCGATAGGTCGTCTCCAAGGATGTAACCCTTTCAGTTAGTGTAGCTAGAGATTGCTGCATAGACTAAAGGATAGCAGTTTGGTGCTGGAAAGCTTCAGGTGATATAGTGGGTGGAGATGGGGGTGTAGGTGGTGATACTTGAGAATGTAGGAGAGAGATTAGGTCGGCAACTTGGGAAGGCTCAGTTTGGGATTGGGATAATAGGTTGGCTAGTAACATGAATTTGAGGTCATTTATTGAGTAATCGGTGGGTGAAGGTGGTGGTGGCTGTGTTTCAGGATCAGTCATCGGGGCTTTGCCTTTCATCATTCGTTTCAACACATCCACCTGTTCTTGCATTTCAGCCCTCATGTAAGATTGTACAGCCTTTAGGGCGCCGTCCAGAAAATCCCTTGAGACAAACTCGGGAAAGCTAACACCTGGGTCATGCAGACTTTCAGTTGTGGTAACGACTGTTGAAGTCGTACCGCCTATGTTCACAGTTGGCGTGATGATAGTTGTGGTAGGACTTCCACCTAATCCTCATAATCGACCAATAGGTAGAGTTACTATGGGTGTTCCGGCTGGGTCACTAAGACGTCCAACAGTTGCCGAGAGTGGTGATCGTGTCCTAGCCAAAGGAAGGATATATGCAAGCGGCTCTAGACGCAATGGTGCACTGAAATATGGCGAGGACTGGGGAAGTTGTCCTCTAGTTTCAATACTGGAACTCTCCAAGTGGGAGAAACTTAGAATATGTGCTGAGTTCCCGTGAGAAAGTAAAACCAACATCTGTTGAGAGACGTCAGAGTGGCTAGGTGGGGTGTGCAATTACGTCGCTAGGTCCACGATGGCTTCTTCAATACCCTGTCCTAACACATGAGACTGGGTAGTGAATGTGGCTACCTGGCTGACAGTGGCTAGGGGAAGGTCAACCTGAGGTGGTTGCCTCATCACTCGTATACGCTCAAAGTTATGTTTGCTTTTCCTTTCCCTCTCTCTATGAATCTCTGCATTTTCAACTCGTACTCCCTACGCTCTCCTTATATCTCCAGGTGAGGGTTGGTCATCCTCATCATCAGAATCAGATGACGCATCATTTGGTTTTGGTGACTCGGGTTCAGATTCAGCTTGGGTGGTTGATTGATCATCGACAATGTCAGATTCGGTGTGGTAAGAGGAATGGAACGATTGGTTTCAGTTGCGGTGTCAGATGTAGAGTGTGTAGCGACAGTCTCGGTCGCGGTATCCTCTTCCAAAATCTGAGGATCTGCCTGACGTGGGGTAGGCGGTCTGCGTGAAGTACTAGCCTCGCTTTGTCGCACGGCACCGCCCTCGGCATTTCCCCTTACCAAATTTTCTCTCAACACACCCTGTCCGGGATCCCCAGCTCTCCAGACTCTCCCACCTCTCGTGCGTGGACTCTCACATCACTCAGGTCTTGCTCCCTGGGAAGGTCTTTCCGGTGTTGGATGGACCATAAGAGCAGCTATGCCATGTGTGCAACTATACTCTATCACACGCGGTGCCGTTGGACTCACGTAAGCTAGTAAGCCATCCGGTATTCGCCTTGGTTCAATATTGGCGATTTCGACTCTACTTTGAACTCTATGAGTGGAGTTATGAAGGCATACCGGATGTGAGGTTCGACGAGCAATATTGAGATGGATCTCCATGTAGCTTCGGATGAGGTGCTGTAGAAACTGCATAAAAGGTATGAAGTTTCGTCGTCTATTGGTTGTGCTGTCTTGGACTTTCTGATCAAGCTCAAACCAGAGAACGTTGGCATAGTCTACATGGTGGTGGAAGGCAACACCATGAAAAAGTCTTTGGAAGTTTGCACTACTCTAATCGATGCCCTAGGTGATGGCAGATAGGCTCCTGTTCATAAGTATGAAGAACGTGTACTATAGTGGCGTTAAGTGTCGTCGGTTGAATGACGAAGGGTATGGTAGAGGTACCGCATATCCCAGTGAGTGGATATCGACACACTATGTGGCATCTAAGACGATCGGATCGAAACTGTCTCTGCCCGGAATGGAGTCAGCGGTGGGTAGGCGGAGAAAGTGTCGAAAGAGATCCCGAGTGATGAGTATTTGCGTGTCGTCTATTTGGGACTTAAGATGGAATCCGCCGTCTTCGTCAATGTGGGTGAGAGATCTACATAATTGCTGGAGGTATAGCTGAGGGATGTCAGCTGTTGCACTGAGAGCATATGAGAGAGATGACCTCGGAGGATCTCAACCACCACTTGGTGTTGGCATTGGAGTGTGGCGAAGTCCAGGTGGAAGTTGTTCGGAGTGAGCGGGATGAATTGATCGGGTTGGATTAGTGAATTGTCGGCGACGAGATCAATTCCTTGAGCGGGATTCTGAGCCATCGTACCTGTAAAATTACACAAGTGAGCATTGAGGTGCACAATGATTCAACAAGGGTTAAACAAAAACTTCCGACAAACATCTCAATAATCAAGTTATAACCCTTTGCAGCAACCAATCCCTAAAAATGTTCAGCAGTTAAAGAACACTTATCATCAATGAGTTAAAAAATGTGAGCATTTAAAAAACTAACCTTGATGAGTCCTCAATTATGTATAAGCACACAGAGCATGAATCATTTTAAAGTTAACACACAAAAACCATCAGAGATGCTTAGAACCGGGAGTATGGCATGTCCGAAACCGTGGGAACAGGGAGTCCATGTCCCAGGATTTGTTACAAGCCGGGAGTAGTCTATCTGGGAGTGCAAAACCCCGGGAGTTCAAGTCCCCGGGCGCATGGGTACCGGGAGATGGTACGACCCGGGAGTCGGTAGGTACCGGGAAATGCCGGGAGTTGGCCATGTACGGGGAGAGTACAGGGAGTGGTCGATCCGGTAAACAAAAGGGTTTAAGACCCGCAAGACCCCGGGAGTCTAAGACCTTCAAGACCCCGGGAGTCGGGTGAATAGTCGGTCAAATTCCTGGTACTTAGGGTCGGGAGTCGACTGGTCCTAGTTGTTGGGTGTGTCGGGATTCGGCTCATACCGGGAAACAATCCCATACCTAGAGTTGGCTATAAACCAGGAGTATAACCCCGGGAGCCGACAACTGGGAGTCGATAATAAAGAAAAAGAAACAATTTCAAACAATTCAATGCAACCAAAATCCGCCAAATCATTCAATTTCAAACAAACACTTATCAACTATCGAGCTATAATTCAAAAAATCTCAACAAGAGAGATCCAAATCAAAGAATAATCACAGAGAAGCCACTTAATCGATAGACATTTAAAACAAACACAACTTCAATAGATATGTCGAACAAGTAAAGACATATGACTTATCGATCGAAAGCAAAACCAAACACAAACTAAACGATCGATATCTCCAAATAAACCCAAAGTTCATACTAACCTAAAACTAACCAACAATAAATAAGAAACAAGAAACCATAGGGGTTGGTCGACCAAAACCATAGAACCCAAAACCGGAGTTTTGGATCTGTCGCTGGTCACGGTGATGGCGGCAGTGGCCGACGATGGAAACCCACCCCGGGAAATCGACTGTGTCGATGGGGTGATGGCGTTAGGTTGGACAGGGTCGATTAGGGTCGACTGGTCCTTGTCCGTTACGGCGGTGATTGATGGCAGCGTCGATTAAACCTCACCTCGGGAAATCGACAGGGTCGATGGGGCAGAGGCGTAGACCAAGGCCGAAGGTCGGCGGCGGTGACATCCATGTGAAAACCCTATTCAACGGGGGGAGGAGGTTACCTGGCTGGCGTTGACGACCGAGAGCGAGAGATACTGGGAAAAAGAGAGAGCAAAATAGGGGAGGAGAGATTTGAGAACGATAGTTAGAGAGAACCGAGAGAGATGGATCGATAAAGAGATCCTGGGGTCCCGAGTTTGGTTTTATACCCCGCTCAGGGGTTTCCCGGATGGTTGGCCCGACTTAGTCGGTCATCGGGTTCCCGGTTAACCCCGGAGTTTAAATAATATAATTAATTAATTAAATACTTAAACTTAAAAAAAACTTAAAAGCAATAAGTAAAACATAAAATTAAATAATAACTTAGCCTTAAAGAAAGGCACAAACTGACCTTTTTCGAAGAGTTAAAAAAAACTTTAATCCTCCCCCTAGAATGGAAAAACGTTTTCCAAAAAAAAAAATGACTCTCCCCCTTGACGTATGCTTTTATCAAAAAAAATTAACCTACTGAAATACAAAGCACAAGGAAACTTACCTGCTCCCCCTCAAATGAAGAACAGTAAATCAGAACTTACCAAATTTCACGCGGTGTAGCTCCCCCTTAACACATGAATAAATCGTTAACACCACCACAAATGACATAAGCTATAACTAACTGAAATAACGAACTGAAAGAGGAAACGAGACGAAAAACAAAGGAAACAAACAAAAAGAGAAAACGAACGAAATCTAACTTATTAATACAGAAGTTTGAAACTTGCACATAACTTGACTAGTAGGATGCAAAGACCAATGGTTAACTTAGGTATCTAGAGAGAGATCGTGGAACATTTAGTAACAGTCATTCGTTATTGCATGGAACTCGTACAGGTCTGTAAAGAGGGTCAAACTTTCAGATTAAGCATACCTAGCTTGGACACAAGATATTGAAGGCATTTTTTGTCCAAGGCTTTGGTAAACAGGTCTGCTATCTGATGTTCTGTATTAACAAAGTAGAGTTCGATTGTACCTCTTTCGACATGGTCCTGTATAAAGTGATAGCGAACGTCGATGTGTTTCGTCTTCGTGTGTTGGACGGGATTGCTTGATATGGCAATGACGCTCTTTGAGTCACAGTAAATGGGGATCTTCGGGTAGTGGAATCCATAGTCCTTTAGTTGGGTTCGCATCCAAATCACTGAGCAGCAACTGGCGGCTGCTACATACTCTGCCTCAGCGGTAGAGGTTGAGACACAGTTCTGTTTCTTCGATGCCCTGTTGACAAGTTGATCTCCCAAGAACTGGAAATGTCCCGATGTGCTCTTCCGATCCAACATATTTCTGGCGTGGTCCGCGTCTGAATAAGCTGTCAGCTCAAAGCCTGTCTCTTTCGGGTACCATAAGCCAAGATCAACAGTACCTTTTAAATAACAAAAAATACGCTTGACTGCAATTAAATGAGACTCTTTTGGTTTTGACTGAAATCTTGCACATAAAAATGTCGAGAACATAATGTCAAGCCTACTTGCCGTCAAGTACATCAGAGAACCTATCATTCGCCTATAGGTCTTAGCATCCACATCCTTTCCGTCAGGATCGGAGTGTAGCTTAGTACCTATAGACATGGGCGTTTTCATGGGTGTAGAATTCTCCATCTGGTATTTTCGAAGAATATCCAAGATGTACTTAGATTGATTTATGAAAATTGCTGTGGATAATTGTTTAACTTGAAGACCCAGGAAAAAATTCATTTGACCCATCATACTCATTTGAAAATGCTTGCTCATTAGGACTGAGAAGTTATGACAATACTTGGGGTTTGTTAAGCCAAAAATTATATCATCGACATAGATTTGTACAAGAATGATATCATGCTTTTCCTTTTTGATAAACAAGGTGGTATCGATCTTACCTTTGGAAAATCCAACTTTAATTAAAAATGAAGAGAGTGCATCATACCAGGCTCGTGGTGCTTGCTTGAGACCATACAAGGCCTTGTCAAGAATGTAGACGTGATGTATCGGTTTGCGATACATACACTTCTTCCTTGATAACGCCGTTCAGAAACGCGATCTTCACATCCATTTGAAATACTATGAAGTTCTTGTGTGCGGCATAGGCAAGCAACATTCGAATCGCTTCAATCTGAGCAACCGGTGCAAACGTCTCATCCTAATCAATTCCTTCCTGCTGGCGATAACCTTTGGCTACCAGACGTGCTTTGTTTCGTATCACAATTCCATCGTCGTCCTTTTTATTCTTGAAGATCCATTTCGTCCCAATCACCGTCTTGTTCTTTGGCCAAGGGACAAGTCGCCACACTTTGAGGGTCTCAAATTGATTAAGCTCCTCTTGCATAGCTATCACCCAGTCTGGATCATTTAGCGCTTCGGAGACGGTTGAGGGTTCGATGCGGCTAAGGAACGAAGAGAAGAGGCAGTCATTTGCGGTAGCGGATCTAGTATGAACAGGTGCGTTGGGGTCGCCTATGATCTGATGTAGGGGGTGAGCTCATGTCCACTTGGTGGTATGTGGGAGAGGTTGATATGTCTATTGAGAAGTATCGGGGTCCACATAACCACTTGAAGGTAGATCTTGTACTACTTCAAGTGACGACAACCTGTGAAGTGGAAGTTCTGGTGCTGGGGTCGTGCGAGTAGCGGATGACGACTCGGCAGGATATGTGCTTGGAATGGTTTTCGGGGATTGCTAGAGATGGAGCTTCTGGAGCAGCTTCAACAGGGGTCGGTTCAAGAGTTGCTACTATTACCGGTGCTTCAGTAGTAGCTTGAATAGTCGGTGGGGGATCTCTCGATCTTGGTGACTCTGATCCAGTGACAGTAGAAGTGGCAACATCAGACAAGGTTGATTCACTTGATGTGGATGGGCCAGTGACAGTTGTCACGTCCTGTACTTGAGCAGCTGCAATCCTGTTACATGAGAGATCATTAGACTTAGGATTAAAGAATTCATCATAAAAATGCTCAAAAAGTAAATCCAAATATGAAAGATGGGCTTGTGACGTAGACGCTTGATTTGGATTTACTGGAATTTGTGTAGATCCTGGACGAAGTTTTCTAGAAGCTAGCATACCAGTTAATGCCGGTTCTGAACTAAGGTGTTCAGAATCCATATCAACGGTCTTGTCAAAAGTCACATTCAAACTCTCAACGACGGTCTTTGTCGGTTTGTTGTAGACTCTGTAGGCTTGGGCTTGAGATGAGTAGCCGATTAACACTCCTTCGTCCGCCTTTGGGCTGAACTCGCCGAGATCATCCTTGTCGTTCAATAAAAAGCACGTGCACCCTAAGGCAAGGAAATACTTGATATTCGGGACACGATTGTTGATGACCTCATATGGCGTCTTGTTGAACCGTTTGTTGATGATAAAACAATTTTGAGTGTAGCATCCGGTTGGAACTGCCTCTGCCCATAAGAAAAGTGGGATCTTGGACTGGGATAACATCGTGTGTGCGGCTTCCACGAGAGTTCGGTTGTGGCGCTCTACTACCCTGTTTTGCTGAGGAGTATGAGCAGCTGAGAAGTTGTGGGTGATGGCCACTGAATTAAGATAACCTTCAAGCACTTGATTCTTGAACTCTGTGCCGTTGTCCATCCTGATGCTCTGAACGGATTGATTGAGATTGACTTGAACGCTCTTCAGATGTGAGATGATCAGTTCGGGATGGATCGAAGGAATTTGACCCACATGTATCGAGAAAAATCATCGACCATGACTAGAACGTACTTCTTGTGGTTGATACTCTAAATGCACATCGGTCCACACAAATCCATGTGGATGAGTTCGAGGGACCGTGAAGTACTCGGAGCGGCTTTAGCCTTGTGTGAAGCCTTTTTCATCTTACCCATCTCGCATGCGGCACATAGGTGATTCTTTTCGATCTTGAGATCTGGCATGCCTTTCACGTGTCCGTCGAGCACCAACTTGTTGATGTTTTTGAAGTTCAGGTGCGAGAGTGTACGATGCCATAACCAATTTTGTTCGATTGAAGCTTTGGACATCAAACAAATTTCATTTTATACTTTCAGAGACGAGAGATCAATCGTGTAGAGATTGGTGCGACGCGTTCCAGCAAGTAATTCTTTTCCATCTTCAGTCCGGACACTGCACCGTTTGGCTTTGAAGTTGACCTCCAAATTCTTGTAGCAGAATTGACCGATGCTGAATAAGTTGTGACCAAGACCTTTGGCGTAGGACACCTTCTTGATGGTGAAGTTTTCCTTAATAATATCTCCGTATCCCAGGATTGGAGAGTAGTGATCATTCCCAAAACGTACATTCCCACAAAATTTCTCGGTGAAGTTCTTGAGAAGCTCCTTTCTTCCGGTCATGTATTTGGAGCAGCCTGAATCTAAATACCACACATGACCATTCTGCAAAACAGTTTAAGTATTTTTAGGTACCCATTCGTAAATGGGTCCTTTGGGGTTACGAGGAATACCCATCTTGGATACTCGTTTGGACTTGGGTCTGTTTCTACGACGTGGTGCATCAAACTTTGAACGATAATTAAAGACATGATAAGAACCAAACCAATCAGATGCATATCGACGATCAACAAAATCATTCAATCCACAGTTTGAACAACAAACACAATCATGAGATAGTTGAAGTAATTGTTTAATTGAATAAACTTTCAAAGGAAACAATCCACTATATTCAACCAAAGTATTATATTTTAAAACATCATGACTGTTATTGTTTTTCCTAGAATTCAAAACTGGATTAACTGATTCCATCTCCGCTGTGCTCTCCTTAGACTTCTTAGCTACCCACTCTTACTTGACTCCTTTCCTTCGACCAAAAGTATCTGAAATACCATTAAACTCACATTCAGAAGATTTGAATTTGAGGATTGTTTCTTGTTTGAGCGTCCGGTCTTTTTCTTCTTCTTTGAACGACTTTTTGATTTAGATTTAGAAGATTTATTCACAAAAGTGTTTTGAGGGGCTGATTTGGAACACTCACTCTTGTAAAAGTTTACTAGAGGCTCACAAGTGGAATTCAGAAAATCAACATGACTTGGAAGTAAAGGATTGAAATCAAATTGGTCTAATTGACTGTCTGGACACACCTCGGAATTCATAAATGTTAAAATTCCATTTCCTCATCAAAAGGGAATTTGTGCTTTTCAGAGGATCATGCGCGGAAGCATTCTTAAAATTAGAATGGTGATCCTTTTTGAAATACTTTAACTTAGGGTCTTTTCCTTTATCAGAATAATTTGGTGAAGAATCACCCAAAAAGGATTTACAGGAAGAGGTGTCTGAGGGTGGATAGGAATTTTTTGACAGATTAATTTTCTTACCTTGGAGTATGTCAAGCTTAGCTTGAAGATCAACTTTGTGAAGTTGCGCTTTCATCAGATCTGCTGCCAAGACAGATAGTTGTGAAGGAAGCTTGTTTAGCTCTGTTTGAAGATATCCCTTTGCCTCCCTAGGTCCAGATTCCTTTTGATCGGAATTGAGGCACTCAAGTTTGGATAATAAATCTTGTTTCTCCTTTTGAAAATTTGTTCTTTCCTGTTCAAATGACTCTTCTAGCTGAACAATTTTCTTTTCTAAAATCAGAGGTGGAACATAGATTTTGTGATCCATCGATTCTTCCTCAGGTTCAACGGATTTTGAATTGTGTTCAGCCTGAGTATAGCTTCGAAAAAAGTCATTTAACAGAAAAGTGGTTTTATCGGTGTTATATGACGCATTCAATGAGTCATACACAAAAGGAAGTTGCATCGTGACATTATTTTTTCTTCTCAAAGTTTCTAATTTCGGATCCTCATCATCAAGTCGCTTGGTCCATCTGATTTTGTACTCTGGATAAGTCTTGTCCAATCCCAAAAATTCGAATGCATATAAAGTGGGTACATTGGACAAGGCCTTTTTCAGATAATGCAGGTTATCGTAACCGAGACCCTTTTCTGGATTTGAGAACTTGAATTCTTTAGGTGCATTCAGATGAATTGTATGTTTCGTTTGACCAATTTTATATAGTTTCAGTTTGAGATCCTTTAACTTGTAAGTTAAACTTTTATTTTCATTTTTACAAGAAACACTTTGACTAACAATCTCAATTTTCTCATTTTATGACATACGAAGTTTGTCAGTAAGTTCATCTACTTTAGTTTTTAACTCCTTGGACTCTTTTGAAAGGATCTCACATTGTTCCTTTAGACTTGAAATTTCACACAATTGTCCAGCATTTTCTGCAAGTAGATCATCAAGGGTCTTATGTTGAGTGGACACTCGTGTTTCTAAAGTGGAGAGGAGGTAAGATTTTTCACTTAAGGTTCGCTTGTAAGAGTCTAACTTTTGCACAGTGATTTCCATCTGATCAATTAAGGTTTTATGGATAGGAGCACATACCTGACAACGGGAATCACGATCATCGTCGTCTGTATCAGACTGTGTCAAATGCTTACCCATGAAACACATGTGAGCTTCTGCATCATTTTCTTCTTCATCAGACAGGTTGAGCCAATGGTCATCTTCCGCCATGAGAGCCTTACCAGCTTCCTTTTGTTTGGCAACAACATCTTGGCCTTGTAGTATTTGGAGTTACGAACGACTGGCTTTCGACATTCTTTGGCAAAGTAGCCTAAACGACCACAGTTATAACATTTGATCGACTCATCCTTGGTTTTCTAATCATGCTTCTTCTCGACCTTCTTTCCTTCATCGAATCGTTTCTTACCTTCATACTTCTCCTTAGGATCATGTTGCTTGTGAGGAGTAGTGGAGTACCTCTGATTGTTTGATGATGGCTTTTTGAAGAACTTCTTTTTCTGAAAGGCTTGGGATAGGAACAACACAACTTCCTTGATCTGAGCATATTCAGGATCCGAATCACTATCAGTGTCTTCTGGTTCAGAATCACTCTTTACTGGTTCCTTTTCAGAGGCGTGACTGAAAGATCGATTTCTTTTGTCTGAGACGAGTTCTAAAGGATTTGCCACATGCTTTTCGGCTGACTTTTGACTTCCCATCAGTTCGAGAACTTCATCTTCGTCCTGTAAAAGAATTTCAAATAGTTCATGCAGAGGAAGATTTTCTAGGGTTTGAGTATGATAGATATGTGAAACAAACTTCTTCCATTCCGGCTGGAGGTTGTTCATGAACTTGATGTTGTTCTTGGTGTTAGATTTCCTGATGTTGTTTTTGTGCAGCTCGTTCAGAAGTTGGTTGAACCGTTCGTATGATTCAGTGAACGTCTTGCCATTTCTCTCCTTGAAACTATCGTATCGAGCAATGCAGCTAGTGATCTTCAACTGATTGCCTATTCGGCTGCCCATCATCATTTTTCGTATCTGGTCCCACATTCCTTTTGCTGTGTCCTTGTAGCTGTCGATGCTTGCTTATACATCGTTGGTCAAGCTTTGGAGAATATACATTTTTGCGAGTCGTTCCCCATCATACAGTTTTTTTTCTGGAGGCGTGATTTGAGCGACTGTCTTTGGGACCGTACGAGCAGGTACACCGTTAGCCTCATTGCCTGGTATTTTAGTCATTGGAATAGCAGGTGGTCCGTATGTTAGGGACTTAAGTATCTCGGGATAAGCATCCTTTGATTTAATGAAGATCATGAACCTATCGTACCATTGTTGGTATTCTCCCCGATAAAGCACTGGAGGTTTGTTATCAGTCCCAATGGCTAGAGCGTCTCTAGAATTCATCTTTAATGCACTGTATTGATCCCGAGACAATGTATTTGATCCGAAAAAGATAGTCTTAAACCTACAAGGACCCGGGAAATGCAAGGACCCGGGAGACGCAAGGACCGCGAGACGCAAGGACCCGAGAGACGCAAGGACCGAGAGTTGCCAGGACCCGGGAGTTGCAAGGACCGGGAGTTGCCAGGACCCGGGAGTTGCAAGGACCCAGGAGTTGATAGAACCCGGGAAAACAAGGAACCGGGAAACTTTTGTTCCGGGAAGCAAGGTATCGGGAAAGGAAGTACCGGGAAATTAGATCCCGGGAGATCGAAAAATTTCTGGGTTCGATTTCTTCGAAAAAATCAACGATAAACCCAAAAATTCGACAAACATAGATTATTTTTAATGAAAAATTAATCAACAATCAAGATTAGATATCCAAAACCAGATCGAATTTTCTAAAAACAACCCAAAACTTAAACCACAACTTATGATTTTAAAGAACGCAAGGGCAACAAAATAAAGTCGATTATCCAGGTAAGTCGATGGAGGCAATTACCCAGAAATCGATTTTAAAACCAAGATTTGAACACTGAAATACCTTGTCAAACACAAACGCAGAATCAATTCACAAGACAAACAATTAAAACTCAAGAACGATTAAGATGAACACAATATAGTAGTCAACAAAAAAATCGATAAAACAACAAAGAAGTCGATAGAAGGGTTTTAGACAAACCTTTTGGATAAAAAATCCTGTCTCTTTACTCTGATACCAATTGTAGATCCCAGAAACAGTGCAATCACAGATAATAATCAATAAACAATAAAGACTGAATCACAACTGCTGGTCATATGGAAAACATACCTAAAATTGACAGCATTTCGATCGATGCAAACCGTAGCTACACATGGAAAACAACAACCACCTTTTAGGGATGCACAAAGGTCTTAAACGCAGCTAAGAAGGTCCCAATTCAAGTTCTATGTCAAACCAATAATCATATTTATGGCATAACAATAATACTCAATCACCTATACGCCATCGGTTCCATTATTATTACCATAATCTCCATCTCAACTGCTATTAACCTACATATTCAAACTTAAAGAAATGGAAATTGTAGAAGAGGTTTTAAGACTCCTATCTAGACTACATTAATAGAGTCCACCAAGATTTGATATCCACATTCATCAAATTCACCAAGGTTTGATATGCACACTTCTATCTACACTTCATTTCTCTGGTGCATCATATCTATTTGATGAAGTGGAAAAAGAGAATAGAGGATGGAAACTTTCCCAGAAGAGTAAGATTACCAAATCTCAACAATATATATGTTAACTTTAGATTATAATTCTTGGTTACATGAGCCCAACATCTAAAGAATTCTTGGTATAAAACAAAATACTTAAGTATCTTGCACTTATATGTGCTTCTACATTTGTAACTTTAGTAGTGTGGTTGAATGAGATATGCATGAGTACACATTGTTAAACATTAAAGGTGTAGTCAATGGTAATAGGTTTGCAGACATAAAAGGTGATAGACAAGTTTATTGATGAGAGTATTCTGTCATCCGTTACTGTAATTAGGTAGTCGACAATAAAAGTTTGTTTTATATATAATACTTGAAGGTGGGAAGATGGACTTGCTGAAAGGGTGGAATATGACCCTTTTGGTAATGTCAAGAGCCAAGTAGTCAGATCACCATTCGTGTCGATAAAGTGTCCGGGTAAACCTTGTGATACTTTAGCATTGTTATCCTTATTTATCCTAATTGCTTTCTTTCGGCAAATTCCACTCGATGTTACATAAAATCGTCTAATTGGATCAGTTGATGTATGTCAAGACTGGGACCACTATATTCCAGCCTGGAGTTTTGGCTGAACCACATCTCACAAGGTAATGGATTATTGAATTGATAGAATTACATCAAGGTTATCTTTTTATAAAATTAGTTCTTCGCTTCTCTTTGGGTTTTCGTCAATTGAAGTAAAGTATGTGCATAAGATTAGCTCTTTGTTTTTTTACAATAAGTCTGACTTTGGTCATACATCCTAATAAAATGTTACATCATTTTCATCATCAAGAGGTTATTATCTTACAAATGTTTATAAACTTATTCTTTTGGTTTAATCTATATCTATATAAAAGCATATCCTTTGGGTGTTGATATGTCTTCCTCATATTTCAGCATTTCAAATTCTTGCTTTCTCAACTTTTTGGGATTTTTCATTTTCTTCTTTTTCTTTTACCTCTCTCCCCGACGCTCCCTCTTCTCATCTCCGACCAGTCCGACATTCTTCTCTTATATTTGAACATTAATATGTTACTCATGTATTTCTCCTCTTTTGTTGAAACGTTGATATGCTACCCATCTTCTTCTCTTTTCTCTTTTTTTGAAACGTTGATATGCTACCCATTTTCTTCTCTTTTGCTGAAATATGGATCTGTATGCCACTTCGTCTGTGCTCTTCCTAGGATTTCCGGTGACTCAACTGTGGTGGATATCTGGATCATGTCCCCAAACATTTTAGGGAAGGAAACCTCAACGATTTTGTGGTGGCTTGAAACCCTAACTTTCCTGTTAAGTGTTTATATTTTGTTAATGTTCATATCCTTTTGTTAGATGTCTTAAATTTCTTGACGAATTGAAATCCTAAGCGACCTTATCTTCTACTGAATAGAATTAAGACATGCTTAACTTCCAAGATGGGTATTGATTGACCTTTATGTTAAAATTGGTACCTCGAAGTAGTAGGCCTTTTGTGTCAGCATAAACTTTGTTAAAAAATAAAGTATATTCCAATATGTTTTTGTCGAATTAAGACATGTTTCAATACTATAATTGTGATTTGCAGGTTGTTCGCATCTGTCAACAGCCATGAAGAACATCATCTTTCACATATGAGTATAGTTCAGAAACAGAGGCTTTTTGACTTTTACAATAACCACGTAAACGAATTAGGTGAATATTTTCTATCATTTGTTTTCCTCGAAGATTATTTACCAGGATGGGTATTGATTGACATTTATGTTAAAATTGGTACCTCAAAGTAGTAGGCCTTTAGTGTTGTAACACCCCGAATCTTAAATTTTAATTCGAGGTTTGACCCAGAATTCTTGTATTATTTGTTGTTGGGTAAGATAGTTAGCAAGAAGGGGGAATGGTTTCCAGCAGTGCTTGGCACGACTCATAGCACGGGTGGAACCGCACGACCATCCGCGCGGGACTCTGCCATCACGGCTCCAGTGCTCCACGCCGCTCACCGCACAAGCACTCGTGCGCGCGCACAGATCGTTGAGCAATAGATAAATCGCCCCAACCCCTTATTTACTCCCATATTCTCATTTTGAACACATGAGCTGCGATTTTCCTCCCAAGAAAGACCTGGTAAGTCCTTCTCTTCACCCTCCCACCATTAATGATTCCCAACTACTCCAAACCGTTAACCATTTATGACATTTAGGTCCCTTTAAGCAAGTATTGTGCTAGTCCAAGTCTCTCAAGGACCTCCTCTCATCTCTCTAATTACTTGGAATTCTAGGGTTTTAAGCTATAACTCTACAAGGTGAGTTAATTCCTTTTCCCAAACCTTATATGTGTTAAAACATAGATTTTAACCTCCCAAACATCTCCACTTTAATTTCTATTGATTTTTGGATGAGTTTGCACAAAATCCTAATTATGGAGATTTGGGGGTTTATGCGGGTAAACATGGTTTCAAAGTTTTATAACCTACCTTTGGAAGTAATTATGTATTTGTATACATGAATGAATGAATTTCTCGTAATCTCTAGTTTAAACATTTGAAACAAAACTAGGGTTTTGGGAATATTGATATACATATTAAATAAGGACTGAAAGGGTTTGATTAGTATGTGGGAAACATTTCATAGAATGATATTGGAACCTTTTTGGGGATTTTATGGAAACCTATATGAAAACCTTGAGTTGCACATTAACGACATCTAAACTGTTTAGAGACATTGGTTGGTTTTGTTGGCAATGGTTTGATTATTTGGTTGCATTTGGGCGTCATGACCCCATAATTAATTGTCTCATTTCGACCGATGTTGGAAATCTAGTTTCCGCATCGAGGCACCGTTAGGTATCAGATGTGGTATAAGTCCTACTATGCATCAGATGTGGTATAAGTCCTAAGTGCTAGTACATGGCATTGGACGAGGATAACTCAGTGTATAAGCCTAGAGGGGTTGAAGTTGATATTCCGTGGGTGTTTCTTTAAAACCACTGAGCCTGACATCCAATGCGTGTACTTTATTATGTGTTTGGTTTTGCTAACATGTCAAGTGACTTACTTTTGTGTTCCGTCACTTATGTTAGTAAGCGGGCCTCCCTCGTCAACCTAAGAGGTATTTGTATTAAAGCGAATAATTGTCTATGTTTGTTTCACCGACTTTTCTTAATTATCTCGTTAAGATTTTACTGATTTATCAATACAAAGGTTTGATCTCACTAGACTTTAGCCTAACACTTTTTCTTAAAATGACATGTATAACAGGGCATTCTAGCGGTGGGGCTCCTCGGGCTTGAGCAGAGAATCATCGAGGGATAGTAGCATTTTTGGAGGTTATAGAGGCATACATTTGGTATAGTAATAGTACGCTTTGGGAGTAAAGAGGAAACACTCATTTTTAATCTAGATATAGTTGGTCTAGATTAGTAGGTTGTTGAGTTCCTCTCTCACTTGATATTTTAATGTAAACGCCATACTCTTACTTCCCCTTTTTGGGTGATTTGATTATGTTAGTTTCGTTTAATTCCGCGATTATTCATGTTTAAATTAACCTCAATTTTTAGGGTGTTACATGTGTCCCCATAAACTTTGTTAAAAAAACCAAGTATTTTCTAGTATGTTTTTGTCCAATCTGTAAATGATTTATTGCTCCATTAGAATCCATGGAAGTTAAGCTTTTCACTAGCAGCGACCCCCTAAACACATACATGTTAATGTGTGTCAATGAGCTAACATTTAAGACTATCTCAACAACATTTTTGATTCATGATAATTGGAGTGGAAAAAGCAAGGGCATATATATTATCTAAATTTAACCACACCATAGATAATGTATGGGAGATGATATGCCAACATAGAGCTAGATCAAGAGCTACCTCTAACAGTTCCAAATGACAAAACAACCAATTTTTGAGCAACATACACAAAGATATATTAGTATACCAACTGAGATATAATTCTAATACTCTCACTCATATACATGTTAAGCCTCTACAAAAGAACGATCAAAATGAGCAGATGGCAGGTGGAACTTCAACAACATTATGTGTATCAGGTGTGTTTATTTCGAAGATGCATTAACTTGGATGGCTACAAAGAAATCAGGGTTCAACAATTATACAAAAGAAATTAGTTGAACTCATTGATATAGATTATATCAAAAGCTTTAG
This sequence comes from Arctium minus, assembly GCA_954870635.1. Classification (NCBI taxonomy): domain Eukaryota; kingdom Viridiplantae; phylum Streptophyta; class Magnoliopsida; order Asterales; family Asteraceae; genus Arctium; species Arctium minus. The sequence goes on along the minus strand of OX941081.1, from coordinate 134,694,983 downwards.
AAAACCAAACTTGAATGATACAAGACGATCGGGATTAAAAAATTGAAAGATATAACTTTATGTGATGGGTTTTAGGGCTGTCGATAGAAACCGTAAATGAGAGCAAGAAGACCAGAAGAGCAGTAGTGTTCTTTGTGTTTTTGTTTACGAAGTTAATTATATCATATCTAATAGTGATTTCAATTCACATTTTAGTCGTGTGAAGACATTTAACCGACTCAAATTTGTTAAGATTATATACTTATTTTGTTGAATTGCCAATTAGTGGGTTCCGAAGTTTTTTTAATCATTATTAAAGTTGTTATGTGTATGATTTATTGGATAATATATATATATATATATATATATATATATATATACATAAGCAAAACTCAAAAACAATGACGTGGCATGCTGGTTGATTAGGAATCACTATAAGAAATTCTCATAGAATTTTGATTTTGTAAATAAATTAATATGTTAAAGACATTAAAGCCCCTGTATAAAAACTTTGTGTTTGATTATGAATGGGTTATATTGATCATTTTGCATTGGGTTAAGCTCCGAACTCCTCTTGTATGCTTTGCCTTCCTCCTCTTCATCTATGATGTTTCAATATGCATGTCTCTTCCTCTCGATCTCCATCATAAATCCTTATTATTACATCTCCATTATCGTTAGAGCTAAAAACTGAAGAACCAACAACCATTATGTGGCAATTCCTACCCATTGTAATCCCCATTATCTTTTTCCTCAATTTGTCTATTGAAAATTGCTGTTGAGATTAAAATCATTCCCCCTTTTTGTTTTAAATACTTTGCTTCTCCACAACTAACTAAGTTTCCCCCTCAATCTCCTTACCATCATATTCAAGAAAGTCGATTGGCTGTTGGGTTTTTCATTCGGTAATTTCAAAAGCGACCAAATAGAAGAAGGAGCATGTCACAATCGTAAGTCTGAAAAGTTTTTTTTTACGTTTTGTTGGCCTAGAGTTTTTTTAATAATATCTTCAACGTTTATCGGGTTTTAATACTTTGGGTTCACCTTTCTCATAGTCATAAAAATTATAATCAATACCCTGATTGAGTATTGATTGCAACAATATCTGTCTTAGTCTCGTTAAAATGTGTTAGGAGTTAGGATTAAATCTCTCTATATATAAAGGCTAAATCATGACCATGACCATAAAGCTCACCATTTTTTTTCACAATGATGTAGTTTCAAACTTTTATCTACTATCTGGATAAAAAGAAAATAAGGGATGGTTGTTGGATTTTTCCTTCTACTTATATCTTCTACTCTCTTTATATAAAGCATTAGATCCATTAGTATTTATGGTAGTTTTGCGGGTTGTAGCTTTGAGCCAACATTAGTAATGCTATCATACGTTTTTTAAAGTATTACCATGAAATTGTCTTTTCTTGAAACCAGAAGACATTTTTATGGGAAACATATTCACTCAAAAGTTGAAGTTATGCAGACATAGGAATCCTTGATGAAAACCTATGTAGAAGATAATAAGGTTACATTCTTTTTGTTTGTTTATCCAAGAACTTGATAAACATTATGCTATAATACTTTTGTGTTGATGCTAGAAGATTGTATTGAGAAGTAGCTGTTATGATTTTTTCAAGTACGTAATCTTCAATATCTTTTTTAGGGAATTCATTGCTCATTGGTTAATTTGGAATTTTTTTCAGTTTGATGGCCATTGTGTTTTTTTCTTACATGTTCTATGTTAGTATTGGGTTTTAAAATTTATTTTTGATCTTGATCTCTGCTATTGCCGAGTATAGAAAATGGTATAGGGGTAAATGATTTCTTTTGTAAGAAGATGGTATTACACATGGGAAGGAAAGACTCCATTATTTTGCTAGGGATGTTAGTTTTTTGTTCATCAACAAGTAGATTAGCAATACAATATAGATACTATTTTGCCTTGTGGGTCTAAAGTATGAAGTCTCATCAGTAACCCTTTTTCTATGTACTTGAGCATTTTTATTTTCTGTCTCTTTTAGCTGTATAGGTGCCCCGTTTTGGTGTGCAAAGGTTAGGTCATACATTGCTTTTCAGAGATGTTTTACTATTAATTGAATATTTTTAATGATTTTTTAACAATATTAAAATTGAAAATTTCAAGTTGGTTGCTATGATTCAACATGTTTATTTTTTAATAATATTATAAGTAATTAATCTTTCCGTCTTCTCCCTTTTCTGTTTTGTGTTCCTTTTTTCTCTTCTTCACAAAATTTCCTTTTCCCTATAAGCTAATATTGGTAATGGTGAAAAATCTTTTGTATTTTGGTCGTATTCTTTATAGAGATGAAGAAGGAATATTAAAGTAAAACTAATTTCACTTGAGTTAATTTTTTGGGCGTATGAGTTTTTACCTATGTGTTCTTTTAATTGTGTTTTATCCCATTTTGCTTTTCCTTTACTTAATTCAAGACTATGTTTCAAATATTTGAGTTGAATTGAAGCTACAGACTTTGCACTTTAGTTTGGCTCACTAGCACCTTGGTTTTGTTATGTATATCTTTGCTTGATTTGGTTATCTTTTAGTTGAGATACATGTGTGTTGAAGTTATGAAGTTGATATTTTTAAATGTTTTATGTGGATTTTTTTGTCTTAAAAAAGACGAGATGGACATATGATAGTCCTGCAATAAGGTTGTTAATCATTATATGTTAACCGAAAATTTTGAGTTCCAATGTGATGATTGAGTTAATATGCAATAAAACAATATGTATGTTGTATGTCTATGTTACCAGAGTTAAATTTATCACCTCTAAATAGTGATTCCAATTTACATTATATATTTTGTGTGATTCCAGATTCAAGCATTTGACAATTAAAGATCAAGAAACAAATCAAGAATCAAAGTAATTCTAGAGAGAGAAATATTGTCACAAGTCTCATGTCATATATCTCACAATGAATAGTTACAAGACTTGAGTTACTTACAATGACTTAGCTTACAAAATGAAACAAAGACATAGGTATTTATATGGGCCAAACATGCCTTAACCCCATACAATACTTACAAGAAAAAGTCAAACAACTAAAATACAAATTGATTCAAACATTGTTCTAATAATCACCCCCTTTTGGATCAATTTGCATGTCTTCAAAAGATTAACTGGTCCACCTTCTTGAAATGGTTCTCCCTATTCCCAGATAGGATTCAAATCTTCTTATGCTTGTTCTGAATTCAATTCTGTCTTGTATAGCAAGGATAACATGACATGTGAAGATTCTATCAGACCTTGGCATATGATCATTTTCAGCAAATCTTTTCTTTTCATTCTCGTCATAGATATCTTTTAGCTTTTGCAAAACAATCTTCAGAGTACCATCTGAGTACTTAGCAACCTCAACAGCTCTCATGAACCTTTTCTCCTTATCTTCATTCTCATAAACAACACCAAACTCTGGCTCTCTCAGAACAGTATACAATGATGTTTCTTCAAGATTAGGATGAGTTATATCAGGTGCAAGCATGTTGACTCTTTTCTAATTGGTTTCCAAACCAAGTTGGAAATCATAGCAATAAGTATAGAAAATATGCCTCCTGATGAACTTCTTGATTGTATCCAATGCATAAGTGACATTAGGAAATCTAACAGTCATGTCTTTGAACTCATGATACATAAACTCCAGATCATCAAAATGAAGATTCACAAAGTCTGCTTCAAAGAATATGTCTTTCATGTCCTTTCTATGAACAACAAACTTTGGATACCATATCTTTACAAACTTCTTCAGTGAAACCTCTTTGACAACAACAATTCCATGTCTACTCTTGACATCCTTGGAGGTTCTCTGCAAAAAGCTCATCATTCTAACATACTCATATTGATAGTCAGGAGACTTATCTTGAATACCCAAAATCACATATCTGTCCAACATACTGATTTTTCTCACATAAATCTTCCTTATCTCTTCTAAGTATGGAGCTCTCATAGCAAGACGAATTCTTTCCAATTCTTCCTTAGTAGGACCATATTCATCATACCCAGCTTGAGTGTTGGAAGGACCAGTTTCATTTGCAGTAGCAGAGGGACCTGCTTGACTTGGAACTTCTGGCACATGAAGTGGTTCAACTTGAAATTCTGGTTCAATCTGAGGCTATTTGGCTTTGGCTGGTAAGGAAATTCTTCTTCTACATTGCCACTTTGATCAATATTAGCTTCAAAAGAATGATCAACTGGAATCTCCCTGGAAAACCAAAATCCTTGAAGGTAGGAATAAAGGTGCTTCAGTGTGAATTGGCTCTGGCATATCAGCATGAACAAGGCTCAAGTGAAGATCTTCTGGAGAGTTCTGATCAAACATGACATTCAGAACATTGGAATCTTTATCTTCAAATAACCCAACCAATACACTAGCTTCATTATCAGGAACAATATCATTAACTTTATTGGTAACAACTTCAATGATCTCAACATCATCATCATCATCAACAATATCCATAAAGTTTTCCTTTTCCTCTTCTTTAACTTTCCGAAACTGCTCATACTTGTCATCAATATCTTCTTCATCATCATCTGAAGAAAAGTCTATAATATTCACAGCTTCCAAACCAGTTAGCAGTAAGATCTCCTCTCTTTAAATTACCTTAGGCTTTGCAACCCTTGGTTCAACATTTGGATTCACATACATAACTATCTCCTTTTCTGTCTCATTATCACCTTGATCATTTCTCATATCACCATGATCAACATTGTCGCCTTCCACATTCTTAGATCTAGATCCACCAATAACATTTCCAACAACAACATCAAAATCAACTCTCTGTTTCTGACTTATCTCCCCCTAATGGTCATGATCCGAATCATGATCATGCCTTTGTTAAGAAATAGAGGTTTGGATCTTACAAGATGTCTGAATCACCTTAGCCAAATCTACAAAGGTAACTTGCATTCCCTCTATAGACTTTAGAACATATGCTTTAAAAGAAATAAACTCTGAAGCTCTGACCACATCTGCTGGGATCTGTACAGAGGGTGGTGGTGGAGGTGTTTGGTGTTGAGATTGCAGAAGAGTAAATAGATCAGCATCTGAATGGTTATCTGGTGCTTGGGATAAAAGTTTAGCAAACAAGAGTGACTTAAGCTCATCAATGCTCATTTCAGTTGGGTGAGGTTGAGATCGTGGAGGTGTGGGTTGAACTTGCTGCACTGGTTCCACAACTGGATCTTTTCCTTTTAACAAACTTTTAACTCCCCCAACTTCTTCAGTAATGTACTCCTTTAGAACAATTTCAACAACCTTTAAGGCGCCATCGAGAAATTCCTGTGTCAAAAAGACGGGTAATCTAACACCGTAGTCACTTAGACTTTCCGTTGTCATGACAGTTGACGAAGCAATCACATGGCCTGTGTTCATAGCTGGTATGGTGTTAGCTATGACAGGATTTCCACCCAGTTCTTATAGTCCTGTAGCAGGAGCTACTTTGGGTGTTCCGGTCAGGTCATAAAGACTTATGACAAAAATGGATGTATCCAAATGTGTCCTAGGAATGACAAAAGGTATATCAATTGGCACTAGACTCAATGGTGCACACAAAGGAAGTTAGAATTGGGGCTGATGTTCTCTTGTTTCAATACCTGAGGTCTCCAAATGAGAACTAGGTAGATGATGAGCTAAATCCCCATGATTTGATGAAACTATCTCCTGTTGGGAGGTGATAGAGTGGCTGGCTTGGGTGTGCAATTGCATAAGTGGACTACTTATGTCTTTTTCAATACCTGCTCGCAACACATGGGGCGAGGTTGTAGATGCGGCTGCCCTTTTGGAAGTCTTCTTAGAGATAACTCTCTCATATAATTCAGACCAAAAAACATCATAATCCACATGCAAATCATAGACAATTGCATGGAAAAGCTTCAGAATGTTGATGTTGGCATTATCAATTCCATGAACCGTTGCAGTTAGGAATCTGTTGATCACAGAGAAGAGTGTGTAGTAGAATGGTGGCAAGTTGTTCTTCTAGAAGTGGTTGACTTGTGTAAGCTGTCCAACATACCCCATGTTTCTGATTCCCTCAAATACTTTAGTGTTAGTTGGGAATTCATCATAAGTATCTCTTCCATCTCTGGAATTGGCTTCTGGAAGATTCAACACATATCTGAGCCTTTGATAATCCAGGATTGATGTAAAGTGATCAATCTATAGTTCAAACTGAGGAACTCTGTCATTTCTAACTTGTCTGGTAAGGAATATGATAGTCTTCCAAGCTTTTTGCAAGTATAGTTCAGGAACAACAACTTGAGCAGTTAGTGCATATCTGAGTGGCTGGTTATGTAGAATAAAAAGAACAATTGGATCTATCTTCAGGTGCTGAAAGTCCACAAAATGATTGTTTGGTGACAGTTACTTTATCTCTGATGGTGAGATCAAGATCAGATCAGGATTGACACCAGGTTGAGGCTAGTAGTCAGATCTGGATGAAGGCATAGGAAATTCCCTTGATGCCTGAGGTGAATTTTCATCCATCTGGACTTGTTGCTCAACAGATTGGTTATCAGCCATTGGAATACCTGAAAAGTGAAAAGTATGGACAATTGTCCAATTTGTCAGTTAAAACCTAAAATTTAATTTTGAAAATTTTTCTGAAAATTTTCTTAAGTATGGGATTTGCATGGAACAAGGTGAGAATTCCTCACTTGAAAGAATTAAACATTGACCACAAAATCCGCATGATTCATGATGCGAATTCCTGACGTAATAAAAAAATTGACAACTCAAAGAAATCGCATGAGCCTTTGAAATTTTGAATTTTCAAATTTGAAAATATTCTAAGTGTTAAACTTGAACTCAAGAACACTCATGGTGTTCATCCAAAACTCATGAAGTTCAACAGAAAGCCATATTACAACTCTTTTTTTTTATTTGCAATTAGAGTTCAAAATTTCTTCTCAGATTTAATCGATAATACTTAACAATCATTATTTAACCATTAATTTCCAGATTAAAGCTCATTTTAACAACATTTATCGATTATGGTTCAAGAACCTCAAGAACATCAAGAACAAATTATGAATGTTCGAAGCGTCTCAATCAAATATTCAAACCAAAAACCAAAAAATTGTCCATAAAAAATCCACCATTAGGGTTCGAAATCACAACCAAAAGAATGTTATTAAGTTTGATTTTAACATCAAAGGTTAATTCCAGATTTAAAGATCAAATATTCAAATTTTTAGTCGATGAAGGTTCAAATATGAACAGTCCTTTGAATCAAAATCCTATTCCAACAATCCAGTCAAGGTAATCCTGCAAGAATACAACACAAACAACAACAATAACAATAAATAATCAAAACAAAAGCAAATTAATAACCTTTGAATCTGAAAAATGAAGAATCAAGGTCTGAAAGTCACGAGTCGTAGAGGAGGGTTTTGAAAAGTTCTAAGTGCAAAATACTTATGAGAAGCCAAATGAGGAAAGTGATTATAATATGAGAAAACATTGATATCTATACCCAAGAATTAAAGAGACACATGGCACGATTTGAGTGGGTATCACTTTCGCATGGCACTGAGAAGCGAATTATCTTTGAAAAAAAGAAGACAATGTGTGTGCACAATCTGCATGACACAATATGCAAATTGTTTTGTCTACAAAGAAATTCGCATGACCTTATATGCGAATTACTGATTTTTGCACATCAAAGGATGCGGGAAGTAGCTTTTCTTCCCGCATATCGAAGGGTGCAAAATCCACAAATTCACACACTATAGGGTACGAATTCTTACAATTCGCATGCTATTATGTGCGAATTCTGGACTTAGCAAATTTTCAAACATTTTCCAAAACATTCTAAACAAGGAAATTTTCCAAACATAGAAACATTTTCCAAAAATTCCAAAAGTAAAAACTTTCCTAAAAAGGAAATTTTCCAAAAATTGAAACATTTAAGCTCAATTTTATTTTGAAAAACATTTAAACACACACACAACTCACTTACTCTCCCTTAGTATGTGCTCCCTCTTGAACAATGATTTATGATTTTCTCCCCTTTGACTTGAGATGGACTTTTTGATTTTGAATAGATATGCTCCCCTTCATACCTGCTCATTCAACTCACTCAGTGTTCTTGAATTTAACATTTCATTCTTATATTCTCCCCCAAATGTTTACAATTCAAATATAGAAATACTGCCTTTGAAACATTTGACAGTCAAATAATCCTTCAGTAGTAGTCTTTGAGGCATGAGTCCTAATCTGAATTGATTAGAAGTCAATCTTTCTTTGACATTGAAGACTGAGTCCTGAGCTGCTTTACTCAGAAGTCATTACTCCTTTACTCCTTCTTCAGTGTAGACTCCTGCATCACACAGGTTGAACAGGTTTGGTGCCCATATGAACTTGGGTCCTTCTTTGTTAGTATTTGGAAACTTCTTAGAATAGTTTCCACTTCTGTGATGTGCAAAATCATGTGTATAAACTCTATAAGAACCATACCAGTTTTGAATATGTGCTTTGTGTACAAAATCATCAGTGCCACAATAAGAACAACATATTTTTCTTTTAGCTAATCTGATTAAGTGATTTGCAGACTTAATGAAATCAGGCTTAGCAAAAGATTTACCTTTAGGTGACTTGTTCTTTTGTACCTTTGAAGTAGATGCACTTGATTTCTGGTATTTGTCACCTTCTAGAGATCCCTTTACAACCCAAATCATCTGATCTCTCCCAGATGCTTTCTTTCCAGATTTTGAAAAATAAGTAGTTTGTTTATCAACAGATTTGACATAGAATGAACTTGGAGATTTAATCTGATATGTTTTTAAGACATTTGGTTTGACAGTTTTCTTCTTGAAAATAATTTTCTGAAATAAGCTAGAAACATATTGAAATGAACAAACTGATTCAGTTGAGTCATCATCATAAGAAGATAAGTCATTTGTATCAGCTATTATTTTATCAGACAAATCAGCATTTGCTATTTCCAGCTGTTTGATTTTATCAGTTAATTTAGATTTTTCATTACAAAGCTTATCAAACTTGCTTTGCTGATCATACTTACTCCTTGTCCTTTCAAGATATCATAAGATAAAGTAGCTAGCTTGCTTGTTAGTTTTGAAATCTCAGTTTCAAAAACTTTTCTTTCTAATTCAAAATCCTTTTCCAAGCTTGTATTTTTCTCTGAAATTTCTTTGAAAAGAACAACATTTCTCTTTTTACCATTTTTCTTTTCTTTTTCAAAGATATCTCTTTCAGAGATTAAGATCTTTTCAAATTTAGAAACTTGCTTGGAGAGTTTAATACACCTGCATTCTAAAGTTTGAGCTTCTCATTTTCAGCTTCTATTGCTGGTATCTCAGGCATGTAGGCTACAACACAGTCTCTTTTTGTCAAAAGAGTGTTTCCTTTCTCATATGTGTAAGGCATTTTGAAAATATATCTGAAAAGATGCTTGAAATGACCGTTAGTCAGATAATCAGAAAAATTAACTTTAAAAAATACTCAGAAAAAGTTCAAAAAATATTCTAAGTATACTTTTCGCACACAAAGAAAAGAAATTTTCGCATGAACAAGATTCACACACAAAAGGATGAGGATACTTCACTCTTTGCACAAAGTTATATGCGAATTTTGACTTTTCACACAATGTAGGATGCAGATTCCTACTTTTCCCAGAGAGTAGGGTGCGAATTCTTGACATGGAAAATTTTCAATCTTTTCAACCTTGAACTTTTCACAACTTCACGTATCGATGCGAAATTCTCCCTTAAAAAATCCAGGTCTTCAATATGCGAATTCTTCAACTTTCCGCGCAACAAGAGATGTGAATTTCAAGTTTTCTTATAACACTTCATGAGGATTTCATTTTTTCGCATGGAGTTTGATGTTAATTATGTCCTTAATATTCTTCACACTTCAGTTGGATGCGAGTTCTTCCCAAGAACATGCGAGTTCTTCAAATCTTGCGGATTCACACACGTCATAAGACTAACAGTTGAAATGAAGTTGTAAAAATACTATACCCATACGTCAATCCTTTTTATTATGAACAAGAAAACTACGGGATAACTATGGCGCAGTCAAAAAGACATATTTATAGATATGTACTAAGTAGCTCTTTATACTAAGGCATATCAAAAAATAGGGTTCGATATAGGGAGTCTTTGTTGCTTACGGTTTACTTTACCTTTTACCAAGCTTAAAGAACTGTGCCGTAATTGTTAACCAAGGAATTACATTATATCTTTACTCGATCCAATATTTTCTTAAAAACATTATCGCAATAGCGCAACGCGCGTTGCACACCCTAGTTAAACCTAAAAGTTATGTTAATTAGACTTCTTTTTAGAAGTAATAGTCATTTTGTGTGCGTTCAATGATTATGGCTTCATTTTCTGAGAATGGGGAATTTTGTCTATGACTTAATCAACTCCTTTTAATATTCTTTAAGACACTTTTCTCATCCTCAATTTGAGAAAGGGTAAGTTGGTAAATTACACTTTTGTGTGCGTAAAGATGAAATTATTATCAACCTTAAAAAGTTAATTATGGATTGTTTTAAATCAAGTTCTTTTACTTTTGTATGTTTTGAGTAAACTTCACAGGCAAACTCTAGAAATGAGGGAGACACAGTGGCTATTAAAATGTAACTATCTATCTATATTCAATAAATAATTTGTTTTTGGTACACATCTTTTTTACATCTCTTTCAAATAACTATTAGCTAAATAGGGTGATGGTTCTTGCAAAAGAAAATTTTAGGTTTCTTAATATATTTGAAGATTTGGAGATACATGTCTTTTATTTAACTGTTATGTTAGTATAACATTTTACTTATATGTTGATTATCTATCGATTTGTTCTTCAATGAATAATATCCTTTATTAACTTTGTGTCGGGTTTTTTTTCCTTCATGTTCGTGATGCTTGATAACTTGTGATTATCGATTATGTTATTAGTTGACACATGTATAATACATTTTTCTTATAACCTGTGATTATCGATTGTCATACCATTGGAAGTAGAAGAGGTTAGGAAAATGTAAGCTGACTACTCAAGGCTTCTAATTTATTAGGATTTAATACTTCTGTAATGTAAAACTAACATCCAAATTAAGATTTTGATCAAAGTGTAATAGTTTAGTATTGATCTGTTAGCTCCATACCATTAAGAGTGAAGAGGCATGCAAAGACCCCATACCACTTGCTTAACTAGAGGAAGCCGAATATCAAATATTTTCATGTCTTTGGCTGTAGATGTTTTGTATTGAATGACAGAGAACACATAGGGAAATTTAGCCCAAAAGCCGATGAAGCCAAATTTGTTGGCTATTCATCATCCTCCAAAGAATATAGAGTCTATGTGCTCAAATCCAAACATATACTTGAAAGTATTAATGTTTCGTTTAATGAATCTTTTCATATGACTTCTGAGCAAATTAGCTCATGACTCAATCTTCAAGATGAAGACTCTGGTACTTCTACAAGAACAAATGATCTTCATCACCTCTTTGAAGAGATGTTCAATGATGATGGACCCTCTGAGGATGACCACAGAGCCTCTAGAGTTGAGGCCTCTGAAGACCAAAAAGGTACTTCGTTAACTGGTCCAAGCAATACTTCACCCTCCTCTGGTACTTTTACAGGTACAAATGTTGAGGGAGAATCCACAGAGGCCAACACCGAACAAGGCTCAATGCTCAACCTAGATCAAGGTCATCTTCCTACCATCTCTGAAGAATCATCACTAAAGGAAACCCAGAACTCTGAACAAGGGACCACAGAGCTCCAAACATCAACTCAAAGTGATCAATCAAGCCCTATGGCAAGTAAAAATGATCAACCTTCTTCGACAGAGGCTGATCAACATCAAGAACAAGAATGTGCTCATGACATGCATCAAGATAGTTCAAATGATCACCTGCCTCGCATGACCAAATTGACCAGAAGTCACCCACAGAGTCAAATCATTGGTGACCCCTCTGACAGAGTAAAAACTCGCTCTAGTACTACCAACTTTTGTTACTTTACAAATTTTGTAAGTATTATCGAGCCCAAAAAGATCTCTGAAGCTCTTGAAGACCCAAATTGGGTAGAAGCAATGCAAGAGGAGCTTCTGCAATTTGAAAGAAATGAAGTATGGACCCTGGTGCCTCTGCCAAAAGGCAAGACTGTAATAGGGACAAAATGGGTCTTCAGGAACAAGAAAGACGAGGATGGCGTGGTGATCAGGAACAAGGCAAGATTGGTGGCCAAGGGATACTGCAAATAAGAAGGAATTGACTATGAAGAAACCTTTGCCCCTGTGGCAAGGCTCGAGGAAAAAAGATTATTTCTTGCCTTTGCAACCGACAAAGGGTTTAAGGTATACCAAATGGACATAAAGTCAGCCTTCTTAAATAGACAGATTCAAGAAGAAGTATATGTCCAGCAGCCACCAGGTTTTGAAAGATCTAAGTACCCTAATCATGTATAGTTGTTGGACAAGGCTCTTTATGGACTGAAGCAAGCCCCTAGAGCGTTGTATGATAGGCTTTCAAATTTTACTCCTTGCAAATGGCTTCGAAAGAGGTACAACTGATACTACATTATTTTACAAAAAAGAAAAGAAAAGGTGAGATTCTACTTGTGCAGATTTATGTCAATGACATCATTTTTGGGTCTACTAATGATTCTTATTGTAAAAATTTGAGTCATTGATGAAGAGTGAATTAGTCAGTTGTACTTCTAAGAAACAAAACTATGTTTCAACTTCTACGGAAGAAGTAGAATATGTTGTTGATGCTAGTTGTTGTTCACAAGTTCTATAGATGAGAACCCAACTCAGAGACTATGGCTTTGACATTGAAAAAATTCCCATCCTCTGTGACTCCAAAAGTGCCATTGCGATCTCTGCCAATCCAGTTCAACACTCTAAAACAAAACACATCGATATCAGGTATCACTTTCTAAAGCATCATGTCGAGCATGGCACTATAGAGATGTACTTTGTTCCCACAGATTATATAGCTTGCTGACCTTTTCACAAAGGCTTTAAATGAGAAAAGATTCACTTTTCTTGTTGGCAAGATTGGTATGCTTAATATGAGTTGATTCACAGAGCCTCTGTACCTTGGCACAGAGCTTCTGTCGTAAATAATCTTATTTTTCGTTTCTTGTACAATTCCTTGTTTGTAAATATCTCTCTGTTTCTTTATCGAGTTCACTTGATTCTGTGTCTTGTCCAAGGCTTATCTCTTATGATCCAAGCACAGATCAAGGGGGAGCTAAACAATTCTCAATAGGAGACCGTGACAATTCAAGGGGGAGCTAGACATTATATTCCAGATTTGTCTCTCTCTGCCCTACAAATCTTTTCAAAACATTGAATGGTCAAATACTTTCAAAATATTTCCTTAATCATAAATTTTTGGTGTAAGAGCCTCTGAGGTCCTCCATAGAGCCTCTGTGACAAATCACAGAGCCTCTACACCTCACGAAGGGGATCTTTTGCCTTCTGAGATGTTATTTGAATAGTATTCGATCATCTCTTTGTTATTTTAAAATTGTCTTGTCAACCTATGTGTTCAGAAAGAGCTTCTGCCATTTTCATCTCTTGTACATCTTTACCAAATGGTCATTAAATGCGGGTTATTTATGAATGTCACTGTCATGTGGGTATAACAAATTCCACGCGCGTGAGAATAGGAGGAGGCGCACGTACTCGATCTTGCACCGCCCATTCTGACGTGGCAAAATTTCATTGGTTCGTATTTGTACCGTCGTTTTTCAGAAACGACTCCTTATCCATATGTACTAATTACGAATTTCAAATTTTTATTATTTACCGCCTAAACCTTTCACCCCCTCTCAGTATATAAATCCCTTTCTCTCTTTTTACCCATTTCTTTCTACCTGCAATTTATCTTTCAAGAACCCTAAAAGCAAGAACTTATCTCTTATTCTCCTATTTTCTACAATGGCTTCTCCTGTTTCATTAAAGAACAACTCACAAGGCTCTAAGGCCTCAAGCCATTCTCAACACTCCATAGCATAAAAGGCCGATTCTCACTCCGTTGAACAAGAACAAGTCTTAGCAAGTCGAATGCTCTCATTCACCAGACACGATTACCATCTCAGTACCATGAACATCAAGCCTAACAATAATTTTGTCACCCTAGGACCAACTGGATTCCCTACTGAAGTTGAACCCCTGATTCAGATCCTGAAAAACCATTTCCTCATCAAAGCCCTAACCATGAAAAGGGATGATATCCCTGAGTCCTACATTCCGCAATTCTAGCTGAGTGCAAGACATGCAAAGATGGACGGATATGGATTTTTCATTATGGGTTATGCAACTCACCTTTCAACTGAAAAAATATTAGACTTGGGAATCAACAGAAGAAGATTGTCTGATAAAGTGTTCGAAAAACATTATCACAAAGGAGGAGTTTAAAGCCTTCAGTAACAAAGTGTTCGAAAAACATTATCACAAAGGAGGAGTTTAAAGCCTTCACTAACAAAGTGTTCGAAAAACTTGAAGAATTGGATGATCATATTCTAAGCATCTCCTCCCTCACCCTAACTGAAATCAAGGATGATGGTGTGATATCCAAAAATGTCTCCTTGGCGAATGCACTAGAACTCAAGAAGCTTAAGGAATCTTCTATCGCAAAGGATGACTTCAGTAAACTCATCTCTGCGGTGGAAGCACAGACAGAAGCTCTGAAGGCACTTCAACAGATTTCAAATCAGAATTATGCCGACATCAAGAAATTGTTGGAAGCCTCATCTTCAAATGCCACAAAGAACGACTTCGACAACTATGCAAAGTCCATCAATATCCAAACAGACGCCATCAAACAAGTTGGGGATATTGCCATGGAAGAGATGGGGAAATTTGCAGCAGAAGTAACGACCTCTGGGTGGATGATCTCACCAAACTCAAGGAGGAAATTAAGGACATGACTCGCAGTGTCATGTTCCTAATTCAGGCTCCAGCCTCATCCTCTGCACCACCACCACCACCCCCCTCTGCGGTAAACATACATGCTTTGGCTACCAAAGAAGAACTTCAAGCCATGGGTCGTATGCTTCTGACGACTCTGAACCTTCTAGGGTCTGACATCACCAAGGAAGGAAAGACAGTCGCAGAAGAACTCAAGAATTCTGTGGCGACACTCAAATTCAAGTCTGATTATGAGGTCAACAAGCTCTCTCTTGTTGCAGAGGATGTGATGGCCAAAATCACAAAGCACACCGAATCCCACCTCTGCAAACGAAAAAAGGTTAAACATGATGATCAGGACCCAGATGCTTCTGGCCCTGTCCATCATGAGGGGGAGAAGGCCACAACTCCAAAAAGCTCTGCACCTATTGCTTCCACTCCTCTTCAGGCCTTACCTCTACAAAAAGAATCCTTAGAGGCACACAAAACTCAAAGCCTCAAATCTTGTGTCTCTGTGGAAATAAACAAAGAAGCTGAAATCACCCAAGCAATCACCTCTGCAGGACCACAGAAGGCAAAGGTCAGTGTTGGCTCTGAAGAAATCGCAGAGGCACTTGCAAAGTTCGTGGAACCTTCAAGTCCTGAGTTAATGCCCACTACACCTACCCCCAAAGTACAGTTCTCTAGTCTTGATCCAGTGAATACCGCAGAAATTGCAGAGACCCATCCATAAAACCCAACAAAGACACCCTCTGAACCGAAAAAGAAGAAACCCTCTAAGCATACAGAGAAAGAGAACAAGGTGAAACAAATCGTTCAATCGATGGACGCTATGAGGATTCCCATCCCAAGGCCACCACCGAAAGAACTTAAATTTGATGAAAACATTCACACCTACCTCTACAACGTAGAACCCAAAGCCGTATTCACTACACTAAACCTACATCCTCTAATCAAAGAAAATATCAAGAGAAGGTTCGAGCAAACGACCCAAGAACAGAATGAGGTGTTTTCCACAGAGGATATAAATACTGTGATGAGGATCTCTCTGCACTCTTTCGCTAACAAGATAATTATGTACGCTAAGTACCTGGTCGAGAGAAAAGATGGGCTGCAATACTCCTTCACAGAAGTTGATCTAAAGAACCTCTATGCCTATGATCTTCCTCAACTCCATGCTTTCACAGAACAACGTCTTGAAAAAAGGAAGGAGTACATGATTGTGAACGGCAGGATCAAGGAAGTCATGCGTGAACACGTCAAATATCATAGAAAAATGGACTTCGAGGTGGATCTACATGTCGGAGTCGAAAAGCTATCGATAACCAAACCAGATGACAAATTCACTGGGATCGAAGATGTGCCATCAAACTCACAGATCACAGAGCCTGTATTCGGATTCATCTACAGAGACGATGATGGGAGCAAGAAGATGTTCAAGCCCGATCAAAGTCACAAATATTCGAACAATACTCTGCTGAAAATAAAGTACACGATTCTGAGGAAAAGGGGGTCAGAGACTGTGCAAGAGGGATCTGCAGAGAAGATGATTGAGATGATTGATGCACAGATCAAATACAGGGAGCTCATTTTATCGATGAAGAAAACCTTAGCAAAAAACTTTACCAATCCGATAAATGACTTCCCTCAGTAATCCTTGTAATAGTTTAGTTTTTCATTCAATATATTTTACAAAACATGTACTTGCCTTATGGCATTTCCTTTTTGATTGAAAGATTTAGTCTTCAGAGGTTGAGTTCCTTTCACCTCTTTTCGTTTCTAACTTAGCCAAGCACTGAACATCCCAAATCTTTATTTTTCAATACTTAGGGGGAGATTGTTAGCTCCAACTCACATGTATAGAAGTATTGAAAAATAGGCTAAGTGTAGGAACCTCAGAAGACTGCTCAGAAACTCCAAGTTCCCCACAGAAGTCGCAAGCTCAAAAGACTCTATCGACTATCTACCTGAGGACTCTAACCTAAAGATCAATTTCAGATCACAGAGCCTCTGTGATCACTCACAGATCCTCTGTGATGGCTAACCTCTAGAGATGAAAGATGGAAGATTTCATGACAATGGTTCAATACAAGATCACGTGCAGAACACGTGAGCCTGCTGTACGAAGATTTTGAAAATCATTTGTGCGCGTCCCACGTTGTTTAACTTTCTAGGTGGCATTCCTTTTATGGAATGTTAGCCATTGTCTTGTACTATTGTGTTCTCCTCATCCTATATGAGGGGATCACTCTCTGTTTTATAAATCACATGAGCACACACTAAGCTGAGAGCATATTGTATTTTCTTTGAGCATTTTAGCACACACAAGTGCGTGTTCTTGGTGTATTTTGCAAGTTAATGAAGCAGATTCTTCAGTAATCATCTTGATACATTTCGTGTTTCTATTCATTAACTGCTAGTGTGTTTACTCTCATTTAAGATCTATTTCTCTACACCTCAAAAACGCTTCCACACTCTTATTCACCTGTTTTTGTGTAGTAAATAGAAAATCAAGTTTAGGACACCATATCTGGGATCAACAATTGGTATCAGAGTAGACTTTGATCTTTAATATCAAAGGATTATGTTATATACGTGATTCCTGTATTCTTGGTAGTATTTTGAGTTTGTTCTTCACTTTGTATTTCATTCAAAAGCTATACTCTGTTTTCAGGATTTATTTCAACCAAGTTTGATCTAGATCCAAAAGCAAGTGTGCTCAAATCTTCAGGATAGATTCGAAGCTTGTGTGTTGGTTATCAGTTTCTTCTTTACTAAATATTCATCTTCATCGAGTTAACTCTCATATCCATCTACAGTTTAATCTACACTCTGTTTCTTGTCTCTACTCTTTCCATCCGAAAATGGCTAATGCTGTCAACTTCTTCAGCTCAGGATCTCAATCAAAACCACCTACTCTACTCAGGGATGAATATCCTCAGTGGAAAATCATAATGGTACACTTTCTTGAAGGTGTGGATCCTGGACTGGTTGAGTTTCTTCATAACCCTCCATACATTCCAATGACCACTGTTCCTCGTGTTCCTTCTACTGCAAGCACACCTAAAATACCTGAATATCAACATCCCAAGCCTGTTAATGAGTGGACTGAACAAGAGAATGCTCTGCATGAACTTGCAAAGAAAGCTAAAAGGCTACTCATAATGGCCATTCCAAATGATATCTTTCAGTCCTTGGATTCCTGTGAAACCTCGAAAGATCTGTGGTTAAAGCTTGAAAAATAGCTCGAGGGTGGTGCTAAAACCCTAAAGAACAATAGGGCCTTGTGTATAAACGAAGATTTCACTTTTAAGGCTCTGCCGGAGGAATCCATTCAGAGCACCTACAACATATATAACTCTCTGATTAACAAGTGCAAAAGATATGGAGTCAGCAGATCCACTGAGGAAAACAATGTCAGATTCCTTCAGAGTCTCAATGATGAATGGCTCCATCTAACCATGTCCATGCAGGCTACTCTAGATCTTGATGTGTGGTCCATCTTTGACCTTTTTGGAACTCTAATCAGCCAAGAGAACCGAATTTCCAAATTGATGACTTATGTCGGTGGACCTCTGGCATTGGTTGGAAATGCCACAAAGGTGCAAAACAAAGGTAAGAAAGAAAAGACGACAGAGGATATTAAGAGGAAGAAGAAGAAGGTGCTTGTGGCAGAGAGTGACAGTGAAGAGAGCTCTGAGGAAGAAATCGACATGGCAGCTCTAACAAATACACTTGCTCTTATGACCCGAGAATTCAACAGATGTCTTAAGAAAAAGCCTACTTACTGAGGAAGAGAGGAAAGAGAAGACAGAGGAAGAGGATACGATGAAACGAGGAGGTTTGGAAGAGAGGAATCAAGTGATCAAAGGCAGGATGAGAGAAGAGTCAGAAGAAGATGGACGACAGAGGTGGTGACAAGGCTCCACAACAAAATGAAGGGTGCTTCAAGTGTGGGAAGCCTAGACATTTTGCAGCAGAGTGCAGGTCCAATGCCAACAGAGGAAAACCTGTTCGAGATGCTGCTTTCTTTAGAAAAAAAGTAGAGTACTATACTCAAAGGTCCCTAATGGATGAGCAAGAAAACCTTGTCACCGATGAATCTTATGATGAAGGGGACACCAATGCACTCTTCTATGGAATGGCAAAAGTCAACCCCTCTAACAGCGACAGTGAGGTATCCATTTCTAATTCTTCCCCCATTGACTCTGAAAACAGATTTCTTGAACTACAAAGTGAATTTCTCTCTTGCAAAAACACGTGCTCAAAACTAGAGAAAAAGCTAGCCTTCTTTGAGAGAGAAACCAGACTTCTCACTCAAGAGAAGGATAAACTCTATCTTGAAAGAAAAAACAATTGTTTCTCAGCACATCTCTAAAAAGAAAGGGTTAAAAGAGAGATTTTCCAAACTAGACCAAACATTAAAAGAAAAGGTTAAGGAGCTAAACAATAGTGAGAGTGATCGTTTAAACGCCATCTCTCTGAATTTTTTTTTCTAAAAAGAGAGAGAAGTCCTTCATCAATACTTACTCGACAGAGATCTGTTAATTAGGAAATATTAGGATGCACAGAAAGTGCATGAAAAAGTAAGTACCCAGATTGGTAGAAGAGGTTTAGGGTTCGATGATACATACCCCTATACTGGAAATAAAAGAAACAAATCTCATGCAAATATCTTCTGCCCTGGAAAATACTTAAAATCAAGTCTTCCTAATCTGATATCCACATTTAAAAGGCATAGAACCTCTGAAGGACTACATCTGAGGAAACCTCTGCAGATGGCAAATGTATGGTATGAAAACAATGATTTGTCATCTTCACTCTCTGAAAAGAGAAAATCCATTCCAAGGAAATATCTGTCTCAAAAACAGATAGGAATGTTCAGATTTAGTCATCCATAATCATAAACTCAAATGACATTCGTGTGCATGATGATTCCTGAAAAGGAATTGTCCTCTGATGCACCAGAGTTTGTCCCTGCCTCTATGGAAGAAAAACTTTTTAAATGATTTTTGGAAAGTGACTTAAGAAAAACATATGAGAATCACTTTCTAAGTCATCCCGATATAGCCTCTGAAGTATAAGAAATATTTGAGGAAGATCTACTCAAGTGTCTAAGCATCCCTAACGTGATCCCATGCATTCTCAAATATCTAAACTTTTCAAAGGACACCGTTAGTGGAGAAAGCAATACATATCCAGAAAGTCGTGCCCTCATCCACAGAGATTTTCTTGATTCGGAATCTGAGTCAGAGTCTGAGTCATCCTCTGTTAATGAAGAGACTAGTTCTATGGAACAAGAGATAGTCCCCATTAGTCCAGAGGAAAATAAGCTTCCCTCTTGCATTCTTAACCGAATGATCTCTCCCAAAAGGACAACTACTGGAGTACCCATCTGCCCTGACTTCATGGATATGTATCTGCAAGCTAAGACCTCCCTTGAGCTTGAGAAATTAAGCAAAAAAAAATCCAGATCTCTCAAGAAACCAAAGCTCCAAAACCATTAAAACCATTTCAAGAAAAACTCACTTGCCAACAGAAAGGAAATTGCCCAAATTTGATAAATTTGACGCTTCTGTCGCAGTGAACGCAAGAAAAGGGAGTCATCAAGGGAGAGTACAGTCAAAGATCCATACAAGAGGAGTTTTTGATAAAACTCAACCTAGATTATACAGTTTTCTGTGAAAAGAAACCCAAATCTAAAAAGGGTTGTTGTAAACAATGCTCTGTACCCTCCTTTGATAAATTTAATGAAATGTTTAAGAAATTTCCTTCTGGAGTCTCTCATTGTAAATGATTTGATCTTATGCATGCTCTTAACCAACATTTCTCAAGGCCTTCCTTTCTTATATCTCACCCCAAGACCAAGAATGCCAAATTCAAGGATGAGAAATGACAATCTGGTACCTCTGCTAAAGAGGATAAGACCAACACCAAAGCTGCTAAGGCATCTTTAAAGACTCGTAACAAATCTGGACCCATTTGGAAATGGGTACCTAAATCTTCTTGATCTGTCTACAGAAGAAACATGTGCCCAATTGGTACCTAGACTCCGACTGTTCAAGGCACATGATTGGCGACAGAGGGTTGCTCTCCTCATACAAAGAAAAACATGGAGGTGGTTCTGTGACCTTTGGAGACAACAAAAAGGGACAGATTAAAGGCTCTGGAGTCATTGCTAAAGGAGACATTGATGTGAACAGAGTGGCTTATGTGGATGGCCTTAAGCATAACTTACTAAGTGTTAGCCAACTCTGTGATAATGGACTAGATGTGATGTTCAAAAAGCAATATTGTTCTCTGTTGAAGGAAGATACATCCATAGAACTTCTGCGAACCAAAAGAAGAGGTGATCTGTACCTCATGGACTTCAAGTCGATCAACAAAGAAGAAAATCTTTGTTTGGTCTCAAGTAAGAATAAGAAGGCTTGGCTCTGGCATAACAGGTTATGTCACTTAAATTTTCATACTCTTGACAAGCTTGTGAAATTAGAACTGGTGAGAGGGTTACCAAGTATCAAATTTGAAAGAGATCATCTATGCTCTGCTTGTGAAATGGGCAAACTCAAAAGAGTTGCCCATAATAGCAAGTCAGAAATCTCTTGCACTAGACCTCTGCAAATGCTTCATATGGACCTCTGTGGTCCTATATCTGTGCAAAGCCTAGGTGGCAAGAAGTACATTCTCGTACCCATAGATTAATTCTCTAGATATACTTGGGTGGAGTTTGTTTGAAATAAATCCGATGTTCTGGTGGTACTAGTAAATTTTCTTAAGAGAATACAAGTTCTTCATGATTGCAGTATACAGAGAACAAATGATCTTCATCACCTCTTTGAAGAGATGTTCAATGATGATGGACCCTCTGAGGATGACCACAGAGCCTCTAGAGTTGAGGCCTCTGAAGACCAAAAAGGTACTTCGTTAACTGGTCCAAGCAATACTTCATCCTCCTCTGGTACTTTTACAGGTACAAATGTTGAGGGAGTATCCACAGAGGCCAACATCGAACAAGGCTCAATGCTCAACCTAGATCAAGGTCATCTTCCTACCATCTTTGAAGAATCATCACCAGAGGAAAAACAGAACTCCGAACAAGGGACCACAAAGATCCAAACATCAACTCAAAGCGATCAATCAAGCCCTGTGGCACGTAAAAATGATCAACCTTCTTCGACAGAGGTTGATCAACATCAAGAACAAGAATGTGCTCATGACATGCATCAAGATAGTTCAAATGATCACCTGCCTCGCATGACCAAATGAACCAGAAGTCACCCACAAAGTCAAATCATTGGTGACCCCTCTGACAGAGTAAAAACTCGCTCTAGTACAGCCAACTTTTGTTACTTTAAAAATTTTGTAAGTAGTATCGAGCCCAAAAAGATCTCTGAAGCTGTTGAAGACCTAAACTGGGTAGAAGCAGTGCAAGAGGAGCTTCTGCAGTTTGAAAGAAATGAAGTATGGACCCTAGTGCCTCTGTCGAAAGGCAAGACTGCAATAGGAACAAAATGGGTCTTCAGGAAAAAGAAAGACGAGGATGGCGTGGTGATCAGGAACAAGGCAAGATTGGTGGCCAAGGGATACTGCCAAGAAGAAGGAAATGACTATGAAGAAACCTTTACCCCTGTGGCAAGGCTCGAGGCAATAAGATTATTTCTTGCCTTTGCAGCCCACAAAGGTTTTAAGGTATACCAAATGGACATAAAGTCAACCTTCTTAAATGGACATATTCAAGAAGAAGTATATGTCCAGCAGCCACCAGGTTTTGAAAGATCTAAGTACCCTAATCATGTATACTTGTTGGACAAGGCTCTTTATGGACTGAAGCAAGCCCCTAGAGCCTTGTATGATAGGCTTTCAAATTTCCTCCTTGCAAATGGTTTCGAAAGAGGTACAACTGATACTACATTATTTTACAAAAAAAGAAAAGGTGAGATTCTACTTGTGCAGATTTATGTCAATGACATCATTTTTGGGTCTACTAATGATTCTTATTGTAAAAAATATGAGTCATTGATGAAGAGTGAATTTGAGATGAGCATGATGGGAGAACTCACATTCTTCCTAGGATTGCAAGTCAAACAAACCAAAGAGGGCATTTTCTTAAATCAATCAAAATATGTCTCTAACATACTTGAAAAATACAAGCTCTATGACTCTTCACCAATGAAAACCCTATGACCACTGGATCTACGCTCTATGCAGACCCAGAGGGCAAATATGTGGAGTGCAAACTCTACAGAGGAATGATAGGGTCTCTTTTGTACTTAACTGCATGCATACCTGCTATAATGTTTGCCACATGCCTCTGTGCAAGATTTCAAGCTAACCCCAAAGAATCTCATCTTCATGATGTCAAGAGGATCTTTAGATATTTAAAAAGGACCAAGAATATTGTTCTTCGGTATCCAGAGAACTCTGGCTTTGATCTTGTGGCTTATACATATTCAGATTACGGAGGATGAAAATTCGACAGAAAGTGTACCTCCAGGAGTTGTCAATTCCTAGGAGGTAAATTAGTTAGTTGGACTTCTAAGAAACAAAATTTTGTTTCAACTTCTACGGCAGAAGCAGAATATGTTGCTGATGCTAGTTGTATTTCACAAGTTCTGTGGATGAGAACCCAACTCAGAGACTATGGCTTTGACATTGAAAAAAATCCCATCCTCTGTGACTCCAAAAGTGCCTTTGCGATCTCTGCCAATCCAGTTTAGCACTCTAAAACAAAACTCATCACTCCAAAAGTGCCTTATACTATCACTTTCTGAAGCATCATGTTGAGCATGGCACTATAGAGATGTACTTTGTTCCCACAGATTATATAGCTTGCTGACCTTTTCACAAAGGCTTTAGATGAGAAAAGATTCACTTTTCTTGTTGGCAAGATTGCTATGCTTAATATGAGTTGATTCACAGAGCCTCTGTAGCTTAGCACAGAGCTTCTGTCGTAAATAATCTTATTTTTCGTTTCTTGTACAGTTCCTTGTTTGTAAATATCTCTCTGTTTCTTTATCGAGTTTACTTGATTCTGTGTCTTGTCCAAGGCTTATCTCTTATGATCCAAGCACAGATCAAGGGGGAGCTAAACAATTCTAAATAGGAGACCGTGACAATTCAAGGGGGAGCTAGACATCATATTCCAGATTTGTCTCTCTCTGCCCTACAAATCTTTTCAAAACATTGAATGGTCAAATACTTTCAAAATCTTTCCTTAATCAGAAACTTTAGGTCTAAGAGCCTCTGAGGTCCTCCACAAAGCCTCTGTGACAAATCACAGAGATTCTGCACCTCACGAAGGGGATCTTTTGCCTTCTGAGCTGTTATTTGAATAGTATTTGATCATCTCTTTGTTCTTTCAAAATTGTTTTGTCAACCTATGTGTTCAGGACCTTGCTGATGACCTCAGAAGCTCTCATCCCACAAAGCTTCTACCATTTTCATCTCTTGTAAATCTTTACCAAATGGTCATTGATTGTGGCTTATTAATGAATGTCACTGTCATTTGGGTATAGCAAATGCCACGCGCGTAAGAATAGGAGGAGGCCCACGTACTCGATTGTGCACCGCCCATGCTGACGTGGCAAAATTTCATTGGTCCGTATATGTACCGTCATTTTTCAGAAACTGCTCCTTATCCATATGTACTAATTACGGATTTCAAATTTTTATTATTTACCGCCGAAACCTTTCACCCCCTCTGAGTATATAAATCCCTTTCTCTCTTTTTACCCATTTCTTTCTACCTGCAATTTATCTTTCAAGAACCTTAAAAGCAAGAACTTCTCTCTTATTCTCCTATTTTCTACAATGGCTTCTCCTGTTTCATCAAAGAACAACTCACAAGGCTCTAAGGCCTCAAACCATTCTCAACACTCCGTAGCACAAAAGGCCGATTCTTACTCCGTTGAACAAGAACAAGTCTTAGCAAGTCGAATGCTCTCATTCACTAGACACGATTACCATCTCAGTACCATGAACATCAAGGCCAACAATCATTTCGTCACCCTAGAACCAACTGGATTCCCAACTGAAGTTGAACCCCTGATTCAGATCTTGAAAAAATATTTCCTCATCAAAGCCCTAACCATGAAAAGGGATGATATCCCTGAGTCCTACATTCAGCAATTCTGGCTGAGTGCAAGACATGCAAAGATGGACGGATATGGATTTTGGATTATGGGTTATGCAACTCACCCTTCAACTGAAAAAATATTAGACTTGGGAATCAATAGAAGAAGATTGTCTGATATCTTCGAACTACCCACCAAAGATGACCTAAACCTTAAGAAGTTCTCTGAAGAACCCACAAAGAATGAAATCATGGAATTCCTACGATTCATAGGATTTGCAATTCCAATTTCCAAAAGGACAGATTTGAGAAGACAAAACCTTCCCCCTCTGTGGAATGTCCTCTTTTCCATCCTGAACAGATGCCTCACATGCAAAGTGGGAAGCCTCAACCAATCGAGCCACACCAATTTGGCAATCATGTACAGGATCTACTACGACCTCCCACTGGTATATGTGGGGTTGATCTTCAAGGAAGTTTGCAATGCTGTCATTGCCAAACAACAGGATCAGGATAGGTGAACAGAGCCTAAGAACTTGGTGTTTAGTAGGTTCTTTGCAGTATTACTCGGAGATGACTTGATCGAGAGGGCATGCTGCCTATAGAATGGAAAACAATCAAGCTCCATGAGATGAAATCTCACAAACCAACCACTCTGAAGACAGGTTAGCCCAATGCACGACCTCTGCCAGCTCAACTTCTGTAGTACCTGGGTAGTGAAGAGGGTGTTAGGATGTACATTTGTGGGCACATGACTCCTGCACCGAGTCCTACAACCCCCCCACATGTAGGTTTCCAAGTGGGTGAGATAGCAATATATATTAGGGACAAAATTCCAGAGGGAGTACAGGGAGATGTGGCTGAAATAGCACATGTGAGCACAGCGAGGGTAGAGCCCGAGTGTGGGGTGGGGAGTGAAAAACCCAAGAAAGAGAAAAAGAAAAAGAAAACCGAAAAGAGGGTTGTAGTTGAAGAAACCCTAAAATCCACTACAGAGGTTGCTAAAACCTCTAAGCCAAAGAAGAAAAAGGCTAAGACGGTCTCTTAGGGGGTAGTAATCTAAACTATAGATGCTACTACCACAAAGCTACCTCAGAAGCCTACAAAGAGAAGGCTAGAGAAGATGGAAAGTTCTGAACCCATTGGCCATATGACAAAGGAAGAACCTGCAGAGGTCGCAGAAGAACCCTTGCAGAGGCGAAAGAGAATAGACCAAATTATGGAAGCTCTGAGGAAAAAACCCCTAGTCCTTTGCAAGTGGCCACAAAGTAGCTAAAGAGGTGTCAAATCTATACTCTGTAGACCTAGGGAAGAGGGTGGATATAGAGATAGAGGAGGTAACAAGGCTCTCTAGCTCTGATGATGAGAGGGTAGAAGAGAGAGAAAAATCATTGGAGGAGACTGGAGAAAAAGATGCCTCTGGAACATCCCTTAAACCCCCTCCCATTGCAACCCAAATTACTACCTCTGCAGTTCTAGTGCAACAAGGTATTGAAGAAGGACGACACAGTCCGAACCAAACCCAAACTGACCGGACAGAGGATATTCCTTCATCCTCTGTACCATACTTATCTGGGGTAGCCAAATCCACCCCATCCTCTCAAAAGGACGTAGGTGCAACTATAAGTGTCCATTTTCCCTAGGACACGACACCACCCCTCACAGAGGCATTTGTTGCCTCTGTCACATGCACGAGTGAACCCAAAACCGATCCAGAGTTGGCAGTGAGAGAGAACGATACTTCTGTGGATCTAGAACATCCACATACTTCAATCGACATAAATCTTAAGGAGCCTCTGAACTCTCTACCAATAAATCTGTTGACAAAACTTCTATAGATGATTGCTTCGTGGAACATCAAGGATTAGAAGGAAATCCTCCAGAGCTCAACATCCCTACAGGCTTTGAAGGTGCCAAACACTCCTTGGCCAAATCTGGATCATGTGTTGATCCAGAGGTTACCCTGAACATCTATGTCACAAAGAAAGAGTTTAAAGCCTTCACTAACAAAGTGTTCGAAAAACATGAAGAATTGGATAATCATATTCCAAGCATCTCCTCCCTCACCCTAACTGAAATGAAGGATGATGGTGTGATATCGAAAAATGTCACCTTGGCAAATGCACTGGAACTCAAGAAGCTTAAGGAATCTTCTATCACCAAGGATGACTTCAGTAAACTCATCTCTGCGGTGGATGCATAACAGAAGCTCTGAAGGCACTTCAATAGATTTTAAATCAGAATTCTGCCGACATCAAGAAATTGTTGGAAGCCTCATTTTCAAATGCCACAAAGAACGACTTCGACAACTATGCAAAGTCTATCATTATCCAAACAGACGCCATCAAACAACTTGGGGATATTGCCATGGAAGAGATGGAAAAATTTGCAGCAGAAGTAACGACCTATGGGGTGGGTGATCTCACCAAACTCAAGGAGGAAGTTAAGGACATGACTCGCAGTGTCATGGTTCCAATTCAGGCTCCAGCCACATCCTCTACACCACCACCACCACCACCCTCTGCTGCAAACATACAGGCTCTGGCTACCAAAGAAGAACTTCAATCCATAGGTCGTATGCTTCTGACAACTCTGAACCTTCTAGGGTCTGACATCACCAAGGAAGGGAAGACAATCGCAGAAGAGCTCAAGAATACAGTGGCCACACTCAAATCCAAGTCTGATTATGAGGTCAACAAGCTCTCTCTTACAACAGTGGATGTGATGGCCAAAATCACAAAGCATACTGAATCCCACCTTTGCAAACAAAAAAGGAAAGAACATGTGTCCTGCCAAGCAGAGGCAGCACAGAAGAAGGTTAAACAAGATGATTAGGACCCAGATGCTTCTGGCCCTGGCCTTCATGAGAGGGAGATGAACACAACTCCAAAAAGCTCTGCACCTATTGCTGCCACTCCTATTCAGGCCTTACCTCTACAAAAAGAATCCTTAGAGGCACACAAAACTCAAAGGCTCAAATCTTGTGTCTCTGAGGAAATAAACAAGGAAGCTGAAATCACCCAAGCAATCACCACTACAGGACCACATAAGGCAAAGGTCAGTGTTGGCTCAGAAGAAATCGCAGAGGCACTTGCAAAGTTCGTGGAACCTTCAACTCCTGAGTTAATGCCCACTGCACCTACCCCCAAAGTACAGTTCTCTAGTCTTGATCCAGTGATTGACATAGAAA
Source organism: Arctium minus (assembly GCA_954870635.1). Lineage (NCBI taxonomy): Eukaryota > Viridiplantae > Streptophyta > Magnoliopsida > Asterales > Asteraceae > Arctium > Arctium minus. Next base: position 134,666,840 of record OX941081.1, on the reverse strand, counting down.
TCGTAGAGACCCATCCATAGAACCCAACAAAGACACCCTCTGAACCGAAAAAGAAGAAACCCTCTGAGCAAACTGTCGGTCCACAATACTATCAAGTTCTTATCAATAACAACACATATACGATTACCAACCTGTTTGATTAATAATCACGGAATACATATGGTTGATAGATTTCTCTTTGAAAGCTCTCTGTGTTTTACACCTTTTGTGTGTGTTCTTGTGTGTGACTTATTTTTTTGATCTGATTTGATTGATCTCTTTCTTCTACAACACACTAACAACCAACTTGAAAAACAACTTGCAATAAAAATAATAATAATAAATTAAAACTAATATCTAAACTAAACTAATATAATATCTAACAAGATATTATCAAAACATAAAATCTAAAACTAAACTGTAATTAACTTTGACATTTTATTACAACTAAACATTGAACTTATATTTAAGAGTCGACTTTTATGCTTTAGCTTCAGATTGCGATCTTCAGATTGGATGATCTTGAATCCAATGAGACTGTGCTCTAACAATCTCCCCCTTTGGATCAAGATCATTATTTAAAAAGATTTATACAATAGATTTGTGCAACTTAATCTTCTTCCTTTTCAGCTTAGAAGATGCAATCTCCTTCTTAGTCTTCAGAATATAATAATCTCTAGGTTTAGCTTAGAATGCTTTAGCAAATTATCTTCAAAGAAAATTTCTCTAAAATTCAGCATGTCTTCAGAATACTTGCTCTAAACTTGTGTCGTTCCACATTTCTTGGTTCCGCCCTTCTCCCCCTTTTTGATGAAAAGAGTAAGAAGTTCATCAAAACTTTATGTCAAGAAATGTCTTCCATACGGAGTCTCTGATCCGTCAATTCATAAGATATTCATCCAGACAAAATAATCGTGTAACACCTGAATCAACAAATGAATCAGTTAATATGACTGTCAGTAACACTATGTCACTGTGTAACAAATACACGTTGGAAAGGAGCTTTGTGATGTTCACTCCTCCAGGGCTTCCATTCAATCATCGAAACACCACAAAGGTAATTTCTATAAACGTTATGACAAAGAAACAAATTCCTTGTGTGTTCGTGCTTGTGATAGGAAGAATTAAGCACGGATGATTGCTTATAGGGCTCAATATTGTGTAAACCACTGAGACAACAGTAAGTTAAACACAGACTCAATGTGCATGATTGAAGTGCGAAGGTGGGGCCGACTTCCTTCTTTTCAATATCCAGATTTTCCAAATGAAAATCAGATAGCAAATGTGCTGCTTCCCCTTTTTGAAAATGTGAAACACTTTCTATTTGAGTAGAAAATGAGTAGCTGGTGGGGTAATTCAAGAGTTGGCATGGGCTAGTTGTCTGTTTCAATAATGTTCACCAAAGAAATGTGAAACACTAGAAATGTGGTTGACCGACTCAGAAAGTAGTTGGTGCAGAGTTCTGATATTCTTTTAACTCTGTTCTCACACCTTCTTTCTTTTAAACATTAAGCTCACTCTAACCACACTCATTTCTTTTGATTTCTCACACTCAATCACTATGGATTAACTTCGTGGGTAGAAATCACTGGTTAAGGTGATTCCATAGAAGTTGTGTTAAGTCCTAGCACAATGAAATCATATGTTTTCCTAGAAAGCATATGATGCTCAAAATGGCTTAACTATCTCAGTTAATGCACAAAGTAGATCTTGAAAACAATTAAACACACACTTCCAATTCATGAAATCGGTTTGAGATTCGGGAAATGATTTGAACTTTTAAGAACATGTTTTCAATGATTGAAAGTTGTCCTCCTTTCAACCATATATGAGATTAAGATTAAGGATTACACCTGTTAAACATAAAATCCCAATCACAACAAGCAATTACTCAAGATTTATCAATAATACTCAAGAACTAGAGAGAGAAAGTCTAGAGAGAGAAAGTAGATCTTGTATTACACAATTACTGAATATTACAATGAAGCATAATCCTCTAGAACGTTATTACAAGATTACAAAGACAACACTATTTATACTACCTATCTATTACAAAAGCCTTAACGGCTAAAGAAACTAAACAAGCTTTCACAAACCTAATACATTGACAATGTTGACTTCTAACATTGACTTTCCTATTTAAATCTTGGATACAATATTTGGACTTAACAATCTCCCCCTTTGTATTCAAGATTTAATAAAAATTTGATGCAGAACTTCAGCTCTTGATTCTTCAACTTTTGTCTCTTGAACAATGAACTTTGAGACTTTAACAGTCTTCAGTCTTTTGGCCTTTGAAGAATCTTGAAAAGTCTTTTTAAACTTTGAAGCTTTGAAAAATCAACATGCCTTGAAAGTGAAACAGAATTGAAACATTGACTTTAAACTTTGATAACAACTTTGAAAAAACTTGGAAAAACTTGTATCTTCATCACTTGATCTCTGAACCGTCTTTGGAAGAACAAACCTTCTTAAATCTTTGAATTTTTTTTTTCAGAATCTTTTGTCTTTAAATCAGCGGAAGCAATTTAAACTTTCACAAACCATCTCGATTAAACTTTGAACATTCTTCCTTCAGAATCTTTTGGCTTTGAATTTCTTTATCAGACTTGAACTTTATATCAGGGGAAGCATTTCGGAAGCATTTTGAAATTCTGACTTGGACTTTGAACAAGAACTCTTGAAATTGAACTTTGTATAATTCTCCCCCTTTTTGATGATGTGAGCATCATTATCATCAAAACTTCATCAATTTCAGCTCAGACTTTGATTTTCCCCTTTGAGATCAACTAACAATCTCCCCTTTGACAATTTCCGCACTTTGATCTGAAGGGCCGAATCATGAACAGTATATATCCGAATCTTTTCAAATTCAGACATAGTGAGCGTGTAACCCTGATTCAACATATGAAACAGTTAGGAATGCCTGTCAGTAACACAAAGTTACTGTGTACAACAAATGTACAATATAAGGAGTTGGTTTGATGATGAATCCCCAGAACTTCCATTCAATCATTGAATAACACAAGGTTAATCTATGAATGTTCTGACAGAAAAACAGATTTTCTATGTGCTCGTACTTGTGTATGAAAGAATTTTAGCACAATGATTGTGTTTCATAAAGGCTCAAAGTATGTAAATCACTGAGACAACAATGATTATACATGGACTCAATGTGCATGAGAAAGGGTCGAAGGTGGGGCAACTTTCCTTCTTTTTCAATATCAATATCTTCCAAAAGAAGATCCGATAGATTATATGTTGCTTCCCCAGAAAATGTGAAACATTCTCTTTTTAAGAAAAGAATGAGTAGCTGGTGGGGTTGTATACAAGAGATGGCATGGGCTATTTGCCTATTTCAATGATGGTCACCAAAAAAATGTGAACCAATCAGTAATGTGGCTGCCCGGCCCAGAAAGATGTTTGGTGCAGAGTTTTGATATATAAGCTCACATCTAACCAATCTCTCATATCCATTTTACCTCTGCTCACTCCCACACTCAATTCTTTTAGACCCCTCTCCCCTCAATAACTCAAAGGATTTCTTCCGGGGTAGGAAACACCGGTTATCGTGAATCCATGGAAGATTTATTAAGCACTCACACTGAATCCCATGTTCCTAAAAGTGCATGCTTATCAATGATTTTCTTGACATGTAAAGCACAAGAAATCATATGTCAATGTATGTATGCTCATCAAAAATCAGATATGAAATTTGAGCATTTTGAACTTTGAAGATTTCTCAAAACAAGAATATTGAATGAATGAAATGAAGTCAAGAGAATTGTTTTAAGAATCTGACAATGAGTCAAACAGATCAAATCAAATGGTTCGGGTATCAAAGAATTGGATATTTGTTTATATGAACAAATATAAACAATTTATCAATGAAAGCACAAATATGTAAAAAATGAATGATGCTCAACAACTTTGAATTTCAAACGGGGGTATTACCATCGAAAAATTGTTTGAATTTGAGACATGGTAATAACAATTTCAAATAAAATACTGAACCAGTGTGTATGAATACTTGACAGTATATGGACAAGATAATACACAAGTATTGATCTTTGGAAACACACGGTCAGTTAAACATTAAGCTCAAAATTTGAAAAACATTTAAAATCACACTTCTAAATTCATAAAATCTTTTGAGAATAAGAAGTGGTTTGAACATTTAAGAAACTGTTTTTCATGTTCGAAAGTTGTTCTTCTTTCAAACAATCCGAGATCTAGGATCAGAAGATATTTACCTTTTTAGCTCCCCCTCAAATCATGATTAAATGATTTATATCTTTAAGCTCCCCCTGGATATTAGCACAATATCCGTCTTTGATCATTGATGAACGGGTCCTGATCTGTCATGTGATCAAAACCCACCACCTTTACTCCCCCTTAAATTAAGCATCTGAAATATTACAAGTAAAACAGGATAGAGATCAAACACTCCCTTTTGAATTGTTAGACCATCAATATCAGAAAAATCTAGCAAAGAAAAAGTATAGGATAGAGATCAGATCAATTCTCTTGGGATGAAGACCGTCAATATCCATCGGATGCAAGCATACAGGAGTAAGGTCTTTTTGATCGCTGAGGTCCGATTCCTAAACTGTTGTGTTTAGAAGTCAAACTCCTTTGAAGTCCGGGTTCTAAGCTGAAGTGCTTATAAGCCATATTCTTGACATTGAGGTGTGGGTCTTGAACTGTGTTATTCAAGAGCCATTGTTCTCTTACTCCCCCTTTACTTGAGGTGCCTGCAACACAGAATCAATTTTCTTCTTTGGTACCCACTGGTATTTGGGTCTAGAAATGTTAGTTGCAGTTCGTGTAGGGGAAATGGAGTAAGAACCATACCAGAAATGATCACTGGTCTTATGGATATTATCATGTGTATAACAAATAGAACAATAATATTTCTTACCGTTAGGTGCTTTGTTCTTATTTGCTTCGTGTACCTGTACACATGATTTCTTCTCTTTCAGCTCATTTTCCATATTATCTTTGACTGGTTTCTTTATCCAGACCAATTTCTCTTTCTTGAACCTTTTTCTCCTTGGATAGGTATCTGAACCATCTAAAAATTCATCATAGAAAATGTTAGTTCGACGAATCTGATTAAAGGATTTGACGGACCTTTGTGAAGAGACGAATTTCTGATTTGAACTTGAAAGAGTTTTTTAAGCTCTTTGATCTTTGAAGCAAATGTGTCTCTTTCTTTCACAAGTTGGTCAATCTTCTTTGAGAACTCAGATTTCATTTTCTGCTCTTTTAGCGCAGTAGCAGATAATTCAGATAACTTTGAAGTCAGTCTTTTGATTTCAGTTTCAAAGATTGAACGTTCTTCTTCAAACCCTTTCTCTGACTCATTTCTCTGGCCGGATAATTATTTAAAGAATCCCACACTCTTCTGTTCTATGGCCTTCTTTTCCTGAGCAAATTTCTCTCTTTCCAATATCAGTACTTTCTCAAAATCGGAGATTTGTTGAGAAAGCTTGATGCATTTAAGCTCCACTGACTTCTTTTCCTCAGAACACTTCTTTGAAAAGTCTGAGAACTTCTTTGAAAATTTTTTCTTTTCACTTTCAAAATCAGCTTTACTGTCTACAAGCTGTATTTCCAAAACAGATAAATTCTTTTTAAGCTCAGAGTTCTCAGATTCCAATTCCTTCGTCTTCTCTTTGAAATCCTTCAACTCGTTTTGAAGCTCAACTGATTCTGCTTGTGGCTCAGATGATTTCTGTTCAGTTGTCTTCAGTTGGCTTTGTAGAGTTATAATCTTTCTCTCTTTCTCTTTTATCTCTTTTTCTTTCTCATAGAGAATATCTGAAAATTTAGAACGATTATTAGTACACTGAATACATTCAGGAGTTTTAATACAGGTGAACAATTTTAGTTGCAAATCCTGAATCCTTTTGAGGTATTCTGAATTTTTCAATTTCAGATCATTTCTTTCAGCTTCAATACCAGATATATCAGATATGTAGAAAATTGACATCTTGAAAAAGTAATCAACTTGAAGTGAATGACCGTTCCAAACTATGTATCAGAAACTCAAAAATCAGATCAAATTGAAATCTTAAAAAAAAAAATTCGTAAAAATTGAAAATTTGAACAACGCATGTTATGGCGCAAAGTTAAAAAAAATTCCATAAACGAGTTTGTTTTTTTTTTTTTAAATCAGAAAGATAAGGCGCAAAGATGAGTTTCTCGAATCCCGTGTGATACGCAAACTAGGTTTGCGTATTGGTCTTGATACGCAAAATGAATTTTTCGTGTTGAACTTGAAGCGCAAGATGAGCTTTGCATGTCAGCCTTCAAGCGCAAGATGAACTTTGCGTGTCAGCCTTGAAGCGTAAGATGAACTTTGTGTTTCAGCCTTGAAGCGCAAGATGTGCTTTGCGTTTCAGCCTTGAAGCGCAAGATGTGCTTTGCGTGTCAGCCTTGAAGCGCAATATGAACTTTGCGTTTCAGCCTTGAAGCGCAAACCGTATGAATGAAACGCAAACCGTGGATCTTGGCTGATTCTTCTTAAATCGATCAAAATCTGCACATTTGATCTCAGAAACTTATCAGCATCATCGAAAAACAGTTCTAAACACAAAATTACACTCAAATTTCGATTAAAAACTCCAAATCGAATAATCTCGATCAAGAACAGTGACATAACACGTTTTCAAGAAAACTCACAAAAATCGAAAATTGACATCGAATTAGAATGAATTTTGATATGGAATCAAAACAATGGAATCAAAACAAGAATCAATCACCAACACTAGTCGATCACAATGAAACCAATTTCTTGCATTAAAAACGATTTTCCACAAATAATTCGGATGAAACAGTAACAAACTCGTTTCTTGAAAAAATTTCGAAAATAAAGATTTTTTCGATTTAAATCTCAAAAATTTCAATTCAAACTCTGATCAAATCATTCCTGAAAAGTTTGGTACGACTCTGATACCAATTGTTAAACATAAAATCCCAATCACAACAAGCAATTACTCAAGATTTATCAATAATACTCAAGAACTAGAGAGAGAAAGTCTAGAGAGAGAAATAGATCTTGTATTACACAATTACTGAATATTACAATGAAGCATAATCCTCTAGAACGTTATTACAAGATTACAAAGACAACACTATTTATACTACCTATCTATTACAAAAGCCTTAACGGCTAAGGAAACTAAACAAGCTTTCACAAACCTAATACATTGACAATGTTGACTTCTAACATTGACTTTCCTATTTAAATCTTAGATACAATATTTGGACTTAACAATACCTTTACCTGCGATCTTACATCTCATGAAGCTAAGCTTAAAGTCATAAAGATATGATCTTGTAAGCATCTCTCAAAAACTGCAAAATTCTTATGTCATAGTCAAAGTAAATTTATTCACTTAAATAAAAATGACAAAAAGCAGAAAAACATCTAAAGTACGAGTTCTGATCAGAAATAATCAGAAGTCATCACCTTTTTACTCCCCCTGAAATTATGCATTTGAAAATTATCATTTAAAAAGATATGCATTTAAAATTTCAGACAAATATGTACTCCCCCTTGATGGTTGATTTCCTCATTTGAGTATTGGAGTACACTCTTCATATCAGCACTAGAGTAAGGTCTTTTGATCTTTGAAGAACGAGTCCTGATCTGGACATAATCAGAAGTCGTCATTCTTTGAAGTTCGGGTTCTGAACTGAAGTATTCAGAAGCCTATTTGACTTTGATGTCCGGGTCTTGAGCTGATTTACTCAAGAACCATTCTTCTCCTACTCCCCCTTGACAATAGGTGCCTGCAACACATAATCATCCTTTTTCTTTGGTACCCACTGGTATTTGGGTCCATGAGTGTTACTTGCAGTTCTTATGGGGGTAATTGAGTAAGAACCATACCAGTAATGATCACTAGTCTTGTGAACAGGATCATGTGTACGACAATAAGAACAATAGAATTTCTTACCTGACAAACTGATTAATTTATCTCTCGTGTAGACAAAATCAGGTTTACCTTTACGCGCATTGTTCTTCTTGGCATTCTGCGTATGTACACATGATATTTTACTTTTCAGCTCATCTTTCTTGTCATCTTTAACTGGTTGCCTTTTCCAGACCAGTTCTTCTTCTTTGTAGCTTCTTCTCCTTCTTTGATGTGTAACTGAACCATCTATATTTCTGTCATAGAAAAGGTTAGAATTACGAATTTGATTAGAAGATTTAACTGGCCTTTTTAAAGAAACAGGTTTGAATGTTGAACTTGCAGCTGACTTGAATGAGCATTCTGAATCAGCTGAATCATCTCGAGGTGAGTGGACAATTGACTCTGGAGTCTTTTGCTCAGTCACCACCACCATTGAAATAATCTTTTCAAACTCGTTAATCTTTGAAGAATAACTGTTTCTTTCTTTGACAAGAAGGTCAATCTTTGTCTCAAACTCTGACTTCTTTTTCTTCTCTTTCTATGCATATTTAGAAAGTTCAGATAACTTTGCATTAAGCTTTCTAATTGCAGCTTCAAAGTGCTTCTCTCTTCTTCAAATCCCTTCTTAGCATCCTTTCTTCCATCTGATATCTATTTTAAGTATCCAGCAATCTTCTGATCAAATGCCTTCTTTTCCTTGGCAAACTGATCTCTTTCCAAAATGATTACTTTCTCAAAGTTACAAACTTGTTAAGAAAGCTTTATACTTTTAAGCTCTATCACCTTCTTCTCTTCAATACCATTCTTGGAAAGATCTGAGAACATCTTTTCAAACTCAGATATTTTCTTTTAAAGATTAGCATTTGTACTCTCCAAATCCTTAGATTTCTTCTCATTCATCTCAACAGACTCTTGCTTCTGTATTTGAGCTTCCAAATCAGAAATCTTTCTTTTTAGGGTTGAGTTCTCAACTGCCCAATTCTTAGCTCTTGATTTATTTTCAAGCTGATCCCATAGCAGTTTTGCTGTAACCTCATTGATATTTATTTGAATAGAAATTTCTTCTGAAATTCCTTCCAATAGGAAAGATCGAGTTAAGCTGTCAGCATCATATCTCTTTCTTTGCTCGTCTGAGTACATATCAAGTGGTATTGGAAGCTCTTTATCTACTATTACGCCATCCAATTGTATTGTACACACTTTCATTGGGGCTGTCATATTCTCTTCGTACAGAGATTTTCTAATAAAATCCCTTAATCTTTGTTTATCTATGAAGGCCATGAATCGAACTTTCCACTGCTCATACTCTCCCCTGAAGAGTACTAGTGGTTTTGTTTTAGTTCCGATAGCTAGAATTTCTCTTGATGTCATCCTGCTTTGAAAAAGACTAAGTCTGGTATTGGCGCAAAAGTCACTCTTTGCGCTAAAGGTAGTTGGCGCGAAAGAGTTTTGCCTTAGATGTAGGTGGCGCGAAGCAGAACTTTGCGCGAAGAGAGGTTAGAGTAAACTTTAGTTGGACTGGAAGGTGTTTTGCGCTAGACGTTAGTGGCGCAAATGACAACTTGCGCGAGGTTTGAGTGGCGCAAAGTAGTACTTTGCGCGATAAGACACTGGCGCAAAAGTTAACTTGAGCTTTGTAGGAACTCGCTTGCTTGAGCTTTGCGTGAACTGAGGTTTGCGCGAGAAGTCGTTGGCGTGAACTGAGGTTTGCGCACATTGAAGGTCGCGCAAGTTGAGGATTGCGTGAGTAGGTGATGGCGCGAATTTGTACTTTGCGAGATGCAGGTCGCGCGAAAACGATTTTGCGCGAGTCGTTGGAAGCGCAAAAGATGGTTTGCGCGAGCAACGTGTGGCGCAAAATATGTCTTGCGCGAATAACGTGAAGCGCACAAGATGCTATGAACTGGCGCAAATGTGAACTTTACGCGAGTTCGTCCCTGTAACTTTGAAAAATCGATCTAAAAACCTGTTTGGACTTCGATTAGCAGTTCTAAACTCTAACAAAATGACCACTAACAGTTTTAGAACAGATTGCAAGCCTTTGATCTAACAAATAAACACTTTTAGAAGAAATGAACGATGGAACAGTGAGTTTCCAGACTTGAACTGATTTGCAAAAATTGAATCGATTGAAGTTCTATACTGAAATCAAACAACACCAACTCGATCTAGCACCCTATTCGATCAGAACCTGATCGATTTCAACCCCAAAAACACACTAATACTCGAGAATGATTTTGAAATGAAGAACACAGAGTCGAGTTTATAAAAACTTGATTTGAATCTATTTCAGCTCTGATACCAATTGATGGTCCACAATACTATCAAGTTCTTATCAATAACAACACATATACGATTACCAACCTGTTTGATTAATAATCACGGAATACATATGGTTGATATATTTCTCTTTTTGAAAGCTCTCTGTGTGTTACACCTTTTGTGTGTGTTCTTGTGTGTGAGTTATTTTTTTGATCTGATCTGATTGATCTCTTTCTTCTACAACACACTAACAACCAACATGCAAAATAACTTGAAATAATAATAATAATAAACTAAAACTAATATCTAAACTAAGCTAATATAATATCTAACAAGATATTATCAAAACATAAAATCTAAAACTAAACTATAATTAACTTTGACATTTTATTACAACTAAACATTAAACTTATATTTAAGAGTCAACTTTTCTGCTTTAGCTTCAGATTGCGATCTTCAGATTGGATGATCTTGAATCCAATGAGACTGTGCTCTAACATAAACAGAGAAAGAGAACAAGGTGAAACAAATTGTTGGGTCAGAATATGCTAAGGATGGATACTACTGCTAGTTGAAAGGTATTACTATTGCTTGTAATTTTAATACTGCTAGTAGAATTAATACTGCTTGAAAAGTTAGTACTGCTACTTGAATAGTTAATACTGCTTGGAGATTTAGTACTGCTAGTAGTTAATACTGTTGAAGATTACTACTGCAAGAATGGTTAATACTACTCAATGATTAATACTGCTAAAAGAAGAGAAGGTTAGTGTTGCTTCTAAAGATTCAGAAGACTTGAAGATAAAGATGAGTTGGAGATATGGTTGAAGATAATTATGGTATTGATGCTGAAGATCAATTTTATTTTGATAATTATCTTGTACTCAGTCTTGTAAATATAGTATAGAAGTCTTTGTTAGAATTAACAATTATTCATACGTTTTGTTTAGAGAGAATTAACCTCAAGAATAGTTTAGATCCTTTCTATAGAGAAGTATAGAACGTCTGTTTAGCCTGTTAAACAGATTGAGGTTTTGTGTGTAATCATTAAGTTTTATGCAATATAAACTTATGATTTGAAGTTCTATATATTGTTCCATTGATTTTCTGTTAAAGTGTTTTTCCGCAACTTCTTTAACAAAAGTTTCTGAGTGTGTTATTTAAATTCTTGTTTGAGTTTCGATCCTGACAGGTGGTATCAGAGATTGAAAATTCAGAAAACTTTAATCATGGACAGTTCAAGCGATAGTGTTTTGGTATCAAAGGTTCCCATGCTCAAACCCAATGAGTTTGACATGTGGAAGATCAGAATCAAGCAGTACATTCTTCTCACAGACTTCTCAATGTGGGACATCATTGAGAATGGTCCTTCTGATGGAGGAAAGATGGATGCATAAGAAAAAAGACCTCCACCAAAGACAGATGGAGAGAGGAAATTGAGGCAGACAGAGATGAAAGCCTTGAGCACTCTGCTTTTGGCTATACCCAATGAGTACCAACATCAATTCTGCAACTGTTCTGATGCACAAATTCTTTGGAATTCTCTGGAGAAAAGATTTTCTGGTACCAAAAGTACCAAGAGAAATCAGAAGGCCATCCTAAAGCAGTAGTATGAAAAGTTCATGTCTACAAAGAATGAGTCCATGACTCAAACTTTTGATAGATTTAATAAGCTAATTGGTGAATTGGCTACTTTTGGTGTCCAGATAGATCAAGATGATGTTAATAGAAAATTTCTAAGATCTCTTGGTGATGAATGGACTATGTACACTGTCTCATTCAGACAGAATGACCAATTGGAGGACAAGGAATTGGATGACCTCTATAATGACCTTAGGGTATTTGAAGCAGAGGTAGAAGCAAAGAAGAGGCCCTCTGGATACTCATACAATGCTGCTCTTTTATCATCCCCTACTGATACTGCTGCTAACACAGAATTAGTTAATGTTGCCCATGGATCAAAGCAAGATGGATCCAATGACTCAGTCTTAGAAGCTTTTCTAGCCAGTCATGCTAATTCCACTCTAATTAATGATGACTTCGAACAGATAAATGTTGATGATCTGAAAGAGATGGACATCAAGTGGCAGATGGCTATGCTGACTATGAGGGTAAAAAGATTCATCAAAAGGACTGGAAGGAACAACTTTGCCCAGAAAAGAGAAGATGGGGTTGGATTTGATAAATCCAAGGTTGAATGTTACAAGTGTCACAAGCTGGGGCACTTTGCAAGAGAATGCAGAAGTGGTATGCCTCAACAGCATGCCAGCAACCATCAACCATCACAGTCCACTAGCGTTAACAGTAGAAACTCTTCTCAAGATCTTGTTTCCCAAGAAGGAATGGGATTTGATTGGAGTGACCAAGCAGAAGAAGCAGTTCAGAATCATGCTTTAATGGCTAAAGTTTCAGAGTCAGCAAGCACTGATATTCCCACAGAGGTAACTTCTAATATTTGCTCTAAAACCTGTATTGAAACTGTTAAAAAGTACAGGGATCACAATCAGAGTATGTCTGATGACCTTAAAAGGTTAGAGAAAGATAGAAGAGAGTATGTTCTGATTGTTGAGAGGTTTGAAGAACAAATTAAGTCTTACCAGGCTAATGAACTTCAACATTCCTATGATACAAACTACTGGAAGTAGGAGAAAAATCAGTTAGAGGTTAAGCTTAAAAAGTCTGAAGAGGAATGTGAGAAGATAAGGAGTGATTTTGAGAAAGCAAAGTTGGACATTGAGAAATATTCCAATGCTTCTAAAGCAATGGACTCACTTTTAAAAACTCAAGTCCATGACAAACTTAGAAGAGGAATAGGTTACAACACCACATCTCCACCATACAACAATAACTATATTCCTCCCACCTCTGATCTCTTAGAAAGACAGGACAAGAAGGAATTACCTGAAGGAGCCACTGAAGTAGATATTTTAGACAAAGTAGTGATTGAGGCAGATTCTGAAGAAGAGGACTCTGAGAGTAAGAAGGAGAAAGACCACAAAGTTATTCCCTTAGAAAACCACATACTGACAAATGAAAGAGGGGGTAAACCTTTTGTCAAGAGTGAGAAAGTAAAGTTTGGGGGAAGAGACTGTTAAGAATGTAAAAGCTGAGACCTCTGAGAGAGGAAAGGGAAATGGACAGAAGTTCATTACATGCAAACTACTGTTGTTAATCCCTGTACTTGTAAACAGAATCAACCCCAAAAACATGATAAAACAAGGGGAAATCAAAGAAATAGAAATAATCAGTAGGCTTTAAAACAAGGAATTGATCTGAGAAAAATTAACAGACCAAAGCCTTGTTTTATTTGTGGCAAGCTAAATCATCTAGCCAAACACTGTTATTTCAATCCTATTAACCAAAGGATCAGTTTTCAAATAAATATACAAAATCCTGTTGGTTATAGGAAGCAAATAAGGAATCATATGGCTGAGAATGTGAGAAAGGCTCCTATAAAATCTCATGTTCAAAATAAGTTTGCTAATTCAAAGAAAAATACTCCAAATAAGCCAAGGAGTAACTTAAAGAAAAAGAAAGCAAACAACTTTGTCCAGGTCTGGGTTCCAAAAGTAAAGAAATCTGTTAGTACTGCTGACAGAAATAATGCTGCTGCAAGCAATACTACTGCTAACTCAGTTAGTACTATTAACAAAGTTAGTACTGCTAACCCAATTAGTACTGCTAATGATGTTAGTACTGCTAACAAAGTTAGTACTGCCAATCAAGTTAGTATTGTTTCCAGTAACAGACCCATTATTGTGACAAAGTATTCAAGCAATAAGATTTCTCAGTGTGATAATCTCATCCAATCTGAATATGAATATGTTGATGAGAATGGAAAACCCAAGACCACTTTGGCTTGGGTTCCTATTAAAAACTAACTGCTTTATTAAATGTGTAGGGCAACCAACAGCTCAAGGGAAGGAGCATTTGGCATGTTGATAGTGGTTGTTCCAGGCACATGACAGGTAACATGGCCTGCCTTCAAAACTTCAAAAGAATTGATGGAGGACATGTTGCTTTTGGTGATAATCCAGCAGGTGGTAAGATAAGTTGAAAAGGTAATGTGTCAAAAGGTAAGATGATCTTTGAGGATGTATACTATGTTGAGCAATTGAGATACAACTTGTTAAGTGTATCACAGATCTGTGACAAGAAACATAGCATATTATTCACTGATACTGAATGTATCAACCTTGCTCCAGGATTCAAGGTAGTTGATGAAAGTATGATACTACTTAGAACTCCTAGAAAGGACAATGTTTATTGCTTAGACTTGGAGAGTGTAGTTTCTGATTCATCTCTAAACTGTTTATTTTCAAAAGCTTCAGTAGATGAATCATCTCTTTGGCACAGAAGGATGTGTCACATGAACTTTAAAACAATGAACAAACTTGTGAAAAACAACCTTGTAAGAGGTTTGCCACAAAAGGTATTTTCATGTGATGATCATTGTGTTGCATGTCTTAAAGGCAAGCAGCACAAATCTTCTAATAAGTCCAAAGAGATTAATACAATCTCTTCACCTCTTAATTTACTGCATATGGATCTGTTTGGACCTACAAATGTGTTGAGTATTGGTAAGAAATCCTACTGCTTAGTTATTGTTGATGATTTCTCTAGATTCACTTGGGTCTATTTTCTAAGGACTAAGGATGAGACAAGTGGACTGATCAAATCCTTTGTTCTTCGAGTTGAAAACCAAACAAATCTAAGAGTTAAAGTCATTAGGTCTGATAATGGAACTGAATTCAAAAATAATGGCCTAAACAACTTCTGTGAGGAAAAAGGCATTGAGAGGCAATACAGTGCTCCTAGAACTCCTCAACAGAATGGTGTTGCTGAAAGGAGAAATAGGACTATGATAGAAGCTGCTAGATCTCTGTTGGCAGATTCAAAACTTCCAATCACTTTTTGGGCAGAAGCAGTTAATACTGCCTGCTATGTTCAAAACAGAGTTCTAGTAGTAAAATCTCACGACAAGACACCCTATGAGCTTTTTAAAAAGAAGAAGCCTTTTATTGGATTTTTCAAACCATTTGGGTGTCCTTGCACAATTCTCAATACCAAAACTCACCTAGGCAAGTTTGATAGCAAAGTTGAGGATGGGTTTCTTGTTGGTTATTCATCTCAAAGTAAGGCCTACAGAGTTTTTAACACCTCTTCTAGGATTATTGAGGAAAGTGACAATATCAAATGCAATGAGAACACACCAAATCAACTTGGTTCAGGTCCTGATTGCTTATTTGACATTTATTCACTGACTAATTCTTTGGGTTTCAGTAATGAGCATAATGCAGGAACAGGGACAGAACAGGCACAAGAACAAAGACAAGAGTTTGTGCTGTTCCCAACACCTACTGCTGATCCTGTTGAATTCTGTGACCAAGATAAGAAAGATAATTCAGATTCAAAGGACACTGAACCAGCTCAGAATGAAGAGGACAGAAGTGAAAAGGAAGATCAGCCCTCAGATTCAGGAATCAAAGGTCCTGATATGCCAGTTTTGGAAGAGGAAGACACAGATGATGATTCTTCAGTGTATGGTGGAAGCTCTCCAGAAAAGAATGACACCAATCTTGAAGTAAATCTTAATGAGGAGACTGTCAATGCTACAAGAAATCAGAAGAATCATCCTCCTCAATTAGTGATTGGTGACATCAATTCTCCAATGATCACAAGGCAACAAAGCAAGATAGGGGGATTGAAAGATCTACAATCAGGTTTATTATCTTGCTTTCTATCACATGTTGAGCCCAAAAAGGAATTTGAGGCAATGAAGGATCCAAGTTGGATAGAAGCAATGCAAGAGGAGCTACTGCAGTTTGTACTGCAAGATGTATGGGATCTGGTGGATCTTCCAAAAGGACACAGAGAAATTGGCACAAGATGGATCTTCAAAAACAAGAAAGATGAGAGAGGTATAGTAATAAAAAACAAAGCCAGACTAGTGGCACAAGGGTATACTCAAGAAGAGGGTATTGATTATGAAGAAGTATTTGCACCAGTGGCCAGGATAGAGGCAATCAGGCTATTTTTAGCCTATGCTTCTTTCATGAAGTTCAGGGTCTACCAGATGGATGTAAAGAGTGCTTTTCTGTATGGAAAAATTGAAGAAGAAGTGTATGTCTGTCAGCCTCCAGGATTTGAGAATCCAAATTATCCAGACAGAATATACAAATTGAAGAAGGCACTCTATGGGCTACATCAAGCACCAAGGGCATGGTATGACACTCTGTCTACCTATCTCTTGGAAAATAGTTTTCAAAGAGGAATCATAGACAAGACTCTGTTCATTCAGAGGAAGAAGAAGGACATCCTAATAGTGCAATTCTATGTGGATGATATTATCTTTGGATCCACAAAAGATCAAATGTGCAGAGATTTTGAAGATTTGATGTACAAGAGATTCAAGATGAGTTCTATGGGTGAACTTACCTTCTTCCTAGGGCTACAAGTGAAGCAGAAGAAAGATGGGATATTTATAAGTCAATCCAAATATGTGCAGGACATTCTTAATAAGTTTGGTTTCTCAGACTCAAAGCCTGCAACCACACCCATGGAGACACACAAACAGATCACTGCAGATCTTGAGGGGGAGGATGTGGATGTTCATCACTACAGATCAATGATTGGCTCTCTCATGTACCTCACTGCTTCAAAACCAGATATCATGTTTCCTGTTTGTGTGCGTGCAAGATTTCAAGTAAGGCCTAAGCAGTCACACTTTCAAGCAGTCAAGAGGGTATTCAGATATCTCAAAGGCCAACCTAAATTAGGTCTTTTGTCAGGATCTGAATTCTTAACAAGAATAAACACTGAGAAACAATATTAAAGGAGTTTGCGGAATAACACTTTAATATTCAAAGATCAATGAAACAGTGAATCATAATAACAACTTGTAAACTTTATTGAATGGTTATAAAGCTACAAGATTTCACACACAACCTCAATATTGATGATCAGGCTCACCAATACGAATTCTACTTCTCTAGAACTAGGATTATAAACCTTGAGGTTGATTCTCTCTAAGAAAACTAAAAACTCAGAATAATTCTCTATTCTAAAGATACAAACTATTTTATACATATACTGAAGATAAAAGATAATTACAAAGAATAAAAGATCTTCAGTATAATCTTCCAAAGTTATCTCCAAGCTTTCCATGAATATCTCCATTCAGTACAGCTGTCATCCTTGTCATATGAAGTCTTCATCTCATAAGCAGTATTAAGTCTTCAGCAGCATTAATACTTTGAGCAGTATTAAGTTCAGCAGTACTAACTACTAGCAGTACTAAAATTGCTTAGCAGTAGTAACTTCATTAAGCAGTATTAATCTTGACTAGCAGCATTAATCTTTCTCAGCAGTAGTAACTTCAGAAGTAGTAACCATTTAGTGCTAGCAGCGTTAACCATACGTGTATAATTTTGAATTCCCAACAATCTCCCCCTAACTTGACTTTTAGGAAGAGAAGTCAAGTTCTTCAGATGCTCCCAAAACACCATTCTTCATATCCCTGTATTAGCATCCAACCCCAAGCTTTGATAAATTGTTCTTTGGATCAAATACTTTGCCATTTCTGAATCTGGTGCACAACCAAGCTTTTTCTTCAACATGGCATGCAGCTTCAATCTGCTGTGGTTGTAAACTCTATCCACCAGGAAGTATTCTATGTTATTTATGTCCATAGTCAGTGCATACACTTCACTAGTTTCATATAGAGTCCAGTTGTTAACTGTTTGAAACACATTTCTGATAACTTCCTCCACTTCTTCTGGTTTGAACATCATACACAGATACTCCATCACAAGTTTTGTGATTGAAATCTCTGGAGCTTTTAATTGATCAGCATACAACTTCATTCCTATTTCAAACATATCATCTAGATCAGACCTGGAACATGTTCTGACAATCTTGGCCCAAGTATTATACACTTCATACTTCTCATCTTTTCTTTTGACCCTGATATACTCTTTTCCATCAACCTTCATTGTATCCCAGAGAATGACCTCAGGAGGCTTAACACCAACAGGTTCAGCTGTTATAGGTTCAAGAACTTTGTCCATCACTACCATGTACAGATTCACATCATCAGTACTTGATGGTTCTTTCTGTTCAACTGACTTAGGTGCCCCTTCTTCTTCAGCAACCTTCTCAGCTTCTTCTTTATCCACTCTAGGCTTCTTGGCTGATTTTCTTCTTGCCATCATTTTAGTTCTTTTTAAAGTCCTCAGACTTTCACCTAAAGTTGCTTCTTTCTTTGGTGTTTCTTGCTCATCAAGGAAAGGTTTTTCTATCAGAAAATCGTTACTTTCTTTCATCCTCTTTTCCATTTCAACTCTGGCTGTTTCATTCCCTTGAAGCTTTGTCATCTCTGAATCATACAACCCCTTGATCTGTTCAAAAGTCATCTTTGAGAACATCTCCTTTCTGACTCCCACAACACCTTTGAGAAAAGTAATCATCTTCTTTCTCTCTTGAGTACCAAGGTAGGTCTTTGAAGGTTGTCTCTTCTTTGCATCCATTTTGACCAACACGGACTTCTTTAGGGTTGCAACTTTCTTCTATGCTATTTCAGTTGCCAAACTTTGTTGATAAGCTTCATTTAGCTCTGCAGCTAGAGCCTTAGCCATCTCTCTATCTTTGTCCACTTGAGCCTTTTCTTCTTGCTCAAGTTCAGCCTGAATCTTTTTAGCCAAAGCTTCATCTGACTCAACCAACTTTTGCTTTTTAATTGGTTGATCAGATTCCACTAACTTTGCTTTGCCTTTGTCTTTGCTTACTACCTTCTCAATACTTGCTTTCTTGATCACTTCACCTTTTTCTTTGATGATAACTCCTTTGGCCTTTGAAGTGACCTTGGGAGTATCATGCTTAGCCTTGATTAAAGTTTCTGCTATCTGAAGGTCTGTTAATACTTCTTGCACCATTTCTGTTGCTTCATTCAATTCAGCAGTATTAACAGTTTCTGATGCTTGTTCAAACACACTTTCTGTTTCTACTGCTTTCTCTTTTACTGTTGTTATGTTTTCTGTTTCTGCTGCTTGTACTTTATCTCCACTAACCCCATCAAACTCCCCCGCAACTTTAGCATCTTCCATGTTGGCATCAGCTTCTGACTCCCCCTTTTTGGGAGCATCAGTCACTGGTTTCCTTCTTCTGAGCACAAACTGTTTCTTCTTCTTTTTCTGGACCAATCTCTTCACCATTTTCTTCAGGTTGGTAATCTGTACTTGTTGAGACAGAATTATCAGTTTCAGCTCTTCTATGTCTTTTCCCTGCTTGATTACATCCATATTGATGTTGCCCATTGTTTCCATCAATTCAAGATATTCATATCTGTCCTCACCTTCTCCAGGAGTGTGACCCCCTTTTGAAGGATCATGGGATATTTTTGTAGTAGAGGTCTTCTGCCTAGCAGAAGCACCTGCTACCCCCATGGTTTCTTGGCACCTCGGACCTTTGGATGATTGCTCACCCAAAGTTGCCATGGGGAAGGTCTTATTGATGTTACCACTGACCTCCTCTGTGCTAGCAGGAGTAGTGGCAGCCTTTGCACCCATATGCTCATTCATCTCCTCAGTGAGTACCTCCTTGGGGTTGGGAGACACCCCTGTGGTTTCCCTATAGATATTCTCTAATGGAGAATTCTCCATTAGAGGGATTAAAGGCTCTATGGGTGAAGGTACAAGAAGGGAAGGAGCCTTCTTTACCTTTTTCCTTATGTAGGTATTAGTGATTGGAGAAGTGGTTTTTTGTATAAGGGACTGTGGGATTGATATGGTGATTGAAGGTTGGGATTAGCTTTAAGTGGGATGGTCTAATGAGGGCCTTGACCCTGAAGCCATATCTTCTTCATTGTGGGACACCACCATCATTGTAGAGAATAATGGTGTGTCAACTCCTTCCGAGTCCAATGGAGATCTCTTCATATTTGAAAAGACCTTACCTTTGAGGATTTTTGGTACATATATCTCATCAAAGTGAGGCATATCCGTCAATTCATTGGTTATAACTACCTGGAAAAATCTTGGGTACATATAAAAGCTCTTTTTGTTTCCCAAGTTTGACACAAGGTCATTGAAAATCATTCTTGAAAAATTGTACTTTCTGGCAGTGGCCAAGCAGACCAAAGCATAAGCAATAGTACTGCTGATCTCACTCCATCCAGTAGTCTTTTTAGAAAAGCAATGCATAAGGGTATGAACAAGAAAACGCCATTGGGTATAAAATTTAGCTTTTGAGAATTTGAAACCACCCAATTGGCCTCCATACCCCATTCTTGAAAGATTTGAGAACAAGTCCTCATTAGGAATAGAAGTAATACCTGAAGCATCGTCTAGACGTAGACAGATGCGAATCACCTCTTCAGAAACTGACAAGGGTTTGTCACACACCCTTGTCTTGATTATCTGCACACCATTTTCTGTGACTACAGTGGCATTTGCCCAAAATTGTCTTTGATGCTCTATGTAGATTGTTGGCGACACTGTAAGAGCATGGGCAATGTGGCTGGACTTGAGAAAATCCACAATTTGATGGAATACAACAACTTGTTTAGGCTTCTATAGCATTGCAATCTCATTATGTTCATCAATGAATGCCATAACTGCCATCGAGCTTGAGTATTCTGGACTGAAACACTTGGTGCTTGAGAGAAAAGGGTTAGAGAGCAGATGAATAGAAATCAATGAGTCGTTATGAACTTTTAGGCGGGCAAAAAGGGTATTTATACGATTCGGGACATAAGCAGTATTAAATAACTAGCAGTATTAACTAACTAGCAGTATTAACTGAGAGCAGTATTAACCACTAGCAGTATTAACTAACTAGCAGTATTAACTGAGAGCAGTATTAACCACTAGCAGTATTAACTAACTACCAGTATTAACTGAGAGCAATATTAACCACAAGCAGTATTAACTAACTAGCAATATTAACTGAGAGCAGTATTAACCACTAACAGTATTAACTAACTAGCAGTATTAACTGAGAGCAGTATTAACCACTAGCAATATTAACTAACTAGCAGTATTAACTTTGCACTGGCAGTATTAAAACTGCACTGGCAGCATTAACTATACTTACACTTTTTGAAGCTTGAGGTACTCTGAGCAAGGTAATAACTTCCTGAGAAAGAAGTTAGTAGCACCAAAGAATAAACCAATACCAGGTATGTAAACACTTTTTAAAAACATGATCTCATTCAGAGTTGATCATGCCCACATTTGTGACCAAGAAAGTGAATCTACCCACATCAAAAGCTTTAGTGAATAGATCAGCAAACTGGTTGTCAGTATGAACTTTAGCAACTTGAATTAGCTTCTTTTCATTACAATCTCTAATAAAGTGATACATGATCTCAATGTGCTTTGTTTTGAAGTGCTTGACTGGATTGTTAACAATGCTTATAGCACTGCTATTGTCAATGAAGATTGGAGTGTGAAGAAAGGTTACCCCATAGTCCAGCATTTGATTCCAAATCCATAGAACCTGAGAGCAGCAACTTGCAGCAGCAATATACTCAGCTTCTTTTGTTGATAAGGACACTGTGGTTTGTTTCTTACACTGCCAAGATACTAGTCTTGCACCCAAAAGTTGACATCCACCTGAAGTAGACTTTCTATCCAAATTAGCACCACCCAAGTCACTGTCTGAGTATGCAATCAAGTCAAAGTTGGATTCATAAGGATACCAAAGACCTAATCTAGGTTGCCCTCTTAAGTATCTGAAAATCCTTTTAACAGCTTGAAGATGTGATTGCTTTGGCTTGACCTGGAATCTGGCACACAAACACACTGGAAACATGATGTCTGGTCTTGAGGCTGTGAGATACATGAGAGATCCAATCATTGATCTATATAGATGGACATCAACATCCTCCCCCTCAAGATCAGCAGTGATCTGTTTATGAGTCTCCATAGGTGTGCTGGCTGGCTTTAAGTCTGTTAAACCATACTTATCCAGGATGTCTTTCACATATTTTGATTGACTTATGAAGATCCCATCTTTCTTCTGTTTCACTTGAAGCCCAAGGAAGAAGGTAAGTTCACCCATTGAACTCATTTTAAAGCTCTTGTGCATCAAATTTTCAAAGTCTCTACACATCTGATCTTTTGTGGATCCAAAGATGATATCATCCACATAGATCTGAAGAAGTAGGATGTCCTTCTTACTTATTTTAATGAAGAGGGTCTTGTCAATTATTCCTCTTTCAAACCCATTCTCCAAGATATAGGTAGACAGTGTATCATACCATGCTCTTGGGGCTTGATGAAGACCATAAAGTGCTTTCTTCAGTTTGTATACTCTGTCTGGATATGATGGATTTTCAAATCCAGGAGGCTGACAGACATATACTTCTTCATCAATTGTACCATAAAGAAAGGCACTCTTCACATCCATTTGGTATACCTTGAACTTCATGTATGAGGCATAGGCTAGAAATAGCCTAATTGCCTCTACCCTTGCCACTGGAGCAAACACTTCTTCATAGTCTATGCATTCTTCTTGAGTGTACCCTTGTGCCACAAGCCTTGCTTTGTTCCTGATCACAATTCCTCTCTCATCCTTTTTATTTCTGAAAATCCACTTGGTGCCAATAGCTCTATGACCTTTTGGAAGGTCCACCAAGTCCCAAACTTCTTGCAATTTGAACTACAGTAACTCTTCTTGCATAGCTTCTGTCCAACTGGAATCTTTCATTGCATCACAAACCTTCTTAGGCTCAATCTGAGATAGAAAGCAAGAGAGTTGTTGATCCAAACTCTCTCAGTGATTTGATAATGACCCTCTTTTATACTTAGTGAAAATTACGTTATTATATGTATTAGTGTTTCATCATCAGCGATCAGACTGAGTCTGTTCAGTTATCGCTGATGACCTTTCTGTAAACATTTAATATGTATGTGTTTCACTTTCAGCGATCAAACTGAGTCTGTTCAGTCATCGCTGATCGTTTCCCATGTAACACAGTTAACGTAATCCCTGAAGACAAGTTCGCGTCAACATAGTTCATAGCTGAATCAAAGACGAAGCCACTGAACAATAGATAAGTCTACTAGTGACCTGATGCGGATATCAGCGAAGACCAGACAAATGTACTTACGCGAAGAAGCCTGAGGAAAAGCTTCAGCAATAGCTGAACTTCTTTATCTCTGGAAGAAGAGATACTCAGCGATCAACGATCACAAAGCTTATGCCTCAAGTTTTCTTTTGTCTTACCTTGCACAACCAGTACGATGTGTCAGAACGGACACGTCTCTGCCACAAATCGTACAACAACTCTGTCAACTACACTGTTCATAAAACGGCCAAAAGCATGTCTCCAAAAGTAAGACTCCCAAAGCCAATCTATGAACGCCACGTGTAAAGTGCCCTGCCATGCATTTAATGCATAGGGTATAAATAGGAAGCTCACCCCTTCATCTGAAGGTGTGCTCAATCCTTGAACTCCATAATAGAAACCCTTGTTTTCTATCTCTCTAAAATCCCCCATTCTCTGAATTTCTTGTGCAACCATCTTAGTGTTTCTTAAGTTTGTTTAGATTGAGTCTATCTTAATCTTATTCCGCAACAAACTTGTAAATTGTATTTTGATTTATCAATAAACAATTTATTAAACTTTAATTTATGTGTTTGTATTCAACCCCCCCCCCCTTCTACAAACTTGTTAAGCACCTTCGGGACCAACAAGTGGTATCAGAGCAGTTTGTTTAATCTAATAAACAAGATCTTGCTGTATACTCTTCCTTGCTATTCTAAAATGGCACTAAACACAAACACAAACTACTATGATAATGGTTCACTTTCTAAACCTCCTCGATTTAGCAGAGATAACTTTTCTCTATGGAAAAATCGAATGATGCTATTTCTTGAAGGTGCGGATCCTACTATACCTGAATATATAGAAAACGGACCCTATGAACCTGTTAGAATTATAGCTGCGGTTCCCGCTACTGCCACCACTGAAGCTGTCCCTGAACGATATGTCGTTAAGGAAATAAGACAGTGGAGTGATGAAGATAAAAAGAAGGTAGGCATAGATGCAAGAGCAAAGACCATTATATCAATGGCTCTGCCTGATGAAGTTTTCCATTCCATCATGCATCTAAAAACTTCTAAAGAAATGTGGGAAACCATATGTGTTCAATATGAGGGCACCACTGAAATCCAAGAGACCCGAAAGATTAACTTGGTAAGACAGTATGAAAGTTTTATCGCTGGTAAGAATGAATCTCTTTCTGACATTCATCAGCGGTTTAACTGCCTGATCATTGACCTAAGAACTGTTGGAAGGACCTATTCTAATTCTGAGGTTCTAACAAAATTCTTGGAAAGTCTTCCTGAAAGCTGGGACAGTTATTCAATATGTCTTAAGCTGACAAAAGACTTACACACTCTCTCTCTAAGCACTCTGTATGGAATATTGCTCAACTATGAGCAATCTAATCTCCTGAAGAAGAATCTTGTAAAAGATTCTAAAGACTCCAAAAGCACTGCTGTTGCTTTAGTCTCGTCAGAGATAATTCCATCCCAGCGATCTACTCTCACCATCACTGAGTTAGATTCTGAATCTGAGGATTTATCAGACCCTGATCTTTCAGAGTTTAATGAGTCCTTAGCACTCTTGACAAACTCTTTTAAGAGATTTGCAAGAAAGAGTAACTTCCGAAGAAGTAAACCTCTCTCTCTTACTGAAAAGCCAAAATCAACTCCAGTTGATAAGGCTACAGCCACTTGCTATAACTGCGAAAAAATTGGACATTTTGCTAGTGAGTGCAGGTCGAAAAAGGTCTTCAAACCTTCTACCTCAAGAAGACCCAGTGATGACAAATACCATAAGCTGAAGAACAAATATCAAAAGCTGAAAAGCTATCAGCGAAAAGGTAAAGGTCTCATCGCTGAAGAACATGACTGGGCTGAATCAGAAGAATCATCTTCTGATGAAGAAGAAGTCGCTAATCTTTGCCTCATGGCTGAGATTAAAGAAGAAGTAGAAGAACCATCGGAACCTTCTATGAGCTACATATCATCTCAGGTATCTATCTCTACAAATCCCTCTCTGCCTGAAGCTGAGAGAAGTCGCGCTGTTGATGTGCTGACGATTGACCTTTATAATGCTCTAAACGACAAAACTCAAGCTGAAAATAAAAATGTTTATTTAACACAAGAGCTAGAGAAATGTCATGAAAAGATCAGTGAACTAAATCTTTTAGATGAAAAGCTGAAAGATCAAGTCATTATAAATGAAATCATCAATATTGAACGCGAACAAGCCATCGCTGCTCTAAAAGCAGAAAAGGCTCATGTTGAAAAATGGTGCAAATCATCAACAAAGATCTCTGAGATAATAAATGCTCAAACTCCTGAAAGTGATAGAACTGGTCTTGGTTTTTGGACACCACAGGATGATCCTAAAGAAGAAAGTTTCTCGCTTAAGTTTGGAACTTTTGTCACATCCTTCTTTGACACTTCTTATAATCAATTCTATCCTTGTTCTTCTTCAAATCCCATCCCTGAGGAGATATCTGCAAGATCTAAGCCTGCAGATAAAGGAAATTCTATTCTCCCTCCTCAGAAGGCTTCCAAGAAAACCAAACTGAAAGTTCCTTCCAAACCTTCAGTGGATAAACCTTCTAGCTCAGTGACAGAAATCTTTGATATCTGTCCTCCAAAGCTGAAGGTTGATCTAAAGCCCGTGAGACCTGAAGAAATAAAAATTCCTCCCAGATCTCGTGCTAAAGGCATTCTTGGAGCTGGACCTGCTCATCTTAAGTTTTCAAAACCTTTTGGTTATAAAACCACCATCAGATATAGAAAATGTTATCACTGTGGATTTACTGACCATATTGCGAGCAAGTGTCCAAATACCACCGAAGCTGATAAAACAGCTAAAGTGAAGAAAAATGCCTCTAAGGCAAATAAAGTCACCAAAGTTGAAAAATCAACCAAAGTGAAAAATACCACTAAGGTTAAGAAATTAACCAAAGTGAAGATTACCACTGAAGCTGAATCTTCATCAGCTGTGAAGACTGCTGAATCTTCCTTATCCACTAACTCTGAAGGACCCATTGAAAAGTGGGTACCAAACAACGCTTAATCTTCCTTATGTATGCAGGGATCAAAGGGCATCTGGTATCTCGATAGTGGATGTTCTCGTCATATGACTGGACAAAGAGACCTGCTCACTGAATACAAGGAAGAGAGAGGCCCCTCTGTTACCTTTGGTGGAAATGGAAAAGGATTTACCCGAGGGTTTGGTGTCCTCAGCAATGGGACAACTACCTTTCGAAGAGTCGCTTATGTAGATGGACTGAAGCACAATTTACTAAGCATCAGTCAGCTATGTGACAAAGACTACGAAGTTCGCTTTTCTAAGAAAGCATGTTCAGTGGTAGATGAAAAAGGAAAACTTGCTCTCAGTGGTTATAGAAGAGAAAATGTCTATGTAATAGATATGGACTCTACTATCACTGAAAACTTATGTTTTCTCTCTAAGGCCTCTTCTGATGTCAACTGGCTATGGCATAAAAGGCTCTCTCATCTAAACTTCAAAACCCTGAATTCTCTCTCATCTAAGGAACTGGTTTCTGGTCTTCCTCAGCACTCATATGCTAAATAATCTCTCTGCTCAGCATGTGAAAAAGGAAAACAAACAAAAGCTAGCTTCAAGTCGAAACAAGTTTCCTCAGTGACAAGTCCTCTTCAGCTCTTGCATATGGATCTATTTGGCCCTGTCAACATCCAATCAATAGCTGGAAAGAAATATACGCTTGTCATTGTA
Organism: Arctium minus; assembly: GCA_954870635.1. Taxonomy (NCBI): domain Eukaryota; kingdom Viridiplantae; phylum Streptophyta; class Magnoliopsida; order Asterales; family Asteraceae; genus Arctium; species Arctium minus. The sequence continues at coordinate 134,639,885 of OX941081.1, read as the reverse complement.
GATGAATATTCTCGCTACACCTGGGTTATTTTTCTTCGCTGTAAGAGTGATACTCCAGAAGAACTAATATCTTTTGTCAAAAAGATGGAAGTGCTGAATAATCTTACTCTTCGTTCAATAAGAAGTGATCATGGAACTGAATTAAAAAATAGTTCCCCGGACAATTTCTTTGAGAACAAGGGAATCTCTCACAACTTCTCTTCAGTAAGAACACCTCAGCAAAATGGAGTCGCTGAAAGAAGAAACAGAACGATCATAGAAGCTGCTAGATCAATGCTCAGCGATTCTCACCTCCCTACTCAATTTTGGGCAGAAGCTGTAAACACTGCATGTTTTAATCAAAACAGATCGCTGATAATAAAGCGATTTGGGAAGACAGCTTATGAACTTTTTCTTGGAAGGAAGCCTTCTATCAGCTTTCTTCATATCTTTGGTTGTCAGTGCTTTATCTTAAACAACAAAGATCAACTTGGAAAGTTCAACCCAAAAGCCGATGATGGAATATTTCTAGGATATTCCTCCATCTCCAAAGCCTACAGAGTTTTCAACAAGAGAAGACAAACCATAGAAGAAACAATTCACGTCACTTTTGATGAAACTCGCTCAGCGAACTCTAAACCAATCGCTGACAATGAAGAGTTAAATGCTTGGATACTTTCTCACTACAGAGAAACAGAACCCTTCTTCTCAAACCATCAGCATTCTGATTCTTCAGCCGTTGATGATGATCCAAACATTATACATCCTACCGCTGAATCCACCTCATGGGTTTCAGCTGAACCTCTAAACACATTACCACCATCAAATCTGCCTTCGTCTGGAAACCTCTCCAGTGAACCTACTCAACAGTTAATTGCTGATGAACCTCAAACGTCCTCATCAGTAAACATCCCAATTGTTGATCCAACCTCTGAGTTAAGCGATCATGCTCGTGCTCATCGATGGACAAGAGATCACCCAATAGATCAAATTCTCGGTGATCCAGATGCAGGTATTCAGACACGATGAAGCTCAGGTAATATCTGTCTCTTTGTAAACTTTCTCTCCTTAATAGAACCAAAGAAGACTGATGATGCCCTCAGAGATCCAAACTGGGTCAGCGCTATGCAAGAAGAGCTGACTGAATTTTCTCGAAACAAAGTTTGGAATCTCGTTCCTAGACCATCTGATAAAACTGTAATAGGCACCAAATGGGTGTTTAGAAACAAGTTAGATGAACATGGAACTGTAACCCGCAACAAGGCTCGACTTGTTGCTCAGGGATACAGACAAGAGGAAGGCATAGACTATGATGAAACCTTTGCCCCTGTGGCTAGGCTCGAAGCAATTCGACTATTCTTAGCTTATGCAGTCTATAAAGACTTCATCGTTTATCAAATGGACGTAAAATCAGCTTTTCTGAATGGAAAGCTGAATGAAGAAGTTTATGTAGAACAACCACAAGGGTTCTATGACCCTAAGCATCCAAATTATGTTTATAAATTGGATAAGGCTCTCTATGGTCTAAAACAAGCCCCTCGTGCTTGGTATGACACTCTCTCATCTTTTCTTATCTCTGAAAATTTTGAACGTGGCAAGATTGATAATACGTTATTTTTCAGAAAGATAAAAGGTCATATAATTCTTGTACAAATATATGTTGATTACATAATATTTGGTTCTACTAACCCATCTCTATGTACTCGCTTCGCTGAAAGAATGAAGAAAGAATATAAAATGAGTATGATGGGTGAGCTGACATATTTTCTTGGTCTTCAGATTAAACAATCTGACAAAGGTACTTTTATCTGCCAAGGTAAGTATGTTAAAGATATGCTAAAGAAGTTTGATCTCACACAAACTTCAGCGATGAAAACTCCTATGGCACCACCGCTGACACTTAACAAGGATCCATCTGGAAAACCTGTTAATGTCACTGCCTATAGAGGAATGATAGGCTCATTGCTGTATCTTACAGCGAGCCGACCTGACATCATGTACTCTACTTGTTTATGTGCACGCTATCAATCTGAACCCAAGGAATCCCATCTGATCGCTGTAAAGCGAATTTTCAGATATCTGAAAGGAACTCCTAACCTCGGTCTTTGGTATCCCAAAGACTCAGGGTTCGATCTAACTGGTTATTCTGATAGTGATTTTGCAGGCTGTAAACTCGACAGAAAGAGTACCACTGGTGGATGTCAACTCTTGGGAGGAAAGTTGGTAAGCTGGACAAGCAAGAAGCAAAATTCTGTGTCCACTTCCACAGCTGAAGCTGAATACGTAGCCGCTGGAAGCTGTTGTTCTCAAATCTTGTGGATGAGAAATCAACTATTAGATTATGACCTTCAGCTGTCAAAGATTCCTATCTATTGCGACAGCACTAGTGCTATCGCTATAGCAAATAATCCAGTGCTACATTCAAAGACAAAACACATAGAGATCAGATATCACTTTATCAGAGATCATGTGATGAATGGTGATATTGAACTTCACTTTATCCCTACTGACTTTCAGCTTGCTGATATATTCACCAAACCTCTTGATGAGACAAGGTTCAACTTTCTCATCAGTGAGCTTGGAATGCTGAACCTCGAAGAATAATTCTTCAGCGTTCATGTATTGTGTCAGTAATCAAAAGTTCCCCTCATCATTCTCTCTGATAAACATTCTGACTCTCAGGTATGTTTTCTCCTTTCCCTCAAAGATGTTTTTCTTCAAAATATAAACTTTAATCACTGAACTTTCTTCAAATGATTAAAAGCTTTTTGAAAAATACATTAATCACTGATATTTCTAGTCAGTGATCCTTTAAAAGGAAAATCTATCCCTATCTTTACAATCAGGGATACTTTTAAAAAGGAAAAATCTATCGCTGACTTTTCTTCAGTGATCATTTCAAAACGGACAAATGTATAGTCTCTCTCTTCTATGACGTCATTTGAACCGACAAACCACGACATGCCTTTTCTGACGCGTTCATCCGTTGCCCTTCTATCCAATCAACTTCGTGGAACGTGTCAATGTCATGATGATCCTTTCTTTTCCTGTTTCTCTCTCTCTCTCCTCTCTCTTCGTATAAAAGGAATTCTTCTCTCCTTTATACGGTTTACGCTTTCAAAACTTTCAAAGCAAGAAACATTCTCTCTCAAGAACACTCAAGCAAGTAAACCCAGAATATTGAATCTGCAACTCTTTTTCTTCAAGATACACAGGTTTATTTCATGTTTATGTGCTTTGTTCGTATGCTTTTTATTCTTTTTAAAATCCTGCTCGTTTTCTATGGATTTTATAAAACGTTTTTTTTTTAAAAACTAAAGATCATTCTTTCTGATTTTATGTTTTTCAATAAAAACCTTTTGGTTTTAAAGTGTTCTTCATTTTTTCTACCCAGAACACTATTTTTCTACTCCTAAAAATAACTTGATAGTTTTCCAGTTTCCCTTCTTCTATGGCAACTGGTAATCATATTATTTTTAATCTAAATCATTTCTTCTATTATGCCTCTTTCCATAACAGAAATGACACAGTCTTCGATCGTTGCTTCCAAGCATGTACGATTCGCTCTCACTGAAGTTGAGATTACTAAATGTAATCAGTTGGCCAGACTCGAGTTCAAAGCTGACAAATACCCACATCTGGTGGAAGCTGCTGAATTCCTCAAGCAGTCATGTATAGCTTATGCGATCACTGTGGATCCTAAGCCTTCTAAGACTCTACTTCAGCAGTTCTGGTTCACTGCTGATGCAACTGAACTCACCAACAAGAAAGGTGAACAAGTCCCTGCTATCTCTTTCAGCACGGAATTGGGGCCAGGGAGCATGACCGCTCTTAGCCTCAGGAAATCTTTAAGATTCCCTGACAAACCAAAGAGTGGGTTCGACGCAATCCCCACTGATGATGAGCTGATATCATTCCTGGACGCAATGGGCTATTGTTGGGAAAACAAAGCGAGATCTTCTATTCCCAACAAGAAGCTCACCAAGATCCTCAAAGCTCAGATGCCATCACAACTGAACTTTATCTTCTCGCACATAATTCAGTGCATGAGCGGGAAGAGTGGTTCGCTGGATCAAGCCAGCAAAACACAACTGCAGATGGCCTACTCCGTTATCGCTGGTCAAAACTTTGACTACGCCACAGCAATCTTTGAAGACCTGAGGTCGAGATTAGAGAAGCCTGAACGAGATCCCAAGATCTCGTACGTACGTTTCATATGCACGTACATCAAGTTCCTCTATCCCAACACCTATACCACCAAAGATGATGGCACCTTTGACAGGGTAGGTCAACGATCACTAGAAGTAAAGCCACTCGCCGACGAGGTAAGTATCTCTCTCCTTCGCTCTCGTCTCTCTCTCCATTCTTCTTCATCTTCAGCGACCACGCAGACGGTTCCTTCGTCTGCTATCCCTGTCGCTACCACTACTTCTAAACGACCATCATCTAGTCCGATTGGTCCTTCCAAAAAGGCCAAAAAGACTAAGGAAAGTACACCCTCTAGTACTATACCTGAGGGAGCTTCTCAACAAGCTACCTTAGATGCATTTGTGGGTCTTTCCTCTAGAACTTCAGCAGTCACTCATACTGCCGTGTCAGCGATCTCGCTCGCTGTCACATCATCAGTAACCCCACCTACTATCTCATTCACTGAGATTAACCCCATCCCTACTTCTATCCCCAAAACTCTTCCTTTTTCTCCTCATTTGGTCTCTGAACCCGCTACCTCTTCTTTCCCTATAGGACCTGAGCATCAAACTTTTGAGGAATCTATGCAGTTCTACAAATTGTTTGATACGTCAGGTACACCTATAATCCTAAACACTTCTCTCCCCCCCCCTCTCCAAATAAGCCCATATCTGAACTAACATTATTTTCAGGTCCTAGCTTGGCGTCTGTTGACACGCATGTCAACAGTCTGGGAGAAAAGGTGGACGCACTCACCAACACCATCAATGAAACCACCAGCGCCGTCAATCAGGCTGGTGAGGAGCTGAAGAAGTTGATCGCCACTTGCTCATCAAAAGCTGAGAACTCACAACTTTCAGCTGTTGAAGAAGAAGTCGTCCAACTCAGAGAGTCCTCTCAACTCTTTCAAGGGCGACTTGAGTCTCTTACCGCTGAAGTTCAGGGTCTCTCTTCAAAAGTTGACCTCTACACGTCCCTTCTTCAGCAAATTTTACAGAAAGTGAATGCACCAGCTCCAGTGTTGCCTCCCTCCTTCACTGAAGATGATCGTACCAACCTCAACATCGCTATGGAATTCATTCATGATGCCACGTGCGACATCCCTGCGGTTGAAGATCGGATTAAGCATCTGGAGGCTGACGTCCAAGTGCTAAAAGCTTCAACAGCTACTCCAGCAGCTGAACAATCCCCTACCGCTGATAATGACAAAGTGGGGGAGAAAGCTGAAGAAACTTCTATTGCTGCTGCTGGGGAAGTTAAGACTCCAAAGGAACCTCCCTCTCAATCTGAGGGGGAGAAGGCAAAAGAATCCTCATCTATTCACTCTATTCTCTTTGAAGAGGATGAGGAAGAAGACGATGAAGAGGAAGATGATCTGGATCTTGATGATCAAGAAAAGGATCAGCCCTCCGATGACGACGACGATGATGAAGACCAATCTATGTGGTTCTCCAAGCCGAACGTTGCATCAGGTACAACTTCGCAAGAGGTTGTCAAAGCAGGGGTGAGAGGTGATACATCTTCAAGTGTTCCTTCGCAAAGCAAAGACAAGCAACCGATTGCTGAAGAATGCTTGAGGACTGGATCACAATCTGAGGGGGAGCATCCTTCTCAGGTATGTCTTTCAATTGTACCACTCTCCTACTCTTTCCAAACCCCTATTTCCTTCTAGCCTTTATATCTCTCTTTCCAAAAATACACTTATCCCTTCTTTCCTTCTTTTTCTATCCAGACAGTTCTCACCCCTGCTTAAGGGTTCTGAACTACAAATAATTCCAGCTGCTATCGCTGAAGACATAATCCCAATCTCTATCACTGAGATTGATGAAGAAGAAGAAGAAGAATATTCCCTGGTCCATCCAGGAAGGCCCTCTCGACCCTCTCATTGGTCAGAGGAAGTGGTGAAGAAAAGAGTTGAAATGATCGCTCAACTAGAAAGTCAACGGCTGAAAATCCCTCTTCAAACATCCACAGAGCTCGACTTCCTCACTGAAGCCGAAAGAGAAGAATCTGCCAAAGCTGAGAAGCTGATCGCTGAATGCAAACGAGATGCCCAACTCGCTTTAAAGATTCAATCTTCTCAAGTCAAGGACAAAAAGCTGAAAAGCAAACCTGTGGAAGTTTAAGCTGCACTACTGAAAGAAATTGAAGAGGAACGCTCCAAAGAACAAGAGATCAACGATAAGTCTATCGATTGGTGCAAACAAAAGATGGATTATCGTTCTGATCTTCTTCCAATATCAGCCGTGACTATCTCTGGTCGCAAGAAGAAAGATCAACTCTCAGTGACCATGGAGATTACCAGAGAGGATGGAACCCAAAAACCAATGTACGTATCAAAACTTGAGAGCTTCGGATTTACGGATGGTTAGAGTTCTGGGATGCGCTGAAGAAATCCAAATCTACATACAGAGGCTACGTTGAAGGACTTCTTGAAGCCCTCATAAATAGAGTCACCTCTGTACTAAAGCTGCCATCTCCTCTTCCTCCCAAATATTTGAAACTCAAGAGAAAAATTTGGTCCTCCTCCTCTGAAGACGTCACCATCATCAGGAATGAAACTTCTATCAAATTTTCAAGAGATGCACTGTTTGGTCCTCCTCCCGATCTTTCAGTTCTGGATTTATTTCTGCCTCCTGGTGGTCCTTTCCAAGCTGGTCAAGTAATTGACAATCCTTATGGAATATTCTTCAGAGATGATGATGAGGAACTCAGATTTCAAAGAATCTCTGAGATTCCTATCTGTCCTCTGAATCATCTCAAGGATCTCTTATGCTTATGGTGTGACTTCTTCCCTGCTGCTGAAAAAATTAAAGAAATTATCAGTCAAGAATCTTTGGAACGAAGACAGAAAGGAGAAGAAATACCTGAGTATATGATCAATCCTCCTAAATCTTCTTTTAATAGCTGATAGATTAGTTTCCTTCTCTGTAATCTGTTAGTTATACTTACAGTAGTTAGTTACTCACTTGTACTTATGATTTTCATATCTTGTAATTCCATCCCTGAATTAAATGAAAATCGCAGTGATGTACTTAACCCTATCAGTACTGTAAAAGATCCCTCAAAATAGTAATTGGGACATGCATTCTATGAGTCCTTTCTTATTCCTATATTTTGAATCATAAAGTAATTTTCTTTTGTTACTTTGTCATTATCAAATAGGGGGAGATTGTTGATCCAAACTCTCTCAGTGATTTGATAATGACCCTCTTTTATACTTAGTGAAAATTACGTTATTATATGTATTAGTGTTTCATCATCAGCGATCAGACTGAGTCTGTTCAGTTATCGCTGATGACCTTTCTGTAAACATTTAATATGTATGTGTTTCACTTTCAGCGATCAAACTGAGTCTGTTCAGTCATCGCTGATCGTTTCCCATGTAACACAGTTAACGTAATCCCTGAAGACAAGTCTCGCGTCAACATAGTTCATAGCTGAATCAAAGACGAAGCCACTGAACAATAGATAAGTCTACTAGTGACCTGATGCGGATATCAGCGAAGACTAGACGAATCTACTTACGCGAAGAAGCCTGAGGAAAAGCTTCAGCGATAGCTGAACTTCTTTATCTCTGGAAGAAGAGATACTCAGCGATCAACGATCACAAAGCTTATGCCTCAAGTTTTCTTTTGTCTTACCTTGCACAACCAGTACGATGTGTCAGAACGGACACGTCTCTGCCACAAATCGTACAACAACTCTGTCAACTACACTGTTCATAAAACGGCCAAAAGCATGTCTCCAAAAGTAAGACTCCCAAAGCCAATCTATGAACGCCACGTGTAAAGTGCCCTGCCATGCATTTAATGCATAGGGTATAAATAGGAAGCTCACCCCTTCATCTGAAGGTGTGCTCAATCCTTGAACTCCATAATAGAAACCCTTGTTTTCTATCTCTCTAAAATCCCCCATTCTCTGAATTTCTTGTGCAACCATCTTAGTGTTTCTTAAGTTTGTTTAGATTGAGTCTGTCTTAATCTTATTCCGCAACAAACTTGTAAATTGTATTTTGATTTATCAATAAACAATTTATTAAACTTTAATTTCTGTGTTTGTATTCAACCCCCCCCCCCTTCTACAAACTTGTTAAGCACCTTCGGGACCAACAAGAGTACTGTGTGTTGCTGATCCTGCAGCTCTTGAAGTCTGCTTGGATTCCTTGTTATCATAGGAGAAGAGATGTCTCCTATGACCAACTCTGGAGGATGGTTCTTTTGAGTTATAGTCTGATGACTAGGTTCTTCATTGATTCCCACATCTAGATTGGAATCATTTAAGTCAGCTGAGGGGATCTCATCAGCTGCTTCTGGCTCTTCATGCACTGGATTCTCCTCATCTCTTCTTTCTTCTTCACTCTAAATTTGTTCAGTAGCATTCTCCTTTTCACAGACATCAACAGGCTCTATTGGAGGTATGGGAAAGATCACAGACTGGGGAATAATGTCTTGTACTTGTACTTGTTCATCCCCTGATCCTCCACTTCCTGAACCTGCATGATAATCACTACTGAAACCCAAAGAGTTAGTTAGTGAATCAATGTCAAATAACCACTGAGGACCAGACCCAATAGGATTTGGTGTGTTCTCATTGCATTTGACATTGTCACTTTCCTCAATTATTCTAGAAGAAGAATTAAAAACTCTGTAAGCCTTACTCTGAGATGAGTAGCCAACAATAAAACCATCATCTGCCTTGCTATCAAAATTTCCTAAGTGAGTTTTGGTATTGAGAATGGTACAAGGACACCCAAAAGGTTTCAAAAATCCAATAAATGGTTTTCTGTTATTTAAAAGCTCATATGGTGTCTTGTTTTTAGGCTTGACTACTAGAACTTAGTTTTGGACATAGCAAGCAGTATTAACTGCTTCAGCCCAGAAAGTAATTGGAAGTTTGGAATCAGTTAACAGAGATCTAGCAGCTTCAATCAGTGTCCTATTCCTTCTCTCAGCAACACCATTTTGTTGTGGAGTCCTAGGAGCACTGTATTGCCTCTCAATTCCTTTTTCCTCACAAAAGGTGTTTAGGTCATGATTTTTAAATTCAGTACCATTGTCTAACCTAATGACTTTTACCTTTTGATTTGTTTGGTTTTCAATTCTTAGGATAAAGGATTTGATCAGTCCACTTGTCTCATCCTTAGTCCTTAGAAAATATACCCAAGTAAATCTAGAGTAATCATCAACAATAACTAGGCAGTATGATTTCTTACCTATACTCATAACATTTGTAGGACCAAACAGATCCATCTGCAACAACTGAAGAGAACTAGAGATTGTGTTCAACTCTTTGGACTTATGAGAAGTTTTGTGTTGTTTACCTTTGAGACAGGCAATACAATGATCATCACATGAAAAGACTTTGGAAGGTAAACCTCTTACAAGGTTGTTTTTAACAAGTTTATTCATTATTTTAAAGTTCATGTGACACATCCTTCTGTGCCAAAGTGATGATTCATCCAAAGAAGCTTTTGAAACAAGACAGTTTAGGGATGAATCAGTTGAAACACTTTCCATATCTAAGCAATATACATTATCCTTTCTTGGAGTTCTTAGTAGTATCATCTTTTCATCAACTACCTTGAATCCAGGAACAAGGATAATGCATTCAGAATCAGTAAATAATATACTATGTTGTTTGTCACAAACCTGTGATACACTTAACAAGTTGTACCTTAACTTCTCAACATAGAATACATCTTCAAAGGTCATTTTACCTTTGGTTACATCCCCCTTACCACTGATCTTACCTCCATCTGGATTATTACCAAAGGCAACATGCCCACCATCAATTTTCTTGAAATTCTTGAGGCATGACATGTTCCCTGTCATGTGCCTAGAGCAACCACTATCAACATGCCAGATGCTCTTCCCCTTGAGCTGCTGGTTGCCCTGCACATAAGATTAAACAGTTAGTATTGATTGGGAACCCAAGCCAAAGTGATCTTGGGTCTCCCTTTCTCATCAAAGTACTTACATTCCTTTTTGATGAGATTTTTAAACATAGAGCACTCTTTATTGGAGTACTTTGTCAATATGATTGGTCTAGCAGCACAAACACTAGGAGCAGTACTAAATTCAGAAGTACTAACAGAGTTAGCAGCACTAACAGGTTTAGCAGTACTAACCTTGTTAGAAGCACTAATAGATTTAGAAGTATTAACATTTGAAGAAGTACTAACCATGATAGTTTTAGCAGTACTAATACTCTTGGCAGCACTAACATTGTGCCAGGATCGAATTCTCAACAAGAATTAATTCTCAGAAAAAATATCAAAGAAGTTTGCGGAATAACACTTTGATATTTTAATCAAACAGAAAATCAAAACAGAATATAATCAACAAACTGTAAACTTGTATTGAATGCTTTAAAGTTACAAGATTACTCACTCAACCTCAATATTGATGAACAGGCTCACCAATACGAATTCTACTTCTCTAGAATTAGGATCTATGCCTTGAGGTTAATTTTCTCTCTAAAAGAATGAAAACAAAAGTTAACTCATTATTCTAAACTATACAATATATATACTGAATACAAAGATAATTACAATAAATAAGATATCTTCAGTATATCTTCCATGTATATCTCTAAGCTTCTATAATCTTCAGATTATCCAGCTGTCATTCTTTCCATCTGAATCTCTTTAGCAGTACTAACCATGATCAGCAGCATTAACTTCTTCTAGCAGCATTAACTACTAAGCAGCACTAACTACTAGCAGTACTAACTAGCTAAGCAGTACTAACTTTGTTCAAGCAGCACTAACTATGACTAGCAGTATTAATAGTACTAGCAGTAGTAACACTCAGCAGTATTAACCTTTAAGTCTTCTAGCAGTAGTAACTTTGAACCAGCAGCATTAACCATACTTGATGAATTCTTCAGTTCCCAACAATCTCCCCCTAACTTGACTTTTAGGAAGAGAAGTCAAGTTCTTCAGAATTAATCTTCAAGATGCTCCCAAAACTCTATTATGGCCTAAATTCCAGTGTTTGCATCCAATCCCAAACTCTGATTGATGGTTCTTTGAATCAAGTATTTAGCCATTTCTGAATCTGGAACACACCTTAACTTTTTCTTCAGCATGGCATGTAGCTTCAATCTGCTATGATTGTACACTCTATCCACTAGGAAGTATTCAGTGTGATTTAAATCCAAAGTCACTGTATATACTCCACTAATTTCATATAGAGTCCAACTGTTGACCAACTTGAATACATCCTTGATCATATGCTTTACTTCTTCAGGTTTGAACATCATACACAGATACTCCATTACCAGTTTTGTAATTGAAATTCCTGGAGCCTTTAGAATATCTGCATACAACTTCATTCTTATCTCAAACATCTCTTCAAGATCTGATCTAGAGCATGTTCTGACAATTTTTGCCCATGTGTTGAACACTTCATACTTTTCATCCTTTCTTTTCAGCCTTATGTATTCCTTTCCATCCACTGTCAATGTATCCCAGAGAATGACCTCAAGAGGCTTAACTCCTACAGGTTCTGCTGAGATTGGTTCAGGCACTTTGTCCATCACTACCATATACAAATTTACATCATCAGTGTTAGATAACTCTGTCTGTTTAGATGACTCAGGTGCCCCTTCTTCTTCAACAACCTTATCAGCCTCTTCTTCAGATACTCTAGGCTTTTTGATTGGCTTTCTCCTTGCCATCAGTTTTGTTCTCTTTAAAGTCCTTAGACTTTCTCCCAGGGTGGACTCTTTCTTAGGAGGTGTTTCTTGCTCATCTGGAAATGGCTTTTGACAATCAAAGTCATTACTTTCTTTTATTCTCTTCTCCATCTCCACCCTAGCAGTTTCACTTCCCTGAAGCTTTAACATCTCTGAATCATAGAGTTCTTTGATCTTCTCAAAAGACATTTTGGAGAACATCTCCTTTTTGACTCCTACAGCACCTTTGAGAAATATAATCATCTTGTTTCTCTCTTGGGTACCTAGGAATGTCTTTGAGGGTCTTCTCTTCTTTGCAACTGTTTTCACCACAGATTTCTTCATACTTGCAGCTTTCTTCTGTGCAATTTTAGTTGCCATACTCTGTTGATAAGCTTCATTCAGTTCAGCAGCTAGAGCTTTTGCCATTTCCCTGTCCTTTTCCATCTGAACTCTTTCTTCTTTTTCAATATCCTCCTGCATCTTTTTAGCTAGGGCTTCATCTGATTCAACCAACCTTTGCTTTTTGATTGGTTGATCAGATTCTACCATCTTTGCTTTTCCTTTGTCTTTGCTCATTGCCTTCTTACTGTTATCTTTCTTGATCACTTCACCTTGTTCTTTTATGATTACACCTTTGGTCTTTGAAGTGACCTTGGGAGTATCATTCTTGGCTTTTAGTAAGGTTTCTGCAATCTCAAGATCTGTTAACACTTCTTTCACAGTTTCTGCTGCTTTATTAATGTCAGCAGTAGTAACTGTTTCTGCTTGCTGCTCCCCCTGAACATCAACTTTCTCTCCATCAAGCTCCCCCTTTCTTGTGGCTTCTTCCATGTTGATCTCCCCCTTTTTGGGAGCATCATCCTCAGTTGGCCTTCTCCTTAATTGGAATTGCTTTCTCTTCTTCCTTTGTACCAGACTAACCACCATCCTCTTCAGCTTAGCAATCTGTTCTTGTTGTGACAGAACTACTAGCTTCATTTCTTCAATTTCTTTGCCTTGTTTGAGAACATCTTGATTGATGTTCCCCATTGTTTCCATCAATTCATCGTACGTATATCTGTCCTCACCCTCTCCAGAAGTGTTACCCTCCTTTGAAGGATCATTGGATCTTTTATTTGTGGAAGTCTTCTGCCTTGCAGAGGCACTATCCACCCCTGTGGTTTCTTGGCACCAGGGACCTTCAAATGATTGCTCATTCAAAGTTGCCATGGGGGAGGTCTTATTGATGTTACCACTTTCCTCCTCTGTACTAGCAGGAGTAGTGGCAGCCTCATCACCCATATGCTCTACCTCCTCCTCAGAGAGCACCTCCTTTGGGTTGGGAGACACCCGTGTGGTTTCCCTTTGGATATTCTCTAGGGGAGAATTCTCCCTTAGAGGGCTTATAGGCTTAGTGGGTAATGGTACAAGAAGGGAAGGAGCCTTCTTTACCTGTTTTCTCTTGTAAGTTTGGGTGATGGGAGAGGTTGGTTTTTCAAGAAGGGACTGGGGAATTGATTTTGAGAGGGAAGGTTGGGCTTGGCTAGCAGTGGGTTGGTCTAATGGGGACCTTGACCCTGCTGCCATACCTTCATTGGTTTGGGACACCACCATCATTGTAGAGAACAATGAGGTGTCAACTCCTTCAGAGTCCCCAGCAGATCTTCTCATATTTGAGAACACCTTGCCTTTGGGGGGTTTAGGTACATATACCCCAACAGGTTGAGGTATATCCGTCAATTCATGAGTAATAATTTCTTGAACAAACCTGGGATACATAAAGAAGCTCTTTTTGTTTCCCATGTTTGAGACAAGATCACTGAAAATCATTTTAGAAAAATTGTACTTTCTGGCAGTGGCCAAGCACACCAAAGCATAAGCAATAGTGCTGCTGAACTCACTCCATCCAGTAGTTTTTTTTGGAGATACAATGCATAAGAGTATGGACAAAGAAACGCCATTGGGGTGAGAATTTTGCTTTAGAAAATTTGAACACTCCCAATGGGCCTCCATACCCCATTCTTGTAAGGTTTGAAAACAGTTCATCATTTGGGATAGAGGTTATACCAGAGGCATCGTCTAGACGTAGACTGATGCGAATAACCTCTTCAGTAACCGTGAGTGATTGATCACAGATTCTTGTCTTGATCATCTACACACCATTCTCAACAACAATGGTTGCATTAGCCCAGAACTGCCTTTGATGCTCAATATAGATTGTAGGGGATACAGTAAGAGCATGAGCAATGTGGCTTGTCTTGAGGAAATCCACAATCTGATGAAATCCTGAAGCTTGCTTTGGCTTTTGTAGCATCGCAATCTCGTTGTGTTCGTCGATGAAAGTCATGGATGCCATTGATCTTAGTGAAAAGCTTGCCTGAAAACTTCGAACTTGAGAGAGAAAAGGTTTTGAGCGCAAGAGAACAGTATGCAAAGAGTCGTTATGAACTTTTAGGCGGGCAAAAAGTATTTATAGTATTCGGAATATAAGCAGTATTAACCTAGAGCAGTATTAACTACTAGCAGCATTAACTGCTAGCAGTATTAACTAGCTAGCAGTATTAACTGACTAGCAGTATTAACTGACTAGCAGTATTAACTGCTAGCAGTATTAACCACTAGCAGTATTAACTGAAAGCAGTATTAACCACTAGCAGTATTAACTGAAAGCAGTATTAACCACTAGCAGTATTAACTGAAAGCAGTATTAACTACTAGCAGTATTAACTACTAGCAGTATTAACTACTAGCAGTATTAACTGAAAGCAGTATTAACTGAAAGCAGTATTAACCACTAGCAGTATTAACTGAAAGCAGTATTAACCACTAGCAGTATTAACTGAAAGCAGTATTAACTACTAGCAGTATTAACTGAAAGCAGTATTAACTACTAGCAGTATTAACTGAAAGCAGTATTAACTACTAGCAGTATTAACTAACTTACTCCTTTTAAACTTGCTAAACACTGAGTACTGCTATGCAAATCCTGAAACAGACGATTAGTAACTCCAGGAATACTATACAGATATAAAACCACTTTTTGAGAAGGGGATTATTCAGAGTTTATCATTCCCACACTTGTTACCAAGAAAGTGAATCTACCCACATCAAAAGCTTTAGTGAATAGATCAGCAAACTGATTATCAGTGTGAACTTTGACAACTTGAATAAGTTTCTTTTCATTACAATCTCTTATAAAGTGATACCTGATCTCAATGTGCTTTGTTTTTGAGTGCTTGACTGGATTATTCACAATGCTAATAGCACTGCTGTTGTCAATAAAGATTGGAGTGTGTAGAAAGGTTACCCCATAATCCAACATTTGATTCTGAATCCATAAGACTTGAGAACAGCAACTTGCAGCTGCTATGTACTCTGCCTCTGTTGTAGATGTGGATACCGTGGTTTGTTTCTTGCACTGCCATGAGACTAGTCTATCACCCAAAAACTGACATCCTCCAGAAGTAGATTTTCTGTCCAAGTTTGCCCCACCTAGATCACTGTCTGAGTATGCTATTAGGTCAAAAGGTGAGTTATGAGGATACCAAAGTCCCAATCTGGGTTGCCCTTTGAGATATCTGAATATCCTCTTAACAGCTTGAAAGTGAGATTGCTTTGGCCTAACTTGAAATCTTGCACATACACAGACTGGAAACATTATGTCTGGCCTTGATGCTGTGAGATACATGAGAGAGCCAATCATGGATCTATAATGATGCACATCCATATCCTCCCCCTCAAGATCTGCTGTGATCTGCTTGTGTGTTTCCATAGGTGTGCTGGCAGGTTTTGATTCTGAGAAACCAAACTTGGTTAGAATATCCTGCACATACTTGGATTGACAGATGAAAATGCCATCTGACTTCTGTTGAACTTGGAGTCCAAGGAAGAAAGTAAGTTCCCCCATGGAACTCATTTTGAACCTTTGATGCATTAAATCCTCAAACTCCTTGCACATGTTGTTTCTTGTAGATCCAAAGATAATGTCATCAACATAGATTTGGACCAGCAAAATATCCTTCTTCTTTCTTTTGATAAATAGAGTCTTATCAATGACTCCTCTTTCAAAGTCATTTTCCAAGAGATAGGATGACAGTGTGTCATACCATGCTCTTGGGGCTTGATGTAGTCCATAAAGTGCTTTCTTTAATTTGTATACCCTGTCTGGATAGCTTGGGTTTTCAAACCCTGGTGGTTGACAGACATATACTTCTTCTTCAATTGATCCATAGAGAAAAGCACTTTTTACATCCATTTGATAGACTTTGAAGTTCATGTAAGAAGCATAGGCTAGGAATAGTCTGATTGCTTCTATCCTAGCCACAGATGCAAAAACTTCTTCATAATCTATACCTTCTTCTTGAGTATAGCCTTGAGCCATCAGCCTTGCTTTGTTCCTTATGACAATACCTCTTTCATCTCTCTTGTTTCTGAAAATCCACTTTGTGCCAATCGCTCTGTGACCTTTAGGAAGGTCTACTAGATCCCATACATCTTGTAGCTTGAACTGTAACAGTTCCTCTTGCATTGCTTCTATCCAGCTGGATTCTTTCATAGCATCATGTGCCTTTTTAGGCTCAAGCTGTGATAGAAAACAAGAAAGCACTGTATGCTGTTGATCGTGCATTTCCTGAAGCCTGCTTTGATGTCTAGTCATCATAGGAGAAGAGATATCTCCTATTATCAACTGTGAAGGATGATTCTTTTGAACTCTGGTGTTATGACTAGGTTCTTCATTCAGTCCAGCCTCAAGATTAGATTCATGCAGCTCAACTGAAGTGTTTTCAGATGCCACTTCATTATTTTCTTGAGTCTCCTCATCTCTAGTGTCTTCTTCACTTTGACTTGGTTCAGTAATTGATTCCTTTTCACAGTCTTCACCAGAATTTACTGTGGGTATGGGAAAAATCACAGATTTAGATATACTTTCTTGAACTTGTGTGATCCCTGATCCTCCACTTCCTGTTCCTGTATACTCATTACTGAAACTAAAAGAGTTAGTTAGTGAATCAATGTCAAATAGCCACTGAGGTCCAGACCCAACAGGATTTGGTGTGTTCTCATTGCATTTGACATTGTCACTTTCTTCAATTATTCTAGAAGAAGAGTTAAATACTCTGTAGGCCTTACTCTGAGATGAATATCCAACAAGAAATCCATCATCTGCTTTGCTATCAAACTTACCTAAGTGAGATTTGGTATTTAGAATTGTACAAGGACACCCAAAAGGTTTGAAGAAACCAATAAAAGGTTTTCTTTTATTTAAAAGCTCATATGGGGTCTTGTTCTTTTGCTTGACCACTAGAACTCTGTTTTGGACATAACAAGCAGTATTAACTGCTTCAGCCCAGAAGGTAATTGGCAATTTTGAATCAGCCAACAGAGATCTAGCAGCCTCTATTAGTGTTCTATTCCTCCTTTCAGCAACACCATTCTGTTGAGGAGTCCTAGGAGCACTATATTGCCTCTCAATACCTTTTTCTTCACAAAAGGTGTTTAGATCATGATTTTTAAACTCAGTTCCATTATCTGATCTCATGACTTTTACTCTTTGATTAGTTTGGTTTTCAATTCTTAGAATAAAGGATTTGATAAGACCACTTGTTTCATCCTTAGTCCTTAGAAAATATACCCAAGTAAATCTGGAGTAATCATCAACAATAACCAAGCAGTAAGATTTCTTGCCTATACTCATAACATTTGTAGGACCAAACAGATCCATATGCAGTAACTGGAGACAAGAAGAAACATAATTTAACTCTTTGGTCTTATGAGAAGTTTTGTGTTGTTTGCTTTTAAGACAAGCAACACAATGATCATCACATGAAAAGACTTTTGAAGGTAACCCTCTTACAAGGTTATTTTTAACAAGATTGTTCATAGTCTTCAAATTCATGTGACACATCCTTCTGTGCCAAAGAGAGGATTCATCTACAGAAGCTTTTGAAACAAGACAATTTAGAGATGAATCACTATCAACATTGTCCATATCAAGACAGTAAATATTGTCCTTTCTTGGAGTTCTAAGTAGTATCATGCTTTCATCAACTACCTTGAACCCTGGAGCAAGAATCATACACTCAGTATTAGTAAATAATATACTATGTTGTTTGTCACAAACCTGTGATACACTTAACAGGTTGTACTTTAATTGATCAACATAGTAGACATCCTCAAATGTCATCTTACCTTTGGTGACATTACCTTTTCCACTTATCTTACCACCAGTAAGATTGTCTCCAAATGCAACATGTCCTCCATTGATATTCTTGAAATCCTGAAGGCATGACATGTTGCCTGTCATGTGCCTAGAGCAACCACTATCAACATGCCAAATGCTCTTTCCCTTGAGCTGTTGGTTGCCCTGCACATTAGATAAATCAATTAGTATGAATTAGGAACCCAAGCCAAAGTGGTCTTGGGTACCCCTTTCTCATCAAAATATTTGCATTCTTTCTTGACAAGATTTTTGAACTTTAACTCCTCATTCTTGGAGTACTTTGTTACAATAATAGACTTGGAAATATGTTTGCTAGAATCAGGACTAGTTTTAGAAGTACTAACTGCCTTGGCAGCACTTGCATGCTTAGCAGCACTAACCTTGTTAGAAGTAGTAACTGTGTTAGCAGCAGTAACTGTGTTGGCAGTATTAACCTTTGAAGAGGTATTAACAGTATTAGCAGCATTAATATTTTCAGCAATACTAACACTGTTAGCAGTAGTAACTGTGTTAGCAGTACTAATATTGTTAGCAGTACTAACCCTGTTAGTACTTCTAGGTACCCACATTTTGATACTTTCTTTTAAAATCTTTTTCTTTAAAGTGACTTTACTTTCAACAGATTTCTTTATCACATGTTTCTTTCCAGCCTTCCTATAACCAACAGGTTTTTGCACAAATCTTTTAAAGTTCATCTGTTGGTTAATTGGGTTGAAGTAACAATACTTAGCCAAATGATTCAACTTGCCACATATAAAACAAGGTTTTGGTCTATTGATTTTATTCAGATCAACTCCTTGTTTCTGAGCCCATTGATTATTCCAGTTTCTTTGATTTCCTCTTTTTAAACCAGAATTTAGGCTCTTGGCTTTATTGCAATCACACTGTTTACAAGATCCAGGATTCACAACTGTGGTTTGTTTGTAATGGACCTTGTTATCATTTCCGTTAGTCTTCTCTATCTCCTTGGACTTGACCCAGATTTTCCCACATCCCTCATTGGTGATAATATTGTTTTCTAATGGTATCTTTTTACTCACATTATTATCCCTGTTCTCACTGGCTCCTTTTTCAGTCAAATCCTTAACTACTACCTCATCCAAAGGATCTATCTTAAAAACTTCTTCAGACAAGTCCTTTTTCTCCTTAGTTTCTAACAAGTCTGATGTAGGAGAAATATAGTTGTTATTGTAAGGAGGGGGTGTATTGTTGTATCCAATACCAGGCTTCATCTTATCATGTATCTGAGCCTTTAGAAGAGAGTCCATTGCTTTTGAAGCATAGGAAAACTTGTCTATGTCAAGCTTAACTTTTGACAGTTCCTCTTTCAGTCTATCATTCTCTTCTAAGGACTTAGACAGTTTGGTTTCTAACTCATTCTTTTCCCACTTCCAATAGTTTGTGTCATAAGAGTGTTGAAGTTCATTAGCTTGAAAGCCTTTGATTTGCTCTTCAAATCTCTCTACTATTAACACATAATCTCTTCTGTCTTTTTCTAATCTTTTGAGGTCATCACACATACTTTGATTGTGATCCATGTATCTTGTAACAGTGTCAATGCAAGATTTAGTGCAAAGATTAGAACTTACCTCAGTAGGGAGATCAGACACTTCTGCCATAAGAGCTTGGTTCTGAATGGCTTCCTCAGCTTGATCACTCCAGTCAAATCCCATTCCTTGTTGAGAAACAAGGGCTTGAGCAGGATTCTTGTTCTGATTGTATCCTCCATTCTGAGCTTGTTGGTGGTTATTGTTTGGAACAGCACTCCTGCATTCTCTAGCAAAGTGTCCTTTCTTGTGACACTTATAACATTCCACCTTGGTTTTGTCAAAACCAGCTCCATCTTCTCTTCTTTGAGAGAAGTTATTTCTTCCAGTTCTTTTAATGAACTTTTTCACCCTCATGGATAAGATGGCCATCTGCCATTTAATATCCATCTCCTCCAGATCATCAGGGTGAATTTGATCAAGATCATCATTAATCAGAGAATTGCTGCTATGACTGGACAAAAAGGCTTCAAATATAGTTTCAGTGCCTTTTTCTGAACTTACTCCACTGACAGTACTAACTGCTTCAGGGTTGACAGTAGTATCAGTGGATGCTGAAAGAAGTGCAGCATTGTGAATATAACCAGAGGGCTTCTTCTTGGTTTCTACCTCAGTTTCAAAAACTCTTAGATCATTGTATAGATCATCAAGTTCTTTCTCTTCCAGATTGTCACTCTGTCTATATGAGACAGTGTACATAGTCCATTCATCCCCAAGAGATCTGAGAAACTTTCTGTTGATATCATCTTGTTCCATCTTCACCCCTACAGTAGCCAGTTCACCTATGAGTTTATTGAACCTATCAAAAGTTTGAGTCATAGACTCATTCTTTGTGGAAGTGAAGTTCTCATACTGCTGCTTTAGAACATCTCTTTGATTTCTTTTGATGCTCTTAGTTCCAGCAAATCTTTTCTCTAGAGCATTCTAGAGAATCTGAGCATCAGTGCAGTTGCAAAATTG
Source organism: Arctium minus (assembly GCA_954870635.1). Taxonomy (NCBI): domain Eukaryota; kingdom Viridiplantae; phylum Streptophyta; class Magnoliopsida; order Asterales; family Asteraceae; genus Arctium; species Arctium minus. The sequence continues at coordinate 134,619,329 of OX941081.1, read as the reverse complement.
ATGCTGATATTCATTGGGAATGGCCAAGAGCAGAGTGCTCAAGGCCTTCATCTCTGTCTGTCTGATCTTCCTCTCACCATCTGTCTTTGGTGGAGGTCTTTTCCCATCTGGTCCTATCCTTCCAGCTTCAGAAGGACCATTCTCAATGATATCCCACATTGAGTAGTCAGTGAGAAGAATATATTGTCTGATTCTGATCTTCCACATGTCAAACTCACTTGGTTTGAGCATTGGAACCTTAGAAACCAAAGTACTGCTTGATTCTGTAAGATTTTCCATGATGAATAACTGTTTCTGAGAGAGTTAGGCTCTGATACCACTTGTCAGGATCGAATTCTCAACAAGAATTAATTCTCAGAAACAATATCAAAGAAGTTTGCGGAATAACACTTTGATATTTTAATCAAACAGAAAATCAAAACAGAATATAATCAAAAAACTGTAAACTTGTATTGAATGCTTTAAAGTTACAAGATTACTCACTCAACCTCAATATTGATGAACAGGCTCACCAATACGAATTCTACTTCTCTAGAATTAGGATCTATGCCTTGAGGTTAATTTTCTCTCTAAAAGAATGAAAACAAAAGTTAACTCATTATTCTAAACTATACAATATATATACTGAATACAAAGATAATTACAATAAATAAGATATCTTCAGTATATCTTCCATGTATATCTCTAAGCTTCTATAATCTTCAGATTATCCAGCTGTCATTCTTTCCATCCGAATCTCTTTAGCAGTACTAACCATGATCAGCAGCATTAACTTCTTCTAGCAGCATTAACTACTAAGCAGCACTAACTACTAGCAGTACTAACTAGCTAAGCAGTACTAACTTTGTTCAAGCAGCACTAACTATGACTAGCAGTATTAATAGTACTAGCAGTAGTAACACTCAACAGTATTAACCTTTAAGTCTTCTAGCAGTAGTAACTTTGAACCAGCAGCATTAACCATACTTGATGAATTCTTCAGTTCCCAACACATTGGTAGCAGTAGTATTGCTTCTAGCAGCACTATCATTGTCAGCAGTACTATTTGGGGTAGCAGTACTAACCGTTTTAGTGCATTTAGGAACCCACATATTGACACTTTCTTTAACAGTCTTTTTCTTCATGTGGCTTTTAGATTTAACAAATTTCTTAGCCACATGGTTCCTTTCCTTATTCCTATAACCCAAGGGTTTTTGCATAGATCTTTGAAAATTCATCCTTTGGTTTATAGGATTGAAATAACAGTATTTTGCAAAATGATTCAATTTTCCACAGATAAAACAAGGTTTTGGTCTATTGATTTTCAGATCAACCCCTTGTTTTTGTGCCCACTGATTATTCCAGTTTCTTTGATTTCCCCTCTTTTTATCATGTTTTAGGGGCTCAGATTTCTTGCATGCACACTGTTTGCAAGGAACTGGATTCACAACTGTGGTCTGTTTGTAATGGACCTTATCAGACTTTCCCTCTGTCTTCTCTATGTCCTTTGATTTGACCCAAATCTTTCCACACCCCTCATTGGTAATGATGTGATTCTCTAGGGGAATCTCACCACTCACATTGTTCTCCTTACTCTTTCCAACCTCTTTCTCAGTCTTATCCTCAACAACTACCTCATCTAAGGGATCTATCTCAGTGGCTCCCTCAGGCAAGTCCTTCCTATCTTTGGTTTCTAGCAAATCTGACGTAGGAGGAATGTAGTTGTTGTTGTATGGTGGTGGTGTGGTATTGTACCCAATTCCTCTTCTCAATTTGTCATGAATCTGAGTTTGTAGTAAAGAGTCCATTGCTTTAGAAGCATTGGAAAACTTTTCCACATCAAGCTTAACCTTGGTTAGCTCCTCTCTCAATTTTTCACTCTCCTCTTTAGATTTGGTCAGTTGGAGTTCTAGATCCTTTTTCTCCCACTTCCAGTAATTGGTATCATATGAGTGTTGGAGTTCATTGGCTTGAAAACCTTTAATCTGTTCCTCAACAATTCTCACATAGTCTTTTATATCTTTTGCTAACCTCTTAAGGTCATCACTCATGTTCTGATTGTGATCTATGTACCTTTTAACAGTGTCTATGTAAGTTTTAGAACAGAGAGTAGAACTTACCTCAGTTGGGAGATCAGATACTTCTGCCATAAGAGCTTGATTTTGGATAGCCTCTTCTGCTTGATCACTCCAGTCAAACCCCATTCCTTGTTGAGAAACAAGGACATGAGCAGAGTTTCTGTTGTGATTGAAGCTTCCAGACTGAGCTTGTTGGTGGTTGTTGTTGTGAGACACTCCACTTCTGCATTCCCTGGCAAAGTGTCCCTTCAGATGACATTTATAGCACTCCACCTTTGATTTATCAAAGTCTGCTCCATCTTCTCTTCTTTGGGAGAAGTTGTTCCTCCCAGTCCTCTTTATGAACTTCTTCACCCTCATGGAAAGCATGGCCATCTGCCATTTAATATCCATCTCTTCAAGATCATCAGGATGAAGTTGTTCCAAGTCATCATTAATTAAAGAGGAATTTCCATGGCTGGAAAGAAAGGCTTCAAACACAGATTCAGTGCCTTTTTCTTGATTTGCTCCATTAGCAGCATTAACTGATTCAGGGTTAGCATTAGAATCAATTGATGTTGATAGAAGTGCAGCATTATGAATATATCCAGAAGGTTTCTTCTTTGCCTCCACCTCAGATTCAAATACTCTAAGGTCATTGTACAGATCATCAAGTTATTTTTCTTCCAATTGTTCATTCTGTCTGAACGAAACAGTGTACATGGTCCATTCATCTCCAAGGGACCTCAAGAACTTTCTGTTTACATCATCTTGATCAATCTGTACTCCCATAGTAGCTAGTTCACCAATCAGCTTGTTAAACCTGTCAAAAGTTTGAGTCATGGACTCATTCTTAGTTGACATAAAGTTTTCATACTGTTGCTTCAATATTGCCTTCTAATTTCTCTTGGTACTTTTGGTACCAGAGAATCTCTTTTCTAGAGCATTCCAGAGCATCTGTGCATCAGTGCAATTGCTGAATTGGTGTTGATATTCATTGGGAATAGCCAAGAGCAGTGTGCTCAAGGCTTTCATATCTGTCTGTCTTTTCTTCCTTTCTGCATCTGTCTTTGGTGGGGTCCTTTTTCCATCTGCACCAATCTTTCCTGTATCAGATGGGCCATTCTCAATGATGTCCCACATGGTGTAATCTGTGAGGAGAATGTATTGCTTGATTCTAATCTTCCACATGTCAAATTCATTAGATCTGAGCATTGGAACCTTTGAGACCAGAGTACTGTTTGATTCAACTGTGTTTTCCATGATGAATAAGATTTCTGAGAATACTAGCTCTGATACCACTTGTCAGGATCTGAATTCTTAACAAGAATAAACACTCAGAAACAATATTAAAGGAGTTTGCGGAATAACACTTTAATATTCAAAGATCAATGAAACAGTGAATCATAATAACAACTTGTAAACTTTATTGAATGGTTATAAAGCTACAAGATTTCACACACAACCTCAATATTGATGAACAAGCTCACCAATACGAATTCTACTTCTCTAGAACTAGGATTATAAACCTTGAGGTTGATTCTCTCTAAGAAAACTAAAAACTCAGAATAATTCTCTATTCTAAAGATACAAACTATTTTATACATATACTGAAGATAAAAGATAATTACAAAGAATAAAAGATCTTCAGTATAATCTTCCAAAGTTATCTCCAAGCTTTCCATGAATATCTCCATTTAGTACAGCTGTCATCCTTGTCATATGAAGTCTTCATCTCATAAGAAGTATTAAGTCTTCAGCAGCATTAATACTTTGAGCAGTATTAAGTTCAGCAGTACTAACTACTAGCAGTACTAAAATTGCTTAGCAGTAGTAACTTCATTAAGCAGTATTAATCTTGACTAGCAGCATTAATCTTTCTCAGCAGTAGTAACTTCAGAAGTAGTAACCATTTAGTGCTAGCAGCATTAACCATACTTGTATAATTTTGAATTCCCAACATCTTTGGTATCCTCGTGACTCACCATTTGACCTACTTGCTTATTCAGACAGTGAATTGGGTGGTGCAAATTTGGATAGAAAGTTAACTTCAGGGGGATGTTAGTTTTTGGGTGCAATACTAGTATCATGGCAGTGCAAGAAACAAACCACAGTGTCCACATCTACAACAGAAGCAGAGTACATAGCTGTTGCAAGCTGCTGTTCTCAAGTACTCTGGATTCAGAATCAAATGTTGGACTATGGTATGACATTTCTTCACACTCCTATCTTCATAGACAACAATAGTGCTATTAGCATTGTTAATAATCTAGTCAAACACTCCAAAACAAAGCATATAGAAATTAGGTATCATTTTATCAGAGACTGTAATGAAAAGAAGCTAATTCAAGTTGTGAAAGTTCATACAAGTAACCAATTTGCTGATCTATTCACTAAAGCTTTTGATGTGGGTAGATTCATATTTTTGGTCACAAGTGTGGGCATGATAAACTCTGAATAAGCCTATTGTCTTATGTCTTATGTACCTGTATATAAATTCCTTCCTGTCTACTTTCTCATATTGTATTGTGCATGGTGCTTCTAACCTTGTGTGTTTCAGTGTTTCAGATTGCTTCAAATGGATACTAGGTACTTGTAAATCAGTTAATACTGCTCGCTATATTACTCATGATATTTTTTCAAAAATGATTAAGTTTGGTTACTACTGCTAGGTGGTTTATACTGCCAGTGCAAAGTTACTACTGCTTAACTTATTTAATACTGCTAATCAGGGTTACTACTACTGGTCTATGTTAATACTGCTAGTCCGTGTTAGTACTGCCAGTATGTGTTACTACTGCTAATATGAGTTAATACAGCGAGTTAGTTAATACTGCTAGGGTACTTAGTACTGCTTCTAACTGAAACCCTCCACCTATAAATACCCTTTGTGACCGCCAAAATAGAAACGGCTCTTTGAACTTCCATTGTTTCTTCTTCTCTCTCTCAATTTCTTGCTTACCAGTGTCAACCCTAGTAACGTTTCGAACGCTAGATTTAACCAGAACGATGGCAGGACGAGCATTCTTTGATGAACACAACGAGCTTGCCATGTTGCAGAAACCAAAGCAAGCTGAAGGTTTCCATGCCATAGTAGATTTTCTCAAATCCTCTCACATTGCCCACGCTCTAACTGTCAATCCCACAATCTATGTGGAACATCAAAGACAGTTCTGGGTCAATGCTGCTATTCAATCTGAAGAGGGCACACAGGTCATCAAAACAAGGGTATGTGATAAACCCCTGACCATCACAGAGGAGTGTATTCGCATCCATCTACGATTAGATGATGCCTCAGGTATAACCTCTTTACCGAAGGAAGATCTCTTTCAAACTCTTAGTCTTATGGGGTATGAAGGTCCCACTGATGTATTCAAGTTTTTCAAGAACAGATTTTCACCACGGTGGAGATTTTTTGTTCATACCCTACAACATTGCATTTCACGAAAAACCACTGGATGGAGTGAGTTTAGCAGTACCTTAGCTTATGCTTTGGTCTGCTTAGCTACCTCTAGAAAGTTCAATTTCTCACAAATGATTTTCAATGATTTTATTTCAAACCTGGATACCAAATTCAAAAGCTTTTATATGTATCCCAGGTTTGTACAAGAGATTATACTGATGGAATTGACGGATCTAACCTCTTTTCAAGAGGTGTATTGACCAAAACCTCCCAAAGGGAAGGTATTCTCAAACATGAAAAGGCCCTCCAAGGACTTTTCTAGCCAAGACACCCCATTGTTCTCTACAATGATGGGTGTGTCACATTCCCATGGTGAGGCATCAGTGTCAAAGCCCTCATCTGACAACCAAACTGATGACCTACCCACACCACTTATTTCTAGTAATCCTCCTCAGTTTCCTATTGACAAGCCCACATCCCCCATCACCAAAATATATATAAGGAAAAAGGTAAAGAAGATTCCTTCCCTTCTTGTACCTTCACCCCCACAACCTTCTAGCCCTCTAATGGAGCATTCTCCATTAGAGAATATCGATAGGGAAACCACAGGGGTGTCTCCCAACCCCAAGAAGGTGCTCACTAAGGAGCAGGTTGAGCATGTGGGCAGTGAGGCTCACACTACTGACTTTGCACAAAGTGTAGAGCAGGACAGTGTGAACATTCCTAAGACCTTACCCACGGCAACTTTGGGTGAGCAATCATCCAGAGGTCCCAGGTGCCAAGAAACCAAGGGGGTAGAAGGTGCCTCTGCTAGGCAGAGGACCCCTACTAAACGTTCCAGTGATCCTCCAAGGGTGGTAAACACACCTAACGGTGGTGAGGATAGAATATACCTATGATGAATTGATGGAAACATTGGCAAATATAAATGAGGATGTCCTATCTCAGAGAAAACTCATAGAGGAGATGCAACAAATAATCCTCTCCCAACAGGTACAGATCAGCAACCTCAAGAAATTGGTTCTAAAGCAAGTGCAAAAGAAGAAAAGAACCCAGTTCATACTGAAAAAGAGGAGCATCCTTCATGATGCTTCCAAAAAGGGGGAGAATAAGGGGAAGTCAAGAGCTGGATCTGACAAGCAAAGTCCTGATGGGATGAAGTCTACAGTTGAGGGGGAGCAGGGTAATGAAACAGGGCCAGCAGCAAAAACTTTCAAGCGAGCAGCACAAATTGGGCTAGCAGCAGTAACAGAGCCAACAGCAGTAATAGGGCTATCTGTTGAAGAGATAGAAATAGCAGAAACTCTTCTAAAGGCCAAAACAGACACTCCCAAAGCCACTCAAAAGGCCAAGGGAGTGGAAATTAAAGAAGGAGGTCTTGAGCAAAAAAGAAAAAAATCAGTGAGGCAGAAAGGAAAAGAAAAGGCAAGGCAAAAGTGGATGAATCTGTACAACCTCCCAAGAAGCTAAAACAGATAGAGATTGATGAGGAATTGGCAAAGAAGCTGCAGGCTGAGCTAGAACAAGAAGAAGAGACTCAAAAGGCCAAAGATAGGCAAATTGCTCTAGATCTGTCTACTAAGCTGAATGAGGAATATTAAAAGAGCTTGAAAGCTGCAGCTGAGGCCAAGAAAAGTACAGTGAAAGCATCCAATCACAGACTGGCAGAAAAGACTCAGAAAAGACAACCTTCTAAGACCTATTTGGCCAATCAAGAAAGGAGAAAAATGATAAACTTTCTGAAAGGCTCAATTGGTGTAAAAGAAGAGATGTTTGCTAGAATGTCATACAACAGAGTTGAAGAGCTATATAAAAAGGAAATGGCAAAGCTTCAAGGTGACTTCACTCAAAGGGTTGAGTTTGAAAGACAAATGAAAGAGATACATGATCTCAATATCCAACAACCCTTCCCTGAGAGTGAGGAAACCACCCCTTCAAAAGAAAAGACTGAAGAAAAGAAGGAAGAACTTGTTGTTGTGGAAGTCAAATCTGCCAAGAGAGTGAAAACTATAGCTTCCAAGAAACAGTCCAAAAAGTCAAGAGTTAAAGGAGCAGAAAAAGAGGCAGAACCATCTGTTACAGGTCATACAGAGCAATCAAGTCAAAGTGCACAACAACCAAGTCAATCTGATGTGAATTTTGGTCTTTACATGACTGTAATAGATAATGAACCAGTAAAAGCAGATCCCATTTCAGTTCAAGCCCCTGAAATCATCTACTGGGATATTCTAGAAGATCAAGGAAAAGAGTATTTCAGAATCAAGAGGATGGGTGATCACTTTGAAGTTTATTCTACTTGGGGCAAGATAGTCAGAAGTTGTTCAAGGTCAGACTTGGAAGAAATGTTCAAAGTAGGAATGAATCTGTATGGGGATGTGATGAAGACATCAGGGATGAACATCAAGAAACTAGCAATGGAGTATCTATGCATGATGTTCAGTCCAGACCTTGTCAAGCACGTAATCAAGGAAGTTTTCAAGTTTGTGGACAACTGGATGCTCATAGAAAGGTGTGGGGTGTATATCTTAACTATTGACAAAAGCTTTCATGAATATTACCTGGTGGATAAGATATATGACCATAGCCTAGCCAAGCTACAGGGGATGCTGAAAGCCAAACTAATCTGTCCTCAAGGTTTTGAAATGGCAAGGATTGTGATTAAAAGGATCATTAATCAAAGTCTAGGTCTGGATCCTAATTTGGGGAACTAAGCTGAAGTGTTGAAAGCATCATGAAGACTCTAAGTTGAAGAACTTAACTTCTCATCCTGAAAAATTAAGTTAGGGGGAGATTGTTGGGTCAGAATATGCTAAGGATGGATACTACTGCTAGTTGAAAGGTATTACTATTGCTTGTAATTTTAATACTGCTAGTAGAATTAATATTGCTTGAAAAGTTAGTACTGCTACTTGAATAGTTAGTACTGCTTGGAAAGTTAGTACTGCTAGTAGTTAATACTGTTGAAGATTACTACTGCAAGAAGTGTTAATATTGCTCAATGATTAATACAGCTAAAAGAAGAAAAGGTTAGTGTTGCTTCTAAAGATTCAGAAGACTTGAAGATAAAGATGAGTTGGAGATATGGTTGAAGATAATTATGGTATTGATGTTGAAGATCAATTTTATTTTGATAATTATCTTGTACTCAGTCTTGTATATATAGTATAGAAGTCTTTGTTAAAATTAACAATTATTCATACGTTTTGTTTAGAGAGAATTAACCTCAAGAATAGTTTAGATCCTTTCTATAGAGAAGTATAGAACATCTGTTTAGCCTATTAAACAGATTGAGGTTTTGTGTGTAATCATTAAGTTTTATGCAATATAAACTTATGATTTGAAGTTCTATATACTGTTCCATTGATTTTCTGTTATAGTGTTTTTCCGCAACTTCTTTAACAAAAGTTTCTGAGTGTGTTATTTAAATTCTTGTTTGAGTTTCAATCCTGACACAAATCGTTCAATCGATGGACGCTATGAGGATTCCCATCCTAAGGTCACCACCGAAAGAACTGAAATTTGATGAAAACATTCACACCTACGTCTACATCGCTGAACCCGAAGCCGTATTCACTGCACCAAACCTACATCCTAAAATCAAAGAAGATATCAAGAGAAGGTTTGAGAAAACGGCCCCAGAAAAGAATGAGGTGTTTTCCACAGAGGATATAAAGACTGTGATGAGGATCTCTCTGCACTCCTTCGCTAACAAGACAATTATGTACGCTAAGCACCTGGTTGAGAGAAAAGATGGGTGGCAGTACTCCTTCACAGATGTTGATCTAAAGAACCTTTGCACCTATGATCTTCCTCAACTCCATGCTTTCATAGAACAACGTCTTAAAAAGAGGAAGGAGTACATGATTGCGAACGGCAGGATCAAGAAAGTCATGCGTGAACATGTCAAATATCATAGCAAAATGGACTTTGAGGTGGATCTACAACTCGGAGTCGAAAAGTTATCGATAACCAAACCAGATGACAAATTCCCTGGGATCGAAGATGTACCATCAAACTCACTGATCATAGAGCCTGTATTCGGATTCATCTACAGAGACGATGATGGGAGCAAGAAGATGTTCAAGCCCGATAAAAGTCACAAATATTCGAACAGTACTCTGCTGAAAATAAAGTACACAATTCTGAGGAAAAGGTGGTCAGAGACTGTGCAAGAGGGACCTGCAGAGAAGATGATTGAGATGATTGATGCACAAATCAAATACAGGGAGTTCATTTTATCGATGAAGAAGACCTTAGCATAAAGCTTTACCAATCCGATAAATGACTTCCCTCAATAATCCTTGTAATAGTTTAGTTTTTCATTCAATGTATTTTACAAAACATGTACTTGCCTTCTGGCATTTCCTTTTCGAATGAAAGATTTAGTCTTCAGAGGTTGGGTTCCTTTCACCACTTTTCGTTTCTAACATAGCCAAGCACTCAACATCCTAAATCATTATTTTTCAATACTTAGGGGGAGATTGTTAGCTCCAACTCACATGTATAGAAGTATTGAAAAATAGGCTAAGTGTAGGAACCTCAGAAGACTAATCAAAAACTCTAAGTTCACCACATAAGTCGCAAGCTCAGAAGACTCTGTCGACTATCTACGCGAGGACTCTAACCTGAAGATCAATTTTAGATCACAGAGCCTATGTAATCACTCACAGAGCCTCTGTGATGGCTAACCTCTGAAATGAAAGATGGAAGATTTCGTGACAATGGTTTAAGACAAGATCACGTGCAGAACACGTGAGCCTGTTGTACGAAGATTCTGAAGATCATTTGTGCGCGTCCCACGTTGTTTAACTTTCCAGGTGGCATTCCTTTTATGGAATGTCAGCCATTCTCTTGTACTATTGTGTGCTCCTCATCCTATATGAAGGGAGCACTCTCTGTTTTGTAAATCATATGAGCACACACTAAACTGAGAGCAGATTGTATTTTCTTTGAGCATTTTAGCACACACAAGTGTGTGTTCTTGGTGTATTTTGCAAGTTAATGAAGCAGATTCTTCAGTAATCATCTTGATACATTTCGTCTTTCTTTTCATTAACTACTAGTATGTTTACTACCATTTAAGATTTATTTCTCTACACCTCAAAAACGCTTCCGCACTCTTATTCACCTGTTTTTGTGTAGTAAATAGAAAATCAAGTTTAGGACACCATATCTAGGTTTAACATGATCAACTATCAAATTATCAAAAAAAATTCAATTCAAAGAGCGATCATATTTATGTGGTTCAAAAGTTTGTTTACATCTATGGTTCAAAAGACTTCATGTTTACATCTAATGGTGTTTTTCATTTTTCATATTACGAAAGTTTCAGATTGCAACTTTGTTTCGAATGACCATTTTATCCATCAATTTTATGTTAGCTGGCATTGTGCAACATAATATTATATCCTTCCTAATCTAAGTTGATTAATAAGGATTAAATACAATGAGTAGAAAAGTTTGATTTTAATGCGCCCTCGAAAGGTAGAGAGTCTTGTTGACTGTTAATTTGGCTAATTTTTGTTGGTAAAATATGTTGTTACAATTTATGATAGTGAGATGCTTTAAGTTTTTGTAGAATATGTTGAGTTATAGGTTAGTCTTTAGCTCAGTTGAATCATAATTGGGTAATAGAAGAGTTGAATTTGTTGCTTAAGATTGTCACCACCTTAAGTGTCATTGGAACTGTAATCTTGAATAAAATTGAAGGTGTTAGGAAGTGAACTTTATATACTAGAGGAATTGGTATGTATAATATTTTCAAAATAAAGAAAATAAAATAAGAATTTTATGCTATCGTACATGATCCAGCTAAGGGCACTTCATTACTTTGGTATACCTTTTGAATTACTCCTGTTTCTTTGTTACCGTGTGCCCTGTTTGTCTGCTTCCATTAGACATATGTCATGTACTTCATTACTAAATAATTTAGGTTCGTAAATTGCTCCTTAGATTTTAGAAATTGACATTTGGAAATTTAGGAATCATGACAAATTTCTATATATCTTAAATACCGTTATAGGAGAATTCATATTACATTTGAACTTAAAAATGTATCTCATATCACCTTAAAAAGGAAATGTTTTAAACCCCCTTCTTTGGAACAAAGAGAGATAAAGGAATCACTTTTAATTTCAGTGCACACCAGACATATTTATGTGTTGCAAATCTTATTATGGAAGTTTTTGTTTGATTAGGGAATATAGGGATATAGTCTTTTAGCACATCATATATCCATCACCCAATAGAAATTGACCACCAATAAAAGGCCCAAATTTAAGTCAAGATCTAAGGAAATGTGACAGATGCTAATTAATTGCAGAGTGAATATACATTCCAACAACTCATGCCTGTACATGGCCTTAACATCGATTGCATTCTAATATGACTAAACACTTAACCAGTGTCACTTACCTGAGATGCATACCAAGGACCAAAAATCTTACCTGATAAGTGAGGGATAAGACTATTACCCGATGAACACTTACCCGGTAATGCCGAGATTGTGACTCGATAAGGTAAGGGGACCTTTACTAAATGATTACCTGATCCGTGCTTACCGGATCACTTTACCTTATCCGATAAACATGACAAAGATTTAGAATCTTCCCGAAAAGAACAAGACAAGGACCAAATGTTTTTATATCAGTTAAATTCAGAATAAAACAAAATGATTAACTCAAAGCGTTAAACTAAGAAATTAAAAAAAAACTACAAAAATTCTAATCAAATTTAGAACAGAAAAATGAATAAATGGGATGAAAAATTAAAAAAATGCTCGATCCAAAAAAATAAAGAATTGTAAAAAATGGTAGACCATTCCATATTTCTATGTTATCCACTTTTCATTAGAAAAAATTATATAAAACCCAATTAACTTACCTAATTACAATTAAAGATCATTTAGAAATTAATGAGTCCCTTAATCCTTCTTGATTTTCTTCCAAAATCACACCCTCAAACTCATACACTTCCCTCTCCGCCTCCACAGCTAAAAAGGTCAATAAGAGATGTGGGTATTAGGGCTTAATCCATTTTTCCACTATATACAACTTAGACCTTGAAATTAAGCTTTCAACAAAAAACCCACTAAACATCCATTTCCTTATATTTAAGATCCCGACTATTACAATAAGTCTCCCTCAAAAGAATTCCATCCTCGGAATTCCATCGTTGAATAAACTTGGACGTTTGGACCTCATGTTCGCTTCTACCTCCCAAGTTGCCTCTTGACCCTTATGATATCGCCATTCAACTTTCACATGATAGATCTCCTTGGTCCCTAGTTTGTTAACTTTACAGTCCATGGCCACCGATTTTTCTATGTAACTCAACTTCTCGTCTATACGAATGTCATCCAATTGCACTACCATGTTGGCTTCAGCTAAACACTTCTTCAAATTTGATACATGAAACGTAGGGTGAATACCCCGCAATTCCTCAGGTAAATCCAATCTGTAAGCCACTTCTCTGACTCGTTCTAATATAACGAAAGGCCCGACACACCTAGGCCTCAACTTTCCATTCTCTCCAAAACGAACTACGCCCTTCTAAGGCGAGAGTTTTAGTATTTCCATGTCTCCTACCTGAAATTCAATCAATTTCCTTCTCTTGTTTGCATACATTTTCTGACTGCCTTGAGCCACTCTCAACTTCTCACATATCTGATTGATTTTATCAGTGGTCATGTACACAATTTCTGAGCCCCCCATATATCTTTCTCCCACCTCGTTCCAACACAACGGTGTCATGCACTTGCGCCAATACAACACTTCCAACGGTGCTGCCTAGATACTAGAGTGATATCTATTGTTGTATGAAAACTCTATCAATGGTAGATGAAATTCCCATGAGCCCTTGAAATCAATCACACATGCTCGAAGCATGTCTTCTAACGTATGTATGGTCCTTTCCCTTTGGCCATCCGTTTGAGGATGATAAGCAGTGCTCAACTTGAGTTGCGAACCCAACTCCTTTTGAAGACTCCTCCAAAATGATGATGTGAAACGACTGTCATGGTCTTAAACTATAAACGGCGGCCCTTCATGCCTCGATACAATCTAATCTATATACAACCTTGTCAACTTCTCCAACGGGTACGTTTCTCTAATCGGTATGAAGTGAGCTGACTTGGTAAGGCGATCCACTATTACCCAAATGATGTCATAACCCTTCAATGTCCGCGACAAACCCTTGACAAAGTCCATCGTGATCTCATCCCACTTCCACATCGGTATATCGAAGAATTAATGTTCTCTGTACGATCGTTGGTTCTCTTGTTTGACTTTTAAACAAGTCAAACACCGTTCAACGAAATGAGCGATGTCATTCTTCATCCTTGGCCACCAATAACACTATCTCAAGTCCCTATGCATCTTATTAGTTCCTGGGTGTATCGAATAACGAGACTTATGTGCTTCTTCTAACACTCTCTTCCACAGATCTCCCAACTCAAGAACCCACACACGGTTCTCTAGGCACCTTAACCTGTTACTCTTGTCTCCTAACGAGGTAACTAACCCGACAATCCTTTCACTTTTTATATTTTCTTCCAACAACGCTTCCTCTTGGAACTTCTTAATTTCATCAAAGAGATTAGATGTTGCTTCGAATCGAAAGGCTACTATCTTGGTCTAATCCCTTCTTTCCTTTCGACTCAACACATCGACTACAACATTCGCTTTACCCGGATGGTAAAGGATTTCACAGTCGTAATCACTCAATAACTCCATCCATCTCCTCTGTCTCATATTCAACTCTTTCTGATTGAAAAAGTGTTGGAGACTCTTGTGGTTAGTGAAAATTTGACACTTAGCGTCGTATAAATAGTGTCTCTAAATTTTTAAGGCAAATACTACCGCCACTAGCTCCAGATCATGCGTAGGGGAGTTCTTCTCATGATCCTTCAATTGACGAGATCCATAGGCAATCAATTTCCCATCTTGCATAAGCACACACCTTAATCCCAACTTAGACGCGTCACTATAGATCACATATCCTTCGGATCCATTGGGTAGAGATAAAATCGATGCACTACTCAGACTTTAATTTCATTTACAAACAGTTGCTTCTTGAGCTTCAGTCCATACAAACTTAACATTCTTCTTAGTCAAAGCAGTCAACGACGTAGCTATCAGGGAAACGTCCTGAATGAATTTCCGATAGTAGCCCGCTATACCAAGGAAAGTCCTTACCTCCGACAGTGATCTCGGTGGTTCCGAATCCTTAATGGTTTATATCCTGGCCTGATCTACCTTGATGTCGTCCTTCAATACCACATATCCTAAGAACTGGACTTCCCTCAACCAAAACTCACACTTCAAAAACTTGGCATATAATTTCTCGCGATTTAACAACTCCAACACTAAACGAAGGTGTTTCTCGTGCTCACTCTGAAACCGAGAGTAAATCAGGATGGCATCTATGAAAACGATCACACACTTGTCCAAGAATGAACTATATACCCGATTCATTAAGTCTATGAATACTATCGGGGTATTAGTCAGACCAAAAGTCATGACTAAAAACTCATAGTGTTTGTATCTCGTGCGGAAAGCCGTCTTAGGTACGTCTTCTTCCCTCATCTTCAGTTGATGGTACCCAGACCTCAGATCTATCTTTGAGAAGAAGATCGCCCTTTGTAGCTGATCGAAGAGGTCGTCAATCCTTGGGAGCGAATATTTGTTCTTGATCGTCACCTTGTTGAGTTCTCGGTAGTCTATGCACATGTGCATAGACCCATCCTTCTTCTTGACAAAAAGTACATGCGCTCCCTAAGGTTATGAACTAGGGCGTATAAAACCCTTGTCGAGCAATTCATACAATTGTGTGATCATTTCCTTCATCTCTGCTGGTGCTAAACGGTAGGGTGCACACGTTATTGGTCCAGCCCCCGACACCAATTCAATCCTAAACTCTACTTGTCGATGTAGGGGCAAACTTGTTAAGTCCTCTGGAAACACCTCCGGGTACTCATTTACTATCAGCACATTCTCCACTTCTTTCTTTTCATTCTTAGCATGTAGAACATATGCTAAAAACCCAAGACATCCCTTTCCTAAACACCGCCTAGCTTTCAACATGGAAAGTAAACATAACTTCCTATCCCACCAATCACCATAGATTACCGCTTCCTTTTTGTCGGGTAAAGTGATATGGATCAGCTTCTTATTGCACACTATGCTTGCATTGTTATTTGCTAACCAATCCATACCCACAATCACATCGAATTCCTCCATACCCATCGGGTATAATTGCAACGGGAATAAATAACAGTCTACATCGATACTACACCCCTCATAAACTTCCCCGACCAAGACTCGACTATCATCTGCTACTTCTACTTTAAACCCACAATTCAACTTCTTGGGTTTCACATGCAAATTTCATACAAAATTCGACGATACAAAAGAATAGTTTGCGCCCGAGTCGAACAATACCCTAGCGAGTGTTGAGTCAAATAGAAATGTACCTGTCACCACATTCGGTGTTTCCACTACCTGCTCCGCGGTAATGTGGAACGCCCTCGCCTTCGCCCAGGTCGGATTCACTTTCCTCTTCCTCGTTGTCCTCCATCATAGCTCCTTGTAGACCCCTTCTTCAATTGTGGGCAGTCCATCTTTAAGTGATCTAGAGAACCACAATGGTAGCACGACCTTGACCCGTGGAAATCTTGAGCCATATGCCCTATGTTCCCTCACTTGAAACACCCATCCTTATCTAACATGCATTCTTCATAGTGTACTCGGTTGTACTTCCCACAAGGTTTCTCTCCAAATCTTGATATCACCCGCGGCTTGGGTCTAGTACTCTTGGATCTCCTTGTGTCACGACCGGGTCCTTCCAACCTTCTCTTGTCACCACTCTTCTCGTACATTTGGCGCACTTTCTTATTCTCCGTCAGTTCAACCATGTTAATGGCCGCTTGAAAAGTAGTAGGATTCCATGTTGAAACTAACTCTCGGATATTACTCTTCAGCCCATATATGTATCTCTCTATGCGACACTCCTCATTTGGCACATATATCTCGGCAAATCGAGCCTTTTCCAAAAGCTTGGAGGTATACTCACGAACAATCATCTTGTCCTGTTCTAACCCCAAAAACTCTTCTTCCAACTTCTTAACTGCCGCTAACGGGCAAAAATGTGCCTTAAACATAGCAATAAAAGTTTCCCAAGTGATATCCTTGGCCGCCTTCGATCCTTTCCCACCAGTCTCGGCATCCCACCAAAATATGGCATCCGATTTCATCATGGATAATGCAAACATCACTTTATCATCTTCGACACATTTACAAGTGTCAAATACCAACTCCATATCCCTAATCCACTTCATTGACACGACTGGATCGCACTCCCCTTTGAAAGTAGGAGGCTTACAAGAGGATAATGCCTTGAAATTGCATTCCTTATCCATTACCGCTTTGGTCGCTACCAACGGAGTCGATTGGGAATGTCCGCCCATCATGGTCACATGTGGGCTAGACATCCCAAAGCCCTCCGTACTCCCACTCTTCTCTTTACTCCCCGATGCCGACTTCACCTGATGTGCCAACAAGGCTTGCAAGGTTTCTTGAAGCTTATCCATCTCGGTGGCAAATGTCTCTTGGGTCACAAAGGCTTTAGTACGGCCTCGACCGTGGTTTAACATCCTAAAAATTGAGTGACTTAAAAACTTGAAATAGTCTCAATATAACATTTATAATTTCAAAGGAAATTAAACCTGGTACATTTGACGTGAAATAAACATTCACAAAATGATATCGCCCAAAAAGGGAAAGAGTATAAGCGTTTACAAACTACTAAAGGTAATGGAAACAAGGACCGACAACCTACTAATCTAAAACATTCTTAGATTATGATCGGGTCTCGTCTTCATTTCCCAATATATCGACATGTATTATGCACGCTCTATAATTCCACTATTGCTATATCTCCAAAAGATTGTCCCCGACGGGACCCAAATCTCCACTCAAGGTTTCGCTACCCCACTGCTAATGGAAATTGATATACACACCAATGCAAACAAGTGTTAGGCTTGGAGCCTGGTGAGAAGATCCAAAATATAAGCTAAAGTAATTCAATGCATTGATGATACTTGAAATAATCATTGAGAATAATAGTAACAAATTAATATTCCAACATTTGAACCCCTATGCAAGACGGGGGAGACTCATGCTACCATAGGTTGTGACGGAATACAAAAGTAGGCTACAACACATACGGTCCACATAACAAGAATGGTTATTTACCGACGTCAACTCTATCCAAGTCTTTAGCCGTTAGAACATCAACTCTATCCAAGTCTTTAATTCAATGTAAACATGGGTTCAAATCTATCCAAGTTTTTACCCCAAAGAAATTCAAGTTCAACCCTATCCAGGTCTTTACCTTGAACCCTCAACATTCTCTATGTTTCATGTTTCACGATTTTATTAGCTTGTATTTAACAACAACTCAAACATGAAATCTCGTGCATCACCATACCATTTCAAGGTAAATCCAAGTACCATAAGACCATCACTTTTACAGAGTTTAATGCTTATCCAAAATGTAAGACGTATTTACATGTTATTTCCCATACAAGAGTAGAAGCAATAACACTTATAGCTCATAGACTCTCAAGTCTACATCTTCAATCATAAATCCAAATAAATCATATCACTCATTTTGGTTCCAATATTTCATAACACTTGAATAAACAATGCATATGACCACTCATACATTTTTATATCATCATGTTTCCAAATATTCCAAGCAATGTCAAAACCCTAGATTTTGACCTAATAGTTCAAGATATTCAAATAATAGAGAAATAGTGTAAAACTCAAGCAGTGTAAAGAAAAGGTTTTCATGGTTGCATATATACACATAATATGAAAGATGAACTCACAACAACGGGTTTTGAGGAAAACCCTAAAACTCTACAACGTCTAGAGGAGATGATGAGATGACAACCATAGCTTCCAAGTTTGATTGATGACACCCAATAGTGGAGTAAATGAGAGTAAATTCTCCCTTAGAAACCCTAGGTTCGGACCTTTAATGAAGAGGGAGGTAGAGAGAGATTTTAGAAGAGGTAGGTTAGAGTAGTGAATGAGAATGAGAAAAGAAAAGAGGATTTAAAGTCTCAGGGCCTGTCGGCGACATTGACATGCAACTATGGCCTTGGCATAGTCGCCCACTTAACACGGCTTGCGGTACAGATCCCGCGATAGTGCCCAAGTGACAGTGACCCGAGCATAATTGTCGGGAACTGTCGCTCCTCTTGTACCGAGACTTAACTCCGGGATGCGACTTTGACACTCGGCGAGATTGACCATGTCAATGTCGCATGGCACTGTCTCCCCAGGCTTTTCGGGCTCCAAAAATCCAAATTTCAGGTTGGATCTAACCCCCGATGTGCACGGTCAACTTTCCACAAAACAAAATGCAACATTATGGTTCATGAGGGCGATCATAAGGTAAAATTCTAATAATTCGCTTACCAGATTTTCCGAGTTTTACACGCGGCCTCTAGATTGACCCCTCCCCCTCACAGTATCTGAGCTCTCTTTCTAAGATAACTCATGCTCACCCAGGATCTCCACGCTCCTCGCCCGCCGACTAACACGGGTCATCTTCCGTCCCCGGTTTCCCACATCGGATCCCTCCACCTGAGTAGTGGATCTCTGGGGTACTCTTCCCCGCCCCCTACCATGACCCCTACCTCTGCCACAAGTGTTCGCTTGTCTTGGAGGGTCCACAGGTTCATTCTCCAGAACCTCATTAACCGGAATTGTCTTCACAACCAGTACCGACCTACTTCTCAACGATCGCTCATACATCTTGCTTACTGGATAAAGTACACACAAGCACCAAGCTTAACCAACAGTTCCAACATAATAAGGTAAAATAAGCACATACGTGTACCTGTAAATTCGCAATTCCATTGGCCAGATGTAATTCTAAATTTTCTTTACATGATAGTCCTCACTACCCTATTAGTCATGTTCCTGTTGTGTTGTGGTCTCCCAAAGGCCTTCCTACATCTCAGTTGTGTCCCTACTTCCATTGTTTAAGTTTAGGCCCATGTCACCTAAATCCCTTAAACTAAGGCTATGATACCATCTATAACAACCGAACTAAACAGATCAAGCAAATACGTTGCAATATAAAAGGTTCGTCAAAACGGCCCCAAAATTCAATCTCAAATATACGAGTACAAAATAAGGTTTGCGGAAAACAACCTATTACATAACCGAGATTAATAATAAACTAAGTCAGGTAAGCTAAAGCAACATTCTTCTTTTAAGCCAAACTTCACGCTTACAATTTCTTCTTGCCCTTGCTAGAGCCCTCTACTAAACGTCTCCCTAAAAAAAAATTAGTTTTGGAAAAACGAGGGTTAGACCGTGAGGTCTAGTGATTTCCCTCTAGAAACAAATGTTTGCGCCACAACAACATATAACATAGTTTGTAAGCATGTACACAGCTTTAAAAATGATAACGCATAAACGACACATGTTAATGGCTCACACTATGGTCACGCACCTGTGACAACGTGTCTGGCTCACATTGCTATAAACTGGGACATACCCCCATTGGCATAAACGGGACACACCCCCCGGTATGATCAATTGCGGGACATACCCCAGACGTAAGCCATAACATGCCCACTCTCAAATGTATGCATACAAACAAAACATCTTTCGTAACAAAGTAACACATGCAGTTTGATAAACATCTCATGCGATAAATTAAGCTCATCAATAGCAATTTTAATTAGGAAGGCTCATTTGTTGTCCGTGCTTAATTCTTTCTCACTTACGCTTCCGACCCCTAAACCGAATACCTACGATTTAAAATTCAAAAGAGCGATAAGTCACTCGATCGTCTCTCAAGATTGACTTTGAGAGACCCCCCCCCCTTTTTGGCGACACCTCGGGTTTAACTTGAAGAAGCTGGAAAATGCAAGAAATTAAACCGATAGGGCCCGGAACTGAGTTCCCGGGTGACCTTGTTCGGATATGCTTTACCCGGATACCCTATCCGAGTCTCCTTTACCCAGGATTCATCATCCGGGTTACTTTGGCCAGGATTCCCGATCTGGGTTTCTTGGCCAGGTTTCCCTATCCGCTTTTTCCTTGGCCGGGATTCCCGATCCGGGTTTCTCCAATAATCGGGTAATACACCTACCGGATATTGCCCTCATCCAGTTGAGGCAATTCCCGGTATCGCGAACACTACCAGGGCACTGCTCAACGCCTCCCACGAGGGATTAACTCAACTATAATTGTTTCCACGATTCTAACTCGATGGAGTTAGTGGTTTAAACTTCCCTTAACATTATTCAACAACAAAGACCCAAAGATAAACTCAATCCTCTAAGAAATAAATCGATTAAACACTTTTTCCACCAAAACCTAATAGACGACATTCTCATCATTAAATCACTAATAAGAGAGAGTGATGGGGGGTACCTTGTTGAAGATTGATGCTAAAACCTCCTTTGCTACCCTCTCCGCCTCCACAGCTAAAAATATCAATAAGAGATGTGGGTATTAGGCCTTAATCCCTTTTTCCACTATTTATATTAGACCTTGAAATTAAGCTTTCAACAAAAACTCCACTAAACACCCATTCCTTATATTTAAGATCTCGGTTATTACAGTCAATCAGTTGTTGTGTAATTTACCAACATACCCTTTTTCATTTCCAAATTTATCTTTACTTAAAATCAATATATAAATGATTAATTGATTGTATAAAAGAATGAACATATAATAAATGTCACTATAATATTATAATGATTAATTACTATAACATCATAATGATTAAGTACTAATTTACTCTAAATTGATGACATTCAATAAATTTATGGCGTCTTTTTGTGTTTCATACTAGCTAAAAATGTGTTATTATGATATGTTTGTACTATTTATATACATGATCCTACATACATATCTTCTACTTTTCATTCATGCGATAAACTGTAGAAACCATAAATCATTTTCGGACAATAAATTCTGTAGGGTTGAAATATTTGGGAGTAGAAAATGAGTGTTGGTCTGTTATAGTTTGGATATGCCGCATGTGGGAGTCGATCAATACAAAAAAAATGTGGAATTAATCATCTTAAATATGGTTGTGGTTGATGAGCAAGTATGCTACGTTACTATACATTTTTAATTTTTTTTGGTTTTATATTGATATTGGATTTCATTAGTTATTTGTTTTTCATATGCGTTTAGGATACTTTGATAGTCGTAACAATAAGAAGAAACCTGGTGACTAAATTCCAACACTTGCTAAAAGAAGGCGTCACTTTACAATATAGTTTTCAAAGTTGTCGCAAATTCAGGAAACTATCGACCTGTTGATTCAAAGATCAAAATGGTGTTCACTCTTTTAAAAATGGTGAAGAAGACAGGTAATGTACCTTCCATTCCAATGAATAGTTTTCAGTTTGTGGGTGAAAAGTTGATTAACGGCCGAATTGAAAATGATAGCATCCTTATAGGTACAATCATTTGATTTATCAGTTCACTTGGGACATACATTTACAAAATTTTTGTTTCTAATTCTATCTAAATAATAATATTTATTGTACACATTGTTGGGTGCTTGGCTCAAGTGGGTGTTGTTGAAACCGTATCCGGCGGTTTTAGGAAAAGAGATCTAGAAATCATATCGGATTAGTAAGTCATCAATACAATTTGAGGATTTCTATTGTTTGTATAATATATGTGGATGGCCAATTTCTTATTATTTTGTTGTATTTAAATACAGTTCAATGAACGTAACATTGTGGGGAGAAGTTTGAGAACGTTTTATTGATAAACACAAAATTGATCATGAGAAAGGCCCTTCGATTATTATTTTTACTTGTATGTGAATCAAAAGATATCTAGGTATTCAGATATTTATTGTATAGTTTGTTATATTATTCGTTTGCTTTTTTATATATAATAATAAATATGTGATTTTCTTATATTTAGTCATATGTTCTGGTTATGTGCTAACGTATAACTTTGACATTACATGAAGGTGTCGTGAATTTCACAACAGCAAGTGCGAGCAAAGTGTATGTTAACCTCGAGCATCCTTATGTATCATCTTTAATTGAAAGATTTTCCCGGGTTTGTCCTCGGGCGAAGTTTGTGGAATCCACCAATGTCATTCGGAAAACAATGGAAGATGAAATGTTCGAAAACGAAATGACTATAAAGCAACTTATGAGAGTTGAATGGCTTAATGAATCAAAGGTTAACTTATTAGGTCTTTTACCATCAAATAATTGTATTATTATATTTCACAAATTTCATTAATTCATGATGTATTTCAGGGATATACCATTACTATAATCGGTACTATAGACGACATTGATATGCAATATGGATGGTTTTACTTGGGATGCAAAGGTTGTTGTAGGAAGATCTATCCTGTTGAAGGTGTCTACAAATGTGATCGCTGCGACAATCAATCAAACACCCCATTAACATTGTAATGTTTAACATATTAAAAGTTGATTGGTGTTTACTGTTACATATTTTACATTATTTTAACTTTTAGGTACAAACTCCATTTGGTCTTGCGTGATAAAGCAGGTATAACCACATGTGTAGTATTACACCGACTTGTAGAACAAATGATAGATTCTTCGGCATTGAAGTTGTTCAACAAATATGATTCAAATAGTGATGAATTTTCAAAGGAAATCACAAATCTTTGTGGAAAAAAGTTCATTTTTAAACTGCAACTGAGTGACTATAACCTTAAACATGGTAGTGATGTTTTCTCAGTTTATAATGTGTTTTAGCCGATTGATAGTTTGGAGGAGAAATATAAATATATGGTGTCGGTGAAGGTACTCCTATATTTACTTCTGCTTCTTTTGTATTAGTTGTTCATATTTTCTAGATGAGTCTTTATCGTTTCTTATTCAGGACAACAATACAAGCAACAATGCAACAAGTAGCAGTCTTTGAATAGGAAATGCAACCAAGGTATATAATTACATTCCGTTAACAACCACTATCAAGTATCATATAATTTATAAATAAGTGTTACATGTTTAATGGTTTTTGTAAATTTAACAGATTGACGATTTAATGGTTGATGGTGTTCGTGATAATATTGGAGATCAAACCTCTAAAGCCACAAAAAAAAGGATTTGTGATGCATAATGAAGATGAAGATGGAGATAAATATTAGTAAGGGATGGGGACGGGCTCTCGAAACCAAACAAGAATCCTTAATAATTTATAGTCTTTTTAATAGTCTTTTGAATTATTTAGCCTTTGTTTTGAGTTTGTTTTTTGGGTATGTACTACAATATATTAGTTGCTTAATCAAGATCAATATTAGAATTGTTTACTTTTATTTGTCATTTGACAACAGATAACATGTGTTGCCTTAAACACTATCTTTAAGATATAATTTGAATATGGAGCAACTAAAAGGAGTTCAATGTTTTCTTTTCAAAAGAAAAATCCTTTAGAAATGATATAATGATACACGTTCTACAATCACACTATATAATATAAAGTTTTAAGCTAAAATAGACTAAAATAACAATCTCATATCGATTCACTCCAACTCAACATACCCCAATGAAACCTCCATCTATGCACAAAGTTTAAAACTCCTATAATCACACTCCTTATTTGGATTCAAGTGTTGTGCCTACTCCACTTACAAAGTCCAATCCTCCACAATCTCTATCTTCATTATCCTTCACCATCATATCCAAATAGTAAGCTAAGGCACTATCCAATGCCATATGTGCATAAGCAATAGAATCTCATCCGACACAATCTTTATCACAACTTGTCATTAATTATAAAATATTTAAAACAAATAATTGTTTGTGTTACATTATTATTTACATAAAAACAGAGCAAAATATTATCATTTATTATATATTTAAACAAAAAGTTGTCATATATTGTATTTCTAGAACAAATATTTATTATGAACTATAATCTTAATACAAATAACTGTTATTTGCGATATTTTTATTTCAAATATTTATCATTTACTATATCTTTAATACAAATATTTGTCATGTATTGTATTTTAAGATTACAACTAAATGAAATTAGTAACATATATAGTAGTCATGCTTGTAGCTAAAAAGATATCATCAATTGGTCTTTCTATTTGATCTTCCTAAGTCACCTAGCAGAATACGATAGATCTAAAAGACTCTTTGCATCTTGCTAGAGCTCTGAAATTTTGGCGTGCAATAGAAGTAGTCAGTCTCTTATTCAGGTTGTTAGGACATAAAATGTACAAGTTTGGAAAGTTTTGTAAAGGATTTTACATTTATATTTGTATTGGGCTTAGATGTAATTTGGGCTTTAATGTGAATGGGCTTGAGCTTAGTGTAGAACAAGTGAGTGAGGGAGTATAAATAGCATAGTTGTTTGTAACTTTAGTTAAGTCATTCATTCCAAAATGTAGTCCGATGTGAGAGTGTGTGTTCAAAGAGAAGCACATTCTCTCTCTAGGTTTTCTTCTTGTTTTAGATTTACAGTGAATAAAACTATTTCTCTCTCCCAATCTCATCTTGTTATCTTGTTTGAATCATGAATTGTTGATTGATCTGGGATCCACATGTGGTATCAGAGCAGACAAAAATCAGAGATTTGGATCAAAATTGAAGTTTTGTTGCTATTTTTCAAGAAGTCGCAAGTTGCATACTGTCCAGGATCAAAAATTGTAAATTCGTGGTGTTTTTTATGTGAACTTGGTTTCATTACATTCGAATTATGGATTAGAACAGTTTGTATTTGATTTGTCATGTCCAATTCACAATCATTTGTGTGAATTTGTTAGATTTTGTAAATTTTTGTTCGAGAAGTTTCAAACACTGTATCTTGATCGAATTTCAATTTCTATTTGTTTTTAGTTGAAATCATCTAAAAGATTGTTCAGAAAGTGATCGTTGACCAATCTGCAAAGTTTTGTGGATTAATTTGGAGTATTGATCGAGATTATGGCCGAAATAGTGTTATGAGTTTGACTTTTTAGTGAACTCGCAAGATCTGAAGAACTCACAAGTTCATCAGACTCCTCACAAGATTCAATCTAGGTTGTCGCAAGCTTCAAGAGTTTTTGGTATTTTTGTGCAAGTGAAAATTTCTCTAAGTGTGGAACTCGCAAGAAGGCTCTTACGACAAGTGCACTTCTCATTGCACATGTAAAGTGAATAATTGGCAACAAGAAGCATACCTCAAGTGAACTTGACGTAAGCCCTAATCTGCGTCAAGTTACTGTTCATATAGTGAGATTTGTGAAAAGTATGAAACTCCCATCACTCGGTCTGCGAGTTGTGAGTTTCTTGGCTCCAGGCATTTATGACAAGTTCAGTTTATGGTTCCTTCGGTCTACGAGTAGTTAAGTTATCGGTTGATATTTTTTGCGAATAGTCACTTCTCGGTTGATTTGACTTGCGAATTCTAACTTCTCGTGTCTAGTACTTTGCGACAAGTTTGGTGCAGTGTTTTGCGACAAGTTCTACCCAGTGTTCTTTGCGACAAGTTTGTTCTTACGACAAGTGTTTCCTTTGGCTTGCGACTTCTAGACTTAGTCAATTTTCTGACAAGTTCTTATTTTTTACAAAAAAGTTTCTGATTTTTGTAAACGTTCAAGGCACCAAGGATGCATTGGCAATTGGTACAAATGTCAAACCACCAGTTCTCTTCAAGGGAGAATATGAGCAATGGAAAGACAAATTTTTGGACTTTATTGATCGTCATGAGAATGGTGAATACATTAAACAATCTATTGATGAAGGTGTGATGAAGCCTATCATTACCGAAGTTCCAAATGATGATTCCTCAGTTGTGAAGATAGTGATAAACCCAGAGAGCCAATGACAAAGAGAATTCCTCTTCATATTTCTAACTACACTACTGAACAGAAAAAGAGGTATAAGGCTGACAAGCAAGCAAGATCTCTACTGCTCCAAAGCATTCCAAATGAGATCTACATCAAAATTGACATCTCTCTACTGCTCCAAAGCATTCCAAATGAGATCTACATCAAAATTGACATCTATAAAGCAACAACCAAGAAGATGTGGGATCACCTTGAAAAGATGATGATGGGTTCTAAAATGGGAAACCAGATGAAGGTGGCTAATTGCATTAATAATTATGAGGAATTCAAAGCGAAAGAAGGAGAGAGTTTGGAAGAAACATATGATAGATTTTTTTTGTTATTGAATGAGCCGACGAAGAACAAAGTGAAAAAGAAGCAGATAGAGAATAATGTCAAGTTACTCAGCATATTACAGCCAGAATAGAAGACGTTCACTAGATAAATGAAGCATATGAAGGATCTCAATGACATTCCACTTCATAAGGTATATAAGACTCTTAGGTAGAATGAGGAGGAAGTGGAAGAGATCAGGGCTGACAAGAAGAAAGTTGAGAAACCAATTCAAGATCTAGTTGCTCTAGTTGTTGAAAGGAAAGAAAAGAAGAAAGAGAAGAATAAAAAGAAGATTGTTATTTCTGAGTCTGTGGAGATGAAAGTGCCGTTTCCGATTAAGATGATGGTGAAAGTTTGAAGCAAGCAATGATTCTTTTGACCAGGACATTTCAAAAGAAATTCTACAAGAAGTCAGGGTCTAACAGTCAAAGGTATTCATCTGGGTTCGAGAAATTTTGAGCACAAAGAGAAAGTGTAAGGAAATAATAGGTTTGAAGAAAGAAAGTTTGATGATAGGAGATCAAAAGAGAAGAAGTATTTGAACAAGTATGCGGAAAAGAAGACAGATGAGCCAGTGAAATACTACAACTGTGGCAAGATTGGGCACTATACTAAGGATTTCCTAAAGCATAAAGTGCGTAACTCCGATTAATAAAAGAATAAGATGCTACTTGCAAAGCAGAAGGAGGCTGGGAAATCACTGATGGCTGAAGATGATCATTGGCTTGATCTGACAAATTCAAAGGATGAGAAAGATGAAGTTGTCCATATGTGTTTGATGGGCAAGCAAGTTACCTATGATGAATTTGATGATGACCCATCCGATGAGGTAATTGGTTTAACTTAATAATATTTTTTAAATAAAGTGGAATCTATGATGGTTGAACTTCAAGATCTACAGTTAAAGCTTAAAAAGGAAAAAGGCGTTGTGGAGAAAAAGCATCAAACAATATTTAATATGAACAAAGTTATTGTTGGGAAAACAATGTTGATTGAATCTTTGAACAATGACGCCAGTACTTTTGAAAAACAAAAGACTGTTTTTGAGAATCAAATATTTGAAGCAAATTCCAAGTTCAACTTGTGTGAACTTGAGAAGAAAGAGTTTGTTCGAAAATATAAAGATTTAAAATTTGTTAACAAGTCTTTGGTTGCAAGTTCAATACTTGTAATGTAGTTGTAGTTTCCTTGCAATGCATGTAGCTATAAATAGTTTTAGCTTTCTTATTATCTAGTATGTGCTTTTCATTGTATACCATTGAGAGAGATTGTAGAGAGAGTAAACTTTGTAATTTGTATTCAAGATTAATAATAAGTGAGATTTGTGATTGAATTGTGGAATCATTGTTGTTAACACTTGCATATTGGGACTAATAATTGGTATTAGAGCAGACAAGAATCAAAAATTGGATCCAAATCTCTTAGAACATAAATATGTTCACTTTAGAAGTTTAGTAAAGTAATCCATATGTTATTGTATTGGGCCTTGTATATGGGTTTGGGATTAAATGTACACAAGGGATATGGGGTATATAAGGAGTATGTATGTGTTAGTAGTAAGTATTCATTTCACAATGTAGACAATCATACGAGTTCTCTCTGTATTAGTGTAGTTTACATTTCAATAAATAAACTACAGATTTCCTTCCAATTCCTTGTTATCTTTGTTGTTCAATTCAATCTTTGATCTCATAGGACCTAACATGTGGTATCAGAGCTAAACGCAGAATCATTCTACGACGATCGAGATTAGATTGGATTGGATAGAACTGTAATCATATTAAAATTTTCAATTTGTCCAATTTGTGCTTAATTGTTTGTTCTTTGATGATAAATCGATTTTGTACTTATAGTCGATCATCATATAATCGAGTACTTTGTTCAATTTCAATATTTGAGGACGAATTGATCGATTTTGAGAAGTTTTTGTTCGAAAACTGTGTTCTCTGTGGTTGGATCGAATTGATGCTTAGAGTCGAATTTGGATGAAATCGTCAACTACAAATGTGTTCAAAAGTGTTTTTCGAACCTACGCTCAAAAGTACATCTCAAAATTCGATGTACAGAAGGTGATTTTGAATAAAAGTTGAAAAACAATTCGAGATCTATAGAATTCGCAGGATTCAAAGAAAGAACTCGTAGAATTTGAAGAATTCGCAATGTTGTTAGAAAGAATTCGCATAAAGTAGTATTTTGAAAGAATTCGCAACAGAGAATTCGCATGCTGAAGTGTTTGATAAGTTCGCATGTCAGAATTCGCAAAGACCTTGAAGCTGATATCTTATTAAGTATAGAATTCGCACACTAGTTATCTGCGAAAGGTTCAAGGATTCGCAGGATAACTTTCCTTGAAGACGAAATTCTTAAGTGTGGAATTCGTACATATGTATGTTGCGAAAAGTGAAGATTTCGCAGATGAGAGAGTTGCGAAAAGTCCAAGATTTGCAGGTAAGTGTGATACGAATTCTGAGGTTTTGTAGATAAGAGGTATGCGAATTACGAGGATTTCGCAAATAGGCCCTTGCGAGAAGTAAGAATTCGTATGGCAGCCTATGCGAATTGTGAAGTTTCAGCTTAGTCTATCTTGCGAATTGTGCTCAATTTGAAATAGTGATCTGTGAATTGTTAAGCCTATGCCAAAAGTATTGATGTTTTTGAGAATTCTGACTATTCTGAACCCATTCTGATACAAGTTTGCCCTGTTCCCGAGCTTTATACGCGGAATGCATATGTGACATCACTCTTATCATATGTTGTCACATATCTCTAGCAACTGATCAATTCTTACACGAGTGCTCATGCTTTTTAAGATTTTCAGATACTGGATTTGAAGATTTGGTCTCTGATTCGATTGAGTTAGTTGCTTGAGCATCTGCAATCATCACTCTGGAGAGCTTCTTTTGTGGTTAGACCATTGAGAGAACTTTATCACTCTTCTGAACTGATCACTTAGTAGTGTGAGCGACTGCAATCATTGTTCTGATACTTGAGTTGTGGTTTAGAATCTTGAGTGCCTATAATCATCCAGCTGATTCTTGAAGAAAGGATTTCTAGATTTGATTATTCAGTATTCTGGAAAGCAATTAGAAAATGAGCGTCTTTCATCAGTTCTTGAACATTGCTTGCCTTCTACCCTTGCCTTGTAGTGTTTCTACCGGATGCTACCGCCCGTAAGCTTATCAGATGAAGTTCTTAAGCTGAATTCTTATTTTAACTCGTGGTTCAAAGACAGATCATATGTTATACACTGAAGATGCACTTGGTTGTCATTCCAATATTCAACACATATCATTCTTGTGGGCATACGGAATGTGTTGGATTTACAAGAGTCAAAAGTTGTCTTTATGTGCACTCAGTCGAGGTTATGGTCTACATCAGATCTGATATTTCAGTTGAAACTCCAAGGATAAGATATACTTTCAAGGGGGATCTAGAGGAGCTTTGAAGTTTATGCAACACTAAGTTTTATAAAGAAATCAAGGGGGAGGAGCTGAAGCTGGAGCTGATCAGAAAATGATTACTTTACAAAACTTAGGGGGAGAATGTTAGAACATAAATATGTTCACTTTAGAAGTTTAGTAAAGTAAATCATATGTTATTGTATTGGGCCTTGTATATGGGTTTGGGCTTAAATGTACACAAGGGATATGGGGTATATAAGGAGTCTGTATGTGTTAGTAGTAAGTAAGTTTACTTTCAGAAATGTAGTCATACGAATTCTCTCCACAGTAGTTGTAGTTTTATTTTCTGTCTATTAATAAAACTACTAATTCCAATCCCAATCCTTCTTGTTTATGTTAATCAATTCAATATTTGATCTCATTGGACCTAACACTTAATGGGCTTAATAAGTCAGTGGCTTATTCGTACATGCATTTTGTCTTGTTTACTTGTGG
This sequence comes from Arctium minus, assembly GCA_954870635.1. Classification (NCBI taxonomy): domain Eukaryota; kingdom Viridiplantae; phylum Streptophyta; class Magnoliopsida; order Asterales; family Asteraceae; genus Arctium; species Arctium minus. The sequence continues at coordinate 134,588,793 of OX941081.1, read as the reverse complement.
CTTATTGAAATTCCCTGGCTTATTCTTTGGCTTTTTCGCACAGCCAAATAGGGACACTTGTCCCCATTAAGACAAAAAAATTCCCTACCTACCCTTATGAAAATACACGCCTCTTCACAGACTACCTTCTTTCCTTGTTGACATCCCCCCTCTCCTAAACTCAATCGACGACCCCCTCTCCTTCTTTCCTTTTGTCGGCGACCACCCTCTGTCGGCAACCACTTGCTCCCCTCACTCCCTACTCAATCGGCGACCTCTTCGAGACACCATAGTTGCAGGTTTCGAGCAGGAAGTGTTTGGTCTCGTTTGAAGTTTCCAGATTTGGTTCTAGATGTGGTTCCAGATTTCGATTTGGTCTCGGTTTGATGCAGGAAGTTTGGTCTCGTTTGATTTTGGTTTCATTCCAGAGCAAATCTTTGATCTTGGTTTCTGAAGTTTGGTTTCTGATCTTTGATTTTGGTTTCTAAAGTTTGGTTTCAAAAACCGATCTTTGATTTTGGTTCCTGAAGTTTGGTTTCTGATCTTTGATTTTGGTTTTTGAAGTTTCGTTTCAAAAACCGATCTTTGATTTTGGTTTCTGATCTTTGAAACCAATCTTTGATTTTGGTTTCTGAAGTTTGGTCTCGTTCCACCATCATCTACATCGATCTTGTCCAGATTATTGTCTTTTAATTTCAAAATAGTTTGATGAACAATAGCATTTTGGTTTGATTAATAATAGAAAATATTCAAACATGTTCAAAGAAGATAAACAACAGCGAACAACACCACATTTTTGTTTGAAGGGTAGATCGGTAATTTTTACCATTCAGACCGTACAGTTAAAAATGTAAACAACAACACATTTTTACCCAGACAGACAAATTTATCCGGACAGACAAATTTATCCATACAGGACTTAATGGAAAATTTTGTAAACAGCCCCTTACTCACATTAGGTCAACACCCAACATGTAGGTTATTTCTTCAAATAAACTAATATTAAAGTGACCTCATAAATATGGCATCTTCTGTGATTCCACACCATCACTAGCATGATAGTCACCCCAATATTCCATAGATTCATTGTAGAATACACATTGGAGCTTCATAGCATATATAGTAGTTAGTTCAACAGAAAGCAATAAATGGCAACAATGAACATGTAATGATATGTATCTTAGTTTTAACAAAAGGTTTAGGAACTCACAACCTAGGTTTTGGTAGAAAACCTAGAAAATGGCAAACCCTAGAAAGTGGAATAGGAAGGTTTAGAGACTTGATGGCTTGGAACCTTGCTAGACACTTGCAATAAATACTCCTAGGGCAACCTTTGAAGACCAATAAATGCTCCCAACTAAGATTTAGGTTTGAATTCAAGTAGAGGGAGGTAATGGGGAGAAACTCATCCTCAAGCTGCTCCCAAATCGCCAAATGAAGTCTGGAAATGAAATGAGGAGCTGAAAACCCGTCAAAGCAGGTTTTTATACCCTCAGAGGTGGGGCGCGACTATGGCAGGTGACTTTTCCCTTGGCATTGTTGCTAGGAAATGTCGCTAGCTTCCCCCAGCTCTCGGTACGCCACGAGCGAGAATGCAAGGCGACTTTGCCCTCGAGCATTGTCGCTAGGCAAGGTCGTTGACGCTGCCCTACTCTCGGTAAAAACCTGGCGACTATGCCAGGCAACTTTGCCCTTGGCATTGTCGCTGGCAAGGTCGCCCCACCCTTTTTTCGGGACCCATTTTCCTTCTGATTCTTACTCGGGTTATCTTAGAATGAAATCTACGCCTCGAGGCTACACCAATTGACCAATAGGAGAATATAAGGCCTGCAAGGAGTTAGCAGAATATAAGATAATTTACCTTAAATGGTTAACAGTTTTCCGGGCTGCAAAATCAAGTCTCAGGTGAACAGATGAGGTTATCGCTTCTTCATGTCTACCTCGACTTCCCAAGTTACATTCGCGCCTCGGTGATGCTTCCTTTGAACCTTAACCATGATCACTTCTTTCTTGGATTTTCTTATAGTAGACAGCAGTAAGTTAGTGCTACTCTAAGGAAGTGGTAGTTATTTAAGTACACAAACAAGGTGGGTTGGGGTTTAGGAGGTATTTTGGGCGTAATTTCTTCGTCTCTGATTCCAATATTGCTTTTGGCTCTTCCATAAAATGATTCCCTCTATCCACTCGAATTTCCGTCAAGGAAATTACACTCTCCTCTTCGGCTAGGAATTTCCTTAGGTAACACATGTGAAAGGTAGGATGTATTCCATCCATTTTCGGTGGTAGGTCCAACCGGTAAGCTTAGAGTCCAATCTTTTCTAAAATGACAAAAGGTCCAAGGAAACGGGGACTAAGCTTCCCACGCTTCCCAAATCGGATAATCCCTTTCCATGGAGATACTTTCAACATAACGCGATCTCCCACTTGAAATTCGACCGATCTCCTATTCTTGTCCGCGTAGCTCTTTTGTCGGTCTTGAGTCACCCTCAACCTCTCTCGGATTTCCTTCACTTTGTCCACCATTTCTTGAACGATTTCCGGTCTGGCGAATTGTTTCTTGCCCGCCTCGAGCCCAAAAACTAGGGTCCTGCACTTCCGTCCATACAAGGCTTCAAATGGCGCCATTCCGATACTAGAATGGTAACTCTTATTTTAAGCGAATTCTACTAAGGGTAGATGTGAGTCCCAACTCCCTCTAAAGTCGATAACACATGATCTTAACATGTCCTCGAGGGTCTGAATTGTCCTCTAGCTTTGACCGTCCGTTTGAGGATGGTAAGTCGTGCTTAGATTGACTCTTGTACCCAACTCTTTTTTTAGACTAGCCTAGAAGTTGTATGTAAACCGACTGTCTCTATCTGACACAATTGAGTGTGGCACCCCATGTCTCGACACTACCTCATCAATGTAAAGCTTTGCCAATTTCTCCATTGGTAAGGTCTCTCGCATTGCGAGAAAATGCGCACTCTTGGTTAGAAGGTCTACGATCACCCAAATAGTATCATGGCCCCGCAAGGTCTTCGGTAGTTTCATCACTAATCCATTGTGATATTGTCCCACTTCCATTCGGGAATTGACAATGGTTGTAAACTTCCATACGGCCTTTGATGTTCCGCCTTCACTTGAAGACATGTGACACACCTTTCCACGTAGTTGGCTACATCGAGTTTCATCATCAGACACCAATAATTTAATTTCAAATCTCTATACATATTTGTGCTACCGAGATGAATAGAATACTTAGACTTATGAGATTCCTATAGAAGTAACTCACGGCTTCCACCAAGCTTTGGCACCCAAATTCGACCTTAGAATAGTTTGAGTCCACGACCATCTTCCAACAATATCTCTCTTTGCTTCATCATAACCTCGGTTTTGAGATTTTCCTCTCTAAGTGCCTCCGTTTGACATGTCTTAATGCTCTCCAATAAAGTTGACACCACGTCGATCCTAGAGAGGGATATCTTGACACCACTTTCATGGCTCCTTCAGCTTAAGGCATTCGCCACCACATTGGCCTTACCGGGGTGGTAGAGCAATTCACAATCATAGTCTTTCAATAACTCGAGCCATCTTCTTTGTCGCATGTTGAGATCCTTTTGATCAAAAATGTACTTCAAGCTTTTGTGTTTGGTAAAGAGAGTGCACTTCGTCCCATACAAATAATGTCGTCATAACTTCAACGCAAAGACCACCGCCGCCAATTCCAGATCATGAGTCGGGTAGTTCTTTTCATGATCTTTATTTGTCGTGACACATAAGCTATTACCTTGTCTCGCTGCATTAGCACACACCCGAGGCCCATCTTGGAAGCATCGCTATACACCATGAAGTCATCTAATCCCTCGGGTAGGCATAAAATTGGTGCTTCATATAATTTCTTTTTAAGAGTCTGAAAGGCTTGATCTTGTGCCTCGGTCCAAAGGAATTTGACATTCTTCTTTGTCAAGGAGGTAAGTGGCGAAACTATCTTATAGAAATCCTAGATGAACCATCTGTAGTAACCTGCTAATCCCAAGAAAGTTCTGATTTCCGTCGGGCTAGTCGGTGGCTCCCAACTCATCATCGCCTCGATCTTTGTTAGGTCAACTTTCACTCCGTCCTTAGACACCACATGGCCCAAGAATTGAACTTCTTGTAACCAAAATTCGCATTTCGAGAATTTTGCGAACAACTCCTCCTTTCAAAGGACCTCCAACACCTCCCGCAAGTGCTTCCCATGCTCTGTCTCGTCCTTTAAGTAGATTAGAATGTCAACATTGAAAACGATTACCAACTAGTCCAAGAAGGGACGACACACATGGTTCATCAAATCCATGAATACGTCCAGAGCGTTCGTCAAACCGAAGGGCATCACCAAAAACTTGTAGTGTCCATATCTTGTCCGAAAGGCCGTCTTCGGGATGTCGTCTTTCTTTACGCTCACTTGATGGTATCCGGACCGAAGGTCGATTTGTGAAAAGAATCCTACGCCATGCAATTGGTCGAATAGGTCGTCGATCCATGGAAGTGGATACTTGTTCTTCACTGTAACTTTATTCAACTCCCGGTAATCTATGCACATTCGCATAGATCCATCTTTCTTCTTCATGAACAAAATTGGAGCTCTCCAAGGTGATGAGCTCGGTCGAATGAATCCCTTATCTAGAAGTTCTTGAAGTTGCGTCATCATCTCTTGCATTTTTATCGGCGCCAAACGGTAAGGAGTACGGGCTATCGGGGCTGCTACCGGTGTAAGGTCGATCTGAAACTCCACTTGACGTTCCGGTGGAAAACAGAGAAGGTCCTCCGGAAAGACATCCGGGTAGGCCCGTACAATCTCCAGGTCTTCCACCGATTTCTTCTCCGACTTTGCGTCAACAACATACGCTATAAATGAGGAGTATCCTTTTACTAGAAACATACAAGCTTTAAGAGATGAGATGATGGGGTTACTTCCCTTCCCTTTCTCCCCATAAATAGTGACCACACCACCTTCCGACAAAGGCACTTAAATCATCTTCTTGGAGAAAAAGATGTTGGCCTTGTGCCTAACCAACCAATCCATGCCTATTACTACATCAAAGCCACTTATAGCCATAGGTAGTAAGTTTACCTCAAAGAGGTTCCCATCAATCCCTAGAGTACAATCCCACTTATAGCCATAGGTAGTAACACTCCCGAATTAATCCTTGTTCCCCGTTAGCCAACTCTACCACCAAAGCGTCAGGAAGGGTACTAATAGGATTGACGAATTGCTTACAGAAAATACTTGACATAAAAGAGCATGTTGCACCCGAATCAAATAACACACGAGCGGGCAAAGAGTTTACTAAGAACGTACCTTATACAACATCGGGGGTCTCCTTCGCCTATTCGGTGGTCATCCGGAAAGCTCGACTTGTTGCTCTCGGTGGTTGCTCGGTTCTTGTCGTCGACCCAAAAGAACTTCCACGTCCGCCCCCAACATGCTTCGGGCACTCCCTCTTCATATGCCCTGGTTCTCGACATTCGAAGCATACTAGTCCCCATATAGAGAAATATTGAATTGCATGGCCCTTCTTCCCGCACTTGGCACACTCGACGGGGCTCGAATGTGGTCTTGGGTTGCATGGTTCATAATGCTTACTCTTGCATTTGTGGCACCATCTTGATTCATGACGGGAGTCCCTAAATCTTCCTCTAGTATATGGTTTAGACTGATGAACCGGCCCATATGGCTCTTCCCACTTTCTCTTCTCAACAACTTGCCCCATCTATTCCTTTCCTTGAGAAATGTCATCCTCCACGAAGAATGACTCTTCAATAGCTTCCTCTAGCATAGTTACCTTGGTGTTCCTCACCGCCATCTTCATCTCAGCCGGAAACCCCAATTGGTAGGCCTTGATCTTCGTCTTCTCATCGGGAGACAGATGCTCCACTAGACTCAACTTCTCCAAGAACTATTTTGAGTAATCATAAACGGACATGCTACCCTTCTTCAGATTCCGGAATTCCAGCTCGATCTTCTCTAGAGCTCTCTCACTGCAATACTTGTCTATAATTTTCATCTTGAATATTGGCCACTAGAGTTTGGCCAACACTTCAGGAGTAAGAGAGGATCGAGTGAGATTCCACCAAGTTAGGGCCTCGCCCTTAAGCAAGTGAGAGGTGAACTTGACTCTTTGAGAGTCGTCACACTCACTAGCCTCGAAGGCCATCTCCATCTCACGGATCCAGTACATGCAACTGACGGGATCAGTAGTACCTACGAATTCGGGTGGCTTACAACCCAGAAAAGTCTTGTATGAGCATCCTGACTCTTTTCTCTTGTCTTGGACAATAACCTACTCCTCGGTACCAACAACATTCACCATACCTCCCGATCCAATCATGGTATTTTCTGCCACCGTTTCGGGTCGTCGGTGACTGGCGTCGCTCATCCTCCAATATTTTGATGAAGAACTCTTGTTGTTGGGCTATGGCCGAGTTCATGGCCTGCATCATACTGTCTTTGATTCGGGTTTCGAGGATCACCTCCTCGATGATTGGGTTGGAAGTGGCAATGTTGATTTGCGGAATGTGCTCGAATCTCCCACTCAAAATAGGGGGTATCGGAGGACCCACGGTGGTAGCGACCACATTAGGTTGGTCGGCGGTATATTCGTCCTCCACATTACCCTCTCGTGGGATCGGTGGCATGTTTCAAGTGTTTACCATGCTATTCTGACACACACACACACACATGAGAATGAGATTAAAGAATAGACTAAGTGAGTTTAAACTCGAGGCTGCGTACTAATACATTTATCAATTATCATAACAACAGTCAATCAAGCATACTTACGTAACAATATATTCATAATAGCATTAGCTAAGTGAAATTATAAACGGATTATACACAAGAATTCTTGATACCATCATCACAACTCTTAATTAGAGTAATTCCGTAATTCCTAATGCCCTTTCCACCTATGACTTTTACCCCAAGGTGGATAACCTATTACTAGCACTTACAGCTTAAGTATAGATATGCTAAGGTCCATACCTAGTTCACTTAAACTAAAGCTCTAATACTAACTTGTAACACCCTAAAATAAGGGTAACAAAATTTCCGGAAAAATGGAAATGTGGTATGTAAAAATGCCATGGCATTAGCCTCCCAAAAATGGAGAAAGTATAAATGACTGTTTAATTATAGTTTGTTATTTAACGGTAATATCTGATTTCTAAAACAGAAATAAGATTACAAAAGGGGTGTTATTCATAATCCCACAAAAGTCTTCACCAAAAAGTGCACCCACTTGCACTCCCCAAGCTCACACGAGAACCGCCTATACCTTCTTAGGTGTGACGCCACTAGAACCTGAGATACACATCGACACCAAACAAGTGTTAGGCCAAAAAGCCTACTGAGACCATACAAGTGATAATAATCAGAATTATATAATATGCACATAATAATTTCCCATAACCAAAACGTATGTGGAGTCAATAGGGGAGACCCATAGCACCAATCAAGTTCCACCCAAAGAGTCGATACCCCTTGATGTCATGCTACAATTAGCGACACCCAAAAGGCCTGGCACATCCGAGGACTACAACCATGGCATTACCCCGAATGGCCTACATACCTATGCGATGGTACCAAAGACTGTATCCTCCTAGTGTCTATTGACTTGGTTCGTCCAACAATACCATTTATAAGCCATGAGGCACTTTAGTCCACGACTAATGTAAACAATCCCAATCATGGGTGACCAACATGGTCTAATACTTCATACATTATGCATGGGCTCTATTTGAGACTTCTATATGTTCTAAGTCCACAAATATACAAAATTCCACATAAGGTGTATTCAAACCTTGATAGTACAACTTATAAGCATGTTTATTCCATATTAAATATCAAGACAAGCTCACAAGTACTCATATGTCTTCTAGGGTCATTTAGTCACATTAGGTCAACACCCAACATGTAGGTTATTTCTTCAAATCAACTAATATTAAAGTGGCCTCATAAATATGGCATCCTTTGTGATTCCACACCATCACTAGCATGATAGTCACCCCAATATTCCATAAATTCATTGTAGAATACACATTGGAGCTTCATAGCATATATATAGTAGATAGTTCAAGAAGAAAGCAATAAATGGCAACAATGAACATGTAATGATATGTATCTTAGTTTTAACAAAAGGTTAACTCACAGCCTAGGTAGAAAACCTAGAAAATGGCAAACCCTAGAAAGTGGAAGAGGAAGGTTTAGAGACTTGATGGCTTGGACCCTTGCTAGAAACTTGCAATAAATAATCCTAGGGCATCCCTTAAAGACCAATAAATGCTCCCAACTAACATTTAGGTTTGCATTCAAAATGAGGGCGGTAATGGGGAGAAAAATCACCCACAAGCTACTCCCAAATCGCCAAATGAAGTCTGGAAATGAAATGAGGATCTGAAAACCCTTCAAAGCATGTTTTTATACCCTCAGAGGCGTGGCACAACTATGTCAAGCGACTTTGCCCTTGGCATTGTCGCTGGCTTCCCCCAGCTCTCAGTACGCCATGGGCGAGAATTCCAGGCGACTTTGCCCTCGGGCATTGTCGCTAGGCAAGGTCGCTGACCCTGCCATGCTCTCGGTACAAACCTAACGACTATGCCAGCGACTTTGCCCTTGGCATTGTCACCAGCAAGGTCCCCCTACTGTCGGGACCCGTTTTCCTTCCGATTCTCACTCGGGTTATCTTAGACTGAAATCTACGACTCGAGGCTACACCAATTGACCAATATGAGAATATAAGACTTTCGAGGAGTTAGCAGAATATAAGATAATTTACCTTAAACGGTTAACGGTTTTTCGGGTGTTACGTAATTAAAAGTGATCAACTGTTCAGATCCACTTCTTCCGTTTCTCATTTTAACCTCAACTTCTCACACGATCCTTCGCCTATATATATATATATATATATATATATATATATATGAAGAAGAACCAAACCTCAAATCAATGAGAAGGCTCTATTCGGGTTCTTCTTTTTCCCTTTTCCATGGAATTTTGATTTATTTTTCAATTATAATGACTCATTAAATGAACAACTTTATTTTTTAAATTACTTTTTATTTTTATTTTTACTTATGTACCTATCAATATAATTAAGAACTTTTATATTAATTTATATTTTTTATTTATCAATACATCATTTTATATATAAAAGTAAAACCGAAACCCAATGATGTGGCACATTATTAGAGTATAACTGCTTATAGATTTTTTTTTCTAAATTTTAAATTGTTTAATTTGTTAATAACTTTTTTATCACTATATGAAAAATGTAAGTTTTATTATGAGTGGGATTTTCTTGTAATTTTATGTTACTCCAACGTATTCATCTCCTCTATAATAATTGCTCTTTCAATCTCTCAATTATTCCTCTTTATTTAGTTATAATTTTCCCTCTTCTCCTCATGGTACACCTCTTTAATAATCGCTCTCTTAATCTCTCAATTCTACCTCTCTACTCGGTTATAATGTTGTGGAGGTGATTTGTATTTTTGTTGATTTGAGGCATCATTCAAGAATACAAATCATGGTATGGGTTTTTGTTAATGTACGTAGAGTATTTTGTCCTATGATTCTATTCTAGACAACATGCCATTCCTTCTTGAAATCAAAAGAATATTCAATTAGAGACATTCACATTAAAGTTGAAATCATGTAGTCATATGAATCCTTTTTGTATGGATAAAGTGGCATATTAATCCTTGATGAAAGCATAAATATATATATATATATATATATATATATATATATATATATATATATATATATATATATATGTTGAACATAGTAAGATATAATTCTTTTAAGCATATGTAGAATATAAAAAGGTAACTATCTTTTTGTGCATTGATGCTAGAAGAATGTATCTAGAAAACATGAGTTTTGATTTTTTTTTTTCAGATTGGTAATCATCCATATGGATTTCAAGATATCGATGTCATCGGTCTGTTAGGATTTTTTCCTTCTTTAGCAATGGATTTGAGTTGAATATTAATTCTTAATCTTAATCTCTATTATTTTTATTCTCTAATCTTTACCGCAGATCATCTAGATGATATCAATTTAACTTTGTGGGTCAAAAGTATGCATTCTCATGAATGATCCTTCTTCTATGTAATTTAACATTTTTTCTATTATTCGGCTGCCCCCATTTCTGGTATGCAAATGTTTGGTGATACATTGCTTTTGAGAAATTTTAACATTATATATTAAAATTAAAAAATCTCTTAAAGTGTTGTTATGATTCTTTTAGTGTTTTTGCTTAATTTACTGTCATCGTTTCATCCACACAAACCTGATTTTGTGAAAAATTTTAACATGTATCTATTATTTATAAATATGACAACTTTTTAATCGTGTCAAAGAAACATGCAGCTATAATATACTCTATTAAAGTTTTGGACCATCATTTGTTGTATATAAATACTATATACTTCAAATAAGAGTTTTGGACCGTCCTTTCGGCATCAAAAGTCTAAACTTACAGTCTGTTATAACCTTATAAGTTCTTGCAATTGCTAGGTATTATTCTAGCATCTCATTTTGCACCCAAACAACAATTAAAGCATTAAAAGTCACTTGTAGTTTGAACTCATTTTATTATAACACGTAAAATGTTTGCTCATTAATGTTTGCTCCTTTTTTTTTTTTTTTTTGAGTTTTTTACCTAGCAAAAAGTGGCAACAAAAGAAGTAGCGAAACATTGCAAGACAACAACCGGTACGTAGTTCCAACATCCCCTTTTGGGCCTATACAACCGTCAAAGACTTTTTTTTGGGAAGGGTATTCTAGGCATAGCCTAGACTAATTCCTTGGCAAATTATGACCGTAAGACATCATCCTCAATTAAACCTCAGTGGTCACAATTGTTGTGTACGCCTGGATTCGAACCCTGGGCAGATGGGATATTCCACCACATCCCCTAGGCCCTTAACACAACTCTTGTAGTTAACCGTCAAAGACTTAGTAGTTAATTCTACTCGATGGACGCATGGTGCCGCCTTCTATACCGAAAATGTATCAAACTATCTTTTAGTTTAAACATGTATAAAATTTCTCTTTTAATCTCTCTCATCAACCATGGCTACGATAAGCATATAGTAAGGTAGAGAATGAGTATATATCAGGTGACTTATATTTTGAAAGTACATTAGCTTGAGGTATGTTATTAAAATTAAAGCTTGAGGGGGTTAGTGTAATTTACACTAAATTGTCACCAACTACTATTAGAACCATGCTTGCAATGACAACCAACAAGAGTCAATACTTTTGATGGTTTACACCTCCTAAAACATGTATTACACGTATGTCATTACATTTATTAACATTCACATTATCCTATAACTAATTATCACTACATATTACATGTAACACCCTAAAAATTAGGTAAATTTAAAACTTAAAATTTCGGCAATATGACGTATAAAATATAAGGGTTTATAAAACAATATGAATGACTAAAACACAATAAAGTTGGGATAGTTGCATCAATAAAGTAGCGGAAGAATAAGACATAATACACGACAACCTATTTAATCTAGAATATTAAATTAACTAGATTAAGATGGGTGTCGCTATGACTTCAAAACGCTCTTCTCACAAAACTCCCAAAAATCCTGGTCCTCCAAGAATCTTAGGTGCGCGTCTGGCGAATCAAGGTTCCCTAAGCACACCACTAGGTTGACATGTGAGTCGATAACACCAAAACAAGTGTTAGACCAAAGTCTGGAGATATTGCAAGAATTTAACAATCTATAATGTAAACAAATACAACATAATTAATTGTTACCGAAATACCCGAAGGTTGGGCCAATGCCAACATTCAATTTGTAAAAAGTGTTCCAATCCTGTACAAATACACAAGAGATATCTCGTGAAAGACGGGGGAGACCCGTTTCCATCTTGGGTGACGAGAACACGTGAATGGGGTCACCCTTGATGTTATTAGATTTCACCTAATATCCCGGTTCTAGTTTCCATGCCATAAAAGACATCATAATCCTCAAACCGTTTATGCCTCTATTTCCTACTCCGTCGAGTTACACCTCAAGGACTTACGGACATGGGTGCCTATCCAATCTAGATGAGTTACACCTCAAGGACTTACGTTCCCTATTGCCTACTCGCTAGTGACCAAACGGTCAACAAGTATAACCACATATATATATATATATATATATATATGCCATCTAAATTCTCGTGCACAAGAAAATAGACATTAACTTCACATTTAGGTCATGCCCAAGTAAAGAGAGTATATCACATGCATAACTCATTCCATTCCAAAACATGATAATGCATCTTTCATATTCATATCTAAGCCATACAATTCATTTGTCAACCAAAACCACCATCATATTTATGTGATGAATCTAGTTACAATATAAGCATTTATAATTAAAACCCATATTTGTGAAAGATGGTTCCTTGTCCATGTATAACTCATTTTACGAGATTTATATGCACGTAGGGGCCCTCATGGCATACAATGTCTTCTACAATTGCAAATAACCATACACAAGTAAACTATAAAAAACCCTAGTTTTAGGTTAACTTTGAATTATTCACATAAACAAATAATAATAAATGTATGGTGAAATAAGGGTTAGAGACTCACCAAAAAGGTTTGCAATGTAAAAACCCTAAAGATGATGAAAACCCTAGAAATGGAAAGTGGATGGGATGAGACTTGGATCACATGAATCTTGGAAGAGTTGAAGTTTTTTTTACCTTAGAAACCCTAATAATCAATGGTATTTATTACTTACCTACCAAATCATTAAATGAAAAGAGAAGGGGAGGAGAGTGTGTGAAAATCGCACCTTAAATGTGTGAAAATGACCTCTAGGCTGGAACTTCTCAAACAAGGAACTTTACCCCCTAAAATGGCATTAAATGAGAAAAGCTCGTCTGGCCTCGCGCGACAATGCCAGGGCGACAGTGCCATTGGCACAGTCGCGGGGCACAATCGCCCGGACTGTACCGAGGTTGTCCCCTGGCTCGCGATTGTGACACCTGCGATTGTGACACGGCACTATCGCCGGTGACTATCGCGCCAACTATACCGAGAGTGGTGGTTCTCATGCGACACTGCCCTGGTGACAGTGCCACTGGCACAGTCGCCGGTTCCACCTAGGCTGTTGTCCGATTCCGTCGCGATGCTAAATTTTGTCCAAATCAAACTTTTAATCGTGCTAGATCATATTGGGAATATCATAAATATATTTCCATAAGTCTTAAGCATATAAACGAGGTCTAAAATTCGGGGTGTTACATTACACATATGTCTTCACACATGATCAATCGTACATCATTGTGTTTTGCGTCATGCTTGCTTGAATAGTTAACCATACTTAATGTTGATAAAGATATGAAATAACAAAGGTATATAGAAAATATGGTTTACCACAATCTTTTTAAAACATCCCCCCCCCCCCCCTAACACATTTGCCTCAATATAACATTGCTTAATATTTTGTGGTCCATGCTAAAAACAATTTATTGTATATTACATTTTGTTAAACAGTTACTAAAGTGCTCTTCTTTCAATTCATATTGTTTAATTGTATTGTGCATTTAGCTATATAACATTTTTAATTTTGCCTAAACATTTCATTAATGGCATGCATGACTATATTGGTAAGAAATTAGAAACAAAATTTGCTTCTAATATTATTTTTTAGTTCTTGTAAAAGAAATTTTTATTCAATTAACTACATTTGATATGATTGTTAATCATAAATTTCTATGTGGGGTGGATTAATTCTACATGCACTCATCATAATAATGGTTAATCATGTACCATTTTTGTATAAATTCAACTTCTACATTTTTTTTCAAAAGTTAAGAAAACATATGGCAATTCTAATTCGTTAACATATTTAGACTCCATCAGTCCAAATGTGCTTCGAAGGCTTAAGAAGTATGGTAATTCTAACAAATATATGTGAACCTTGTGAATAATAAATGATAAAAACAAAATTAAAGTTGATTTGTAGTCTTTTTGGTTCGAAAAAATCTATAATGTTGAATGAATAAAAAGTATTTGCTTCTAAAACCATCTCAGTACATTCACTATTTTACCTTTTATTTCAACAGTTGTTAATTAACAAAGTATGTTTAATCTTAACTAAATTACATATTTTCTAACAAAAAGTTTTCATATCGTGCAACGCAAGGTGTCACACGCCAGTTATATAAAAAACGAGAACGTTTAAATTGTTAATTTTATACTAATATCGATATACTTTTTTAGATTCTTATAGGGTCTTCAAATTTATATTTTATTGAAACATAAAAATAGTATCGCTTTCTCAAAATTCAAATATAAAAAAATTATAGCTTTCTCAAAACCACACAAAACCGTATTACAAAATGGACAAAAGTAAAGAATAAGATGAAACATTAAAATTAAGAACATATATATATATATATATATATATATATATATATACACACACACACATATGGGGTAATAACCACATTTTTTGTCACATCCATTGTATCAACTCGATCAACGGTTTGGATGTATTCTTCAAATCTTCTTCTTTTCGAGGTTTTCTCCGAATATGTTATGTGTGTGTGTGTATATATATAGGGAAATGATCCAACGAAAACCCTGAAAAATGAAAGAACCTGAGAACCAAGAAAAACGGATGAAAGATTAAAGTCGAGATGTATCACGCTGCATTGCGCGAGTACACTTCTAGTATATATATATATATATATATATATATATATATATATATATATATATATATATATATATACAGAGAGAGAGAGAGAGAGAGGGGGGGCCTTCATGGGAGAACTGAGTTATTTGTGATAACTGTGAGATCCAATCTCAACCACAAATCAGATGATAAATTAGGAAATTATTAATTTTGGTAATTTGGTAATTTTTGATTTAAAATTTTAATTAAAGGGTATTTTAGGTATTTAAAAAATCTTCTCTCTCCTCTCTCTCCTCTCCAGTCCGGTGAGCGTTATTCCGGTGAAATACACTAGGGTACACATTATGATACCCACTGTGATAAAAATATACTATGATATCCACATGATACAAAATGCAATACATAAAGACCAGGCCAGTTGTGATATAAAATACAATGTGATACCCAAAATAAATACAAAACCTAATGTGATACCGACTATGATACCACTGTGATACCTATTGTGATACCTCTGTGATACCCAAAAGAAATTTGTTTTTGACAGATGAAGGAACTTGAATCGAAGAAATTGTATAATACAGACACCACCGTTGATTACCATTGTGATACACTGTGATTATCATTGTATTACAGTGTGATTACCATTGTGTTACATTGTGATTACCACTGTGATACACTCAAAATAATAAGGATTTTGAATGTTGAGACTAGACCCATCTATGTTGAAACAACAAATCCCATTCTCTTCTCGTCGATGAAACTCCATATCCCACTTTATTCTCATCGGCACGTTGCTGGATGACGTGTAGGTCTCCGTCGGGATAGAACTCCGTCAATAGACACGACCACTTTGCGAGGTATACGTAGCCGATGTCTCCGGCACCTAGACGGTGGAGGAATCAGATGCCGACGAGGGAACCATGAACGGCGTAGTCGAGGTATATGTAGCCGATGTTACCGCCTGATTAAGATCTGGAACCATGAACGGCGTCCCAGCACGGATCTCCGAAAGTAGAATGGGGTTTGGTAGCGGCAGAGGAGCGGAGGAGGTAGCGGCGAACAGAGGAGGTAGCGGCGAGCGGAGAAGGTAGCGGTGATGGTCAAGGTGGTTACAGATCTGGAGCCTACGATTGAGGGAGAAGGAAAGAGATACGCTTTTTTTAGGGATGATTGAGATATGGAAAGATATGGAAAGATATAGAGAGATTTATGAGTTGTCAAACATATAAATTACCAAGTTACCCTTTCATATTTAATTAATAATAAAATTAATTTTTTTAAATGAGTGGTTCACATTGAATCTCACGGTTACCACAAAATAGTCAGTTCTCATTTGATTACGCCCCTATATATATATATATATATAGTGGAAGGATATTTTGCAACCCTTAAAAAGGTTGCAACCCTTGCAACCCACATCTTAACCGTTGATTCATGATCGACGGTTATTTTATTTTTATTTTTCTCCTTTTTTAATTAAAAATATTGGGCCCCATATCTTTTATAACCGTCGATCATGAATCCAACGGTTAAGATGTGGGTTGCAAGGTTTGCAACCTTTTTAAGGGTTGCAAATTAAACAAACCCTATATATATATATATGCCACAGTTATTTTGCAACCCAGTAAAAATGTTACAACCACGTGTAACCCTCAACTAAACCATTCATTTAATACATTCATTATGTAGACACTGGCTTGATTATTGGATTGCATCTAATTTTGTCGAATTTCTATAGTAGTTGTCGATGCACATAATGTTTCATGCAATGTATCGAATGAAGGTGATACTTTCATGAAATAGTATGCATTCCATGTTAGTGTATGCATTTACTGAAATATTATGCATTGCAAGGAAGATTATTGCATTAAACTGATAATCATTGATGCAATCCAGTAATCAATCTATAATGAATGGCTAATGGTTTGGATGAGGGTTGCACGGGGTTGTAACATTTTACTTGGTTACCAAAAAAACCACTCCTATATATATATATATATATATATATATATATATATATATATATAGAGAGAGAGAGAGAGGGTGTTCAAATGCAACCCCTTTACATGGTGCAACCCCTCTATCCATCACTCATTTTATTCACTTTTTTAATTAAAAATGTAAAAATAAAATGAGTGGTGGATAGAGGGATTGAATGGGTTGCACCATGTAAAATGTTGCATAATAACCTACCCCTATATATATATATATAGAGAGAGAGAGAGAGAAAGAGAGAGAGAAAGAGAGAGAGAGAAAGAGGAAGGTTTAAACGAGAATGCTAACTATTTAAAAAAAATAACAAATCATGTACAAAATTAAGGGCAAAACTTGGCCGTGAGGCAAAGTCGCGTGAATCATGTATGATTTTGTAAATTAATGGTCGTTCTCGTGTTTTTTTAAATAGTTAGCATTCTTATTTGAACCCACCCATATATATATATATATATAGAGAGAGAGAGAGAGAGAGAGTCCCCTTCTTTTGTTAACCAAGGTTTTAGTGTTAACCTTGTTAACCCATTAGGATCGTTCATCTTGATAATCAAAGGCTCATATTAAATCATTTTTTTTAAATGAAATAGGTGAACACGGAGGATTTCATATATGAAGAAGGGTAAAGTAGTAAAATCAAAAAAATGAAAAAAAGAAACATATCACCCCCATATTTCACGCCTCAAAGAAATAGGAAGATTTCCTATTTCACGTCTAAAAGAAATAGGAAGGTTTCAAAAAATTGAAAAAATGTTTCTAGTTGTTGTGATACATGTGTTCATCTATTCATAACTGGTTTTTTATACAGTTTGTTCATATATGCACATATGTATAAGGTTAACATGATCATATATGAACAAATGTATAACCTAACATGATCATATATGAACATATGCATATCTAACATGTTCATATATGCACATATGTATAAATCTAACAGGTTAGTATATGCACATATGTATAAATCTAACATGTTCATATACGTAAATATATATACATATAACATGTTCATATATGCACATCTGACCATATGAACTTGTTCATTTCATGTACATATATGAAACACCAAAAAATTGCATAGATAAACATCATTAAGGTGAATATTGTATATGCAAAACACTAGCATAAAACTGTTGGTTTGAGTAAGACTATAACTATGTTACATAAGATACGATTAAGATAGAAGAAGACGAAGATTAACATTAATCTTTACAAAAAATTATACTAATAACTACAAAAAATATCCAGACGTTATATTAGGAAATTAAGTATACATAAAATAATTAAAATATTAAAAAGCATAGAGGGGATATTAGGAAATTAAATATACATAAAATAATTAAAATATTAAAAAGCATAGAGGGGATATTAAAAAACTAAATATACCTAAAATAATTAAAATATTAAAAAGTCTAAACTACCCTTACACAATTCGGTCTTCTATTACTAAAACAAAGATATTATCTTAATTCCTATTGGTCCAAAAAAGTTAACACGGTTAACACTAAATGGAGGGTTAACAAAAGAAGGACCCTCTCTCTCTCTCTCTCTCTCTATATATATATATATATATAGGGATGATCAAACGAGAACAATAACTATTTAAAAGAACACGAGAAATAACAAAATCATTTATGATTTTATATTAATGCGTAAAAAAAGCCATACGGACTGAAGCCGCGACCAAAGTCCATTTTTGTGTGTTAATGTAAAATCACTAATGATTTTGTTAGTTCTCGTGTTCTTTTAAATATGTATTGTTATCGTTTGAACCCGACTATATATATATATATATATAGGGGTGAGTACAAATAAAAACTCATTTTTTATTGTTCACATAAGGACCAATTTTAACCATTAATCAAAACTTAGAAAACTAATCAATGGTTAATACATAATAAGGTAAATTGAGAAGAAATTAAGGACAAAATTGAAAATTTGAATCAACGCTTACCTTGTTTGACTTGTTATTTTGTTTTTAATTAAAAAAAAATTACCCCCTTAAACTTTAAAATAAATTATCTTGAAAATTACTAATATTTTAATCAAATAAATTACATCAAAAAACGAGAATTTCGTGCTCTTCGATATGACATTCATCTCAATATAGTTTTTTTTTTTCGTTTTAACCGTATTTTACGTGAAATTCTATATTAGTGTTATATTCATTATGAATATGAATGCACGTCCTCGGGTGTCCACATTCAGTTTGAATAACAAATGTGAACGTTCATTCACTATTTATGATGAATAATACAGTATTCAGGATGAATAATACAACATTCAGGATGAATAATACACAAATCCATGATTCATGAATTATTTATCATTAATCGTGTATTATTCACCCTGAATGATACATTATTCATGATGAATGATACATTATTCATGATGAATGATACATTATTCATGATGAATGATACATTATTCATGATGAATGATACATTATTCATGATGAATGATACATTATTCATGATGAATAATACATGAATGGCCCGTGAAGGTGTAGACACATGGCACACTCTCTTTTATTTCCCTATTCACAACCGAAATTTGGTTTAATTCATTATGAATATATATATATATATATATATATGCGCATCCCCAGACGTCCCACATTCAGTATGAATAAAAATGTGAACATTCATTCATTATTCATGATGAATAATTTAGTATTCAGGATGAATTACACAACATTCATGATGAATAATACATGAATTCGTGAATCGTGAATTATTCACCCTGAATGATACATTATTCATGATGAATAATGCATGAATGACTTGTGAACGTTTATTCATTATTTATGATGAATAATATAGTATTCAGGATAAATTACACAACATTCATGATGAATAATACACGAATTCATGAATAGTGAATTATTCATATTGAATGTTGTATTATTCATCCTGAATGATACATTATTCATGATGAATAATACATGAATTACCTGTGAAGATGTTGAGACTTGACGCGGTCTCTTTTGTTCCCCGGTTCACAACATAATTACTCGATAGGTTCCCGATTGGTCTTGATGGGTGTTGGGTTACGGTGCTGAAGAAACGCGATGCCTTACGACGTTGAAGAAAGTGTTGAAGAAGATGATATCGAGTTACATACGTATGGTGTCGAGGTGTTATACAGACTTGAACGTACATAAATATTCATAATGAATATAACACATATATAACATTTTACATAAAAAAAACGGTTAAAACCGCAAAAAAAAAAAAACTATATATAGATGGATGTCATATCGAAGAGCACAAAATTCTCGTTTTTTTGATGTATTTTGTTTGATTAAAATATTAGTAAATTTTAAGATAATTTATTTTAAACTTTAATTGGGTAAAAAATTTTAATTAAAAAAGAAAATAAAAGGTCAAATATGGTAAACATGATTTTAAATTATCTTCCATTTAATTTTACCCCTGGACATCTTAAAATTAAAAATTCTATTTAATATGAGTTATTGAATCAAAAGAGATGGAATGAATAAGATTTGTCCTCACATGCACAATAAAAAATGAGTTTCATTTTAACTTTCCTATATATATTTCCAACCCCACTCCACGTACGTCCTCAAACCATAATAAGCGTTGTAGATCATACTCTCACACATTAGACTCACTTCGCTACATACTTTCATCAACACAATTCTTTTCTCTCTCTCTAGATCTCTCTCTCTCTAGATCTCTCTAAGAATTAAGACACTTGATCAATGGCGAAGATGGAGGAAAAGAAGGGAGGGTACGGTGAGAGGAAAGGATGCCGGTCATCAGTTGGCCGGAGATGTTGCCGGTTGGCAAAGGAGCACAAAGCAAGATTCTACATTCTCCGCCGATGTGTCACCATGCTTCTTTGTTGGCAAGACTAAACAACTAAAGGAAGGTTAATTAATTAGTCAGCTATATATATACATGTAGCTATATCTATAAATATATATATGTATGTATATATATATATATTGTATAAATATTTTCAATTTGAGAATTAAATACTCAAAATCGGCCTGTAATTATCCTCTTTTTCTTTAATTATTCCAATAAGTATATATATAGTGAAAGTTTCTAATTGGTTAATTAAGACTTTATGTAAGTTATTGTTTTATTTATTTTTCCAAGTATTTCTATAACAAAGAAAACATAAATTCCAAACCCGTTTAAATAATGTTCAAATAAATTATCTTAAATATACCAAAAAACAACAAAAATTTTACATGGCATGGATCCGATTTCATCAATATTTTGGACAAGAAGATTCATGTTACAATTTATAACATGAAAACTTTGGATTTTATTTGATTTTGTTTAAATAACGAAGTGAAATTTTATCGTGTTCTGATTTACTAATTATATAAGTTCAATGTATTTTTTTTTGGGAGAAGGTGTCATGGGCCTTTGGCCCAGACTAATCCCGTGGCAATGAAACCGACTGCTAAAGCATGCAGTCCTGAGGTTATACTCAGTGGCCACAAAGTTACGAATGCAGGGAATCGAACCCGGGTTGAGCGCTATGAACTCCCCAGGTGATTACCGCTACACCACAAGCCTTGTGGTTTAAGTTCAATGTATTCATGTTATAACAAGTACTATGATGTTTTTTTCATGGCATTTTATGTTGAATTTTAATTCATATACAAGGAAAAATACAATTTTCGCATAAACAAAATATGATCGTCTTTGTTTCTTATCAACTTCGTTCTGAAACTGGAAGTATATTTCTACTTTTATTATATATCATGATGGTTAAGCTATTTCACAAAATAGCCATAACCTTCGTTACACCAAAGCTGCAATTTGTAACTTAATTAATCAATTGTAATTTGTTTAACACAATAAGGGCGTGTTTGTTAGCAGCTTAATGAGCTTAATGAGACTTATAGCTTATTCATTCAGCTATATATGAATGTTTGGTAGTGGCTTAATGATATAGAAAGTGGCTTATTCAGTAAGATTTTAAGGAGGAGCTTTATGCAGAAAGCCAAGTTTTTTCCAAACCAGTCCCTCCCATTAAAAAACACGTTCATTCCATCTATGAAAAAACTCTCTCAAATAAAAACCTTCTAAATCTATACAGACAGATTAATCCACACAGACAACTTTATCCATACAGAACTTAATGGAAAATCAACCTAACAGCCCCTAAGTAACTCAATTAATGATTGTTGCACAAACCGTAAAAGCAATCATTAAAATCACGTATAAAGTAGTAGTATCATAAGAAAACGTGTTTTTTTAAAATATCAAATAAAATTCACTGCTATAAATTAATTAATATTGTCCAAAATCATTATTTTGAACATAATCCAATGTCTTATTTTAATTTTACATATAATTTTTTTGTATGTATGATAGTTGAAATTCCTAATGAATGGTGTATTAGGGGATGTTTGGGATTGCTTATTTAAAACAACTTATGTTTATTTTAAAAAGTGTTTATCAACTTATGCAGTGTCAAATCGGAATTTTTAAAAAAGTGTTTGGATTAGCTTATTGTGATACCAAAACGTAATAAGCTAATAAGTTGTTTTTAAAGGTGTTTGGGATTGCTTATATATATAAAATAACCAAAAAAGTGATAAGCACTTTTCAAATAAGTTGATAACTTAAAATCAAATGACTTATCAAAAAGTGTTTTGCAGCGGTTTGGCACCGATATAAGCCATTTTAATTTTTACTCATCCAAACACTCAAAAGTGCTTATATCCGGTGTCAAATCGCAATAAGCTAAAAAAACACCTCAAATAAGCAATCCCAAACACTCCCTTAGACTAGAATATGCTCCCATTGTCCATATTTGTTTGAATTCCTCACTCGTATGTTGTATTAAAAAAAATCCTGAAAATAAGTCTTTGTTAACTCTAGGAGTAATTCAACTGGTAAGATCTTGGATTTACACTCTAGTAATCAGTAAATTAAACTCAATAGAGGTTTGTTTGATTGTTAACTTCAGAATTTATAGAATTAATCGAGGTTCCGAACACCCTTTGTTATATAAAAAAGGTACTTGCTCCTTAAGACTTAGATGACGTTTGTTTTTTAAGTGGTGCTGAAGTCTGAAATCTGATTTCACTTCTGATTTTTAAGTGGTGGTGTTGAAATCTGAAATATGAATAAAATAGACTGTTTGTTTTTTAAGTGGTGGTGCTAAGGCCTGAAGTCTGATTTCATTTCTGTTTTTCAAGTGAGCATTCCATCTCTCAAAAACAAACAAATCTCACCTACAAAAACAATAATTAAACAAATGATGTTGCTAAATTAAACATTTTGAATCAAACCAAGAACAAGTGAAGCAATCTGCATGAAAGTCACAATCAGAGTAAATGTTTTTTTTCTTCCAAATGATTCAAGAATTCATGTGATTCATACATATCTTAAGTCCAACAAACATGAAACATACACAAACTCGAAAAACAGCAGCAAGAAATCGATGTGATCGATCGGAAGGGAGAAGGAAATGGAATCGCTGATCGAGAGAGACTATAATCGATTTCTGAGATGGAGGCGTACATGATTTTCAGATGGATGCATAGGGTTGGAGATCGTTTTGAGAAACAAGAGGAGAGAGAAGGGGGGGACAGTGAGGAATAAGAGGAAATAAGTGGTTAGCTTACCACTTTTTTGTCCAGATAAGTTTAAGTGATAAGTGGGTCTGAAAAAAAAAACAGTCTGTCTGACCGAATAAATGATAAGTGGTCATTAAGAGCTGAAATAGAAAAAAACAAACAAGGCCTTAATGTAAAGTGTGTGATTTGTTGGGAATCGAAAATGAGTAGTAGGTTAAAATAAAGGGGGTAATTTTGTAATAAGATGAAAATATAGGAAGCAAAATACGACGAATAACGAATGCAAGGGGTGAAAGGTGACAAGGGGCATACTTCAAATAGAGAGACATCGTACTAGAAACACAGACCGTGTACAGGTCCACGTGCGGCCCTCCTTTTCCTCATTTTATCAATAAGCAAAAAGTGGGTCCCATCACTTCATATTGATTAAAAATATTAAATAATTAAATCTTTTTATATCCTGTTAATATTTGGTATAAAAAACATACAATTATGAATTTTGTTGAGTTTTTAGGGAATTTCTTTAGAGAAAAAAAAGACTTTATTTATTCAAATATTGTCATCATAATTAAAACTATGATTAACAAAAATGATCATTAATAAATAAATAAGTAAAATATTTTTTTTCTTTCAGAAAAAAAGTAAAGTATTTTTAAAACCTAGCCTAAAAATAAATATATTTTATTTTTTTTGAATAATCCAAAAAATAAAAATAGTATTACATTCTTGTTTGGGACTATGGGAGTAACATTATTTATTTGTCTTAAAAGATATTTTTATTTTAAAAATAATTTAATAGTTTTGCTGCCTTTAAAAAGAAAATAGAGAAATATCTTTTGTTAAAACAAAGTTGAGAAAATTGTATATCAAAGTTTTTTCTAATAGACATATAAAACTAGCTTATCAGCTAGCTTATAAGCTAGCGTACACGTTTGGATAACCATAAACTAACTTATTGAAACGCTAGTCAAAGTAACGTTTTAAAAAAGTTAGCTTATCAGCTACAAGCTAACTTATAAGCTAGTTTGCCAAACAAAGCCTTAAAACCTTAGTCAAACATAAAACTGTATTTATAAGATATCTAAACTAAAAAGGAACATTATTGTAATGGATGGATATAACATTTGTTTAGTAAGTTCCAAATTTATATTATTTTGTTGTAATAGTTGGTTTCCTATTTTAAAAAAAATGAGATTTATATGTTTATTTAAATAAGATGGTCTTGTGACAATCCATCTCGTATGAAAAGAAACTAAATAACATTTTGTAAGCTTTTATAAATATTAAATTGTAGGCTATCTATAATTTAATTACAGTTTTAAGTTGATCTTTAAATTAGATTAAACTACAAATTTGGTCCTTGTGGTTTGTCAATCATAATACTTTTGGTTTCTACAGTTTTGAAATTATAATATGGCCATCGTGGTTGTAAAATCGACCGAATTTGATTCCTCTCTCTAACGACCGTTAAAATAATCCATTAGATGATGGGTACTTTAGTCTTGTTATACTATTGCCTCAATTTTATTTACTAAATGTAAATAACATTATTACATTATTACAGGGACTAAAAATGTAATCGGGAGTGGGAAGGGCGTTGGTCTCGTTGGGTACTTCGACTAAGTTCCAACTATATTGTTCTGGAGAAGGCGATCGATGCTCGGAGATAAGGGCCTTGGGGTTGACCAGGTGTGAGGGGCCGAAGAGGGAAATCAGAGATTGGGAGTGAACCTCATCATATATATTAGACCAAATTACATTTTAGTCCCTGTTAATGTAATTTACATTTACTAAATAAAATTTAGATAAAAATATATTTAGACTAGAGTACCCCTCATCTAACGAATTATCTTAACAGTGGTTAAAGGGAGGGACCAAATCCGGTCGATTTTGCAAACAACAATGGCTATATGGTAATTTTGGAACTGTAGGGACCAAAAGTGCTATAATCGACAAACCATAGGGACCACATTTACTCTAAAAATTATTTGGTCAAGTTTGTGATTAGGTTTAGGACGTTACATTTATAAAATTTTACATATTTATAGTCAAAACATTATTAGAAAAGTAGATTCAACTTTTCTTTTTAAAACAACAATTGTAGTTTTATTTTCAATAAGACAGAAAGATCATGTTTTATAACCACTTGGGTTGTGGTGTACTGGTTAAGTCTTAGGAGGATGTAGTGGAAAATTTCATTTATCCCAGGTTCAAATCCAGGTGCTGTCAAAGCCCTTGACCATATAGGTTCACCTACGATGACTTCAGACTATTTGTGGTGACGAGGGAGATTAGTCGGTGCATATAAACTAACCTGAAAATCCACGATTACTTTAAAAAATAAGATCACATTTTATTGGAAAAAAATTTATAAGAAAGAAAAATATGTTTAAGTTATTACCATAAGTTCACATTCAAATATGTATAAATTTGCCCAAGCATTACCTAAAAATTTAATATCTTATCTCAATAAATTCAAAATAAAACTAAAACTATAAAAAATAATTAATGTCAATAACACTATTTAAATGATTCTTGAAGCTAATAGAGTCAACAAGTGTATATTTTATATAAAAAGTCCAATAATAAAATACCAAGTTAAAACATTTAATTAATGATTTTTATCCTGATAAACAAATTCTTAAATTTTTTATTAAATTTCATTATAATTTTTATACAACATTTTTTCTGAAAAATAATATATAAAATCGTTTAAAACAAATTAAACTTGGTTGTAGAGTGAAATTTAGTTTAAAAAAAAAACCTCTGACTCTTAAGTCTGAATCGTTCATACCTTTTTACGCACCATCTCTTATTAATCATAACTAAGGGGCTGTTTGGCAGTTGCTGAATGGTTTGGTGCATAATGATTAAGGGGTCATAATGAGTAAGAGACTCTTATGATTTAGTGCAATATGAAATATGGTTGTTTGGTAATTGTTCAGAATGAAATCAGGACGCTTAATGGTTAAGGGAGACCCATGATACAAAATAATTCAGAGGGTTTTGAAACCAATGAGAGGC
The DNA here is from genome assembly GCA_954870635.1 of Arctium minus. Taxonomy (NCBI): domain Eukaryota; kingdom Viridiplantae; phylum Streptophyta; class Magnoliopsida; order Asterales; family Asteraceae; genus Arctium; species Arctium minus. The sequence goes on along the minus strand of OX941081.1, from coordinate 134,562,536 downwards.
AACCTTTTTTTCTGCCAAACATGATTCGTCTTTTAACGATTTAGAAGTTGTCTTTTAATGGAACCATTAAGAAGTAAACAGACAACCCCTAAAATAAGACTTTAGACCTTAGATCTCTTAAAAAACGAACGACACCTTAATATTTTAATGTAATTTCTGGAAAACAATATTATTTACATAAAAGGTAGAACTTTTTGAAATGGGCATCTCATAATTCACCAAAGGGTATCAAAAATCATATCGGCAAAAAAATATTTTGAAAAAAGTGGGGCCAATCAAAAATGGCAAAAAATGAAAAGTATGATTGTACAATATATCGACGCTTATGTGCGATATCACATCAATGCCAGAGATCTAACATGGATTCTTCCTGCTCCTTTACAGTCTCATTAAATGGCTTCTCTAATTTCTTCTTTATAACCTTAATTAATCCTTAACTTGTTATCGGGGTAAATTATGCCGTTGGTTCACGTGGTTTGCTTAAAATCTGAATAACACTCTTATTTCAAAGCGTAAACTACGATTTCCGTCACTATGTTTTGATGTTTATAACGATTTTCGTCCCTGGTTTTTTAAAACTGCTTTTTTCATCCTTGTAGTTTTCAATTTCTTTCGTTTTTAGTTCTTGAAACTAACTTTGTTAAAAAAAAGTACGTTAACTCCGGGACTTTTTGATCATTCTCCTTTTATTTTATTTTATTTAATTATTTTTATTGAAGAAAATTTACTTTACACGTGTGCAACCACTAATCATTTACTTGAAAAAAAAAGAACCTAACTACCTACCCACCCAATCCCCTTACGCACGTCCCTCATAAAACCCTCATCAGATCCATCATCATCCCAAACCGGTCACCGCCTCCCTTGACTGACCATCGCCATCGCCACCCTTCTACCTTCCCATTTCCCCATTACCACTCTTCCAACTTTCACTACCACACAAAACACACACACCTACATACTTTGTCTCTCAGTCTCTGATTAACCTGCAAACTTTTCTTTAAAACTCACAATACACACACATATATACACCAAGGCACACACATATAAATACACATCGGAGCAATGGTGAGGAGGAAGGGTTAGGGATAATCAATCGGAGCAGTAGGGGATGTGGTTCGTCGAGGCAGTGGTAGAGGAGGGTTGGGGGAGTTTGGGCTGAGGTGTGTGGCAAGCCTTACCAACTAGGCATAAGATAAAGCTTCGGTGGAGAACTAGAAGACATCACAGTGCAGGGAGAGGGGAGGGGAAGGGGGACGAAGTTCACCTGACCGGTCACAGTTACTCCGGTCTAATTAAAACCCAAGATTCACCATACGATTAACAATTACTCGATATCTACACTTTGGATACAGTCCTGGCAGCTTTCAAAACAAAAAAATGCCCTCGTTTTGAGTACTCACAACTATCAAGAAGTTTTGGGTTGAGGTCTTTGCCTTTCTCCATTAATGAGTTTGGTTTGGGTTTGATTAGAGAATTTCGTGCTTTTCGATATGATATCCATCTCGATATAGTTTTTTTTGTCGTTTTAACAGTTTTTTATGTGAAATGTTATATATGTGTTATATTAATTATAAATATTTATATACGTTTAAGTGTGTACAATATCTCGACACTGTAAATCCGTAACTGGACATCACCTTCTTCAACACTTTTTTCAATGTCGTAAGGCACAACGTAGTTCATCACAGTAACCCAACTCCCGTCGAGACCAATCGAGATATGGAGAACCTATCGAGAAAGGTCGATAATCAATTCATTGACTTGATGTGTATTTGTGTGTGTGTTAAACCATACCCTACCACCTTCATTTTCCATCAACAACCTATCGATTGATTTATTATTTGTTTGTGTGTGTAAAATCATAGCTAACACTTTCACTTTTTATCGAGACTAATCGAGAACCCATCGATACTAATCAAGAACCAATCCATTGACTTGGTGTGTGGTTGTGTGTTAAAATCATAACCTAACACCTTCATTTTTCATCGAGACCGAATTGAGAACCTATTGATTATTTTATTGTGTGCTTGTTTGTCTAAAACCATAACCCATAAAATAAAGGTCATTAAAACAATAAAACACATTTTATTGGCGTTTATGCAACTACATATCTCAAAGATATGATTAGCTCAAAACTCATAATTGGTTGAGACAAACCATTTTCCAAATAAAATCATATTCTTATATTTCCAAAATGTCTCATAACATAATAACGTGCATTTTCCAAACGGTTTATAAACCAAATACACCAAAAAGAATTAATACCAAATAATACCCATTTATAAGATAGATCATAAAAATGACTCACATTTATGATTTATTTGCCAAATACTCAAATATCCTGAATATAAGCATTTTCAAGATTCGTGATCAAATATGAAAATTTCAATAAATAACCCACCTATTCGATGAATATCAAGTAAAACATATTAATACTTTAAGATAAACATTTTTGGCATGTACATAGTTTTCACAAAACAACTTGAACTCACCTTGCTAGATTTAGGCTAAATCTAGTTTTTATCCCAATCTTGAGCTTCGTTTGGTGAAGGCTTTAGATCCACAAACATCCATCACTAGAAACTTTATCTAGGTCACAACCAAAGCCTATAGATGTACCAAAATTATTAGACCCATATTTGCAACAATTCAAAGTAAAAAATGTAGAATAAAGATGCAGATAGGATTGAAGCTTGATCTTTATTCATGAACGTTTAGTACATGGAGTAGAGAGAGAGGGAGAGAGAGAGTTAGTCATCCTCATATTAGATTCTCTCTAATTAGTTCTTGTGAGGACTTTCTCTCTCTACGTATACAATCCCTCTCTCTACATTGTGAACTCCCTTACAAATGAACAACAAATACACCTTATATACTAGCCCACAATGCTAAGCCAAGCCCATTATGCTTAATCCAAGGCCCAATAAAAAGTGCAAGGCCTTTACAAAGTTTTCAACTACTTAGGACAATTTGTGCCCTAACATTCCCCCCCCCCCCCCAAAGCTTTGTAAAGAAATCATCATCTTTAGCTTCAGCTCCTCCCCCTTGATTTCTTTGGAAAACTTTAGTGTTGCATTTCTTCAAGACAATTTAGGCTCCCCCTTGAATAAAGATCTTATTCTTCATAGTTTCAACTTTATAACTAGATTCAATATGCAATAACCTTGACTGAATGTACTAAAAGCAACTTTCTCTGTAGAAACTCAACTCATCCGATAAGCCTACAAGAAAGATAATGTGCGAGTTGCGTGATATTTCACAATGCAACTTCAATTTATAACAAAGAATTTGTCTTTGAACCACGAGTTGAATAGAAATTCAACTTAGGAACTTGTTCCGATATGCTCAGAGGAGGAAGCAACTTGTAGCAAACACCAATTGATATGGGTTAGGAGAAACAACATATGATACTGTTCAGCAACTGAAGAAATATGCTCATTTCTAAAATACTTTCCAGAATACTGAATGAAGAAACCCAGAACTCCAATATTCATAAATTAGCTGAATGATTATAAGTACTCAGAAGTCTGAATCACAACCAAAGCACAAGAACAATGATTACAAGCACTCATAATTCTGATTGATCAGGTCAGAAAAATGATTAAGAGCACTCAAAGGTCTAACATCGTCAAGAAAACTTCAGAATAATGATTGCAGATACTCAAAAGTCTAATATGATCCAGTTAAAGACTGAATCCAAACACCCAATATCTGAAAATCTTGACAAACATGAGCTCTTTTGACCTTGTACAATTGCTAGAGATATGTAACAAACGAAAGATAGGAATTGTTAGGGTTATTTTATAGTTGAATAGAAGTTGGGAGTTTATTTTGTAAATACCCTTTAGGGGTATAAAGATGTTTCTAATCTCTTTTATTGGGTTAATGGTCATTATTGCATAATACGGCTAAAGAAAAAACTCTCTGTATGCACTTTGAAGCTTTATCGATCAATCCAATCATATGACCAGGTTTTGTGGTTAATTAACTGTTCTAATTGATTATTTCTGATTATTGAACTGTTACTGGGAGCCACAATTGGTATCAGAGAAAAGAGACAAGATTATTGATCCAAAAGGTATGTCTAAACCATTATATGTTTATCGATTTCTTGGAAAAACGGCGCCTCTACCTGTTGATCAAAATTAAGGATTTTTGTTTGAGTTTAAGAGTTATCTTGTGAAAATCTATCTGGGTTTGTGTTATTCAACTTAATTTTTCATTAAATTCTCGTTAGAAAAGATTTTTGATTGAATTATGGGTGTTAAAGATCCAATTTTCTCGTAGTAGTTCGTCAAAACCCGACATCATCAATTAAACCGGATTATTCCTCATCCGGGGCATTTTTACCGGATCTTCAATTACCTGGATTTACCCGATTTTTGCTTTACCCGGACTTCCTGGGTCTTTAGTACGATTTCTCTTAACTCGAGAACAGGGTTTTATTTCCCGGTCGCCTCTCCCTCTCTCTCCAGTTTTCTACCCGGACAACCTTACCCGGACTCACTTGAGTACCGGGTTCGGTGTGAGTACCGGATTTAGAAGGTACCGGATCATGTGGTGACCGAATTTCCTTTCCGGTTCCTTTACTTCTCGGTTTCCCTTCGTGGGTACCAGGTTTTCTATATACCCGAATTTCCCTTCATGCGGGTACCTGATTTTTTTGGTACCGGGTTTACTTGGTCGCCAGATTCTCAGTGTACCTGGTTTTCCGGCTTACCCGGATTCCTATCCGGTCCCTGCCTAAATATTTGTCAATCCGGTGTTCCAACCCAGATCTCAGTTCTCGGATTCTTTAGTAAGTTTAAAATTTTCCAGTATCATTTTATTTTAAACTTTCACTCTTTTTATCCTCGTTAGTTTGTTTCCTCTCCATTTTCAGTCCTATTTCATTAATTAACCTTTTTGAATCATATCAGTTGTCTCAGAATTAAGACAATGCACCAAAGATGAATTCTAAAGTCGCCTTGGCTATTGGTTTTGAAGGCAAGCCTCCTGTGTTTTATCGAGGAGAATACTAGCAATGACACGATCGCTTCATGAACTTCATCGAATCCAAGGATCTCTATCCCGAGATATACCTATCTCTAACACAGAGACCATAACCTACTCTCATGGCGGAAGTACTTGCTCAAGAAAATGAAGGTATTGCAGCTCGAATGGTCCCAAAAACATAATCCCAAACGTTGACTGAAGAAAAGAAACGATTTGACGGGGAAAAGACTGCGAATCCTACCTTCTTCTCAGTTTGCCTAATGACATATACGCGAGTATTGATAGTTACAAGGCTACTGCTAAAGGTATGTAGACCAAATTGAAAGAATGATGACAGGCAACCGAATAGGGAATCAATTGAAGATCACAAGCTGCATTACTCGATATGACAACTTCAAGGTAAGAAAAGGCGAGACTCTCACAGAGACCTACGAGAGGTTCAATCAACTTCTGAACGGTCTACAGAAGAACAACATCAAGAAGACGAACACAGAGAATAATATCAAGTTCATGAACAATCTCCAACCAGAGTGAAGGACGTTTGTTTCTCATATTCGTCACAATCATATTCTGGAGAACGTTCCCCTTCATGAACTGTTTGAAATGCTCCTACAAGATGAAGATGAAGTTATCGAGCTAATGGGAAATCAAAAGGCTGATGAAAAGCCTATTGGTGATCCACTTGCACTTGTTTCAGAAAGAAGAGAACACCCTTTCAGCCGCAAATCTCGAAAAGAACTTGTGAAGAGTGAATCTGAAACAGAAGAAGAAACTGATAGTGATTCTGATCCAAAATATGCTCAAATCAAAGATGCTCTGCTATTTCTGTCTCAAGCCATTCAAAAGAAGAAGTTCTTCAAGAAGTCATCATCAAACAATCAGTGGTACTCTAATAATCCTCATAAGCGTCATGACCACAAAGATAAGTATGAGGGTAAGAGAAGATCAGATGAAGGAAATAAGTTCGATAAGAAGCCTGATGAGAAATCAAAGGATGAGCCAATAAAGTGTTACAACTGTGTCGACTAGGAAACTTTGCCAAATATTGTAGTAAACTAGCCGTTCGGAATTCCGAGTACTACAAGGCAAAGATGCTGCTAGCCAAGCAAAAAGAAGCTGGTAAAGCTCTCATGGCCGAAGATGACCACTAGCTCAATTAGTCTGATGAGGAACAAGAAGAAACTGAATCTCATATGTGCTTTATGGGAAACCACTCTACACAGTCTGATTTAGAAGACGATGATCATAACTCCTCTTGTCAGGTATGTGCTCCTATTCATAAGGCCATGATCAATCAAATGCAAATCACTGTGCAAAAACTAGACTCTTATAAGCAAACCATAAAAGAAAAGTCTCGTCTTATCTCCAGCTTAGAAACAAGAGTGTCATCACAACATTACACCATTGATAACCTAAGTGTAGAAAATGCTGGACACTTGTGCATAATATCAAATCTAAAGGAAGAGTGTAAGATTAATTCAAAAGAGACTAAGGATTTAAAGACCAAGGTAGTTGAACTTACTGACAAGCTTCACAAGTCATAAAGTGAGAGGACTGAGATTGTCAATCAAAGCTTTTCCATTAAAAATGAAAAGAAATAGTTTACTGAGAAGTTAAAGGATCTTGAACTTAAGCTTTACAAATATGGTCAAAGTGAACAAACGATCCATCTAAACAAACCCAAATAGTTTAAGTACTTTAACCCTGAATGGGGAATCGGATATGATAATCCTCATTACTTGAAAAGAGCCTTGTCCAGGGTGCCCACTCTATATGCTTTTGAATTTTTGGGCCTAGATAAAACTTATCCCGAGTACAAAATCAGATGGACTAAACCACTTGATGAAGAGGATACGAAACTGGAAAGTTTGAAAATAAAGAATACTGTTAAGATGCAACCTCCTTTTGTGTATGATTCCCTAAATGAGTCGTACAACAAATTTAAATCCACTTTTCTGTCAAATGACTACTTTCGAAGTTATTCATAGGCCGAACTTGAATAAAAGCCTGCTGAACATGAGGAGGAACCAATGGATCACAAAATCTATGTTCCACCTCTAGTGTTAGAAAAGAAAATAGTTCAGCTAGAAGAGTCATTTGAACAAGAAAGGATTAATTTTCAAAAGTAAAGACAAGAGTTATTATCCAAACTTGACTGTTTCAATTCCAATAATAAGCAATCAGGATCTAGGGAGGAAAAGGAATATCTTCTGATAGAGATTTACAGGCTCACTTCTCAACTGTCTGCCTTGGCAACAGATATGATGAAAGAGCAAATTTGCAAATCTGAGCTTCAAGCGAAGCTTGACAAACTCCATAAGGAGAAAATTAATCTATCAGAATCTTCATCTACACCCTTAGATACTTATTCTTGCAAAGCTTTTCTGGGTGATTCTTCACCAAATATTTCTGATGAAGGAAAAGAACTTCAATTGGAATTTTTCAAAAAGGATCGATATTCTGCTTTTCAAAATGCTTCCGCTAACGATTCTTTGAAAAACAAAAGTCTCTCCAGTCTCCTAACTCCCACAAATGATAATGTCACATTTGATGAGGAAATGGAATTTTTAACTTTCTTGAATTCAGAGGTATGTCCAGACAGTAAGTTAGACCAATTTGATTTCGATCCAAAACTTCCAAGTCATGTTGATTTTCTGGATTCAACTCGTGAGCCTTCGGTCAACTTTTACAAGGGCGAGTGTTCCACTTCTGCCCCTCAAAACCCTTTTGTGAACAAAATTTCTAAACCCAAATCAAAAAGACGTTCACAGAAGAGGAAAAAGACTGTCAACTCAAACAAGTGACAATCCTCATACTTCAAATCTTCTGACTGTGAGTTTAACAGTATTTCGGATATTATTGGTCGAAGCAAAGAAGTTAAACAAGTGTGGGTAGCAAAGAAATCTAAGGAGAGCACATCGAATACAACTTCATTTAATCCAGTTTTGCATTCTAGGAGAAACAATAACAATCATGATGTTTTTAATTCAAATACTTTGGTTGAACAAAATGGAGTATTTCCTTCGAGAATTTATTCAATCCAACATTTACTTCAACTATATCATGATTATGTTTGTTGTTCATGTTAGTGCATAAATATTGGATCCAGGATCATTGGAATTGAAAGTCAAATCTCAAGTCAATTCTCAAAGAAAAAGTCAAAGATGAAAGTCAAAGTCTTCTAAAGTCAACTACTTTGTTTGTTTTGTCTTTGTATTAGTTGGTAGTATAAATAGTGTTAGGACTGAAAGTCCTAGTGCGTTGAAAGTTATATATAGTATTTATAGAGTTTAATTGTTTTATTATTAAATGCGTTGTAAAAGCCTTTAATTGTTATTGGGCTTGTTTGGTTTTAATGGGCTTTGGGCTTTAAGACCCAAGCCCTTGGTATTTAAGTCTTGTTTAGAGTTGTTTAGGGTTGAGGAGAAGTCTTGAGAGATTAATTGGTGCGCTTTAGAGAGATTAAAGAGAGGGTTTGTTCATCATTCAATCCTTTTGTAACCCTCTTTCAATCATTCAATAAAGATTAAACTTTGCATACATTGTTACTTTGATCATACTGGGATTCACAATTGGTATCAGAGTAAAGAGACAAAGATTTGATTCAAAAAGATAAATTTTTTCTCTCTATTGTTCTGTTCGATCGACTTTTCTGATTGATTTTTGGGTTAAGTGATTTTTACAAAATCTTTGAGTTTGTTTGCTTCCAATCTCATTACTTGTGTTAGATTAAGGTTTTACAGAAGTTTGGAATTCTAATTTGAAGTATAAAATTCAAATTTTGATTTTTTAATCGAGTTGGAATCTGGGTTGTGTTCTTGAATTTTTGATTAAAAATCTTTTATTTTGCTTCAAAATCGTTTGGAGAAGGTGTTTGGGGTGTTCAGTTCTTTCATTATAAGTGATTGTGGTTGATAACAATTTGATTAGATCCGTTTTTGTCGAAAAATAGTCGATTTCTGATAAGTTTCGGTCGACTCTAAGGTTAAACCCGTGTGTTTTGACTCACACGGACCTAGCTTGACCCGGACCCCGGCTCCTCCCTCACCCGACTCCTCCCTCACCTGGATCCCTCCCTCACCTGACTCCTCCCTCACCCGAGCTTCCCCGTGCCACCCGAGCCCCGATCACGCGGTTCCCCGTTCCATTCGTGCGCCACCCGCGCCTCCCATGCCGCGGCTCGACCCGGGTCCCCGCGCCGCCCGTGCCTCCTGGCCCACGGCTCCACCCGGGTCCGTGCCTTCCCAGAAGCAATTCGTGCCTCCGGTCCACGACTCAAAGTGTCGTCTGTGCCTCCGGTCTACGGCTCACTGTGCCGTGGTTCCAATACCACCAAACCTCCCCGTGTCGTCCCCGCATCATCAAACTCCCGGACCGCGCCATCCGGGCCCGAGACCCCTGAATCGCCGAACCGTTTTTTACCCGAATCAAGGTATCCGGTTTTTATCCGAGATTTTTTTTTGGTCGCAGGAGGTGGGAATTTTTTCTTGCGTTTTCTTGTGTACTCTGTCTTATTTTTGGATCGAATCACAATCGTCTTACTATCTTTTTGGTCAAGTAAAATTGGGAAAAATAGCTATGTATGTGAATGGTAAATTCATTAAATCATGTGATGATTCAGAACTTGAGGAAGATCTAACAATTCTTGAAAAGAAAAGCAAAGATTCAGACGATTCATTGAAAAATGAAATCAATTCTTTGAAGAATAATAATCTCGAACTCAAACAAAAGATTTCTGATCTTTAGAAGGGGATTGAAAAGGACAGAAAAGATTTTGAGAATGAAAGAAGTGGTTTCGCGAAGGATAGAAAAGGGTTTGAACAGAAAATTCTTGATATTTCAAAGAAAGTTTTTGATGAGAGAAAGGTTTTTGAGTTTCAAAATGCAAAACTTTCAAAACATATTTCTGATTTTGAAAAAGTTTTGATAATTGAGCGAGATAATTTTGAGATAGAAAGAAAATCTTTCGAGAATAAAAAGAAAGAGCTTGAAAAGAAGAATGTTGCGGTTTTTAAAGAGATATCTGATAAACACAACAATATAGAAAAGGATTTTGAAAGTGAAAGGAAGATTTTCGAAATTGAAATTCATAAGCTTTCATAAAATTATCTGGATTAGCAACAGAGATTTTGAAAGAGCAGAAATAAAATATGATCTACAAAAGAGATTTGATTTAATTCTCAAAGAACGAAATGTTCTATCCGCAAAAGTCAAGAAACATGAAGAAATTAATCCTAAAGCTGATTTATTTGAACAAACAGTCCTGATACTGTTGTTCAGTCTCCTTATTCTTCAAGTTCAACTTCTACAACTATTTCTTCGAAGAGTTCTATCAAAGCAAATGAATTTTCAAAAGATCAGATTCGCCCTTCCAATATTTTCTATAATTCTCTTGTTGATAATATGGATAATCAAGTCTTTGGAAAAGTCAAAATGGTTTGGAGAAAGAAATCAACTACAGAAGACAGTAATGGAAACACGTCTTACAAAACTCCTGTAGTTGATACAAAGTCATTTATTTCCAAGACTGATTCACTTACTTATGTCTATTCTACAACTAAGTTGATTAGTCTAAATCGAGCAAATATCTGTTTCACTCATTGTGGAAAGAGTGACTTTGTGGACTCAAGTTATGTGAATAGATGGTATGGTACATATAGTATCCCTGGTCCTTACTTTCATAGCTTCAAAGCTAAGGCATCTAACCGTCAGGGATCCATTATAGCATGGATACCAAAATCCATCTAATTTGTTTGGTAGGAATGTCATGTATGATTTAATTCAGATTATCCACGTCACATGACTACAATCAAGGTTTATGCCAACTTTTGAGGGGGAGTACAACTAAAAAAAACATTCAAATCGACTTCTGAACACTTCAGTTTAGAACTCGTTCTTAAATATTTTTGGATTCTGAACAAATCAGTTCACGACTCGTACTTCAATGTTTACTTGAATGTTCTATTTTGGCGAGTTAAAGGAGTGTTAGGGCTTTTAATGTTTCTATGGTCAATCCGGAATCGGAAGGACCTACCCAAGAAACACATCCAATTCATAGATATCAGTAAGGCGTCTAGCTTGATAGATGAGTTCAGAGTGAAAAGAATATGGTGAGGATGTGACAGGACTTAAAAAGAATTATTGGTCCTTACCAAATTGAGTCAGTTATCCGAGTTACCACACGATCTATTCATTCTCATTCTTTGGAGATGGATATTGAAACAGACATGGACCCAGTGTCGATAACTCGTGTCACCCCACCTAGCCACTCAAGTATCTCCCAAAAGATTCTTGTTTCATAAATGGACGGAGATTTAGCACATGATCTATCTATTTCTCACTCGGAGGTCTTAGATATTGAAAAAGGAAGACATCAGCTCCGGTCTCCGAACTTCATATTCATTTCATGGTGTCTATTGATTTTTGAACCTGCGTCCCAGGTTAAATCAATCTTTGAGCCTAATCGATATGATTTATATTTCTTTCACACACGCACGAATCTTTGTGATTCCAATCGCATATTTTTGTGATATTGTCGGAACAGTTTGAGAAGTAAGTTTTAATATTCTATTTCGGTGATAACTGGAAGTCCTATCAGAGATATTCCTTTTCCAACTCCGAAAATAGGCCACACAATAATTTTTATGTAAGACTCGGTTTAAAAAAAACGTATAATTATTCTTACCCGAATTGAATCGTAATTAAAAATGACAACCACAGATAGCTAAGGGGTTAAATCCGTCAATTAACCAAACTCTTTATAATTATTAAAATAATAATAATAAAAAAATTAATATAAATATATGTATTATGAGATTCTCCATAATTAAGAGTAAATTCATATCATCAGTCTTCATCATGTCACCGCCATCAATTTCCTCTCATCTCTCTCTCTCAAAAGTTAAACTTCTCTCTAAAATTTCTATTAATCCGTTGAAGTAATCGAAGAAACAATTACATATTCGGAATCTACGCGATGGATCCTTCTTAGAGGTATACATTTCTTTTTAAGTTATTTAAGTTGGTAAGTTAGGGTAGTTGAAGTTGGTTGGTAGATTATGGTTTGTTTTTGTCAAAATTACAAAAGATTAAAGTTTAGAATCAAAACGGTGATATTTGTATCTAGATATTTAACCGCACACCAAGTGACCGGTTTAATGTATAAGAGAATAAAATTTCGTGATTAAGCTTAGGATAATAACCATTGAGTTTTATGTTATGCGAGTAATAATAATTTATGGTTTAAATAGGCAATCGAACGGGTTAACTTCGTTCTAAGTCTCGGTTGATCACGTGATACATCTAAATTCGATTAAGGTATGGATTTTATTTCTTTTGAATCGTGGGCAACTATTTGTTGTAGTTGACCCTTCCTAAAGGTGGTTCACCGCCTTGTGATTGATCAACGAAACGAGATCAACGAACGTGTAACTATACACACACATACACATTGATTTTGGTCTAGATCTTATGTTTGAACGTTTTCGTGTTTTGTGTCTCATATTGAGATTGGATTATAAATCATTTGTTGAAACTCTTAGCGTTTTATTAAAATGTATCTCGTATGGAATTGTTTATAAAAATTGTGAACTATATTGAATTTGATTTTATGATCGCCATTTGGATAAGTGACATATGTTTAGTTTTCGTTGATTTTAGAATAACCCAATAAATGGGAACATTATTTGGGATGCCTTTTATGGCAGCTTTGTTGTCATGGCGTCCTGCAGATGACGGTCCACCAGAGTTAAACTTTAGTGGCTTACGTGAACTCACTCTAGGGGACTAGGGAGACTTTGTTGGCTCCAAGGCGGATGGATCGATCCTAGAGCTTTTACCCATAGAATATGTGACCGTGGTTAAATTCACGGGGGATTCGTGTGTGTGTGCCCGCACGCCGACCCATTAGTTCGTGTGGTTTGGCCACCCCACGAACACAATAGGAATTGACGGACTTTATTTATATTACGTTTTGAAATTAAAGTGTGAACCGTTCTTGAAATTATTGTCTTTGAAAATTACTGAACATTTCTTTTTCTATGAACTTGAGTTTGAAGAAGATTCTTCGAAATGAATTTTTAAGTCTTCCGCTTCGTTATCGATGTTTTCATTATTATTTACGAACTTATATTATATTCCATTCACTGAGTCCTGTGCTCAGCCGTATTTTTGTTTTCTGACACGACAGGTTCGAAGTGACGTTTACGGGGACGGGACTTGAGATCGAGCGTGATATTTTGGAGGTCTTAGACTCACCTTATTTTATAACTTTCTATGTTTATAAAGACTTTTTCAGGTATGTAGTTTGGATTGTAATATATGTTTTGAGTTTTTTTAATAGCTCTGAATTTAGCTGTGTATTTATGTTAAGTCCCGTTCGTGACATCACCCGTTCCGGTCCATGGGGACGGGGGATGTTACAAATGTGGTATCAGAGCATAGGTATCGACTTGTAGATTAACAAGGTTTGACCTGTGAGGATTGGGTAGACATTAGAATGTGTAGATTAGAATTTAATTCTATTTACTGGTTTTCAATCCGTAACCGTTTTGAATTCTAATTTTGATATCGTTCTGTGTTAGAATGTTGAGATGTGGTCGCCCACGGAAGTCCATATCTCAACCTGAGGGTAACCCCAATCCCAACCCATTGGGGGGGGGGGTACTAGTGAACCTAATATTGCTGATGTGGTCCGTCAGACCATATCAAGTATGATGCCTACATATCTTGAGCAAGCCATCCAGGCTATGCGACAGACAACACAAAATATTCCTCCAAATCCGAATCCAAATCCAAATCCAAATCCAAATTCTGTTCCTACAACAAATACTGGAAATCCTGGATCAAATTCGGGTAATCCAACGGGAGAAATGCATACATGGCTGGAGAGGTTTAATAAACATAAACCTCAATCTTTCTCAATGGTCGTAGATTCAGTAGACACTGAACACTGGATTCGACACATCAAAAAGATATTCAATGTCTTGGATATCCTAGATCAGTACAGGGTCCGTTTGGACACTTATAGGTTTGAGAAAGAAGCAAACAACTGGTAAGAAGCTTGCGTTCAAACTGACCCATCTGTTAAAAACTTGTCTTGGGATAACTTCAAACAGTTTTTCTTCAATCAGTATTTTACGGCGGCAAATCGAGATGTTTATATGCGAGAATATTCAACGATCCAATGTTGGGAACTGAAGAATTCATCAAGTATGGTTAATGCTGCTGGTTCAAAGTTACTACTGCTAGAAGACTTAAAGGTTAATACTGCTGAGTGTTACTGCTGCTAGTACTATTAATACTGCTAGTCATAGTTAGTGCTGCTTGAACAAAGTTAGTACTGCTTAGCTAGTTAGTACTGCTAGTAGTTAGTGCTGCTTAGTAGTTAATGCTGCTAGAAGAAGTTAATGCTGCTGATCATGGTTAGTGCTGCTAAAGAGATTCGGATGGAAAGAATGACAGCTGGATAATCTGAAGATTATGGAAGCTTAGAGATATACATGGAAGATATACTGAAGATATTTTATTTATTTTAATAAATCTTTGTATTCAATATATATATTGTATAGTTTAGAATAATGAGTTAACTTTTGTTTTCATTCTTTTAGAGAGAAAATCAACCTCAAGGCATAGATCCTAATTCTAGAGAAGTAGAATTCGTATTGGTGAGCCTGTTCATCAATATTGAGGTTGAGTGAGTAATCTTGTAATTTCAAAGCATTCAATACAAGTTTACAGTTTGTTGATTATATTCTGTTTTGATTTTCTGTTTGATTAAATATCAAAGTGTTATTCCGCAAACTTCTTTGATATTGTTTCTGAGAATTAATTCTTGTTGAGAATTCGATCCTGACAAGTGGTATCAGAGCCTAACTCTCTCAGAAACAGTTATTCATCATGGAAAATCTTACAGAATCAAGCAGTAGTTTGGTTTCTAAGGTTCCAATGCTCAAACCAAGTGAGTTTGACATGTGGAAGATCAGAATCAGACAATATATTCTTCTCACTGACTACTCAATGTGGGATATCATTGAGAATGGTCCTTCTGAAGCTGGAAGGATAGGACCAGATGGGAAAAGACCTCCACCAAAGACAGATGGTGAGAGGAAGATCAGACAGACAGAGATGAAGGCCTTGAGCACTCTGCTCTTGGCCATTCCCAATGAATATCAGCATCAATTTTGCAACTGCACTGATGCTCAGATTCTCTGGAATGCTCTAGAGAAAAGATTTGCTGGAACTAAGAGCATCAAAAGAAATCAAAGAGATGTTCTAAAGCAGCAGTATGAGAACTTTACTTCCACAAAGAATGAGTCTATGACTCAAACTTTTGATAGGTTCAATAAACTCATAGGTGAACTGGCTACTGTAGGGGTGAAGATGGAACAAGATGATATCAACAGAAAGTTCCTCAGATCTCTTGGGGATGAATGGACTATGTACACTGTCTCATATAGATAGAGTGACAATCTGGAAGAGAAAGAACTTGATGATCTATACAATGATCTAAGAGTTTTTGAAACTGAGGTAGAAACCAAGAAGAAGCCCTCTGGTTATATTCACAATGCTGCACTTCTTTCAGCATCCACTGATACTACTGCCAACCCTGAAGCAGTTAGTACTGCCAGTGGAGTAAGTTCATAAAAAGGCACTGAAACTATATTTGAAGCCTTTTTGTCCAGTCATAGCAGCAATTCTCTGATTAATGATGATCTTGATCAAATTCACCCTGATGATCTGGAGGAGATGGATATTAAATGGCAGATGGCCATGTTATCCATGAGGGTGAAAAAGTTCATTAAAAGAACTGGAAGAAATAACTTCTCTCAAAGAAGAGAAGATGGAGCTGGTTTTGACAAAACCAAGGTGGAATGTTATAAGTGTCACAAGAAAGGACACTTTGCTAGAGAATGCAGGAGTGCTGTTCCAAACAATAACCACCAACAAGCTCAGAATGGAGGATACAATCAGAACAAGAATCCTGCTCAAGCCCTTGTTTCTCAACAAGGAATGGGATTTGACTGGAGTGATCAAGCTGAGGAAGCCATTCAGAACCAAGCTCTTATGGCAGAAGTGTCTGATCTCCCTACTGAGGTAAGTTCTAATCTTTGCACTAAATCTTGCATTGACACTGTTACAAGATACAGGGATCACAATCAAAGTATGTGTGATGACCTCAAAAGATTAGAAAAAGACAGAAGAGATTATGTGTTAATAGTAGAGAGATTTGAAGAGCAAATCAAAGGCTTTCAAGCTAATGAACTTCAACACTCTTATGACACAAACTATTGGAAGTGGGAAAAGAATGAGTTAGAAACCAAACTGTCTAAGTCCTTAGAAGAGAATGATAGACTGAAAGAGGAAATGTCAAAAGTTAAGCTTGACATAGACAAGTTTTCCTATGCTTCAAAAGCAATGGACTCTCTTCTAAAGGCTCAGATACATGATAAGATGAAGCCTGGTATTGGATACAACAATACACCCCCTCCTTACAATAACAACTATATTTCTCCTACATCAGACTTGTTAGAAACTAAGGAGAAAAAGGACTTGTCTGAAGAAGCTTTTAAGATAGATCCTTTGGATGAGGTAGTAGTTAAGGATTTGACTGAAAAAGGAGCCAGTGAGAACAGGGATAATAATGTGAGTAAAAAGATACCATTAGAAAACAATATTATCACCAATGAGGGATGTGGGAAAATCTGGGTCAAGTCCAAGGAGATAGAGAAGACTAAAGGAAATGATAACAAGGTCCATTACAAACAAACCACAGTTGTGAATCCTGGATCTTGTAAACAGTGTGATTGCAATAAAGCCAAGAGCCTAAATTCTGGTTTAAAAAGAGGAAATCAAAGAAACTGGAATAATCAATGGGCTCAGAAACAAGGAGTTGATCTGAATAAAATCAATAGACCAAAACCTTGTTTTATATGTGGCAAGTTGAATCATTTGGATAAGTATTGTTACTTCAACCCAATTAACCAACAGATGAACTTTAAAAGATTTGTGCAAAAACCTGTTGGTTATAGGAAGGCTGGAAAGAAACATGTGATAAAGAAATCTGTTGAAAGTAAAGGCACTTTAAAGAAAAAGATTTTAAAAGAAAGTGTCAAAATGTGGGTACCTAGAAGTACTAACAGTGTTAGTACTGCTAACAATATTAGTACTGCTAACACAGTTACTACTGCTAACAGTGTTAGTACTGCTGAAAATATTAATGCTGCTAATACTGTTAATACCTCTTCAAAGGTTAATACTGCCAACACAGTTACTGCTGCTAACACAGTTACTACTTCTAACAAGGTTAGTACTGCTAAGCATGCAAGTGCTGCCAAGGCAGTTAGTACTTCTAAAACTAGTACTGATTCTAGCAAACATAGTTCCAAGCCTATTATTGTAACAAAGTACTCCAAGAATGAGGAGTTAAAGTTCAAAAATCTTGTCAAGAAAGAATGCAAGTATTTTGATGAGAAAGGGGTACCCAAGACCACTTTGGCTTGGGTTCCTAATTCATACTAATTGATTTATCTAATGTGCAGGGCAACCAACAGCTCAAGGGAAAGAGCATTTGGCATGTTGATAGTGGTTGCTCTAGGCACATGACAGGCAACATGTCATGCCTTCAGGATTTCAAGCATATCAATGGAGGACATGTTGCATTTGGAGATAATCTTACTGGTGGTAAGATAAGTGGAAAAGGTAATGTCACCAAAGGTAAGATGACATTTGAGGATGTCTACTATGTTGATCAATTAAAGTACAACCTGTTAAGTGTATCACAGGTTTGTGACAAACAACATAGTATATTATTTACTAATACTGAGTGTATGATTCTTGCTCCAGGGTTCAAGGTAGTTGATGAAAGCATGATACTACTTAGAACTCCAAGAAAGGACAATGTTTACTGTCTTGATATGGACAATGTTGATAGTGATTCATCTCTAAATTGTCTTGTTTCAAAAGCTTCTGTAGATGAATCCTCTCTATGGCACAGAAGGATGTGTCACATGAATTTCAAGACTATGAACAATCTTGTTAAAAATAACCTTGTAAGAGGTTTACCTTCAAAAGTCTTTTCATGTGATGATCATTGTGTTGCTTGTCTTAAAGGCAAACAACACAAAACTTCTCATAAGACCAAAGAGTTAAATTCTGTTTCTTCTTGTCTCCAATTACTGCATATGGATCTGTTTGGTCCTACAAATGTTATGAGTATAGGCAAGAAATCTTACTGCTTGGTTATTGTTGATGATTACTCCAGATTTACTTGGGTATATTTTCTAAGGACTAAGGATGAAACAAGTGGTCTTATCAAATCCTTTATTCTAAGAATTGAAAACCAAACTAATCAAAGAGTAAAAGTCATTAGATCAGATAATGGAACTGAGTTTAAAAATCATGATCTAAACACCTTTTGTGAAGAAAAAGGTATTGAGAGGCAATATAGTGCTCCTAGGACTCCTCAACAGAATGGTGTTGATGAAAGGAGGAATAGAACACTAATAGAGGCTGCTAGATCTCTGTTGGCTGATTCAAAATTGCCAATTACCTTCTGGGCTGAAGCAGTTAATACTGCTTGTTATGTCCAAAACAGAGTTCTAGTGGTCAAGCAAAAGAACAAGACCCCATATGAGCTTTTAAATAAAAGAAAACCTTTTATTGGTTTCTTCAAACCTTTTGGGTGTCCTTGTACAATTCTAAATACCAAATCTCACTTAGGTAAGTTTGATAACAAAGCAGATGATGGATTTCTTGTTGGATATTCATCTCAGAGTAAGGCTTACAGAGTTTTTAACTCTTCTTCTAGAATAATTGAAGAAAGTGACAATGTCAAATGCAATGAGAACACACCAAATCCTGTTGGGTCTGGACCTCAGTGGCTATTTGACATTGATTCACTAACTAACTCTTTTGGTTTCAGTAATGAGTATACAGGAACAGGAAGTGGAGGATCAGGGATCACACAAGTTCAAGAAAGTATATCTAAATCTGTGATTTTTCCCATACCCACAGTAAATTCTGTTGAAGACTGTGAAAAGGAATCATTTACTGGACCAAGTCAGAGTGAAGAAGACACTAGAGATGAGGAGACTCAAGAAAATAATGAAGTGGCATCTGAAAACACTTCAGTTGAGTTGCATGAATCTAATCTTGAGGCTGGACTGAATGAAGAACCTAGTCATAACACCAGAGTTCAAAAGAATCATCCTCCACAGCTGGTAATAGGAGATATCTCTTCTCCTATGATGACTAGACATCAAAGCAGGCTTCAGGAAATGCAAGATCAACAGCATACAGTGGTTTCTTGTTTTCTATCACAGCTTGAGCCTAAAAAGGCACATGATGCTATGAAAGAATCTAGCTGGATAGAAGCAATGCAAGAGGAACTGTTACAGTTCAAGCTACAAGATGTATGGGATCTGGTAGACCTTCCTAAAGGTCACAGAGCAATTGGCACAAAGTGGATTTTCAGAAACAAGAGAGATGAAAGAGGTATTGTCATAAGGAACAAAGCAAGGCTGGTGGCTCAGGGATATACTCAAGAAGAGGGTATAGATTATGAAGAAGTGTTTGCACCTGTGGCTAGAATAGAAGCAATCAGACTATTCCTAGCCTATGCTTCTTACATGAACTTCAAAGTCTATCAAATGGATGTAAAAAGTGCCTTTCTCTATGGGTCAATTGAAGAAGAAGTATATGTCTGTCAACCACCAGGGTTTGAAAACCCAAGCTATCCAGACAGGGTATACAAATTAAAGAAAGCACTTTATGGACTACATCAATCCCCAAGAGCATGGTATGACACTCTGTCATCCTATCTCTTGGAAAATGACTTTGAAAGAGGAGTCATTGATAAGACTCTATTTATTAAAAGAAAGAAGAAGGATATTTTGCTGGTCCAAATCTATGTTGATGACATTATCTTTGGATCTACAAGAAACAACATGTGCAAGGAGTTTGAGGATTTAATGCATCAAAGGTTCAAAATGAGTTCCATGGGGGAACTTACTTTCTTCCTTGGACTCCAAGTTCAACAGAAGTCAGATGGCATTTTCATATGTCAATCCAAGTATGTGCAGGATATTCTAACCAAGTTTGGTTTCTCAGAATCAAAACCTGCCAGCACACCTATGGAAACACACAAGCAGATCACAGCAGATCTTGAGGGGGAGGATATGGATGTGCATCATTATAGATCCATGATTGGCTCTCTCATGTATCTCACAGCATCAAGGCCAGATATAATGTTTCCAGTCTGTGTATGTGCAAGATTTCAAGTTAGGCCAAAGCAATCTCACTTTCAAGCTGTTAAGAGGATATTCAGATATCTCAAAGGGCAACCCAGATTGGGACTTTGGTATCCTCATAACTCACCTTTTGACCTAATAGCATACTCAGACAGTGATCTAGGTGGGGCAAACTTGGACAGAAAATCTACTTCTGGAGGATGTCAGTTTTTGGGTGCTAGACTAGTCTCATGGCAGTGCAAGAAACAAACCACAGTATCCACATCTACAACAGAGGCAGAGTACATAGCAGCTGCAAGTTGCTGTTCTCAAGTCTTATGGATTCAGAATCAAATGTTGGATTATGGGGTAACCTTTCTACACACTCCAATCTTTATTAACAACAGCAGTGCTATTAGCATTGTGAATAATCCAGTCAAGCACTCAAAAACAAAGCACATTGAGATCAGGTATCACTTTATAAGAGATTGTAATGAAAAGAAACTTATTCAAGTTGTCAAAGTTCACACTGATAATTAGTTTGCTGATTTATTCACTAAAGCTTTTGATGTGGGTAGATTCACTTTCTTGGTAACAAGTGTGGGAATGATCAACTCTGAATAATCCCCTTCTCAAAAAGTGGTTTTATATCTGTATATTATTCTTGGAGTTACTAATCTTCTGTTTCAGGATATGCATAGCAGTACTCAGTGTTTAGCAAGTTTAAAAGGAGTAAGTTAGTTAATACTGCTAGTAGTTAATACTGCTTTCAGTTAATACTGCTAGTAGTTAATACTGCTTTCAGTTAATACTGCTAGTAGTTAACACTGCTTTCAGTTAATACTGCTAGTAGTTACTACTGCTTTCAGTTAATACTGCTAGTAGTTAATACTGCTTTCAGTTAATACTGCTAGTGGTTAATACTGCTTTCAGTTAATACTGCTAGTAGTTAATACTGCTTTCAGTTAATACTGCTTTCAGTTAATACTGCTAGTAGTTAATACTGCTTTCAATTAATACTGCTAGTAGTTAATACTGCTCTAGGTTAATACTGCTTATGTTCCGAATACTATAAATACTCTTTGCCCGCCTAAAAGTTCATAACGACTCTTTGCATACTGTTCTTTTGCGCTCAAAACCTTTTCTCTCTCAAGTTCGAAGTTTTCAGGCAAGCTTTTCACTAAGATCAATGGCATCCATGACTTTTATCGACGAGCACAACGAGATTGCAATGCTACAAAAGCCAAAGCAAGCTGCAGGATTTCATCAGATTGTGGATTTCCTCAAGTCAAGCCACATTGCTCATGCTCTTATTGTATCCCCTACAATCTATATTGAGCATCAAAGGCAGTTCTGGGCTAATGCAACTATTGTTGTTGAGAATGGTGTGCAGATGATCAAGACAAGAATCTGTGATCAATCACTAACGGTTATTGAAGAGGTTATTCGCATCAGTCTACGTCTAGACGATGCCTCTGGTATAACCTCTATCCCAAACGATGAACTGTTTTCAAATCTTACAAGAATGGGGTATGGAGGCCCATTGGGAGTTTTCAAATTCTCTAAAGCAAAATTTTCACCCCAATGGCGTTTCTTTGTCCATACTCTTATGCATTGTATCTCCAAAAAGACTACTGGATGGAGTGAGTTCAGCAGCACTATTGCTTATGCTTTGGTGTGCTTGGCCACTGCCAGAAAGTATAATTTTTCTAAAATGATTTTCAGTGATCTTGTCTCAAACATGGGAAACAAAAAGAGCTTCTTTATGTATCCCAGGTTTGTTCAAGAAGTTATTACTCATGAATTGACGGATATACCTCAACCTGTTGGGATATATGTACCTAAACCCCCCAAAGGCAAGGTTTTCTCCAATATGAGAAGATCTGCTGGGGACTCTGAAGGAGTTGACACCCCATTGTTCTCTACAATGATGGTGGTGTCCCAAACCAATGAAGGTATGGCAGCAGGGTCAAGGCTCCCATTAGACCAACCCACTGCTAGCCAAGCCCAACCTTCCCTCTCAAAATCAATTCCCCAGTCCCTTCTTGAAAAATCAACCTCTCCAATCACCCAAACTTACAAGAGGAAACAGGTAAAGAAGGCTCCTTCCCTTCTTGTATCATTACCCACTAAGCCTATAAGCCCTCTAAGGGAGAATTCTCCCCTAGAGAATATCCAAAGGGAAACCACAAGGGTGTCTCCCAACCCAAAGGAGGTGCTCTCTGAGGAGGAGGTAGAGCATATGGGTGATGAGGCTGCCACTACTCCTGCTAGTACAGAGGAGGAAAGTGGTAACATCAATAAGACCTCCCCCATGGCAACTTTGAATGAGCAATCATTTGAAGGTCCCTGGTGCCAAGAAACCACAGGGGTGGATAGTGCTTCTGCAAGGCAGAAGACTTCCACTAATAAAAGATCCAATGATCCTTCAAAGGAGGGTAACACTTCTGGAGAGGGTGAGGACAGATATACGTACTATGAATTGATGGAAACAATGGGGAACATCAATCAAGATGTTCTCAAACAAGGCAAAGAAATTGAAGAAATGAAGCTAGTCATTCTGTCACAACAAGAACAGATTGCTAAGCTGAAGAGGATGGTGGTTAGTCTGGTACAAAGGAAGAAGAGAAAGCAATTCCAACTAAGGAGAAGGAAGTCTGAAAATGATGCTCCCAAAAAGGGGGAGATCAACATGGAAGAAGTCACAAGAAAGGGGGAGATTGATAGAGAAAAACTTGATGTTGAGGGGGAGCAGGAAGCAGAAACACAAACAGACTCAGTGCCAAAAGAATCAAAAGAAGCAGCAGAAACAGTTACTACTGCTGACATTAATAAAGCAGCAGAAACTGTGAAAGAAGTTTTAACAGATCTTGAGATTGCAGAAACCTTACTAAAAGCCAAGAATGATACTCCCAAGGTCACTTCAAAGACCAAAGGTGTAATCATAAAAGAACAAGGTGAAGTGATCAAGAAAGATAACAGTAAAAAGGCAATGAGCAAAGACAAAGGAAAAGCAAAGATGGTAGAATCTGATCAACCAATCAAAAAGCAAAGGTTGGTTGAATCAGATGAAGCCCTAGCTAAAAAGATGCAGGAGGATTTTGAAAAAGAAGAAAGAGTTCAGATGGAAAAGGACAGGGAAATGGCAAAAGCTCTAGCTGCTGAACTGAATGAAGCTTATCAACAGAGTATGGTAACTGAAATTGCACAGAAGAAAGCTGCAAGTTTGAAGAAATCAGTAGTGAAAACAGCTGCAAAGAAGAGAAAACCCTCAAAGACATTCCTAGGTACCCAAGAGAGAAACAAGATGATTATATTTCTTAAAGGTGCTGTAGGAGTCAAAAAGGAGATGTTCTCCAAAATGTCTTTTGAGAAGATCAAAGAGCTCTATGATTCAGAGATGTTAAAGCTTCAGGGAAATGAAACTGCTAGGGTGGAGATGGAGAAGAGGATAAAAGAAAGTAATGATTTTGATTGTCAAAAGCCATTTCCAGATGAGCAAGAAACACCTCCTAAGAAAGAGTCCACTCTGGGAGAAAGTCTAAGAACTTTAAAGAGAACAAAAATGATGGCAAGGAGAAAGCCAATCAAGAAGCCTAAAGTATCTGAAGAAGAGGCTAAGAAGGTTGCTGAAGAAGAAGGGGCACCTGAGTCATCTAAACAGACAGAGCCAGCTAACACTGATGATGTAAATTTGTATATGGTAGTGATGGACAAAGTGCCTGAACCAATTTCAGCAGAACCTGTAGGAGTTAAGCCTCCTGAGGTCATTCTCTGGGATACATTGACAGTGGATGGAAAAGAATACATAAGGCTGAAAAGAAAGGATGAAAAGTATGAAGTGTTCAACACATGGGCAAAAATTGTCAGAACATGCTCTAGATCAGATCTTGAAGAGATGTTTGAGATAGGAATGAAGTTGTATGCAGATATTCTAAATGCTCCAGGAATTTCAATTACAAAACTGGTAATGGAGTATCTGTGTATGATGTTCAAACCTGAAGAAGTAAAGCATATGATCAAGGATGTATTCAAGTCGGTCAACAGTTGGACTCTATATGAAATTAGTGGAGTATATACAGTGACTTTGGATTTAAATCACACTGAATACTTCCTAGTGGATAGAGTGTATAATCATAGCAGATTGAAGCTACATGCCATGCTGAAGAAAAAGTTAAGGTGTGTTCCAGATTCAGAAATGGCTAAATACTTGATTCAAAGAACCATCAATCAGAGTTTGGGATTGGATGCAAACACTGGAATTTAGGCCATGATAGAGTTTTGGGAGCATCTTGAAGATTAATTCTGAAGAACTTGACTTCTCTTCCTAAAAGTCAAGTTAGGGGGAGATTGTTGGGAACTGAAGAATTCATCAAGTATGGTTAATGCTGCTGGTTCAAAGTTACTACTGCTAGAAGACTTAAAGGTTAATACTGCTGAGTGTTACTACTGCTAGTACTATTAATACTGCTAGTCATAGTTAGTGCTGCTTGAACAAAGTTAGTACTGCTTAGCTAGTTAGTACTGCTAGTAGTTAGTGCTGCTTAGTAGTTAATGCTGCTAGAAGAAGTTAATGCTGCTGATCATGGTTAGTGCTGCTAAAGAGATTCGGATGGAAAGAATGACAGCTGGATAATCTGAAGATTATGGAAGCTTAGAGATATACATGGAAGATATACTGAAGATATTTTATTTATTTTAATAAATCTTTGTATTCAGTATATATATTGTATAGTTTAGAATAATGAGTTAACTTTTGTTTTCATTCTTTTAGAGAGAAAATCAACCTCAAGGCATAGATCCTAATTCTAGAGAAGTAGAATTCGTATTGGTGAGCCTGTTCATCAATATTGAGGTTGAGTGAGTAATCTTGTAATTTCAAAGCACTCAATACAAGTTTACAGTTTGTTGATTATATTCTGTTTTGATTTTCTGTTTGATTAAATATCAAAGTGTTATTCCGCAAACTTCTTTGATATTGTTTCTGAGAATTAATTCTTGTTGAGAATTCGATCCTGACATCCAACAAGGCGAGGAAGAAACCGTTGTCGACTACATGGCTCGTTTTCTTAAATTTTCTCGTTTTGCAGGAAATACCGTAGGCACACAAGCGCAACAAGCCAATAAATTTAAATGGACACTTAACTCGAAGTATAAGGATAATCTCTTGAACCTTCCTTTTAATACCGTTACTGAGGTGGCCGACGCAACAAAAAATATTGATCGGTCACAACAACAACGGTTAGCTTCACGTGTTGACAATAAGAAACGTGGACCCGAATCTTTCCAAAACAACCCTCATTTCGTAAAGTCAAAGTCGATCATTGACCCACATAAAAGTTCAAGTCAACTCACCCCATGACTTCCACTGTTTTCTAGCAGAGGGAGTCAAAATGTTTCTAGCCCAATTAATATTTGTAATAAGTGCAATCTTCGACATTGGCCGGGTCCGTGTCTAAAGATGACCGGTTCGTGTTTTAATTGTCGAGAACAAGGGCATATGGCCAAATATTGTCCCAAAGCTCAGACCACAACTGGTAAAGAAAAAGGAAATCAGGCAACTACTAGTGGGCGAGTCTTTGCATTACCTGGCGACAAATCTCAAGCGAGTATGATTTCAGGCCATGTTAACTTAATTGATTTATCTATTTATGCTTTGTTTGATACCGGGGCAACACACTCTGTTGTTTCTGAACAATTAGAATCCCGGTTAAAACCTTATGAGCAAACTACCGAATTTCCAGTAGTGATATCTACCCCAATGGGTGGTTCAATCTGTGTGTTAACTCGATTTACAAACTGTCCGTTATTTATTGGAGGCCGCATACGGGAGGTCACTCTACTTCCAATGCATATGTCCCAATTCAATTAATATTGGGGATGGACTGGTTGTCACACCACCGTGCAACTATAGACTGTAACGCCAAACAAATATTGTTTGGGGATATTGACAAACCGGAGGCAATCTTTCAAGGAGGTACTCCAAAAGAAGATGCTAGTGCTTTAACCTCTATTACTGTGAAGCAGTATACTTGGCGAAGTAACGAAGGTTTTCTGGCCTCGTTACAAGATCTCGAACAGGTAATCCCTACTTCTGCACCCGTACCTGTTGTTTTCGAATATCTTGATGTGTTTCCCGGCGATATACCGGCTATATCACCAGTCTGGGAAGTCGAATTTACCATCGATCTAGTTCCGGGAGCTTCTCCTATTTCTAAGGCTCCCTACCGAATGGCTCCAACTGAAATGAAGGAACTCAAAAACCAACTCGATGATCTAACGAAGAAAGGTTTCATTCGACCCAGTGTCTCACCCTGGGGAGCTCCGGTTCTCTTTGTCAAAAAGAAAGACGGTACGATGCATCTTTGTATTAATTATCAGGAGCTTAATAAAGTAACGATCCGTAAAAAGTATCCGTTGCCGAGAATCGACGATTTGTTCGATCAATTACAAGGAGCACGATACTTTTCCAAAATTGATCTTCGGTTCGTGTACCATCAACTTCGTATCCGATATTGTGATATTCCGAAAACCGCATTCAGAACTCGCTATGGGCACTACGAATTTTTAGTAATGCCTTTTGGGCTAACTAATGCTCTAGCGGTCTTTATGGATCTTATGAATCAGGTTCTCAAGGATTATCTCGACGACTTTGTTATCCTGTTTATTGATGACATATTAATATACTCAAAGTTAAGGGAACAACATGATCAACATCTTCACATCGTTTTGGAAGCTCTTCGAATGAAAAAGTTATACGCAAAACGTTCCAAATGTGAATTCTGGCTTGATTAAGTATCTTTTCTCGGACACATAATTTCTGCGGAAGGTGTCAAAGTCGATCCAACAAAAATTGAAACCGTCACTAAATGGCCGCGACCTACGAACGTATCTGAAGTTCGTGGTTTTCTGGGTCTGGCCAATTATTATAGACGATTCGTATAAGGATTTTCTAAAATATCTCTACCGTTAACCCGATTACTCAGAAAAGGAGTCAAATTCAATTGGGGTTCTGAACAAGAATCCAGTTTCGAGGAATTGAAGCATCGATAGGTTACCGTGCCTGTTCTTGTATTACCATCTGGCACCGGCGGGTTTCAAGTTTACAGCGATGCTTCAAAGAAAGGTCTCGGTTATGTTCTTATGCAAAACGGATGAGTGATCACATATGCGTCGCGTCAATTAAAGCCTTATGAGGTCAATTATCCTACTCATGATCTCGAATTGGCTGTAGTTATCTTCGCACTCAAAATTTGGCGTCATTATTTGTACGATGACACATATGAAGTTTTCACCGACCACAAGAGCCTTAAATATATATTTACTCAAAAAGTGTTAAATATGCGTCAGCAGAGGTGGCTTGAACTTCTAAAGGATTACGATGTTCATATACAATATCATCCGGGTAAGGCTAATGTAGCCGCCGATGCTTTAAGTCGTAAAGTTGTGGAACATGTTTCTTCATTACTTGTTCCTACAGAGTTAGCTTTGGAGATCGAACGGTTCAGACTGGAAATCTATCCGAGTTCACAAACGGAAATTCTATCGAATCTGATGGTAGAACCGACTCTAATTTCTTGGATAAAAGAAGCCTAACAAGACGACGGTGAATTGTGGGCGAACTTCCAGCAAGCAAAAGAGAATGTTAGTTTGGAATTCAGGATCGATGATGATCTGTTGGATCAGTAATTGTATTCAAGATTAAAGTTAATAAGGGTTCAAATTGTAATTAATTGATAGTTATTTGTAATTTGGTCCAAAAGCCCATTAGGCCTATACGACTTAGTATAAATAGGTTTTAATTATTAGGTTTTAGTAAACCTCTCATAATCCGCATAATTAAGAAATACAGAGAGGTAGCCGTATTTTTATCTGTAATCGTACGCATCAAGGTACCAAGAACACACACAATGTTTTCATTGATTAATCAAGGGATCGTGGTATGTTATTCTGATTTATTCATCTCTTGATCTGTATTGTGTTGTGTGATTGTTTATCAACTAGTATTCTAGGTTTAACAAGTGGTATCAGAGCCAAAGAATCAAGTTTTTTTTGGATTAAAAACAGTATTTTTCGATTGTTCACTGCGTTCATCGACTTTTCACTGTGTAAAGATCGATTGATTGATTTAATGTGTTATTATGCATAAAATCGATTTGATTAGGTGCATTTTATGTTATTGAAAATCATCTAATAGTTTAATTGAGCTTTAATTCATTAATCGATTGGATTTTTATGATTTTTCGAATCTGGGTTCATAAAACTGTCGAGGTCTGCTTCTATCAAATTGAGTGATTAAAAGTTGGTTTTAATTATTAATTTTGTTTGTGTTTTGATTGATATATATTTATGGATACAAAAGTAGGATTTTTGCATTGAGTTTCTGTGTTTAGAGTGTTTTCTGGGCTGAAAATCGATCAGAGGGTCGAACTCTGATGAACTGGCGCGTTTGTCAAAAGATCTCTCAGTTTGCGCCAGATTCATAGGGTATTTTGCGCCAGTTCCTATTAGTGCAAAAGTGTACTTTGCGTCACCTTCAGTTAGCGCAAAGCTCAGTTTGCGCTACTCACCATACCGGTCGATACCGGTCGGTACAGTAGTCCGGTCAACACACCGATCCATACACTGGTCCGGTCGACATACACCGGTCTCTCTTCACCCCGGTCGATTTACTGGTCCGGTCCGGTCGGACAGAACACTGGTTGAGATACCCGTCGAGCATCACACCGGTCAAGTGAGACACCGGTCAAGCGAGACAGCGGTCGCATCAGAACATCGGTCGTTCAGACACCGGTCGACGACTCTGGGCCTCAAGACCCCGGTCGCGACTTTCTTTTGCGCCATAACTCTTCGCGTAAATCTACAATTTGCGCCACCCATTATTCGCGCAAACCTCACTTTTGCGCCACCTTCTAGTCGCGCAAAATCCATCTCTGGTGACCCACATCTCGCGCATTCCTCAGATTCTTGCGCCAACTTCTCTTAGTGCGAGTTGACTTTTGCGTAAATTTTTTCTCTAGGGGCGCTGCCCCCATACCCCCGCAAGGGCGTTGCCCCTTGACCCCACCCGCTAAGTCTGCGGAGGGGGACGAAGTTCTGTTCGTGATCAAAATTTTCTTATTTTCAGTATTACTCTGTATTTAATTGATTTTATCTACTGTTTGCGAATTCTGCATTTGATCATTTTTGGAAATTTATTTTTCTGAAAAATTTTGAGTGTAGTTTTTATCCAATTCTTGATTCTAAGATCTTACAAGTTGATTTAAGTGGTACAGATATTATCATGCCTTACACAGACGAGAAGGGAATTACAGTACTGACCAAGAGAGATTGTGCTTTAGCATATATGCCAGAGATTCCAGCACTAGAAGCTGAGAATGAAAATCTGAAGATTCAGAACTCATCTCTTCTACATCAAATTAATAAGTTGAAAGATGATAAATGTTTAAAGAAAGACTTCGTTTGCTCAGAATGCATCTCTAACTCAAAGATTAATTTTGCAGGAATTATTGAATTGAAAGAAAAAGAGATCTTAAATCTTCAAGCAAAGCTGAAAAGATCTGAAAGTATGAATTCTAGCTCAAGTTGGTCTAAGAAGGAATCAATGCAAAGAGAGCTAGATGAACTGAGAAGAAGAGCAAACATTACTAGTGAAACATCTGATGGGCTGAGAAAAATGAATTCTCAAATTTCTGCTGAAAGAAACTCTTTGAAAGAGACAATTTTCAGTCTTGAGGTTGAGATTAATATGCTGAAAGAAAAGGCAACCCAGGACAGAAACAACACAAAAGCCCAAGATGAGATGATGAAGATTGAGAAAGAAAGAAAATAATTTGCTAAGAAATTCTCTGATTTCTCAAGAAAAGCCTTTGAAGAGAAGAAATCATTAGAGCTTAAATGTGTTAAGCTTTCTCAACAAGTTTCAGACTTTGAGAAAGTTATCATTCTGGAGAGAGACAAGGTTGAGAATGAAAAGAAGAAAGCTGAGCAGAAGGATGTAAATAAAGACTTTTCTAAAGAAAAGAAAGATCTAGAGACTGAGATAGCTAAGCTGACAAGAAAGCTATCTGAGTTGTCAACAAACATCTTGAAGGAGAAGAATGCAAAATCTGAGTTGCATAAGAAGTTTGATCTGATTGCAAAGGAAAGAAACAGTTTTTCGTCAAAGATAAAGGAACTTGAAGAGATCGTATTCAAGGTGAAGCTGACTGAGCACAAGACGCCAGAGTCAATAGCTCAATCACCGAGAGATGATCTAACTGTATTCGAATGCTCATTCAATTCAACAGCAAGTTCAAATTTTACTAATGTTTCTAATAATCCCTTGTTTGATGTAATTGATGATCATACTTCTGAACATAAAGATCAGATTCGTCCTTCTAACCTTTTCTATGACAAAAATGTTGATGGTTCAGGTAACTTCAAGAAGAACAAGTCTCGGAAGAAAATGTTCTGGAAAAGGAATGATGAAGAAAAAGATAGAGGAAATTGGATCTGGAGAGTTAAAGGATCTTCAGAGGAAAAGAAGAAAGAAGAATCATTTGTGCATACATCAAATGCTAAAAGGAACGATGCCTCAAAAGGTAAAACTTTTGGCAAACCTGATCTGGTTTACACTATCAATCAATTGATCAGGTTAGCACAAAAGAAAATTAGTTGTTCCTACTGTGGCTCAAATGATTTTGTAAGCAAAGAGTATGTGAATAACTGGTATGGTTCTTATTTTATATCTCCCACTAGAACTGCAACTAATCCATTAAGACCCAATTACCAGTGGGTACCAAAAGCTAAACTTGTGTTGCAGGCACCCAAAGTTTAAGGGGGAGAAAGAACAATGACTTCTGATTACTACAGATCAGGACTCTTGCTTAAGTGTCAAAGTGATGACTTCTAAGTACAACAACTTAGGACTCGAACTTCAATATCAAAGAGTTTGATTTCTGAATTTACTTTAATCCTAGTAATTCAGAACTCGGTTTCATGATTAAGGATTATGCACATATTAAGGGGGAGCTTATATGCTTTATACTTTTACTGATGTATTTTCTGATTTTTCAGGAGAAGATTAGATACTATTCTCATCGGAGAATATGTCATCATGGTTTTTGAATACTTCAGTTCAAAACCCGTACTCAAATGTTTTCTTCTGATAGGATGCTTAAATGATAAAAACTTTTATAGAAGTTTTTGATTTGGGGGGGAGCTAACTGTTATACCTTTTAGAAGGAGAAGATATATGATTTTTACTTTCATTGTCATATTTTTATTGATTAAATTGACTTTTTACAGGTATAAAAGGGGAGGATATCTGAGTCTTTGTTAATAACACTTAAATGAAAATATTCATTTCAGAGGGAGTTAAGGATTCTGATTTATAGGTATATATTTCTAATCCTTACACTCTATCACTTGTTGAAAGATGAACAACTTTCACTTGTGCAAAATGGTTTCTTAAATGTTCAAACCACTTCCTATTATTCAAAGATCTTTCATGAATTGTGAATTGTGATTTTAAATGTTTTTTTGGAGCTTAATAGACAAAGAGCTTAATTGCCAACTACCTTTAGTTTGAGTGGGAGAATTGTATTGTCAAAACACAAAATGTTTTTGACTTCTCCAAAATTTTATTCTTCATGTAAATCTGTGCTTATTTGTGCTTTCATGTACCAAAGACTGTTCAACAACACGTTCTTTTAGGAAAATACATGGGATTCAATGTGAGAACTTAACAGAACTTCCATGGATTCACGATAACCAGTGTTTCCTACCCAGGAAGTATTCCCTGTGTGATTGAGGGGAGAGGGGACAAAAGATTTGAGTGTTGGTGTGTGAAGAGGTAAAATGGAAAAGAGAGATTGGTTAGAAGTGAGATTTAAAAGATTAAAAGAAAGAGGGTGAGAGAACAGAGTAAAAGAATATCAAACTCTGCACCAAACTTCTTTCTGAGTCGGGCAACCACATTATCGGTTGTTTCATATTTCTTCGTGAATGACATTGAAAAAGCCACCTAGCCCATGACATCTCTTGCATACAACCCCACCAGCTACTCATTCTTTTCTCAAAAATAGAATGTTTCACATTTTTTGGGGAATCAACACATATGCTATTGGTTCTTCATTTGGAAGATACTAATATTGAAAAAGAAGGAAAGTTGCCCCACCTTTGAACCCTTTCTCATGCACATTGAGTCTTTGTATATTTTGTTGTTGTCTCAACAACTTTACATACTTTGAGCCTAAATTGAAAAGCAATCATCGGTGCTAAATTCCTTCATACACATGCATGAGCACACAAAAATTAGTTTTCTGTCAGAACGTTCATAGATAACCATGTGTTATTCGATGATTGAATGGAAGTCCTGGGGAGTCAACATCAAAACCAGCTCCTTATATAGTAACTTTGTGTTACTTAGTTACTTTGTGTCACTGACAGACATTCCAACTGAGTCATTTTTTGATTCAAGGTTACCACATTTATTTTATTTGAATCTGAAAAGATTGAAATAATCACTTTCTCCATTTGTAGAGACTGCTCTTATTTCCACATAGGGATATATACATGAAGACAGTGCTTAATTGATGTCTATACAAAAAGGAGAAGATTGTTTTGCTATGTTTTGATGATGATGATTCTCACCATTCATCAAAAAGGGGGAGGATAATCAAAAAGGGAGAATACAAAAGAAGAATTTTTTGACGGAAGATTTCAAAGATGTCAAAGTGTCTGAACTTATTCGATTCATCAAAAGTCCGATTGAAGATGATCTACACTTCATTTAAAGAAAGAGGAAGATGAAGACTGTATCTGAAGTTTTTCAAGAGAAGTGAAGACCCGAAGTCAACTGCCAAATTTTTTTTAATCTTGCATCCAAAGGGGGAGATTGTTGGATCAGTAATTGTATTCAAGATTAAAGTTAATAAGGGTTCAAATTGTAATTAATTGATAGTTATTTGTAATTGGGCCCAAAATCCCATTAGGCCTATACGACTAAGTATAAATAGGTTTTAATTATTAGGTTTTAGTAAACCTCTCATAATCCGCATAATTAAGAAATACAGAGAGGTAGCCGTATTTTTATCTGTAATCGTACGCATCAAGGTACCAAGAACACACACAAGGTTTTCATTGATTAATCAAGGGATCGTGGTATGTTATTCTGATTTATTCATCTCTTGATCTGTATTGTGTTGTATGATTGTTTATCAACTAGTATTATGGGTTTAACATGATCACATGTTGTGGTTTTGGGATCGTCTTTGTGTTCCAAATAATTCGGAGCTTAAAGATTAGATTATGACCGAAGCTCATAACTCTATGTTTTCCGTTCACCTGGGTACAACAAAAATGTATCGCGACTTAAAGACCCATTACTGGTGGGTTGGAATGAAGCGAGATATTGCCGATTTTGTAGCCCATTGTCTCACTTATCAACAAGTTAAAAGTGAGCATCAACGTCCGGGTGGTATTCTCTGACCGCAGAACATTCCCGTATGGAAATGGGAACATGTAACTATGGATTTTATAGTCGGACTACCCCGCATGACCTTGAAAAACGATGCAATTTGGGTAGTGGTTGATCGAATGACGAAATCGACTCATTTTCTTCCTATCCGACAAACATGGTCAATTGATAAATTGACATAAGTATTTCAACGCAAGATTGTACGTCTCTATGGCACTCCTGTATCGATTACCTCCGATCGAGACCCACATTTTACATCTCGATTTTGGGACGGTTTACATAAAGCTTGGGGCACACGTTTGAATTTTAGTACAACCTTTCATCTGCAAATTGATGGGCAATCTGAACGTATGATTCAATAATTGGTGGACATGCTCCGAGCATGTGCGTTGGAATGGCATGGAAGTTGGGATAGTTACTTGTACCTAATAGAGTTCTCCTATAATAATAGTTGGCAGTGGAGTATCGACATGACCCCATATGAAGCACTTTATGGTCAAAAATGTTGAACACCGACTTGTTGGAATGAAGTTGGAGAACGTATTCTTGAAGGCCCAGAATTGGTACAAGTTACTACCGAGAAGGTCGAGATTGCGTGTCAAATGATGAAAGAGGCTCAGAATCGTCAGAAGAGCTACGCCGACAAGCGACGACGACCTATCGAGTTCCAACCGGGAGATAAAGTTTTCTTGACGGTTTCCCCAACTCGCGGTATGAGACGTTTCGGTCTCAAAAGAAAGTTGAGCCCGAGATACATTGGTCCCTTTGAAATTCTGGAAATGGTTGGAGTGTTGGCTTACCGGTTAGCCCTACCGCCGCAATTATCCCATATACATACTGTGTTCCTTGTCTCTTCACTTCGAGGGTAAAACTATCATCCCTTACACGTCATTGAATATCCCTTGGAACAAATAGAACCTGATATTTCTTATCGCGAGGAGCCTGAAGCTATTCTTGATCGTGATGAGAGAGGTACACGGAAAAGAGTGATTCCTTTTGTAAAAGTTATTTGGAAAAATCACTCTGAACGTGAGGTGACGTGGGAAACCGAGGAACACATGCGATGAGAGTACCCCGAGTTCTTTAATCGATGTAAGTTTCTTGTCTAAGTTCGATTTCGGGGACATAATCTCTTTTAAGGGCGGGAATAAATGTAAGACTCGGTTTAAAAAAACGTATAATTATTCTTACCCGAATTGAATCATAATTAAAAATGACAACCAGAGATAGTTAAGGGGTTAAATCCGTTAATTAACCAAACTCTTTATAATTATTAAAAAAATAATAATAAAAAAATTAATATAAATATATGTATTATGAGATTCTCCATGGTTAAGAGTAAATTCATATCATCGTCTTCATCACGTCACCGCCATCAATTTCCTCTCATCTCTCTCTCTCAAAAGTTAAACTTCTCTCTAAAATTTCTATTAATCTGTTGAAGTAATCGAAGAAACAATTACATATTCGGAATCTACGCGATGAACCCTTCTTAGAGGTCTAAATTTCTTCTTAAGTTATTTAAGTTGGTAAGTTAGGGTAGTTGAAGTTGGTTGGGAGATTATGATTTCATATTGCAAAGTTATGTTAAAATACATATTTAGGAATGTTTGTTTTTGTCAAAATTACAAAAGGGTAAAGTTTAGAATCGAAACGGTGATATTTGTATCTAGATGTTTAATCGCACACCAAGTGATCGGTTTAATGTATAAGAAAATAAAATTTCGTGATTAAGCTTAGGATAATAACCATTGAGTTTTATGTTATGCGAGTAATAATAATTTATGGTTTAAATAGGCAATCTAACGGGTTAACTTCGTCCTGAGTCTCGGTTGATCACGTGATACATCTAAATTCGATTAAGGTATGAATTTCATTTCTTCTGGATCGTGGGCAACTATTTGTTGTAGTTGACCCTTCCTAAAGGTGGTTCACCGCTTTGTGATTGATCAACTGAACGTGATCAACGAACGTGTAATTATACACACATACACATTGATTTTGGTCTGGATCTTATGTTTGAATGTTTTCGTGTTTTGTGTCTAATATTGAGATCGGATTATAAATCATTTGTTGAAACTGTTATCGTTTTATTAAAATGTGTCTCGTATGGAATTGTTTATAAAAACTATGAACTATATTGAATTTGATTTTGTGATAGCCATTTGGGTAAGTGGCATATGTTTAGTTTTCGTTGATTTTAGAATAACCCAATAAATGGGCACATTATTTGGGATGCCTTATATTGTGGCTTTGTTGTCATGGCGTCTTGCAGATGACGGTCCACCAAAGTTAAGCCTTAGTGGCTTATGTGAACCCACTCTGGGGGAATAGGCCGACTTTATTGGCTCCAGGGGGATGGATCAATCCTAGAACTTTTACCCACAGAATATGTGACCGTGGTTAAATTCACGAGGGATTCGTGTGTGTGTGCCCGCACGCCGACCCATTAGTTCGTGTGATTTGGCCACCCCACAAACACAATAGGAATTGATGAACTTTATTTATATTACGTTTTGAAATTAAAGTGTGAACTGTTCTTGAAATTATTGTGTTTGAAAATTCCTGAACATTTCTATTTCTATGAACTTGTGTTTGAAGAACATTCTTCAAAATGAATTTTTAAGTCTTCCGCTTCGTTATCGATGTTTTCATTATTATTTACGAACTTATATTATAATCCATTCACCGAGTCCTGTGCTCAGCCGTGGTTTTGTTTTCTGACACGACATGTTCGAAGTGACGTTTACGGGGACGGGACTTGAGATCGAGCGTGATTTTTTGGAGTTCTTAGACTCATCTTATTTTATAACTTTCTAAGTTTATAAAGACTTTTTGAGGTATGATAGTTTGGATTGTAATATATGTTTAGAGTTTTTTTTAATAGCTCTAAATTTAGTTGTGTATTTATGTTAAGTCTCGTTCGTGACATCACCCGTTGCGGACCACGGAGACGGGGGATGTTACATTTTAATTGTTGTGATAACATATACTAATGTGTGTCTGTGTTAGTTGATTACCCCATTTTGGATACTTAAATGTTTTTATTTGATCTTTTGCTACTCATCAAGTTAGTCGTTGAATATACATGATGTTCAGGATGCTCCTAATCATCATGAGGGGGAGACATGTCAAAGACACAAGATTCAAAGACATAGATTATCATGTTAAGGGGGAGTTAGCAAAAGCTGAGGGGGAGTAACAAAATCTTAAATCTAAGGTTGAAAAGCCATTGATTCTTCTACTCCTTATCAAGTGGTGTTCGCTACAAGTTGTTTCCTCCTACGAGCTTACATGAAACAATGAAGAATCTAAAGCTCTATTCCAGGGGGAGTTGGATTGACATGAAGACAAGCAACACTAAAGTTTTTCAGAGATTCAAGAGCAAAAGAAGATCAAGAAATGAAGATTTCAAGAAGATAAATCCTTTATACAACTTTATGGGGAGATTGTTAGGACTGAAAGTCCTAGTGCGTTGAAAGTTATATAAAACATTTATAGAGTTTAATTGTTTTATTATTAAACACATTGTAAAAGCCTTTAATTGTTATTGAGCTTGTTTGGTTGTAATGGGCTTTAGGGATTTAAGACCCAAGCCCTTGGTATTTAAGTCTTGTTTAGAGTTGTTTAGGGTTGAGGAGAAGTCTTGAGAGATTAATAGGTGCCCTTCAGAGAGATTAAAGAGAGGATTTATTCATCATTCAATCCTTTTGTAACCCTGTTTCAATCATTCAATAAAGATTAAACTTTGCATACATTGTTACTTGATCATAATGGGATTCACAAATAGTATTTTGTTTTTCTTTGTAAGTGTGTGACATATCAGAGTAGAACTTTAACAGATTTCGTATCCTAGTGAGAGAAATATTGAGATAGAGAGAGTGTTGTAAACTGTGGTTTAAAGATCAATACAAATGGCTAATTGAATTGATATCTTGTTGATTCATCTTGATTAGATTTGCACATAAAGGGACACACAATTGGTATTAGTGCAAACACAAATATGAGAATTTCAAGAATCTGATCAACATTTGGCTGAAAATCAAGAACTCGCAAAACGTTCCTGTCTAGATCGATTTCTTTGATTTTGTGTGTTTTTGGATGTAATTTTGATTAAATAGTAATCGTTCTGCTGTATAGAACAAGTGTTGTTTGAGTCGATTTGTCCAATTCACAACTGTTTGTGTGAATTTTGGATTTCTAGACATTGTTTAGTCCGAACACAGCGCACTGTATCTAGATCAAATTTTTGTAATTTTGTTGTTGTTTGTCGAAATCTTGTATTAGAAAGTATTCAGGTTGTAATCGTGGGCAAATTGACAAAGTTTCTTGGGCAAATTTAAGGTTTTGAATCATTTTTGGCTGAAAAAGTTGATTACAGGCTCGAAGAACTGTAGAACTCGCAAGACCATCGGAATTCGCAACCTTCATCCTTGAAGAACTCGCAGAGCATTACTTGTGTTTGTGGAAAAGTTCTAAGTAAAGATTTCGCAGAAGGCTTGTGCGTAAAGTGCAGATTTCTCATATTGTTGTGTACGAAAAGCACATAATTCACACGTTGAAGGGTGCGAAAAGTTACTGTTCTTGTTCTTTGACCTACGAAAAGCTAAAGAATCTGCATGTGAAGTTCATTGAAATTTGTCTATGTCCACATTTCGCTAAATCTTTTGCGAAAAGTGAGAATCTTGAAATTTTTCTAAGTTAAGATTTTGTAGATCTTTGTTCAAAAAGTTCAAGAGATTCATTGAACTGCTTCTAAGTCAACAATTCATACGACTCTTTGTGCGAAAAACTCAGATTTCACAAGTTGTTGTTTGCGAAATGATGGATTTCGCAAGCTGTACTCTGCGATTGTGGAGGTTCTTTAGTCTGCAAATTGTCAAGTTTAGTTGTCTGCGAAAAGTTCTCAACAGTGGTCTGAGAATTCTATACTTGGTCATTTTTGACTAATTTTCAGAATTTTGAGAATTTTTTGGAATTTTCTGATTTTGTGTTTAAAGATCTGTGCAAACATAAAGATGGCTTCAAGAGATGCCTTATCCATCGGAACCGATGTAAAACCACCAGTCTTATTCAAAGGAGAATATGTGCAATGGAAAAACCTGTTTCTAGATTTTATAGACCGACATGAGAATGAAGAATACATTAAATAGTATATAGAGGAAGGAGTAATGAAGCCCATTACTACTATTGTTTCTGATGATGATGAAAATGAAAGCTCAGATAGTGGTGATGGTAATGATCCCCGAGAGCCCAAACCCAAGGTGGTACCTATGGACATTTCCAAATATTCAGCTAAGTAAAAGAAGAGATTTAAGGCAAATAAACAAGCAAGATCCCTACTTCTACAAAGCATACCGAATGAGATCTACTTCAAAATTGATAGCTACAAGGCAACGACTAAAAAGATGTGGGATCAATTAGAGAAGATGATGATGGGGTCTAA
Organism: Arctium minus; assembly: GCA_954870635.1. Taxonomy (NCBI): domain Eukaryota; kingdom Viridiplantae; phylum Streptophyta; class Magnoliopsida; order Asterales; family Asteraceae; genus Arctium; species Arctium minus. Next base: position 134,523,403 of record OX941081.1, on the reverse strand, counting down.
GATTGGAAATCAAATGAAAGTGGCTGTAACACCTCAAAAAATCATAGTAAATTAAAACCTGGAAAACCTGACAATATGACGAAAGTAAATCCATTAACTTCCCATAAATGGAATCAGTCCTTAAGACTATACAATCCTATACAAGGATTTCATCAAAAGAATGGGACTTAACAATGCCCAACAACAATACTAAAACATCTCCAAAAAACCTCGAGACTCAAAACTCGTCTCTCCAAAAACCCCAGCACCCACCGCTAATGGAAACCTGTTATACACATCATTTGAGAAAAAGTGTCAGACTTAAAGCCTGGTGAGAACATACAGTTGCAAAGCTCAAAAGATATAAACATCAGTATCATAAGGAAATTTTTTCATAAAGGTTTAATTCGTAAAGATAACATTTCGCCATAACCGGGCCTTTTCGGTCCAAAACTCGTTAAATGATGACAAAAGGACCATTTTACCAAGGATCATGGTGTAACACTAAGTAGACCACGAATCCGAGTTATGAGCAAAACAATTGGAATCCGAGGATACGAACACATAAGTCCGTGCTAAAGTGTGAGACCTAGCCCCAAGCAAAACCAATGTATACTCTTTCACTAGGATTACTATGAACCATGGCTAGTATCCGGCCTCACATAACCGTACCAAGTTGCCCTCTAGGAACATAGGCATCCATAGTTACAAAATGGGGAATATAACCTCCCAATAATATAGTCGACTCAAAACCTAGGGATCCACTAGTAATGGTACAGACTCATCACAACAACATACGTGACCAACCATAAATAACATATGGTATAAACATATTTCATAAACAAGATATCATTTCCAGTTCAACTTCTGGTAAGAATGAAAATCATTAAATGAGTTCTGAAATATTCTTTTTACATAATCACAATATGTTTAAGTAAAACATCATTTTACTTCAATAAGGCGGGACCCGTCATTTTGGTCAAAAGTGATCGGGAACCCCGAAAATTACTAAAAACTTATTTATATCAAAATGTAGAGAACATAAAATCATACCGTAGAAATACTTCAGATTTCGCAAATAAGAGTTTTGACATGTATAAAGTTTGTAAAATGGTAGTAGGAACTCACTGGTAGGTTTTCAGAATAAAACCCGGAAAACCAGATAACGACCACGACGTAGAGGTGAAGCTTAAAACACCGAAACCTCGGATTGAACACCAACTATAATCTTCCAAACTCTAGAGAGAGAGAGAGATAGTTTAGAGAGAGAAGAGAGAGAAAAGATATTTTGGGATTTGAGATAAAGTGATTTTGGGAAACTGAACCTCTTAAGACGGTCCATGCAACTTCGCGGGTTATGCCGCGACTTCAACTCGCGGCATAACTCGCCCGTGTCCAAAACCCTAAATCATCCAGTGGGTTTCGCGGGTTGTGCCGCGACCTTAAGTCGCGGTGTAACTCGCGTAGTTCCCTGAAACTTACACAAAACAGTGGGTTACGCAGGTTGTGCCGCGACCTCTAGTTGCGGTGTAACTCGCGTAGTTCACTGCTTGTCCCCAAACTTCACTAAATCCAAACTTTACTACAAACCAAATACAGAGCTAACGACAAAAGCTTAACACAAGAATAACAAGATTACACAACGGAAATCCGGGGTGTTACAATCCTCCCCAACTTGGGAATGATTTCGTCCCCGAAATCCTAACTATTCGAAAAGATGAGGATATCTTCGCTTCATATCTTCCTCGGCTTCCCACGTCACATTCGCTCCCCGGTGATGCTTCCACTGCACCTTGACCAAGGTGACTTCTTTATGACGCAACTTCTTAGACTTTCTCTCTAAGATGGCGTCGGGTTCTTCCACACAACGGTTACCTTCGTCTACCCTTAACTCTGAAAGGGGAATGACGCTGTCTTCCACCGCCAAGCATTTCCGGAGGTAGCAAACATGAAACGTGTTGTGTATTCTGCTCAACTCCGGTGGCAGTTCCAACTGGTAGGCTTGCAAACCCACCCGTTTAAGCACTTTGAAAGGTCCGAGGAAACGGGGACTCAACTTCCCACGTTTTCTGAACCGTATAATGCCTTTCCACGGCGACACCTTAAGCATAACGCGGTCGCCCACTTGGAATTCCATCGGTCGCTTCTTCTTATCGGCATAGCTCTTCTGACGATCCTGAGCCGCTTTCATTCTTTCACGAATGCACTTGACCTTATCGGCAGTCTCTTGCATGATCTCAGGTCCGACAAACTGATTTTATCCCGCTTCAAGCCAGCACACGGGAGTCCGACACTTTCGCCCATACAGAGCCTCAAAGGGTGCCATTCCGATACTCGAGTGGTAGCTATTGTTGTAGGAAAACTCCACCAAAGGCAGGTGAGTGTCCCAGCTACCCCCGAAATCGATGACACAAGACCTCAACATGTCTTCCAAAGTTAGGATCGTTCGCTCGCTCTGTCCGTCGGTTTGCGGATGGTAAGTCGTACTCAACTTCACTCGAGTACCAAGCTCTTTCTGAAACCCATCCCAGAAGTTCGAAGTGAACCGACTGTCGCGATCCGACACGATCGACAATGGTATGCCGTGCCTCGAGACCACCTCATCGATATAAAGCTTTGCTAACTTATCCATCGATAGAGTCTCGCGCATAGCCAAGAAGTGAGCGCTCTTTGTCAATCTATCAACTATCACCCAAATGGTATCGTGACCTCGAAGAGTTTTAGGTAGCTTCGTCATGAAGTCCATAGTGATATGCTCCCACTTCCACTCGGGAATCTCTAAAGACTGAAGACTCCCATATGGTCGCTGATGTTCGGCCTTAACTTGCGAACACGTCACACAACGCTCAACGTAACGTGCCACATCAAGTTTCATTACCGGCCACCAATAGTGAAGCTTCAAGTCCCTGTACATCTTTGTACTTCCCGGATGAATGGAATACTTGGAATTGTGAGCATCTTCTAGCAAAAGATCATGGTTACCCCCAACCTTGGGTACCCACACACGACCGCTGAACAATTTTACTCCACGGCTATCTTCCGTTAAGAGTAAACGCTGCTTCATCATGACTTCATCTTTTAGATTCTCTTCTAACAGTGCTTCCATCTGTGATGTCTTGATCTTCTCAACAAGACTAGACACTAGTTCGATCCTCGAATGGGTAGTCCGAATACTCCCGCTATAGTCCTTCCGACTTAGCGCATCGGCCACCACGTTCGCCTTACCGGGATGGTAAAGCAATTCACAGTCATAATCTTTAAGCAACTCGAGCCACCACCTTTGCCTCATGTTCAACTCTTTTTGATCAAAGACATACTTCAGGCTCTTGTGATCCGTGTATAGAGTGCACTTCGTGCCGTAAAGGTAATGTCGCCAAAGTTTCAAAGCGAACACTACCGCCGCTAACTCCAGATCATGGGTTGGGTAATTCTGCTCGTGTATCTTAAGTTGCCTCGAGGCATAAGCGATCACCTTGCCTCGTTGCATCAACACACAACCCAGTCCCATTTTTGAAGCGTCGCTGTAAACCACAAAGTCTTCCGACCCTTCAGGTAACGTCAAGATCGGAGCTTCACACAACTTCTTTTGAAGGATACGGAACGCCTTCTCTTGGGTGTCGGTCCATTCAAACTTTACATTCTTCCGAGTCAGAACTGTCAAGGAAGAAGCGATCTTTGAAAAGTCTTGGATAAATCTCCTGTAGTATCCTGCCAGACCCAAGAAACTTCGGATCTCGGACGGACTCTTAGGAGGCTCCCAATTCATCATAGCTTCAATCTTGGAGGGGTCAACCTTCACTCCGACCCGAGTGACTACGTGACCCAGAAACTGTACTTCTTTAAGCCAAAAGTCGCACTTGGAAAACTTGGCGTACAACCTTTCTTTTCTCAAAACTTCCAGAACTTCACGTAAATGTTGCTCGTGCTCTGACTCACTCTTGGAGTACACGAGTATGTCATCAATGAATACAATGACCGACTTGTCGAGGAATGGTCGGCACACTCTATTCATTAAGTCCATAAACACAGCTGGTGCGTTCGTTAGACCAAAAGGCATTACAAGAAATTCGTAATGGCCGTAACGCGTTCTGAAAGCTGTCTTCGGAACATCATCTTCTCTTACCTTCACTTGGTGATAACCCGAACGTAAGTCGATTTTGTAAAAACAACCCGCTCCTTGAAGTTGATCGAAAAAGTCGTCTATTCTCGGAAGCGGATATCTGTTCTTTACTATAGCTTTATTCAACTCACGATAGTCGATGCACATTCTCATTGTGCCATCTTTCTTCTTGACGAATAAGACCGGAGCTCCCCAAGGTGACGAACTCGGTCTTATGAAGCCTTTCTCCAATAGCTCTTGGAGTTGTGCCATCATCTCTTGCATCTCCGACGGTGCTAAACGGTAAGGAGCTTTAGCAATTGGTGCTGCTCCAGGCACAAGATCAATCCGAAACTCTACTTGCCGATCGGGTGGTAACCCAGGCAAGTCGTCCGGAAAGACGTCTGGAAACTCACGCACGATCTTCACATCTTCCAGCTTTGATTTCTTTAACTTGGCATCTATCACATAGGCTAGGAAAGATGAACATCCTTTTACTAAGCACTTGCGTGCCTTTGCCATTGTGATTATTGCCACTTCACCCTTTCTCTTTTCACCATAAATGACAACGACTTCGCCAGAGGGGTTGGGAAGTCGAATCATCTTCTTGGAACATACGATCTCGGCATGATTGTTTGACAACCAATCCATACCGACCACCACATCAAAACCCCCGATTAACATCGGTAGAAGATCTATCGAGAATTCTCTTCCTTCGACACTAAGAGTACACTGCTTCAGGACCTCGTGGATCAGAACTTGACTACCATCGGCTATTTCTACCACTAATGCATCCTCAAGACTAGTAGTGGGCATAGAAATTTTCTGACGGAACAATTCAGATACGAAAGAGAAACTAGCACCCGTATCGAACAAAATACAAGCAGGTACAGAGTTTATAAGGAAAGTAACCGATACCACGTCAGTGGATGCCCTGGCCTCTTCGGCCGTCATCTGAAATGCTCGACCCGGAACCTTCGGAGAGTTCTCCTTCCTTGCTGGCGTGCTACCCGACACAAACTTCGGGCAATCTCTTCTCACATGCCCCAGTGCCTTGCACTCATAACAGACGAGTCCTTTGACCGGGCAATCTTTGAAAGTGTGACCAGGCTTCCCACACTTATAACAAGTTTGAGAAGTGGTGTTACAGTTACCGTGATGCTTGGTTTGACACTTCGGGCACCACTTTGCTTCCTGGTAACTGCTGAAGTTGCGGTTTCCGACAAAAGGTTGGGCCTGCTTGGGAGGTACTGAGCTGCCCTCCCACTTTCTCTTATCAGGCACCACAACGGAATTCTCAGATTTGCTCTTCGCGAACATCTCTTCCATAAACTGAGCTTCTTCAACCATCTCTCGGAGGTTAGAAGCTTTGAAATTATGGACCATAGATTGCATGTCCGCTGGTAAGCCGTTGAGATAGGCTTTCATCTTGTCCTTCTCTGTCGGGGCAGCGTGTCCCACCAGACCAAGCTTCTCCATAAACTGACGGGTGTACTCCCTCACCGCCAGGCTTCCCTTCACCAAGGACCGGAATTCTTTCTCAATTCGGTCCATCGTTCTCTCGTTGCAGAATTCCTCTAGCAACTTCTTCTTGAACTCGACCCAAGACAACTGAGCCAACACTTCAGGAGATAGAGTGGATTGGATGATATTCCACCAGATGAGTGCAGTGTCCCTCAGCAGTTGGGTACCGAACCGCACCCTCTGATCATCACCACATTCGGAAGATCCAAAAGCTTGCTCAACCGCTCGGATCCACTTTACGCACACCGCCGGGTCATCTGAACCAAAGAATTCTGGAGGTCCACATCCCAGAAAGGACTTATAGGAACAACTCTTCCTATTCTCCGGAGCACCAGAAATCCTGCGCTCTACCGCCGTGACCCTTATACCGTCATCTCCAGAACCTGCTACGACTTTCTCCACTACCGTCTCACTTCTCCGATGGTTTACATCGCGGTCCTCCATAGCTTTCAGCAGAAACTCTTGCTGCTTCGCCATCTCTCCCCTCATCGCCAACATCACGCTGGCCAACAACTCGGATTGGGGATTAGCATCCCCGATAACTGGGTGGGACGAAGCCAGGTCTACTCGCGGAATGACCTCTGGCCCCCCACCGAGTATTCGCTGAACAGGCGGTCGCACGACAACCTCAACTCCTTCCGGCTGATCAGCGGTGGAGGCTGTCGCTTCCAGGCCATCAACACGAGTACGCGGTCTACCACGCGTATTCACCATAACCGAACTGCTTCACAGAACAGAGAAAGTGATAAGAGAGAGATTGAATAAACACAAAGGAAACGTACTACCACATTTCATTTGTCATAGCAATAGAAATTCAAGCACACTTACGTACAATATCTTCATAATAACATTAGCTAAGTGAAATTATGAACATATAACACATAAAAGTTCTCGTCACGATCACCACAACGCCTGATAAACGTACTTTCCGTTGACTCTAAGACTAACCCATCTTAGAAGCTCTACCCAAATCTCACCGATCAATTCTTAGCATACTCAGCCTAAGTCTAGACATCTTACATTCATGCCTAGTTCGCTTAAACTAGAGCTCTGATACCAACTTGTAACACCTCAAAAAATCATAGTAAATTAAAACCTGGAAAACCTGACAATATGACGAAAGTAAATCCATTAACTTCCCATAAATGGAATCAGTCCTTAAGACTATACAATCCTATACAAGGATTTCATCAAAAGAATGGGACTTAACAATGCCCAGCAACAATACTAAAACATCTCCAAAAAACCTCGAGACTCAAAACTCGTCTCTCCAAAAACCCCAGCACCCACCGCTAATGGAAACCTGTTATACACATCATTTGAGAAAAAGTGTCAGACTTAAAGCCTGGTGAGAACATACAGTTGCAAAGCTCAAAAGATATAAACATCAGTATCATAAGGAAATCTTTTCATAAAGGTTTAATTCGTAAAGATAACATTTCGCCACAACTGGGCCTTTTCGGTCCAAAACTCGTTAAATGATGACAAAAGGACCATTTTACCAAGGATCATGGTGTAACACTAAGTAGACCACGAATCCGAGTTATGAGAAAAACAATTGGAATCCGAGGATACGAACGCATAAGTCCGTGCTAAAGTGTGAGACCTAGCCCCAAGCAAAACCAATGTATACTCTTTCACTAGGATTACTATGAACCATGGCTAGTATCCGGCCTCACATAACCGTACCAAGTTGCCCTCTAGGAACATAGGCATCCATAGTTACAAAATGGGGAATATAACCTCCCAATAATACAGTCGACTCAAAACCTAGGGATCCACTAGTAATGGTACAGACTCGTCACAACAACATACGTGACCAACCATAAATAACATATGGTATAAACATATTTCATAAACAAGATATCATTTCCAGTTCAACTTCTGGTAAGAATGAAAATCATTAAATGAGTTCTGAAATATTCTTTTTACATAATCACAATATGTTTAAGTAAAACATCATTTTACTTCAATAAGGCGGGACCCGTCATTTTGGTCAAAAGTGATCGGGAACCCCGAAAATTACCAAAAACTTCATTTATATCAAAATGTAGAGAACATAAAATCATACCGTAGAAATACTTCAGATTTCGCAAATAAGAGTTTTGACATGTATAAAGTTTGTAAAATGGTAGTAGGAACTCACTGGTAGGTTTTCAGAATAAAACCTGGAAAACCAGATAACGACCACGACGTAGAGGTGAAGCTTAAAACACCGAAACCTCGGATTGAACACCAACTATAATCTTCCAAACTCTAGAGAGAGAGAGAGAGATAGTTTAGAGAGAGAAGAGAGAGAAAAGATATTTTGGGATTTGAGATAAAGTGATTTTGGGAAACTGAACCTCTTAAGACGGTCCATGCAACTTCGCGGGTTATGCCGCGACTTCAACTCGCGGCATAACTCGCCCGTGTCCAAAACCCTAAATCATCCAGTGGGTTTCGCGGGTTGTGCCGCGACCTTAAGTTGCGGTGTAACTCGCGTAGTTCCCTGAAACTTACACAAAAAAGTGGGTTACGCGGGTTGTGCCGCGACCTCTAGTCGCGGTGTAACTCGCGTAGTTCACTGCTTGTCCCCAAACTTCACTAAATCCAAACTTTACTACAAACCAAACACGGAGCTAACGACAAAAGCTTAACACAAGAATAACAAGATTACACAACGGAAATCCGGGGTGTTACAGTGGCTAACTGCATAAACAACTACGAAGAGTTTAAAGCTAAAGCTGGAGAAAGTCTTGAGGAAACTTATGAAAGATTTGTTTCTCTGCTGAATGAGTTGGCCATGAATAAAGTAAAGAAGAAGCACATAGAGAACAATGTGAAGTTTTTGAGTGTTTTGCAACCGGAATGGAAGAAGCACACACGAAGGATGAAACAGATGAAAGATATGAGTGAGATTACCTTGCATGAAGTTTATGAAACACTCCGACAGAATGAAGAGGAAGTAGAGGAGGTGAGAGAAGAGAAGAAGAAAAGTGAGAAACCAGCTGACCCAACTGCCTTGGTAGTTGACAAGAAGAAAGATAAGAAGAAAATGAAGAAAGTTGTGATAACAAGTTCAGATGGTTATGATAGTGATGATTCTGATTCTGATGATGGTAAGAATCTGAAGCAAGCAATGATTGCTAACCCGAGCTTTTTAGAAGAATATTTATAACAAGCCGGGTTCCAACAGCCAAAGATATTCATCAGGATCGAGAAATTATGAACACAAGGAAAGAATTGAAGAAAATGGGAAAGGAAGTGAAATATAATGAATCTGATGATGAGACTTCTGAGGAGGTATACAACTTTTCTGAATGTGATTTTTTAAAGAAAATGAAAACCATGATGGTTGAGCTTCAAGACTTACAAGCTAAATTGAAAAAGGCAGAGTTGCTAAACAAGCCAAAGGAATTTAAAGCTTTTAAAGATAATTGGGGCATTGGGTATGAAAACCCACATTTTTAAAGAAAGCTATTCGTAAGTAGCCAGCTTTATGCAACTTTGATTTTTATAAGTGGCTGACAAGTGCCCTCATTTAAAACCCAAATTTGTTACAAAATCATCTGATGAAGTGGAAGCTAAGGAAGATGAAAATAGGAAAAACACAACAAAATGCAACTACCATTCTGCTATGATAAGCTGAATGATAGTTATCTGTCTGAGCAACCAAAATTTCTTTCTAACGACTATTTTCAAAGCTATTCTACTGAGGAAATGGAGGCAACCCCAGTTGAAGGTAAAATTTATGTTCCTCCACTCATCTTGGAAAGTAAAATTTCTGAGCTTGAGAACACCTTAGTAGATGAGAGAATTTTGGTTGATCTGGAGAAAATTGTGTTTTCCACCGTGCTTTTAAATACTGATTTCAAATATGAAGTTACAAATGATAAGTCAGAGTCAGAAAGAGTTAGTGAAAACAACTCTACTGATTCAGATAGTTCATCTTGTAAACTCTTCATGAGTGATATTTTTCCTGATCTAAAACCTTCAGATTTTGATTAGACACCTTCTCAAAAGCAGTTTACAAAAAAAATTAATGACTTTATGTTTCCAAATGCTTCCAAAGATCCTCAATTTGATGATGATCATGATGACTTATTTAAGGATGAATTTGATTTTATAATTTTCGATGGATGTGTGGATGAGTGTGTTAAGAAGTTTGACTTCAATGCTAAACTTCTAGATCACTCCGCTTTTGTGATTAAATCTGAGATTTTACCAAGTGTGTTTGAGAAAGGTGAATCGTCAACTAAAGTTGATGACTAAGTTTCTATGAGTACTTACTATGCAAAGTGTAAGAAGCAAAAGAAGAAGCATTCACAGAAACGAACCAACACTGGTAAGTCCGAAAAAAGACAAACTCTAAAATCTCATAGTTCTTACAAATCTAAATCTTGTATTTCAGATATGAGATGGAAAAAGTCTTAAGTGAGACTAGAATGGAGACCAAAGAAGAAGATTGAAGAGAGTACAAAATCATTTTCTGATTCTGAATGTAATAGGGATACTGATAGTGTTTCTAAAGTACTTGGTCAATGTGTTTCTCATAAAACAAAACTTGTAACTTCTTACAAGACTTAAACAATAAAGCAATTGATCTAATTATCTCATTCGACTACTCAGTGTTCCACATACGGTCGAAATGATTTTGTGACTCGACAATATGCTGATCATTGGTTTGGTTGATATCATGTTTATTCTTATAATGTTTTTCAAAAGAAAAGAGGACCCAAATTCAAATGGGTGCCAAAATCTGATGCTTACTTGAAGGGACCGATCTATAAATGGGTATCTAAACCAATTGTTTCTTGATTTCTCCTGTTCAGACCCGTCATATGTGGTACTTGGATTCAGGATGTTCCAAGCATATGACAGGGCAGAAAGATATTTTATCTAATTATACAGAGAAATTTTGCGGCAATGTCAGATTCAGAAATGACCAGTTTTCACCAATACTAGGATATGGAGATGTAGTGTAAGAGAACATAATGATTAAGAAGGTGAGCTATGTTGAAGGACTAGGACACAATCTTTTCAGCATCAGACAGTTTTGTGACAAGGACTTAGAGGTAAACTTCAAAAGCAATTGTTGATGGAGAAGGCGTAACTTTATTCCCATATAGCATAGCATCCAACGCCATGTTTTGATTTAGGAAGATGTTGGTCAATGACCCAAAAATCCCCCCTAGCATCTGCTAGCACTAACAAGATCTTCGCTAGAAGTTAATGGCTGTACAGCATGCCTTTGGCATTTAAATGCATTCCATGGGATTCGAACCCGTGACCTGTTCTGATACCACATGTTAGGATTAAGCGCTTACCATTACGCCAAAAGTAATTGCTGATGAAGAAGGCGTAACTTTATTTTCATATAGCGTAGCAGGCAGCGCTACGTTTCAATTTAGGAAGATGCTGGTCAATGACCCAACAGTTCCAACTATGGATTAAATGATTTTTTTAATCGTAGATATGCGTTTGATTGGTTTGATTTTTATCATGTTATTAATTCTTGAACCAAGTCTCATGCACCAAGTCATAGATCAAGGTAAAAATGGGTCCCTAAGACAACTGCTTCTCCTAACCCGAAAGGACCTCTCGGTCTACAATACTATCAAGTTTTATCGATAACAACACATAAACGATTTACCAACCTGTTTGGATTAATAACAAAAGATTACAGGATTGATGTTCACTTTGAAGCTCTCGTATTCTCTCTGTGTTTTACACCTTTTTGTGTGTGTTTGTGTGTGTCGATATGGTCTGATCTGATTGAGAGATTGAGAGATACACAATATCTAATCTACCTAATAACTAAATATCTAGATACTTTAATATCTAGATATTATCCTAGATAATATGTATTACAAAGATATTAAATAACTAACTATAATAAACTAACTAAACTAATAACTAACTAACTAGATTAATTACTTAAACAATACAATAACAAACAATTACTTTGACATTTATTACAAACAAACATTAGACTTTAATATCGAGAGTCGACGTTCCGGCTTTAGCTTCAGATTGCGATCTTCAGTTTGGATTATCTTGAATCCAATAGATATGTGATCTAACAGGACCCATTTACGAATGGGTACCTAAAAAGGCTTAATTTGTTTTGTAGAACGATCATGTGTGGTATTTAGACTCAGGTTGCTCCAAACACATGACCGTAAGAAGGGAGCTTCTTACGAACTTTATCAATAAATTTTGTGGCAATGTGAGATTTGGCAACGATCATTATTCTCCAATCATGGGCTATAGAGACATTGTACAGGACAACATTACCATCAAGAATGTGTCATATGTGGATTGTCTAGGTCACAACCTATTCAACATAGGTTAATTCTATGATAAGAATCTGGAGGTCAATTTCAAAGATAAAAGGTGCAGCATCTGAACTGAAGATGGAAAAGAACTGCTAGCTGGGACGCACCGTACCAATCTTTATACGATTGAACTCCTCTCTGAAGTCGGACAAGGAATTTTGTTTGACGTCCAAAGCTTCAACCCAACAAAGCTGGTTGTGGCATCGTAGAATCTTGTACCTGAACTTCAAGAACATCAATAAGTTGGTGCTTGGCGGACATGTGAAAGGCATGCCAGATCTAAAGTTCAAAAAGGATCATTTATGTGCAGCATGCGAGATGGGTAAGATGAAAAAGACGTCACACAAGCCTAAGGCCACTTCGAGTACTTGAAGGCCCTTGAACTCATCAACAAGGATTTATGTGGACCGATGCACGTTCAGAGTATCAACCACAAGAGGCACACCCTTGTAATGGTAGACGACTTTTCAAGATATACATAGGTCAAATTTCATTGATGTAAGAATGAGACCCCAAAACTAATCATCTCACATCTGAAGAGCGTCCAATCCAATCTCAATCAATCTGTTCAGACCATAAGGACGGACAACAGTATAGAGTTCAAGAATCGTCTGTTGGACGGCTACCTTGATTCAGTGGGCATCACCCATACTTTCTCAGCTGCTCATACCCTTCAACAGAACGGAGTCGTAGAGCGACACAATCGTACCCTCGTTGAAGCCGTGCGAGCTATGCTCTCTCAGTCCAAGCTACCACTATTCTTATAGGTTGAGGCAGTTGCAACCGCCTGCTACACACAAAATCGTTCCATCATCAATAAGTGGTTAAACAAGACGCCATACGAGGTCATCAACAAACGTGTTCCAAACATCAAGTATTTTCATGCGTTCGGGTTCATGTGTTTTTGTTCTGAATGGCAAGGAGGACTTCGACAAGTTTATACCGAAATCAGACGAGGGTGTTTTCATCGACTACTCATCTCAAGCACAAGCCTACCAAGTATACAACAAATAGACGAAGACCGTCATCGAAAGCGTGAATGTGACTTTTGATGAGACCATTGACTTGGCTTCTAAACACCTTAGTTCAAAACTCGTATTAACTGGAGTGCTAGCTTCTGGACAACTTTGTTCAGGATCTGCACCATCCCTAGGAAATCCAAATTAAGCGTCTATGTCACAAGCTCATATCTCTGATCTGGATTTACTCTTTGAGAATTTTTATGATGAATTCTTTACTATTCAAAATACTAATGATCGTTCATGTAACAGGAATGCAACTGCACAAGTCGAGGATTCGACAATTCTTACTGGTCCCTTGACGTCGAATGAATCAACCTCTTCTGATACTACTCTTCCTACCATCGCTAATCAAGAGTCCTTAAGCTCGAGTTCCCTACACCCATATAAACTACTCCTCCTAAAGCTATGACTGTTGAAGGTACCTCACCGAGAAACTAGTCTAGAAACAACTGCTGCTGAGTCTTCATCGGTTACTCGCATGGAACACCCTTCCCCCACTCGCGAGTCCATTTCTCTAATCACCAGCTCAGAACCAAAACTTCCACTTAACAGGCTGTCGTCATTCGAAGTTGTTCAAGATTTACCCCAGAGTGGTTATGTCGATCCTGACAACTCACAACTGACTTATCAACCACTTCCACACACCACCAAGTGGATACTAGCTAACCCCATCCATTAGATAGTCGGTGATCCCTCAAAACCTGTTCAGAAAAGATCTGCAAATTCAAATGATTGTCTATTCTCTTTGTTCCTAAGTCGAATTGAACCAACAACCGTCTCCGAGGCACTAAATGATCCAGACTAGGTGATAGCCATGCAAGAGGAACTCAATAAATTCGAGAGCCTCAAAGTGTGGCAACTTGTCCCCAGGACAAAGAACAAGACGATAATTGGGACGAAACGTATCTTCAAGAATAAGAAGGACAAAAATGGTATCGTGGTAAGAAACAAGGCAATTCTGGTTGCTAAAGGATATTGCTAGCATGAAGGAATTGACTATGATGAGACGTTCACACCAGTTGCTCATATCGAAGCTATGCACATGTTCCTTGCCTATGCCGCCCGTAAGAACTTCATCGTTTTCCAAATGGATGTGAATACCGCATTTCTTAACGGCGTTATCAAGGAGGAAGTGTATGTATCGCAACTTGAAGGCTTCATGAGTGAGGAGAAACCTCATCATGTCTACATTCTAGATAAGGCCCTGTATGGTCTTAAACAAGCAGCACGAGCCTAGTATGACACTCTCTCATCTTTCTTAACTAAGGTTGGATTTTCAAAGGTAATATCGATACAACTTTATTTATTAAAAAGGAAAAGAAAGATATAATTCCTGTACAAATTTATGTTGATGACAAAATCTTTGGCTCCATAAATCCTTAGTAATGTCATAACTTTTCAGTCCTTATGGGTAAGCATTTTCAAATGAGTATGATGGGTCAGATGAATTTCTTCCTGGGTCTTCAAGTTAAACAACTGTCCACATGGATATTTATCAATCAATCTAAGTACATTTGGGATATTTTTCGGAAATACCAGATGAAAAATTCTACACCCATGAAAACACCCATGTCTACAAGAAGTAGGCTACACTCCAATCCAAGCAGAAAGGATGTGGATGCCAAGACCTATAGAGAAATAACAGGTTCTCTGATCTACTTGACAACAAGTAGGCTTGAAATTATGTTTTTGACATTTTTGTGTGCAAGATTTCAGTCAAAACCAAAAGAGTCTCATTTAATTGCAGTTAAACGCATTTTTCGTTATTTAAAAGGTACTGCTGATCTTGGGTTATGGTACCCAAAAGAGACATGTTTTGATATCTAGATATTATCCTAATAACTAAATATCTAGATACTTTAATATCTAGATATTATCCTAGATAATATCTATTACAAAGATATTAAATAAGTAACTATAATAAACTAACTAAACTAATAACTAACTAACTAGATTAATTACTTGAACAATACAATAACAAACATTTACTTTGACATTTATTACAAACAAACTATAGACTTTAATATCGAGAGTCGACGTTCCGACTTTAGCTTCAGATTGCGATCTTCAGTTTGGATGATCTTGAATCTAATAGATATGTGATCTAACAATCTCCCCCTTTGGATCAAGATCATTACTAAAAAGAATTTAGCAATTCAGTCTTCTTCTTCAGCTCAGAAGATGCAATCTCTTTCTCTAGCTCTGAAATCAGCACGTCTTCAGGATACTTGCTTTTGAAGATTTCAATCTTGGACGTGATTCTTGAAACATGTGATCTTTGCCATTTCTTGTGTAGTCATTCTCCCTCTTTTTGATGTTAAGTGCAACGACTTCATCAAAACTATTTGTAAGAAATGTCTATCTTTTGGAGCCTCTGATTCGTCAATTCATAAGATATTCATCCAGATCTTTGCAAATCTAGACAAAGTAGTCGTGTAAAACCTGAATCAACTAATGAATCAGTTAACTTGCCTGTCAGTAACACTAAGTTACTTTGTGTAACGAATACACATTGGAAGGGAGTTGTTTTGATGTTGACTCCCCCAGGGCTTCCATTTAATCATCGAAACACCACAAAGGTAATTTCTATAAACGTTATGACAAAGAAACTAATTCCTTGTGTGTCCGTGCTTGTGTTGAAAGAATTAATCACTTGATGATTGCTTATTGGGCTCAAAATTTGTGCAAACCACTGAGACAACAGTAAGTTAAACACAGACTCAATGTGCATGATTGAAGTGCGAAGGTGGGGCAGACTTCCTTCTTTTCAATATCCAGATTTTCCAAATGAAAATCAGATAGCAAATGAGTAGTTGGTGAGGTTTGATCAAGAGTTGGCATGGTCTAGTTGCCTGTTTCAATAATGTTCACCAAAGAATTGTGAAACACTAGTAATGTGGCTGCCCGACTCAGAAAAAGTTGGTGCAGAGTTGTTATATTCTTTTAACTCTGTGCTCACACGGTCTTTCTTTTAAACATTTAGCTCACTGCTAACCGAACTCTCTTTTTCATGATACCTCATCACTCAATTCTTTTCGACTTCTTACACTCAATCACTATGGATTAACTTCTTGGGTAGAAATCATTGGTTAATGTGATTCCATAGAAGTTGTGTTAATTCCTAGCACAATGAAATCCTTGTTTTCCTATGATGCATATGATGCTCAGATTGGTTTAACTTAACAGTTAAAGCTCAATTGAATAAGAAAACATTTAAATATCACACTTCCAAATGATGAAATCAGTTTAAGATTCAGGAAGTGGTTTGAACTTTTAAGAACGATGTTTTCTATGATTGAAAGTTGTCCTTCTTTCAACCATTTATGATATTAAGATAAAGGATTATACCTTAACGTGGGATCTTACATCTCATGAAGCTAAGCGTAAAGTCATAAACATATGAACTTGTAAGCTTCTCTCAAAAATTCTGCAAAAGTCTTATGTCAAGTCAAAGCACATTTATTCACTTAGATTAAAAAGACAAAAAAAAGCAGTAAAACTTTTAAAGTACGAGTTCTGGTCAGAAATAATCAGAAGTCATATCCGTACTCCCCTTTTGTCTTGAAGAGCTCCCCCTAAATTCTTGCATTACAAAAAAAAAAATTGGCATTAAAAGGTACACGCAAAATTTTATGAGCTCCCCCTCGAAGTAATATTGACTACTTGTCAATTTCTTCTCATACTCCCCCTTGGTTCATGAACAGAATAGAGAAGTGCATATATCAATCAGAGTTAAGAATGAAGAAATGATGAAAAAGTATACAATTTAGAAAACTTTGATAGGTAACTACTGATTAAATCTTTATATTTAGCATACCAAGCTTAGAGACAATAAAGTTAAACCTCTTTTCGTCTAAAGGTTTGGTAAACAAATCGGCAAGTTGATAATCAGTTTTTACAAAGAAAAGTTCAATTGTTTCTTTTTCAACATGATCTTTAATAAAATGATACCTGACGTCTATGTGCTTAGTCTTAGTGTGTTGAACAGGATTCGCTGATATTGCGATGGCGCTCTTGGAGTCACAGTATATCGGGATCTTGTTGAAGTGGAAACCGTAGTCGCGCAATTGAGTTCTCATCCATAAGACCTGAGAACAGCAGCTAGCAGCAGCTACATATTCTGCTTCGGACGTGGAGGTTGAAACACAAAGTTGCTTCTTCGATGCCCAACTTACGAGCTTGTCACCGAGGAACTGTACATGTCCCGACGTGCTCTTCCTGTCTAACATACAACCTGCATGATCTGCATTTGTGTAGGCTGTTAGTTCAAAACTAGTATCTTTAGGATACCACAGACCAAGATATGTAGTGCCCTTTAGATACCTAAATATGCGCTTCACAGCAGACATATGGATTTCTTTAGGATTGGCCTGATATCGTGCACATAAGCATGTTGAGAACATTATATCTGGCCTACTAGAAGTAAGATACATTAAAGAACCTATCATCCCTCGATAAGTCCTAACATCAATAGCCTTTCCCGAAGGATCGGTGCCAATCTTAGTACCTGGTGCCATTGGGGTACCAATCGGTTTTGAATTTTCCATTTTGAACTTCCGAAGAATATCCATAATGTATTTTGATTGATTGATAAAAATACCCGATGAAATTTTTTTTACTTGTAAACCGAGAAAGAAATTCATCTCTCCTATCATGTTCATCTGAAATCTAGACACCATAAGGTTTGCAAAATTCTTACAGTACTTAGGATTTGTAGAGCCAAAGATAATATCATCTACATAGATTTGAATTAAAATGATATCGGATTTTTCCTTTTTGATAAACAAAGTGGTATCCACCGTTCCTTTTGAAAAACCAGACTTGACTAGAAAATTGGAAAGGACATCATACCAGGCTCGAGGAGCTTGTTTCAGACCGTAGAGTGCTTTGTCGAGAATGTAGACGTGATTCGGCTTCTCTTGATTGACAAAACCTTCTGGATGAGAGACATAGACTTCTTCCTTTAGAATTTCATTCAGGAATGCTGTCTTCACGTCCATTTGAAAGACCATGAAGTTCTTGTGGGCTGCGTAAGCTAGAAACATTCTAATTGCCTCTAATCGCGCCACAGGAGCATATGTCTCGTCATAGTCGATTCCTTCCTCTTGTTTGTATCCTTTGGCTACTAGTCTTGCCTTATTTCGGATAACGGTACCATCTTCGTCTTTCTTTATCTTGAAAAACCATTTCGTACCTATTATTGTTTTACCTTGAGGCTTTGGTACGAGTCTCCAGACTTGAAGTGCATCAAACTGATTCAACTTTTCTTGCATTGAGATCACCCATTCTGGATCAGCAAGTGACTCTGATACGCGTGTTGGCTCGAACGTGCTCAGAAAGGAGTCATGCATGCACATATTCATTGATGCTGACCTAGTTTGCACCGGTTTTGATGGATCGCCAATGATCTGGCTTATCGGGTGCTCTTTGGTACATTTATGTTCATGAGGCAGTGGGTTATATGAATGCATGTCAGTTGTATAATCTATAAATCCACTTGTACCTTCTTTAGGTTGTTCAGGAGGAATTATGATTACAGTTGAAGTGGTAGGTTCAGAAGACTCAGCAGGTACAACTTGTTCTGGCTGTGAATGGATCTGTACAGAACATCCTACTGGTTCAGCTACTTCTGTCTCTTCATCACATGGAACTTCTTCAACTGTTGGAGTCGGCATTTGAATTGGAACTTCTTGTTGAATCGGGGCGTTGGATTCAATAGGAACATCTAAACTGGTTGGATGAGTAGTCGTTAAGTCTTCCATCCTGTCAACCATAACAGATTTCTTTACATTAGATCCAAGAAATTCATCATAAAACAATTCAAATAATAAGTCTAAATCAGATATATTATTAGTTGACGTTGATGCTTCATCTGATTTATTCTGTGGAGACACAGGTTCTGGACTGAGTTGCCCAGAAGCTAGTACTCCGGTTATAACGGGTTCTGAACTGTGTTGTTCGGAAGCGATTTCTTCATCAAACGTGACGTTGATACTTTCAATCACCGGCTTTGACTTCTTCAGATAAACACGGAATGCAGTTGATGTCGAGGAATAACCAATGAAGATCCCTTCGTCTGCCTTGGCACTGAACTTGTTGAGACTCTCCCTATCGTTTAGAACGAAACACTTACACCCAAATATATGAAAATATTTGATTGTCGGTGTTCGGTTGTTGATTAACGCATAAGAAGTCTTCTTGAATCTGCGATGTACCATGGAGCGATTCTGTGTATAGCACGCGGTCGATACAGCTTCAGCCCACAAGAATAGAGGTAAGTCTAATTGACTTAGCATAGTACGAGCAGCCTCGACTAGCGTTCGATTTCTTCTTTCGACCACTCCATTTTGTTGAGGCGTACGAGCAGCAGAGTATTGATGTGAAATCTCGACAGATTCGAGATATTCTTCAACCTTGTTGTTCTTTAACTCTGTGACGTTGTCTGTTCGTAGAAACTTGACCGGTTTCTGCAGATTCACCTGGGTCGTCTTTAGGAATGTGATGAGAACATCTGGTGTCTCATCCTTTGAACGTAGAAACTTGACCCATGTGTATCGCGAGTAATCATCCACGATCACGAGTATGTATTTCTTGCCGCCTAGACTCAGAGTTCACATCGGACCGCATAAGTCTATATGCAATAACTCTAACGGAGCGCTTGTACTTGGTTCAGGCTTTGGTTTATGAGGTGACCTCTTCATCTTTCCCTTTTTACATGATGCACAAAGATGTTCTCTTTCATATTTGAGCGCTGGAAGTCCTTTGACGAGCTTTCCTTTGACCAGATTGTTGATGTACCTGAAGTTGAGGTGAGAGAGCCTTCGATGCCATAACCAACTTTGTTGCATCGAGGCTTACGTCAATAGACAAACCTGGGTGTCATTCTGCATTTTTGACAAGTTAATTGTGTAGAGGTCTGACTTTCTTGTGCCGACCAAGAGTTCCTCGCCTTCTTCAGTGCGAACTGAACACGTCTTGGCTTTGAAATTGACTTCTAAGCTTTTGTCACATAACTGACCAATACTGAACATGTTGTGTCGTAAGCCTTCAACATAGCTCACCTTCTTTATCGTGACATTGTCATGTTGTACATCACCATATCCCATGATTGGAGAAAAATGGTCGTTGCCGAATCTGACTGATCCGCAATATTTCTCTTTAAAATTGGACAACATATCTTTTTGTCCAGTCATATGCTTGGAGCATCCGCTATCCAAGTACCACATATGACGGATCTGCACAAGAGAAATAACAAAACAAGAGATTTAGATAGTCATAAATCAAAATTTAAGACTTTTGAGCATGGAAGAGTGGGTCTTGAACTGATGTGTTCAAAATCCATTATTTCTCTTAAGCAAGGGTTCTGAACAAACGTGTTCAGAAACCATCGTTTTATCTTTGCAGTGCGGGTCTTGAACTGATGTATTCAAGAACCTAGTTTCTTTGAGGAACGAGTCCTAGACTGTTTTGTCTATAAGTCATATCTGTAAGCTCCCTTTTTAAACTTGATGTGCCTGCAACACAAATTTAGCCTTAGGTACCCACTGGAATTTGGGTCCTACTGTGTTAGCACAAGATTTTGGTACCCATTTCAAATTGGGTCCTCTTTTCTTTTGAAATGCATTTGAAGAATTAGAATGAGATGAATGCACATGATAATTGCCAAATTGTCAGAATCTTGACAAGATATAAAAACATGTTTATTATAATAGAAGACTTTCTAGCAGATAAAGATAACTGAAATAATTGCTTCATTGAATATTGTTTACGAGAAATAGCACGTTTTGAGTTCAAAATCACAACATCAGCAATTAAAACATCTTTACTAAGCGAAGTCTTACTATAATTAACACTACTAAACGATTTAACGGTCTTGTCAAGCTTCTGTTTCGGTTGCCACAGAGATTTAACTTCTGGCCTTTTCTTGCTCAGATCTGAATTATGTGAAACTGTGGAGTTAGACTTTGGAGCAACAAACGAATGCTTCTTCTTCGGATGACCAGTAGTGTTCGGTTTCTGTGAATGCTTAGATGTAATCTTACCTTTAGCATTTTTAGCTTTCACAGAGACTGAGTTATCAACTTTCGTTGATTTTGCACTGTTAACAGGCATACTGTTTTTCCTAAAGATTTCTTAACAAAAGATGAATGGTTAGGAAGTTTTGCATTAAAGTCAAATTGATTAGAACAATCATCTAAACCACCATCAGCGTTCAGAAAATCAAACCCTTTATTTGCGAAACCAAACATATCCTCAGAGTTTGAAGCCTTAGAAATAATAACATTTTTGAACACAGTTGAAAAACATTTTGTTCAATATTCATCAAAAGTCTTTCATCTGTTAAAGAATTCTCGAGTTCAGAAATTTTACTTTCTAAAACGAGAGGAGGGACACATAATTTACCTTGAATAGGCTTCGCCTCCATTTCTTTTTCAGAATAACTTTGAAAGAAATCACTTGAAAGAGTTTTCTTCTTTTGATATACTGGATTTTCATTATAACTATTATTCATCTTCGCATAATAAAATGGAAGGTGAACTTTAGATGATTTCAAACGTTTTTCAGTTTCGTTGGCTTCATCCTCTTCTGATAGTTTAGTCCAGAAAGTTTTAAACTCAGGGATTCGTCGAGCTAATTTGATAGAAAGATGATCATAAAGTGCTGGCACTTCAGAAATCCCCTTTTGAAGATAGTGAGGATTCTTATAACCGATTCCCCATCTCTCTATTTCCTCTTTGGGTTTGATCAGATGAATAGTCTGTTCAGTTTGACCCATTTTGTACAACTTCTCTTCCAAACTTTTTAATTTACCAAGTGAAGAAAAGTTTTCTTTGGTACATGAAGAATGCAATTTTGTAAGCTAATATATATCAATCTCACTTTTTGTCAGTTTAGACTTGAGTTCAGAATTCTCTTTAAGAATTATTGTCTTTTCCTTTGCGTTGGTGTCATTATCTCTATGTAAAACCTCAACCAATACTTTCTTCTCAGCAATTTCATTGCTAAGTTTCTGTATTAGTTGGTTTTTGTTAGTTATAACACCCATTTCTCGCTCAAGATTCGACTCTAACTCTTTTTGTTTTAAAATCTTGGCATGCATTTTATTCATGAAATCTGAATACAATAAATCACATACCTCCTCTTCTTCATCATCTGAATCAGCTTCAGCATCTGATTCTTGCTTTCCCATCAAACACATGTTGACGGCTTCATCTCTTTCTTCTTCCTCTTCTTCCTCGTTTGAATGATCAAGCCAGTATTCATCTTCAGCCATCAGTGCCTTACCAGCCTCCTGTTGCTTTGCAAGAAGCATCTTGTTCTTGTAATAATCGGAGTTTCTGACTTTTGGCCTTCGGCAGTCTCTGGCATAGTGACCTGTTTTACCACAGTTGTAGCACGTTGGTGGTTCTGACTGACTGGATCCTTCCGCTTTAAACTTTCTCTCTTTCGGTTTCCTCTCCTCTATTCTCTTTCCTTCAGACTGATATCTTCTCTCTTCAGGTTTCCTCTCCTCTGTTCTTTTCCCTTCAAATCTCTTTCCTTCATATCTACTTCCTTCAACCCTTTCCTTGTGGATGTAGTTGTTCGGACCAGAAGAATATCTCTGACTGTTTGAACTTGGCTTTGTGTAGAACTTTTTCTGAAAAGCATTTGACAGCAGAATCATTGCTTGCTTCAGTTGTTCATTTTCATCCATGTCAGAGTTTGCATAACCTTCATCTTCTTCTGATTCATACACAATTGTCTTGTTCTTCTTCTTCCTGACAACAAGAGCAACTGTGTCTTCAACTGTCTTTCCTTTCTGCCTTTTCTCATCTAGAATTTCATCCACCTCTTCTTTATTTTGTCTGAGGGTTTCATATACCTCATGAAGTGGAATCTCATTCAGATCCTTGATCTTCTTCATCTGTCTGGCAAATCTTTTCCATTCTGGTTGTAGAATACTCAGGAATTTGACGTTCAACTCAATTTGAGATTTGTGGACTTTATTCTTGCTAGTTCGTTCAGCAAAGTCACAAACCTGTCATAGGTTTCTTCTAAAGATTCTCCCACTCTGCCTCTAAATTCTTCACAATTATTTAGGCAGTTGGAGATTTTAAGCTGATTCCCAACCTTTGAACCCAACATCATCTTCTCAAGTTGATCCCACATTTCTTTGCCGGAGGCCTTGTAGCTGTCAATCTTTACATAGATTTCATTTGGAATTCCTTGTAGAATGTATGACTTAGCTAATCTGTCGCCTTTAGCTCTTCTGAGGTTATCATCTTCTAGCTCATGATACTTAAGTTCAACCTGAGTCGGCACGGTTCCAACCAAAGGAGTCATCATGACTGGTTTCATAACCCCTTCTTCTATAGATTTCCTGATGAAATCACCCAGCTCATGTCTGTCAACAAAGTTCAGAAACCGATCCTTCCACTGTTCGTATTCTCCTTTAAAGAGAACTGGTGGCTTGGTGTCAGTTCCGATTGCAAGGGCTTCTCTGGATGTCATTTTGAAGAAAATTCTAAGTCTGGATTGGAGCAAAGAGAGGTTTGCGTATCAAGGTTTGCATGCGCAAATGGAGGTTTGCGTGTCAAGCGGGTTGCGCAAATTGAGGTTTGCGTATCACGTTAGATGCGTAAAGTGAACTTTACGTTTCGAGAAGGTTTGCGCAAACTGGCTTTGATCTTTGCGTATCCTTCTTGCTGCGTGAAGTGAAGTTCAAGGTTTGCGTATCAAGAGTGTATCGAGAAGTGGAGTTTGCGTAAGTCGTTGGATGCGTGAAGTATCCTTTGCGTGTTGCTTGAGATGCGCAAAGTTGACTTTGCGTTTCACGTTGGTTGCGCAAAGTTGGGTTTGCGGATCAGGTTGGATGCGCAAAGTTGGGTTTGCGTATCAGGCGTGTTGCGCAAAGTAAGCTTTGCGTGTGTTCGTCTTCTGGTTTGCGCAAGTTCGTCTGTACTTCAATAATTTCGACTTTTCAACCTGTTTTTCCAAGATTAACAGACCCAAACTCTACCAATATGTCTAGAAACACTTCTAGATCTGAATGTGACCACTCGATCTCGATAAAAATCACTTTTTAAAATGTAAATCGATGGCACAGTAACTTTTGTAACTCGACTTTCAGACCACAAAAATCACAAAATGGAACTCGATTTAAGCTTTAAACTGAAATCAAACACTCATAACTCTATCTACCAACCTAATCAATCACAACTTGATCGATTTTAACACTTAAAACACTCAAAATCTAGAAATCGATTTTCAAAAAGAACACAGTCATTTTCTTTAAAAACTTGATTTTGATCTTAATCAGGCTCTGATACCAATTGTCGGTCCACAATACTATCAAGTTTTATCGATAACAACACATAAACGATTTACCAACCTGTTTGGATTAATAACAAAAGATTACAGGATTGATGTTCACTTTCAAGCTCTCGTATTCTCTCTGTGTTTTACACCTTTTTGTGTGTGTTTGTGTGTGTCGATATGGTCTGATCTGATTGAGAGATTGAGAGATACACAATATCTAATCTACCTAATAACTAAATATCTAGATACTTTAATATCTAGATATTATCCTAGATAATATCTATTACAAAGATATTAATTAACTAACTATAATAAACTAACTAAACTAATAACTAACTAACTAGATTAATTACTTAAACAATACAATAACAAATAATTACTTTGACATTTATTAAAAACAAACATTAGACTTTAATATCGAGAGTCGACGTTCCGGCTTTAGCTTCAGATTGCGATCTTCAGTTTGGATGATCTTGAATCCAGTAGATATGTGATCTAACAGAACCCATTTACGAATGGGTACCTAAAAAGGCTTAATTTGTTTTGTAGAACGATCATGTGTGGTATTTAGACTCAGGTTGCTCCAAACACATGACCGTAAGAAGGGAGGTTCTTACGAACTTTATCAATAAATTTTGTGGCAATGTGAGATTTGGCAACAATCATTATTCTCCAATCATGGGCTATAGAGACATTGTACAGGACAACATTACCATCAAGAATGTGTCATATGTGGATTGTCTAGGTCACAACCTATTCAACATAGGTTAATTCTATGATAAGAATCTGGAGGTCAATTTCAAAGATAAAAGGTGCAGCATCTGAACTGAAGATGGAAAAGAACTGCTAGCTGGGACGCACCGTACCAATCTTTATACGATTGAACTCCTCTCTGAAGTCGGACAAGGAATTTTGTTTGATGTCCAAAGCTTCGACCCAACAAAGCTGGTTGTGGCATCGTAGAATCTTGTACCTGAACTTCAAGAACATCAATAAGTTGGTGCTTGGCGGACATGTGAAAGGCATGCCAGACCTAAAGTTCAAAAAGGATCATCTATGCGCAGCATGCGAGATGGGTAAGATGAAAAAGGCGTCACACAAGCCTAAGGCCACTTCGAGTACTTGAAGGCCCTTGAACTCATCAACAAGGATTTATGTGGACCGATGCACATTCAGAGTATCAACCACAAGAGGCACACCCTTGTAATGGTAGACGACTTTTCAAGATATACATAGGTCAAATTTCATCGATGTAAGAATGAGACCCCAGAACTAATAATCTCACATCTGAAGAGCGTCCAATCCAATCTCAATCAATCTGTTCAGACCATAAGGACGGACAACAGTATAGAGTTCAAGAATCGTCTGTTGGACGGCTACCTTAATTCAGTGGGCATCACCCATACTTTCTCAGCTGCTCATACCCTTCAACAGAACGGAGTCGTAGAGCGACACAATCGTACCCTCGTTGAAGTCATGCGAGCTATGCTCTCTCAGTCCAAGCTACCACTATTCTTATAGGTTGAGGCAGTTGCAACCGCCTGCTACACACAAAATCGTTACATCGTCAATAAGTGGTTAAACAAGACGCCATACGAGGTCATCAACAAACGTGTTCCAAACATCAAGTATTTTCATGCGTTCGGGTTCATGTGTTTTTGTTCTGAATGGCAAGGACGACTTCGACAAGTTTATACCGAAAGCATACGAGGGTGTTTTCATCGACTACTCATCTCAAGCACAAGCCTACCAAGTATACAACAAATAGACGAAGACCATCATCGAAAGCGTGAATGTGACTTTTGATGAGACCGTTGACTTGGCTTCTAAACAACTTAGCTCAAAACCCGTATTAACTGGAGTGCTAGCTTCTGGACAACTTCGTTCAGGATCTGTACCATCCCTAGGAAATCCAAATCAAGCGTCTATGTCACAAGCTCATATCTCTGATCTGGATTTACTCTTTGAGAATTTTTATGATGAATTATTTACTCCTCAAAATACTAATGATCGTTCATGTAACAGGAATGCAACTGCACAAGTCGAGGATTCAACAATTCTTACTGGTCCCTTGATGTCGAATGAATCAACCTCTTCTGATACTACTCTTCCTACCATCGCTAATCAAGAGTCCTTAAGCTCGAGTTCCCTACACCCATATAAACTACTCCTCCTAAAGCTATGACTGTTGAAGGTACCTCACCGAGAAACTAGTCTAGAAACAACTGTTGCTGAGTCTTCATCGGTTACTCGCATGGAACACCCTTCCCCCATTCGCGAGTCCATTTCTCTAATCACCAGCTTAGAACCAAAACTTCCACTTAACAGGTTGTCGTCAGTCGAAGCTGTTCAAGATTTACCCCAGAGTGGTTATGTGGATCCTGACAACTCACAACTGACTTATCAACCACTTCCACACACCACCAAGTGGACACTAGCTAACCCCATCCATTAGATAGTCGGTGATCCCTCAAAACCTGTTCAGAAAAGATCTGCAACTGCAAATGATTGTCTATTCTCTTTGTTCTTGAGTCGAATTGAACCAACAACCGTCTCCGAGGCACTAAATGATCCAGACTAGGTGATAGCCGTGCAAGAGGAACTCAATCAATTCGAGAGCCTCAAAGTGTGGCAACTTGTCCCCAGGACAAAGAACAAGACGATAATTGGGACGAAACGTATCTTCAAGAATAAAAAGGACAAAAATGGTATCGTGGTACGAAACAAGGCAATTCTGGTTGCTAAAGGATATTGCTAGCATGAAGGAATTGACTATGATGAGACGTTCACACCAGTTGCTCATATCGAAGCTATCCACATGTTCCTTGCCTATTCCGCACGTAAGAACTTCATCGTTTTCCAAATGAGCGTGAATACCGCATTTCTTAACGGCGTTATCAAGGAGGAAGTGTATGTATCGCAACTTGAAGGCTTCATGAGTGAGGAGAAACCTCATCATGTCTACATTCTAGATAAGGCCCTGTATGGTCTTAAACAAGCAGCACGAGCCTAGTATGACACTCTCTCATCTTTCTTAACTAAGGTTGGATTTTCAAAGGTAATATCGATACAACTTTATTTATTAAAAAGGAAAAGAAAGATATCATTCCTGTACAAATTTATGTTGATGAAAAAATCTTTGGCTCCATAAATCCTTAGTAATGTCATAACTTTTCAGTCCTTATGGGTAAGCATTTTCAAATGAGTATGATGGGTCAGATGATTTTCTTTCTGGGTCTTCAAGTTAAACAACTGTCCACATGGATATTTATCAATCAATCTAAGTACATCTGGGATATTTTTCGGAAATACCAGATGAAAAATTCTACACCCATGAAAACACCCATGTCTACAGGAAGTAGGCTACACTCCAATCCAAGCAGAAAGGATGTGGATGCCAAGACCTATAGAGAAATAACAGGTTCTCTGATCTACTTGACAACAAGTAGGCTTGAAATTATGTTTTTGACATTTTTGTGTGCAAGATTTCAGTCAAAACCAAAAGAGTCTCATTTAATTGCAGTTAAACGCATTTTTCGTTATTTAAAAGGTACTGCTGATCTTGGGTTATGGTACCCAAAAGAGACATGTTTTGAACTGACGGCGTATTCAGATGTTGATCATTTTTTTTGGAAAGGATGTCGTGGGCCTTTGGCCCAGACTAATCCCTTGGCAATGAAACCGACTGCTCAAGCATGCAGCCCTAAGGTTATACCCAGTGGCCATAAAGTTGCGAATGCAGGGAATTGAACCCGGCGTATTCAGATGTTGATCATGCCGGTAACATGTTAGACCAGAATAGCACATCGGGCTATGTTCAGTTCTCGGGAGATCGACTTGTCAGCTGGGCATCGAAGAAGCATCTACTGCCGAGGCGGAGTATATAGCAGCCACCAGTTGTTGCTCGCAGGTGATTTGGATGCGCACCCAACTCAAGGACTATGGATTCACCTACTCCAAGATCCCTATCTACTGCGACTCAAAGAGCGTAATTGCCATATCAAGCAATCTCGTCCAACACACGAAGACGAAACACATCGACGTTCGCTATCACTTCATAAAGGATCACGTCGAACGAGGTACAATCGAACTCTACTTTGTTAATACTGAGCATCGGATAACAGACCTGTTCACCAAATCCTTGACTGAAAAACATTTTCATTACCTAGTGTCCAAGTTAGGTATGCTCAATCAGAAAGTTTGACCCTTTATCAAGACTTGTACAAGTTCTATTCAGTATCGAATGACTGTTACTTAATGCTCCAACGTGTACTATCTGGGTGACTAAGTTTACATTCATTAGTTATTGCATCCTACTTGTCCAACTCTGTTTATGTTCCAAACTTCGGTATTAATAAGTTAGATTTCGTTTTTTCCTTTGTTATTTTTCATTGTTGCGTATCTTTACTGTTAGTTTTTCATTATGGTTTGCTCATGTGTTCAGGGGGAGCAATATCGCATGTTGTTCAATAAGTAATTTTAGTTCTCATTTTGAGGGGGAGTGAGAAATTTCTGTGCTTAGGCTTAATTCAAATAGTTTTCTGGAACAAACACAAGTCAGAGGAGCAAATTCAAACAATTTTAATTTTTGGAGTGTGTTTTCCGTTTGAGGGGGAATGTCAATTCCTTTTGTCAATCAGTGAATCAAGTTTTTGAATTAACAGTCTTTATAAGTGCTTTATGGCGAAGTATGTTAGGGGGAGTCCTTTTAGTTTATCTTGGTTAGTTAGTTTAAATTGTCTTTAAAGTTTATTCTGTCCTGGTTGAAATCCGGTTAAACCCGGACACCAAATAAGGAGATAACCGGGTAACCCGGACAACCGGAACACCCGTATAAGGAGACAACCGGGAAACCCAGAAAACCGGGAAACCTGGATAACTGGGACCAGAATACCTGGATAACCTGGCTCACCCAGATCGACTGGCTAAGTCGGCCTCTTTCTCGGAACTTCCTCAAGTGGTATTTAAATCCGCCGACCCGGGGTACCGCCTTATGCGGCCATGGGTTTCTCCAAATATCTATCGAATTTCTCTCTCTGAAACCTTCGACTAGAGCCTCCCTCCCTCTCTCTCTCTCTCTCGATCGATCATCGCCAATCAAGATCAGAGGTATGTTTTCCGATTATCTTTCGTCGGATCGGGTTATTAGAGCAACCTATGTGGATTCGACTGTTCAACTTGCTTTATATCTAAAGCTTTCATGAGGTTTATGGATCGATTGATTTGTGATACTTAGTGTTTCGACAGATTAATAGTTCGATTAAGGGGGTTTTACCGACTCCCGGTTCGATTAGTAGTTCCGGTGAGAAGTTGAGGTTAACGTGAGAAACGTGAGAAGTGGTTATCGACCGTTGGATAAGAAATGGATGCACATTAGGATGATGATGCACCATGATAAGATGCACCGAAATGTACCAGATCAATTCCCGTCTAAGCCGCAATTCATGGGAGGGCATTTGATTAAAAGTGATCAATGGCCAACTCCACTTCTCATGTTTCTCACGTTAACCTCAACTTCTCACACGATCATTCGCCTATATATATATATATATATATATATATATATATATATATATAACCTTAGGTTCATTTGAGAAATGGTAAATGTATGAGAAATAGAGAAGTAATCCTAGCCTTTCATATGGTCAAGATCGGATTTGACTGGTCAACAATTACAGCGTTGCCTGGTCAAAAGTTGCGGCTATTCCAAAAATAGAAGGACAGTTTCATAATTTTTATAAATACACTGGACGAGTTCATATATGAACATGTATGATTCACATATGAACTATATGTTCATATGTGAACCAGTGTAATTCACATATGAACTCTTTTAACTGATTCATATATGAACCTTTGTGATTCATATATGAACTAATTAACTGATTCACACATGAACTAATTAACTGTAGGTTCATATGTGAATCGGTTGAACTAATTAACAGATTCACATATGAACCTTTGTGATTCACATATGAGCTAATTAACTGATTCTCATATGAACTAATTAACTGATTTACATATGAAGGTATAGTTCATATATGAATCACATAGGTTCACATATGAACTCGTCATGCATATTTTACGAAACTACCCCTCTATCTTTATAGACCACACAAGGAAATATTCGGTGCTTCACGGTCAAAGCCACAAATGTTGACCAGAGAAGGGGCTAGGATCATTTCTCTATTTCTCATATATTTGACATTTATCAAATGAACCTCTCCCTATATATATATATATATATATATATATATATATTTACATGCGTAAACCAAAAAATTTAATATAATGATATGATAGATAAACCCTAGTCTAGTCCTAATCCTTTTATCATAATCATCATTCAACAGCTAGTGATAGAATCAAACCAATAATTGAAACGATGGGAATGAGAAGAAGGGAGCAATAAAATTGGAACAACTCATAACAAACTTAATCCTAACTTTATATGTAAAATAAATCGCATAACATCATAAGAAACTATTATCTTCCATCGTCGTCACTGTAACTTGAGTTTTCAACTTTGTTTTTCTGTAATCACCGTATTTCTTTCAATGGAGGAAGTTGGAGATTTCTCGCTGGAGACTCCTTCGGCTGTTGTGGCAGGAAGGGTGTTCACAGGTGCAACACCCTCAAATTTGGTAAGAGAAACTAATTTAAAATTTCATTATTACATCAAATAAATGATAAAATCCCTCTCTACAAATCGATATCTGGAAAAACCTCAAGATAAATCCTATATATATATATATATATATGACCTTAACAATTACTAAGTTTAAGTCTTATACAAAGACCAAATAAATTGGTCAGGTGTTACTAAACCCAATACCAGTTACTATTCCTGTTAGTCCTAAATTCAAGTTCTAATTGCTACAAACAATCAAGATAAGAATTGAAATCACAAGTCTTTGATTAAACCACTAAGATTACAAAATCTCTCTCACTACTCTCTCTCTAGAATGATATACAATAACTCCTCTCATAAGCTCTCTCAATTACTCCACATCTGAATTCTACTTCCAGATTACAAGGACAAATGTTATTTATACCCACAACACTTACAAGGAAACTAAAAATACAAAACAATAAAGTTTGACTTTATTAACAAAAGACTTTGACTTTCACTTGAGAGTTGACTTTCTCAGCTTTGACTTCTTGAACTTTGGTCTTCAATCTTTATGATCTTGAATCCAATAAATTTGTGCTCTAACAATTCCTAAAGTGAGGAAAGCTTCATCCGAAACTACTCTCTTCCCGAGCATAAAACTCACACTCATCTCTTCACAGTGTCGCTAGTACCAAACCCTAACCGGAACCTGATACACATGCAGACAAATAAAAAGGTTATGCTAACACCTAGTGAGTTCAAGAGTTTTCATCATGATTATATAAATCGTTAAAAGGAACAAGTGTAACTTGAATCATGATTTCCAAAATGATCACCTTAAATATGAAAACGACCTATTTTCCAGTAACGTGCATATTAGGTGATGGAAACACGAATGTAAACGTTTTCCAACACACACAATTTTGGAGACAAAAACCCCAATATAAAACATTCATTCGTAAAGTAAACTTAACCCAAAACTTACTTCGTGAGTAGTAAATGGATTCTCAATTTATAAAAACACGGACAGAAACTTTATATCCCAAAACACCTAAAACACAGGTAGGCTATAATACTCGACTCCTAAATCATGGATAATAATCCATATATATAAAACATCACTGAAAACATGGATACTAAAATTCAATATCCAAAACAACACCTTTCGATGACGGGGGAGACCCAATTCCATATAATGTGGGAAACACAAAGTAAGTCACATATAATGTTAAAGAGCTTCTATTATAGCACAAAGGTTATCGACTTCAACCATCCACGGTCTATAGTTCGAGCTCCCCATGGTCTAAGAAGGACTCACTTGCTAAAGTGTACGCCCGTGGAATGTCAACTTCAACCCCTCTAGGCCTATACATTAAGTTATCCATATCCGAGAAAATGTACTAGCACGTAGGACTTACACCATACCGTAGATACCTATTTCGCGCCTCAATGTGGAAAACTAGCATCCCTCCATTGGACATAATGACTTTAGTACTTATGGATCCAAGCAATAAGGTTTAAAACATTACATGATTCCAAACAAATGAACTAGCGCATTCAAAACATGTAATTCTCAAATAAATATAACTCATGACCAAAGCTCTACGTTGAGCTATCAAACGGGACAATTATCCCCAAATCCCAACATAATAAAATACTGAGCCACAAGCTCAACTAATCAAAAGACCATCTGTTAAAAGTCATAAAACACAATAAAACGTAAATACCCCACGTTTATGCGAAACACGCCCCATCAACATAAATAACTCCACACAAACTCTAGGTTAATATGTAACGCCCGTATTTTGGTACGATCTCATCTTAAGCATCAGTTTTCCTTAAAACGTTAATCCGATCATGTCTTACTTTTATCGTTAGGCTTAATGTTGGGATCGTGGGCTTCGCGGGTCAAAACCTGGGAAAATGGGGACTCGGTATACTCAGGGCGATAGTGCCCGCGATTGTGATAAGAGTCACTATCGCGGGGCACTCTCGCGATAAATGTACCGCGACTCGAGTAGTGGAGGCGATAGTGCCCGCGATTGTGACAAGGGTCACTATCGTGGGGTACTCTCGCGAACTTTGTACCGTAGGCTCGATGTAGCGCGCGATTGTAACAACGATTGTGACAATGTCACAATCGCGAGGCAAGGTCGCGATCGGGGTGCAATCCATTTAAAACCCATTTTCACGACCTAAAACTCATTTTCTTGACTTGGGAGCTTGTTTGGGGGATTTTTCTTGGTGAAAAGTAGGTTCTATCTTCTCTCTTCATTGATTGCTCTTGGATAAGATCATTGAAGTATTATGTATGGTTCAATCTAGGTTTGGTAAGCTTTGATTAAGGGGCTTAAGGATTTTAAAGCTTCAAGTGACCTCTCATCATCTTCTTGTTCATCCATTACCTAGGGTTTGAGTATAATCCTTGCAAGGTGAGTTCTTCCACTCCTTAAAACTTCTATATGGTTGTATATATCAGTATATTGATGGGGTTTTGGTCACCAAGTGTTTTTAACATAAATGTGAGTTATGAAAGTTAGGGTTTTGTAATTCCAAGTAAGAATGGGAGAAAATGTTCCTTGAACTAAGATTTATGGCTTTCTATTTTTTCTACAACCTAGATAGACAATCCTAAGTCCATGGGATTTTGGTGAACCCAAAGTGGAAAACTAGGGTTTTGGGGAAATGCAATTATTGGTTTAACTAATGGTAATCATGATTTTAATATGGAATATATATGGTATATTGTGGTCGGGTTATGCTTTCTAAGTCCCCTCATTTATAAGAGTCAAGACTTTATGATTCGTACCATTGTACCTATGAGTTAATTATATACATGATTTAATATGAGTATGGAATTTATTGGCATGCTTTGGTATTTGGTTTTAAGTGCAATGGATCCATAGGCACGGGGTTCCTATGTCCCCGTTTTGGACATTTGGTTCACCATGATAAGTAAGGTGTGGGCCTATACGGTCGGGCAGCGTCTCATGGGCAGTAAGGTGTAATTCCCTTGTGCTAGAGTTCCCGTTTTGGAAATCTCAGGAATAGACCCAGAGGGGTTGACTTGATGTTTTCGAGCAAAAGACTTAGAGGAGTTGAGCTCATTATGTGATTGGTGTTATTTTGTACCATGTTTAATCACTAATGGTTGATTTGATTTATTGGTTTTAGTTCACGGCTATATCTTCCGCGTGACTTCGAATGGGTTTAGTACTTCCTTTTTATTTGACTTGTACTCACTTGGTTTTATCCTAACACTTGCTCTTTGTTGTAATGTTGACAGGTTATCTTAGTGGTGGTGCACGCCGGGACTGAGGGAACGACCTTGGGGTCGTGAGTGGTCTTTTTGAGGAAATCTAGTGACCAACATACATTGATTTTGAAGATTTACATTTTGGAAGGATAGCGACACCCAAACCATAATCTAGTTAACCAAATTTAGATTAGTAGGTTGTCGTCTTATCCTTCATTCATTGGGTTTGTAAATGTCTTGCCATATGCCCCTTTTGGGATGATACACTTGGATTTCGGATTGTTTTACCCTACTTTACAGGTTTAAATTATCCCCTATTTTAGGGTGACAGGTTTAGTCTATTTTCAAACGTTATATTGCCGAATTTTCGAATTTTATTTCCGCTTAATTTTTTTAGAGTGTTAAAATATCATTACCTAAGATGCATTTACCGAATATCATTACCTAAGATGCATTTACCGAATAGCATTTACCAAATTTTTTTAGAGTGTTAAAATATCATTACCGAATTTCATTTTCCAAAACACCCATCAAGATGCATTTACACCAAAAGATTTACACTTATAAGATAAATCGTTAAAATATCAATACCTAAGATTTACTCATCAAAATACTCAAAATACATTTTTCCCCAAGGCCAAAAGGTTTACAATTTCTGAAATGTTCGCAAGGTCGGGAATGACCAAAATCCAATGACCTACATGTTGGTATTTTCAAAACATCCCATAACACAAACTATGCATATTTCCAACAAACACTAAAATGTATTTTTACCAAATAACCTCCATTTATGCAATAAATCATCAAAACATTTTCATTTATGATTCATTTATCAAATTACCCAAAAATCCCAAATATAGGTGTTTTACAAGGTTTATAAGGTTAAACACTTCAAATACTCAATACCCACCAAATTATTCAACAATTGATAATTTCGTGTTAAACGCATAAACACCTTACAATGAACATTTTTGGCATATGCTACGTTTTCACAAATTAACTTGAACTCACCTTGCTAGGTTAAGTTAAACCTAGGTTCCAACCCAAAATGTGAGTCTCCTTTGATGAAGACTAGAGATCTTCAAGGGAACTCTCTAGATGTTAGATCCAACATTCCCACTAGGTTTCCTTTACCACAAAACTACCAACATACACCAAAGTTGAAGGGTATAAGGAGAGAATGAAAAATATCAAACCCTAGCTTTTAGTTTGAGATGATGAGGAACTTACCTTGACCATAAACCCTTGGATCCACCCAAGATCATCAATCTTCTTCTATCTGTACTTGAAAAGATTCAAAAACCGGGTTTTTAGGTTCAAGAATCGTCAAAATCGGACCTAAGATGAAGAAGATGCAACCAAATGAAGAAAACCCCCAAAAATCGCGATTTTAAGCTTCCAAACCACTCCCGCGGCCTTGCCCGCGACTTAAGGCAGCGTGGTAAGCCGCGCGTGGCTTCTGGTGTCGAGCACCGCGACTTGGGCGGCCTGTGCCGTGACCCAGGGTCGTGCACCAAGCCGCGGGGCTCCATTTCCCTCATATCCTTCTGTTTTTTTCGTGTCCGATTCGATCGTCGATGGCTCCACTACAATAGGGAAGTAAAACCTTACTAAATTTCCATTATAATGGTCAGACGATTACACTAATATGGGTCAAGAGTTTCCAAAATCACGGGTGTTACAGCAGGATGGTTGTCAATCTGAATCGTCGCTGCATTCGATGCCTCCATGGGGATGGCGGTGGTGGTGGTGCAGATAAGGAGACGACCTTGAAGGATGAGGAAAAGCTGAGGAGTAGAAATGTCAAAGATGAGGAAGAAATCGACGATCCTAGAGATCGAACGAAAACCCATGACTCACATGTACATAATTAATGGAATCATGGAGGAGATTTTAATAATGGATTCGATATTTTAGGGAGGAATTTGTAACCGAAAATAGATAATACTCTAATTATTGAAATAATTTAAAAGTTCAAAATTTTAATATTTCTTCCAAAACTACCCTTTCCGTGATTTCAACAAAATTCCTCAAATTCATATCAACCGTTGATCATAACAATAGATGGTCTAGATTGGTTTAGAAGGTTTACAACCATTATAATGTTTACAAAAGAAGAGGTGAGTTCATACGAGAACGATATCTATTTAAGAAAACACAAGAACGGTCGAATCAATACAAAATCATATGTGATTCATGTACAAAATCATATATGATTCACACGACTTTTCCCGCGACTTAAGTCGCGGCTAAAGTCGCTCGCGTCCATTTTTTTTTCGGTTAATGTAAAATCACATATGATTTTGTACATGATTTGTTGTTTTCTTATTTCTTAAATAGTTAGTATTCTCGTTTGAACCTTCCTCTACAAAAAAAAATACCCATATATATACATATATATGAAATGGTCAAATTTTAGTTGATTAATTTGAGACTATAATAATTAGAAAACCTTTTGGTAATGTGCAAAATGAAGGATCTAAATCCTAATGAACATGTCAAGAGCATCACTGAACGTGTATATGTAAGTGAAAACCAAACGATGAGGTGAATGGAATAGTTTTCTATAAATCTTGATAATTTGTTGTTTTTCCGTTTTTAAAGCATAAAAACAATAACACTCACAAATGCAAATAATTATTGGAAAATGAATTAAAGAGTTAAAAACATAGAATGTTTTACAATATGATTTAAACAAGAGATATGCAACAATCATTATATTCTTTAGAACATATCATTAAAAAATATGGAATCAAACTAAAAGGAAAGAGGAATAAACATAACTCAAAAAAACTGCTCTATGTTGAACAGAAAAAAGACGACCTCTGGATCTCCAAAATCGATCTCCATCGCTGAGAATGTCAGTACAGATGCTATATATGAAGCATTTGTACAAAAATTATGCCGATTTGACCGTTTAAAATCCGAGAATAACGAAACAACACGACTATGCTTTGCCCAAATGTGCAGCCAAAAAATCTCCTCAATCTGTCTCACTTTTGTATTTTGTGGAATTTCTCTTACGTTTCTATCCTAAAAGCATCTCCAACAAGTTTTCCAAAGTGGATAATCAAAAGTCAAAATCTACAAACGAAAATTAGTTTAATCTCCCACAGCTTCTCCATTTGGAGATTACAATATTAATATACTCAATATAATTTATAAAATATTATTTTTCTCTCATAAATATTTAATTTCAAATATTCTCATTGTTAGGAAGAATAGAAAACCAATTTCTCTTTCTCAATTAATCATTTTTGGAGAGTTATCCAAATTTGGAGAATTTCATCCCTCTCCTACTTTCTCCATTTTGGAGAACCTGTTGGAGCAAAAATTCTAAAATCTTCATTTTGGAGAATCTGTTGGAGATGCTCTTAGGATAGAAGACAATATATAACTTGTATTAGACCACTATTGTTAAATTATTTTAAATAATCTTCATGTACCAAAAACAAGGGGTGTGCAGAAATTCAACCGATTCAATAGGAACCGACCGATCCAATTAGAACCGACCGACCATAATTGGATATCCAATTGTAATTGGATCTGATCGGATTGAAAATCTCAACATCCAATTTGGATCGGTCAGTTCTTGGATGACAGTCCAGGACCGACCAAAACCGATTGAACCGAACCGAACAACATCCAATTACCCATCCAATTAACCATTCGATTACCATCCAGTCTTCCATACAACTATCATCCAATTAATTTTTTTACAATTTGCTTAAATCTAAATTTGTTTTGTGTTGTTTTTGAATTCTTAGTCTCACTTATGTTGGTTTTAACTCAAACTAAAAGTAATTAATTCGAAAATTGCATTAAATTATCACGTTGGATGGATCCGATCTGATCATCCATTGGATGTCGGATTGATCCATTCCGATCCAATGGATATCCAATCTGATCTAATGGATATCCAATAAGAAACATCCAATGGATGGAACCGAACCGATCCAATCATCCATTGGATTGGAAAAATTCAACATCCAATGGATGATTTGATCGGTTCGGTTCCCCTCACATCCATTGGATGTCAACCCCTACCAAAAACAATTAAATTAAAACCAAAAGAAATTTTATATTCCAAACACCTCCCTTCCTACATTTCCTATCTAAAAATAAGAAAGGAGTAAATTACCTTTTTCGTCCATGTGGTTTGTTGAAAATTGTGGATTTCGTCCCTAGGGTTTTAAAATTTTGGTTTTCGTCTCTATGGTTTGCAATTCATTTATTCTTTCGTCCTTGAGACCTTTTAAGTATGAAGAACTAAAATAGAAATAAATTGTAAACCATAGGGATGAAAAAAACAATAATATTTATATCATAAGGACGAAAAAATCAATGAATAAAAAACCATAAGGATGAAAATTGTAATTTCAAAACCATAAAGATGAAAATAGAAAAGTTCAACAAACCACAAGGACTAAAAACGTAATTTACTCGATAAGAAAGTGAATCAAATCCCTTTTATTGTGTATGAAATTTATGGTTTCTATATCTTCATGACTCTTGGAACTTTTGCTTGCATTGTCTAATTTGATCTACGTGCCAAAACTCAGAATATTCAAGATTATGCAAGATTATACACACACCATCTTTTTTTACCTCTCTCGTTAGTCCTATGTCTTTTATTCCTAGAAGTGAATTGAAAGTTAAGTAGTGAAAATTCTAACGAGACATCTCTACTCTCTTACATTGTCATGATATGTG
Source organism: Arctium minus (assembly GCA_954870635.1). Taxonomy (NCBI): domain Eukaryota; kingdom Viridiplantae; phylum Streptophyta; class Magnoliopsida; order Asterales; family Asteraceae; genus Arctium; species Arctium minus. The sequence continues at coordinate 134,484,576 of OX941081.1, read as the reverse complement.
GAAGTATCAACTTAATTTTATAGTCCTCGAGTTTGAAGAGCGACAATGCCATACGTTAAAGGGAAGAGACTATCGAAATAGCATAAACAAATAGAGCTTTTGTACACTAAGGGTGCGTTTGGTACGCAAACTGGATGAGATAGGACAGGACAAAAAAAATAGTCCCATGTTTGGTATGCCATGGGACAAAAATCACATGGGACAACATGGGACAAAAATCAAATTTCATGGGACAAAACTTAAGTTTTTTAGTTCCACCAAAATAGGTGGAACAACATGGGACTAAATGTAAAATTACAATATTATCCTATTTCAAACATATGAGTTTAAACCTAAACTAAACGTGGGACATACAGTTAGTCCTGTCCCGTCCTGTTCTGTCCCGTCCCATCCAGTCTACATACCAAACGTTACCGAACTCTCATGCCCATTTTTTAAAAGCAAACAAAAGAAGTGGGAACAGAAATATATTTTGGTTTAGCAGACAAAACGGATAAGTCACACATCTTCTTTGAAAAGAAAGGAAAATAAGGGCGGCATTTAAAAACAAATGGACAAAATTATTGTTCCACCATTTGGATATTCCAAAGAGAACGATTTTTGTGATGAAGAAAAGAAAAAAATTATCTTGTTAATAATAGCTCCCTCACGTTCATATTGAATGATAAACTTCATATGTATCATACTCGAAAATAAAGTATGGGACAAAACTTACAATATTTTTTTAAGAACTTCACAAAAATGGATGATTATACTTTCATATATATATAGAGAGAGAGAAAGAAAAGTCCAATTGCAGACTCTATTTTCTTTATAAGCATAAGGACTGATTTCGGTCACCTATCTATAATGATCCAACAACTCATATTAAATAGAGTTTTTAATTAAAATTATTAATTAAGATGACTACGGGTAAAAAAATGAAGTTAATTTCAATCTCATGCCTACCTTATTTGACTTTTTATTTTTAATTAAATACATTTACCCACCTTAAAGTTTAAAATAATTTATCTTAAAAATTACTAATATTTTAAACAAAGAAATTACGTCAAGAAAACGATAATTTCATGCTTTTCGATATGATATCCATCTTGATATAGTTTTTTTTTATCGTTTTAACATTTTTCTATGTGAAATGGTATATATATATATATATATATATATATATATTATATTCGTTATGAATATTTATGTACCTTCACGTGTGTACAACAACTCGACATCGTTAGTCTGTAACTCGATGTCACCTTCTTCAACACTTTCTTCAACATTTTCTTCAACGTCGTAATGCACCGCGTTCTTCATCAACATAACCCAATAGCCATCGAGACCACTCAAGAACCCATCGAGACCGAGCGAGAACCTATCGATACCGATCAAAAACCCATCGAGAACCTATCGAGAAAGGTCGAGAATTCATTCATTGACTTGGTGTGTTTTTATGCATGTTAAACTACAACCTACCACCTTCATTTTCCATCGAGAACCAATTGATTGATTTATTATTTGTTTGTGTGTGTAAAATCATAGGCTACCACTTTCAGCTTTTATCGAGACGGATCGAGAACCCATCAAGACCAATCAAGAACAAACCGAGATCAATCCACAACCCAACGGGACCGATCGACACCAATTGAAACTAATCAAGAACCCATTCATTGACTTGGTGTGTGGTTGTGTGTTAAAATTATAACGTAACAGCTTCATTTTTCATCAAGACCAATTAAGAAGCTACTGATATTATGTGTTTATTTGGGTAAAACCATAATCTACCACTTTTAACTTTTATCGAGATGGATCGAGAAATCTAGCAAGAAGAATAGGGAACTCATCGAGATCAATCGATAACCCAATAAAGAAAAAGAAAGAAAAACTAGACTATGTAGAGTTGAAACTGTGATATATTCATGATAAATAATATATATATATATATATATATATATATATATATATATATATATATATATAGAGGGGTGTTCAAATACAACCATTTTTAATGGTGCAACCCCATGCAACCCACCTATCTACCATTCATTTTGTTTTCACCTTTTTAATTAAAAAATGTGAAAATAAAATGAGTGGTAGATAGGTGGGTTGCATGGGTTGCACCATGTAAAAGGTTGCATAATAACTCACCCCAATATATATATATATATATATGCATGATTAATAATATGCATATGCAATGTTATGGTGAAAATTACTATTTATGATAAATATCATACTAATATAAATAGTAGAGAGTTAGTGTATACAGGTGATCATACATATATATTCATGATGAATGTTATAGTGAAAATTTATATTCATGATGAATATCATACTAATCTATGAGTTTTGAAAAGTTGTTGTATACACATGAACATATATAAATATTCATGATGAATAATATATATATATATATGATGATGAATGTTATAGTGAAAATGTATATTCAAGACGAATATCATATTGATGTATGAATGTTGAAAAGTTGTTGTATATACATGAATATATATAAATGTAACAACTCAAACATTCAAGAATGACACTGAAGCAGTTTAATAAAAATCAACGCAAAAGCGGCCCCAAGTCAACAATTTAAAATCAATGTTTGCGATAAGGAAACCTAGTACACAATTGAGATTTACAAGGAAAAGAAACAACTATAAAGGAAGTCTTCTAATTTCCGCCTCTGCTCACATCTTCTCCTTCCCTTTACCCGAACCTCTTACTCCACGACTACCTGAAAAGGTTTTTAGTTTTGAAAAAGCGAGGGTTAGACCGAAGGTCTAGTGAGTTCCCCCTAACAATGGTTCCAACAACAGGAGTATAGAAAGTATTTGTAACAACATAAACCAATTTAGTTATAAAAATAACATCGCACTTTACAACCATAATTCTGGCACACACTACCGTCACTCGAAAGTGAAAACGTGTCTGACTCATACTGTCTTAACTGGGACACACCCCCAAAGTATTTGCACCTTGAGTTTGGTAGAGATCAAACGACATTCAAACACAAAAATGTTTAGTAACTAAAAGCTCCGACTATATTAGTAGGAATTCATGCATTCAAGACCAAAGAAAAGATAAACGAATGTCATGATGCCCAAAAGATGAAACATAAATAAAAAATTGTTCATGAGCATAGAGTGGGCACTACGGTCCCTGAGAACCATCCGTGAGACCGGCTGCATTGGGGATATCAAAAGGATCATCTTATAGAGAATCCACAACCATGTGTTTAGTATGGGAGCTTCCAGGGCCATCAACAGGACAAATGCTAGGGGGAAAGGATGGTAATCCTTGAGCAAGGATGGCATGTTTCATCATGAGGAACCTTCTGAGCACTAAGTCCTTCTCAATAGTATAGGTCCAAACAGACTCCATGGCTTTCTCTATTTCTCTCTGTTAATGTACTGTATTTAGAAAGTTTTGTAAAGTCATCATTAGTGCAATAGGCTTTGTTATTAGCATAATGGGTTGGCTAAATTATGTAACATGGGTGATTGGGGTATAAATAGGAGGTGTTTGTAGTTTGTTTGTAACTTCTATTTTCACAATGTAGCCTTTCATGTCTTGTAAGTGTTTCTAGAGAGAGAAACTCTTTCTCTCTCTAGGTTGTGTATAATACAACATTTCCAACCCAATCTACCTCTTGTTCAATCTTTTATGCATTGATTAATTGTGAATTCATGACCTATCATGTGGTATTAGAGCCTAATCGAACAAATTATTCATCGAAACGATCGAATTCGCATTTTTTCAATGGAACAGTAATGTGGTCGCATGAATAGTAACTGTGGATTTCAAATTCTTCTTTTTGGAGCTTAATTGATCAAGATTTGATGCTAGATTGATTATGTGATTAGAGTCGAATCATTTGTAATCAATCACATTGTATGATTTCAATTAGTCTAGAAGAATTAGTTGATTTTGAGATTTTTTTTGGTTCGAATTTTTTTTTACTGAGTTGAGATCGAATTCTGTCAATGAGATGTTTTTAGACAAGATCGTCAACTACAAAGTTGTTAAGAAGTGTTTTTCGAACATGCTCACAAAGTTTCATCTCAAAATTCGAAGAAATGTGAAAGATTTGGTGTTTTCAAGTTTTCAGACTCGACTTCGCGCAAGATCTGTGAAACACGCAAGTTCATCGCAATAACGCGCAAGCTGAAGAACGCGCAAGGATAGAGAGAAACGTGCAAATGTCATCTGCGAGTTTTGATATTGTCAAATTCTTCTAAGTCCTAAAACGCGCAAATCAAGCTTGCGAGTTTGAGTAAACGCGCAAGATGAAGCGTGCGAGTTTGGGAAACGCGCAAGACGAAGCTTGCGAGTTTGAAAGATTAATTTCCTTCAGTCTGCGAGTTTCATACTTAGCGAGTTTTGATATTGTCAAAATTTTCCTAAGTCATAAAACGCGTAAGTCAAGGCCTGCGAGTTTTCAAAACGCGCATGAAGATGCCTGCGAGTTTCAAGAACACGCACATCATGTTTAGCGTGAAAGAATGTGAATAGTTCTTTGCGAGTTATTTGTTCTGCGAGTTTACTTGTTCTGTGAGTTCTGAGCTTTTGCGACAAGTTACTGTTCACACCCATTTTTGCGACAAGTTGCCTTGTGAGATTTAACTGTCAAATTTTTCCTCTGATAAATCTTCTACCCTACCTAGTAGTGTTTTCTACAAGTTGCATTCTCCGACAAGCATACCAGATTAAGTTCTTAAGCTGAATTCCTATTCAACTCGCGGTCAAAGACAAATTTGATGTTATATACTGAAGATGCACTTTGGGTGTCATGTCATAATCCACACAGATCATTCTTGTGGGCGTTAAGGAATGTGTTGGGTTTACTAAAGTTAAAAGTTGTCTTTATGTGCACTCAGTCGAGGTTACTGTCCACATCAGGTTTGATATTTTAGTTGATATTTCAAAGGATAAGAGCTACTTTCAAAAGGGAGCCGGAGCTGTTTTGAAGTTTAAGCTACGCTAATGTTTTTTAAAGAAATCAAGGGGGAGAAGAGCTGAAGCCGATAAGAGATGATTCCTTTACAAAACTTTAGGGGGAGAATGTTAATGTACTATATTTAGAAAGTTTTGTAAAGTCATCATTAGTGCAATAGGCTTTGTTATTAGCATAACGGGTTGGGCTAAATTGTGTAACATGGGTGATTGGGGTATAAATAGGAGGTGTTTGTAGTTTGTTTGTAACTTCTATTTTCACAATGTAGCCTTTCATGTCTTGTAAGTGTTTCTAGAGAGAGAAACTCTTTCTCTCTCTAGGTTGTGAATAATACAACATTTCCAACCCAATCTACCTCTTGTTCAATCTTTCATGCATTGATTAATTGTGAATTCATGACCTATCACTCTCATTCGATCCTCGATTGAGGTCAACCTATTGTTGATGTTTTTCAACTCCGCAAGAATTTCCACCATGGGACTGGGTCCACTGGCAGAGTGGGGACCAACTTGAGGGGCTCCAGTGCCCACTAAGGTGGTGTTGGTGGTAGAAAGGTCTCCAAGTTCAGTTGTTGGGGGACCCTTCATTCTTTTAAGAGCAATGTTACTGATATAGGTAGTTGTCTAATTGAGGTCAACCAAACATCGCCCCTAAAGTGGGACTCCCACATCCAACATTATTGAATTAATAAGAAACAATAATAAGAAAGGGGAGAGGTTTTCTTGCGGGTCTGAGCCTGGTAAATGACAACATTCATGAGAAATTCAAGATCGATGTGCATATTTTAATGATGCAAAACAAGAACAACACTTGTCCTTGGAGAGTGCAGTGTCACGAGTTATGGGCCACAAGTTGTGTCAAGGGAACTGGAACCAAATGGAAGCCTTGGTGGTAACATTAAATCCGAGGAGGCACTTTCTTTTCCCCCAGATCTCCCAAGATTTTCCTTCAATTGCCATAGCAACGATGATCTCATCCTCATGTCCTTAGAGATTCCTTGCATCAAAGTGGCAAAAGCACAAGATTCAGGCTTCTTGAGACCTAAGACTCGGTTTATAGGGTCTGCATTATACTGCACCTAGCGACCATAGATTCTGACCTTAGTACCCTTTCTCCTAGTGGCTTTACGAGCAGTGGCGGCTATTGATTTTCACTCTTGTTTATCGACTTGAATTTTAACAAAAGGGTTGTTCTTTAGAAAGTTAGGGTCAAAACCTTTTTCCATGTTCAGTTTATGTCCCATTAGCACCTCATAGTGCTCAATGATTGTAGGAGTAGTAAACTGCCTGGTCTGGCCGCTAGGTGCAGACCCAATGAGGACTGTGATTTTGGGAGGAGTGGTGCAACTATCTTCTCCGTCTTCAGACTCCCCTATAGAAGCATACTTGTTGGGTCTATAATTGTAGTATTTAAGTTGAGGGACTAAATATGTAAATACCCTTGGGGTATAAATAACTTTTGTTTTGTTCTTGTTGTTAACTTTGATATTCATTTTGAAAGAGGGTATCTGTATAAACACTTTCTCTCTCTAAATAGACATATGAATTCTTCATCTCCATTCTTGATTCTCTTAGTTCTTGTTTATATAATTGATATTTGGTATTATCAATTGGTATCAGAGCATAACTGGTAGATTTGGAGAAGATTTGAAGCATCGTTTTTGAAGATTTCGAAGAAATTGGAAGAAATTAAAGAGTTTTTGGAATTCTCATTGTGCTCTTGGAATTCTTTATTGGATTTGATCAAACCAAAAAACAACCGACATGAGTTCTCAATGAAGTTTGACTACCCTATCATTCTGCAGGTCTTGAAAGGACATCTACTGAGACAAGCTTTAGCCTCCACAGCTCATGTTCCAATCATCTATCTTCAACAGTTCTGGAAATCATTGAGATATATTCCTGAGTTCAACAACTATCATTTTGAAGCTATGATTGACCATTTTTAGACTTTGTTGACTAAGAAGAAAATTAGAAGTGTATTTTCGTTACCTGAACCAAATGGTTTTCCTGGTAGACTGGATTATGAATATTTTGTTTCAGAAGAAGAGTTGTGTGTTGACATCGTTTCTCTGCATTATTCGCAACCTTTGACATCTGCTACTCAATTCAAAAGAATGCACCTATCTCCATGTTGGTATTATCGGTTTTCTATCATCAATAGAAGTCTCACGTCGAAGCATATTGGGCTTCATAGATGCAGCATCAACATCCTCAGATTATTTCATGGAGTGGTATTCAACAGACACTGACTATTCCACCATCTTTTGAAATGAGTTAGTAGAATTGGTCTTAGATAAGAGCAAACCCTCCAAAGCCATGACCTATGTACCTTTTCAGCGGTTTCTCCAACTTTTTGATGGAAAAATGCTTAGATTTAACAAAAATATTCCTCGAAGACTTAATGCAACCAAAGGTCCCGATTTCTTTATGCAATATTTGAAGATAAAGCAATCTGAAGATGTTTTTCTAGAAACTTTGCCAATTTTGCCAACTCTTCTTTTCACACATAATCAAGATGCACCGAATGTGTTAGAGTAGAGGTTGGAGGTACCTACCCAAGGAGCCATCCATGCCTCAGTTGATCTTAGTGAGGGTCCCGTAGGTCGAACTGAGCAGGACCTGGTACCTCGGCAACCTGATCAGGGTGAGATGAGGGAAAACGTAACTGAGAAGGAACAGGAGTTCGCGGTGCTACAGAAATTGCCTCTAACATTCCTGACTTATGTATCCAGATTCCTCTGATGGAGATGGTACTGATGATAAATATACTAAAGCTGGTGATGCCAACTTTGATGAATCATCTAATGACGACAACAATGATGATGATCCAGAAAATATTATGCATGCTTCTGAAATGCATCTACATAATGTAGTAAACATGATTACTACATCTGAAGGGGAGAATAAGGGTGTTTTAGTTGAAATTTTTTAGAGAGAATAAGAAAGGATCAAAAGAAAAAGAGAATTCCATCCACACCGTGTCAGTCACCAGGGTAGCTATATTTGCTACTGGGTCTAATGTGTTGGGATCTTGTATTGAAAATGACATCATTAACCCATTGACGCATGCACAAACCCATCCTGGCAACTCAACTATCTCCCAACAGATAGTTATTTAAGAAATGCACAGAGATATACCATAAAGTCTATCGGCCTCTCATTCGTAGAGTGCTGGTATTGAAACAGGCAAACTTTATCTCCAGTCGCCGACTTCTTTTCAAGCTAAATTGAGTTTAGAGCCCCAAACACATATAGGGACATATTTCAAGTCATTTGTTGCTAGTCTTCGTGACGCAACTGGAACATCCTGAGTGACAACATGAATTGGTATTTCATGAGGACTGGATGGAAATCCTACCGGTACTAACATCATGCCAATACTAAACGTAGGTCACACAGTTGACTCAACCATCATGTTTAATCTTATTCTAAGTGAACCAGGTGTTAGACCCCCAAAATATGTTTCCAGATAACTTTTGAATGGCGCTCTGAAGGTTGTCCGCCGATATATGGCAACTCAACTGGATGAGACGAAGTGGCTACGGAAAGGGAAATCAGTTGCTGAACATATGTCTACACCATCTTTTCCTCTACCACCACCTCAAAGGAAATTATAAGATCTTTCGGTGGATGATCTTAAATGACTGCTATATGCCAAGCTCTTATCTCAATCAGAGAAAGTTGATCCAACAAATGTTGATCTTATTGGGGTTTTGAGAAGACAGACAGAGGCTCCAGCTAATGTGGTTACAAGAACATATTTTTTCTGTTCAAAGATGAAATCAATACCAACTTTACAAGTGTGACAGATTTGTTTAAATCTTCAACCGATTCTATCCAACAAACACTATTGGCAATATCCATAAGGGTGAGAACCTTGGAGGATACGTATAAAGCACATGCTCGAACTTCAAAGAGAAAGCATGATGGTCATGACCATCATGAGGGGGAGAAAAAGCATCAGAAAACAACTGAATATACCATTGCCAGAGTTGAATATGTGGAAGGTGGAGTTACAAATAACATTGATGGAAATGTACAAGGATATGGATATAAAAATGTTCAACAAACTGATGTTGGTACAAATGCTATGGAGATCAACTTATAGATGGTCATGTTTGCTGATTTGAATATAGAACCAACAGTTATATAAGTTCTAAAGATGTGAGAATGGTAGACAATTTATTTGCGGATATGATATATGATTAATGTTTATTCAAATACAGAGGAATCAGAGTCTGCCAAACATAAATCATAATGTGCTAAACTAAAAATTTGTTTACGTTTTTGGATGTTGAGTTTGAAGAGGAAAAAGATTTTGATATGTTGAACTTAATCAACAAAGAAATTCCCGAGTCACCATAAAAAGAACAATCACTTCCTGAACCTCCTATTACAGTAGCACATGCAGAATCATCAAGAAGATCTGACATTATATCGACACAGTCAGAACATGTTGCAAGGTGAAGCAAAACATTGTAAGAGTTGCATTTCTAGAGGATTTAGAAAAGAAAATCTTTGTCAGAAGGATTAAAGAGCTTGATATAGTTAAAGTGTTGGGGATTACTTAGTCTAACAAAGATCACGTTTTGAGTATATTGTCAGAATCGAATTCTCAACAAGAATAAAGTCTCAGAAACAATATCAAAGAAGTTGCGGAATAACACTTTGATATTCAATAAAACAGTAAACAAACAGTATATAATAAACACTTTGCAAACTTGTATTAAAATCACAAGATTACACACTCAGTCTCAATCTTGAAGAACAAGCTCTTTCAAGACGAATTCTACTTCTCTAGAATTAGGAACTATGCCTTGAGGTTGATTCTCTCTAGAACAAAATCTTAGAATTAAAATCTGTCAATCTGTTTTTAAACTATTCTGTCAAAACTATACATATACTGAACAAACAGATAATTACAAATAAATAGAATATCTTCAGTATATCTTCCATGAATATCTTCAGAATATCCTTGTTTATCTTTAACCACGATCTCTTCATCATTATCTTCACATTATCTTACAAACAGCATTAACTACTAAGCAGCACTAACTTCTAGCAGTACTAACTAGCTAAGCAATACTAACTTTGTTCAAGCAGCACTAACTTTGACTAGCAGTATTAATCCTACTAGCAGTAGTAATACTCAGCAGTATTAACTTTGAAGTCTTCTAGCAGTAGTAATTCTGAACTAGAAGCATTAACCATACTTGAGATTTTCTTCAGTTCCCAACAATCTCCCCTAACTTGACTTTTAGCAAGAGAAGTCAAGTTCTTCAGATGCTCCCAAAATACCATTCTTCAGATCCCTGTATCAACATTTAGCCCCAAACTTTGATTGATCATTCTCTGAATCAGATATTTGGCAATTTCTGAGTTTTCAACACATCCAAGCTTCTTCTTCAGCATTGCATGAATCTTAAGTCTGCTGTGATTGTATACTCTATCCACTAGGAAGTATTCTATGTGATTTCTATCCAAAGTCACTGCATATACTCCACTAGTTTCATATAGAGTCCAATTGGTGACTGCTTGAAACACATTTCTTATGACATGCTCCACTGCTTCAGGTTTGAACATCATACACAGATACTCCATCACCAGTTTTGTAATTGAAATCCCTGGAGCTTTTAACTGATCTGCATACAACTTCATCCCTATTTCAAACATTTCTTCTATATCAGACCTAGAGCATGTTCTGACAATCTTGGTCCAAGTGTTGAATACCTCATACTTATCATCCTTCCTCTTGAGCCTGATATACTCCTTTCCATCCACTGTCAATATATCCCAATGAATAACTTCAGGAGGCTTTACACCAACAGGTTCTGCTAAAATTGGTTCAGGAACTTTGTCCATCACTACCATGTACATCTTTAAATCATCAGTACTTGAAGATTCTTTCTTTTCAGATGACTCAGGTGCCCCTTCTTCTTCAGCAACCTTCTCAGCCTCTCCTTCAGTTATTCTAGGCTTCTTGGTTATCTTTCTTCTTGCCACCATCTTGGTTCTTTTAAGAGTCCTTAGACTTTCACCAAGAGTGGCTTCTTTCTTTGGTGGAGTTTCTTGCTCATCTGGAAAAGGTTTTTCTATCATGAAATCATTGCTTTCTTTCATTCTCTTCTCCATCTCCATCCTGGAAGTTTCATTCCCTTGAAGCTTGGTCATTTCAGAATTGTACAGCTCCTTGATCTGCTCAAATGTCATCTTGGAGAACATCTCCTTTCTGACTCCTATAGCACCCTTGAGAAAAATTATCATCTTGTTTCTCTCTTGAGTACCAAGGAAAGTCTTTGAGGGTTGTCTCTTCTTTGCAACTATTTTTATCACCACAGTTTTATTCAAAGATGCTGCTTTCTTCTGTGCAAGTTCAGTTTCCAGGCATTGTTGATAGGCTTCATTCAGTTCAGCAGCTAGAGCCTTTGCCATCTCCCTGTCCTTTTCAACCTGAACTCTTTCTTCCTTTTCAATATTAGCCTGCATCTTCCTGGCCAAAGCTTCATCTGATTCAACCAACCTTTGCTTTTTGACTGGTTGATCAGATTCCACCATTTTTTCTTTTCCTTTGTCTTTGTTCATTATCTTCTTACTGTTATCTTTCTTGATCACTTCACCTTGTTCTTTGATGACTACTCCTTTGGTCTTTGAAGTGACCTTGGGAGTATCATGCTTGGCTTTAATTAAGGTTTCTGCAATCTCAAAATCTGTTAATACTTCTTTCACTGTTTCTGCTGCTTGTTTAATTTCAGCAGTATTAACCATTTCTGCTGCTTTACTTGAACTAGCAGTATTAATGGTTTCAACTGCTTGCTCTGTTGTTACTGCTGCTTGCTCTTTTGTTACTGCTGCTTCTTGTGTTTCTATTTCTGTTTCTGCTTCTTTCTCCCCCTCAACATCATGTTTTACTCCATCAAGCTCCCCCTTATCTGTGACTTCTTCCATGTTAAACTCCCCCTTTTTGGGAGCATCATCCCCTGATTTCCTTCTCCTTAGCATAAATTGTCTTTTCTTCTTTTTGTGGACTAGCTTCATCACCAATTTCTTGAGTTTGGTAATTTGCACTTGTTGTGACAGGATTACCAGCTTCATCTCTTCAATTTCTTTCCCTTGTTTGAGAACATCTTGGTTGATGTTGCCCATTGTTTCCATCAATTCATAGTAAGAATATATGTCCTCACCTTCTCCAGAAGTGTTACCTTCTTTTGAAGGATCATTGGATCTTTTTGTAGTGGAAGTCTTCTGCCTAGCAGAAGCACTATCCACCCCCTTGGTTTCTTGGCACCGGGGACCTTTGAATGATTGCTCCTTCAAAGTTGCCATGGGGAAGGTCTTATGTATGTTACCACTGACCTCCTCTGAGCTAGCAGGAGTAGTGGCAGCCTTCTCTCCCATATGCTCTTCCTCCTCCTCAGAGAGCACCTCCTTTGGGTTGGGATACACCCTTGTGGGTTCCCTGTAGATATTCTCTAAGGGAGAATCCTCCCTTAGAGGGCTTAAAGGCTTAGGGGTTGATGGTACAAGAAGGGAAGGAGCCTTCTTTACCTGTTTCCTTTTGTAAGTATGGGTGATTGGTGAAGTTGGTTTATCAAGAAGAGACTGGGGAATTGATTTAGAGTGGGAAGGTTGGGATTGACTAGCAGTGGGTTGGTCTAATGGGGGCCTTGACCCTGCTGCCATACCTTCATCAGTTTGGGACACCACCATCATTGTAGAGAACAATGGGGTGTCAACTCCTTCCGAGTCCAGAGGGGATCTTTTCATGTTTGAAAAGACCTTACCTTTGGGAATTTTTGGTACATATAACCCATCAGAATGAGGTATATCCGTCAATTCATGGTTAATAACTTCTTAGACAAACCTGGGGTACATATAAAAGCTCTTTTTACTTCCCAGGTTTGAGACAAGATCATTAAAAATCATTTGAGAAAAATTATACTTTCTGGCAGTGGCCAAGCACACCAAAGCATAAGCAATGGTGCTACTGAACTCACTCCATCCAGTAGTATTTTTAGATATACAGTGCATAAGGGCATGGACAAAGAAACGCCATTGGGGTGAAAATTTGGCTTTTGAGAACTTGAACACACCCAATGGGCCTCCATACCCCATTCTTGTAAGAGTAGAAAACAGTTCATCATTAGAGATAGAAGTTATACCAGAGGCATCGTCTAGACGTAGACTGATGCGAAGTACCTCTTCAGTAACTGTCAAGGGTTTGTCACACACCCTTGTTTTGATCATTTGCACACCATTCTCAGTAACAATGGTGGCATTTGCCCAGAATTGCCTCTGATGCTCTATGAAGATGGTAGGAGATAGAGTGAGAGCATGGGCAATATGGCTTGACTTCAGAAAGTCGACTATCTAGTGAAAACCTTCAGCTTGTTTTGGCTTTTGGAGCATCGCGATTTCATTGTGCTCGTCTATGAACGCCATGGATGCCATTGACCTTGAAGGTTCTTGCTTGAAAACTTTGAACTTGAGAGAGAAAGGGTTTAGAGCGCAAGTGAACAGTATGCAAAGAGTCGTTATGAGCTTTTAGGCGGGCAAAGGGTATTTATAGTATTCGGGACATAAGCAGTATTAACCTAGAGCAGTATTAACTGAAAGCAGTATTAACTGAAAGCAGTATTAACTAAAGGCAGTATTAACTGAAAGCAGTATTAACCACTAGCAGTATTAACTGAAAGCAGTATTAACTACTAGCAGTATTAACTGAAAGCAGTATTAACTGAAAGCAGTATTAACTACTAGCAGTATTAACTGAGAGCAGTATTAACCATGAGCAGTATTAACTGAAAGCAGTATTAACTGAAAGCAGTATTAACTACGAGCAGTATTAACTGAGAGCAGTATTAACCACTAGCAGTATTAACTGAAAGCAGTATTAACTACTAGCAGTATTAACAATGCACTGGCAGTATTAACAATGCACTGATAGTATTACCAATACTTACTCTTTTCAACTTGTGATGAACTGAGGACTGTTATGTATTCCCTGAAAAGAAAGATTAGGACCACCAATAATAAACAATATACAGGTATTGAACCACTTTTTGAGAAGGTGTTTATTCAGAGTTGATCATTCCCACACTTGTTACCAAGAAAGTGAATCTACCCACATCAAAGGCTTTGATGAATAGATCAGCAAACTGGTTGTCAGTATGAACCTTTACAACTTGAATAAGTTTCTTTTCATTACAGTCTCTTATGAAGTGATACCTGATCTCAATGTGCTTTGTCTTTGAGTGCTTGACAGGATTATTCACAATGCTAATAGCACTGCTATTATCAATAAAAATTGGAGTGTGTAGAAAGGTTACCCCATAGTCTAGCATTTGATTTTGAATCCATAAGACTTGAGAACAGCAACTTGCAGCTGCTATGTACTCTGCCTCTGTTGTAGATGTGGACACTGTGGTTTGTTTCTTGCACTGCCATGACACTAGTCTTGCACCCAAAAACTGACATCCTCCAGAAGTAGATTTTCTGTCCAAGTTTGCTCCACCTAGATCACTATCTGAGTATGCAAGTAGGTCAAAGGATGAGTCATGAGGATACCAAAGTCCCAATCTGGGTTGCCCTTTGAGATATCTGAATATCCTCTTAACAGCTTGATAGTGAGATTGCTTTGGCCTAACTTGGAATCTTGCACATACACAGACTGGAAACATTATATCTGGTCTAGATGTTGTCAGATACATGAGAGAGCCAATCATGGATCTATAGTGATGAACATCCATATCCTCCCCCTCAAGATCTGCTGTTATCTGCTTGTGTGTCTCCATAGGTGTGCTGGCAGGTTTTGAATCTGAGTAACCAAAATTGGTTAGAATGTCCTGCACATACTTGGACTGACAGATAAAGATTCCATCTGACTTCTGTTGAACTTGGAGTCCAAGGAAAAAAGTAAGTTCCCCCATGGAACTCATTTTGAACCTTTGATGCATTAGATCCTCAAACTCCTTGCACATGTTGTCTCTTGTAGATCCAAAGATGATATCATCAACATAGATTTGGACCAGCAAGATATCCTTCTTCTTTCTCTTGATGAATAAAGTCTTATCAATGACTCCTCTTTCAAAGCCATTTTCCAAGAGATAGGATGACAGAGTGTCATACCATGCTCTTGGAGCTTGATGCAGTCCATAAAGTGCTTTCTTCAATTTGTATACCCTGTCTGGATAGCTTGGGTTTTCAAACCCTGGTGGTTGACAGACATATACTTCTTCTTCAATTGAGCCATAAAGAAATGCACTTTTCACATCCATTTGATAGACTTTGAATTTCATATAAGAAGCATAAGCCAGGAATAATCTAATTGCTTCTATCCTGGCCACAGGTGCAAATACTTCATCATAGTCTATTCCCTCTTCTTGTGTATACCCTTGAGCCACCATCCTTGCTTTATTCCTTATCACAATACCTCTTTCATCTCCCTTATTCCTGAAGACCCATTTTGTTCATATTGCTCTTTGGCCTTTAGGAAGGTCTACCAGATCCCAAACATCTTGCAGCTTGAATTGCAATAGCTCTTCTTGCATTGCTTCTATCCAACTGGATTCTTTCATAGCATCATGTGCCTTCTTAGGCTCAAGCTGGGATAAAAAGCAAGAAAGCACTGTATGTTGTTGATCTTGCAATTCTTGCAGCCTGCTTTGATTTCTAGTCATCATAGGAGAGGATATATCTCCTATTACCAGTTGTGGAGGATGATTCTTTTGAATTCTGGTGTGATGATTAGGTTCTTCATTAAGTCCCACCTCTAGATTAGAGTCATTCAACTCAACTGAGGTGTTTTCAGCAGCTACTTCTGATTCTTTATTGTCTTGAGTCTCCTCATCTTTACTTTCTTCTTCACTCTGACTTGGTTCAGTAGATGGTTCCTTTTCACAGTCTTCAACAGGATTCACTGTGGGTATGGGAAGGATCACAGATTGAGATAAACTGTCTTGAACTTGTGTAGTTCCTGATCCTCCACTCCCTGAACCTGCATGATCATCACTACTGACACCAAAAGAGTTAGTTAGTGAATCAATGTCAAATAGCCACTGAGGACCAGACCCAATTGGATTTGGTGTGTTCTCATTGCATTTGACATTGTCACTTCTTCAATTATTCTAGAAGAAGAGTTAAAGACTCTGTAAGCCTTACTCTGAGATGAGTAGCCAACAAGAAATCCATCATCTGCTTTGCTATCAAACTTACCTAAGTGAGATTTGGTATTGAGAATAGTACAAGGACACCCAAAAGGTTTGAAAAATCCAATAAATGGTTTTCTTTTATTTAAAAGCTCATATGGGGTCTTGTTCTTTGGCTTGACTACTAGAACTCTGTTTTGGACATAACAAGCAATATTAACTGCTTCAGCCCAGAAGGTAATTGGCAGTTTTGAATCAGCCAACAGAGATCTAGCAGCTTCTATTAGTGTCCTATTTCTCCTCTCAGCAACTCCATTCTGTTGAGGAGTCCTAGGAGCACTATATTGTCTCTCAATGCCTTTCTCTTCACAAAAGGTGTTTAGATCAAGATTTTTAAATTCAGTCCCATTATCTGATCTAATGACTTTTACTTTTTGATTAGTTTGGTTTTCAATTCTTAGGATAAAGGATTTGATCAGTCCACTTGTCTCATCCTTAGTCCTTAGAAAATATACCCAAGTAAATCTGGAGTAATCATCAACAATAACCAAGCAGTAAGATTTCTTGCCTATACTCATAACATTTGTAGGACCAAACAGATCCATATGCAGTAATTGGAGACAAGAAGAAATAGAATTTAACTCTTTGGTCTTATGAGAAGTTTTGTGCTGTTTGCCTTTAAGACAAGCAACACAATGATCATCACATGAAAAGACTTTTGATGGTAAACCTCTTACAAGGTTGTTTTTAACAAGTTTGTTCATAGTCTTGAAATTCATGTGACACATCCTTCTGTGCCAAAGAGAGGATTCATCCACAGAAGCTTTTGAAACAAGACAGTTCAGGGATGAATCACTATCAACATTGTCCATATCTAGACAATAAACATTGTCCTTTCTTGGAGTTCTAAGTAGTATCATGCTTTCATCAACTACCTTGAACCCTGGAGCAAAGATCATACACTCTGTGTTAGTAAATAATATGCTATGTTGTTTGTCACAAACCTGTGATACACTTAACAGGTTATACTTCAATTGATCAACATAGTAGACATCCTCAAATGTCATCTTACCTTTTGTAACATTACCTTTGCCACTTATTTTACCACCAGTAAGATTATCTCCAAAAGCAACATGTCCTCCATTGATATGCTTGAAATCCTGAAGGCATGACATGTTGCCTGTCATGTGCCTAGAACAACCACTATCAACATGCCAAATGCTCTTTCCCTTGAGCTGTTGGTTGCCCTGCACATAAGATAAATCAGTTAGTATGAATTAGGAACCCAAGCCAAAGTGGTCTTGGGTACCCCTTTCTCATCAAAATACTTGCATTCTTTCTTGACAAGATTTTTAAACTTTGAATCCTCATTTCTGGAGTACTTTGTCACAATGGTAGGCTTGGAAACACATTTGCTAGAAGTAGTACTAGTTTTAGAAGTACTAACTGCATTATCAGCACTTGCATGCTTAGCAGTACTAACCTTATTAGAAGTAGTAACTGTTTTAGCAGCAATAACTGTGTTAGCAGTATTCATCTTTGAAGAGGTACTAACAGTATTAGCAGCATTAAAATTTTCAGCAGTACTAACACTGGTAGCAGTAGTAATGCTTCTAGCAGCACTATCTCTGTCAGCAGTATTAACAGTTTTAGTGCTTCTAGGCACCCACATTTTAATACTTTCATTCAAAACCTTTTTCTTCATAGGGCCTTTGTTTTCAACAGATTTCTTCACCACATGTTTCTTTCCAGCCTTCCTATAACCAACAGGTTTTTGCACAAATCTTTGAAAGTTCATCTGTTGGTTAATAGGGTTAAAGTAACAATACTTAGCCAAATGGTTTAACTTTCCACATATGAAACAAGGCTTTGGTCTATTGATTTTACTTAGATCAATACCTTGTTTTTGTGCCCTTTGGTTGTTCCAGTTTCTTTGATTTCCCCTTGGTTTATCATGTTTTTAGGGCTTAAATTTATTGCATGCACACTGTTTGCAAGGGATAGGGTTCACAACAGTGGTCTGCTTATAGTGAACCTTCTTGTTATTTTCCTCAGTCTTCTCTATCTCATTGGATTTGATCCAATGCTTTCCAGATCCCTCATTGGTGATTATGTGGTTTTCTATAGGAATCTCACCACTCACAGTGTTGTCTTTATCCTTGACACCTTCTTTCTCAGTTTTATCCTTAACAACTACTTCATCTAAGGGATCTATCTCAGTGGCTCCCTTAGGTAGGGATGTAGTTGTTGTTATAGGGTGGTGGTGTGGTATTGTACCCTATTCCTCTTCTAAGTTTGTCATGGATTTGAGTTTGGAGCAAAGAGTCCATTGCTTTAGAAGCATTGGAAAATTTCTCAATATCCAGCTTGGCTTTCTCAAACTCCCTCTTTATCTTCTCATTCTCCTCTTTGGATCTGGTCAGTTGAAGTTCTAAGTCATTCTTCTCCCACTTCCAGTAGTTTGTGTCATAAGAGTGTTGAAGCTCATTGGCTTGAAAACCCTTAATCTGCTCTTCAAATCTCTCAACTATCCTGACATAATCTTTTATGTCCTTTTCCAATCTCTTAAGGTTATCACTCATGTTCTGATTGTGATCCCTGTACCTCTTAACAGTGTTAATGCAATTTTGAGAACAAAGATTGGAAGTTACCTCTGTTGGGAGATCAGACACCTCTGCCATTAGAGCTTGGTTCTGGATGGCCTCTTCAGCTTGATCACTCCAATCAAACCCCATGCCTTGTTGAGAGACAAGGGCTTGTGCAGAGTTTCTGTTACTATTGAAGCTTCCAGATTGAGCTTGTTGGTGGTTATTGTTTTGAGGCATTCCACTTCTGCATTCTCTAGCAAAGTGTCCTTTCTGATGGCATTTATAGCATTCCACCTTTGACTTGTCAAAACCTGCTCCATCATCTCTTCTTTGTGAGAAGTTGTTCCTTCCAGTTCTTTTGATGAACTTATTAACCCTCATAGAGAGCATGGCCATCTGCCATTTAATGTCCATCTCTTCAAGATCATCTGGATGGAGTTGTTCCAAATCATCATTAATGAGAGAAGAGTTTCCATGACTTGCTAGAAAGGCTTCAAAAACAGTTTCAGTGCCTTTATCTTGAGATGCTCCATTGGCAGTACTAACTGATTCAGGGATGGAGGTAGAATCAGTTGATGCTGAAAGAAGTGCAGCATTGTGAACATACCCAGAAGGCCTTTTCTTAGCCTCTACCTCAGATTCAAAAACTCTTAGATCATTATACAGATCATCAAGTTCCTTTTCTTCCAGTTGATCATTCTGTCTGAAAGACACAGTATACATGGTCCATTCATCACTCAGGGACCTTAGAAACTTTCTGTTTAGATCATCTTGATCAATTTGTACTCCCACTGTAGCAAGTTCACCAATAAGCTTGTTGAACCTGTCAAAAGTTTGAGTCATGGACTCATTCTTGGTTAACATAAAATTCTCATATTGTTGCTTCAGAATGGCTTTCTGATTTCTCTTGGTACTTTTGGTACCTGAGAATCTCTTCTCTAGAGCATTCCAGAGCATCTCAGCATCAGTGCAGTTGCAAAACTGATGTTGGTATTCATTGGGGATAGCCAAGAGCAAAGTGCTCAAGGCTTTCATCTCTGTCTGTCTAGCCTTTCTTTCAACATCAGTTTTTGGTGGAGTTCTCTTTCCATCTGCACCAATCTTTCCTGCTTCAGAAGGGTCATTCTCAATGATGTCCCACATAGAATAGTCAGTGAGGAGTATGTACTGCTTGATTCTGATCTTCCACATATCGAATTCATTGGATCTGAGCATTGGAACCCTTGAGACTAGAGTACTGTTTGATTCTGCAAAGTTTTCCATGATGAGTGAATAGATGTTTCTGAGAGAACAGGCTCTGATACCACTTGTCAGAATCGAATTCTCAACAAGAATAAAGTCTCAGAAACAATATCAAAGAAGTTGCGGAATAACACTTTGATATTCAATAAAACAGTAAACAAACAGTATATAATAAACACTTTGGAAACTTGTATTAAAATCACAAGATTACACACTCAACCTCAATCTTGAAGAACAAGCTCTTTCAAGACGAATTCTACTTCTCTAGAATTAGGAACTATGCCTTGAGGTTGATTCTCTCTAGAACAAAATCTTAGAATTAAAATCTGTCAATCTGTTTCTAAACTATTCTGTCAAAACTATACATATACTGAACAAACAGATAATTACAAATAAATAGAATATCTTCAGTATATCTTCCATGAATATCTTCAGAATATCCTTGTTTATCTTTAACCACAATCTCTTCATCATTATCTTCACATTATCTTACAAGCAGCATTAACTACTAAGCAGCACTAACTTCTAGCAGTACTAACTAGCTAAGCAGTACTAACTTTGTTCAAGCAGCACTAACTTTGACTAGCAGTATTAATCCTACTAGCAGTAGTAATACTCAGCAGTATTAACTTTGAAGTCTTCTAGCAGTAGTAATTCTGAACTAGAAGCATTAACCATACTTGAGATTTTCTTCAGTTCCCAACATATATTTATATGATGAGATCACAAGTCCAACATGAATGTTTTGTAAAGACTAAGAATAAAATTATCCATCACAAACGTCTACACTAATAATTTATCCCTATGAGGTATCTAGTTTTCATGTTACAAGACAGGATGGGAAAATTTGGATGTTCACTGAAGCAGGATTTTCTTTACTGGAGCTAGAAGATCTTGAGTACATATATTTTGAGCTTTGTCAAAAAACAATTAGACCTGAAGATATCACAATTTCCTTGAATGTTGTGATAAGATTCATGAAATAGGTGAAGTACTCTTACATTACTGATTTGTAGATTGTTTGTGAAAACAATCAGAGAAAGGTGAATCTTAGGCCAAATCAAATTCTTCTCGATATTGAAAAGTTTCATGTGTCTATGATTTTGGAAGAGCATGAGTTTAGGGCAATCTACAAGAATGGCAAAGGTGAAAGATGTTTCATGAGATTTTGAGAGATTGCAAGCTATTCAGATGGTACATGGAAGGCTATCAGGCTAAAGTTGAAAAACAAGTTGGATCTTGATAAAAAGGAGAAAGTGAAGATGGATGACAAATATACAGAGTTAATTATTAGATCCCTGGATGCAATTCAAGAAAGACTGAGCTACAAGAATATAGGCAGAAGGATTGAAACTTATTTTGGGCTATGAAAGAGAAGACGAAGACTTATTTGATTTGTTGCTTGAATACAAAGGGGGAGAATGTTGGGTCTATATTTGTTGTATTCAAGTTGAGGACTAAATGTCTAAATACCCTTGGGGTATAAATAGCTTTTCTTTTGTTCTTGTTATTAACTTTGATATTCATTTTGTAAGAGCGTATCAGTATAAACACTTTCTCTCTCTAAATAGACATATGACTTTTTGATCTCCATTGTTGATTTTCTTGACCTTGTTCATATAATTGATATTTGGTATTTTCAATAACCAAAGTCTTCAGATTCAAGGAGGGAACATTAGAAGGGTGAAGTGGCACTCTAGAACTCACTGAACCATAGAAGGGTGAAGTGGCCACTTTAGATCCTATTGTCGGACTCTTTCCTTTGACTACCTTCTTCTTAGCCTTTTTGTCTCTTGTTTTTGCAAAATCTCTTTTGTCCATCTCAGCTTTTTCTTTTACGTCTTCTTTCCTTCTCATTCTATGCTGATCCTCTACACTTTCTCTCAAACACCCTCTTGATTTTTTGCTCAATTTCTCTTTTCCTCTTTTCCTCAAGTTCCCTCTGAAATTTTTCTTCCTCTTCCTCACGTTTTTTCACTCTTCCTCATCTCATTTTTGCTTCTCTTCCAACTCTTTTTTCTTCATTATGGCCTCCTCCTTTCATTTTTGAGTGATCTTCAAACATTGTTGAAGTTGCTCTTGAATCTGGGACTTTTTGGCCTCATCTTCCTGGCGTTCTTTCTCTTGGCCGTCGACTTTGACATCAGGGGTTATGGACGATTCAACCTCCAAATGCATGAGTTGCTTGGATTTGACCTCAGTGCCAGTAAAGTTCAAGAAATACTCTTCTGTCACATTGGTGGTGGTTGGTGACCAGTGCAGATCACCAGTGATTGGAGTGATGATGTTTTGCTCTGCCTCCGCATCGACATTGAACTCAACAATGGCTTGGGTTGTTCGTCTATGAGGGAAGCAAGTGGGAGGATCAAGAATGAAGTCGATCTAGGATTTAGAAAAGAAATAGGGTAGAAATTTAGGTTCAATTTTAAGAACATATTTGAATTTGGTAAACACACACAAAATTGCTTTCTAAATGAAAAACATTTCACTAGATTTACTGAAATCTGAACTCGTCAAAAATCAGTGAAAAACAGGGACTAATATGATATGAAAGCAGATTTAGAAAGCAATAAACTACCTATGAGCAAATCAACAATCGAGAGACTGATCGAATGATTCCAGAGAATCAATCTGCTCTGTTACCAATCGTTGTCCCAGATTTAGCCAATAATCAATCAAACAACAAATGAATCAAATTTTGGTGCGGAAGCAATGTATATATTATGAGATTAAGCTAGTAAACAGTAACAAATCAAAGAGATCAAACAATATAACAACCATCAGTGATTGAGCCACAATAGTCATATGTATTGATTGAGAAGATGATGATTACAATAAGAACACCAAGAACACATATTGAATGTGTGTGATTCTCTCTTTATCTTACGAAATCTCTCTATCGATACTATGTGCAGTTAAGTGTGTGTAATATTTTGGGCGTACAAAATCTCTTACACAAATATTATTTATATAGAGGAATATCAAGAAATTCAAGCCTAGCACTAATTAGAGGTTGCCATGTGTAAAGGTGAAATAACCGTTCCAGGCTGACGTGGCAGAGCTGCATTATCTGCCATAGCTGTGAGAGAGATACTTGTTGAAATCTTCAGTTGATGATAACACAAAGGTAGCTTCCACAAAGCATGGTACAAAGGCTCTATGGACTACGGATCATCTTCTGGTTAAGTGCTTCTTTGCTTTGTAGTGCAGAGCTTATGAAGATTCAACTGCTTTCTTCGACAGAGGTCCTCTGCCTATGAGGACTTGTCTTCTTTTTAAATACTTTTACATTTGACATAATATGGGGCTAACAATTAGGTGTTCAACAATCAGGTACTAATCACGTCCTGTTAGTGGATGTTGTTGGTCATTATCTGCTAATTACCATTTTATCTTCTTTCCGTGTCTTTATTGACTTGAATTTGTAGCTTAACTTCCCATCAGTAGTGCAACTTTAGTACTACGGGCTAACTCTAAAGGTAGAAGACTTCAGCATCAGGGGCAACGTGTCAAGTACTGACTAATCAATTCAACGACTTAGTCATTAGTGACACTTCATGTAATGACATTTTACAAAAAAAACTCATAAATTAAGTGTATATTTATCATCAAATTTTCATTTAAATGGGGCTCAACAAAGAATTTTTTATCATATTGTTATATGTCCTCGACATGCTTATTATCAGAAAGAATGTTTCCCATATAGACAGAATAGAGAAACAGTTGGGTGAGTCATTTTCCATGAAGTACGTGGGAGCAGCAACATAAATTCTTTGTATAAAAGTCATGTGTGACATAGCTAAGAATATGCTTTCATTGTCACAAGAACAACATACTAAAAGGTAGACATAGACTTCAAATTAAAATGTTAAGTTGATCAACACACCTTTTGCTACCAATTTTTAATTTGAGTTGTAAACAAAGTCCTTCTAGTGAAGATGAAAAATCAGATTTTAAACAAGTTCCTTATGCATCCGTAGTGGGTAGTTTGATGTATGAAATGGTATATATAAGGCCAAATATTGCACATGTTGGTAAAATTAATTGATTTTTGTCTAACTCGGGGAAGGAGCGTTGGAATGTTGTGAAATGGATTTATAGGTATCTGTGCATTGTTGCAGAGATGAAACTTTGTTTAGGAGGTGATGATCCTATCTTTGTGGGCTACTCGGACTCAGATATGGGTAGATACATTGATTCAAGGAAGTTGATTTTAGGGTTCTTGATACTGTGTAACATTCGTAAATTTTGATAGATCTTGATAATGGGTAAATTAAATTAAACTTTTTACAATAATGTAATTTTATAAATTTATTTTATAATTAAATGTTTAAATTTTGCGGGGAGGGGGGGATGTTATGAAAAGGGAATCAGTGAGCAATCTGGACTTCATGCTATATGGGGTCGTGGCCAGGGTCGCATAGGCATTGAACACAAATCATACTCAAGAAATCTACGTGACTTGGCCTGCGATTCAAGTTGCAGCCGAGGTCATGTATACCTCTGTGTGGCACAAGTCAATAAGTGATGGTGTAGGCAATTTGGCTTACGACTTAGGTCGTTGTGGGTCGTTGGATGACTTAAATGCTATTTTTTGGCTAGGGTTTTCTCTCATCATAGCATATTGAATCACTTAAGGACAGATCCAGGGTTTTTCTTGATCATTTAAGGCTTGGATTCAGAATCACCATTGAAGGGTGTTGGTTGAAATTTCAAACATTCTTCTGAGGAATCTTGGGTTCTGCTTTGTATTACTAGTTTTCTCCTAAATCTAGCAAGGTGAGTTCCAAATACTTTTTAAAGTTAGATACATGTTAAAATTTTCATTCTCTTCTAATATCAAGTATAAATGATGATGTCACTTTCAAACATTGAAGGGTTTTTCCTTGCTTGTTCATATGGTGCAAAATTTGCAAATATATGGGGAAAACATACAACACTTTATATGATTACTTACACTTTGCTAAATTATAAAGCATAAATTTTGTATGATTGTGATGTTGTAAGGATTTCGGTTTTGTAGCTATTTGGACATTTTTTCATAGAATTACTTATATGATGAAGGCGAATGCCTCTAGTTTTACTTACCAATTGAAAATTGTGAATGTTGGTACCCATGATGGAAGTCGACCCTTCATTTAGAGGGACAATGGTTATAGAGACTTCAAAGAGTATGCAATAAGGTTATTGAGTCTTGAGGTGCTCCTAAGAACCAGTATCCTTGAGGTGTTATGCGAAGGGGTGCAAGGACATGTGCCTTAAGGTGCTATTCACAAGAATATGCTCTAAGGTCAATCAATTATTGAGGTGGAATTTGGTTGGAGGTCGGTAGGCACTAAGGCCTTGAGTGTTTGTGGTGCTACACAACAACATTTGCTTAGTGGCATACTTTTGTTTTTCCGCCACTTTCATAGGTACACAAGCCTCTCCCGTTATCTTGAGATGGAACGAGTACATAACGAGGGTGTCAAGAAAAGAAATGTCAAGGTCAATGAACATGTGTTAACTAAAAGGTTTCATGAAATTAATAATTTCTTTTACATGTTGTTTACTTGTCATATAAAATGTTTGGACTCACTAGGCTTATAAGCCTAACACTTTTTCTTTTGCGGCATATATCTCAGGTTCAAGTAGTGTGGTTACTGAGGGATAGTTTACTTGGTGCTCGATTTAGAGACACGTAGTGGGAACTATATTTTGGGATGCCTCGTGTATTAAATATACCAACTTTTAGCGGTTTAAGTAACACTCGATTTTAATCTATTTGTTGTTTGAATTAGATTAGGAGGTTGTTATCTCAAACCCATTGTTTAAAAATGTAATAAACTGGCATTGTTCCCCTTTTTGCTGAAGCTCTTATTTTGATATTCCAATACCAATTTTTTTGTATGTTGCTTTCTCCTATGTTTTGGGGTGTTACATGAAGTTGAAGAAATTTTTATAGGAGTTTGGTTTTGTTCAAGATAAGTATGTGTTACTTGTTGATAATTAAAAAAAATTCATCTTGGTAAGAATTCAACATTTTATGACGCGTTCAAGCATACTGATATAAGGTATCATTGGATACATGATGTTTAAAACGCTAAGTTGTTGGAGTTGGCTGAAGTTCATACAGATGATAATGACACTGACATGTTCACTAAAGCATTGCCAAGAGGAAGGTTTGACGCTTGTTGTGATATTGCTAGTTTGGCACAAGTTTCCACATAGTCATGAGAGGGAGATATGTTGGGTTTTTTGGTCTCAAGTCCTATGTGGAGAAGTAGCGAAACCGTTAGCCCAATTTATGGGTGAGCAAAGGCGGGTACCCGTCTAAAATTCCTGAACCGGAACCTGGAATGAAGGAACCGGAACTGGTTACACCGGTTCTTTATATTTGGGAACCGGATACCCACTGTCTAATTTTTAAATTTTTTTTTATCATTCATATCATAAAAAGGTAAATATTAATTATATTATAAAGCCAAACGTAAAGAAATAATTAAGTACCACAAACGTGAAAACTAATAAGATAAAAACTAAAAACTAATAAATACTACAAACGATGTTTACAAAACAAATAAATATTGCAAACGGTGCTTATAAAACAAATAAATACTACAAACGGTGCTTCTGAAACACTTCACGTCATTAAAACTAGTTGATGCTGATAAATAGTACAAACGATGTTTCACTAAAAGGTAGTTTATTATATTTTTATAAATAAACAAAATATAGTTTATTAAAGAAATAGAGGGTACCCGTCGGTTCCGGTTATGGCTACCCGGTCCCGGCGGGTAACAGTTAAAAAAAAAAGAGAACCAGAACCAGTCCCGATCAGTTCCATATTTTAGGAACCGGAACCGACAGTTTCGAAGCGGTTTCGGTTCCAAAGGCAGGTACCCGCTTCCGATGCTCACCCATAGCCCAATTGGCTCATTTAATTTAAATGGGATAGAATTACATTATGATAAGGTCAAGAAAAATAATTAAGAGAGACTAAGCAACAAAGAGAGGAAAAATAGAAGTGAAAGAAATATCTCATTTTGATATAGAGCTATCATCATAAAATCATCGTCTGAGATACGTTATTGGTTAGGTCGGGTTGAAATTTGGGAAGCAAGTTCACAAGTTGTGGATCTTCATTTTCTATGGTGTAGATCATGTTTGAAGTTCTAATGAGTGAGACACAAGCGTCGACATAAACTCTTTATGGGGGTATTTTTCTCCGTCTTCTGTTTGCTCGGTTGGGGATATTATTGACGTGTAATGGCTACCGTTTACGGGTTGTAAACCTTTTTCAGGTAGTATGGTTTGATGCTAAGTTGGTTGATGGATCATTGACATGATTTGTGCATCTATCATAAACTCTTTTGCACCATAATCAAATTATAGTGGAGCTAGTTCTTTGGTTCGGAGGACCGTTTGTTTTTTTCTTATCGAGGGTATTCCATGTTAAAGATGTGGTGTCCTATTGTTATTTGCAATGATGTTTGTCGTATACTCTGTTTTGCTCTTCACATATTCTTAGAAGTGTGGGGAATTTATTTCTTTTGACAACGTAAGTGTTCGGATAAGGTGTGGACATGACTTGTGGGTTGAACGCTTCTGCTTCTACTTATTGTTTTTTAGATCGAGATTCCCCAACAACCGGAGCGTTAACATTTCTAATCATAAACTTCATTTCATAAAGTCTTGTTGTGATGGTGACTAACTACAGTTTAAAGATTGGGTTGAATTAAAGTTAATAATGGCTAAAACACTAAACTTTATAACCATATGATATGACCCAGATGGGCCATTCTTGTGTAATCTTCATGTGGGATTGTCCCCCTACAAGAGAAGGTTGTTAATCTGATCAATTAAACCAAATCCCAATTGAATAAGTTCCAACTCTTTAGATTCGTCCAATATAAAAAAAATTTAGCTTTGAAATTTCAATTTGACCCATGTGATAGTCCTGGATGATTATGAAAACCGGTCTCAATTAAATTTAACAACTCAGTTTTTAAAGATTTAGTAAAGTTTTATAATTTACGTTTTTACTATTGACATGGTTGACTTTGATAAATCCAGTATAATAAAATTGGTTTATAAGACGTATAAAATGTATAAACGCTCTAATAAATTACTTTATAAGACTTAAGTTTATAGCAACAAACAAAAAACATCATATCACCAAAGGGCCTTTGGCCTAGTGGTAAATGAGCATTTGGCCTCTTAGGAGGTTAGGGGTTCAAACCTCACCAAAAGTGAGAGGAGGGTGTGTGAGTTTATTTGTTGCATTTGCCGTATATAAATATTATATAGTTCAAAAAAAGCGTCATATCTATAAGTTTTACGGTAGGTTTATAGAAGGCTTTTAGACGTTTAAAAAACCTTTTTACGACGTTTTAAAATAAAGTGTCGTATTAGCTATATTATACGACAATATTTGATAAAATGTCGTATTCATACAAGTGCCCTATAAAAAGGCAGATTTATAGGACAATTTTCAAACATGTCCTACAAAATAGCTTATTGGACAATTTATTTTTAAAGTGTGCTAAAAAAAACTTGTTAGAACTTCCAAAAACGCGTGTAAACCTATTGTAAGTTACACATAACAAAAAAATTTACATCAATCCAAAAACATTAAAAAAAACACATAACAATAAGTTTTACATCAATCCAAAAACATAAAAAACACAAATATAATAAATTGATTTTTTTTAACCGGGTCAACCCGGGTTTTTACCGGTTCAATTAGACCGGTTCAACCGGTTCTATCAAAAAACCGGCGGTTCAATCCGGGTCGTAATTTCCCAAAAAATCGGTCGTAATTGACCCGATCTCTTCACCGGTTCCCGGTTCAACCGGCCGGGTCAACCCGGGTTTTAAAACATTGATTGTAACGATTCTATATAGGACAATTTATATTTAGTCCTATAAACTTAAGTTCAATAAAATAATCTATTAAGATGTTTAGACATTCTAGACGTCTTATAAAATCTATTTTGTTTTAATAAATTATAATAAAAATTATTTCAAAAAGTGCAATAAATTATATATAAAATAATAAAAAATATAAAATAAAATAATTCAATAAACCAAAATTTTAAAACTAAAATTACACCATTTTAAGACACCACATTGATATGCAATCTCACATGGTAGGGATGGGGATTGTCTCTAAGTTAGTCAAATCAATATTTGATCACTTAAACCTATTGATTGGTGGTGTTTGTAGTTTACTTAAAATTGGTTGGTGGTGTTTGTAGTTTACTTAAAACTTGGATTTGGTGTTTAAAATAAATTATTTATATTGATAAGCCATAACTTTTTAATTTTTTAACACTTAGGTCCCTAAAATTAATATCGTCAATTAGCAATGATTATAAGGAACAAATTGGTCGTTGGGCAAATTACAAGGACCAAAAGCATAATTCACTCAAAAATTAATTGTGAATCACATTTTTTTAAATCTTTATTTAAAATTTTATATATATATCCGATCATAAATCAAATTTCTTAAATTAATGTACATATTAAATAGAAAAATATTTATATATATTTTTTAAATATTTATATTTATTTTAAAAACCCATTAAATTGATAAAATGACTTTTACATTATAAAATCTCAAGTTCCGAAAAGAAAGAAAATTAAGTAAGGTTAATGTGAGATTATTACTATTTAGTCAAGCTACAAATAATTAAAATAATAACAGAATAAAAATCCAAAAATCGTAACAATTTGGACAAATACAATTATGATAAAGATTAAAAAAACATCAATTATTCAAACAATTAAGAAAAACTATTTCCAAATCCTACAAAAACAATGTGTAATTATATGTTCAACTATAAAAAAAGTGTTTGTTGTCCAAAACCACAAAAAATTGCAATATATATTTTTTTTCGTTTCCTTATTCAAACAACCATAAGAAATCCTCTAAATTATTATGTGTTTTTAAATATTTGACTATTAACTTATTCACAATTCTTTGATAATTCAATTTAATAATGCCTAATAATATTTAACATTTAAAAACATGATTATCTTTTTTCATAACAAAAAAATTATTTATCCAAACAAAAAGATTTTAATATATAATGATCCTACGCTGTGTAACACCCTCAAATCTGGAAAAAGCAACTAAATTAAAATATTTAACAATACATCAAATAATGGTAAATCCTTTTCTACAAATCAATATTTGAATTACCTCGAATAGAAAATTTAGCTTTATCGTTCACAATTGATAAACCAAGCACCATATAAAGACTAGGTTAATGTCGGGTGTTACTAAAACCCAATGACAGTTGCTATCTCCAAATGCAGAAGACGTCAGCGGATAAATGGATCATTCTCGAATCTCTATCTACCACTCAATTCATCATAGTGTCGCTAGTACCGTTTCCCAACAAGGACTTGATTTACATGCCGACAAATAAAAAGGGTTAGACTTAACGCCTATTGAGTTCAAGAGTTTTCATCATGTATATAAAATGGTAAAACTGAAAGAATGTTATTTAAATCATGATTTAGAAAATGAAACACATTAAATATGAAAGCAACTTCTCTCCCAAAACTCACCATTTTCATAATAAAAACCCCAATACAAAACATTCCTTCAAATATAAATTCGAAACCCAAAACTCATCCAAAACGTGAATAACGATTTATGCTCAATTATTGAAACTCGGATAAAACTCTATTATTCAAAACACCAAAATATGAGTAAGGTTCAATACCCAAAATCATAAATTATGGAGAACCCTCAACACCTGAAACGTCACTGAAAAAATGGATAAAACTCAATACCCAAAACAACACCTTTCAGTGATGGGGGAGACCCGCTTCCGTCATCTATGGTGAAACACAAAGTAAGCCATGATTGAACGTTATCAAGTAGCACCCAAAGATTACAGTACCGGTGTCTAACTCCTCTCAAGTTTCCATTACAATACCTAAGGTCCCAGAACCCGACCCATACGAGTTCATCTTTGCTATACCTCGATCATAATGCCAACTTACACTATAAAGTTACACCTACAAGCCAATGGTCTTGGGGCCCAAATCCACACGAGTTCATCTCTAAAATACCCGATGACTTGGTGTCAACTCTACTTGGATGATGCCTCAAAACAAAGGTCACGATGCCCGACTCCATGAATTAATCTCCGTAATACCTAGGGTCTCGGAGTCCATCCCACATGGGTTCCTCTCTGCAATACCCACAGTCTCGAAGTCCAACCCACATGGGTTCCTCTCCGTAATATTGAATAACTAAGCTCAACCACTCTAGGTCTATTGCGTGTATAGACGTCAAGCTCAACCACTCTAGGTCTATCGCTTGTATAGGCGCCAACTACAAAACAGAGACAACGATCCCATTCAAATCAACAAACTTACTCATATGTCTATGGATCCATTACATTACACTCTAAATTTATATGATCCCAATTGAATGACAACACACTTAAAGCATGCATCATTTCAAATAAATATGGCATAACTAAATATAACTCTAAAGGCTCGGCATAGAGCAAAATAAATATGACGATTGTCCCCTAAGACTCAATTGAGTCAAAACCAAGCCAAAAGCTCAACAATACAATTGACTATACAATAAAAATCATTATAAACAATAAAGCATTTAACCAATAGTTATGCAAACACATGCTCTAACAGTATGATTAACTCTAAAAACTCATCATTTCATCTTCTAGGTGAAATCATACTATTTATGTCTCCAACATACTTTATAAAACAATAATGTATATTTTTCAAATGGTTTAGGAAACCGAATACACTAAAAGTGTCTTAATCATCAAATCAATTCCCAAAGAAAAATAAAGCATCTAAATCTCCACACATTTGTGGTTTATTTATCAAAATGTCCAAAAGTCCCAAATATGGGTATTTCACAAAACTTATAAACCTAATACACCAAAGATGCAAATTTCATCAACTAATTGCCATATTTGATAAACTTCAAGTAAACATCTTTAAGACTCAAAAATACACATTTTTGGCATGTACAAAGTTTTCACAAAGCAACTTGAACTTGCTTTGCTAGATTTAGATTAAATTTAGGTTTTACCCCAAAACTTGAGCTCCCTTAGGTGAAGAGATGCAATTATTTGAACCAACCTTCAAGTCAAGATGTGAAGCTCCGAAAATACTTCATTTACTTCCAAAACACCAACATATACCATAAGGAAGGGTTTAGAGGTTGTGGAAGAGATCAAAAGCCTAGGTTAAAATATTGCAGATTAGAGGTTTACCTTTCAACTTCTAGGAACTCTAAAATCATCAAGGAATCATTAATCATCTTTGTTTCCATCTTGAAAATATTTAAAATACGAAACCACAGCCTTAAGAATCACCTAAAACATATGAGAAATGAAGAAGGTATGGTCAAATGAAGAAACCCTCGAAAAATCGGATTTTAAGCATTGAACCCCACTTGCCTGGCTGTTCCTTGACCGTCTGCTTGGCCGTTCCTCGACCGTGTTCCCAGTCGTTCCTTGACCGTTTTCCCAGCCATTCATCGACCATTTTCCTGAACGTTGCTCGACCATTTTTCTAGTCGTTCCTCGACCGTTTCTCGGCCTTTCAATAACCGTTTGAAGAAAATTTAGGGTGTTACAATCCTCCCAACCTTAAAAGAGATTTCGTCCTTGAAATCTAGTTCCTACACAAAACATTTGAATATCGCAGTCAACACTTATTAGACTTCCTCGGTTCCCAAATATAACTCAGTTCATTCTTGCAAACCTTTATAATAGAATTACCCCGAACATCGATGTCATTCAATTCTATTTTCCACAAAACACTCAAGTTGTGTGAGGGATATGGGATGATCCAAAACACCACACGACCCGTAGCACCAGTCCAATAAATGGCTTGTCAACCACCCCTCCCAAATATGGTAACAATCTAATGATGTAGACCTCACATCCATTTACAAGGAAGTGTCTCTAACATAGTTCAACCTTAAACTGAAACTTGATAACTTCTTGTCAAATCTGCCATGTCGATATCCTTGCTGACTCTCACATCCAATAATCACCTCGATACATTACACTCATACTATAGTGAACATCAAACCTTGTAGGAGCAATTTCTAACCATATGTCCCCAGTTTCCTCCCTGCCTTACGTGACCCACACTACCTCAAAAGTAGCTCAAGACTTCAACTACTCAATTCCACCACTATTACCCAAAATGAATTCACTCTTAAATGTTCCTAACAACCTCTATCAAATTGTGATACTCTTCTCCTTTACATTCAATTTTGATGTTTTTCACAAAAGCTTATCCCGTGAATGCAGTAACTATGGATATGATGCCTGAAGATGAATACCAACTTTACTACAACAAAACACACTCCCTTCGAATCAGAGTACTCACTATCACGTCAACTTTACCCGAGTGGCAAAGGAATCCTGCATAAATATTCTTGAATAGATCACCCGTTGCCATTACCTCATTGATATTTTAACTTAGACTAATCAAAATCTCCTCAATAATCAATTTCCACTTAAGGTCTACCTCTACATTCCGATGGCCATCATTTCAAATTTACTAATATCCGAACAACAATTCCCATGAAAATGAGGGTAAATATTCTTAACCATGGTTTTCCTCAAAGCCACTATCGTAAATGATTATCACCATTCCCTTGAAGAAATCCTTATTAACTAGTTCAGTCTAATTCAGCACAACTCTAAATCTGTGCACCAAACTATCACAATGCACAATAACTGCAGGGGTTCCCAAAACTTCCTCATCAAACTATTCTTTCTATTAGTTTGACGCTCCACACAGAAATGTACCGATAAACTCTATAGAGAGTCATTTATTACAAACTCAATGATTTCACAACTCCCATAACGAATTCATGCATTGATCATCCTATCGATGAAATTCTTACCAAATAAAAAATATAAATCATCAACTCCGTAATTAACAACATCTAATGTCCTTAGAGGTACCACTTAATTCCCAAACGTTTCTTTATACTCCCATGTACTCCAATGGTCATTGACCTCAAAACCAAGAGTCGATACTTAACATCAAAATGATAATACAACAACGTAGATATGCCAACAAGTACGTCAACTCTGGTTTGAACTATGTCGATCCTCAATATCGACTTAAAGTTGACATTTAGTATGGGAACTTGAATCCTAAAACTATTGAACTCTAATGGATGAACCACACAATATTCTCCATTCATGAAGACCCACCAAGATGTAACACTATCTTCAGTTAGTCGATGTCACAAAACATCCCAAGGGACTCCATAACCCAGGTACAAGCAGTCATTAAATTTTCCAATCCGAAGATCGCCAAATGGGAAGATCACGACTTAAAGTTATCGTAATATCCCATGAGACTAATACCTCAGAATTCAAATGCACCGAATTTTCAAGCAGAAACTTTTGAAATACAATACTACCACATATCGGACCCTCCAACACTTCAACTCTCAAGGACTCTCCCAGTCCTCAAATACAACACCCTTCACGAAAAGGGTTTAAATCTATGTTTCTAATGAGTTCAAGGTTTTTCACATCTAAGACTCAACAAATTTGCCAATTTACAATTTTATAAGATTTATCGAGCATGAGATATTTATAACAACTTTACACCCACATAAAATTACTATCACTATTAGCTAGTCATATAAGTGTCCATAAATACCATACACATACAACCGGACAGTAGAATGCATTTATGTTGCCCAAATATACTAATGACAACAGATAAAAATGCACATAACAACCAACCCAAATGGACCATTCTAGTCTAACATACAATTACGCATTGTATATGTAAACCAATTCACGCACTAAAATAATGTGCAACAAAACGTATCCATACATGACTTGAGGAAAAACTATGCAACTGAATGCTATAAAAATTTCACCTCTAATAAAATCGCATAAGATAAAATTCTCAATAAACACTATATGCAAACACACA
Organism: Arctium minus; assembly: GCA_954870635.1. Classification (NCBI taxonomy): domain Eukaryota; kingdom Viridiplantae; phylum Streptophyta; class Magnoliopsida; order Asterales; family Asteraceae; genus Arctium; species Arctium minus. Next base: position 134,449,697 of record OX941081.1, on the reverse strand, counting down.
CAAATAAACAAGCTTATGCAATTCAAACTTTCACTCTCGAGCCACAAAATGACATGAGATAAAATTCCAAAAAAACTTTGCAAACAACGTATGAAATCAAGTGATCTTGTGCATTCAAAAGTTGACCCAACTCTCACCTATGCGTCCAATTATAAATCAAAATGTGCAGCACCGTATGCTCATGCATAACTCAAAGCAAAGGTTGTACAATAATAGGGTTTCAAAAATTGCTTATTTAGAAACAAATTCACATGAAACAAAATTCCCAACAAATGTCTGATGCAAAAGTACGAACTAAAGTAGTTCTTTAAAACTTAGAACTTGAACCAGATCTTACATGCACCAAAATAATTTCTCAAAAATCGTAACAAAATATTCGCGCTCCCCTTAGATAGGAAGTGGAACAATTCCTATCAGTTTCAAATTCAAAACACTTTTACAATATGCACTTAATAATTTGCAATGCTAGAAAAATAGTATGAAGAAAATTCTCAATTAAACATGTATGAAAATTTTATGCAACTAAAACAACTTAGGAATTCTCAAAACATGGTTTACACTCTATTGTGTGCCAAAACTGTTAGCTCCAACTCATTGTATAGAAGTATTGAAAAATAGGCTAAGTGTAGGAACCACATAAGATTGCAAAACACACCAAGATACACCACAGAAGTGCAAGGCTCAGAAGCTCTGTCAACCATCCACCCAAGAAGTTTTCAACCTGAAGATCAATTTCAGATCACGGAGCCTCTGTGATCACTCACAGAGCCTCTGTGGTGGCTAACCTATGGAGATGGAAGACTTGAAGATTTCAAGACAATATTCAAGACAAGAACACATGCAGAACACGTGAGCCTGCAGTACGAAGATTTTAAGGATCATTTCATGGGCATCCACGATGTTTTACTTTACAGGTGACATTCCTTTTGTGGAATGTCAGCCTTTGTCTTGTACTTTTGTGTGCTCATCGTCCTATATGAAGGAAGGACCTCCTGCTTTGTAAAACACGCGAGCACACACTGTTGAGAGCACCATTGTAATTTCCAGATTATCCTTTGAGCATATTAACACGCACTTGTGCGTGTTCTTTGTGTAATACTTATATCAATGGAGCATTTGATTCAGTGATAAATATATACTTGTTTGTTGAATGCTTTATTAGATACCTAGTGTGTTTACTACATCATAAATCTCTTCCGCACTCATATTACTCTGATTTGTGTAGTTTACAAGTTTATTTCTTGAATAGAACACAACTTGGGATCAACAATTGGTATCAGAGCAGACTTTGATCTTTAATATCAAATGATCCTGTTCTATACTTGATTCCAGTGTTTTTGGTAGTATTTTGAGTCTGTTCTTCATTCTGTTTATCACTCAAAAGAATATCCCCTGTTTTCTGGTTTTTTTTCAACTTGTTTGATTTAGACTCAAAAATAGGTGTGTTTTATTTGAAGAACAGTCTTAAAGCTTGCTTGTTGGGTTATTACAATTTCTCTTACCATATTCTCTTCATATTGAATATTTCTTCATCCTAAACAGATCTTTCTATTCTCACTCTGTTTTTTCAACCATTTTTGTTATTCTAGAAATTGCTAATGTAATAAACTTTTTCAGTTCAGGATCTCAATCAAAACCTCCTACTCTACTAAGGGATGAATATCCCTAGTGGAAAATCAGGATGGTACACTTTCTTGAAGGTGTGGATCCTGGTTTGGTTGAGTTTCTTCACAATCCCCCGTACATCCCCATGTCAACTGTCCCAAGGGTACCTGCAACTACTACTACCCCTGAAGTCCATGAATACCAACATCCCAAACCCATTGCTGAGTGGAGTGAACAAGAGAGTGTTCTACATGAACTTGCCAAGAAAGCCAACTGGCTGCTCATTATGGCCATTCCAAATGACATTTTTCATTCATTGGACTCTTGTGAAACATCAAAAGATCTGTGGTTAGAACTTGAAAAATACCTTAAGGGAGGCGCTAAGACTCAAAGGAACAACAGAGCCTTATGCATCAATGAATATTTTGCTTTCAAAGCTCTGCCGAATGAATCCATTCAAAGCACCTATGACATATTCAACTCTCTTATCAACAAGTGCAAGAGATATGGAATCCACAGAACTTATGAAGAAAACAATGTCAGGTTTCTTCAGAGCCTCAATGATGAGTGGTTGTATTTGACTATGTCTATGCAAGCAACTCTGGACCTTGATGTTTGGTCCATATCTGATCTTTTTGGGACTTTGGTGAGCCAAGAGAATCATATCTCGAAGCTAAAGACTCAGGTTGGTGGACCTCTGGTGTTAGTTGGAAACCCATAGAGGTACAGGAAAAAGGGAAGAAAGAATAGACAACAGAGGATGTGCTGAAGAAGAAGAAAAAGAAGGTTCTGTTAGTTGACAGTGAAGAAGATGATGACTCTGAGGAGGAAATGGACATGGCTTCTATGGCAAAGACCCTTGCCCTTATGTCCAGAGAATACAACAGAGGTCTTAAGAAGAAGCCCATGTTCAACAATAGAGGAAGAGAGAAAAGAGACGACGGAAGAAGATATGGTGAACAAAGGAAGTTTGTGAGAGAAGAACATGAGGATCAAAGACAAGAAGAAAGGAGAGGAGATGACAAAAGGGGTGCACAGAAGTTTGATGGCAAAGGTGGTGAAAAGACTCCCCAACAAAATGAAGGATGTTTCAAGTATGGAAATCCTGTACATTTTGCAGCTGAGTGTAGATCCAATACCACAAAGAGCAAACCGGTCAGAGATGCTGCCTTTTTGAAGAAAAAGGCATAATACTACATAGTGGTCATTTATGGTCGAACAAGAAAACCTCATGATCGATGAATCCTCTGATGAAGGGGACAACGATGCACTCTTCTGTGGTATGGCAGAAGTCAACACCTCTGACGGGGATAGTGAGGTATCCACTTCTGACCCTTCATCTCATGACTCTGAAAACAATTTTTTTGAACTAAATGAGGAATTCGTTGCTTGCAAAAGCACTTGCGCAGATCTTGAGAAAAAGCTAGCCTTCTTTAAGCGTGACACTAGACTTCTCACTCATGAGAAGAATAATCTCTATCATGAAAAATGTTCACTTGTCTCCGACCACATTTCAGAAAAGAAATCCTTGAAAGAAAAAGTAGTCTCTCTCGATAAAGCATTAAAAGATAAGGTTAAAGAGCTAAGGAATAATGAAAGTGATCGACTGAATGCCATATCTCTTTAGAATTTTTTCCAAAGAGAAAGAGAAGTCCTTCACCAAGACTTGCTCGACAGAGATCTGCTTATTAGGAAATATCAGGATGCATAGAAGGTGCATGAAAAGGTGAACACCCAAGTTTGCAGAAGAGGTATAGGGTTCACTGACATTGACCCATATACTAGAAACAAAAGAAACAAATTTCTAGCAAACATCTTTTGCCCTGGAAAATTTTTGAAACCAAGTCTTCCAAACTTAATTTCCACATTCAAGAGGCGCATAACCTCTGAAGGACCACATATGAAAAATCCTTTGGTGATGACTAGTGTATGGTATGAAAACAATGACTTGCCATCATCAACCTCTGTAAAAAGGAAATCCAATCCAAAGAAATATTTTTCCCAAAAACAGATAGGACTTTTCAGATTTGGTCATCCAGATACACATACTCAAATAGCCATTGTATGCATGATGACTCCTGAAAAGGAGTTGTTCTTTGAGGCACTAGAGTTTGTGCCATCCTCTGTGGAAGAAAAGCTCTTTAAAAGATTTTTGGAAAAGTACTTGAGGAAAACATATGAAAATCACTTCCTAAATCATTCTGATATAACCTCTGTAGTGCATGAAATCTTTGAGCAAGATTGTTGAAGTGTGTAAGTGTTCCTGAAGTGGTTCCTTGTATTCTTAAAAATCTAAATGTTTCTAAGGACACTAATGATGGACAGAGTAATACATGTTTAGAAAATCATGCCTCCATCCACAGAGACTTTCTTGATTCCGACTCTGAATCAGAGTCTAAGTCATCCTCTATCGATAAAGAGACTAGTTCTGTGGAACAAGAAATAGTTCTCTGTACTCTAGAGGAAAATAAATTATCCTCTGGCATTCTTAATAGAATGATTACTCCCAAAAGGAGAACTACAGGTGTACCTATTTACCCTGATTTCCTTGATATGTGTTTACAAGCTAAGACCTCTCTTGAGCTTGAAAATTTCAATAAGGAAAAGTTTTTGATATCTCAAAGGTCCAAAGCTCCAAAATCTGCAAAAAATTTTCAAGAAAAACTCACTTGGCAACAGAAGGGAAAATGGCCCAAATTTAACAAATTTCATGCTTCTGTGGCAGTGAGTACAAGGAAGGAAAACCCAGAGGGAGAGTACATCAAGAGAGCAATCCGCAAGGAGATTTTGCAAAAACTCAATCTAGATTTAGATAAAGATTTTTGTAAAAGGAAACCCAAGTCTAAAAAGGGTTGTTGTAATCAATGCTCTTTACCCTCCTTTGATATTTTTAATGAAAAGTTCAAGAAATGTGCTTCTAATGTCTCATATTGTAAACACTTTGATCTTATGCATGCTCTCAACCAAAATTTCTCTAGACCAACCTGTCTTATTTCTCACCCCAAATCTAAGAATGCCAAATTCAAAGGTGAGAAAGGACAATGTGGTACCTTTGTGAAAGAGGATAAAGCCAAAAACAAGGGTGTTAAGGAAACTCAAAAGACCACTAACAAACATGTACCCATTTGGAAATGGCTACCTAAATCTCTTTAAACTATCCACAAAGAAGCACCATGTGCCAATTTGTACCTAGACTCTGGGTGCTCAAGGCATATGACTAGCGAGGGAAGGTTACTCACCTCATATAAAGAAAAACTTGGAGGTGGCTGTAATAATCCGATTCTAATTGTAAATCTTTGAAATTTAGGCATAAAAGTGGAAAAGAAGTAAAGTGGAGGTCTAAAGTGATATGTTCAAGTTATAACCCCATTTTGGTAAGAAAAACCCTAATTCCCTGGTCATTTGTTGAGCCATCATCGAGAAAGAGAAAGAAAGCGGAGGAACTCAAGGGTGTATGAGCAAAGAGAGTATTAGGAGTTTTGAGAAGATTCAATGGTTACAGGTATGTGTTTCTCACCCTGGCTTCTTCTTTTCTCGCTGGTAGTGGTAACCCTTGTTTTAGAATTGTGAAATTGGGAAGAAATGCTCTTATCAGGGGAAATCTTGAGGTTTTGATCGTTGTTTGGATTTGGCACAGTAGTTAAGAGATAGGAATGTTAATTTATGAGTTAATCTTCTCCTAATAATGATTTTGGTTTGGATCGCTTTGGTTTATTGATTTGAAACTCGATTATATATGCGCTGGAGTAGTGAGATTATCGACCGAAGGGTTTTTACCTAACTTGGACCGCACCGGGAGTTCCCTCCTTGGGTGCGCCGATAACCCCAAACCCGGGTGCCACCGGGAGATCATAACCCAGGCACCACCGGGAGTTCACAACCCGGGAGGTACCGGGAGATCACAACCAAGGAGGTACCAGGAGTTCACAACCCGGGTACCTCGGGAGACACCATGACCTGGGTGAGCCGGGAGGTCTTGAGACTCGGGCGCCGTTGAGCCCAGACCCGAGCGGCCCCGGGTGGCACACCAAAGTCGTGGACCAAATTGATTATTTGGGCTTTTTGGTTGGGATCGATAAGAGTAACCGTGGTTGGAAGAAAATTTGGGGTTAGGTAATATCGAGGACTTCTAAGTTTGGTCGGGTTTCATGGGATTTTAGTTCGAACCTAGTAGCTGGAAGCTTAATTGTGAACTTTTAACAATTGTAGGAGGCGGTCTTTTTGGGAATTCATTCCGCGCGTACCAAGATCCAATCTTTCAGATGAGTTCCCTTATTCTAAATTTTTTATAAATGGAAATGGATTCTTATAACGACTTTACCTTATTTTCAAGAAAAAGGTTTGGTATTTTGGATAAAGGGAGGAATGTTGTTTCTCATTTTTTTAATATGCTTGCACTTATGTGAGCTTTGCATATGTTTGGATTGTGTAATTCTAATGTGAGAACGGTGCGCCATGGCTTGTTGAGAAGCATTGGGGATGGTTAACTGCGTTTCTGGATTTCCTTTCCTGCGCATGCGTAAATGACATCTACTGGGGGCCGAATGGGGATCTACTAAGGGCCCCGAGTGTAATATTTCGGTTATGGTCCGATGGTCGGTCCTAATCATGGACGTATTTATGATTACTTACTTACTGGTCGGTACATGTTTATTCGATGATTTTATAATTTGTTCTCTCTAGTTGTTATAATTATTCGAGGCTGGGAATTCACTAGACCTTTGGTTTAACCCTCTCTTTCAATTTTCCTAAAAACCCAATTTCATGTAAGGGAGTCGTTGGGGCTTCGTTCAAGGGGAAGAATTTTGTTTTTTGCTAAGGGCTAGTAAGAGTCGGTGGCAGTCTGGTTTAGATGCGGTGTTAGTCATGGACTTTTAGTTATCTTGGCTGTGATATATCCCTTATGTTGAAACAGTGTATCTAAATTTCTGTATGCTTGTAATGGGACCCATTTTTGGGATGTTTTCCCTATGTTATAATTATTCATGTTTTTTTGGGTTGTTACAATTGGTATCAGAGCCATAGTTTAAGGGATTTAGGTGACCGGATGGGCCTAAACTTAAACTGTGGGGTAGAGGGGACACAACCAAGATGCAGGATGTCGTTTCGAAGATAACTCTAAGGTCACTAAATATAAGGTTGGGAGTGCTATCATGTAAGGTAAATTTACATTGCACCTGTCCTGTGTAATTGCAAATTTACGAGTATATTTATGAACTCAAATTGCGTTACTATACATAGTTGTCAATAGAGTGGTAGGTTGTAGGAATAGCTGGTGTTCGTCATGTTCGAGAGGGTGTTATCGATGAGGTAGTCAATGGATGGGGGTAACATGGAGTAAAGTTCTGGCCTTGCAGCGTTAGCAATGGTTACGGTGTGATGCATGACGCCGATCATGGTGTATTTGATGATACCCTAGAAGGAGTATTGTTCAAGATGATATTAGATCGGCCAGAGGTAGAACTTGATGAGTTCAGATTGAGAGAATGATTGATTAAGGGTAAACTCTTCATCCTAGTGAGTCCCTATGCTGGAAGTTGTGATGCCAATCATTTCGAACTGGAAATGAGGATTGGGTTAGGATTTTGAAAGTTTTAACTCAAAGACGAGTAGAGGAAGTGAGTCTATGACTCACAAATCAAGATAGAGCGGCAAGGTTCTTGGAGAGATGGTATCGGGATGGATTAAATTATTGGAGGGGCAGAATGTGAAGAGAATTTGGTGGCTTATCGATCTCCTAGGGGTCAAAGATTGAAATCGTATGATATGTAAATCATTGCTCAAAATGAGAACTTTGTGGGTGATCAAACAGGTAGGTTGTGAAACACCTGTATGGCAAGTGGTTGCTAGGACAAGAAAGTGACCGTTAATCAAAGGTAGGGTGCAGTGATAGTTGTGTGGATCCAGCGATTGACCTCGACTGAGTGAATAGCCTTCAATTTGCAAGTGAGTTCATGCATTGTGTCTTTAAGTGTATTACGAGGACTCGTTCATGATTTAACAGTAGATGCATACATAACGAATTTCTTGTTTTGGAAATAATTCGACGCGTGCAAGAGTGTATTTAAAGAGGAAAGACAAACCTATTTTCGTTGCGTAATAAAATTTTCTTTAAACTTGGTGATTTGTGAAATATATCACTTCTTTTCATTTTGAGATAAAAATTGTTGAGAAAACCATGAACACATTTGGCAGCAAGCCTTTATAACTAAAATGAGTTTGAGATGATATCTTATAAACGAGTGTGAGAGCCGATTGTTTTATTTCGTGCAAGCGCTTTCGTTCAGAACTTTTCTAATCGTATAAGGAAGTTTTCTTTCCATATTACGGTTGTCGTGGCATCGTTTTATTTGATCAAGGTGATGTTTTAACGAAAGATTGCTCGCGAAGGATTCTCGAGATCGTTGTGCATGACTTTGAAGTATTGAGAGTGTTGAGTCATGTGTGCTCAAGATATTTTCAAGTGTTTTGCCTTTTGAATGTTCAATTATGAGAAATGATTTTTTTAAATTATCGATTCGTCATGCATGAGAGCTATGAACTCATGAGGTCGTGAAAGTTATTAGATTAGGGACAAGGAACAGTTCGAGCGTGGGGAATGTGTCGGTCAAACCAATGATAGATGATTTATGTCTTGGGTATTCTTATTAAGGAAGAGAGGGGAATATGGAAAATGTCGAAAATGGACTTTGACATTGATGGTATTATGGTAGTTCAAAATCTTGCTTGGTAATTTGGCATGTTGTTGTCGATGAATGGTCATATTTAGGGTGAAAGACTTGATGTCGTCAAAGCGCTGATGTTAGTGAATGGTCGTACATGAAGTAGAGTTGAGCTTCAAAGATGAAGTGTTAAAGAGTATTGGGCCTAAGATTTTTAGAATGGTCTTGTAAGTTAGACCTCGCACCAAGTAAATCTTGAACCTCCTTCAGGTGATAATGGTGAAGTGCAAAACTAAATGCGGTGTGTTTGGGAAAGGTGGATGGCATTAGAAATTCTTGTTGTCGGAGATATTACGGAAGTATTATCATGTCGTGTCTTTTTATGACTGAAGTTAGAAGTTGTTTAAGATGTGTCGAGTTAAGGGCATCGTCATGAGTTGGATTTTAAGAATCTACCTTGATGTACATAGACGGAGTAGGTCGTTCAGGGATGGTGTATACTTGTCGGATATTGGATAACCTTGTGGTGGCATTATCCTAGGACAGAAGCCTTTACTTAAACTTGAGCGGTTGTTTGGAGCGGATGCTACACCTTGGGATGGTAATGGAAGATTGCTGGGTGGAGGGGTGTTTTATCTGTGAGGTTCTAGCGGTTTGTAAATGATGAAGTAATTAGTATAATCAAAGTGAGTGCATGGTTTACATCGGGAAATTTGAGTGGTGGTTCATCTGTAATTGGGAATAGCCGAACTGGTGATATAGAATGAGTTTTATATGCATACAGGTGAATATGAAGGAAGGATTGGCTATGTATGCAAATGATCGTGAGAATCTGATCTACAGTGTTATCAGGGTGTGGTAACTGTGTGAACAAGTTGGTGGCATTATGGGCCAAGGTGGACGTGTAAGTCATTGATGTGTTAATGGGTGGTTGTCATGTTGGGTGATGATGTGTATGGTGATGTGGGACAAGGGAAAGTGTAAATGTTGGATTTGGAGATTTTGAGGAGAGGTTCAAATGTGGCAAGTATTTTGGATATAGTTGTGACGTTATTGTTGTTCTTGAGGTCAAAGGGTGAGTGATAATTGACGATCACCTAAAAGGAGAACTCGTGTTCCTCTTGGTTGCATTGAACTCCGGAGGAGTTTCTATTAAGCCTATGATGATGCTTTTTTTGATTGATGGTGGTGCATCGTTGTAGATTTGAAGTTAAGTGGGAAAGTTGAAGTATTTGCTAAGTAGGAATGGATCAGAGTGAATAGGTCGACTCTGTTTGAAGAATGAGAAAAGGCTTGGTATAGTGAGTGTTGGGTATTGTTACGTGACCCACTTGAATGCCTCAAGTGAGAATTGTGTCGAGAAAATTACATAATGGTGATATGTTACCGATAAGAGGAAAACGTTGATTTAGGAGTGCGTGAGAAGATAATGTTGGCATGTTGCAATAATTGACCAAAACTGAGGCTAAGAAGCTCGTTTAGTGAAATAGAAGAATGTGGAGTAAGTCTAGAAGTTGTAATTTTTCAAGGATAGAAAAAAAAAGATTATTGCATACGTTATGGTTAAGGTGTTGGAAAATTAGTCCAGGACATGGGCCAAAATCTTGCACCATTTAGAAAGTCTTTATTCGGAAGTAGGTGTCTTATGATTTGAAAAGTCTTGGTAAGGTAGTGGATCGAAATGCTCGGATGGAAAGATCAGCAGACATGAGTAAGTTATAATGTGATGGATGTTCTGAGTGAGAATTGTGGGTAATGTTTTGAGAATTAAGAGAGTTCTTTGGGAAAGTGCCGCTCCTCGCTGTAAGAAAAGGAACTAAGATTTGATTAGGAAGTTTTTGGGTTTTGATGGATGCAGTAATATTTCTGCCATGTGTTTGTGAGACTAGCTCAGATTGTTAGTGGGATAAATGGACGGTGGAATCAAATATTGGTGCATGGTTATATATATATATATATATATATATATATTAATAGGTGAATATCCAAAGGTATGAGTGTGGGTGAGATTTTGGTTGAGGTATGCACTGTGCAGTTGAACTGTTTCTATCAACGGATTAGTGATCAATGTTGTGTTATTGGTCGATGTGTTGCTAATGATGGATGCTAACCACATAGTGGGCTTTACTAAGAATTGTGTCCTTTAATAAAGGAATTCTTACCGATGGCCTTAGAGATGAAGTTCAAGGTGGCCCAGTGTCAGGTTGGCGTTTTGGGAAGATATCATTTTAGTATGGGAAAGCTTGAAGGTAGCTCGTGATCGTCAAAAGATTTATGCATATAAGAGACGCAAAGATATAGAGTTTTAAGTACGGGATAGAGTGATGTTGAAAATTTCCCCATGGAAAGGGGTGCTACGTGTTGGGAAGAAGGGCAAGCTAAGCTGTGGTACTCTGCCCCTTTGAAATTTCTAAGAGGGTTGGAGAACTGGCATACAAGATGGACTTACGCAAGGAGTTTCAAAGGATTCACAACACATTCCATGTCGTGAATTTGAGGAAATGTTAGCGCCAGTGGAGTTGGTCGTACCCTTACTGGAAGTGCAGATGGATGAACAGCTGAATTTTGTGGAGAAACCTGAAACAATGATCGATCGCAAAATCAAGAAGTTGAAATCAAAGGAAATTGGTCTTGGGAAAGTCCAACAGCGTTTTCATAAAGGGTAAGAGGCCACTTGGGAAGTAGAATATGAGATTAGATTAAAGTACCCTCACTTTTCTAATCAATGAATTCCGGGGACGGAATTATGTTAATGGGGAGGTGTTGAATAATCCGATACTAATTGTAAATCTTTGAAATTTAGGGATAAAAGTAGAAAAGAAGTAAAGTGGAGGTCTAAAGTGAAATGTTTAAATTATAACCCCTTTTTGGTAAGAAAAACCCTAATTCCCTTGTCATTTGTTGAGCCGTCATCGAGAAAAAGAAAGAAAAGGGAGGAACTCAAGGGTGTCTGAGCAAAGAGAGTATTGGGAGTTTTGAGAAGATTCCATGGTTACAGGTATGTGTTTCTCACCCTAGATTCTTCTTTTCTCCCTGGTAGTGGTAACCCTTGTTTTGGAATAGTGAAATTGGGAAGAAATGCTATTATCAGGGGAAATCTTGGGCTTTTGATCGTTGTTTGGATTTGGAACAGTAGTTAAGAGATAGGAATGTTAATTTATGAGTTAATATTATCCTAATAATGATTTTGGTTTGAATCGCTTTGGTTTATTGATTTGAAACTCGATTATATATGCGCTGGAGTAGTGAAATTATCGACCGAAGGGTTTTTCCCTAACTCGGACCGCACCAGAAGTTCCCTCCTCGGGTGCGCCGATAACCCCAAACCCGGGTGCCACCAGGAGATCATAACCCTGGCACCACTGGGAGTTCACAACCCGTGAGGTATCGAGAGATCACAACCCGGGAGGTATCGAGAGTTCACAACCCGGGTTCCCTGGGAGACACCATGACCCGGGTGAGCATGGAGGTCTTGAGACTCGGGCACCGTTGAGCCCAAACCCGGGCGGCCCCGAGTGGCATGACGAGCCGTGGCCCAAATTAATTATTTGGGCTTTTCGGTTGGGATAGATAAGAGTAACCGTGGTTGGAAGAAAATTTAGGATTAGGTAATATCGAGGACTTCTTAGTTTGGTCGGGTTTCATGGGATTTTAGTTCGAACATAGTAGCTGAAAGCTTAATTGTGAACATTTAACAATTGTAGGAGGCAGTCTTTTTGGGAATTCATTCCGCGCGTACGAAGATCCAATCTTTCAGGTGAGTTCCCTTATTCCAAATTCTTTATAAATGGAAATTGATTCTTATAACGGCTTTACTTATTTTCAAGAAAATGGTATGGTATTTTGGATAAATGAAGGAATATTGTTTATCATTTTTTTAATATGCTTGCACTTATATGAGCTTTGCATAAGTTTGGATTGTGTAATTCTATTGTGAGAATGGTGCGCCATGCCTTGTTGAGAACCATCGGGGATGGTTAACCGCGTGTCTGGAATTCGTTTCCTGCGCATGCGTATACGACATCTACTGGGGGCCGAATAGGGATCTATTGGGGGCCCGAGTGCAATATGTCGGTTATGGTCCGATGGTCGGTCCTAATCCTGGTAGTGTTTATGATTACTTACTTACTGGTCGGTACATGTTCCTTCGATGATTTTATAATTTGTTCTCTCTAATTGATGTAATTATTCAAGGATGGGAATTCAATAGACCTTTGGTCTAACCCTCTCTTTCAATTTTCCTAAAAACCCAATTTCAGGTAAGGGAGCCGTTGGGGCTTCGTCCAAGGGGAAGATTTTTTTTTGCTGAGAGCTAGTAAGAGTCGGTGGCAGTCGGATTTAGATGCGGTGCTAGTCGTGGACTTTTAGTTATCTTGGTTGTGATAGATCCCTTATGTTGAAACAGTGTATCTAAATTTTTGTATGCTTGTAATGGGACCCGTTTTTGGGATGTCATCCCTATGTTATAATTATGCATGTTTTTTTGGGTTGTTACAGTGCTTTGTGACCTTTGGAGATAATAAGAAGGGTAAATAAAAGGCTATGGAGTCATTTGTAAAGGGGACATCGATGTCAGCAGAGTGGCTTATGTGAATGGCCTTAAGCACAATTCATTAAGTGTCAGCCAACTCTGTGATAATGGGCTCGATGTGATGCTTAAACGTCGTTACTGTTCTCTGTTGAAATAAGATACAAGCATAGAGCATTTGTGATCCAAACGAAGAGGTGATTTATACCTCATGGATTTCAAGCCAACCAACAAGGAAGAAAAGCTTTGTTTGGTATCTTGCAAGAATGAGGAGGCTTGGATCTGGCATAAAAGGTTCTGTCATTTAAATTTCCACACACTCGACAAACTTGTAAAGTTAGATTTGGTAAGTGGTTTACCAAGTATAAAGTTTGACAGAGACAATCTATGCTCTGCTTGTCAAATGGGAAACCTCAAAAGAGCTTCCCATAAGAGCAAGTCAGACATATCTTGCACTAGGCGTCTGCAGATGCTACCTATCGACCTCTGTGGTCCAATTTATGTGCAGAGCCTAGGAGGCAATGTTGATCCAACTCTCTCAGTTATTTGATAATGACCCTTTATAATACTTGGTGAAAATTACGTTTAAAATCTATATGTATAATTGTTTCACCATCGGCGATTAAATACTGAGTATATTCAGTATCCCTGAAGACAAGTTTCGCGACAAAAGATGTTCACTGCTGAATCGAAGACAAAGCTGCTCAACAAATGACAAGTCTACTCATGACGTGATGCAGATATCAGCGAAAACCAGACAAGTCTACTCACACGCGAAGAAACCCGAGGAAAAAGCTTCAGCGATAGCTGAACTTCTTTCTATCTTTAAGAAGGAAGAGATATTCAACCATCGATGATCACTTTGCTTATACCTCAAGTCTCTTTTGTCTTATCTATGCACACATAGTACAAATGTCAGACTAGACATACCTCTGCAACAATTCGTACAACAACTCTGATATCTACACTGTTCATCATACGGCCAAAAGCATGTCTGCAAAAGTCAGACTTATGCAACCAACCATAGAAGGTCACGTGTAAAGTACCCTTCCATGCATTTAATGCATAGGGTATAAATAAAAAGATTACAACTCTATCTAAGAGTTGCCTTAAGCCTTCAACCTTTAATCTTTCTTTAAAATATAGAAACCCTTGTTTTCTATATTCTCTTAATCCCCATTCTCTAATTCTTGTGCAACCATCATTGTGTTTCTTATGTTTGTTTAGATTAAGTTCTTACTTAATATTATTCCGCAACAGACTTGTAAATTGTATTTTGATTTATCAATAAACAATTTATTAAACTTAAAAATTTGTGTTTGTATTCAACCCCCCCTTCGACAAACTTGTTAAGCACCTTCGGGACCAACAAGTGGTATCAGAGCAGACTGTTTAATCTCATAAACAAGATCTTCCTTTATTATCTTCCTTGCTATTCTCAATATGGCACTAAACACAAACACTAACTACTATGATAATGGTTCTCTCTCAAAACCTCCTCGATTTAGCAGAGGTAACTTTGCTCTCTGGAAAAATCGAATGATGCTATTTCTAGAAGGTGTAGATCCCACTATACCTGAATACGTAGAAAATGGTCCTTATGAACCTTCACCATCATAGCTGCAGTTCCAGCTACTGCCACCACTCCTGTTATCTATGAAAGATATGCTATTAAGGAAATAAGACAAAGGAGTGATGAAGATAAAAAGAAAGACGATTTAGATGCTAAAGCAAAAACCATTATGTTTATGGCTATGTTTGATGAAGCCTTTCATTCCATCATGCATCTAAAAAATGCTAAAGAGATGTGGGACACTATATATGTTCAATATGAAGGTACCACTGAAATCCAAGAAACCCGAAAGATTAACTTGGTAAGACAATATGAAAGTTTTATTTGTGGTAAGAATGAATCCCTATATGATGTTCACCAAAGATTTAACTGTCTAATCATTCATCTAAGGACTGTTGGTAGGACCTACTCTAACTCTGAGGTCTTAACTAAATTCTTGGAACGTCTTCCTGAAAGCTGGGACAGTTACTCAATGTGTCTTAAGCTGACAAAAGACTTAAATTCTCTCTCTCTCTTAGCACCTTGTATGGAATATTGCTCAACTATGAGCAATCAAATCTTCTGAAGAGGAATCTTATAAAAGATTCTAAACACTCCAAAAGCACTCCTATCGCTTTTGTCTCTTCGGAGATCATTCCATCTCTGCGATCTACTCTCACCATCACTAAGTTAGATTCTGACATTGAGGAATTATCAGACACTGGTCTTTCAGAGTTTGATGAATCCTTAGCACTCTTGACAAACTCTTTCAAAAGGTTTGCAAGAAAGAGGAATTTCAGAAGAAATAAGCCTCTCTCTATAACTAACAAGCCAAAATCAACCCCTATTGATAAGGCTACTTCTACTTGCTTTAACTGTGAAAAAGTTAGACATTTTGCAAGTGAATGCAGGTCGAAGAAAGTTTTCAAACCTTCTACCTTCAGGAAAACCAGCAATAGCAAATACTTTAAGCTAAAATAGAAATATCAAAAGTTGAAAAACTTCACGCGAAAAGGAAAAGGTCTTATCGCTGAAGAGCATGACTGGGCTGAATCAGAAGAATCTAGTTCTGATGAAGAAGAAGTTGCTAATCTCTGTCATATGGCTGAGATTAAAAAAGAAGTGGAAGAACCAACAGGAACTTCTATGAGCTATATCTCCTCTCAGGTTTCAATCTCTACTAATCCCTCTTTTTCTGAAGTTGAGAGAACTCGCGTTGTAGATGTGCTGACAATAGACTTATACAATGCACTCAATGGCAAAACTCTAGCTGAAAACAAAAACATTGACTTAACTGAGCAGCTAGAGAAATGTCACGAAAGGATCAAAGAACTAACTCTTCTAGAGAAAAGTTTAAAATATCAAGTCATTGTAAATGAAATTATCAACATTGAACCCGAACAAGCCATCCCTGCTTTAAAAGCAGAAAAGGCAACTATTGAGGGATGGTGTAAATCATCAACCAAGATCACTGAAATCATCAGGGCTCAAATCCCTGCTAATGACAAAACTGGTCTCGGTTATCATACTGAAAAGGATGAATCCAGCAGAGACTATTCCATGCTCAAGTTTGGAATGTTTGCCCCTTCTATCCCTGACACTTCTTCTACTTATTGTTCTTCATCTTCCAATCCTATTCCAGAGGACTTATCAAAAAGCTCTAAGCTCGCTGATAAAGGGAAATTCATTTCTCATCCTCAGAAGGCTACCAAGAAATCAAAATTGAAAGTCCTTTCCAAACCTTCAGTAAGTCAATATTCCAGCTCTGGAACTAAAATCACTGATATTTCTCAGAGATTAGCTCCAAAGCTTTTTTTCTCTATCCTCTATCACTTCTTCTTCATTCTGTCTCAGTGTCTCGTATACTTCATGTAATGGAATGTCACTAAGATCATTCATCTGTTTCATCCTCCGATTATGTTTCTTCCATTCTGGCTGAAGAATTCTTAAGAACTTGACGTTGTTTTCAATCTACTTCTTCTTCACTTTGTTCTTATCCAGTTCATTCAACAACAATACAAATCTCTCATTAGTTTCCTCTAGGATTTCATTCTCCTTGGCTTTAAATTCTTCATAGTTGTTGATGCAGTTGGCCACTTTCATCTAATTGCCAACTTTGGATCCCATCATCATCTTCTGTAATTGATCCCACATCTTTTTAGTTGTTGCCTTGTAGCTGTCTATTTTGAAGGAGTAGAGATCTATCTTGCTTTCAGCCTTGTATTTGTTTTTCTGTTCTTCAGAATACTGAGAAATATCCAATGGAACTCTCTTTGTCTTTTGTTCTCTTTCATGATTCCCATCTTCACTGTCTGATGATTCATCATCGGGAATTTCCATAGTTAAAGGTATCATTGGGCCTTCTTCAATAGACAACTTGATGTTATCACCATTTGCATGTCTGTCTATGAAGTCTAAGAATCTGTCTTTCCACTGCTCATATTCGCCTTTGAAAAGTACGGGAGGTTTAACATTTGTTCCGATAGAGAGTGCATCCTTTGAAGTCATCCTGACAAAAACACAGTACAATAAGAACTTGAAATGATCGTTAGTTCGACAAAAAGAATCAACAGATGCAGGACTTAAAAATTTTCAGAAAACAAATTTCCCAAAAATTTCTAAGTATAGAATTCTTACATTATAGAGATTAGAAAGAAATTCCCATGAAAACAAACATCATAATTCACATGACTTGAGGAATTCGTACGATTAAAATCAGAATTCGCATACTATCCACAATTCGCATACAAAAGGATAAGTGAAATTAATACAATTCGCATGAACCTATATGCGAAATCTAGGAATTCGTAAATAGCTATCTACGAATTCTTCACAATTCGTACATTACTCTTAAACGAATTCTTGCCTTTGAAATTTTTTGAAAAACCAAGCTTTTTTGCACGAGTATTTCTTCACTTTGAAAATTTTTCAAACTCTAAATTTTTCGCATCGATACGAGATATGTACATAGAAAAATTTTCAAATAATTATGCGAAATGCTTAAGAATTCGTACGAGGTACATATGCGAATTCTTCACAATTCGTATCCTTCTATATGCGAGTTCTTCACTTTTCGCATGAAGGCATGTACGAATTCTGTCCTTAGAGATTTTTCAGTTCAAACTTTTCGTATAAGGGACATATGCGAATTCCAACTTTTTGTACAAGAGCATATGCGAATTCTGCACTTAACAAATTTTAAAAGACTTATGTGAATTCTAATCCATTCTGCGAGTTCTTCATACGAAATCTGAAGATCTTGCGAGTTCTTCGAGTTTCGGTCCTAAAATTCAAAATCTAGTCCAATTTCCAACCAAATCCTTGAATTAGAAGTTGTAAACTCACAGAAACAATCACGATTAGTGTTAAAATCAATCCAAAACAATGACTAGCATAAAATAAACTCAAACATATAAAACCATGATGAAACAGTACTTACGACTCGTCGAACCAAAAACTCACCAAAATCAAAATTAAGTGTTCAAAATCAGTTTATTCGTGAAATTCAATCACATAGATTCATTTTAGTACATAAAACCACCACTTTTCAATCAAAAAATTTACCAAAAACACTTTTGAAATCAAAAATCTCTCAAAAACTCAAGAACACATTTTATGACCCATTTTCTATCAATTCGTCGAATCTTGCTCTGATACCAATTGTGTGTCCCACAATAATGTTCTTATTACGATTATGATCAAGATGACAACACAATTAAGCAAAACAATTTTCAATTTCAATCAATATGAATTCGTACAAAATACACTTCTCTGAATATTTCTCTCTCTACAATCACTGTATACGCATAGCCTCATGAGTCTACAAACGAAAATAACACTATTTATACTAGAGTACATTACAAAGACAAAACACTAAAATACAAGACACTTTGACTTTGACCCTTATTACAGAGACTTTGACTTTAACATAAGAGTTTGACTTGAGCTTTTGACTTTGACTTTCATTCTTAACTTTCATGATCTTGTATCCAACATTTTTGTGCACTAACAATCTCCCCCTTTGGATTGAAGATCATCTTCAAAAATTAGCTGAAGAACCTCAAGTTTCTTCATCAGTGAACATTCCTATTAATGATCCAACTCCTGAGGTAAGCGATCTTTCCCCAGCTCAGCGATGGACCAGAGATCACCCCATAGATCAAATTCTTGGTGATCCAGAAGCAGGTATTCATACATAAAGAAGTTCAGGTAACATCTATCTCTTTGTTAACTTTCTTTCTATTACAGAGCCAAAGAAGACTAATGATGCCCTCAGAGATCCAAACTGGGTCAGCTCCATGCAAGAAGAGCTAATTGACTTTGCTAGAAACCATGTTTGGAATCTCGTTCCCCGGCCATCTGATAAATTTGTTATAGGCACTCAATGGGTGTTTAGAAACAAATTAAATTAACATGGGACTATAACCCACAACAAAGCTAGACTAGTTGCTCAAGGATACAGACAAGAGGAAGGCATAGACTATGATGAAACCTTTGCCTCTGTGGCCAGGCTCGAAACAATTCGACTATTCATAGCCTATGCAGTTTTCAAACACTTCAAAGTATATCAAATGGACGTAAAATCAGCATTCCTAAATGGAAAGCTGAATGAAGAAATCTATGTTGAACAACCCCCTGGGTTCTCTGAACCTAGGCATCCACATTATGTATATAAGCTGGATAAGGCTCTTTATGGGTTAAAACAAGTTCCTCGCGCTTGGTATGACACTCTCTCTTCTTTTCTTATCTCTGAAAAAATTTGAACGTGGTAAAATTGATAATATCTTGTTTTTTTCAGAAAGATAAAAGGTCACATTATTCTTGTACAAATATATGTTTATGACATCATATTTGGTTCTACTAACCCAACTCTGTGTACTCGCTTCACTGAAAGAATGAAAAAATAATATAAAATGAGTATGATGGGTGAACTAACTTACTTCCTTGGACTTCAAATCAAGCAAAATGATAAAGGTACATTTATTAATGAAGGTAAGTATGTTAAAGATATGTTGAAGAAGTTTGATCTCAATCAAACTTCAGCGATGAAAACTCTTATGGCACCTCTGCTGACATTAAACAAGGATCCAACTGGAAAACTGTAAATATCACTGCCTATAGAGGAATGATAGGCTCCCTGCTGTATCTTACAGTGAGCCGACCTGACATCATGTACTCTACATGTCTTTGTGCACGCTATCAATCAGAACCCAAGGAATCCTATCTAATCTCTTTAAAGCGGATCTTCATATATCTTAAGGGAACTCCTAACCTCGGTCTTTGGTATCCTAAAGATTCAGGGTTCGATCTCACTGGTTATTCAGATAGTGATTTTGCAGGTTGGAAACTTGATAGAAAAAGCACCACTGGAGGATTTCATCTTCTTGGAGGAAAGCTGGTAAGTTGGACAAGTAAAAATCAAAATTCAGTATCCACTTCCACAGCTAAAGCTGAATATCTAGCAGCTGGAAGTAGTTGTGCTCAGGTCTTATGGATGAGAAATCAACTATTAGACAATGTAATAACTCTAGTTTAAAAAAAAGAGAAAAATATATATTTATGGCATGCATTTGAAAGGCCTCAAAAGGCCGAATTGTGAAAGGTTTTCATCAATCAGCCATTTATGTTGCGTCCATTGATATGCTTTGAAACCGACGGTAGGTTAATATAAAAGGGACGATGCATGAAAGGTAACCATATGTAAAAACCGATTGATGAGGAGAGTAATAGAAGCCAATAAAAAAGACAAAGGTTCGCTACGAACATGACTACTTCGACGTCAATTGGGAGACGATAGCCACAGTGAAGATCGGTTTGGGCTACAACGAGTACTATGAGTTATACGTGTATTTTATTAAAATGGTTGCATGTTTTATTGAAAATTATTTACAAGCTTATTGATATTTTAAATTTCGTTTATTGCATCAAACGTAAAATATTTCCATGTTATGTGTTTTGAGATTTGTGTGGCAATGGGGGTGTATTACAGTGTAAGTCCGTAAGACGAGCATGCTGTGTGAGCTTGTCTAAACCGTAAGTGTGAACATGCTGTGTGAGTTCGCCAGGTAATGCTGTGTGAATTAAATACCTCTCAAAATGCCGATAGCTTTGTGATTTAAATTGTTTATCGCATTCATGATAAAATTATGATGCTTTGTGAAATTCATTATTGGTATTGTTTATGCATAAAAACCGTGAATTCACTAAGCCCTAGGCTCACCCAACTCCTTTTCAAAATATTATGCAACCAGGTCGTTACCCAATCGGAAGTAGTAGCAAAGGGAAGGAGAAGGTCTAGAGTCGGACTATCATTTGAATAAATGCATGATGAAGAATGTCGTTCGAGATTTTAAGAGATCATTATTTAGACACTTTTCCTTTAAGTTTTATAATCTTGAAATATTCCGCTATGTTGAACTATTTAGGCATTTTGGCTTTATTTATATATATGGATGTTTTATATTAAAAAAAATAAAAAAAATTTGGGATGTTACAAGTGGTATCAGAGCAAAGTTTAAGCGAAATAGGTTACTGTAAACCTAGACTTAAACTAAGAATGGAAGATTTTTTTATGTGCGACTAAAGATTGATGTATAGTGATGAAAGTAATGGTTTAAGGTAATTTGGGGTTTGTGAATCTAGTCTTGAACTAGATCAGTTGTTATATGGCTTAATGTCAATGGATATAATGACATTGATAGAGATTGACTATAATTGATGAAAAGTGCATGCAATATGAGATAAAAATAAAAAGGTAGTGATAAAGGAAGTTTTGAGGGATAAAGTTAGGTGATAAACTCCCACTAGTGTTCTTGAGTGAGAAGAAAATATGTTAAGCTTTAAGAATAAAGGAACTCATAGTATTGATGATATAATTAGATGATTCAACCCATATTTGAGCGAGATGGGGAAACATTTCTTATATCAATTGGAGAGAAGAATAGTCAGATATGAGAATAGCAACGAGGTCATTAGTATCATCATTAATGGCAACAAATTTATGGTAAGAACTGATGATTGGATGCACGACTAGTTGAAAGATTTTACAATCAAGAGTTAGGTAGTCGAGATCATATGTAAACGTTATGAGAAGATCTAAGGGTTTTCTCAAAATTAGTTTCATAAAATAAAGACACCAGGTCGATGTGCGAGATGGTCTTAGAATGTAGAATATTATGGTTTAGTATTCTAGTTGGAAAATTGGGGTTCTATTATCCTCCATGTATGTATGGTGTGGTTAGAGAGATGGTATTAACTTCTTTGATTTGATGAAATCAACTACTGTTAGTAAGCATGTGTTGCTTTGAGCAAGCTATGAAAGTGAGAAGGTGATAAGACAAAAAAAAAGGTGTTATGATTGTAATTATGTATCACGTGTAGTTCAGAAGAAATATTTTGTTGTAAAATAATAAGGTTTATCCAAGTGTATGACTTCTAAGCCATAAATAAGGGGCAATGGAATTGTTCTCATGGTTATAAAGGCATCGTGCTAGGATAGTACAAACATACATGAGATGTTCTTCATTTAGGGAAAGATAAGTAACATGCGATACAAGTTAAGAGGATGAAATAAGTAAAGTGGTGCACTTAGAACCATCAATGATATGAATGACGCATAATATCCTAAATATCAATGATGATGTAAATGGTCAATATCAAGAACCTTGTTTGAGGATGTGTAGTTGATGATAATTATATGAATTGGTTTAGGAGAACCAAATGGTGGCATGTGTGGTGTAAAAGTAGAGTTAACTAATTAGTTAGTAGAACAAGTAGTGAAGCTGGCTAATGGTACATATTTGTCGTGAAAGGAGAGTTGTGACTAAACTCTATGCAATGCATGATATAAAGATTTTCCTTTTTGGAAGATGAGTTAAGTTAAACTTTATGGTCGCTTACAGGATGAATTCGAGTATGAATTTGGCAAAATATTAAAATAACTCAAGGGTTTGTACTCGACCAGTGACTTGGTCAAGTCAAATGATAAACATTATGATGTTTAAGCATATCACACAAATGTGAAGTCATAAAGGTAAATGAAGTATGCCATGAAGTCCAAGAAGTGATCCTAAAGTGTCTCTGCTAGGTTAAACAAAGAATTTTTTTGTATACAATAATGCTCCAATGTTGGCACTATGATGTATATTGCTCAAAAGGGGAAATGTTATAGTATGTATGTCATGGTAATTGAAAATGGATGACCTGAAATTAGTAGCAATAGTAGTGAATCTAAAAACAAATTGAGGGATTATCTACAGAAAGGATTGTGTAGTCTATACTCGATAGCTAAAGTCATCTTGTATGAAAAGCTAAGTACATATATGCGTAAGTGCATGAATATAAAAAGGTTTGATGTTGGATGCATACTTAAGTTGTGAAAGAATTTGCAACGAATAAGATGAATGTTGGCTTCCATGTTGCCATATTTTGTAGATAAGAAAGACAAAGTGGTACTTATGTGGGATAACCTTTAATGACAACTGGAATAACCACTTAGTGTTGAAAGTATTCACCTAAGCTAATGATTATCAAGGGGTATTCAGACAGAGCCACTCGAAGAGTACATTATATGATAAATGCTAGACGGTTTGTCGAATTACCATTAAAAAAGAGACATATGGATGAAAGTGTCGAGGTAACTCTTAAGGATGAAGAGGTGGACAAAATTTTGAGCAATATTGAAGAATCGAAAGCTATCGTTGATTCAAAAGTAAGGAACTGAGAAACAAAGAGATTGTTCTCGTGAAAGTTCAATGCATGGAGACATCATAGTGGGCGAAAAGCAACTTGGGAACCCGAGAAGGAGATGAGATTGAAGTACCCTCATTTATTTGCATAGGACAAATTTCGAGGACGAAATTTTGTTAAGGGGGGAAGTTTGTAATAACTCTAGTTTAAAAAAAGAGAAAAATATATATTTATGGCATGCATTTGAAAGGCCTCAAAAGGCCGGATTGTGAAAGGTCGTCATCAATCGACCATTTATGTTGCGTCCATTGATGTGCTTTGAAACCGATGGTAGGTTAATATAAAAGGGACGATGCATGAAAGGTAACCATATGTAAAAACCGATTGATGAGGAGAGTAATAGAAGCCAAGAAAGAAGACAAAGGTTCGCTAAGAAATGACTACTTCGACGTCAATTGGGAGACGCTAGCCACTGTGAAGATCGGTTTGGGCTACAACGAGTACTGTGAGTTTTTTTTTTTGGAAGGCAATGCGGCATCGAACCCACGATCGACTACCACGAACACACGCACACACACACGCACGCCTTCCCGGCGGTATCAGACTTTCCACCTGGAGCAGCCCACTAATCCGCCGCGACCGCAGCCCAGCTTACGCATTGGGCCTATTCCCAACCTTATTAGGAAGGGGCGATAGCCCAGTCTTTGACCGGACCACCTAAGCTCGACCCAACCAAGGTTGGACGGATGCTCCTCATGCTCCAAAGCGTACCCCTAGATTTGAACCCAGGTAGACTGGGATACTATCCACAACCTCCCCCAGGATGTTACCAAGCTTTGGGAAACCACTCCGGCAACTCATGATTTGCCGAGTACTGTGAGTTATACGTGTATTTTATTAAAATGGTTGCATGTTTTATTGAAAATTATTTACAAGCTTATTGATATTTTAAATTTCGTTTATTGCATCAAACGTAAAATATTTCCATGTTATGTGTTTTGAGATTTGTGTGGCAATGGGGGTGTATTACGGTGTAAGTCCGTAAGACGAGCATGCTGTGTGAGTTTGTCTAAACCGTAAGTGCGAACATGCTCTGTGAGTTCGCCAGGTAATGTTGTGTGAATTAAATACCTCTCAAAATGCCGATAGCTTTGTGATTTAAATTGTTTTATCGCATGCATGATAAAATTATGATGCTTTGTGAAATTCATTATTGGTATTGTTTATGCATAAAAACCGTGAATTCACTGGGCCCTTGGCTCACCCGACTCCTTTTAAAATAGTATGCAACCAGGTCGTCACCCAATCGGAAGTAGTAGCATAGGGAAGGAGAAGGTCTAGAGTCGGACTATCATTTGAATAAAGGCATGATGAAGAATGTCGTTCGAGATTTTAAGAGATCATTATTTAGACACTGTTCCTTTAAGTTTTATAATCTTGAAATATTCCGCTGAGTTGAACTATTTAGGCATTTTGGCTTTATTTATATATATGGATGTTTTATATTAAAAAAAAAAAAAAAAAATTGGGATGTTACAGACAATGACCTTCAACTATCCAAAATCCCAATCTATTGCGACAGCACTAGTGCCATCGCTATAGCAAACAATCTAGTGCTACACTCAAAGACGAAACACAGAGAAATCAGATATCATTTTATCAAAGATCATGTGATGAATGGTGATATTGAACTTCACTTTATCCTAACTGACTATCAGCTTGCTGATCTTTTTACCAAACCTCTTGATGAGACAAGGTTTAACTTTCTTATCAGGTGAGCTTGGAATGCTGAATCTTGAAGATTAAATCTTCTGCTTTCATGCATTATGTCAGGGATAATGTGACGCCCCGTTTTTTTTCCATAACCGTAATCATCTTTACATTTGCAGAAGCGTTCTGGCAATAGTTCAATACCCTAACATTTATAATGGCTATTTTAAGAACAATAACTCTTCATGCGATCCCTTCATGTATTATCCTGATCTTACCTGAGATACATATATGGAATACGTAAGCTTTAAGCTTTTAGTGAGCAGTTATGGTTTCATGATGAAATCATCTTTCATAAAATATATGGTTTTAGTGCATAGAATAACAATTCAACACACTTCTCATAATTATGCATAATAACATTGATACATAAAACCATTTCTATAAAAACATCATCTTCTTTTAGTGCGAGATCTCATATGTGTAAGTATGCCAAACATTCTCAACAGGATCCTAGATCCCTGGTGTTCCGCGAAGGATATTCCCCCTGACGTCCTTTTTGCAACACGTCCTCATTTCTTGTACCCCGTCGGGTATTTAACATGGCCACACTTTCACATGCATAAAACATTTCATATGTCATATCTAAAATACATGTCTTTCTCATAAATGCATTATAAGCATAACCTTATCTCATGCAAGGCTAGCATGCCAAAACATCATTTCAAATATTAATCATGCATAAAAACATTAATATAACATATACATATTCTAGTAAATCTCGTAACATACTCACCTTATTTACTTAACCTTCGTGCTTCATTTGCTACCCTGACCTAAATGTTAACTTTGTAATATATGGTGAATTCTGATCTATTGTAAGTTACTTTGAATCGTATGCTGTTTATTTATACTAACAATGTAAGCATGAATTCGGATGAGGCGGCGATGCAAGATGGATGTGCATGCATGCCGCTCTTAATTTTTCTTCAAGCCTACGTTACATCAAATATATATAAATTATAATTATTAATATTTTTATTCATTATATATAGCATTATCTTTATCGAGTATAACTTCGTATACGTAATCCTAAACCTCAATATGGACATATATTTAGGACCTATGCAATAGTACTTACCCATAGGCATGCTATTGTTATACCTTTTCTGAGTTGTACAAATTTCCGTTATCATATTTTGATCTTTTTGACATTTACGGTATCTAGATTTTTCAACGTATATAAATATGAAATTTGGTATTAATCCGATATTTCTATAATTCATAAATGACACATTTCTATCGTTCTGTTCAAGTGACCCTAAAATAAAAACGTTATTATTTTTCAAATCTGAAAGCGCCATTATGATCTATGTAAATCGTCGAATCCAAATATATATATGTATTGTATAACATATAAATCCTTTTGGGCTCTAAAATTAATAAAAACGATATATTTAATATTGAATCAGTCCTATAGATAAAACTTTGTCGGTTTTCAAATCTGAAAGTTTCATCGTGATCGTCATAAATCGCTGGTCACAAAAACATATTAGTCGCATTTCATAAAAATCCATACGACTAGCTATTTTGAGTAAAACGACAAAACCTTTTAAATATAATTAATAAAATATTATTATTATATATACGTTTATAATATATATATATATATATATAACTTTATTTAAATATTTTAATTTATTATTTAAGAAATAATCCAAATTATATCCAATTACGATTTCATTTCCATTATTATTAATCATATATATATATATATATATATATATATATATATATATATATATATATATATTTATCTTTTTCCAACAAAGATATTTTCTGAATTTTCGAATTATCCTCTACTCAATAATATTAATATTCAATATTAAAATATTAACTTTTTGTATCCGATGTAAATATTTCTATATTGGATAAAATATCTTAAATTATCAATTATATATTGACACTGTTATAATATCATCATGCATAACATTTACCTTAAACATTTAAAATGTCTAAATGGACATAATCTAGTTATTATTGTAAATGTGAAAATGGGGTGTTACAGATAATACGTTCCACTTTAACATATTATCTCTGACTAAATGTTTCTAACTCTCAGGTATGTTTTCTTATTCCCTATCACTAATCCTATTCAGTAAAACCCTTTCAAAACTCCAAAACTTTAATCACTAAATTTTTCAAGTGGTTAAAAGCTTTTTAATAAACAAATGTTATCACTGATATTTCTCGTCAGTGATTCTTTGAAAAGAAAAAGTATCTCTGAATTTCTATCAGGGATACTTTCTAAAAACGAAACGTTATCTCTCTCCCATGACGTCATTCTAAACGATAATCCATGGCACGTTTTTTTTCTGACACGTTCGTCCGTTGCACTTCATGTCCAATCAACTTCGTGGGATGTGTCCGTGTCATGATGACCTCCTTTTTCCCACCTCAAATTCCTTCTCTTTCATATAAAAGGAATGCCATTTCTTTCTTTTCCTTTTACCTTCTCAAAAAACTTCCAAGGCAAGAAAAGTACTCTCGGCGTTCAAGCAATCAAGCAAACAAGCCAATTCCTTAATCTTCAACTCCTCAAGACTTGCAGGTTTTTTTTCTTCATCTTTTTCTTAATAAAAACACGTGTTTGATTCTAAAAACTTCTATTGTTTTTGATTCAAAGTGTTTTTCATTCTTAAAATCATTTTCTTTATGATTTTATTCTATGCAAATACCTTTGGTTTTTAAGAATGTTCCTCTTCTTTCTTTTCATTAAGAACATTATTCGACTCTAAAAACAAACTTACTTTCAAGTTTCTTCCCTCAAAAGGAAACTGGTAAAATACTCCATAATGTTTTTAGACTCTAAACTTTCTATCCCATTATATTCTTTTCTATTCCAGAAATGACCCAATCTACTCTTGTTGCTTCTAGGAATGTCAAATTCGCCCTCGTTGACTCTGAAATTCCCAAGAACAACCATCTGGCAAGGTTGACTTTTGATGCTGAAAAATTCCCTCATCTGGTTGAAGTTGCCACCTTTCTGAAGCAATCCTGCCTCTCCTATACACTGCAAGTGGATCCCAAGCCTAACATAGCTCTTCTTCAGCTATTCTGGTTCACTGTTGACAAGGGATCAGTGGTCAACAAGAAAGGTAAACTCATCTCTGCCATCTCCTTCACTACTCAACATGGCCCAGGGAACATCATTGCACTGGTTGTTCGCACAACACTACGATTCCCTTCCATGACTCCAAAAGGCTTCGACGCTCTACCCTCTAACGCTGAACTAATTCAGTTTCTGGACCACATGGAGTATCAGCGGGACAACAAGCCTTGCACCACCATTCCAAACAAGAAGCTGACAAAGATCCTGAAGGCGAACATGCCTTCAGAGATGAACTACATCTTCACTCACATTATTCAAAGCATGAGTGGAAAGATTGGATCGTTGGACCAAGCCAGCAAAGTCCAACTTCAGATGGGCTACTCGGTGCTGGCTGGAAAACACTTCGACTACGCTGGAGCCATCTTTGATGATCTGATGTCAAAGATTGAGAAACCTGAACGGGACACTAAGATTCCCTACGTCTGGTTCATCTCTGCTACTCTTCACTTCTTCCTCAGAGAGAAGTACCCCACTGAAGGTAACTGCAACTTATCAAAAGTTGGTCCCCGTGTCCTCGAAGTGAAGCCTGCTAAAAATGAGGTAAGTCTTCAGACCTTACGCCTCAGTCTCTCCTCCACATCTTCTACTTCAGTGGTCACGCCGATGGTTCATTCATCAGTTATCCCTACCACTACCACCCCTCTCAAAAGACAGTCATCAGCTCTTCCTACTTCTCTAAAAAGGCCAAGAAGACTAAGGAGTTAACCTCCTCGCTGGAGGAACCTGATGTGGTCTCTTAACAGACTACCTTGGATGATTTTGTGGGTCGCTCCTCCACATCAGCAACCACCACAACCGTACTAGTGACTGCAATCGTTGTTACATCACCGGTGATCTATCCAACTCCTCCAATTTGTCAAACAATTGAGGTATTACTATAATCACCAGTGCTTCTCCTTCTATCCACATTACTTTTCCTTCTATTTCTTTGGTCCCTAACCCTTCATTTTTACAGCATCCATCTCCTGTCGTTGCTAATACAGGACCTGTTGTTGTTCAAACATCCCAACCCTTCTCTCAATTTGAGGGGAACTTAAACTTTTTCAGCATGTTTGACACCTCAGGTAAACCCAAAACCATATACACTTCTACCACCTCTCTAAATAAGCCTGAGCATAATTTCGCTCAACTACTAACTTCTTTTTCAGGTCCTAATTTGGGAACTGTTGACGCCAACGTCAAGAAGCATGCTGAGAAGGTGGAAAATCTCGCTGCCTTTCTCAACACCAACACCACTACCGTTAATCAAGCAGGTAAAGAGCGGAAGAATTTATCATCAGCCACTACAATCAAAGTTGAAGCTTCCATCTCAGCTCCATTCAAGCCGAGGTAATCCAGCTGAAAGACAACATGGCCCATAATACAACTCAATTCCAATTCCTCACCGGATCCTGATCCCACTCCTTCCTTTACTGCTGGTGGATTCTGCCAATCAGTTGCTGGCAAAAATAAATGAACCAACTCCTGCTCCCACTCCTTCCTTTACTGCTGACAATCGGATGTCACTCTCTGTTGCTGTTGATTTCAATATCAGCTATTCCTGATATTGAAGGATGGTTGGAAAAGCTGGAGGCTGATTCCCGTCGGATGCCTATAGTTGATACTGCTAATGTTGTTGCTGATACAAACGTTGACCTCCCCCATGATGATGACAAAGAGGGGAGATGAATGCTGAAGAAAATACCGTGGTTGAGGCTCAGGTAGCTGCAGAAGAACCTCCCTCTCAAGTTGAGGGGGAGAAGATAGTTGAGGTATCAGTTACTGAAGATCAGGTCCCTCCTTCTCCTCCTCTAGTTTTAGAAGAAGAAGAGGATGAAGAAGAAGAAGAAGACGAGGAAGACCTTGATCTTCAAGATCAAGAAGATGATGACGCAGGTGATGATGATGATGAAGATGAAGACCCCTCTCTTTAGTTTTCAGCAACATCAGCGCCTCAGACCAAAGGCGTTGTCACCAATGAAGCAGGGGGGAGACAAAAGGATAGTGCTCCATTTTCCACCTCTCAAGGCAAACAAAAGGGGATCGCTGTCGAAGGAAACTTGAAGTTACTATCACCATCTGAGGGGGAGCAACCCTCTCAGGTATGCCTCTCCATTGTCCCTCTCTCCTTCTATTCCTACCAATCACCCCTTCATTCTAAACCTTTATCTTTCTCTTCCTATATTATAGACTAACTCCCTAATATTTTTTCTCAGACAGTTCTGTCCCCTGCTTAAGAAAACCAAATCTTTGTAAATAATCCCATCTATCATAGCTGATGAACAAATAATCCCAACCTCCTTCAATGAGCTTGATGAACAAGAGGAAGAAGAAGATGAATCCCTGAACCATCCAGGAAGGCCCTATCGACCACCTAAAGGGTCAAGGGATGAACTAAAAAGAATAACAGAGATGATTTCTCATCTAGAAAATCAGCGATTAACTATTCCTCCTTAGTCTCTACCAGAAGAACTCAACTTTCTCTCCGAAGCTAAATATGAAGAATCTGTCAGAACTGAAAGACTGCTCGCTGAATGCCGAAAAGATGCTGACTTAGCTCTCAAGGTACATGCGTCAATGTTTAAAGACGACAAGATGAAAGAGAATGCAGTTGTAGTTCAAGCTGCTATATTGAAAGAGATTGAAGAGGATCGCTCAAAAGAAAAAGAGGTCAGCGATAAAAGTCTAGACTGATGCAAACAAAAGATAGACTATCGCTCTGACCCAATGAAGATCGTCTCTGTCACTATCTCTGGGAGAAAGAAGAAGGACAGAACATCAGTGACTATGGAGATAACCAGAGAGGATGGAAGCTCAAAAGCAATGTTCGTATCAAGGCTTGAACACTTTGGCGACATTGAATGGCTATAGTTCAAGGAAGCACTGAAGAAATCGAAGTCAACGTATAGTGGCTATGTTGAAGGTCTCGTTGGAACTCTAATCAACAGAGTGGATGCAATATTGAAAGTGCCTTCAGCTCTTCCACCAAAGCCAAAGCAAATCAAAAGAAAGCTTGTCTCCTCCTCCTCTGATAATGTCGTAGTGATCAAGAACGACACTTCCATCAAATTGTCAAAAGAAGCACTGTTCGGGCCACCTCTTGATCTCTCAGCTCTTGATCTATCTCTGCCTCCTGGTGGTCTATTCATCCTAGGGAATGTTTTGAAGAACCCTTTTGGAATCTTCTTCAGAGATGATGAAGAACAACTCAGGTTCCAAAGAGTATCTGAAATTCCCCTCTGCCCTCTAAAATCAACCCTTCTATGTTTATAGTGTACTTATTCTTCCTCAGTTGAAATGATAAAAACTCTCATTCGACAAGAATCAATTGATCGATGACAAAAAGGAGAAGAAGTACCAGATTATATGATCAAGGTTCTGAAGTCTTGTTTAGATAACTGATAGATTCTCTTTTTCTTGTAATCTGTTAGTTAGACATACAGTAGTTAGATCTTCACTTGTACTTATAATTTTCATATCTCTTCTTGTAATTCTTTCCTTAAATTAATGAAAAATTCAGTGAAGTACTTAACTCTATCAGTACTGTAAAAGATCCCTCAAAATAGTAATTGGGACGTGTATGTTATGAACCCTGATTATCCTTTATTTTGACTTAAGTAATTTTCTTCATAGTAGCTTTGTCATCATCAAATAGGGGAAGATTGTTGATCCAACCCTCTCAGTTATTGATAATGACCCTTTATAATATGTAGTGAAAATTACGTTTAAATTCGTTATGTATAATTGTTGCACCATCATCGATTAAATACTGAGTATGTTTAGTATCGCTGATGATTTCTCATGTAAACAGTTAGACGTAATCCCTGAAAACAAGTTTCGCGACAAAAGTTGTTCACTACTGAATCGAAGACAAAGTTGCTGATCAAAGGACAAGTCTACTCATGACCTGATGCGGATATCAGCGAAAACAAGACAAGTGTACTCACATGCGACGAAACCTGAGGAAAAGCTTCAACGATAGCTGAACTTCTTTCTATCTCTGAGAAGGAAGAGATATTTAGTGATCGATGATCACTTTGCTTATACGTCAAGTCTATTTTGTCTTCTCTATGCATACATAGTACGAATGTCAGAAAAGACATACCTCTGCAATAATTCGTACAACAATTCTGATATCGACACTGTTCATCATACGGCCAAAAGCATGTCTCCAAAAGTCAGACTCATGCAACCAACATGAGAATGACACATGTAAAGTACCCTGCCATGCATTTAGGGTACGTTTGGTATGCAGAACAGGGTGGAACAGGACGGAATAAGACAGACTTGTCCCACGTTTGGCGTGTCCTAATGTGGAACACATTGGAACACGATAGAACAAGCATGGGACACGTGAGTTCACCCTTCCCTTGGAACTAGATGGAACAAGGGTGTTTCTTACCATTTTACCCCTGAAATGTAAACCTAGATGCACACCTCCAACTTTCTCATCCCTCATCGTGAAATTGTTGCTTGGCGGCTCCATCCCTCTCATCTTCTCGTGAAATTGCTATATTTTCTCTCGAAATCATAGGTTCGAATCAAGGTAATCATCTTCTCGATCGAAATCACATCTTTCTTTCTCATCTGTTCGAAATCACATCTTTCTTTCTCGATCGAAATCACAGGTTCCGTTGAAACTCATCTGTTCGATCGAAATCACAAGTTCGAAATCAAGGTAAACATCTTTCTTCTCATCGAAATCACATATTTCTTTCTCATATGTTCGAAATCACATCTTTCTTTTTTCGATCGAATCACAAGTTCTGTTGAAACTCATCTTTTCGATCGAAATCACAAGTTCGAAATCAAGGTAAACATCTTTCTTCTCATTTGTTGAAACTCAGGTTCTGTTGATTTTCGATTTCTCGATCGAAATCACAGGTTCGATTTATGTTGAAACTCATCTTATAGATCGAAAATCAACAGGATCTGTTGAAACAGGTTCTGGCTTGGCTTGTTTGAAAATCAAATTAAATGTCATCTTAAGGAAATACACACATGATCATTGATTACACTTTCCAGCACCTGTAAAGTAATGCAAACCATCTCACAAACATTGGTTTTGACAATGGTTTTAGTAGAGATGGTTTAACCTTTTTGACATCAATTTTCTGGTTTGACATCACAGTACACTGATTCAATATAATTTTATACCTTTTTAGTTACAAACTCTTTTTTGTTTTACATGATTCAATATAATTGTTTGTTTTATTTGTGTAGACATGGATGATAACCATCTAATTATAGTTATTAAAGTGATGAAGGCCTACATCCACTTGCTCTTAGTTTTGGCGAATGTTGCGAAATGGTTAGTTGAATATGAACAAATACATACCGAAAGGGGAACTTTAAGACAAAGAACCTTCACTAGGTTTCAAATTAGATCAATAGAAATCTAACGCATCACACGTGTGTGGCAACTGTCAAATTCTGATTAATGAGGTCAGCACCCTCAGAATAATTTATAAGTTTTGTCACTTTTTAAATTTTTATTAAAAGCCTTTAAGATAAAAAGTTTCCCCGAAAAATTTAGAAGTTGCGTTAAAGACCCGGAACAGTTCCGCATCTGACCGTCACTGTCCAGAAATGCCAAATAAGTGAATAAAAGTCCAAAATTCTTAAATTATAAAAATCAGAATTTTAATTTCTCTTGCATTGCAAAATTTTCAAATTTGTCATTTATTTAGCAAAAATTGAGAATCGGGTATTTCGGTTCTCAAATATATCTGATATTTATAAATTAGACTAGTAATTTAATTAACAATATTAAATTAAATATTTTTGTTGGTGAGTCACTTAGGACACTTGTCCTAATCCTACAACATCTTGATTACCATTAAAAACAAATTAAAAACCAAGAAATCACTCTCATTTCTCATTTTTAACTCTTCACCTCCTCTCCCTCTCTTCTTCTCTCTAGTTCGGCCGAAAGCCACCACCACCATCACCATTTTTATTTTTTTTCTTCTTCTTCTCCTCTTTGCTAAGAATCAAGCTCCAACCAAGAATCCTTCACTATTTTGAAGTTGGAATCCAAGTCTTCATCTCCTATTGTGAAGGTAATCACTTAACACTTCCATTTTTCAAGTTTATAATCAAATGTGGTACATTTCATATCTTTTATGTAAATGTTGTGCAATCCAAGTTTTGGAAGTGAAATGGGATGCATTAGTATCTATACATTTGCTAATGAACCATTTAATGATCTTCCAATGAAACTAGGGTTTCCATGTGTGTTATTTTGAAATTTTGTTAAAAAGATGATAATTTTATGAAATGTGGTTTTTGGTCCACAAAATTTTAATAATGTTGGATTGAAATTTATGCATTTATATCAATTTTATGTATAAATAAACTCTTAGGATGAGATTGTTCAATCTCATATGATTAAAGAGTTCTAAATAGTGTTAAACCACTAATCTAGTGTTTATGTTGTCTTGCATGTGGTTAAAAAATTGTTAATAAGATGGTTTACCTTTGATATTTATATAATATGAGTTTTTGACTCTTGTTTTAATGAGTGTTAGTATAAAGATGTTCTTATGAAGGAATTTTCTAAGTTCTACATGATTAAGAACATTATATCAATGTTAATGTCTTATTTTCTCTATATTGTGTTCATGCATGCATTTGGATGAGCATTTAGATTGCCATGAATCCATAATGCATGTGGTAGTTTATCATGTATTGAGGAGTGAAGACATGGTTTATAATCAAAAACCATGTCTAATGATCATTAATTTTTGGTTTAAAATAGTATTTGCATTATTTCATAATCTGTCCAGAAAATGGACTCTTCTTCTAGCTTGCACAACTCACAAACCACATGTTCAAATTTGGGGTTTTTGCTTCTAAACTTCAGTTTAGAGTGTTAGCTTTCTAAAAAGTCCAAAAACATAGAATTTGGAGATGATTTGGGCACTTAAATGGATTTTATAAGAAAATGGTGCAATCTGTCCAGTAAAGACAGATTCATACACCTATCTTGATGAGGCCATAACTCCCTCACTACTCATCCAAATTAAGTGAATCTTTTTCCAAATGTTAGGATTTTGAGTTAGGTTTGCATCCATATATGGATCACTAGCTAATTCCAAGAATTGATACCTCAAAAACCTGTTACAAGTGAGGTATGTCACTGATCCGAAAATCAGTGACACTTTATTTTATAAAAATGATTTGATGTACCAAAAGTTATTCAAAAATTATGAAAAAGTGCAGATTAAATCTAAACATATTATAGTTTCATCACAAAATTTGTGAGTAAATAATTCTCTTGAGAAATTAAGTTTCCGTGTTGAAATTACCGGATAACTTTCTGGACAGCATGTGCTGTATCCAGAAAAGTTGTGTTATCAAGTTTAAGTAATGCCTTATTTTATTTTGGAACTTCGTTTAGACAAAATAATTATGGACTAAGAAACTTATTTGATGGCATTTCATGGGACAATTGGACATATTGGTTGGACATCGGAATAGGGTATTAATGTGTTTCTTATGGCAACTCTTATATAGGGAAAGTTAAGGCGTGACAAAACTCATTAAGTTTAAAGTAAAGCTTCACTCGTTGCTTGCATCAAGGTGAGTATTCACAGCCCCACTTTTATCGTTTTAATTGATTTTGGGGTGGAAAGCATGTTTAAATTGCGTATTTAAAGATTCATGAGAATTGTTTGAAAGTATTGCGAATTGGCAATTTATAAGGCTTTGTTAAAAGCGTTTGGAATTATAAGCTATATGATAAGTATGCAATTGATGTGTTGAGTTTTTAATGTTAAGACCCCGTGACACTACTATTAACTCGAAGAAAATCGGGCCTATAGTATTAGTGGGTAGCGCTATTTGGTGTGACAAGCCCACCTTAATGCTGACGAGCAGGGGTGCACTATACTAGATAAGATGACTAAACATGTGGCATGAACCACCGCTGAGTTAGTTCATCGGGGGCGTTGAAATTGGTCAGGGATGGCTTAGTAGTGGCTCAACGTAATAATGTCTTTGCATACACTTATCATAAAGAAATTAAATTGTGATGCTCATGAATCAAAGAATTGAAGTTGGTTTATACGTATGTTTTACAAATGTCGACTTGCATATAAAAATGATTTGTGCATATTTAAAACCTGTGAACTCACCAACTCTTTGTAGTTGACCTTGGTTTCTATTCATGCTTTTCAGGAATCAAGAAAGTAATTCCATGATGTTTTATCAGCGCACTTCATATTTTGAAGCAAGATTATTTTTGCTTTATGTGTATCGTTATATTTTCTGTTTGGGAATTGTAAGCAATGACGATACTATGTTCTTAAAAATGTAATGTATTTTGAAAGTTAAGTAAATGTGGGTATGTTATAATCTTATGCAATGACATCGGAGCTGTTATACCTCGTGTTTCCGCTTTAGCGGGGTGTGACAGATTTGGTA
Organism: Arctium minus; assembly: GCA_954870635.1. NCBI lineage: Eukaryota > Viridiplantae > Streptophyta > Magnoliopsida > Asterales > Asteraceae > Arctium > Arctium minus. The sequence goes on along the minus strand of OX941081.1, from coordinate 134,413,374 downwards.
TCAGAGCCATAGGTTATAGGGAATACCGGTTTTGTTTTAAAACCACACACTATAACCTTTTACAAATAAAGTTTCCAAATTAAAGTGCGCTGTAGTATAACTAAGATGCGTTTCACATTATCATATTTTAACTTAAGCAAAGCTTGATCACCTTTGTTTAATTTAAGTATGTATAAAGGGGACATGGATTGGCTATACTAGGAATTACTAAAAATAGAAACTTTTTGATACAAAAAAAAAAAAATGAGAAGCATGATTGTTATGTGAGTTTGCATGGTACTTTTGATTTTTTAATAAAAATTATAGCATGATTGACAATTAAACTTTATTAATTATCGCAGTCATCATGTCTCGACCACCCTCGCACCGAGATCAGTCACTTGACGATTATGACCCATCTGAGCACGAATATTCTGATTCTGATCGATCACCGGAGAGATCGGTCACCCCCACTATGGAGCCAACTTCACCCGCCACTTTTGAGCGAGAGAGTACACCTGTCCCACGTAGGGACGAGGCGGGGCCTTCTCGACTTAGGGGTCGGAGGGTATCGCCACCACCATGTGTTGGAATACCAGCATCTCAGCCAGCCGGTATGACAACATTAGAAAACTACTGGGTTTCGGGTATGGCCCGGGAAGTGGAGAGAGTTAGAATGGAGGTAAACCATCACGAGCATTCCATTGATGCACTCATGACTATAATGAATTCAAGTGATCAGATCTTAAATGGGCTTATATCAATGGTAAGTATGGGCGATCAAACTATGAGTGGGTTTGTGAGGGAACTGATGGAAACTAGGGCTATGGTAGCATGGCTGCACTCTTGTTTATCCGTGATGATGGGACTTTTGGTAATTGTGATAGCATGGGCAATGATGTTGTTTTTCAGGCATCAGTAGTACGAATCATGGTTGGAGATTTGGTTGACTAATTTTCTTTTTGGACATGTAACTCGTCATATTAGTACATTATTAAATAGCTTGACTATTATTTTTGGGATGAATGATTGAATGTATGGCGTAGTTTTGTAATGATAATGAATATGTTTATGATATATTGTTTATGTATGTTTAAAAATTGTGAATTTTAATTCCATGAGGTTGATTTTTTTTAGTATAGTAGAGATATGATTAAACAAATACAATTTATATTGCATTAAGATTAAAGGATAGAAATAAAGGGAAATAAGAATTTGGAATTAAATATTGACGAGGCTTTAAAATAAATTGTTGCATTAGAATTATGCCGCCAAGAAGAGAAGATCCTGAGATTGCACGACTCGTATCCGAGCAAATCTTAGCCACACTTCCTAACATAGTTAGTCAGATAGCAGCGGGCCTAAATGCTAACCAACCTAATCAACCAAGAGCCGGTGCCAATATAGAAAAAGAATGTACATATAAGACTTTTAGGTCTTGTAACCCAAAGGAATTCCACGGTACCGAAGGAGCGGTTGGGTTATTATCTTGGATTGAAGGAATGGAATCCGTTCTCCACATAAGTAAGTGCTCTGAAGCAAACAAAGTAGAATTCGCAGCTTGCTTACTACAAGGGAGAGCACTGACGTGGTGGAACACTCAAGTGCAGACTCGAGGAAGAGAAGTAGCTAACAAACTCACTTGGGATGAGTTTAAGGAAATGCTTAAGGAAGAATATTGTTCAAGAAGCGAAATGCAGAAATTACACGCAGAGTTATGGGAGCATGAAATGAAAGGAAATGACATTGATACGTACACGGCACGATTCCATGAGCTGGCAAAGATGGTGCCACATCTGGTTACACCAGAAGAGAATCGGGTAGACAGGTATGTCTGGGGTTTAGCTCCAGAAATCCGAGGGGATGTGACCTCGGGTAACCCAAAAACCATTCAGGAGGCGGTAAATCTGGCAACCAAGCTCACCAATAATGCCAATCGATCGGGGCTTTTCATTCACGATAAAGTCAAAGGAAAAAGGAAGGTTGAGGAAATTTCAAGGAGACCGTTTGACAGAAGAAGAGGAAAGGAACAGAGAACAACGGGTAATTATGGGATTCAGACTCAAACAACTGATAAAGGAAAGGAAGTTTATCCGAGATGCGGCAAGTGCAACAATCATCATTTCGGAAATTGTGTTATTTGTCTCAGATGTAACAAAGGAGGGCATTATGCGAAAGATTGTAAGAATGGAGGAAGGCGAGCTTGTTTTGAGTGTGGGAGTCAGGACCACTTCAGAAATGCCTGTCCCAAATTTATCAGAAGGATGAACGTAAACCAGACTCGACCGGTCAATCAGAGGAATCAAAAAGGTCAAGCACGAGGCCGAGTATTTGAAATTGGAGCGGAAGAAGCGAGACAGGATCAGGATGTGATCACAGGTACGTTTCTCTTAAATAATCATCGTGCATCTGTATTGTTTGATTCCGGAGCAGATAGAAGCTTTGTGTCATTAAGTTTTAGATCTAAAATTAACCAAATGCCCCAAAAACTAAAAGAAACTTATGTTATTGAGTTCGCTAACGGACAAGAGATTAGGGTTGAAGATGTATTTTCGAATTGTACCCTAAGTCTAGCTGAAAAGGAATTTAAGATAGATCTAATTCCAATAAAGTTAGGAAGCTTTGATGTAGTTGTGGGCATGGACTGGTTGTCTAATAACCAAGCGGAATTATGTTGCTCCGAAAAGACTCTTCGAATTCCGTTACCTCAAGGAGAAGTACTTATAGTACATGGAGAAAAATCCAAAAGGAAGTTAAGAATAGTGTCCTGCATGAAGATGCAGAAGTATTTAAGGAAAGAATATATTGCGTTTTTAGCTCATGTGGTCAATAAAGAGACCAAGGAGAAGTGTTTGCAAGATATTCCTGTAGTTCGAGACTGTTGATCCAAACTCTCTCAGTGATTTGATAACGACCCTCTTTTATACTTAGTGAAAATTACGTTATTATATGTATTAGTGTTTCATCATCAGCGATCAGACTGAGTCTGTTCAGTTATCGCTGATGACCTTTCTGTAAACATTAATATGTATGTGTTTCACTTTCAGCGATCAAACTGAGTCTGTTCAGTCATCACTGATCGTTTCCTATGTAACACAGTTAACGTAATCCCTGAAGACAAGTCTCGCGTCAACATAGTTCATAGCTGAATCGAAGACGAAGCCACTGAACAATAGATAAGTCTACTAGTGACCTGATGCGGATATCAGCGAAGACCAGACAAATCTACTTACGCGAAGAAGCCTGAGGAAAAGCTTCAGCGATAGCTGAACTTCTTTGTCTCTGGAAGAAGAGATACTCAGCGATCAACGATCACAAAGCTTATGCCTCAAGTTTTCTTTTGTCTTACCTTGCACAACCAGTACGATGTGTCAGAACGGACAAGTCTCTGCCACAAATCGTACACCAACTCTGTCAACTACACTGTTCATAAAGTGGCCAAAAGCATGTCTCCAAAAGTGAGACTACCAAAGCCAATCTATGAATGCCACGTGTAAAGTACCCTGCCATGCATTTAATGCATAGGGTATAAATAGGAAGCTCACTCCTTCATCTGAAGGTGTGCTCAATCCTTGAACTCCAAAAATAGAAACCCTTGTTTTCTATCTCTCTAAAAATCCCCCATTCTCTGAATTTCTTGTGCAACCATCTTAGTGTTTCTTAAGTTTGTTTAGATTGAGTCTGTCTTAATCTTATTCCGCAACAAACTTGTAAATTGTATTTTGATTTATCAATAAACAATTTATTAAACTTTAATTTCTGTGTTTGTATTCAACCCCCCCCCCCCTTCTACAAACTTGTTAAGCACCTTCGGGACCAACAAGTGGTATCAGAGCAGTTTGTTTAATCTAATAAACAAGATCTTGCTGTATACTCTTCCTTGCTATTCTAAAATGGCACTAAACACAAACACAAACTACTATGATAATGGTTCACTTTCTAAACCTCCTCGATTTAGCAGAGATAACTTTTCTCTATGGAAAAATCGAATGATGCTATTTCTTGAAGGTGCGGATCCTACTATACCTGAATATATAGAAAACGGACCCTATGAACCTGTTAGAATTATAGCTGCGGTTCCCGCTACTGCCACCACTGAAGCTGTCCCTGAACGATATGTCGTTAAGGAAATAAGACAGTGGAGTGATGAAGATAAAAAGAAGGTAGGCATAGATGCAAGAGCAAAGACCATTATATCAATGGCTCTGCCTGATGAAGTTTTCCATTCCATCATGCATCTAAAAACTTCTAAAGAAATGTGGGAAACCATATGTGTTCAATATGAGGGCACCACTGAAATCCAAGAGACCCGAAAGATTAACTTGGTAAGACAGTATGAAAGTTTTATCGCTGGTAAGAATGAATCTCTTTCTGACATTCATCAGCGGTTTAACTGCCTGATCATTGACCTAAGAACTGTTGGAAGGACCTATTCTAATTCTGAGGTCCTAACAAAATTCTTGGAAAGTCTTCCTGAAAGCTGGGACAGTTATTCAATATGTCTTAAGCTGACAAAGGACTTACATACTCTCTCTCTAAGCACTCTGTATGGAATATTACTCAACTATGAGCAATCTAATCTCCTGAAGAAGAATCTTGTAAAAGATTCTAAAGACTCCAAAAGCACTGCTGTTGCTTTAGTCTCATCAGAGATAATTCCATCCCAGCGATCTACTCTCACCATCACTGAGTTAGATTCTGAATCTGAGGATTTATCAGACCCTGATCTTTCAGAGTTTAATGAGTCCTTAGCACTCTTGACAAACTCTTTTAAGAGATTTGCAAGAAAGAGTAACTTCCGAAGAAGTAAACCTCTCTGTCTTACTGAAAAGCCAAAATCAACTCCGGTTGATAAGGCTACAGCCACTTGCTATAACTGCGAAAAAATTGGACATTTTGCTAGTGAGTGCAGGTCTAAAAAGGTCTTCAAACCTTCTACCTCAAGAAGATCCAGTGATGACAAATACCATAAGCTGAAAAACAAATATCAAAAGCTGAAAAGCTATCAGCAAAAAGGGAAAGGTCTCATCGCTGAAGAACATGACTGGGCTGAATCAGAAGAATCATCTTCTGATGAAGAAGAAGTCGCTAATCTTTGCCTCATGGCTGAGATTAAAGAAGAAGTAGAAGAACCATCTGAACCTTCTATGAGCTACATATCATCTCAGGTATCTATCTCTACAAATCCCTCTCTGCCTGAAGCTGAGAGAAGTCGCGCTGTTGATGTGCTGACGATTGACCTTTATAATGCTCTAAACGACAAAACTCAAGCTGAAAATAAAAATGTTTATTTAACACAAGAGCTAGAGAAATGTCATGAAAAGATCAGTGAACTAAATCTTTTAGAAGAAAAGCTAAAAGATCAAGTCATTATAAATGAAATCATCAGCATTGAACGCGAACAAGCCATCGCTGCTCTAAAAGCAGAAAAGGCTCATGTTGAAAAATGGTGCAAATCATCAACAAAGATCTCTGAGATAATAAATGCTCAAACTCCTGAAAGTGATAAAACTGGTCTTGGTTTTTGGACACCACAGGATGATCCTAAAGAAGAAAGTTCCTCGCTTAAGTTTGGAACTTTTGTCACATCTTTCTTTGACACTTCTTATAATCAATTCTATCCCTGTTCTTCTTCTAATCCCATCCCTGAGGAGATATCTGCAAAATCTAAGCCTGCAGATAAAGGAAAGTCTATTCTCTCTCAGAAGGCTTCCAAGAAAACCAAACTGAAAGTTCTCTCCAAACCTTCAGTGGATAAACCTTTTAGCTCAGTGACAGAAATCTTTGATATCTGTCCTCCAAAGCTGAAGGTTGATCTAAAGCCCGTGAAATCTGAAGAAATGAAAATTCCTCCCAGATCTCGTGCTAAAGGCATTCTTGGAGCTGGACCTGCTCATCTTAAGTTTTCAAAACCTTTTGGTTATAAATCCACCATCAGATATAGAAAATGTTATCACTGTGGATTCACTGACCATATTGCGAGCAAGTGTCCAAATACCACCGAAGCTGATAAAACAGCCAAAGTGAAGAAAAATGCCTCTAAGGCAAATAAAGTCACCAAAGTGAAAAATACCACTAAGGTTAAGAAATTAACCAAAGTGAAGATTACCACTGAAGCTGAATCTTCCTTATCCACTAACTCTGAAGGACCCATTGAAAAGTGGGTACCAAACAAAGCTTAAACTTCCTTATGTATGTAGGGATCAAAGGGCATCTGGTATCTCGATAGCGGATGTTCTCGTCATATGACTGGACAAAGAGACCTGCTCACTGAATACAAGGAAGAGAAAGGTCCCTCTGTGACCTTTGGTGGAAATGGAAAAGGATTTACCCGTGGGTTTGGTGTCCTCAGCAATGGGACAACTACCTTTCGAAGAGTCGCTTATGTAGATGGACTGAAGCACAATCTTCTAAGCATCAGTCAGCTATGTGACAAAGACTACGAAGTTCGCTTTTCTAAGAAAGCATGTTCAGTGGTAGATGAAAAAGGAAAACTTGCTCTCAGTGGTTATAGAAGAGAAAATGTCTATGTAATAGATATGGACTCTACTATCACTGATAACTTATGTTTTCTCTCTAAGGCCTCTTCTGATGTCAACTGGCTATGGCATAAAAGGCTCTCTCATCTAAACTTCAAAACCCTGAATTCTCTCTCATCTAAGGAACTGGTTTCTGGTCTTCCTCAGCACTCATATGCTAAAGAATCTCTCTGCTCAGCATGTGAAAAAGGAAAACAAACAAGAGCTAGTTTCAAGTCGAAACAAGTTTCCTCAGTAACAAGTCCTCTTCAGCTCTTGCATATGGATCTATTTGGCCCTGTCAATATCCAATCAATAGCTGGAAAGAAATATACGCTTGTCATTGTAGATGAATATTCTCGCTACACCTGGGTTATTTTTCTTCGCTGCAAGAATGATACTCCAGAAGAACTAATATCTTTTGTCAAAAAGATGGAAGTGCTGAATAATCTTACTGTTCGATCAATAAGGAGTGATCATGGAACTGAATTCAAAAATAGTTCCCTGAACAATTTCTTTGAGAACAAGGGAATCTCTCACAACTTCTCTTCAGTAAGAACACCTCAGCAAAATGGAGTCGCTGAAAGAAGAAACAGAACGATCATAGAAGCTGCTAGATCAATGCTCAGCGATTCTCACCTCCCTACTCAATTTTGGGCAGAAGCTGTAAACACTGCATGTTTTACTCAAAACAGATCGCTGATAATAAAGCGATTTGGGAAGACAGCTTATGAACTCTTTCTTGGAAGGAAGCCTTCTATCAGCTTTCTTCATATCTTTGGTTGTCAGTGCTTTATCTTAAACAACAAAGATCAACTTGGAAAGTTCGACCCAAAAGCCGATGATGGAATATTTTTAGGATATTCCTCCATCTCAAAAGCCTACAGAGTTTTCAACAAAAGAAGACAAACCGTAGAAGAAACCATTCATGTCACGTTTGATGAAACGCGCTCAGCGAACTCTAAACCAATCGCTGACAATGAAGAACTGAATACTTGGATGATCTCTCACTATAAAGGAACTGAACCTTTCTTCTCAAACCAACAGCACACTGAAACTCCAACTGCTGATGAAGAACCAAGTATCATACCTCCCACCGCTGAATCCAACTCATGGATTTCAGCTGAACCTCTAAACACACTTCTACCATCAAATCCATCTACGTCTGAAAACCCTTCTGAAAGTATTGGTGTATCTAATGTTCAACAATTACTAGCTGATGAACCTCAAGCATCTTCATCAGTGACTGCTCCTATTGTTGATCCTATCGCTGAAATAAGCAATCTTGCTCCTGCTCAGAGATGGACCAGAGATCACCCCATAGATCAAATTCTTGGTAATCCAGATGCAGGTATTCAGACACGACGAAGCTCAGGTAATATCTGTCTCTTTGTAAACTTTCTCTCCTTAATAGAACCAAAGAAGACTGATGATGCCCTCAGAGATCCAAACTGGGTCAGCGCTATGCAAGAAGAGCTGACTGAATTCTCTCGAAACAAAGTTTGGAATCTCGTTCCTAGACCATCTGATAAAACTGTAATAGGCACCAAATGGGTGTTTAGAAACAAGTTAGATGAACATGGAATTGTAACCCGCAACAAGGCTCGACTTGTTGCTCAGGGATACAGACAAGAGGAAGGCATAGACTATGATGAAACCTTTGCCCCTGTGGCCAGGCTCGAAGCAATTCGACTATTCTTAGCTTATGCAGTCTATAAAGACTTCATCGTTTATCAAATGGACGTAAAATCAGCTTTTCTGAATGGAAAACTGAATGAAGAAGTTTATGTAGAACAACCACCAGGGTTCTATGACCCTAAGCATCCAAATTATGTTTATAAATTGGATAAGGCTCTCTATGGTTTAAAACAAGCCCCTCGTGCTTGGTATGACACTCTCTCATCTTTTCTTATCTCTGAAAATTTTGAACGTGGCAAGATTGATAATACGTTATTTTTCAGGAAGATAAAAGGTCATATAATTCTTGTACAAATATATGTCGATGACATAATATTTGGTTCTACTAACCCATCTCTATGTACTCGCTTCGCTGAAAGAATGAAGAAAGAATATAAAATGAGTATGATGGGTGAGCTGACATATTTTCTTGGTCTTCAGATTAAACAATCTGACAAAGGTACTTTTATCTGCCAAGGTAAGTATGTTAAAGACATGCTGAAGAAGTTTGATTTAACACAAACTTCAGCGATGAAAACTCCTATGGCACCACCACTGACACTTAACAAGGATCCATCTGGAAAACCTGTTAATGTCACTGCCTATAGAGGAATGATAGGCTCATTGCTGTATCTTACAGCAAGCCGACCTGACATCATGTACTCTACTTGTTTATGTGCACGCTATCAATCTGAACCCAAGGAATCCCATCTGATCGCTGTAAAGCGGATTTTCAGATATCTGAAAGGAACTCCTAACCTAGGTCTTTGGTATCCCAAAGACTCAGGGTTCGATCTAACTGGTTATTCTGATAGTGATTTTGCAGGCTGTAAACTTGACAGAAAAAGTACCACTGGTGGATGTCAACTCTTGGGAGGAAAGCTGGTAAGCTGGACAAGCAAGAAGCAAAATTCTGTGTCCACTTCCACAGCTGAAGCTGAATACGTAGCCGCTGGAAGCTGTTGTTCACAAATCCTATGGATGAGAAATCAACTATTAGATTATGACCTTCAGCTGTCAAAGATTCCTATCTATTGCGACAGCACTAGTGCTATCGCTATAGCAAATAATCCAGTGCTACATTCAAAGACAAAACAAATAGAGATCAGATATCACTTTATCAGAGATCATGTGATGAATGGTGATATTGAACTTCACTTTATCCCTACTGACTTTCAGCTTGCTGATATATTCACCAAACCTCTTGATGAGACAAGGTTCAACTTTCTCATCAGTGAGCTTGGAATGCTGAACCTCGAAGAATAATTCTTCAGCGTTCATGTATTGTGTCAGTAATCAAAAGTTCCCCTCATCATTCTCTCTGATAAACATTCTGACTCTCAGGAAAATACATTAATCACTGATATTTCCAGTCAGTGATCTTTTAAAAGGAAAATCTATCCCTGTCTTTACAATCAGGGATACTTTTAAAAAGGAAAATCTATCGCTGATTTTTCTTCAGTGATCATTTCAACGGACAAATGAACAGTCTCTCTCCTCTATGACGTCATTTGAACCGACAATCCACGACATGCCTTTTCTGACACGTTCGTCCGTTGCCCTCCTATCCAATCAACTTCGTGGAACGTGTCAATGTCATGATGATTTCTTTTCCCGCTTCATTCTCTCTCTTATCTCTCTTCTCTCTCTTCGTATAAAAGGAATTCTTCTCTCCTTTATACGGTTTACGCTTTCAAAACTTTCAAAGCAAGAAACATTCTCTCAAGAACACTCAAGCAAGTAAACCTAGAATATTGAATCTGCAACTCTTTTTCTTCAAGATACACAGGTTTATTTCATGTTTATATGCTTTGTTCATATGCTTTTTATTCTTTTAAAATCCTACTCGCTTTCTATGGATTTTATAAAATGTTTTTTTTAAAACTAAAGATCATTCCTTCTGATTTTATGTTTAAATAAAAACCTTTTGGTTTTAAAGTGTTCTTCATTCTTTCTACCCAGAACACTATTTTTTCTCTTAAAAATAACTTGATAATTTTCCAGTTTCCCTTCTTCTATGGAAACTGGTAATCATATTATTTTTAATCTAAATCATTTCTTCTATTATGCCTCTTTCCATAACAGAAATGACACAGTCTTCAATCGTTGCTTCCAAGCATGTACGATTCGCCATCACTGAAGTTGAGATTACTAAATGTAATCATTTGGCCAGACTCGACTTCAAAGCTGACAAATACCCACATCTGGTGGAAGCTGCTGAATTCCTCAAGCAGTCATGCATAGCTTACGCGATCACTGTGGATCCTAAGCCCTCCAAGACTCTACTTCAGCAGTTCTGGTTCACTGCTGATGCAACTGAACTTACCAACAGGAAAGGCGAACGAGTCCCGGCTATCTCGTTCAGCACGGAATTAGGGCCAGGGAGCATGACCGCTCTTAGCCTCAGGAAATCTTTAAGATTCCCTGACAAACCAAAGAGTGGATTCGACGCACTCCCCACTGATGATGAGCTAATATTCTTCCTGGACGCAATGGGCTATTGTTGGGAAAACAAACCAAGATCTTCTATTCCTAACAAGAAGCTCACCAAGATTCTTAAAGCTCAGATGCCATCACAACTGAACTTTATCTTCTCGCACATAATTCAGTGCATGAGTGGGAAGAGTGGTTCGCTGGATCAAGCCAGCAAAACACAACTGCAGATGGCATACTCTGTTATCGCTGGTCAAAACTTTGACTACGCCACAGCCATCTTTGAAGATCTAAGGTCGAGATTAGAGAAGCCTGAACGAGATCCCAAGATCTCATATGTACGTTTCATATGTACGTATATCAAGTTCCTCTATCCCAACACCTATCCCACCAAAGATGATGGCACCTTTGCCAGGGTTGGTCAAAGATCACTAGAGGTCAAGCCACTCACCGACGAGGTAAGTATTTCTCTCCTTCGCTCTCGTCTCTCTCTCCATTCTTCTTCATCTTCAGCGACCACGCAGACGGTTCCTTCGTCTGCTATCCCTGTCGCTACCACTACTTCTAAAAGACCATCAGCTAGTCCGATTGGTCCTTCCAAAAAGGCCAAAAAGACTAAGGAAAGTACACCTTCTAGTACTATACCTGAGGGAGCTTCTCAACAAGCTACCTTAGATGCTTTTGTGGGTCTTTCCTCCACAACTTCAGCAGTCACTCATACTGCCGTGTCAGCGATCTCACTCGCTGTCACATCATCAGTAACCCCACCTACTATCTCATTCCCTGAGATTAACCCCATCCCTACTTCTATTCCCAAAACTCTTCCCTTCTCTCCTCATTTGGTCTCTGAACCTGCCACCTCTTCTTTCCCTATAGGACCTGAGCATCAAACTTTTGAGGAATCTATGCAGTTCTACAAAATGTTTGATACGTCAGGTACACCTATACTCCTAAACACTTCTCTCCCCCCCTCTCCAAATAAGCCCATATCTGAACTAACATCATTTTCAGGTCCTAGCTTGGCGACTGTTGACACGCATGTCAACAGTCTAGGAGAAAAGGTGGATGCTCTCACCAACACCATCAATGAAACCACCAACGCTGTCAATCAGGCTGGTGAGGAGCTGAAGAAGTTGACCGCCACTTGCTCATCTAAAGCTGAGAACTCTCAACTTTCAGCTCTTGAAGAACAAGTCGTCCAACTCAGAGAGTCCTCTCTACTCTTTCAAGGACGATTTGAGTCTCTTACAGCTGAAGTTCAGGGTCTCTCTTCCAAGGTTGACCTCTGCACGTCCCTTCTTCAGCAAGTTCTACAGAAAGTGAATGAACCAGCTCCAGCGCTGCCTCCCTCCTTCACTGAAGATGATCGTACCAACCTCAACATCGCTGTGGAATTCATTCATGATGCCACATGCGACATACCTGCGGTTGAAGACAGAGTTAAGCGTTTGGAGGCTGACGTTCAAATGCTAAAAGCTTCAACAGCTACTCCAGCAGCTGAACAATCCCCTACCGCTGATAATGACAAAGTGGGGGAGAAAACTGAAGAAACCTCTTTGTTAAGAGCTGCTTGATAAAGGATTTATCAGACCGAGTTCTTCGCCATGGGGAGCTCCAGTTCTCTTTGTTAAGAAGAAAGATGGAACATTCCGAATGTGTATCGATTACAGAGAACTCAATAAGTTAACCCTCAAGAATCGATACCCACTTCCTCGAATTGATGATCTGTTTGATCAATTGCAAGGTGCAACGTACTTCTCAAAGATTGACTTACGATCTGGATATCATCAAATGAGAGTTCGCGAAGAGGATATTGATAAGACGGCATTTAGAACTCGTTATGGACATTATGAGTTTCTAGTTATGCCCTTTGGATTGACGAACGCACCAGCAGTTTTCATGGATTTAATGAATAGAGTCTGTCGGCCGTATTTAGACAAGTTCGTGATTGTATTCATAGACGATATTTTGATTTATTCACGAAGCAAGGAAGATCATAAGAAACATTTGAAGTTGATCTTAGAACTTCTCAAAGATCAGAAGTTGTATGCTAAGATTTCCAAATGTGAATTTTGGCTTCGAGAGGTACACTTTCTGGGTCATGTAGTTAATGAGAAAGGAATTCATGTTGACCCGGCAAAAGTTGAAGCCATCAAGAAATGGGAAACCCCAAGGACACCAACAGAAATTCGTCAATTTCTTGGTCTGGCGGGCTACTACCGAAGGTTCATAGCGAATTTTTCAAAAATCGCTCAACCGCTGACAGCACTGACTCAGAAGGATAAGAAATTCGTCTGGGAAGAAAAACAGGAGGAAGCATTTCAAATACTTAAGCGCAAGTTGTGTGACGCACCAATTCTTGCATTACCAGAAGGTACGGATGACTTTGTGGTGTATTGTGACGCATCACATCAAGGTTTAGGATGTGTATTAATGCAGAGGAATAAGGTTATAGCTTATGCGTCAAGACAACTCAAAGTTCATGAAAAGAACTACACCACTCATGACTTGGAATTGGGTGCGGTGGTATTTGCATTAAAAATCTGGAGGCATTACCTTTATGGTACTAAATGTATCATCTTTACTGATCACAAAAGTCTTCAGCATATTTTTGATCAGAAAATGTTGAACATGAGACAACGGAGATGGGTTGAGCTGCTTAATGATTATGAATGCGAAATAAAGTATCATCCTGGTAAAGCTAATGTGGTAGCTGATGCATTAAGCAGGAAAGAAAGAGTAAAACCATTAAGGACACGAGCTTTGGGAATGTTGGTCCAATCAAGCATTAAGACACAAGTTCGTGAAGCCCAAGAGAAAGCATTGAAAACAGGAAATCTTTGTTGTGAAGCCTTGCATAACTTGGAAAAAGAGTTTGAATCACGATCAGATGGAGTTCGATATTTCAAGAATAAAGTTTGGATACCAAAAGTTGATAATCTGCGATCAATTATTCTAGAAGAAGCTCACGGATCAAGGTATTCGGTTCACCCAGGAGCCGACAAAATGTACAAAGGATTGAAGGAATATTATTGGTGGCCGGGAATGAAGAAGGACATTGCTGATTTTGTGAGTAAATGTTTGACTTGCGCCAAAGTCAAAGCAGAGCACCAAAAGCCTTCTGGACTTCTTCAACAACCTGAGATACCACAATGGAAATGGGATCAGATATCTATGGATTTTATCACCAAACTACCCAGGACTGGAAAAGGGAACGACGCGATTTGGGTCATTGTGGATCGACTTACGAAATCTGCGCATTTTCTCCCTATAAGAGAGGACTTCAAAATAGAAAGATTGGCGCAGTTGTACATAGACGAAATTGTCTCTCGGCATGGAGTACCCCTATCTATCATTTCTGATAGAGATAGTCGTTTCACTTCCCGATTTTGGCAAGCATTTCAGAAGGCACTGGGTACCAGGTTGGATCTGAGTACTGCATATCATCCACAGACGGACGGGCAAACAGAAAGGACCATTCAAACTTTGGAAGATATGCTACGCGCGTGTGCTATAGATTTTGGAGGAAACTGGGATAAGCATCTGCCGTTAGTTGAATTCTCTTACAATAACAGCTATCACACCAGCATTCAATGTGCGCCATACGAAGCTCTCTATGGACGTAAGTGTAGATCTCCACTTAGTTGGGTGGAAATTGGCGATAGTCAACTGATTGGGCCTGAAATTATACAAGAAACCACTGATAAAATATCAACCATCAAGGAAAGACTCAAAGCTGCAAGGGATCGTCAGAAGAGTTATGCGGATAACCGCAGAAAACCATTAGAATTTCAAAAAGGTGACAAGGTTCTTTTGAAAGTATCACCAGGGAAAGGATTGATCAGATTCGGGAAAAGAGGTAAACTAAGTCCAAGATATATTGGTCCGTTTGAGATACTGGAAAGAATTGGACCAGTAGCCTATAAGCTGAGCCTACCTCAAGAGTTAAGTGCTATTCATGACACTTTTCATGTGTCAAATCTAAAGAAATGTCTGATAGACAAATCAATGATTGTGTCCTCAGATGAAGTAAAAGTTGATGGACGCCTATGTTTTAGAGAGGAACCTATCGAGATTCTCGATCGCGAAACTAAACGTCTTAGGCGCAGCAAAATTCCAATTTTGAAGGTCCGTTGGAATTCACGTCATGGACCTGAATATACTTGGGAAAGAGAAGACTTCATGAAGCGCAAGTATCCTAAGTTGTTTGATGAAAAGTCTGTCCAGAAATATCAATCATAAATTTCGGGACGAAATTCTTTGAAGGAGGGGAGACTGTGGCAACTGTCAAATTCTGATTAATGAGGTCAGCACCCTCAGAATAATTTATAAGTTTTGTCACTTTTTAAATTTTTATTAAAAGCCTTTAAGATAAAAAGTTTCCCCGAAAAATTTAGAAGTTGCGTTAAAGACCCGGAACAGTTCCGCATCTGACCGTCACTGTCCAGAAATGCCAAATAAGTGAATAAAAGTCCAAAATTCTTAAATTATAAAAATCAGAATTTTAATTTCTCTTGCATTGCAAAATTTTCAAATTTGTCATTTATTTAGCAAAAATTGAGAATCGGGTATTTCGGTTCTCAAATATATCTGATATTTATAAATTAGACTAGTAATTTAATTAACAATATTAAATTAAATATTTTTGTTGGTGAGTCACTTAGGACACTTGTCCTAATCCTACAACATCTTGATTACCATTAAAAACAAATTAAAAACCAAGAAATCACTCTCATTTCTCATTTTTAACTCTTCACCTCCTCTCCCTCTCTTCTTCTCTCTAGTTCGGCCGAAAGCCACCACCACCATCACCATTTTTATTTTTTTTCTTCTTCTTCTCCTCTTTGCTAAGAATCAAGCTCCAACCAAGAATCCTTCACTATTTTGAAGTTGGAATCCAAGTCTTCATCTCCTATTGTGAAGGTAATCACTTAACACTTCCATTTTTCAAGTTTATAATCAAATGTGGTACATTTCATATCTTTTATGTAAATGTTGTGCAATCCAAGTTTTGGAAGTGAAATGGGATGCATTAGTATCTATACATTTGCTAATGAACCATTTAATGATCTTCCAATGAAACTAGGGTTTCCATGTGTGTTATTTTGAAATTTTGTTAAAAAGATGATAATTTTATGAAATGTGGTTTTTGGTCCACAAAATTTTAATAATGTTGGATTGAAATTTATGCATTTATATCAATTTTATGTATAAATAAACTCTTAGGATGAGATTGTTCAATCTCATATGATTAAAGAGTTCTAAATAGTGTTAAACCACTAATCTAGTGTTTATGTTGTCTTGCATGTGGTTAAAAAATTGTTAATAAGATGGTTTACCTTTGATATTTATATAATATGAGTTTTTGACTCTTGTTTTAATGAGTGTTAGTATAAAGATGTTCTTATGAAGGAATTTTCTAAGTTCTACATGATTAAGAACATTATATCAATGTTAATGTCTTATTTTCTCTATATTGTGTTCATGCATGCATTTGGATGAGCATTTAGATTGCCATGAATCCATAATGCATGTGGTAGTTTATCATGTATTGAGGAGTGAAGACATGGTTTATAATCAAAAACCATGTCTAATGATCATTAATTTTTGGTTTAAAATAGTATTTGCATTATTTCATAATCTGTCCAGAAAATGGACTCTTCTTCTAGCTTGCACAACTCACAAACCACATGTTCAAATTTGGGGTTTTTGCTTCTAAACTTCAGTTTAGAGTGTTAGCTTTCTAAAAAGTCCAAAAACATAGAATTTGGAGATGATTTGGGCACTTAAATGGATTTTATAAGAAAATGGTGCAATCTGTCCAGTAAAGACAGATTCATACACCTATCTTGATGAGGCCATAACTCCCTCACTACTCATCCAAATTAAGTGAATCTTTTTCCAAATGTTAGGATTTTGAGTTAGGTTTGCATCCATATATGGATCACTAGCTAATTCCAAGAATTGATACCTCAAAAACCTGTTACAAGTGAGGTATGTCACTGATCCGAAAATCAGTGACACTTTATTTTATAAAAATGATTTGATGTACCAAAAGTTATTCAAAAATTATGAAAAAGTGCAGATTAAATCTAAACATATTATAGTTTCATCACAAAATTTGTGAGTAAATAATTCTCTTGAGAAATTAAGTTTCCGTGTTGAAATTACCGGATAACTTTCTGGACAGCATGTGCTGTATCCAGAAAAGTTGTGTTATCAAGTTTAAGTAATGCCTTATTTTATTTTGGAACTTCGTTTAGACAAAATAATTATGGACTAAGAAACTTATTTGATGGCATTTCATGGGACAATTGGACATATTGGTTGGACATCGGAATAGGGTATTAATGTGTTTCTTATGGCAACTCTTATATAGGGAAAGTTAAGGCGTGACAAAACTCATTAAGTTTAAAGTAAAGCTTCACTCGTTGCTTGCATCAAGGTGAGTATTCACAGCCCCACTTTTATCGTTTTAATTGATTTTGGGGTGGAAAGCATGTTTAAATTGCGTATTTAAAGATTCATGAGAATTGTTTGAAAGTATTGCGAATTGGCAATTTATAAGGCTTTGTTAAAAGCGTTTGGAATTATAAGCTATATGATAAGTATGCAATTGATGTGTTGAGTTTTTAATGTTAAGACCCCGTGACACTACTATTAACTCGAAGAAAATCGGGCCTATAGTATTAGTGGGTAGCGCTATTTGGTGTGACAAGCCCACCTTAATGCTGACGAGCAGGGGTGCACTATACTAGATAAGATGACTAAACATGTGGCATGAACCACCGCTGAGTTAGTTCATCGGGGGCGTTGAAATTGGTCAGGGATGGCTTAGTAGTGGCTCAACGTAATAATGTCTTTGCATACACTTATCATAAAGAAATTAAATTGTGATGCTCATGAATCAAAGAATTGAAGTTGGTTTATACGTATGTTTTACAAATGTCGACTTGCATATAAAAATGATTTGTGCATATTTAAAACCTGTGAACTCACCAACTCTTTGTAGTTGACCTTGGTTTCTATTCATGCTTTTCAGGAATCAAGAAAGTAATTCCATGATGTTTTATCAGCGCACTTCATATTTTGAAGCAAGATTATTTTTGCTTTATGTGTATCGTTATATTTTCTGTTTGGGAATTGTAAGCAATGACGATACTATGTTCTTAAAAATGTAATGTATTTTGAAAGTTAAGTAAATGTGGGTATGTTATAATCTTATGCAATGACATCGGAGCTGTTATACCTCGTGTTTCCGCTTTAGCGGGGTGTGACAGATTTGGTATCAGAGCCATAGGTTATAGGGAATACCGGTTTTGTTTTAAAACCACACACTATAACCTTTTACAAATAAAGTTTCCAAATTAAAGTGCGCTGTAGTATAACTAAGATGCGTTTCACATTATCATATTTTAACTTAAGCAAAGCTTGATCACCTTTGTTTAATTTAAGTATGTATAAAGGGGACATGGATTGGCTATACTAGGAATTACTAAAAATAGAAACTTTTTGATACAAAAAAAAAAAAATGAGAAGCATGATTGTTATGTGAGTTTGCATGGTACTTTTGATTTTTTAATAAAAATTATAGCATGATTGACAATTAAACTTTATTAATTATCGCAGTCATCATGTCTCGACCACCCTCGCACCGAGATCAGTCACTTGACGATTATGACCCATCTGAGCACGAATATTCTGATTCTGATCGATCACCGGAGAGATCGGTCACCCCCACTATGGAGCCAACTTCACCCGCCACTTTTGAGCGAGAGAGTACACCTGTCCCACGTAGGGACGAGGCGGGGCCTTCTCGACTTAGGGGTCGGAGGGTATCGCCACCACCATGTGTTGGAATACCAGCATCTCAGCCAGCCGGTATGACAACATTAGAAAACTACTGGGTTTCGGGTATGGCCCGGGAAGTGGAGAGAGTTAGAATGGAGGTAAACCATCACGAGCATTCCATTGATGCACTCATGACTATAATGAATTCAAGTGATCAGATCTTAAATGGGCTTATATCAATGGTAAGTATGGGCGATCAAACTATGAGTGGGTTTGTGAGGGAACTGATGGAAACTAGGGCTATGGTAGCATGGCTGCACTCTTGTTTATCCGTGATGATGGGACTTTTGGTAATTGTGATAGCATGGGCAATGATGTTGTTTTTCAGGCATCAGTAGTACGAATCATGGTTGGAGATTTGGTTGACTAATTTTCTTTTTGGACATGTAACTCGTCATATTAGTACATTATTAAATAGCTTGACTATTATTTTTGGGATGAATGATTGAATGTATGGCGTAGTTTTGTAATGATAATGAATATGTTTATGATATATTGTTTATGTATGTTTAAAAATTGTGAATTTTAATTCCATGAGGTTGATTTTTTTTAGTATAGTAGAGATATGATTAAACAAATACAATTTATATTGCATTAAGATTAAAGGATAGAAATAAAGGGAAATAAGAATTTGGAATTAAATATTGACGAGGCTTTAAAATAAATTGTTGCATTAGAATTATGCCGCCAAGAAGAGAAGATCCTGAGATTGCACGACTCGTATCCGAGCAAATCTTAGCCACACTTCCTAACATAGTTAGTCAGATAGCAGCGGGCCTAAATGCTAACCAACCTAATCAACCAAGAGCCGGTGCCAATATAGAAAAAGAATGTACATATAAGACTTTTAGGTCTTGTAACCCAAAGGAATTCCACGGTACCGAAGGAGCGGTTGGGTTATTATCTTGGATTGAAGGAATGGAATCCGTTCTCCACATAAGTAAGTGCTCTGAAGCAAACAAAGTAGAATTCGCAGCTTGCTTACTACAAGGGAGAGCACTGACGTGGTGGAACACTCAAGTGCAGACTCGAGGAAGAGAAGTAGCTAACAAACTCACTTGGGATGAGTTTAAGGAAATGCTTAAGGAAGAATATTGTTCAAGAAGCGAAATGCAGAAATTACACGCAGAGTTATGGGAGCATGAAATGAAAGGAAATGACATTGATACGTACACGGCACGATTCCATGAGCTGGCAAAGATGGTGCCACATCTGGTTACACCAGAAGAGAATCGGGTAGACAGGTATGTCTGGGGTTTAGCTCCAGAAATCCGAGGGGATGTGACCTCGGGTAACCCAAAAACCATTCAGGAGGCGGTAAATCTGGCAACCAAGCTCACCAATAATGCCAATCGATCGGGGCTTTTCATTCACGATAAAGTTGAAATTACCGGATAACTTTCTGGACAGCATGTGCTGTATCCAGAAAAGTTGTGTTATCAAGTTTAAGTAATGCCTTATTTTATTTTGGAACTTCGTTTAGACAAAATAATTATGGACTAAGAAACTTATTTGATGGCATTTCATGGGACAATTGGACATATTGGTTGGACATCGGAATAGGGTATTAATGTGTTTCTTATGGCAACTCTTATATAGGGAAAGTTAAGGCGTGACAAAACTCATTAAGTTTAAAGTAAAGCTTCACTCGTTGCTTGCATCAAGGTGAGTATTCACAGCCCCACTTTTATCGTTTTAATTGATTTTGGGGTGGAAAGCATGTTTAAATTGCGTATTTAAAGATTCATGAGAATTGTTTGAAAGTATTGCGAATTGGCAATTTATAAGGCTTTGTTAAAAGCGTTTGGAATTATAAGCTATATGATAAGTATGCAATTGATGTGTTGAGTTTTTAATGTTAAGACCCCGTGACACTACTATTAACTCGAAGAAAATCGGGCCTATAGTATTAGTGGGTAGCGCTATTTGGTGTGACAAGCCCACCTTAATGCTGACGAGCAGGGGTGCACTATACTAGATAAGATGACTAAACATGTGGCATGAACCACCGCTGAGTTAGTTCATCGGGGGCGTTGAAATTGGTCAGGGATGGCTTAGTAGTGGCTCAACGTAATAATGTCTTTGCATACACTTATCATAAAGAAATTAAATTGTGATGCTCATGAATCAAAGAATTGAAGTTGGTTTATACGTATGTTTTACAAATGTCGACTTGCATATAAAAATGATTTGTGCATATTTAAAACCTGTGAACTCACCAACTCTTTGTAGTTGACCTTGGTTTCTATTCATGCTTTTCAGGAATCAAGAAAGTAATTCCATGATGTTTTATCAGCGCACTTCATATTTTGAAGCAAGATTATTTTTGCTTTATGTGTATCGTTATATTTTCTGTTTGGGAATTGTAAGCAATGACGATACTATGTTCTTAAAAATGTAATGTATTTTGAAAGTTAAGTAAATGTGGGTATGTTATAATCTTATGCAATGACATCGGAGCTGTTATACCTCGTGTTTCCGCTTTAGCGGGGTGTGACAACGTGAAAGTGACATTATTTGTGTAAATGAGTTGCGTATGGATAGGAATGCATTTGCTATTTTATGTGAGTTCTAAAAACTCGTGGTGGCTTATTAGATGATGGTAATGTGATAATTGAAGAGCAAGTTGCTACATTTGAAAACATACTAGCACACTACACCAAAAATAGATGTCTTCAAGTTAGATTTTATAGGTCGGGGGAAACAATTAGTAGGTACGTTCATCGAGTTTTAAGTGCTTTATTGTGGTTGCAAGATATGTTGTTTACCAAACCAACTCCGGTAGAGGATGATTGTACTGACAGAAGATGGAAATGGTTTAAGGTAATCATTTTTAACTTCCCTAGTTATTTGTTTTATGTAGTTAAACCATTTAGTTAAAACCAAGTTCTTTTGTTTATAAGGTTGTCTAGGAGCAATAGACGGAACATGCATTTAAGTGACCGTACCTGAGTCGTTTAAACCAAGATACCGGACAAGAAAGGGACATATTGCAATTAATGTCTTAGGTGCATGTACTCGAGAGATGAATTTTGTCTATGTTTTACCCTGTTGGGAAGGTTCAGCTACCGATTCTAGAATACTACGAGATGCAGTTACAAGGAATAATGGTTTAAAGGTTCCTGTTATTCCCAAATTCTATCAAGTTCTAATTGTAAAACAAAAATCTAAACATGAATCGTAATCACATGTCTTTGATTCAATTCAACAATTACAATCTCAACTTTCTCTCACTACTCACTCTCTCTCTCTCTAGAATGATGTAACAGTAATCACCTCTTCTCTAATCTGCTCTCTATTACTCTCTACAATCTGAATGTTACAACTGACTTACATACTTTCACTTAAAAAGACATGAAGGTATTTATACCCTCACACAATTACAAAGAAACAAAGAAACACAATACATTGACTTTGACTTTTATTACAAAATGACATTGACTTTCACTGAGAGTTGACTTTCAGCCTTTAACTTCTTGAATTTTCATCTTCAATCTGTACGATCTTGAATCCAACAAATATGTGCTCTAACATTCTCCCCCTTTGGATCAAGATCATTACTAAAAGATTTAGCAATACGATCTTCTCTCTTTAAGCTCATTTTGAATAAACTGATAATCCCAAAATCACTAAATCTTTAGAGAGAGAAAGTAGAGAGAGTTTGAAGCGTGAAAGAGTTCTTGATATTCGAATATGCATGAAACCTTACAAGACACAAAGACCCAAGGGACTTAAATACCCTTGGCATATACAATAGATAAAAGCTAACAAAGCACAATATAAGACCAATCCTATAAATACAATGATTACTATAAAATCAGATTTAACAATCTCCCCCTTAGTAATCATTGGCGTTGTGGTCTTCAAAATCATCTTCTAAATCAGCACAGACCATCTAAGCGACTTTGCGAATAAGCTTTCTTGACTAAAAAAAATTTCTTCTCAACATATTTCAGATTGTGTTGCCTTTGCTATCTTGACAAGACTGGACCTGTTTGAAATAAGCTTGAAAGAACAATCGGTTCATCAGCTTTAGCTCTAGACGACACATTTCTTTCAAATGTACTTGAATAAGCTGTAATGGTCGGAGCTTGAACAACAAAAGAATAAGTAGCTGAGAGAGTATAGAATCTTGAGTGAATCTTGATCAACAGATAACCGTTTGAACTATTTGTCTCTTTAACTTCTCCTTAACTTCTCCCCCTCATGACCTTGATGATCTGAATCAACTTGGTCATGCAAATGTTGGAGACGAGACAACTTAAGATCTGCATAATCAGATTTAAGGAGAAAGAGGGAAGGTTTGCGCTACACATTGGTGGCGCAAACTTAGGTTTGTGCTAGCAGAAGGAAGCGCAAAGTTAGGTTTGTGCTAGCTGAAGGATGTGCAAAGCTTGTTTTGCGCTAGAAGCTGTTGGCGCAAATCTAAGTTTTGCTCAACCAACTGTTGGCGCAAATATGACTTGGAATCTGAAAAAATTTCACCTGTTAAGCTCTTTCACTCCCCCTACACAAATGCACTAAATTTGACAATTCAAGTTAGCATTCATATAGAAAATCAGATACTCCCCCTCGAAAACAGATATGATCTTTCAGAAAATTTTCCTTTTTTTTCACTCCCCCTTGAAAAATGCACAAACCCATTTAAAAATATATATGAGAACACAAGAATGGAAATATCACAGTAGAAAGAAAAATATACTGAATATGTATTTTGAAACAACTAAAAGTATAAAATTTTAAACACTAAACAAATTAAATTCTATTTAGTAAAATATCACAAAGTTATCCATCAAATGAAATCAAATATATGTTGTTGGATACAAATACAAGTTTTATTGCATCTCAAGTTAAAACATGTTCAGTTTCAAAAACTTTCATCAATCTATTTAGTGTGCTCGCATGCGAACTTCGATTAGCTTCAAGAAAATGCAATTCTAAAAATATAATAGAAAACTTTGCTTGTACTCACACTAAGCCATCAAAATTTAAGATTTTCACAAATTTATAGGTTTATCGCAACTCAAACATATCACCAAGTATCATGAGATGTGTGCTCATTGACATCTTTTAGCATTGTGCATGTAGATCCCAGTACAATGCAATCAACAACAAATAATCAATAACGAATAACAATTGTATAGCCACAACCTCTAGTCATATGATTAATATTCAATCAAAGGGTTTAGGTTTACAGAAAGAACATCTGATCAGAGAAAGTAAACCTATTGACTAGAGTTATGAAAATAATGAGACTAAACTTATAATGAATCTAAAACAGCCTTTATATACTAAGGCATACAGACTCTAATGGGCTTATGGGCTTGGGCCCATCTAATAACTAAACTATCAATTAATTACATTTCGAACCCTTATAAATGCTTTAATCAACTTTCAACGCACAAGACTTTCAGTCCTAACAATCTCCCCTAAAGTTGAATAAGACATTTATCTTCTTGAAAACTTCATGTCTTGATCTTCTTTCCCTCTTGAATCTTTGAAGAACTCTGGTGTTGCATGTCTTCATGTCTTTTCAAACTACCCCTTGAATAAATCTCTTGGTCTTCATATTTCAACTTTGTAACCAGATTCAATGTACAATAGCCTGGACTGAATGCACTATCACACAACTTTCAACTGTAGAAACTCAACACACCGAATCAGCACACACGAAAGATAAAGTGCGAGTTACGTGACTTTCCACGGTGCAACTTTAGTTTAAAACAAAGAATCTGTCTTTGTTAATGCACATATTTATTGGATTCAAGATCATAATTATCTGAAGATGGAAATCTGAAGTTAAAGCTGATAAAGTCGTCTCAACAAATAGTCTAGGGTCCTTTTGTAATAATTAGTCAAAGTTTGTTTTCGTATCTTATTTATTAGCCTTTTATTTTATTTAAAATAAGTTTAGTTTGTTGTTGGGCCCAAGCAAGCCAAGCCCATTAGGCTTAGTTAGCCTATGTATAAATTAGTTTAGGTTAGAGTTTATTAAGTTAAGGATTTTAATTGCAAATTTAATTATTGAGAGGAGGCTTGTGGTGGTGTGTGGTGCGCCGTGAAGAACAAGAAGAGAGAAAGAGATTGATTTCTATTGCAAGCTTGTTATTCTTTGAATCCATTGAATATCAATATCAGGTTTGATTTATTATATTGTTTATGTGATTGCTTGATTGAATAATTGCGTATTGGGACACACAATTGGTATCAGAGCACAATACAGATTGGATTGAATAAGTTTTTGTTCGGTTCTAATTTTCTGTCAAAGATTCATGTTTTTTATTGTGTGATTGTTCATTCAAGTGGATATTAATTTGATTGTATTTGTTTTGCATATTAAAGTGATTGGGTATTGTTTGATTTGATAATTGCATTGTTTCTGATTATCAATTTGTTGAATTTGGTTTTCTGGGTTCGGTTTGGAGACGGCACTGTGTGTTCATTCTATTCCTTCATAAAGTGGTTTTTACTGAAATTAATTGGTAGCAATCAGTTCTAATCGTGTAATCGATCGTTTTTGCAAAGTTTGGGAGTTTAATTTTGTGTTTTGATCTGTTTCTGGGCTGATTATTTGAGTTTCTGGGTCGTTTCTGTATCAAGAACACTCCGGTCGAACATATCGGTCTTTGTTTCTATCGGTCTAAGTCTACTTCCGGTCGATTACCTTTATTGGTCTATATCATTCGACCGGGACACTCACTGTCCACTCCGGTCTTTCATATTATCGGTCGAAGCATAGTTCGGTCGAACAACCATTCGGTCTTACCAACATCCGGTCTTACCAACATCCGGTCTTACCATTCTATCGGTCAAATCCTCGACCGGACTTCACAAGTTCCCGGTCGAAGGCAATATCGGTCTTTGCACTTCCCCGGTCGAACTCTCGACCGGTCTTTACAAGTCTCCGGTCGAAGCACATCCCCGGTCATTTTTTGCAAACTGTATTAGCGGGACCCCCGTGCTAAGTCTGCGAAGGGGGACAAAGTTCTGTTCGTGATCAGATTTTTCTGAATTTCATTCTAAGTTTTTCAGTATTGTGTGATTTTATCTTGACTTCTAACGATCTCATCCAGTTGATTGTTTAAATATCAGATAAGTTTGATTTCTAATCATATAAGTAAAGATGTCTCGGGAAGCTCTTGCTATTGGAACAGATGTGAAGCCACCAGTACTCTTCAAGGGGGAATACGAGCAATGGAAGGACAGATTTTTGGACTTCATTGATCGACATGATTTGGGAGATGAAATCAGAAAATCTCTGAAAGACGGGATCATGACACCTCCGACCAAGGTTCTCACTGTAGCTGGAGAAAATGGTCAAGAAGAAGAGACAGAGTACAAATTACCGATTGGTGAATATTCGGAAGATCAGCTGAAGAGACACAAGGGTGACAAGCTGGCAAGATCATTTATTCTCCAAGGCATACCGAATGAAATATATGTCAAGATTGACAGCTATAATGTTACCGGTAAGCAAATGTGGGATCAATTGGAGAAGATGATGATCGGATCCAAAGTCGGCAATCAGCTCAAAGTATCTACATGCCTGAATAATTATGAAGAGTTCAAAGCCAAAGCTGGAGAGTCTCTCGAAGCTACTTATGACAGATTTGTCACTTTGCTGAACGAGCTCAGCAAGAACAAGATCAGCAAATCTCATGTGGAGCTCAATGTGAAATTTCTCAGCAATCTTCAGCCTTAATGGAAGAGGTTCACCCGTCAGATGAGACAGTTGAAGGATCTGCATGACATTCCTCTTCATGAAGTTTATGAGATCCTCAGACAGAATGAGGAAGAGGTAGAAGAGATCAAGGCTGAGATGAAAAAGGCTGACAAAGCAGTTGCTGATCCAGTTGCTCTTGTGGTTAAGAAGTCAAAGAAGAAGAAGGTGATAGATTCTGATTCGGAAGAAGCTGATTGTGAGGAAAAGTCTGAAACTGACGATTGTGAAAAACTGATGGAAACCATGCTCATGTTAACCAAGGCTTTTCAAAAGAAGTTCTATAAAAAGCCAAACTCCAATAGTCAGCGATACTCGTCTGGTCCGAACAACTACAAGCATAAAGAGAAAGTTGAAGATAGGAGATCAGAAGAAATGAAGAAGGATGGAGCTGAAGAGACCAAGAAAGAAGAACCGATTAAGTGCTACAACTGTGGTAGACTCGGTCATTTTGCCAAGGACTGCCGCAAATCAAAAGTCCGAAACTCAGACTATTACAAGAATAAAATGCTTCTAGCCAAGCAACAAGAGGCTGGAAAAGCATTAATGGCCGAGGATGAATACTGGCTCGACCACTCGGATGAAGAATCTGAAGAAGGAGAGAAGGATGAGACAGCACTTCTGTGCTTGCTGGGGAAGAACCAGTCAGAAGCTGAAGCTGATTCGGATGATGGAGATACTGATGAGGTATGTAACTTTACTGAATTTGATTTATTGAACCACATGAATGCCATGATGTCTAAACTCCAAGAATTAGAGTCAAAACTGAAGCGTGAAAGAGGTGTCATAAATGAGAAAAATCAATCTATACATAAACTTAGTAATGATATTGCTGAGAAAAATGTATTAATTGAAACTTTGCACAAAAATATAGACACCAGCGCTAAAGAAAAGACTATAATTCATAAAGAGTTATCTGAAACTGATTCAAAGTTTAAAGAATGTGAGTTTAAATATAGAGAGATTGCTAAAAGGTACTTTTCTACTTCAAAAGAGAATAAATCTTTAATAGAAAAGGTGAATGCTTTGGAAGAAAAATTACACTCTTTGGGTCAAACTGAACACACTATTCATTTGAACAAACCTAAAGAGAAACCTGATACTTGGGGACTTGGTTACAAGAACCCACATCATCTCAAAAAGGGTATATCTGAAGTGCCTGCACTTTATGACTTTGGGTTTATGTTGTTGGCTCCTCAACATCAAGAACTCAAACCCTTTTGGACTAGTCTGTCGGAAAAAGATAAAGCCAAGGAATATGATAAAAGAAAGAACACAACTAAAGTTCAACTTCCATTTCGCTATGAGAAGTTGAATAACAGTTATCGTTCTAATAAATCAAAATTTCTTTCAAATGATTATTTTGAAAGTTATTCTGTTAAAGAGTTGGAGGCTAAACCCATTGAAGGTAAGCTTTACGTCCCTCCCCTAGTTTTGGAAAGTAAAATTTCTGAACTTGAGAATACTCTTACAGATGAAAGAATTTTGATGGACTTAGAACAAACTGTATTTTCAACAGTGTTCAAAAATTCTAATTTTCCTAAACTCTCCAAAGCTTTAAATTCGGATGACAGATCTGGTTCACTTGATAATGAGCTTAATTTCTTAAACTCTGAAGGTGTTTTAAATAAGTGTGTTTCTCAGTTTGATTTTTCTTCTAAACTTCCTGATCATTCATCTTGTGTTATTAGTTCCTTTGGATTACCCAGTGTTTTTGACAAAGGTGAAACATCAACGAAAGTTGATAAATCAGTTTCTGTGAAATCAAAGAAAGCAAAAGGTAAGAAACAAATATCTTATCTTTCACAGAAACCGATCCCCACTGGTAAGCCAAAGAAGAAGCATTCTCTTAATTCTCATCATTCTAACTCTAAAGTTTCACATGTTTCAGATTTGAGAAAGCAAAGGGTTGGAGTTAAGACTGCATGGATACCGAAACAGAAGATAGACGAGAAAGCTAAATCTAGTTCTAGTTTTATTTTGAATAAAAAGACTTCTAGTAAAGATGATTTGAGTGTGAATGTTGCTACTTTTAAAAATAATCTTGTTGATTCTCGCAAGAAATACTCTATAAAGCAATTATTTCAGTTAGCTCCATCTAGTACTAAAAAGTTTTTAAATTATGGTGAATGTGATTATGCTTCTCGTAGATATTCTGATGTTTGGTATGGTTCATATAATGTTTCATCTTATCATTATCATACGTTTTATCATGCTTCTGGTTTTCAAAGAAAAAGCGGACCCAAATTTAAATGGGTGCCAAAATCAAGTACTAACAGTGGAGGTCCCATTTTTAAATGGGTTCCTAAACCTCTTCTTTCTTGATTTGTGTTGTGCAGACCCGTCATATGTGGTATTTGGATAGTGGGTGTTCCAAACATATGACCGGGCAGAAGAGTATGTTGTCTAATTATAAGGACAAATACTGTGGCACAGTTCGTTTTGGGAATGATCAGTTTTCACCTATTCTGGGATATGGTGATGTTGTACATGAAAATCTTACGATCAAGAAGGTGAGTTACGTTGAAGGCTTAGGGCACAACCTGTTCAACATTGGCCAGTTCTGCGACAAAGATTTAGAGGTTAATTTCAAGGCCAAGACATGTTCAGTTCGCACTGAAGAAGGAAAAGAACTCCTGGTCGGATCTCGCAAGTCAAACCTCTACACCATCAATTTGTCAAAGGTCCAGGTTGACAATCAGGTCTGCCTACTATCAAAGGCCTCGATGCAACAAAGACGGTTATGGCATCGACGACTTTCTCACCTCAACTTTCGGTACATCAACAAGCTGGTCAGTGGTAAGCTAGTGAAAGGTCTTCCAGAGCTGAAGTATGAGAAAGAACATCTATGTGCAGCGTGTGAAAAAGGAAAAATGAAGAGAGCCCCACACAAACCAAAGCCTGAACCTAGTACCAACTCTCCATTAGAGTTGTTGCATATGGATCTATGCGGTCCTATGCGAACGCAAAGCTTAGGAGGAAAGAAGTATGTGTTGGTTATTGTGGATGACTATACGCGATACACTTGGGTTAAGTTTCTACGGTCTAAAGATGAGACTCCCGATGTTATCATTTCGTTTCTAAAGACAACTCAAGTCAATCTGCAAAAACAAGTCAAGATTCTCAGGACTGACAACGACACAGAGTTCAAGAACAAGACAGTCGAAGAATATCTCGAATCAGTCGGGATATCACATCAGTACTCTGCTGCTCGCACACCTCAACAGAACGGCGTCGTCGAAAGGCGAAATCGTACACTTGTCGAGGCCGCTCGAACAATGCTCAGCCAATCTGAATTACCTTTATTTTTGTGGGCTGAAGCTGTATCGACTGCGTGTCACACTCAGAATCGCTCCATGATACACCGCCGCTTTCAGAAGACTCCGTATGCGTTGATCAACAACCGAACACCAACCATTAAATATTTTCATGTTTTTGGTTGTACGTGTTATGTTCTAAACGACCGAGAGAATCTGAACAAGTTCAGTGCTAAGGCGGATGAAGGCATCTTTGTTGGTTATTCATCTACATCGTCTGCATATCGTGTTTATTTGAAGAAGTTGAAGACTGTGATCGAGAGCGTTAATGTTACATTCGATGAGGAAATGGCTTCTGATCACATCAGTTCAGAACCCATCATTACCGGAGTATTAACTTCTGGACCTACCAGTCCAGGACCTTCACCTCAAGAGAACAAATCAGATGGCGCTTCGTCGTCTACTTCTAATTTATCTGATTTGGATTTATTATTTGAACTGTTCTATGATGAATTTCTTGGTTCTAAGTTGCCTAACTCAGTTGTGGTTGACAGGATAGAAGACTCGATGACTACTCATCCGACCACTTCCGATATCTCTACTGAATTTGGTTCCCCTAATCAGCAAGAAGTTCCAGTTCAAAAGCCTACTCCGACAGTTGAAGTTGTGAACAACAATGCCGAGACAGAAGTAGCTGACTCCGTAGGATGTACTGTAGGGACTGATCAACAGATTGACCAAGCTGTACCTACTGCTACTTCTGCAACAACTACTTCAACTGAAGCCCCCGTTAATTCTGAAACATCTGAAGGAGATACCAGTGGATTCCTAGATGCGGACAATGATCAACATGCATCTAATCCACTCCCTCATGAACATAAGTGGACCAAAGAGAACCCAATACATCAAATTATTGGAGATCCTTCTGCACCGGTGCAAACTAGGTCTACAACATCAAATCTATGTATGTATGAATCCTTTCTGAGCAAGATCGAGCCTACACGCGTATCTGAGGCCCTTGCCGATTCAGATTGGGTAACTGCGATGCAAGATGAGCTGAATCAGTTTGAAGCACTGAAAGTCTGGAGACTCGTACCCAAACCGCAAGGTAAAACCATCATTGGTACGAAATGGGTGTTCAAAAATAAGAAATATGAAGATGGCACCGTTATCCGAAACAAAGCACGACTTGTCGCCAAGGGATATAGACAAGAGGAAGGAATAGACTACGAGGAGACTTATGCTCCAGTGGCACGTATAGAGGCAATTCGGATGTTCTTAGCCTACGCAGCCCACAAGAACTTCACCGTCTATCAAATGGACGTGAAGACAACTTTTCTGAATGGAGTACTCAAGGAAGAAGTCTACGTCTCACAGCCAGAAGGGTTTGTAAATCCAGATAATCCGAACCATGTCTACATCTTGGATAAAGCTCTTTATGGACTGAAACAAGCTCCTCGCGCCTGGTATGATATCCTATCTCAATTCTTGGTTAAGTCGGGTTTCACAAAAGGTACGGTTGATACCACTCTTTTTATTAAAAAGGATAAAGGCGATATCATTCTTATTCAAATATATGTGGATGATATTATTTTTGGTTCTACAAATCCTAAGTACTGTAGGAACTTTGCAAACCTCATGGTGTCTCGTTTTCAAATGAGCATGATGGGAGAGATGAATTTCTTTCTCGGATTGCAAGTCAAACAATTTTCAACGGGGATCTTTATCAATCAATCTAAATACATTCTGGATATTCTTCGGAAGTTCAAAATGGAAGATTGTAAACCGATTGGTACCCCAATGGCACCTGGTACTAAGATTGGCACCGATCTTACGGGAAAGGCTGTTGATGTTAGGACTTATAGAGGGATGATAGGTTCCTTAATGTATCTCACTTCAAGTAGGCCGGATATAATGTTTTCTTCATGCTTATGTGCTAGATATCAGGCCAATCCTAAAGAATCCCATTTGTCTGCTGTAAAGCGGATTTTCAGGTATCTGAAGGGGACTGCAGATCTTGGTCTGTGGTATCCTAAGGATACAAGCTTTGAACTAACATCTTATTCAGACGCAGATCATGCTGGTTGCATGTTAGACAGGAAAAGCACCTCGGGTCATATACAATTCCTCGGAGATAAACTCGTCAGTTGGGCTTCGAAGAAGCAATTATGTGTCTCCACATCAACGGCCGAAGCGGAATATGTAGCTGCTGCTAGCTGCTGTTCTCAGGTCTTGTGGATGATAACACAACTGCGAGACTATGGATTTCATTTCAATAGAATCTCGATCTATTGTGATTCGAAGAGTGCTATTGCGATTACCGCTAACCCTGTTCAGCATACTAAGACCAAACACATAGATGTCCGGTATCATTTTATAAAAGATAATGTAGAAAAGGGGACAATTGAACTTTACTTTGTAAAAACCGATTATCAGCTTGCGGATTTGTTTACCAAACCTTTAGACGAAAAGAGATTTAATTTTCTTGTCTCAAGACTTGGTATGCTAAATCTTAAGACCTAATCGGTAGTTACCTATTAAAGTTTCTTATTGTATCTCTTTATCATTTCTTTATTATTATTTCCGCATGATACCTGCTCTTTAATAGTTTGTTCATGATCTCAGAGGGAGTGTGAGAAGTATTTCATTGATAGTCAATGTTAGTTTGAGGGGGAGCATATTTAAATGCATCGTGCTTACTGATACTTGTTACTAATGCATAAATTTAGGGGGAGCAATCAAGTCAAAGGAGTATGGCGATGACTTCTGATTATTTCTGATCAGAACTCGTACATCAATTGTTTTACTGCTTTATGTCATTTCAATTTCAGTGAATAAAGTTACTTTGACTAGACTTTTAGACTTTTGTAGGTTGAGAGATGCTTCAAAGATCATATCTATATGACTTTAAGCTTGACTTCGTGAGATGTAAGACTGTACTCAAAAGGTATAATTCTTAATCTTCATCTCCTCCATGGTTGAAAGAAGGACAACTTTCAATCAGAAGAAAACATGTTCTTAATTGTTCAAACCACTTCCCAATTCTCAAAAAGATTTCTTGATTTGGAAGTGTGATTTTAAATGTTTTCTGCTTCATCATTGAGCCTTAACTGATAAAGTTAAATCACCTGAGCATCTTATGCTTCATAGGAAAACATGGGATCAGTGTGCTAGGACTTAAGTGAACTTCTATGGATTCACGTTAACCAGTGTTTCCTACCCAAGAAGTTAATCCTGTAGTGAAATGTGAGGAGTCCAACAAGAAATGAGTGTGGGATGTGTGATGAGGGACAATATTAAAAGAGAGTTCGGTTAGCTGTGAGCTTAAAGATTAAAAGAAAGAGGGTGAGAGATCAGAGTAAAAGAATATCAAACTCTGCACCAACTACTTTCTGAGCCGGGCAGCCACATTTCTAATGCTTCACATTTCTTTGGTGAACATTATTGAAACAGGCAACTAGCCCATGCCAACTCTTGACATTACCCCACCAGCCACTCATTTTCTTCTCAACAAGAAAATGTTTCATTTTTCAAAGGGGACGCAACACATATGCTATCTGATTTTCTTTTGGAAAATCTGGATATTGAAAAGAAGGACGTCTACCCCACCTTCAAACTTCATTCATGCACATTGAGTTTGTGTTTAACTAACTGTTGTTTCAGTGGTTTACACATTTTGAGCCTTATAAGCAAACATCATATGCTTAATTTATTCTATCACTTGCACGAACACACAAAGAATTTGTTTCTTTGTCATAACGTTCATAGAAATTGCCTTTGTGGTATTTCGATGATTGAATGGAAGCCCTGGGGGAGTGAACATCATAAAAGCTCCTTTATATTGTGTATTCGTTACACACAGTGACTTTGTGTTACTGACAGGCAATTTTAACTGATTCATTTGTTGATTCCGGTATTACACTTCATTTTCTAAATTGTCTAGATTTGCAAAGATCTGGATGAACATCTTAATGAATTGACGGATAATCAGTGGTTCTGTTTGCAAGATCGGTGGTGGAAGAAATTTCTTGAAGACACGTTTTGATGAACTCTTTGCTCTTTTCATCAAAAAGGGGGAGAATCGTCAATCAAGAAATGCGGAGATCAAAAGTTTTTGAAAGAATTTCTGAAGATATTATGAAGTTTTGCTGCTTTGAAGAAATTTGAAGATGATTTGCTGAAGTATTCCGAGCTGAAACTGGAGATAATTTCTTTCCAAAAGATAGTCTCATCGATTGGGGAGATTGCTACTTTCTGAAGACAAAAAGGAAGATTACATTTTGTGAGCTTAAAGAATGATCTTGATCCAAAGGGGGAGATTGTTAATGCACATATTTATTGGATTCAAGATCATAATTATCTGAAGATGGAAATCTGAAGTTAAAGCTGATAAAGTCGTCTCAACAAATAGTCTAGGGTCCTTTTGTAATAATTAGTCAAAGTTTGTTTTCGTATCTTATTTATTAGCCTTTTATTTTATTTAAAATAAGTTTAGTTTGTTGTTGGGCCCAAGCAAGCCAAGCCCATTAGGCTTAGTTAGCCTATGTATAAATTAGTTTAGGTTAGAGTTTATTAAGTTAAGGATTTTAATTGCAAATTTA
The DNA here is from genome assembly GCA_954870635.1 of Arctium minus. Classification (NCBI taxonomy): domain Eukaryota; kingdom Viridiplantae; phylum Streptophyta; class Magnoliopsida; order Asterales; family Asteraceae; genus Arctium; species Arctium minus. The sequence goes on along the minus strand of OX941081.1, from coordinate 134,379,338 downwards.
ATTATTGAGAGGAGGCTTGTGGTGGTGTGTGGTGCGCCGTGAAGAACAAGAAGAGAGAAAGAGATTGATTTCTATTGCAAGTTTGTTATTCTTTGAATCCATTGAATATCAATATCAGGTTTGATTTATTATATTGTTTATGTGATTGCTTGATTGAATAATTGCGTATTGGGACACACAGTCTTTGAACCGCAAGTTGAATAAACTTTCAGCTTAAGAAGGGACTTGTTTCAATCAGTTCGTAGGAGGAATCAACTTATAGTAAACACCATATGATACGGGATAGAAGAAATACAATCTTTGAAAATTGAAACAGCATTAAACTCATATCTTCATCTCTTTGATCTCTAGACTGTCTTTAGAAAAACAAACTTTCACGAATCATCTTCATTCAGAAATTGATTAATTATGGAATGATTTCTTTTCACCAATCTTGAAAAACTTGAACTTTCTTTCTTTATAACTTTGAAATTGAACTTTGTAAAATTCTTTTCCCCTTTTTGATGATTGAGAACATCATGATCATCAAAACTCTTCAATTTCAACACATTCTTTGATCTCCCCTTTATGATAATTTGACATTCTCCGCCCTTTGATCTGAGTATCCGTCAATTCATGAAATGTATATATCCGAATCTTTTCAAATTCAGATATAATAGGAATTGTAAACCTGAATCAACAAATGATACAGTTAGTATGCCTGTAAGTAGCATAGAGCCACTTTGTACAACGGATGTATGTTGGGAAGGAGCTTTTGTGATGTTCACTCCCCCAGGGCTTCCATTCAATCGTTGAAAAACCACGAAGGAATTTTCTATGAATGTTATGACAAGAAAACTCATTCCGTGTGTGTACGTGCAAGTGTAGAAATGATTGAAGCTACTTAGCTTGATTAGGCACAAATTGTGTAAACTGTTGAGACAGCAACAGATATTACACGAACTCAATATGCATGAAAGAGGTGCGAAGGTGGGGCAACTTTCCTTCTTTTTCAATATCTAAATCTTCCGAGTGAAGATTAGATAGCATATATGCTACGTCCCCAAAGAAAATGAAACATTTCATTGTTAAGAAAGATATGAGTGGTTGGTGGGGTAAAAACAAGAGTTGGCATGGGCTAGGTGCCTTTTCAATGATGGTCACCAAAGAATGTGAACCAATCAGTATATGTGGCTGCCCAGCTCAGAAAGTGTCTGGTGCAGAGTTTTCATATTCTTTTAACTCTGTTCTCACACCCTATTTCTTTTTTTTTTTCATTAAAGCTCACTTCTAACCAAACTCTCTTTTCAATTTTTCCACTCCACACAATGAGAAAAACTCAATCTGATGAGTTATCTTCCCCACTCTTTGATTTATGACCCCTCACCCCTCAATCACTCAAGGATAACTTCCGGGGTAGGAAACACTGGTTAACGTGAATCCATGGAAGTTCTGTTTAAGCTCACACATGAATCCCATGTAAGTCCTAAAAAACATAGTTGCTCAACAGTTTAACTTGTACACTTAAGCACAAAATGTATGATAACATTGTCAAAATGTACGCTCATGAGATTTGAGCAATTGAACTTTTGAGAATCTGACAATGTATAAATCAGATCAAATAAACTGGTTAGGGTATCAAAGAATTGTATATTTTCTTTATATGAACGAATATAAACAATTTTGCAATTAAAGCACAAGATTAGAACTTATGATTGATGCTCAACAACATTTAATTGCAAACGGGGGTATTACCATCGAAAAAATTGTTTCATTACGAGACATGGTAATAACAAATACAAATGAAGTATTGAACCTGTGTGTGGTAATACGTTACAGTATAAAGACAAGATAATACACAAGTATTATCTTTAGAAACACACAACCAGTTAAACATTAAAGCTTAAAAATGAAAAACATTTAAAATCACACTTCTGAATTCATGAAACCTTTTGAGAATCAGAAGTGGTTTGAACATTTCAGAAACTGTTTTTCATGCTTGAAAGTTGTTCGTCTTTCATGCTTGAAAGTTGTCCCCCTCAAATCATGATATAATGATTTAGGTATTTTAAGCTCCCCCTGGATATTTGCAAAATATTCAAGTCTGAACGTTGAAGAACGGGTCCTGATCTGTCATGTGATCAGAAACCATACTTCGTTGAAGTACGGGTTCTAAGCTGATTTACATAGAAGCCTTAGTTCTTCTACTCCCCCTTGACAGTAGGTGCCTGCAACACATGATCAATTTTAGGTTTTGGTACCCACTAGTATTTGGGTCCATGAGTGTTAGTTGCAGTTCGAATGGGTGTAATGGAGTAAGAACAATACCAGAAATGATCACTAGACCTGTGAATGGTATCATGTGTACGGCAATAAGAACAGTAGTTTTTTTTACCAGACAACCTGATTGATTGACCTCTCGAGTAGATATGATCAGGGTTACCTTTACGTGCATTGTTCCTTTTGATTTTGTGTGAATGTACACACAATTTCTTACTTTTCGGCTCATCTTTCTTCTTATCTTCCACTGGTGTCTTCTTCCAGACCAGTTTCTCTTCCTTGTAACTCCTTCTTCGTCGATGTGTACCTGAACCGTCTATATTTCTATCATGGAAAAGGTTAGTACTACGAATTTGATCACATGATTTAACTGACCTTTTTGATGAAACAATTTTCTGATTTGAACTTGATACAAACTTTTCAAGCACTTTAATCGTCGAAGCAAAGTTGTCTCTTTCTTTAACAAGCAGGTCAATCTTCTTCGTGAACTCAAACTTCGTTTTCTGTTCTTTTAGTGCATTTGCAGATAGTTCAGATAGCTTCTCAGTAATCTTCTTTATCTCTGCTTCAAACAAGCTTCTTTCTTTTTCAAATCCATTCTCAACATTCTTTCTTCCATCAGAGATTTCTTTAAAGACTCCAACGTTCTTCTGTTCAATCTCCTTCTTCTCCTTGACAAACTTTTCTCTTTCCAAGATTATTACTTTCTCAAAATCAGAAACTTTCTGAGAAAGCTTGATACATTTCAGCTCAACTGCTTTCTTCTCATCAGCACATTACCTTGAAAAATCTGAGAACTTCTGTGCGAATGATTTCTCAAATTCGGATTTATCTTTAGCATGCTTTTGCTCCAAATCAGATGTTTTCTTTTGAAGCGCAATATTAGCATCCTTCAGACTCTTAATCTTTGTCTCATAACTTTCAACAGATGCTTTCTTGATATGAATAATCTGATCTTCCAAGTTAGAGATTTTTCTTGTCAACTCTGTGTTCTCAGTTTCCAAACTCAGTACTTTCTCATTTTTCTGCCCAGAAGTCTTTTTCAGAAGATCTTCATTAATTGCCTTTAATGCACTAACTTCTTCTTTCAAAATGTTGTTTTCATCATTATATTGTTCTGATGTCTTCGAGTATAAGGCAACAAATAATTCAATATTTTTGTTCTCTAATTTGAGCTCTTGAACTTCAGCATAATATCTAAATCAAGATTTTGAATTTTTTTTTTGACAATAGATGAAACTTGAATGGGTTTAAACTTTAATCTTAACTGCACTGTAATGATCGTGAGACAAGCAGGATGATCCAAAAACAAAATATCTGAATAACAAGCAGAATAGGACAAGAACCCGGTTGAGCAAGGACCCGGTCGAGCAAGGATCCGGTCGAACAGAGTACCGGTCAAGCAGGGTACCGGTCGAGCAGGGTACCGGTAAACAGGGTACCGGTTGACAAGGAGTACCGGTCGACAAAGATTACCGGTCGACCGGTGAGTATCGGTTAAACAGAGTACCGGTCAAGGACTTATCAATCGAACTAATTTTCCGGTCAACAATGTATCGGTCAAGGCTATGTCCCGGTAGAACAAGGTACCGGTCAAGGAAGTATCGGTCGATATCGTGAACCGGTAAAGCAGGGTACCGGTCGATAATAAACAGATAAACACACAAACAGATCGACTTAAAGGCCCGATAAAATCGATGAACACAGACCGATAAACATGAAGAATCTCAAAAACAATCGTCCTAATTAACCCAGAAAATCAATCGAAACACAAATTAACAGATCGATTAGTAAACCCAAACCAAAAATTTGAATTTTAAAAGCACAGAATCGATCAATTTTAGAAAACAGTTCAACCACAGAACCTTCGACCGATAAAATAAACTTGAATTTAAGAGCACAGATCGATCGATTTACTAATTTTCCAAAAAATAATCTTGACCGATAAAAACTCAAAAAAAAAACGATTTTGCAGATGAGTTTTTGAGCAGATCGATAACACAGTTAAGAACAAATCTGAACTCATAAATCAATCAAACACATCCAACACTCATGCAGATATGAACCCAGAAAATCGATTTCAGAAACACAGATAATAATAATTAAAACAGATAATCGATTAAGGGTTTTAGACAAACCTTTTTTGGATCAAACCTTCAGTCTCTTTGCTCTGATACCAATTGTAGATCCCAGTACAGTGCAATCAACAACAAATAATCAATAACGAATAACAATTGTATAGCCACAACCTCTAGTCATATGATTAATATTCTATCAAAGGCTTTAGGTTTACAGAAAGAATATCTGATCAGAGAAAGTAAACCTATTGACTAGAGTTATGAAAATAATGAGACTAAACTTATAATGAATCTAAAACAGCCTTTATATACTAAGGCATACAGACTCTAATGGGCTTATGGGCTTGGGCCCATCTAATAAATAAACTATCAATTAATTACATTGGGCTTTCAGTCCTAACAGTGCACATTGGTATCTTCACATGAGTGTGCTCTTTGGCATCTTTTAAGCTTGTGCACTTTGGCATCTTTTTAATCAAAAAGTTTGTTAAGTAAAGAACATGTCATAAACGTAACTTTCTATCTGACCCTATTGCAGGATTTGGGTCAGCCACTCCCAGACCAGTTGGCCTTAGGGGACTAGGTGTCAAGCACCCCTTGGAACTTACTCTCCCAGATCAGAAAGGCTACATCGACATATCCTAAACCCATTCATACCAGTAGAACATGACTTTCGATCTGATTCTATAGAAGGATTTGGGTTCTATCACTCCCATATCAATTGACCTTAGGGGACCAGATGACAAGCATCCCACGGAACTTACTTTCCCAAACCAGAAAGGTCACAGGTACAAAATTTTAAACTTAGAGATTTCTGTATTTTATATATATAATTTTCATTTCAATTACTCAGTTTTACATCTAAGTGCTTAGCCATATTTTTATTACGATCCATAATTCAGACTTTTTAGGATTTCCAAGCATTGTAAACTATAAATATTCCAAATCATACAACCTTAAAGTAGAATACAAAAGTTACAAACATGATGCTGACTTTTCGACTTTTAAAAGACTTGAAAGTTGAACATATAAAACTTTAATATTAACAAAGCAACTTGAAAATTTATCCTTGACACACATTTTATTCAAAAGAAAGAAAACCTGTAAAGATTTTACTTTATAGACTAAAATTTGTAAAGATTTAAACTTTTAAATTCAAATGCCGAGTTTTGAAAATTTAAGACAAATGTAAAGAATTCGGCAAAATGATATTTAGTCGAAACAAAATAAAATTCAATAATATTATCTTCAACATAATGTATAATCCATTTGTGTATCAAAAGAAAGATTTGGGTTGTACAAATTCAAGAGTTAGTTGAACTTGCTCAGATTCATAAAAAACATTTGAGAAAACTGAAATAACATCATGATCAGAGATATATGCAGCGGAATAAAGCAGATGTAATTACAGTTTCTCATTAGTCAGAAGCTAAAGGCTTTGAAGAACGAGTCCTAAACTGACATGTTTAGAAGTCGTAGTCCATTGAAGTACGGGTTCTGAGCTGATGTACTCAGAAGCCAACTTTCTCTTACTCCCCCTTGACATTAGGTGCCTGCAACTTAGAATCAATCTGTGATTTTGGTACCCACTTGTATTTGGGTCCATGAAAGTTAGTTGCAGTTCTTGTGGGGAGAACTTGTAAGATTTGACACGAGAAGCACAAGAAATATGATCAGACAAATGAACATAAGAATTAGCAGAAGAAAAAGCATGATCATCTAAACTAGAATCAGAAAAATAATATGAGACATTTTTGGAAATTTGAAACATTTGCTTTATTGAATATTTTGAAATTTTATTACAAGAAGCAAATGAATCACTTTTATAATGCTTGTCTACATATCTATCTTCATCAATCGTAGAATCATCTGATTTCCGTTTGACTCTCCATATCTGCTTTGAAGGAGCGCTCAGAGTCCTATCTGAAATCATTGAATTAGAAGAATTAGAACTGTCAGAAATGACTTGATCTTGTTTCTTTGACTTCTTTGACTGTCTTTTTTTACGCTTTGGTTTATAATAATCATCATTGAGCGTAAAAGAATTATCAAGAATTTTCGATTTAATATTTGAATCAGAAGAATCAATTTTACCTAAAAGACCCAACTGATCAACCAATAAATCTGAATTCACCTTGGAGTCAGAAAATTTTTGAGAAAAGTTTTCAGATTTTAGAAATTCTTTTTTGTTTTCTTGAAAATTAGAAGAAAAGCCAGAAATAGAATCTTGTTTTTGAGAAAATAAATTTCTTCAAGACTTGAAGTCATAAAAGAAAGAATAACACCAGATTCAATTTCTTTTTGAATATTTTTATCTTCCATTTTATCTTCAAGGTCAATGATTTTGCCTTCTAAAACTAATAGAGGAGTATATCTCTTAAAATCATAAAAGATTGAAGAGATATTTTCCTTATCAGATTTAGTGGCATATAAATTGACAAAATCATCACATACTGAAGACTTAATGGGAGATATGTCATTTAAAATTTTTCTGCCTTTCTTTGATTTGTCAGGAAAATATTTGGCATTTTTACTCGTATAAACAAGAGAAATTTCCTTTTTCTTATTATTCATCATTTTCTCATTTTCGATTTCTAACACTTGCTTTACATTCATCCAATCAATTTTAAATTGAGGAGCATATTTAGCAAGAGTTAGATAATCGTATTTATATAAAGTAGGGGATTTTTCTATCGCATTGTTTAAACAATGTGGATTTTCAAAACCAAGTCCCCATTTTTCTTTTATAGACTCATAACTCCTCGGTTTGTTCAAATAAATAGTTTGCTCAGACTGATTCCTTCGATATAATTTTTCTTCCAACTCATTTATTTTATCAGAAAAATTATCTTTTAATTTGGTCATTTCAGTCAAAGAATCAAGATAAGTCATATTTGATTTTTCTAAAACATCTAATTTCTTTTGAAAGATGTCTTTTGTATGAACCAAAATAGATTTTTCATCTTTCAAATAAATTTGTAATTTATCAATCAAATTTGACTTTTCTGAATTTAAATTCTTTTCAGATATTAACTTCGAGCGAAGATCAGATAAAGAAGTTATAATAATGTTCATTTGTGAGGAAATGAAAGTGTAATCAAAATCAGAAATTACCTCATCTTCATTAGTGTCATCACTATCACTTTATCATCTCTGATGAAGCACATCTGAGCAGTCTCGATATTATCAGCTTCGTCATCAGAATGATCTAGCCAAAACTCTTCTTTAGCTAATAAAGCAGTTCCATTCTTTCTCTTTTCTGTCAGTTCCATTTTCTTCCTATAATATGCTGAGTCCCGAACTTTCTTCACTCGACACTCCTTAGAGATGTGACCCGACTTTCCACAATTGAAGCACGTAGCAGGTTTCTTAGCCTCGGGCACTCGGACATTCTTCGACCTAGAAGTGAAGTGAGGAGTGTTGGAACCCGACCGAGGTTGGACCTTCTTCTAATAGTGTTGAGAGAGAAGAATCATTGCTTTCTGAAGAGCCTTGCCATCGTCATCAGTTGCACCGTCGTAGGCATTATCAGACAATGCTTGTTCGGCTAATTTTCTCGTGAGGAGTGCAACTGAGTCCACTGTTTTCTTGTTCTTATTTTCAAGTTTTGCTTTCTTCTCAAGCACTATGCTCTCATCAGTCATCAAGATATCGTACATCTCTTGGATTTGCATTGAAGAAACTCGAACATCGTTTCTCAATTTGTGACAAGACTTGTTTCATTCTAGCTGAAGATGTAACACCCGTAAATTCATAAGGTAAGTATTTTGTCTCCCTTAACGTATTAATTTCTCTTAGGTGAATATGTGTATTTGTGTGCCTTTATGATCATGAATCATGCTAAAATGTCATATAGTAATTTACCATATTTAACCATTCAAACCTTGTGCTCGTTATCATTTTTCGGTTGATGTTTCGGACTATTTTAGGTGCATCGTGATTGTGCTTACGTGGATTTTATGACAAAGCTACCAAAGACCTTACGTGGTCATGATACAATTTGGGTGATCGTGGATTGGTTGACCAAGAGCGCGCATTTTCTTGCGATGCGGGAGACCTTGCCAATAGATAAGTTGGCTAAACTGTACATCGACGAGCTGGTGTCAAGGCACGGAGTTCCGCAATCTGTGGTATCGGATCGGGATAGTCATTTCACTTCGAACTTCTGGACTAGTTTGCAAAAGGAGTTGGGCACTAGACTGAATCTGAGCACGACATATCGTCCTCAAACGGATGGTCAAAGCGAGAGAACGATTCAGACGCTAGAAGATATGTTGAGATTGTGTGTAATAGACTTCCGGGGAAGTTGGGACTCACACCTACCTTTGGTAGAGTTCGCGTACAACAACAGTTACCATTCTAGTATCGGAATGGTACCGTTCGAGGCTTTGTATGGACGGAATTGTAGGACCCCAGTTTGCTGGCTAGAAGCGGGAGAAAAGCAATTTGCCGGGCCGGAAATAGTGCAAGAGACGGCGGATAAAGTGAAGAAAATACGAGAACGACTAAAGGCGGCGCAAGACCATCAGAAAAGTTATGCGGACAAGAAAAGGAGACCGGTCGAGTTTCAAGTGGGCGACCGTGTTATGTTGAAAGTGTCACCATGGAAGGGAATCATTCGATTTGGGAAGCGTGGGAAGATCAGTCCCCGTTTCCTTGGGCCATTCGTCATCTTGGAGAAAATTGGGTTACAAGCCTACCAGTTGGATTTACCACCAGAAATGGATAGGATACATCCTACTTTTCACGTGTGCTATCTTCGGAAGTGCCTAGCCGAGGAGGAAAGCGTGATTCCCTTGTCAGAGATTCGGGTGGACAATGGAAATCGTTGTGTGGAAGAACCAGAGTCGATTTTGGAATCGAAAGTAAAGAAATTGCGGCATAAAGATGTGGTGATGGTGAAGGTTCAATGGAAGCACCATCGGGGTGCTAATATCACGTGGGAGTTCGAGGATGATATGAAGAAACGATATCCTCACTTGTTTGCTTAGAATAAGATTTCGGGGACGAAATCCCATTTAGGTGGGGAGGATTGTAACACCCGTAAATTCATAAGGTAAGTATTTTGTCTCCCTTAACGTATTAATTTCTCTTAGGTGAATAAGTGTATTTGTGTGCCTTTATGATCATGAATCATGCTAAAATGTCATATAGTAATTTACCATATTTAACCGTTCAAACCTTGTGCTCGTTATCATTTTTCGGTTGATGTTTCAGACTGTTTTAGGTGCATCGCGATTGTGCCTTGGGCACTATCGCGGAGGGCACTATCGCCGGTTACGTACCGAGAGTTGGGGGAGGTTCGCGATAGTGACACGCGAAAGTGACCAATGTCACTTTCGTCGGGCATATTCGCGGAAGGTGTACCGCATGTGCGTAGTTTCCCGCGATTGTGACTCGCGATAGTTCCCTTGGCACTATCGCCGGGCACTATCGCCGACGGGGGAAGTCCATTTAACTGAATTCCAGCCGATTTTTATTTGATTCCCTCACATTTCATCTTTTCCCTTTGGCGATTTTGAGAACTCAAAACCACACCCACACCTCTCCAAACCCTAACTCTCATTTATTGCAAACCATTTTGGTGGTTGGGGTTGTGGATCTTGCATTTACTACCTACCAAGAAGATTTCTAGGGTTTCTTCAAGTTCACCTTCTCCACTTCAAGTCGCATCTTCTCCAAATTCTAGGGTTTGACACTTTTCTAGGTTTTGGTCCAAAAACCTAGATTGTGAGTTTACTAACCTTTGTTAAAACTAGATACACATCATATTTTCTAGTTGTTGTTATTTAGTTCTATATGTTCAAGTATATAGAATTTGATTATGAAGAAAAGTTGGGAATGTGATTTTGTGAGAAAAGCCCTGTTTTACTTTATTGATCGGGTATTTGGTATTGACTCCATGAATGTACCCATTGGATATCTTGGCATGATTTTGGGATGTATGTACTATAGTAGATGATAAGTTCTACTTGGAATGCCTTTTGGTGATTAATTGTCTAAACATTGATTATGTTGGTATTTGGGTCTCATAATGGATTTATGTGTTAGGATGGTAACATTGTACCCTTGGTTGGTATCGAAATGTGTTGGTTGAAATATACCTCAAGACCTCCTATTAATTATGTTGGACGAACCAAGTCAGTAGACACTAGGAGGATGTAGTCTTGGGCGCCACTGTGATGATATGTGCCTAGACCTCCGCCATTCGAGGAATTTTCTTTGGTATAGTCCTCGGGTGTGCCGGGCCTTTCGGATGTCTCTTGGTAGATGGCATCAAGGTATATCGACTCTTTGGGTGGAACTTGATTGGTGCTATGGGTCTCCCCTATTGACTCCACATATATTGAACTCTGGTTAACTGCTGATAAGAATTGAAACTGATCATACATGCTTATTATTGTTCAACTCACTAGGCTTTTTGGCCTAACACTTGTTTGGTGTCGATGTGTATCTCAGGTTCTAGCGGCCCAGCTCCTAGGCAGGTTTAGATGCTTTGGGTGAGAGCTTGGGGATTTTGCACTTGGACGCTACTTCTTTTGGGATTGAACCTTTGGGCTTATAGATGACAACCCTTTTGTAATCTCTTTTCTAGATGTAGAAATTAGATTAGTTGGTTGTTATTTTATTGTCCGTTAAAATTACAAATTGTGATTAAACAGGTTATTTATATATTCCTCTTTTTGGGAGGCTCTTGCTATGGCAATTTTAGTATACCTCATGTCCGTTTTTCGGATTTTTGTTATCCCTATTTTTAGGGTGTTACAAGTTGGTATCAGAGCTTTAGTTTAAGTGAACTAGGTATTGTTGTAGCATATCTAGACTTAAGCTTTAGACTGTTTTGACTTTACTGTCCTCTTGGGGTAAAAATCCTAGGTGGGGAGAGAGTTAGGTTACGGAATTACACTAATTGAGAGTTGTGATGATAGTGACAAGAACTCTTGTGTATGGTTCGTTCATAATTTCACTTAGCTACTGTTATTATGAATGTATTGTTACGTGAGCATACTTGATTTACTGTTATCGCGGTAATTGATGAATGTATTAGTACGTACAATGAGTTAAACTCGCTTTGTCTTTCCTCAATCTCCTTCTCGTGCTTGTGTGGCAGTGATCAATGGTTAATACTTGAAGTAGATTACCGGATATGCTAGAGGGTCAACCAGAAGTGGAATCTGCAGCTGTACGACCTTCCGTGGGTGTAACCACCCATGACATTCCTATACCCAGAATCTTGGGAGGAGGACCTAAGCATATTCCGCGCCGGAACCTCAATGCCAGTAACGCCATCAAGGAAGAAGTTACCATGGAGACCCGGCTTAGGGATAGCATGATGATGGCCATGAACGTGGCCTTGGCTCAACAACAGTTGGCCATGACCCAACAACAAGAGTTTTTCATGAAACTCCTAGAGGATCGAGACGCTAGCCACCGACAACCTGAGACGATGGCTGAAAACGTTATTGTGGGGTCGGGTGGACCAAATGTGGTAACGGTTGAGGAACCATCCGCTGAAGGGATCCGGACGAAGACTAAGGGGTGCACCTACAAGGCGTTTATGGGGTGCCACCCTAAGGAGTTTGCGGGTTCGGATAACCCGGTTGTTTGCATGTACTGGCTCAAAGAAGTAGAAATGGCCTTCGAGTCAAGCGAATGTGACCCCTCTCAACGGGTCAAGTTTGCTTCCCAACTACTTCAGGTAGAGGCTTTGATTTGGTGGAATCTCACTCGATCAATCCTCACTCCTGAAGTTCTGGCTAAGTTAACTTGGCCGGTGTTCAAGGAGAAGATTATGGACAAGTATTGTAGTGAGCGTTTGATGGACAAGTTGGAGCGGGAGTTCCGAGATATGAAGAAAGGGAACCTGTCTGTGGTTGGCTACTCCAAACTCTTTTTGGAGAAACTAAACTTGGTGGGACATCTAGTCCCCGATGAAAGGTCGAAGATTAAAGCCTATCATCAAGGGTTACCGGCCGGGATGCGATCGGCGGTAAGGAATGCTAAGTATTCGATGTTACAAGAGGTTATCGAAGAGTCCTTGCTCGTGGAGGATGACATCAATGCCGAAAGGGAAGAGAAGAAGCTTGTCGGTGAGAAACGGAAGTGGGAAGGGCCATCTGGGCCTGTTCGGCAATCAAAACCCTTTGTAAGAGGGAGAGCGGGTGATCATCGTCGAGAAGACCGGTGGTGCCACAAGTGCAAGTCAAAGCACTTGGTGTGCCAAGTGTGGTAGGAAGGACCACGTGACTCGAGAGTGTCCCATCCGGGGGCCGGTATGCTATGAGTGCAGAGAACCAGGGCATATGAAAAGGGATTGCCCAAAACTAGTGGGAGGTAATGGTGGAAATTCCGTGGGTTCGACGGCTAGTGTCGAGCAACCACCAAGGGTGCCCAGTCGAGCTTTCCAGATGACTACTGAGGAGGCAAAGGAGACCGTGGATGTTGTTTCGGGTACGTTCCTAATAAACTCTTTGCCTGCTCGTGTTTTGTTTGATTCGGGTGCTACATGTTCCTTTGTGTCGGATACTTTCTGTAAACAATTCACCACTCCTATTAGTGTCATTCCCGATGCATTAGTAGTAGAAGTAGCTAATGGGGACCAAGTAATCCTTCGAGACTGTTTTTGTGATTGCACTTTAGAAATTGATGGGAACTCTTTTGGAGTGGATTTGCTACCTATGGCTATAGGTGGGTTTGACGTGGATATAGGCATGGATTGGTTAGTAAGGCATAAGGCGGACATCTTCTGTTCCAAAAAGATGATCCAAGTACCTTTATCGGAAAATGGTGTGGCTACCATTTATGGGGTAAAAGGAAAGAGGAGTAATTCTATTATCTCATCTCTAAAGGCTCGCAAGTTCTTAGCGAAGGGTTACCCTTCGTACTTGGCCTACGTGGTGGACGCAAAGAAAGAAAATAAGTTGGTAGAAGATGTGGAGGTGGTACAAGATTTTCCGGACGTTTTCCCGAAAGACTTACCCGGGTTGCCACCGGATCGACCTTACTCCGGGAGAGGCTCCGATAGACCGAGCTCCATATCGTTTGGCACCGACATAATGAAGGAAATGATGTCGCAACTGCAAGAGTTGTTGGAGAAGGGCTTCATTCGACCGAGTTCGTCACCATGGGGAGCTCCGGTGTTGTTCGTGAAGAAAAAGGACGGGTCCATGAGGATGTGCATAGATTACCGGGAGTTGAATAAAGTCACGGTGAAGAACAAGTATCCCTTACCTCGTATCGATGACCTTTTTGATCAACTTCAAGGCGCGGGATGTTTCTCTAGGATTGATCTTCGATCTGGTTATCATCAGGTGAGAGTGAAGAAGGAGGATATTCCGAAGACGGCTTTCCGAACGCGCTACGGTCACTACGAGTTTTTGGTAATGCCTTTCGGTCTAACCAACGCTCCGGCCGTGTTCATGGATTTGATGAACCGTGTGTGTTGTCCATTCTTAGACAAATCCGTGATCGTCTTCATTGATGATATTCTAATATATTCAAAGGATGAGTCCGAGCATGAGAAGCACTTACGGGAAGTATTGGAAGTTCTAAGAAGGGAGAAACTGTTCGCGAAATTCTCGAAGTGCGAATTCTGGCTTCAAGAGGTGCAATTCTTGGGGCATGTGGTATCGAAGGACGGCGTAAAGGTGGATCCGGCAAAGATCGATGCAATGATGAGTTGGGAGCCTCCAACAAGTCCGACGGAGATTCGAATCTTCTTAGGCTTGGCGGGTTACTACCGGCGTTTCATCCAAGACTTTTCCAAGATAGTTACAACGCTCACTTCTCTTACAAGGAAGAACGTTAAGTTTCTTTGGACCGATGCACAAGAACAAGCCTTGCAGACGCTCAAGAGGAAGTTGTGCGAAGCTCCGATCTTATCCCTACCCGAAGGATCGGAAGATTTTGTGGTGTTTAGTGACGCTTCCAAGATGGGCTTGGGTGTGTCCTAATGTAAAGGGGGAAAGTGATAGCCTACGCATCACGACAATTAAAGAATCATGAGAGGAACTATCCGACTCATGATTTGGAGTTGGCGGTAGTTTTCGCGTTAAAGTTGTGGCGACACTACTTGTATGCGACCAAGTGTACTCTTTTCATGGATCACAAGAGTCTCAAGTACATCTTCGATCAAAAGGAACTCAACATGCGGCAAAGGAGATGGCTAGAGCTCTTGAAAGATTATGATTGTGAATTACTCTATCATCCTGGTAAGGCCAACGTGGTGGCGGATGCTTTGAGCCGGAGGAGCCATGAGTGTGGCGTTAAGTTATCCCTTAGAAGAATCGATGTGGTATCAAGTTTGGTGGAAAGCATAAGAGCGAGTCAAGTGGAAGCACTTAAAGAAGAGAACCTCAAGGCTGAGGTTATGTCAAAGCAAAAGGAACTCTTAACGGAAGATGGTCGTGGACTCAAACTCTTTCATGGGCGCATTTGGGTGCCGAAGGTTGGGGGAAACCGTGATTTACTCCTCGAGGAGGCGCATAAGTCGAAATATTCTATACATCCCGGTAGCACCAAGATGTATAGAGACTTAAAGTTGAATTATTGGTGGCCGGTGATGAAGCTAGATGTGGCTAGCTATGTGGAAAGGTGTGTCACATGCCTTGAAGTCAAAGCGGAGCATCAAAAACCGTATGTAAGTTTGCAACCGTTGTCCATTCCCGAATGGAAAATGGACAACATCACCATGGATTTTATGACGAAGCTACCAAAGACCTTACGTGGTCATGATACAATTTGGGTGATCGTGGATCGGTTGACCAAGAGCGCGCATTTTCTTGCTATGCGGGAGACCTTGCCAATAGATAAGTTGGCTAAACTGTACATCGACGAGGTGGTGTCAAGGCACGGAGTTCCGCAATCTGTGGTATCGGATCGGGATAGTCGTTTCACTTCGAACTTCTGGACTAGTTTGCAAAAGGAGTTGGGCACTAGACTGAATCTGAGCACGGCATATCATCCTCAAACGGATGGTCAAAGAGAGAGGACGATTCAGACGCTAGAAAATATGTTGAGATCTTGTGTAATAGACTTCGGGGGAAGTTGGGACTCACACCTACCTTTGGTAGAGTTCGCGTACAACAGTTACCATTCTAGTATCGAAATAGCACCGTTCGAGGCTTTGTATGGTCGGAAGTGTAGGACCCCAGTTTGCTGGCTAGAAGCGGGAGAAAAGCAATTTGTCGGGCCGGAAATAGTGCAAGAGACGGCGGATTAAGTGAAGGAAATACGAGAACGACTAAAGGCGGCGCAAAGCGTCAGAAAAGTTATGCGGACAAGAAAAGGAGACCGGTCGAGTTTCAAGTGGGCGACCGTGTTATGTTGAAAGTGTCACCATGGAAGGGAATCATTCGATTTGGGAAACGTGGGAAGCTCAATCCCCGTTTCCTTGGGCCATTCGTCATCTTGGAGAAAATTGGGTTACAAGCCTTCCGATTGGATTTACCACCAGAAATGGATGGGATACATCCTACTTTTCACGTGTTCTATCTTCGAAAGTGCCTAGCCGAGGAGGAAAGCGTGATTCTCTTGTCAGAGATTCGGGTGGACAATGGAAATCGTTGTGTGGAAGAACCATAGTCGAATTTGGAATCGAAAGTAAAGAAATTGCGGCATAAAGATGTGGTGATGGTGAAGGTTCAATAGAAGCACCATCGGGGTGCTAATATCACGTGGGAGTCCGAGGATGATATGAAGAAACGATATCCTCACTTGTTTGCTTAGAGTAAGATTTCGGGGACGAAATCCCATTTAGGTGGGGAGGATTGTAACACCCGTAAATTCATAAGGTAAGTATTTTGTCTCCCTTAACGTATTAATTTCGCTTAGGTGAATATGTGTATTTGTGTGCCTATATGATCATGAATCATGCTAAAATGTCATATAGTAATTTACCATATTTAACCGTTCAAATCTTGTGCTCGTTATCATTTTTCGGTTGATGTTTCGGACTGTTTTAGGTGTATCGCGATTGTGCCCCCCGATTGTGCCCTTGGCACTATCGCGGAGGGCACTATCGCCATTTACGTACCGAGAGTTGGGGGAGGTTCGCGATAGTGACACGCGAAAGTGACCAATGTCACTTTCGCCGGGCATATTCGCAGAAGGTGTACCGCAGGTACGTAGTTTCCCGCGATTGTGACTCGCGATAGTGCCCTTAGCACTATCGCCAGGCACTATCGCCGACAGGGGAAGTCCATTTAAATGAATTCCAGCCGATTTTCATTCCATTCCCTCACATTTCATCGTTTCCCTTTGGCGATTTTGGTGGGAATTAAAGAATTGTTCAAGTATGGTTAATACTGCTAGCACAACTGATTACTACTGCCAGTAGATTTAATACTGCTTGGAGAGTTAGTACTGCTAGTAGTTAGTACTGCTGAAGTTAGTACTGCCAGATCAAAGTTAATACTGCTGAGCACAGTTACTACTGCTGGTGAAATTAGTACTGCTCAGAGTCTTAATACTGCCACAATTAATACTGCTTAAGAGATAATCAAGATTCGTGCAGATCAAGACTGAAGATAATCATGGAAGGTTTGAACATAATGATAGAAGAATATACTGAAGATCTTTTATTTTTTGTAATTATCTTTTATTTTCAGTATATGTATAGACCTGTTGAGAATAGTTTAGGATATCAAATTAGCAGATTATTCTGAGTTTTTGTTTTTAGAGAGAATTAACCTCAAGGTTTAGAACCCTAGTTCTATAGAAGTAGAATTCGTATTGGTGAACCTGTTCATCAATATTGAGGTTTTGTTAGAAATCTTGTAACTTTAATCATTCAATAAAGTTTACAAGATTGTGATTTCTGATTCACTGTTACATTGATTATTCAATATTAAAGTGTTATTCCGCAACTTCTTTAATATTGTTTATGAGTTCATTATTCTTGTTAAGAATTAGATCCTGACAAGTGGTATCAGAGCAAGTATTCTCAGAAACCTTCATTCATCATGGAAAACACAGTTGAATCAAACAGTACTCTTGTCTCAAAGGTTCCAATGCTCAGATCTAATGAGTTTGACATGTGGAAGATTAGAATCAAGCAATATATTCTGCTCACAGATTACTCTATGTGGGACATCATTGAGAATGGCCCATCTGATGAAGGAAAGATTGGTGCAGATGGAAAAAGAATCCCACCAAAGACGGATGCAGAAAGGAAGACAAGGCAGACAGAGATGACAGCCTTGAGTACACTGCTCTTGGTTATTCCCAATGAGTATCAACACCAATTCTGCAATTGCACTGATGCACAGATGCTTTGGAATGCTCTAGAGAAGAGATTCTCTGGTACCAAAAGTACCAAGAGAAATCAAAAGGCAATATTGATGCAACAATATGAAAACTTTATGTCAACTAAGAATGAGTCCATGACTCAAACTTTTGACAGGTTTAATAAGCTGATTGGTGAACTAGCTACTGTGGGAGTACAAATTGATCAAGATGATGTAAATAGAAAGTTCTTAATGTCCCTTGGAGATGAATGTACCATGTATATTGTTTCATTCAGACAGAATGGACAATTGGAAGAAAAGAAACTAGATGATCTGTACAATGATCTGAGAGTGTTGGAGTCTGAGGTGGAGGAAAAGAAGAAGCCTACTGGGTATGTTCATAATGCTGCACTCCTATCAGCATCAATTGATTCTACTGCTAACCCTGAATCAGTTAATGCTGCTAATGGAGTAAATCAAGAAAAAGGCACTGATCCTGTTTTTGAAGCTCTTCTTTCCAGCCATGGAAACTCCTCTTTAATCAATGATGACTTGGAACAACTTCACCCTGATGATATTGAAGAGATGGATATTAAATGGCAGATGGCCATGCTGTCTATGAGGGTGAAGAAGTTCATCAAGAGGACTGGGAGGAACAACTTCTCCCAAAGAAGAGAAGATGGAGCAGGCTTTGATAAGTCAAAGGTGGAGTGCTATAAGTGTCATCTAAAGGGACACTTTTCCAGGGAATGTAGAAGTGGAGTGTCTCACAGCAACCACCAACAAGCTCATACTGGAAGCTTCAACCAGAACAGAAACTCTACTCAAGCCCTTGTTTCTCAACAAGGAATGGGATTTGACTGGAGTGATCAAGTAGAAGAGGCTATTCAAAATCAAGCTCTCATGGCAGAGGTATCTGATCTCTCAACTGAGGTACTTTCTAATCTCTGTTCTCAAACTTGCATTGACACTGTTAAAAGGTACAGGGATCACAACCAGAATATGAGTGATGAGCTTAAGAGATTAGAAAAAGATATAAAAGACTATGTGAGAATTGTTGAGAGGTTTGAGGAACAGATTAAAGGTTTCCAAGCCAATGAACTTGAACACACATATGATACCAATTACTGAAAGTGGGAGAAGAATGATCTAGAAATCCAATTGACAAAGTCCAAGGAGGAGAATGAAAAGTTGAGAGGAGTGCAGCCAAAGTTAAGCTAGATGTGGAAAAGTTTTCCAATGCTTCTAAAGCAATGGACTCTTTACTACAAACTCAGTTTCATGACAAACTGAGAAGAGGAATTGGGTATAATACCACACCACCACCATATAACAACAACTACATTCCTCCTATATTAGACTTGCTAGAGACCAAGGATAGGAAGGACTTGCCTGAGGGAGCCACTGATATATCCCTTAGATGGAGTAGTTGTTGAGGACAAGACTGAGAAAGAAGCTGGTAAGAGTAAGGAGAACAATGTGAGTGGTGAGATTCCTCTAGAGAATCACATTATTACCAATGAGGGTTGTGGAAAGATTTGGGTAAAATCTAAGGACATAGAGAAGACTGAGGGAAAGTCTAAGAAGGTCCACTACAAGCAGACCACAGTTGTGAATTCTGTTTCTTGCAAAAAGTGTGCTTGTAAGGAGTGTTGGTCCCGAAGGTGCTTAACAAGTTTATAGAAGGGGGGGGTTGAATACAAACACAAAAATTAACTTTTAATAAATTGTTTATTGATAAATCAAATACAATTTACAAGTTTGTTGCGGAATAAGATTAAGACAGACTCAATCTAAACAAACTTAAGAAACACTAAGATGATTGCATAAGAAATTCAGAGAATGGGGGATTAAGAGAGATAGAAAACAAGGGTTTCTATATGGAGTTCAAGGATTGAGCACCCTCTCAGATGGAGAGGTAATCTTTCTATTTATACACTATGCATTAAATGCATGGCAGGGCACTTTACACGTGGCGTTCAGTGATTGGCTTTGGGAGTCTGACTTTGGGAGACATGCTTTCGGCCGTATCATGAACAGTGTAGTTGACAGAGTTGTTGTACGATTTGTGGCAGAGACGTGTCCGTTCTGACACATCGTACTGGTTGTGCAAGGTAAGACAAAAGGAGACTTGAGGCATAAGCTACGTGATCTTTTGATCGTTGAATATCTCTTCCTTCAGAGATATAAAGTTCAACTACCGCTGAAGCTTTTCCTCATGTTCCTTCGCGTATAAGTAGAGTCGTCTTTGCTTCACTGATATCCGCATCAGGTCACTAGTTGACTTGTCTTTGTTCAGTGGCTTCGTCTTTGATTCAGCTATGAACATATGTTGACGCGAGATGTCTTTTGGGATTACGTTGTTGTTTACATCAGAGACTACCAGCGATAACTGAACAGACTCAGTTTGATCGCTGATAGTGAAACACATACATATGAAATGTTTACAAGAAAGGTCATCAGCGATAACTGAACAGACTCAGTCTGATCACTGATGGTGAAACACTAATACATATTAAAACGTAATTTTCACTAAGTATAGAAGAGGGTCGTTATCAAATCACTGAGAAAGTTTGGATCAACAATCTCCCCCTATTTGATAATGACAAAGTAACTGAAGAAAATTACTTTATAGTTCAAAATGATGGAATAATCAGGACTCATAACATACATGTCCCAATTACTATTTTGAGGGATCTTTTACAGCACTGATGGAGTTAAGTACTTCACTGAAATTTTCATTAATCCAATAAAAGATTTACAAGGAATGAAAATTACAAGTACAAGTGATGTACTAACTACTGTAAGTTAAACTAATAGATTACAAGAAAGAAAACTAATCTATCAGCTATCTAAAGAGGGTTTAGGAGGATTGATCAAATACTCAGGTATTTCTTCTCCTTTTTGCCTTCGCTCTAAAGATTCTTTGCAGATAATCGCTATGATTGGCTCAGCAGCAGGAGAGAGAGTACACCATAGGCACATGAGATCTTTGAGAAGAGTGAGGGGACAGATAGGGATTTCATAGACCCTTTGAAATCTAAGTTGTTCCTCGTCATCTCTGAAGAGGATTCCAAAAGGTTCTTCAAGAACTTGTCCTGCAGCATATGGTCCGCCAGGAGGCAAAGAGAGATCCAGAACTGAAAGATCAGGAGGAGGACCGAACAGAGCTTCTCTTGAGAATTTTATGGAGGTTTCATTCCTTATCACTGCGACATTATCAGACGAGGAGGAGACGGGCTTTCTCTTGACTTGCATGGATTTTGAGGGAAGAGTAGATGGCACCTTTAGTATTGCAGCGACTTTGTTGATGAGAGCATCATTCACCCTTTCAACGTAGCCTCTGTATGTTGACTTTGATTTCTTCAGCGCATCTTTGAACTCAAGCCACTCCATGTAGCCGAAGTCTTCCAGCTTTGAAATGAACATAGCCTTGCAGCTTCCATCCTCTCTGGTAATTTCCATGGTGACAGAGAGCTTATCCTTTTTCTTTCTTCCAGAGATAGCAACCGTTACGATCTTCAGTGGGTCAGAGCGATAGTCGATTTTGTGCTTGCACCAATCGATTGTATTATCGCTGACCACTTTTTCTTTGGAGCGTTCCTTTTCAATCTCTTTCAACAGAGCTGCTTGGACTTCTACTGGTTTGCGTTTCAGCTTCTTGTCTTTGACTTGAGAAGACTGAATTTTGAGAGCCAGAGAGGCATCTCTTTGACAGTCAGCAATCAGCTTCTCAGCCCTGACGGATTCTTCAATTTCAGCGTCAGTCAGGAATTGCAGTTCTGATGATTGAGAAGGGACCTTTCGTCGTTGACTCTCCAGATGAGAGATCATCTCTGTTCTTTTCTTTCTCTCTTCCCATGCTTGAGGGCCTTCCATGATGTTGCAGGGACTCTTCTTCTTCTTCATCCTCTTCATCAATCTCTCGGACAGAGACTGGGATTATTTGGTCATCAGCTTCAGCGGCTGAGATTATTTGGAGCTCTTTACCCTTAAGCATGGGAAAGAACTGTCTGGTCAGAAAAATGAAAAAGATTAGATTTATTTAGGAAAGGAGAGAGATAAAAGCTAGAAAGAAACAGGGGTGGGATTTTTATAGAAGGAAAAAGGAACAAGAGTAAGGCATACCTGAGAAGGATTCTCCTCAGGTAGTGAGATCATCTTCAGGGTTCCCTCAGCAGATGCACCTTTGCTTTGGGAAGGGGTTCCTGAAGGTGTCTCTTGTCTCCCCCGTGCTTGAATAACTTCTTTCGAAGCTATCGCTGATGATGTGGCGGTTGAAGAACACCAGAGAGATTGATCTTCGTCATCGTCTTCTTCTTCCTCTTCATCATCGACTATATCAGCGATGGTGGGAGGGGCTTTGTCAGCAGCTATCTCCCCCTCAACCTGAGAGGGAGTTTCCTTTAGTTGTTCAGCAGTGACTTCAACCTCCGTATTTTCTTCAGCGGTCTTCTCCCCCTCTTTGTCATTATCACCAAGGGAGAGATCTTTAATAGGAGATGAAGGTTTTGCGTGAGCCAACTTCTGGACTTCAGCCTCCAGTCCTGTGAGCCGATCTTCAAGTACAGGGATGTCGGACGTAGCTTGTTGAATAAAATCCACAGCTACGCATAGAGCAGTTCTATCGTCATCTGTAAATGGAGCAGGAGTTGGAGCTGGTTCATTCAGCTTGTTGAGGACTTGCTGAAGAGTAGCAGTGCAGGAGTTGATCTTTGCAGACAGGTCATCATACTGCTGCTTGGATTCTTCCCTAATTTTGACAATCGCTTCCTGAAGAGTAGCGATTTGAAAGATATCAGCTTTAGAGGCACAGGTGGCAGTCAGCGTCTTCAGCGCTTCACCAGCTGATTGAACAGCGTTGGTGGTGGTGTTGAGAGAAGCAGTCATGGATTCCACCTTTGCACTCAGATTGTTGACATTGTTGTCAACAGTCGCCAAGCTAGGACCTGAAAGATAAGTTAGTGTTTCAGAACCAGGCTTATATGGTGAGTTGGGAGAAGTGTTTAAGGTTATAGGGATACCTGAATTATCAAACATTTTGTAGAATTGTATGGATTCCTCAAAAGAATGATGTTCAGGTCCTATGGGTCCAAACTGAGGAGTAGGGATAGAAGGAGGGTTAGAGACCAAAGAAATAGAAGGACTAGAGATGGGGATAGAAGATGTAGGGATAGGGGTAGTTACCTTAGGTTGTGTCACTGTTGTTGTGACAGCGACCGAGATCGCTGGCACGGTTGAAGTGGTTGGAGCTGAGGATGTGGAGGAGAGACCCACGAAAGCATCCAAGGAAGTTTGTAGAGAAACATCCTTAGGTATAGAGCTAGAAGTAGCTTTCTCCTTGGTCACCTTGGCCTTCTTCGAAGGACCAAGGGAGCCAGTTGATGGTCGTTTGGAAGGGGTAGCGGCAGGGATAGCAGAATAAGGAACCTCCTGCGTGGCCGCTGAAGACGAAGAAGTGAGGAGAGAGAGACGGGAGCGAAGTTCAGAAATACTTACCTCGTTGGGGAGCGGCTTGACTTCCAAGGATCGCTGACCGACTTTCGGAAAAGATGCATCCGAGTTGGTGGGGTAAGTGGTAGGGTAGAGAAACTTCAGGTACGCGCAGATGAAGCGTACGTAGGGAACTTTGGGATTCCTCTCGGTATTCTCTATCTTTGACTTCAGGTCGTCAAAGATAGCTGTTGCGTAGTTGAAGTTGCGTCCAACTATCACTGAGTAAGCCATCTGGACCTGAACCTTGCTGGCTTGGTCCAGTGACCCACTCTTCCCACTCATGCACTGAATGAAGTGTGAGAAGATGTAGTTTAGCTGGGAAGGCATCAGTGCCTTCTTCACAAGAGTCAGCTTCTTGTTGGGAATCGTAGTTCTTGGTTTGGGTTCCCAAGCGTATTTCATGGCATCCGGGAATTGGATGAGTTCAGCGTCAGTTGGCAAGGCGTCGAATCCATTCCTGGGTTTGTCGGGAAAACGTAGAGCTTTCCTCAGGCCTAGGGCAGTCATCATCCCTGAGCCCAGTTGAGTGCTGAAGGAGATAGCAGGAACCTGTTCACCCTTTTTGTTGGTGATAGAGGTTTCATCAGCAGTAAACCAGAATTGCTGAAGAAGAGCTTTGGAGGGTGTTAGATCCACAGTGATAGCGTAAGCAATGCAGGATTGCTTCAGAAACATTGCGGCCTCCTTCAGATGAGGATACTTGACACCATCAAAGTCGAGGCGAGCAAGATGGTTGTTTTTTGGGAGCTCAGAGTCAGAAATTGCGAATTTGACGTTCTTTGAGGCGATAAGTGCAGATTGAGTCATTCTGAATCAAAAGTAGATAAACGAGTAGAAAAAGGTTTAGTCTTAAAATAAGGAAGATTTGCTAGTTTCTATTTTGAGGAAAGAAACGTAGGAAATCAACATATTTGTAGAGGAAAACAGTTTATCTTAGAACAAGATTTAAGAACAAGAAGAAAAACCAAAGATTCTTGAATAGAGAAAATCAAAGTAACATGGTTTTTAAAGAATAACATCAAAAATGAAAATGATTTTATAAATGAGATTTGAGAACAGAATAAGATGAAGAAGATCAAGAATAACTTGTTGATCTTTGAGGTTGAAGATGCAAATGCTTGAGAATTGCTAGAATGCTTGAGAGTATTCTTGCTTTGAAAGTATTTGCAGAAGGCGTAAAAATGATAAGAATGGAAAAACATTCTTTTTATACGTGAGAGAGAGGAGAGAGAGTGTGAGAGAAGAGGGAAAAACAAATGCTCATCATGACATGGACACGTCCCACGAAGTTGATTGGATAGAAGAGCAACGGACGAACGTGTCAGAAAAGGCATGTCGTGGATTGTCGGTTCAAATGACGTCATAGTTAAGAGAGAGACTACTCATTTGTCCGTTTTGAAATTATCACTGAAGAAAAAATCAGCGATTGATTTTCTTTTTGAAAATATCCCTGATAGTAAAGATGGGGATAGATTTTCTTTTTAAAAGGATCACTGACAAGAAATATCAGTGATTAAGGTTTATATTTTAAAAAACATCTCAACTGAATGAAGATTCAGTTGTAGGGATTGAGAAAACATACCTGAGGGTCAGAAAATTTATCAGAGAATGATGAAAGGGGAACTTTTGATTACTGACACAATACATGAACGCTGAAGAATTATTCTTCAAGGTTCAGCATTCCAAGCTCACTGATGAGAAAGTTGAACCTTGTCTCATCAAGAGGTTTGGTGAATATATCAGCAAGCTGAAAGTCAGTAGGGATAAAGTGAAGTTCAATATCACCATTCATCACATGATCTCTGATAAAGTGATATCTGATCTCTATGTGTTTTGTCTTTGAATGTAGCACTGGATTATTTGCTATAGCGATGGCACTAGTGCTGTCGCAATAGATAGGAATCTTTGACAACTGAAGGTCATAATCTAATAGTTGATTTCTCATCCACAAGATTTGAGAACAACAGCTTCCAGCGGCTACGTATTCAGCTTCAGCTGTGGAAGTAGACACAGAATTTTGCTTCTTGCTTGTCCAGCTTACCAGCTTTCCTCCCAGGAGTTGACATCCACCAGTGGTACTCTTTCTGTCGAGTTTACAGCCTGCAAAATCACTATCAGAATAACCAGTTAGATCGAACCCTGAGTCTTTGGGATACCAAAGACCGAGGTTAGGAGTTCCTTTCAGATATCTGAAAATTCGCTTTACAGCAATCAGATGGGATTCCTTGGGTTCAGATTGATAGCGTGCACATAAACAAGTAGAGTACATGATGTCAGGTCGGCTCGCTGTGAGATACAGCAGGGAGCCTATCATTCCTCTATAGGCAGTGACATTAACAGGTTTTCCAGAAGGATCTTTGTTAAGTGTCAGGGGTGGTGCCATAGGAGTTTTCATCGCTGAAGTTTGTGTGAGATCAAACTTCTTCAGCATATCTTTAACATACTTACCTTGGCAGATAAAAGTACCTTTGTCAGATTGTTTAATCTGAAGACCAAGAAAATATGTCAGCTCACCCATCATACTCATTTTATATTCTTTCTTCATTCTTTCAGCGAAGCGAGTACACAGAGATGGGTTAGTAGAACCAAATATTATGTCATCAACATATATTTGTACAAGAATTATATGACCTTTTATCTTTCTGAAAAATAACGTATTATCAATCTTGCCACGTTCAAAATTTTCAGAGATAAGAAAAGATGAGAGAGTGTCATACCAAGCACGAGGGGCTTGTTTTAGACCATAGAGAGCCTTATCCAATTTATAAACATAATTTGGATGCTTAGGGTCATAGAACTCTGGTGGTTGTTCTACATAGACTTCTTCATTCAGCTTTCCATTCAGAAATGCTGATTTTACATCCATTTGATAAACGATGAAGTCTTTATAGACTGCATAAGCTAAGAATAGTCGAATTGCTTCGAGCCTGGCCATAGGGGCAAAGGTTTCATCATAGTCTATGCCTTCCTCTTGTCTGTATCCCTGAGCAACAAGTCGAGCCTTGTTGCGGGTTACAGTTCCATGTTCATCTAACTTGTTTCTAAACAGCCATTTGGTGCCTATTACAGTTTTATCAGATGGTCTAGGAACGAGATTCCAAACTTTGTTTCGAGAAAATTCAGTCAGCTCTTCTTGCATAGCGCTGACCCAGTTTGGATCTCTGAGGGCATCATCAGTCTTCTTCGGTTCTATTAAAGAGAGAAAGTTTACAAAGAGACAGATATTACCTGAGCTTCGTCGTGTCTGAATACCTGCATCTGGATCACCGAGAATTTGATCTATTGGGTGATCTCTGGTCCATCGCTGAGCAGGAGCATGATCGCTTAACTCAGAGGTTGGATCAACAATTGGGATGTTTACTGATGAGGACGTTTGAGGTTCATCAGCAATTAACTGTTGAGTAGGTTCACCAGAGAGGTTTCCAGACGAAGGCAGATTTGATGGTAGTAATGTGTTTAGAGGTTCAGCTGAAACCCATGAGGTGGATTCAGCGGTAGGATGTATAATGTTTGGATCATCATCAGCGGCTGAAGGATCAGAATGTTGATGGTTTGAGAAGAAGGGTTCTGTTTCTCTGTAGTGAGAAAGCATCCAAGCATTTAACTCTTCATTGTCAGCGATTGGTTTAGAGTTCGCTGAGCGAGTTTCATCAAAAGTGACGTGAATTGTTTCTTCTACGGTTTGTCTTCTCTTGTTGAAAACTCTGTAGGCTTTGGAGATGGAGGAATATCCTAGAAATATTCCATCATCTGCTTTTGGGTCGAACTTTCCAAGTTGATCTCTGTTGTTTAAGATAAAGCACTGACAACCAAAGATATGAAGAAAGCTGATAGAAGGCTTCCTTCCAAGAAAAAGTTCATAAGATGTCTTCCCAAATCGCTTTATTATCAGCGATCTGTTTTGAGTAAAACATGCAGTGTTCACAGCTTCTGCCCAAAATTGAGTAGGGAGATGAGAATCGCTGAGCATTGATCTAGCAGCTTCTATGATCGTTCTATTTCTTCTTTCAGCGACTCCGTTTTGCTGAGGTGTTCTTACTGAAGAGAAGTTGTGAGAGATTCCCTTGTTCTCAAAGAAATTGTTCGGGGAACTGTTTTTGAGTTCAGTTCCATGATCACTTCTTATTGAACGAACAGTAAGATTGTTCAGCACTTCCATCTTTTTGACAAAAGATATTAGTTCTTCTGGAGTATCACTCTTACAGCGAAGAAAGATAACCCAGGTGTAGCGAGAATATTCATCTACAATGACAAGTGTATATTTCTTTCCAGCTATTGATTGGATGTTGACAGGGCCAAACAGATCCATATGCAAGAGCTGAAGAGGACTTGTTACTGAGGAAACTTGTTTTGACTTGAAACTAGCTTTTGTTTGTTTTCCTTTTTCACATGCTGAGCAGAGAGATTCTTTAGCATATGAGTGCTGAGGAAGACCAGAAACCAGTTCCTTAGATGAGAGAGAATTCAGGGTTTTGAAGTTTAGATGAGAGAGCCTTTTATGCCATAGCCAGTTGACATCAGAAGAGGCCTTAGAGAGAAAACATAAGTTTTCAGTGATAGTAGAGTCCATATCTATTACATAGACATTTTCTCTTCGATAACCACTGAGAGCAAGTTTTCCTTTTTCATCTACCACTGAACATGCTTTCTTAGAAAAGCGAACTTCGTAGTCTTTGTCACATAGCTGACTGATGCTTAGAAGATTGTGCTTCAGTCCATCTACATAAGCGACTCTTCGAAAGGTAGTTGTCCAATTGCTGAGGACACCAAACCCTCGGGTAAATCCTTTTCCATTTCCACCAAAGGTCACAGAGGGACCTTTCTCTTCCTTGTATTCAGTGAGCAGGTCTCTTTGTCCAGTCATATGACGAGAACATCCACTATCGAGATACCAGATGCCCTTTGATCCCTGCATACATAAGGAAGATTAAGCGTTGTTTGGTACCCACTTTTCAATGGGTCCTTTAGAGTTAGTGGATAAGGAAGATTCAGCAGTCTTCACAGCTGATGAAGATTCATCTTCAGTGGTAATCTTCACTTTGGTTAATTTCTTAACCTTAGTGGTATATTTCACTTTGGTTGATTTTTCAACTTTGGTGACTTTCTTTGCCTTAGAGGCATTTTTCTTCACTTTAGCTGTTTTATCAGCTTTGGTGGTATTTGGACATTTACTTGCAATATGATCAGTAAAACCACAGTGATAACATTTTCTGTATTTAAAAATGATTTTTGGATCAGTAGAAGGTTTTGCAAGTTTAAGATGAGCAGGACCAGGTCCGAGAAGGATTTTCTCATGAGATATGGGAGGGATTTTCATTTCTTCAGATCTCGTTGGTCTAAGGTCAATCTTTAGCTTTGGAGGACAGAGATCAAAAATTTCTATCACAGAGCTAGAGGATTGCTTAGCTGAAGGTTTAGAAGGAATTTTCAGCTTTGCTTTCCTGGTTGTCTTCTGAGGAAGGAGAATGGACTTTCCTTTATCCGTAGACTTAGTGTCTTTGGATTTTTCCTCAGAGATGGGATTTGAAGAAGAACAGGGATAGAATTGATTATAAGAAGTGTCAAAGAAAGATGTGGCAAAAGTTCCAAACTTAAGCGAGGAACTTTCTTCTTTAGGATCATCCTGAGGTGTCCAAAAACCAAGACCAGTTTTATCACTTTCAGGAGTTTGAGCGTTTATTATCTCAGAGGTCTTTGTTGATGATTTGCACCATTTTTCAACATGAGCCTTTTCTGCTTTTAGAGCAGTGATGGCTTGTTCGCGTTCAATGCTGATGATTTCATTTATAATGACTTGATCTTTCAACTTTTCTTCTAAAAGATTTAGTTCACTGATCTTTTCATGACATTTTTCTAGCTCTTGAGTTAAATATACATTTTTATTTTCAGCTTGAGTTTTGTCGTTTAGAGCATTATAAAGGTCAATCGTCAGCACATCAACAGCGCGACTTCTCTCAGCTTCAGGCAGAGAGGGATTTGTAGAGATAGATACCTGAGATGATATGTAGCTCATAGAAGGTTCAGATGGTTCTTCTACTTCTTCTTTAATCTCATCCATAAGGCAAAGATTAGCGACTTCTTCTTCATCAGAAGACGATTCTTCTGATTCAGCCCAGTCATGTTCTTCAGCGATGAGACCTTTACCTTTTCGCTGATAGCTTTTCAGCTTTTGATATTTGTTCTTCAGCTTATGGTATTTGTCATCACTGGATCTTCTTGAGGTAAAAGGTTTGAAGACCTTTTTCGACCTGCACTCACTAGCAAAATGTCCAATTTTTTCGCAGTTATAGCAAGTGGTTGTAGCCTTATCAACCGGAGTTGATTTTGGCTTTTCAGTAAGAGAGAGAGGTTTACTTCTTCGGAAGTTACTCTTTCTTGCAAATCTCTTAAAAGAGTTTGTCAAGAGTGCTAAAGACTCATTAAACTCTGAAAGATCAGGGTCTGATAGATCCTCAGATTCAGAATCTAACTCAGTGATGGTGAGAGTAGATCGCTGAGATGGAATTATCTCTGACGAAACTAAAGCAACAGGAGTGCTTTTGGAGTCTTTAGAATCTTTTACAAGATTCTTCTTCAGGAGATTAGATTGCTCATAGTTGAGCAATATTCCATACAGAGTGCTTAGAGAGAGAGTATGTAAGTCTTTTGTCAGCTTAAGACATATTGAATAACTGTCCCAGCTTTCAGGAAGACTTTCCAAGAATTTTGTTAGGACCTCAAAATTAGAATAGGTCCTACCAACAGTTCTTAGGTCAATGATTAGGCAGTTAAACCGCTGATGAACGTCAGAAAGAGATTCATTCTTACCAGCTATAAAACTTTCATACTGTCTTACCAAGTTAATCTTTCGAGTCTCTTGGATTTCAGTGGTGCCCTCATATTGAACACATATGGTTTCCCACATTTCTTTAGAAGTTTTAGATGCATGATGGAATGGAAAACTTCATCAGGCAGAGCCATTGATATAATGGTCTTTGCTCTTGCATCTATGCCTACCTTCTTTTTATCTTCATCACTCCACTGTCTTATTTCCTTAACGACATATCGTTCAGGGACAGCTTCAGTGGTGGCAGTAGCGGGAACCGCAGCTATAATTCTAACAGGTTCATAGGGTCCGTTTTCTATATATACAGGTATAGTAGGATCCGCACCTTCAAGAAATAGCATCATTCGATTTTTCCATAGAGAAAAGTTATCTCTGCTAAATCGAGGAGGTTTAGAAAGTGAACCATTATCATAGTAGTTTGTGTTTGTGTTTAGTGCCATTTTAGAATAGCAAGGAAGAGTATACAGCAAGATCTTGTTTATTAGATTAAACAAACTGCTCTAATACCACTTGTTGGTCCCGAAGGTGCTTAACAAGTTTGTAGAAGGGGGGGGGGTGAATACAAACACAGAAATTAACTTTTAATAAATTGTTTATTGATAAATCAAATACAATTTACAAGTTTGTTGCGGAATAAGATTAAGACAGACTCAATCTAAACAAACTTAAGAAACACTAAGATGATTGCACAAGAAATTCAGAGAATGGGGGATTAAGAGAGATAGAAAACAAGGGTTTCTATATGGAGTTCAAGGATTGAGCACCCTCTCAGATGGAGAGGTAATCTTTCTATTTATACCCTATGCATTAAATGCATGGCAGGGCACTTTACACGTGGCGTTCAGTGATTGGCTTTGGGAGTCTGACTTTGGGAGACATGCTTTCGGCCGTATCATGAACAGTGTAGTTGACAGAGTTGTTGTACGATTTGTGGCAGAGACGTGTCCGTTCTGACACATCGTACTGGTTGTGCAAGGTAAGACAAAAGGAGACTTGAGGCATAAGCTACGTGATCTTTTGATCGCTGAATATCTCTTCCTTCAGAGATATAAAGTTCAGCTATCGCTGAAGCTTTTCCTCATGTTCCTTCGCGTATAAGTAGAGTCGTCTTTGCTTCACTGATATCCGCATCAGGTCACTAGTAGACTTGTCTTTGTTCAGTGGCTTCGTCTTTGATTCAGCTATGAACATATGTTGATGCGAGATGTCTTTTGGGATTACGTTGCTGTTTACATCAGAGACTACCAGCGATAACTGAACAGACTCAGTTTGATCGCTGATAGTGAAACACATACATATGAAATGTTTACAAGAAAGGTCATCAGCGATAACTGAACAGACTCAGTCTGATCACTGATGGTGAAACACTAATACATATTAAAACGTAATTTTCACTAAGTATAGAAGAGGGTCGTTATCAAATCACTGAGAGAGTTTGGATCAACAAGGAGTCTGGGCCCCTAAAACATGATAAAAGGAGGGGAAATCAAAGGAATTGGAATAATCAGTGGGCTCAGAAACAAGGAGTTGATCTGAGTAGAATCATCAGACCAAAACCTTGTTTCATATGTGGCAAATTGAATCATCTTGCCAAGCACTGTTACTATAATCCTATTAACCAAAGGATGAATTTTCAAAGAGCTATGCAAAAACCCTTTGGTTATAGGAAGGATGAAAGGAACCATGTGGCTAAGAAATCTGCTAAATCTAAAATCCACATGAAGAAAAAGACTGTGGAAGAAAGTGTCAAGATGTGGGTTCCTAAAAGCACTAAAACTGTTAGTACTGCTACCACAAATAGTGCTGCTGACAAAGTTAGTACTGCTAGAAGCAATACTACTGTTATCAATGTTAGTGCTGCTGACATTGTTGGTACTTCTTCAAATGTTAATACTGCTAACGCTGTTAGTGCTTCTAACAAGGTTAGTACTGCTAAACTATTAGTACTGCTAACTCTGTTAGTACATCTAAAATTAGTACTGCTTCTAGTGTTTGTGCTGCTAGACCAATCATCTTGACAAAGTACTCCAATAAAGAGTGCTCAAATGTTAAAAATCTCATCAAAAAGGAATGTAAATACTTTGATGAGAAAGGGAGACCCAAGACCATCTGGATTGGGTTTCCAATCAATACTAATTGTTTTATTCTATGTGCAGGGCAACCAACAACTCAAAGGAAAGAGCATCTGGCATGTTGATAGTGGTTGCTCTAGGCACATGACAGGGAATATGGCTTGCCTCAAGAATTTCAAGAAAATTGATGGAGGACATGTTGCCTTTGTTAATACTCCAGATGGAGGTAAGATCAGTGGTAAGGGAGATGTAACAAAAGGTAAAATGACCTTTGAAGATGTGTTCTATGTTGAGCAGTTAAGGTACAACATGTTAAGTGTATCACAGGTTTGTGACAAAAAGCATAGTATATTGTTCACAGATACAGAATGCATTATCCTTGCTCCTGGATTCAAGGTAGTTGATGAAAAGATGATACTACTAAGAACTTCCAGAAAGGATAATGTCTATTGTTTGGATATGGAAAGTGTTTCAACTGATTCATCCCTAAACTGTCTTGTTTCAAAAGCATCTTTGGATGAATCATCACTTTGGCACAGAAGGATGTGTCACATGAACTTCAAAACAATGAATAAACTTGTTAAAAACAACCTTGTAAGAGGTTTTCCTTCAAAAGTCTTTTCATGTGATGATCATTATGTTGCCTGTCTCAAAGGCAAAAAACACAAAACTTCTCATAAGTCCAAAGAGTTGAACACAATCTCAAATTCTCTTCAGTTGTTGCATATGGATCTGTTTGGTCCTACAAATGTTATGAGTATAGGTAAGAAATCATACTGCTTAGTTATTGTTGATGATTACTCTAGATTTACTTGGGTATATTTTCTAAGGACTAAGGATGAGACAAGTAGACTGATCAAATCCTTTATTCTAAGAATTGAAAACCAAACAAATCAAAAGGTAAAAGTCATTAGGTTAGACAATGGTACTGAATTTAAAAATCATGACCTAAACATCTTTTGTGATGAAAAAGGAATTGAGAGGCAATACAGTGCTCCTAGGACTCCACAACAAAATGGTGTTGCTGAGAGAAGGAATAGGACACTGATTGAAGCTGCTAGATCTCTGTTAGCTGATTCCAAACTTCCAATTACTTTCTGGGCTGAAGTAGTTAATACTGCTTGCTATGTCCGAAACAGAGTTCTAGTAGTCAAGCCTAAGAACAAGACACCATATGAGCTTTTAAATAAAAGAGAACCATTTATTGGATTTTTCAAACCTTTTGGGTGTCCTTGTACCATTCTCAATACTAAAACTCACTTAGGAAAGTTTGATAGCAAGGCAGATGATGGTTTTCTTGTTTGTTACTCATCTTAGAGTAAGGCCTACAGAGTATTTAACTCTTCTTCTAGAATAATTGAGGATAGTGACAATGTCAAATGCAATGAGAACACACCAAATCCTATTGGTTCAGGTCCTCAGTGGTTGTTTGACATTGATTCACTAACTAACTCTTTGGGTTTCAGTAATGATGATCATGCATGTTCACAAAGTGGAGGATCAGGGGATATACAAGTACAAGACATCATTCCTCAGTCTGTGATCTTTCCCATACCTACAATGGAACATGTTGAAATCTGTGAAAAGGAGACTGTTACTGAACCAATTCAGAGTGAAGAAGAAAGAAGTGATAAGGAGAATTCAGAGCATGAAGAACTAGAAGCAGCTGATGAGATCTCCTCAGCTGACTTAAATGATTCTAATCTAGAAGTGGGAATCAATGAAGAACCTAGTCACCAGACAAGAACTCAAAAGAACCATCCTCTAGAGCTGGTAATAGGAGACATCTCTTCTCCTATAATAACTAGAAATCAAAGCAGACTTCAAGAGATGCAGGATCAGCAATATACAGTACTCTCTTGCTTTCTATCTCAGATTGAGCCTAAGAAGGCCTATGATGCAATGAAAGATTCAAGTTGGATAGAAGCCATGCAAGAAGAGTTACTACAGTTTAAGTTGCAAGATGTTTGGGACTTGGTGGACCTTCCAAAAGGTCATAGAGCTATTGGCACCAAGTGGATTTTCAGAAATAAAAAGGATGAGAGAGGAATAGTAATTAGAAACAAAGCAAGGCTAGTGGCACAAGGGTACACTCAAGAAGAAGGCATAGATTATGAAGAAGTCTTTGTTCCTGTTGCAAGGGTAGAGGCAATTAGGCTATTTCTAGCCTATGCCTCATACATGAAGTTCAAGGTATATGAAATGGATGTGAAGAGTGTCTTTCTATATGGTACAATTGATAAAGAAGTATATGTCTGTCAGCCCCCTGGATTTGAAAATCCATCATATCCTGACAGAGTATATAAACTGAAGAAAGCACTTTATGGTCTACATCAAGCCCCAAGAGCATGGTATGATACATTGTCTACCTATCTCTTAGAAAATGGGTTTGAAAGGGGAATAATTGACAAGACCCTCTTCATTAGAAGAAGTAAGAAGGACATCCTACTTGTTCAGATCTATGTGGATGACATCATCTTTGGATCTACAAAAGAACACATGTGTAGAGACTTTTAAGAGTTGATGCACAAGAGCTTCAAAATGAGTGCAATGGGTGAACTCACCTTCTTCCTTGGGATTCAAGTGAAACAGCAGAAAGATGGGATCTTCATAAGTCAATCAAAGTATGTGAAAGACATCCTGGACAAATATGGTTTAACAGACTCAAAGCCAGCAAGCACACCAATGGAAACTCACAAACAGATCACTACTGATCTTGAGGGGGAGGATGTTGATGTCCATCTTTATAGATCAATGGTTGGATCTCTCATGTATCTCACAGCCTCAAGACCAGACATCATGTTTCCAGTGTGTGTGTGTGCCAGATTCCAAGTCAAGCCAAAGCAATCACATCTTTAAGCAGTTAAAAGGATTTTGAGATACTTAAGAGGGCAACCTAGATTAGGTATTTGGTATCCTTATGAATCCAACTTTGACTTGATTGCATATTCAGACAGTGACTTGGGAGGTGCTAATATGGATAGAAAGTCTACTTCAGGGGGATGTCAGCTTTTGGGTTCAAGACTAGTATCTTGGCAGTGTAAGAAGCAAACCACAGTGTCCTTATCAACAACATAAGCTGAGTACATTGCTGCTGCAAGTTGCTGCTCTCAGGTTCTATGGATTCAGAATCAAATGCTAGACTATGGGGTAACCTTTCTTCACACTCCAATCTTCATTGACAATAGAAGTGCTATAAGCATTCTTAACAATCCAGTCAAGCACTCCAAAACAAAGCACATTGAGATCAGGTATCACTTTATTAGAGACTGTAATGAAAAGAAGTTTATTTAAGTTGCTAAAGTTCATACTGACAACCAGTTTGCTGATCTATTCACTAAAGCTTTTGATGTGGGCAGATTCACTTTCTTGGTTACAAGTGTGGGCATGATCAACTCTGAATGAGCTCATATTTAAAAAGTAATTGCATACCTGTTATTTGGTTGTTTTTGGTGTTACTAATCATCTTTCTCAGGAAGTTATTACCTTGATCAAGCTTCAACAGTGTAAGTGCAGTTAATGCTTCCAGTGCAGGTTTAATACTGCCAGTGCATAGTTAATACTGCTAGTGGTTAATGCTGCTCACAGTTAATACTGCTCACAGTTAATACTGCTAGTTAGTTAATACTGCTAGTGGTTAATACTGCTCTCAGTTAATACTTCTAGTTAGTTAATACTGCTCTCAGTTAATACTGCTAGTTAGGTAATACTGCTAGTGGTTAATACTGCTAGTTAGTTAATACTGCTAGTGGTTAATACTGCTTCTTTCACGAATCATATATATATTCGTTTGCCCGCCTAAAAGCTCATAACGACTCTTTGAATAATGTTCATCTTCTCTCTAACCCTTTTTCTCTCAAGCACCTAGTAAGTTTCAGGCAAGAACACTCAAGCTCGATGGCATCCATGGAGTTTATTGATGAACACAACGAAATCGCAATGCTTCAAAAGCCGAAGCAGGCTGATGGATTTCACCAGATAGTCGATTTTCTCAAGACAAGCCATATCGAGTATGCTCTTACAGTGTCGCCATCCATCTACATTGAGCACCAGAAACAATTTTGGTCCAAGGCCACCATTGTTACGGAAAATGGTGTGCAAGTGATCAAGACAAGGGTGTGTGACAAACCCTTGACAGTTTCTGAAGAGGTTATTCGCATCAGTCTACGTCTAGACGATGCTTCAGGTATCTCATCTATCTCTAATGATGAACTGTTTTCCACTCTAACTAGAATGGGGTATGGAGGCCCATTGGGTGTTTTCAAGTTCTCAAAAGCCAAATTTTCTCCCCAATGGTGTTTCTTTGTCCATACCCTGATGCACTGTATTTCCAGAAAGACTACTGGATGGAGTGAGTTTAGTAGTACCATTGCTAATGCTTTGGTCTACTTGGCCACTGCTAGAAAGTACAATTTTTCTAAAATGATTTTCAATGACCTTGTGTCAAACTTGGGAAACAAAAAGAGTTTTTATATGTACCCAAGATTTGTCCAGGCAGTTATAACCAATGAATTGACGGATATGCCTCAATTTGATTAGGTATATGTACCAAAAATCCCCAAGGGTAAGGTCTTTTCAAATATGAAGAGATCTGCCTTGGACTCGGAAGGAGTTGACACCCTATTGTTCTCTACAATGATGGTGGTGTCCCACAATCAAGAAGGTATGGCTTCAGGGTCAAGGCCCTCATTAGGCCATCCCACTGAAAGCCAATCTCACAGTCCCTTCTTCAAAAACCAACTTCTCCAATCACCAATACCTACATAAGGAAAAAGGTAAAGAAGGATCCTTCCCTTCTTGTACCTTCACCCTCTAAGCCTTCAAGCCCTCTAATGGATAATTCTCCATTAGAGAATATCTATAGGGAAACCACAGGGGTGTCTCCCAACCCCAAGGAGGTGCTCACTGAGGAGATGCATGAGCATATGGGTGCAAAGGTTGCTACTACTCCTGCTAGCACAGAGAAGGCCAGTGGTAACATCAATAAGACCTTCCTCATGGAAACTTTGGGTGAGCAATCATCCAAAGGTCCCAGGTGCCAAGAAACCAAGGGGGTGTAGGGTGCTTCTTCTAGGCAGAAGACTTCCACTACAAAAAGATCCAATGATCCTCCAAAGGTGGTAAACACACCAAAAGGAGGTGAGGACAGATATGACTACAATGAATTGATGGAAACTATGGGCATCATTAATATGGATGTTATCAAACAAGGCAAAGACATAGAAGAGATGAAATTGGTAATTCTGTCTCAACAAGTACAGATTACCAAATTGAAGAAAATGGTGACAAGATTGGTGCACAAGAAGAGGAGAAGGCAATTTGTGTTGAAGAAGAGGAAAAATGCTAATGATGCTTTCAACAAGGGGGAGAATCAAGAGGATGAAGCAGAAAAGGAAAGTACATCTGGGATGGGATTTGATTTTGAGGGGAAGAAAGAAGCAGAAACAGAACCACAACTAGCAGAAACAGATGAGGTTCAAGCAGCAGCAGTAACAGAACAGGTAGCAGCAGTAACAGGGCTATCTGTTGAAGAGTTGGAAATTGCAGAAACTTTGGTAAAAGCCAAGAATGACACTCCCAAGGCTACTCAAAAGGCCAAGGGAGTGGTCATTAAGGAAGGAGGTATTGAAAAGAAGACAAGCAAAGAGATCAGTGAGGCAGAGTTGAAAAGGAAAGCAAAAGCTAAGATGGTTGAATCTGAACAACCCTTAAAGAGGAAGAACCAGATAGAATTAGATGCAGAAGTAGCAAAGCAGCTTCAAGCAGAGATGGAAAAGGAGGAACAACTCCAATCTGAAAAGGACAGAGAACTTGCACTGGAGATGGCTAAAAGTCTAAATGAAGAGTATCAAAAGAGCATGCAAACTGCAGCTGAGGCCAAGAAGAGATCAGTGACAGTTTTCAAGCAAGGATTGCCAGTCAAGAAGCAGAAAAGACAACATTCTAAGACCTTTTTGGCCAATCAGAAAAAGAGAAAAATGATAAACTTCCTGAAAGGCTCAATTGGTGCCAAAGTAAAGATGTTCACCAACATGGCATACAACAAGGTTGAGGAGCTGTATAAGAAAGAAATGATAAAGCTTCAAGGGGACTCTTCTCAAAGGGAAGAAGCTGAAAGAAGGATGAAGGAGAGACATGATCTCAACATCCAACAACCATTCCCTGAGGAAGTCACTCCTACTAAAGAAAAGGCTGAAGACACTAAAGAAGAAAATGTTGGTGTGGAAGCCAAATCTGCAAAAAGAGTAAAGACCATAGCCTCCAAGAAACAATTCAAGAAGCCTAGGATTGAAGAAGCAGAAAAAGAGGAAGAACCTTCAGTTACACCTTCAGCAGAATCTGTGCAGAACCCAGAGCAGTCCAATAAGCAATCTGATGAGCATGTGGGTCTTTATATGACTGTAATTGAACCAGTACAGGCTGTTCCCATATCTGTAAAAGCACCAGAAGTTATCTTTTGGGATATTCTGAGGGACAACAGAAAGTAGTACTTCAGACTGAAAAGAGTTGGGGATGTATTTGAAGTATATTCAACTTGGGGGAACGTAATAAGAAGTTGCTCCAGAGCTGACCTAGAAGAAATGCATAAGGTGGGAATGAAGCTTTATGAGCATGTTTTGAAAGGAACTGAAGAAAATCTACTCAAGATTGCAATGGAATATCTTTGTATGATGTTTGAACCAGAAAAGGTGGGGCACAGGATAAAAGATTTGCATCATGAGTATGTGTTTAAGAAGATAGATAAGTGGATACTCTTTGAAAATTGTGGTGTATACATGATCACAATAGATAACTGTTATCATGAATACTACCTGGTGGACAAAGTATATGATCATAGCAAGGAGAAGGTGAATGGGATGCTGAAAGCTAAGCTTGTGTGTGCAAAGGAATCAGAAATGGCCAGAATTGTAGTAAGAAGGACAATCAATCAAAGTCTGGGTCTGAATCCAAATTTGGGCAACTAAGCTATAGTATTGAAAGCATCTTGAAGACCATAATTGAAGAACTTGACTTCTCTTCCTAAAAGTCAAGTTAGGGGGAGATTGTTGGGAATTAAAGAATTTTTCAAGTATGGTTAATACTGCTAGCACAACTGATTACTACTGCCAGTAGATTTAATACTGCTTGGAGAGTTAGTACTGCTAGTAGTTAGTACTGCTGAAGTTAGTACTGCCAGATCAAAGTTAATACTGCTGAGCACAGTTACTACTGCTGGTGAAATTAATACTGCTCAGAGTGTTAATACTGCCACAATTAATACTGCTTAAGAGATAATCAAGATTCGTGCAGATCAAGACTGAAGATAATCATGGAAGGTTTGAAGATAATGATAGAAGAATATACTGAAGATCTTTTATTTTTTGTAATTATCTTTTATTTTCAGTATATGTATAGACCTGTTGAGAATAGTTTAGGATATCAAGTTAGCAGATTATTCTGAGTTTTTGTTTTTAGAGAGAATTAACCTCAAGGTTTAGAACCCTAGTTCTAGAAAAGTAGAATTCGTATTGGTGATCTGTTCATCAATATTGAGGTTTTGTTAGAAATCTTGTAACTTTAATCATTCAATAAAGTTTACAAGATTGTGATTTCTGATTCACTGTTACATTGATTATTGAATATTAAAGTGTTATTCCGCAACTTCTTTAATATTGTTTCTGAGTTCATTATTCTTGTTAAGAATTAGATCCTGACAGATTTTGAGAACTCAAAACCACACCCACACCTCTCCAAACCCTAACTCTCATTTATTGCAAACCATTTTGGGGGTTGGGGTTGTGGATCTTGCATTTACTACCTATCAAGAAGATTTCTAGGGTTTCTTCAAGTTCACCTTCTCCACTTCAAGTCGCATCTTCTCCAACTTCTAGGTTTGACACTTTTCTAGGTTTTGGTCCAAAAACCTAGATTGTGAGTTTACTAACCTTTGTTAAAACTAGATACACATCATATTTTCTAGTTGTTGTTATTTAGCTCTATATGTTCAAGTATATAGAATATGATTATGAAGAAAAGTTGGGAATGTGATTTTGTGAGAAAAGCCCTGTTTTACTTTATTGATCGGGTATTTGGTATTGACTCCATGAATGTACCCATTGGATATCTTGGCATGATTTTAGGATGTATGTACTATAGTAGATGATAAGTTCTACTTGGAATGCCTTTTGGTGATTAATTGTCTATACATTGATTATGTTGGTATTTGGGTCTCATAATGGATTTATGTGTTAGAATGGTAACATTGTACCCTTGGTTGGTGTCGAAATGTGTTGGTTGAAATATATCTCAAGACTTCCTATTAATTATGTTGGACGAACCAAGTCAGTAGACACTAGGAGGATGTAGTCTTGGGCGCCACTGTGATGGTATGTGCCTAGACCTCCGCCATTCGAGGAATTTTCTTTGGTATAGTCCTCGGGTGTGCCGGGCCTTTCGGATGTCTCTTGGTAGATGGCATCAAGGTATATCGACTCTTTGGGTGGAACTTGATTGGTGTTATGGGTCTCCCCTATTGACTCCACATATATTGAACTCTGGTTAACTGTTGATAAGAATTGTAACTGCTCATACATGCTTATTATTGTTCAACTCACTAGGCTTTTTGGCCTAACACTTGTTTATTGTCGATGTGTATCTCAGGTTCTAGCGGCGCCGCTCCTAGGCAGGTTTAGATGCTTTGGGTGAGAGCTTGGGGATTTTGCACTTGGACGCTACTTCTTTTGGGATTGAACCTTTGGGCTTATAGATGACAACTCTTTTCTAATCTCTTTTCTAGATGTAGAAATTAGATTAGTTGGTTGTTATTTTATTGTCCGTTAAAATTACAAATTGTGATTCAACAGGTTATTTATATATTCCCCTTTTTGGGAGGCTGTTGCTATGGCAATTTTAGTATACCTCATGTCCGTTTTTCGGATTTTTGTTATCCCTATTTTTAGGGTGTTACAGAAGAGCGTTGAGGAATTTTAGGTTTGTCTCGAGCTCTGTCTTGTTCACATTTATCTTGCGCAGATCATTCAGTATTGTGCAAAATCTGTCGAAAACACTCTTTAGAGACTCAGTTTCTTTGGCTTTAAACTCCTCGAAATTGTTCATATAACGTGTATGTCGGAGTTGGGTTGCGACCGATGAACCAAGCATAATCTTTTCCAATTGTGCCCACAACAGATTTGGATAA
Source organism: Arctium minus (assembly GCA_954870635.1). NCBI lineage: Eukaryota > Viridiplantae > Streptophyta > Magnoliopsida > Asterales > Asteraceae > Arctium > Arctium minus. Next base: position 134,338,203 of record OX941081.1, on the reverse strand, counting down.
TCCTTGCAATGATCAACCCGGTTGTAGACAGAGGTTGGTAAAGCTAGTATCAGGTTAGCTTTTAATTCTCGATCAGCTTTCATACGCGAAGCCTCTTCAGTTGTTACGGGAGTCTCTTTGTTAGGCTTTACGAAAGGTCCTTCAGTGAGAGACTTCATCATGTTATCTCCATTAACTTGACGCTCGATGAAGTTCAGGAACCGATCTTGCCATTGAGTGAATTCGTTTTCGTTGATCAGTACTGGAGGACGAATTTCTGTGCCCAATGACATCATTACATCGTTTTTGTAGAACTGGGCTAGAAAATCAAACTTTGCAGAATCCATGGGGACAGAAAAATTTCAAACTCTGGACTGAGCTGGCTCAAACTAGAGGTTTGCGTGAGAGTAAGCTGACGCAAAGTTAGATTTGCGCGAATAAGCAGTGGCGCAAAGTTTGTTTTTCGCGAGAAGCAGATGGAACAAAGGAGTCTTTGCGTGACAAGAAAGTGGCGCAAACTTGATTTGCGCAAATAACTGGTGTCGTAAGAGATTTGCGTGAGTCTTAGGTGGCGAGAACTTGACTTTGCGCGACGTGATGATGACGCAAAACAATTTTCGCGTGAGAAGTAGATGGCGCAAAAGATAACCTTTTGAACTTTGCGCGAACTTTCCTGCACTTAGATCTAGCGCAAACTTGATAGAATCTCAGAAAAACTTCCAAATTTGATCACAAATACAAATTTAATGCAATTTTCTTACACAAATACGATCGAAAACATGTTTCTAATAAATTTAATCAACCAATTTTGATCAAAATCCGCAGAATCAACAAATTTGAAATCAAGCAGAACAATACGTTCGAACGGTTTAAGACTCGATAAAATTCAAAATTGAATATCAAACACAAGTTTTCGTGCAAATTGATGTGAAACAAAGATGATTTGGCAATGAATACTAATCCAACAAACCAATTTACAAGCAAAAATTTTCAAAAAACAGATCGAATTTGATAAAAAATCCAAAAACGAGATTTTCTTGAAAAATTCAAGAAAATCGATCAAATTTTCAGATTAATTCACAAATTTAGAGATCAAAACATGAGTCTCTCAATTCTCTCAGATTTAGATTAGCTCTGATACTAATTGATAATCCCAAAATCACTAAATCTTTAGAGAGAGAAAGTAGAGAGAGAGTTTGAAGCGTGAAAGAGTTCTTGATATTCGAATATGCGAGAATCCTTACACAAAACAAAGCCACAAGGGACTTAAATACCCTTGGCTTATACAACAGATAAAAGCTAACAAAGCACAGTATAAGACCAATCCTATAAATACAATGATTACTATAAAATCAGACTTAACATAAAATCCCCCTTTGATCAATCTTTATCATTTCTTGTAATCTCCCCTTTGATACAAAAATGATTTTCTCAAACAATCCACATTCTCCCCCTATTCATATGAAAATTCTGACATTCTCCTCTTTATTTGATAAGCACAATCTTCAATACTTTATTCTTCAAAAAGAATTGATATTATCTCCCAAAGGTTGTCAACAAACTTCTTTCAGACACAACACAGATTGTTTCAGCAAATTATCTTCAGCAATTCTGAAATCTTTAACCTCTTTCAGCTTTGAACACCAATCTTTCTTTAACAATCAATTCTTGAACATTTTCTCTCAACTTTAACATTTCTGACTCAAACATTTCTTGAACTCTTCTCCCCTTTTTGATGATTAGAGCATCGATATCATCAAAACTTTCTCCAAGAAATGTCTCTGAAATTCTATCTGACCACTGATCTTTGATAACGAGCCTCTGATTCATTGCCAATTCGAACAATGTATTCATCCAGATCTTTGCAAATCTAGACAAAATAGGAATGTAACACCTAAATCAACAAATGAATCAGTTAATGTGCTTGTCAGTAACACAAAGTTACTGTGTGTAACGGATACACATAGGAAAGGAGCTTTTTGATGTTCACTCCCCCAGGGATTCCATCCAATCATCGAAACACCACAAAGAAAATTTCTATGAATGTTATGACAAGAAAACAAATTCCTTGTGTGTTCGTGCAAGTGTAGAAAGAATTAAGCATATGATGATTGCTTATAAAGGCTCAAAATTGTGTAAACCACTGAGACAACAATAGATAAACACAGACTCAATGTGCATGATTGAAGTGCGAAGGTGGGGTAGACTTCCTTCTTTCTCAATATCCAGATTTTCCAAATGAAAATCAGATAGATTATGTGTTGCGTCCCCTTGAAAATATGAAACATTTCCTTTTTGAGAAGAAAATGAGTGGTTGGTGGGGTTTTGTCAAGAGTTGGCATGGGCTATTTGCCTGTTTCAATAATGTTCACCAAGAATTGTGAAACATTAGTAATGTGGCTGCTCGACTTAGAAAGTAGTTGGTGCAGAGTTTGATATTCTTTTACTCTGATCTCACACCCTCTTTCTTTTAATCATTAATCGCACATCTAACCAAACTCTCATTTCCATTTTACCTCGTCACACATCCCACACTCATTTCTTTTAGACTCCTCACACTCAATCACTAAGGAGTAACTTCTTGGGTAAGAAACACCGGTTAACGTGAATCCACAGAAGTTCATTTAAGTGCTAGCACAAAGAACCCATATTTTCCTATAAAGCATATGTTGCTCAAAATGGCTTAACTTGAACAGTTAAAGCCCAAATACAAGTCAGAAATATAATCATGAAGATATGAGCATTTTTAAACATGGAAGTATTTTCAAACAAGTATATTGAATGAATAGATAAGAATGCAAGAGACTTGTTTGAAAATCTGACATTGTATGGAAATGATCAGAAATGAAATGATATATCAATCAAGGCTTATGGTCAAGAATAATATATATTGTCTATACGAACCAAAAATATAGACATTCTTGAATGAAAAGTTAAAAAATGAAATAACGCTCAATTATTCATTGAAATACAAGCGGGGTGTCTTACAATCGAAAAATATGTTTCAAATTTGAGACATGGTAAGAAAAATTTGAACAAAAATTCAAAAACCGGTGTGTGTGAATACTTGAAAGTATAAAGAAAAGACAATATGCAAATATGTATCTTTAGAAACACACGGTTTGTAATCATGTAAGCACAAGTAAATTTTGAAAAAAATTTAAAATCACACTTCCAATTCATTAAATCTGTTTAAGAATCAGGAAGTGGTTTGAACATTTAAGAAAATGTTTTTCTATGATTGAAAGTTGTCTTTCTTTCAACCATATATGAGATTAAGATAAGTAACTAACCTTTTCGCTTCGTCTTAAATCTCATAAAGTCATGCTTAAGTCATAAAGATATGATCTTGATAGCTTCTCTCATTCTGCACAAGTCTCAAAGTCATGTCAAAGCAACTTTATTCACAAAATTTATTCAAAAATTAAAAGACATAAAACAGTAAAACGATTAAAGTACGAGTTCTGATCTGAAATAATCAGAAGTCATCACCTTTACTCCCCCTGAAATTATGCATCTAAAATATGTCAGTGAAAAAGCACAAGATAGAGACCTACAATTCTATTTTGAAATGTAGTTCTTCATATCTATCGGATGCAAAATATTTCAGAAAAATATGTACTCCCCCTTGATGGTTGATTTCCTCATTTGAGTATTGGAGTACAATCTCTTATCAGCACAGGAGTAAGGTCTTTTGATCACTTAAGTACGAGTCCTAAACTGTTGTGTTTAGAAGTCAAACTTCGTTGAAGTACGGGTTCTGAGCTGATTTACTTAGAAGCCTTGGTTCTCTTACTCCCCCTTGACAGTAGATGCCTGCAACACAGAATCAATCTTTGGTTTTGGTACCCACTGGTATTTGGGTCCATGTGTGTTAGTTGCAGTTCGAATGGGAGTAATTCAATAAGAACCATACCAGTAATGATCGCTTGTTTTATGAACAGGATCATGTGTACGACAATAAGAACAATAGTATTTCTTCCCTGATAACCTGATTAATTGATCTATCATGTAAATATGATCTGTTTTACCTTTATGAGCTTTGTTCTTCTTTGCTTTTGTCTCATGTACACATGATTTCTTTCCTTTCAGCTCATCTTGATTTCCATCTTTCTTTTCATCATCAACTGGTTTCTTTTTCCAGACCAGTTCTCCTTCTTTGTATATCCTTCTTCTTCGATGTGTACCTAAACTATCTATATTTCTATCATAGAAAAGGTTAGTACTACGAATCTGATTAGAAGATTTAACTGACCTCTTTGAAGACACGGTCTTATGATGTGAGCTTTCCGCTGTCTTGAATGAGCATTCGGAATCAGCTAAATCATCTCTAGGTGTGTGGATAATTGACTCTGGATTCTTGTACTCAGTCACCACCACCATCTTAGAAATGATACCTTCAAGCTCTTTTATCTTTGAAGCGAAACTGTCTCTTTCTTTGACAAGAAGGTCAATCTTCATCTCAAACTCAGACTTCATTTTCTTCTCTTTCAGTGCATTCTCAGATAGTTCAGATAACTTCTCTGCCAGCTTCTTTATTTCTATCTCAAATATATTTCTTTCTTCTTCAAATCCCTTCTCAGCATTATTTCTCTGGCCGGATATTTCCTTGAAGAATCCAACATTCTTTTGTTCAATGGCCTTCTTCTCTTTGGCAAACTTTTTTCTTTCCAAGATTATTACTTTTTCAAAATCAGAAACTTGCTGAGAAAGCTTTATACACTTAAGCTCAATCACCTTCTTTTCTTCACAACTCTTTCTGGAAAAGTCTGAGAACTTCTTTTCAAACTCATCTTTGTCCTTAGCCATTTTTATCTCCAAATCTGATATTTTCTTCTGAAGCCCAGTGTTCTCAGTTATCAGACTCTGAACCTTGTCTTCAATGCTTTCATCATTAATGGCAGACGGAGAATGATCTGGAAATGGTGCATTGAAATTAAACATATCAATTTTCTTAACACACCCATCATCAGAATTAAGAAAATCATTTGCAGACGCAAATAAGTCATCAAAATTATCGGTTGAAGTTTGAGGGGCCTTTGAAAATTTAGAACACTCTGTAGATTTAGATTGAAAAACAGTGTTCTTTATAACTGTAGAAAATACACTTTGTTCTATATCAATCAAAATTCTTTCTTCAGATAAAACATTTTCAAGCTCAACTATTTTGCTTTCTAGAATGAGTGGAGGAACATAAACTTTTGCAATTGCAGGTTTTGCCTCCATCTCAGTAACAGAATAGCTAACAAAATAGTCATCTGAAAGAACTTTTGGTGTATCAGAATGGTAACTACCATTTAGCTTTTCATAGAGAAATGGTAGTTGCATTTTCTTTCCATTCTTTCTATTCTCAGATTCTTTGGCCTCAACTTCTTCTGGTAATTTGGTAACAAATTTGGGTTTTAAATTAGGATATATATCAGCAATAACAAGAAAATAAAAGTTATACAACGCTGGTTGTTTTCTGATGGCTTTATTTAAGTAATGGGGGTTATCGTAACCGAGTCCCCATTTCTCTTTAACATCAGCCTCCTCAATGGGTGCATTTAGAAAAATGGTGTGATCTGTTTGACCTATCGTATGAAGTTTAGCTTCCAAATCATTTACCTTTTTAGTTAAGCTATCGTTTTCACCCTGCAATTTATAAGCGTTTAGTACAGATTCTTTGTTTTTTAAAACAGACTTAGAAAGTTTAGATTCAAAGTCAGAAATCTTCTTTTTAAAACAATCCTTTTCATGTTCAAAATCTGAAGCAGATTTACGTAGAGAATCAATTAGATCTTTGTTTCCAATAACTGACGTGTTGAGCTCAAAGATCTTTTGATTTCTCCTAGCAACTCTGTCTTTTTCCTTTT